>CP125979.1:434701144-436075744 GCA_030063025.1 Avena longiglumis
ACCATAGCCTCTATGATCATTTAGTCCTTGACTTGTAGTACCACTCTATTCTTTGATTATTAATGTTTTGTCGCTCTGCATGATTATTGCCATTATTTCTCTCTTAGTTGGTTGCTCCCAGTCTTTTGCTAGCCTCCACTTGTATGAGTAAGCTCTACTCATGCTTCCAACTCCCAAGAAACCAAGTTATTCCGAAGTGTCCACTATAAATTCCTATGCATGGTGTGTTACACCATTCCAAGTATATTCTTGTTTTCAGCTATCTTCCAATTAAAAAGTATTTTGTTATGTGAAAACTTAGTGACTAACGCTCTCACGAACTTGATGGCACACTTTATATTCCTTGCCCATAATAAACTTGAACCATTGTGTCATCTATGTTGTATATGCTTGCACTTATACATTGGAATTAGCAGAACCATTTATCATGGGTAACGTTTTCAACATTGCACTTGTACTTTGTACACAGTTGATATCATGCTCTTTTGTCTATGGATGTCACCGGTGTGAAATAAAAATGGAGCTTGTAATTCCATGGATTTATGTATTTTATGTTAGAGAAACGCCTGGGCCGCTAGCCTAAGCCATGCCTAATCATGGTGGAAACTTGCAGCATCACCATAATGAGAAATTTGTGAAGCCTCCTAAATAAAAACCTATGCAAATAGCAAATAAAAAGATCGGTGAGATGCTCATTGTCTGCTTGCCTTGTCATTTTGGTTATGGGATAGCTCCTGTACCATGTGCAAGGGGTACCCCATTGGCGTTTCTCTATGATACACATGTACTTACTATGACAAGAACTTACATGTGACTAAAGTTGAGTAGCATGAGGTGCGGCCCTCGTATTCAAGGGACATGAGATTGCCAACTTATACTTTGTCAAGCATATACTCCATACTTTGTTCACTTTAACCTTAATCACTTCAAGATGCTTATGATAGGGGCAATGAGTGCTGGAAGCTAACCAGTACCATAATTTTTGGAAGCTCTTTTTGAAACTTGAAATCCCTGCTTCCCTTTATGAAGGGCCTTTCTTCCACTATTATATTGAGTCTCCACCTTCTACCTTTAGGCACCAGTTAAGAGAGCATAGTTGCCATTCTTAGTTCTATGTGAAGTGTCCCAAAACTTATTGATTGATGCATATTGTTGATATTTATTGTTATTGTGCTATTTGTATCTAGTCACTCTTATGAACTTTGAAGGTGTCCTATGCATCTATTTGCTACTCCATGAGGGAAAAGCTGAATGCCACTATGCCATGTTTTCTGTATGTGAAACAAACAAACGTTTTTCAATGCATGTTATTCATGATCTTTGTTTGTAGCCTTTCATGTTGCATGCATAATTACCTTGTCTTATTGTTAGAACTCCATCTTTCATGCACATGTTTAGAGTTCTTTGATCCTAGATTTTAATGCTTGCAAATGGTTTGATCTTGGTTTTGATGGTGCATGTCACCTGAAAAATTGTTCTTTTATCACTTACCTACTCGAGGACAAGCAGGAGTTAAGCTTGGGGATGCTTGATAAGTCGGAAACGTATCTATAATTTTTGATGTTCCATGCTTGTTTAGTATCTAATTTGCTTTGCTCTGTCCACACTTTGAGGTGATTTTCATATGTTTTCTGGTACTAACCTATTAACAAGTTGCCACAGTGCAAGTTGCCTATTTTCTGCTGTTTTTGGTTCCAAAAAAACTAGTGAGGAAATATTCTCGAAATTGGACTGGACAAAAGCCAAAGTTAATATTTCACCGAGGAGAACACGAAGTCCAGAGGAGAGATGGAGGGGCGCCATAGGGCGGCCGCACCCCATCAACACCATTTTGATTGGGCCCACCCTAGGCCACGCCTGGGCAGGGTGTGCCCCCCTGGCCGCCTCCCAGTCTCGCCTCTTCACCTATAAGAAGCCCCCGATGCCTAAACCCTAAGCTCCTGATCAATATTCCACGAAACCGTCTATAGCCGCCGCCACCATTGTCCCTAGATCGGTGGGATCTGAAGATCTTCCCGACACCCTACCAGAGGGGAGATCATCCCGGAGGCCTTCTTCTTCATCATGCCAGCCTCAGGTATGAAGCGCGAGTAGTTCCACTTTGGACTATGGATCCATGTAGTAGCTAGATGGTTGTATATCCTCCTTGTGCTTTCATGTCTAGATCTTGTGAGCTCAGTTCATGATCAAGATCTCATCTATTTGTAACCATGCATGTTATGTTTGCGGGGATTCGATGGATATTGAGATTACTATGTCAGATTGATTAATGATTTTGTCTTATTGACTCTATCATGTCTGTGTTGTTTGTGATCTTGCATGCTCTCCGTTGTTAGTAGCTATCTTGGCTGAGTAGTTGCTAGTGAATCCAAGAGGGGGTATTTATGCTCGATAGTGGGTTCATGCCTCTATTTAATCAAGGGAAGTGACAAAAATCTCTAAGGTTGTAGCTGTGCTGTTGCCACTAGGGAGAAAACAACGGTCTCTTGTTCATGGAACAAGTGGATTGTTTACCTTACACACTTTGCATAAAGCAGTTGTCTGTTGCTTGCAACTTAATACTGGAGGGGGTTCGGATGATAACCCAAAGGTGGACTTCTAGTCATAGATGCAGTTGGATGGCGGTCTATGTATCTTGTTGTATTGCCCAATCGAATATCATAGGATCTTTATGTCTAGTATTGCATTGTTATCTTGCTCAGTCCTGTCAATTGCCCTGCTGTAATTTGTTTACCCTTCATGCCATGTTGTTTATCTAAGGAGAACACCTCTAGTGAACTATGGACCCCGGTCCAATATTTAACATTGATACATCTTCCACTGTTACTGTTTACTTTCTACAAACCATCATCACGTTCCACACCATACAGTTATTCCTTTGTTACAGCAACCGGTGAGATTGACAACCTCACTGTTAGTTGGGGCAAATTCTTGATTTTGTGTTGTGCAGGTTTCCATGTTGCTTGCAACACCTTTGAGACGTTTCCTTCCTCCTACTGTTTTGATAACCTTGGTTTCTTATTGAGGGAATACTTGCTGTTGTGCTGCATCATACCTTGCTCTTGGGATTTCCCAACGAAGCGCTCCATGTTGACGCAACGCCATCAGCAACACCATTTTGTTGAGGGGTATACGGAGTGGAGTATTGATGCTTGATGCCTTCATCACTAAGAAACTCATCCAAGGTATAGTTCTTGAACTCGGTGCCATTGTCACTTCGGATGGAAAGAATGTTTGCATTGTGTTTCTGTTGAACTTCACTGGAAAATTCGATGACGGTTTGTTGAGTCTCACTCTTGTACTTGAAGAAGAACACCCAAGTGTATCTTGAGAAATCATCCACAATAACCAAACGATACTTCTTGCCTCCAATACTATCATGAGAAGGAGGGCCAAAGAGGTCCATGTGCAAGAGCTCCAAGCATCTTTCCGTGGTGATATGATTGAGAGCCTTGTGAGGAGTTTCATGCATCTTACCTTCAATACAAGCCCTACACACACGATCTTTGGAAAAAGAAACATCGTTAAGGCCAAGAATGTGGCCCTCGGAGTGAAGTCTTTGTGAAGTTCTCATGTTAACATGGGCTAGGCGGCGATGCCACAACCATCCCTTTTCGGCTTTAGCATAGATACATAGAGAATGAGGAGTGGTGGTCCTCGAAAAGTCCACCACAAACAAGTCATGCTCTATATACCCTACGAAAGCCACCTTGAGAGACTTACTCCACTAAGGCCCACGGAATGCTCATTGAAGAAAGAAGAGAGACCCATAATGGCAAGAGAACAAACTGAAAGTAAATTGTAACCGAGGGTTTTGACAAGCATGACGTCAACCAAGGATACATCCGGGGTTACCACCACTTTGCCAAAACCCAATACCCGAGAACTTTTTTTATCACCGTAGGAGACCATAGTGTTGGCAATATTTGGCCTTATCTCCGCATGATAGACTTGCTTCCGGTCATATGACTTGTGGCGCCGCTAACAAGCACCCATTTTGCTCCACCGGAAGCATAGTCCTACAAGAAAATCAAGCTTTGGTTTTAGGTACCCATTTTGCAATGCATTCCCTTTTGTTAGTAACAAGAGTCTTTGGCACCCAAATGACTCAATGATAATCATGCGTGTAAGAAGTTACAACATATCTAGCATATACATGACCACCATAGGACTTGCAAAGAATATAAGAGGGATTGTTCTTTCCGACAAAGTTGCCACTTTGCAAGATAGAGGGACCACAAGAGGGTCCTTGAGCTTTGCCTTTGTTCTTTCTCCTCTTCTTGTTCTTCTTGTTCTTGTTCTTGTTCTTCTTCTTCTTATTCTTCTTCTTCTTATTCTTCTTCCTCTTCTTATTCTTCTTATTATTCTTCTTCTTAGCCTTGGCAAGTTGATCCTTCAACACCTTGTTCTCCTCAATGAGATGCTCATGCTTGCAACAAGGGTTAGAAGGGCTAGACAAGTCTATAATTTGCACAACGGAAGACTTAGCAAGTTCACAAGTTAGTTGAGTTTGAAGTTGTTCATGGGCTTCAAAAAGACTTGAGAATTTTCTCTCCAAGGCTTTGTGTTCCTCTTTGAGTTTCTCAAAGTCTTCTCGATTCCTATCATGACCAACATCAAACTCAACTTTCTCCTTCTTAAGCACCTTAACCAAAGCTAGAGCATGATCACGCTTTAGTGAGAGAGCACATAGAGTTGTTATGGTCATCTACAAGCTTAGACACATTTTCCTCAAGATTAATTCTCATATTTTGTTCATCCTCAAGACTTTGAGTGAGACAAGCAATTTCATCGGCAACATCCCTTTTATTTTTACTTAGCAAGTCAAGAAGTTCTTCCTTTTCATCTAAAGCATCCCTAGCATTGTAAATTTGTGCAAGCAAGGAATCAAAGCAAGTTTTAGTTTCTTCATCCAAGGTAGCAATAAACTCACACATGTCTATCATCTCTTTCTTTATCTCTAGACCTTCAAGATCAAGAGAGGGAGGATCACTAGAGATGGGTTGAGGAGTGGGTTTAGATGTTACCTCGGTGTCCTTGGCCATGAGACACTTTTGGTTGGAGGAGATGACGTTCTCATTTGGTGAGTCGAAGAGGGACAATCGTGGAGTAGAGGTAGTGGCAGTAGCAGCAATTCCCACAATCTCTCCGCCTTGTACTTCATCATCATCATCATCTGCATCCGTGCCCGAAAGGTATTCTTCATGGACCACAATAGCCCTTTCTTTGTTGGTGACATTCTTGATGGCGTAGTTCTTGTTCAAAGGATGAGGAGGCCTTGACTTGATCTTGCGAATGAGACGACCACCATTGTCTTCACGGTTCTCAAAGGGACACTTGGCCACAAAGTGACTCTTGTCATTGCAATTGTAGCATGATCTCCCCTTGGGAGACTTGTTGGATGAGTTGAATCTTGTGTTGTCCCTTGACATTGACTTAATGCCGGGCTTGTTCCAAAAGTCTCTTGAAGCAAGTGCAAGATGTTCGTTGAAGGCACACTTGATGTCCTCTTGAGACCACTCACTTGATGTATCATCATCATCATCAACTTCAATAGCCTTGGCCTTCAATGCAAGATTCACTTTTGTCGATCCTATAGCCCTAGCACGGGCGGACTCCGCGTTATTCTTGTCAATGGTCATGGCAATCACTTCACTCAAGACTTCCTGGGAGGTCATTAGGTGAAAGTTGGTTCTTCCCTTAATGGAGTTGAGCTTTTGTTCTTCAAATGGAAGGAGAGTGTCGTGGTGGTGTCACGGCAGATGCCATGGGTAGGCTTAAGTTGGGGGCCGAATGGACGCTTGTGGTAATCGGGGAGGGAGTGCACGGTCTAGCCATGGACGAAGAACACGAATAACTCTCCAGACTTGTGTCTTTTATTCCTCCTAGAAGTTTACAAGTGCTCACTAAGCTGTTCAAGCGTAGTCTACGGGCACTAGTTCCCTACTTGGTCCAACCTCCTTTAACCCTAGCTATGCCCCTCCTTATATAGGCGATGGGGTAGCTAGGTTACAACTTTGGGCCCTAGGGTTTATTGTTTGGATCTTTACCCTTACTGTGCGAGCTGGATCTCGGGCCAGCCCTTAGCCCTTGACCCATTCCACAAAGCTATACCGCCAATGGTCTTATCGTATGTAAACTCCATCCCTTTGGTGTCATACGGTGCTTTTGTACGTCAGCCCTTTCTTTTGGCGTCACTCAGCTCCTTTTATGTCACTCGGCTGCGCCCTTCTTTTTTGACCATGCTTTACCATGGTCCCTCCTGGATCTTACTCGGAAAGTTGCCACGTGTCGTTCTTGACTCGGCCTTTTCTTGTGAGTCCCGACTCGATTCTACCTGCAAGGTAAACTACTTTGTACTATGCGGGCCGACATACTTCTAATGTCAGCCGTACATAGGCTTTGTATCTCGGTCGTTATGACCCGGCCTGCAGTTTCTTTGACTCAGACTAAGCCAAGCTAATGTTTTACCCCTTATGACCCTACCAGGGGTTATCCCCCCGACATTAGTCCCCGAAGCTGGTGAGGTCTAGTAGTTCTTGCTGTTAGGCGTCTCCAGGTTCCTTTAACGTACTTGGAACTTCTCTTTTTACTCTGCATTTCTCATGCTGGATGACCTGTTTGGCGTAACTTTGATCTTTGGCGAGTAAATCTTGGACTATCCGAGTCTCATTTTTGACTCTGCGTGGTCTTTTTGACCCGTGCCGAGTCATTTCTGGCTTTGCCGAGTCACATTGGGCTTTTTATATTTTTATTAGTCACTGACAGGTTGTAATCATGATTACTTGCCTCAAATTTTGTCTCAAATCCTGACTGCACAGTGACGGTGGCGCAGTTACTCCCGTCACTGCGGCAGTCCCATCACTCAGCGCCTCGTGTCTTACGCAGCGTGACATGGCTCGGGATTTCTCGTGTATCACCTACACGTGGCACCCGCTGACGCGTTTACTTGGTTGGGTACACGGCCACACCGCGGCCACACTGCACAAAGGGATACCACGCCTGGGTTTTTTACTCCCCTTAAGTAGGGGCGTGGGGAACTTAACTGCCCCCGCCGGTTCAATTTTCCCCAAGCCTTCTTCTTCCTTGCGCCTCCCCAATGTGCAACTACCTCTTTGTTCTTGTGCCTTCTTGCTCCACTGGTCCAGCAATTCTCTCCTTCTTCCTCCAATTCTCCGACGGGTCCTCGGCATTCTAGGCCTCTTCCGACGGAGGAAGGGCTCGATCCGCGAGAGATCATGGATGCACGCGACGATAACGAGGAGGTGGAGGAGCATGAGACTACCGGCGAGCGCGGTTCTTGGGAGGGATCGGAGGTTACTGCAGAGGATATCGAGTGGCTGTGCTCTACTAGGCACATCCCTCTTGAGGTCGATTGCCGCCTCCCTTTAGGTGAGATTGCTCCTAAACCCGAGCTCAACGAACGGGTGGTTTTCCTTTCCCACTTCGCGCACGGCTTTGCTCTTCCTGTTAGCAACTTCTTCAAGTTTTTTCTATCTACTTTCCATCTGCAAACCCACCATCTTCCTGCCAATGCCATTGGCTCCCTTTCTTGATTTATCTCTGCCTGCGAGGGCTTTCGCGGTCTTTGGCCCATTGTTCTTCTTTGGGCCAAATATTTTAACTTCCGGATCTAGGTCATTCCTGATCCCGGCGTTCCCTCTTCTGAGAAGAGGCCTACGCGGTGTGGTGATGCTAGCATCACACCCAGGAGGGACTCTGTTTTTTCCCGCGTTACTGGTACCGACTCTTGCAAGAAGTGGCATAGGACCTTTTTATATGTCAAGAACAGTGGGTCCAATGATTACATCAGTCTCCCCCTTCAAGGATGAAGTTCCCAGCAAGGATCTTTGGAAGCTTGACCCGCGGGATCGGAACCCGGCGGTGAATGAATCCCACGCCGTTATTGAGCGGCTCCTTACCCCGAAGGAGGGGTTTAAACTCACTGAGGGGGACCTGATTTGCACCTTTATATCTCTCCAGGTCAGCCCCATTTAGGCCCGGTGCCACAAGATCTGTTTCATGAGTGGTTCTCGCGACCCCACTCGGCACTCCACTCTAGAGATCCCCAATGATTTCATGGCCTGCCGAGTCAACTCCATTTTCAAGCTGAACTTGGCGGAGGACTGGGCTTGGAGTTGCACTCCATTCTGCCGGGATAGACCCGTTCCCTGGGTAAGCTTCCGAGTAATTCCGTTCTGCCGACATATTTACCCGGCACCTACTTGTCATTTGTTTCTCGATTGACTTTGTTTCCTTTGCCTTTTGCAGAATCTTGTGCACCAAGATGACGATAGAAATGTCCCTCCCAGCCGTTACTTCGAGGACCACTTAGATGACGACGAGGCTGAGTTTGATTTGGAGTGCTTTATGCCCATCCCGCACGCTGCTACCGCTCCAGCTCCGGGTAAGAATTTCACTCGAAATCCTTTGCGGGATTGGTCAGATGATGACGATGATGATTGTGAGGTCCTGGAGGTACTTGTCCTTTGTCTTAATATTTCATCTTCTCCCATTGAGCTTTGCATTTACTGATGCAGCTGGCCAGGTACACGAGGAACCTCCTCTTGCTACTGGTGGTTACGGCAAAATCCCTGCCGCCAAGCCAAGTAAGCGACACGGTACCTGCTCTAGTACTCAGCCCTCCAAGAGACGCCGGGTCGAGACTACTGCGGCCCCTAAAGCCACGTCTTCACAGCCTCGCAAGGCTCCACGCCGGGTTGGTCGACACGCCCTACGTGACCCCACCATTTTCGGGTAACTTTCGCTGCCTGTTACGTGACATTTTTCTTTTTTGTGGTTGTTTCTTTATAGGTTTTTGTTTTTATTTTCAGCGCTGCCATGTCAGCAAACCAGTCAGATGCATGGCCTCCACTATCTCGAAACCAGTCTCCCCTACCTGCGCTGCTCCAGATCCGCAGAGCCCTATTCGGGTCTCTGCCCCGTCAGTTGAGGTTTCCAGGCCTCAGCCTGAGGCCGACCTAGAAGCGCGTTCGTCAAAGGAGACTCGACCTCCTTCTCCTGTTGCCTCTGTTAACCCGAACCTGGGACCCGGCGCCAGCAGCATCGGTGCCGAGTCCACCCAGAACACTCCTACTATGTCTCCTCCTGTTATCGATCAACCAGTGAATCCAGTTTCTGATCCCCAGCCTGTTGTTGAGCCTGCTCATTCGGCTCCCCTATCTTCACAACCCAGCACCAGACCCGCTCCTTCAGCTCCAACCACCAAGAGCAAGACCCGGCCTGCTCCGCAAGGCCATACTCGGAATGCGCCTTTCAAGACGATGGGTTCCAAGCAGCAGACTCTGGTCTTCACTCCTGACTCGGCGCCGCAAATTAGGCCAACACTATCAACAAAGACACCTGCTTCGGCGGTTTAGTTGGGTCAACCTGCGATTGCTGGATCTGGCAGCGTTCCAAGGGCCAACACTTTGCCCGCTAGCACTGCTGCCACCCGTGCCGGAGTGGAGGCTACCATGAAAAGGGGGCAAGTCCTTACTCGGACGCTTAGCGGCCAGAGCCCTGGCTCCGTCGAGTATTTTTCCTTAGACTGGAACGCTGCAGGCGACCAAGAGGCAAGCTCGGGTCCTGGTCAGCAGCTGCAATTGGGCCCCAAGACTGTTTCTGAGATGACCCAACAGTCCATCGCACTTATGGCCCAAGCAGACCGAGTGAATGAGGTACGCGTTTGCATTAATCTTTTGTGTTCTGAGTATTTTCATATCCGTACATATTCCCTAGTCCCCGAGGTTATTACCGAGTAACGTAATTACTTGGTTGTAAGCTCAAAACTTGAACATATCTTATTACTTTCTGCCATGATAGAATTACTTGATCTACTGAGCATTCTCTGACTAACTCTCTTTCCTGCAGCTCACGCACAATCAATGTACAAAGGTACACCAAGCTCTGCTATGGGAGTATCAAAAACTCGAGGCTGCTCATCAGAACCTGAAGGCTGAGGCTCAGGGCCAAGGTATATTCTCTTACTCGGCTTGCTTTTTACTGACCGATCTTTTTTATTTTGTTATCTTGACTTCTTCTTGTTATTATTTCCATAGATTCTGCCCAATCCACCATCAACACGCTGGACAAGCAAATCTGTGACGCTGAAAGTAATGCCCTTCTCCTTAGAAATTTTGTAACTGCCTAGCATTTGTGTTTCCTTTATTCTTCCATTTTTTTCTTAGTTGTGTCGAGATACGTTTGCCGGTATTGATGAAACACGCTTTACGAATAAGCAGGTCAGCACCAGGTCGAGCTCCATAAGGAGCGAGACGAGGTGACTCAGCTTAAACAACAGATGGCGGACATGGAGCAGAATCACAAGTCCGAGTTGGAGGGTCTGTGCCAAGAGCTTGCCGAGAAAGATGGGCAATATGCCGCCAGAGTTGAGAACACAAATTAGTTGCTCAAGGAGGCTGAATCAGCGGTGGAGTCGGCTCACTAGGACTTAGATGCCCTTCAGGCCAAGGTGAAGGTCTGGCAGACCAAACTTGGCATGATTAACTCTTTCATCGATAGTGAGTTCTTACCCTTTCCACTGTGCTATTGCCCTTACTTTTTATCCCTTTCACCGTTGTTGATGATCCCCTTTATTTTTTGCAGAGAACTTTCCTGAGGCTGACATGTTCGCCTTGAGAGCCATGAAGAAAGTGCGATCCAAATCTGGCGGCCTAGCAGATGGCGAAGTCACCATTGACGAGCATCTGTCTGCCCTCACAGAGCGCGTGACTACCTTGAAGTCATGTGGTGTCAACTTACTTAAGTCGGCCATCCATGCATTCAGGGAGCTCTGGCTGGATGAAGACTCACTGCGCTCGTTGAACCCCTGGCTGTTAAGCTCTTACTCGCCGAGGAAAGGCTTGATGAATGGTGCGAGTCAGCTGGCTGTGTTGCCGCATACAAGGCCTTGGCCTTCATGCTCTCGTGGTATGAGGACATCAATCTTGATGTTCTTTAGCACATGAGGGACGAAGGCCAGTGGATCCATGACCCGGAGCTTATCAAAAGGCGCCAAGAGCGAGCCTACGCAATGGTTGAGTATGGTCTCGTGCATGCCTGGTGCGACGGGCCAAGCTTTCTCGATGCTGCCGAGCCTGCTGCCGAGACCGCCAAAGATGACACTGCTGACAGCAAGGCCACCGAGTCAGATGTGGCAAACTCAGCCGACGTACATGACCCGTCAAACCCTAATGATGCTCCTAGCTCCAAGCCCACCAATGCTCCTTCGATTCCAGCTGCCTCTTAGGCCGGTTAAGAAACACACTTGAATCTCATGAGATCCCTGGTATGCCGGGTGCAGATGTAAGAAATACTGCAGCTCTTTTGGGTGTGTGCCTTAGTGAAGGCTTATACTTCTAGTCTGGCTTATATGCGAATCACTCAGGGGCAAGTCCCCGAGTTTCATTTACCGTTTTCCTTATCCTCAAATTTGGCTCTTGTTTACCTTTTTTGGCATTCTACATTAGAGTCTCAAAGTTCTAAGGATTAAGTTAGCGAGTATGAAACTAGGCATCTTGACTAGGGTCATCTGAGATATAAGCCGACACATCCTGCAATGGGTTACTTATAATTATACATAGGGTCGCCTCGTGTTTTTTTCCTTTGCTTATCCACTGTTCATGTTTACCCGTCCTTGGTATTTTTCTCTTGCTTGCCATGAAGCCGTGTTTTTGGAAAATAGCATAATCGAAGAGTTTACCTCATACGTGTATACATTACTAATCCGAGATAAGTTCAAGCGACAACGCCGGCCGACATAAAATATGTAAGAGTAAATGTGAGGAGGAGTCCCTGAGTCATTTTTTCTAGTCATACCATTTTATTATCAGCACATAGCCGGCATAAGTGTACGACATATGAGAGTTTGAGAGGTCCATATCTTGCTTTCCCTAAGTGTAGAAAGGACGAAGCAATGCCACATTCCATGACCTTTTGGTTTCATCACCCGACCTGTCCTCCTTGTTCTTTTGTGCTTCGCAGGCATCTATTAGATAATATGAATCATTGTGCAACACTTTTCTTACAATGAATGGTCCTTCCCATGGGGGTGATAGTTTGTGCATCCCAGCTGTGCGTTGCACTAGTCTAAGCACCAAATCCCCTTCTCGGAAAATGCGAGGTTGAACTTTCCGGCTATGATAGCGTCAGAGATTTTGTTGGTATATGGCGGATCTAGACAATGCTAGTTCTCTAGCTTCTTCGAGTAAATTAACTCCATCTTCTCGGGCTTCTTTTACCTCGGATTCTGAGTATTGCCTTACTCTTGGCGAGTCATGTTCTATGTCAGCAAGCAAAACTGCTTCTGCCCCATACACAAGGAAGAACGACGTATAGCCTATTGACCGATTCAGAGTTGTTCTTAAGCTCCATAACACTGAGGGTAATTACTCTATCCAACAACTAGGTGATCTCTGGAGTGGTTCCATTAGCCGAGGCTTTATCCCGGATAGAACTAAGCCATTATCTCGTTCAACTTTCCCATTGGATTCTGGGTGAACAACTGACGCTACGTCGAGTCTTATTCGACTTTCCCTGCAAAATCGAGCAAAATATCCTTCGGCAAAGTTTGTGCCATTGTCTATGATCACGCTATGCAGATGACAATACCTTAGGATTATTTCCTTTCAGATTGTGACAGCTGTCTTTCCATTAAGTTTTTTGATGGGCTTCACTTCTATCCATTTCGTGAACTTGTCAACCATGAATAGTATGTGGGTCATGCCACCTCGTGCTGGTTTGAATGGTCCCACCATATCCAGACACCATACCGCAAATGGCCAAGTGTTGGTATAGTTCTATCTCGGATGTAGGAAAATGTGACTTTGCTGCGTACCATTGACACCCGTTGCATTTTCTCACTAGGTCTTGTGCTTCCATCAGTGCGCTTGGCCAATAGAATCCATGTCGGAATGCTTTGGCTAGCAATGCTCTTGACGAGGCATGATGCCCACATTCTCCTTGGTGAATATCCAATAGTATCTCTTGGCCTTGCTCTGAACTAATACAACATTGTAACACACTTGTCACACTTCTCTTGTACAACTCCTTATTAATTATGGTGTATGCTTTTGCTCTTCTTTCTATTTGTCTTGCCAATGTATCATCATCGGGCAAAGTTCCATCCTTTAAGTAATTGAATATTGCCTGTGCCCAGATTGGTATCGTTGGTGCTGGATCTATTTCTCCATCGATTTCCATTGGCTCAGCCGACATAGTTTCTGCCGACATATCCTGAGGAGTCCCCGAGTGCGATTCGGCAGTCCCCGCGTTAGGTGGAATAGTCCCCGGGTTACTCGAACCTGCCCCTGTGTCAATGCCCATTGGTGTAGCATCAGACTCCTGGCTTGCCGGGATGAAGATTGACTCAGATTCAGGTGATGGCTTGATTGATGGCTTCCTGAGATCTTCCAATTCTATCCCTGGAGGGATTGCTTTCCGAGGTGAGCCTAACTCGGATAACACATGAGCTACCTCATTTTTTGCTCTGGGTATGTGATGAAACTCACACCCATCAAAGTATCCCGAAATCTGCTGCACATGGAAACGATAGAGTGCCATATTTGCATCCAGCGCGTCCCAATGCCCAGATACATGCTGGATAACCAAGTCCGAGTCGCCAAAGCACATGATCCTCTTGATGCCAATCTCTTTAGCCACTTTTATCCCATGAACAAGTGCATCATACTCGGCAACATTGTTGGATGCGGCGAAGTGGATTTGCAACACATATTTGAGCTGGTCCTTCTTTGGTGAAGTAAGAACTATCCCGGCACCTAAGACCATTTTTGTCTTGGACCTGTCAAAGTGCATTTTCCAGTAATTCGGGTCTAGCAATGGTGGCTCATATTGCATTTCCATCCAGACCATGAAAAAATCTGCTACAGCTTGAGATTTAATTGCATCTCGCCTATCGTATTGTGGGGTATATGGTGCCAGCTCTATGGCCCATTTTGCCACTCGGCCGCTGGCATATTTATTGCCTAATATGTCCGAGATAGGTGCCTCGCATATTACCCGGATTGGGTGTTCTTGAAAATAGTTCTTCAGCTTCTTTGCTGCCATATACACCCCATATGTCATTTTTGATAGTGGGGGTAATTTTGTTTTGATGTAGAGAGCACTTCGCTCAAGTAATAAACTGATCTTTGGACTGATTTGCCCTCTTCTTCGCGCTTTACCACTATTACCTCATTGCCAACTCTATTGGTTGCTGCGACATAGAGCGGCATTGGCTCTTTGGATAGTTGTGAGGCTAATATTGGTGATGTTGCCAACATCTTTTAAAGTTCATGGAAATCGCTATTAGCTTGCTGTGTCCATGTAAATTTATCTGAATTTTTCATCAGTTGATATAATGGTAAGGCCTTTTCACCTAGCCGACTTACAAACCTACTTAATGATGCTAGGCACCCTGTAAACTTCTGGAAATCATTGAGGGTTTTCGGCTATTCCATCCTTTTGATGGCCCTGATCTTTGTCGGTTTAGCTTTAATTCCTCGGTTGGACACAAGGAATTCGAGTAATTTTCCAGACGGGACACCAAAGGTGCATTTTTTCGGGTTAAGTTTCATCCCGAATCTTCTTAAGTTTGCAAATGTTTGACACAAGTCCTCAATTAGAGTATGACTCTGTTTGGTTTTTATTACCACATCATCGACCTATACTTGAACATTCTTGTCAAGTTGATCTTGTAAGCATTTTTGCATGCATCTTTGATATGTTGCACCTGCATTTGTTAACTCGAATGACATAGTACGATAGCAATAATCCCCGTACGGGGTGATAAAGCTGTCTTTATTTGATCATTTGGATTCAGTGGTATCTGATGGAAACCAGAATACGCATCCACAAATGACAACAACTCACACTTGACAGTAGAGTCAATGACTTGATCAATCCATGGCAGTGGAAATGGATCTTTTGGACACGCCTTATTTATGTTCGTGTAGTCAATACACATGCGCCACACCACTGCCACATCGGGTCATCCTTTTTCTTCTCGACTAGGACTAGATTCGACAACCAATCTAGATGCAGTACTTCCATGATAAACCCGGCAGCCAAGAGACTGGCTATCTCGGCAGCTATTACTTTCCTCCTATCTTGAGTGAAGCGGCGGAGGGGTTGCTTCACCGGCTTGGCATCTGGCCTTACATGAAGAGAGTGCTCAGCCAGCTCCCTCGGAACTCCCTTCAAATCCTGTGTGGACCATGCAAAGATATCCCGATTCTCACGGAGGAAGCTGGTGAGTGGATTGAAGCCCAGCAAGGTACCGAGCGACTGGAAGCTGAAGGCCCAGGCGAGTAGATAGGCCCAGTCGGACTGGGTTAAACGACTATTAAAGCTGTAACCGAATCGGTTGAGATATGTAAACCCTAGGGGAGGTGAGCCTATATAAACCTCCCTAAAGGGTGAGTAGAGATACGTCCCCTCATACACCCAAGCGACTCGCCCGCCAGCCGAGCTCCCATTGTAACACCTCCATAATACAATCTAGCAGAGTAGGTCTTTACCCTCGGGCCGAACTTGGGTAAACCTCGTGTCTTTTGCCTCATCTCGCACCGCAGATGGCTGGCCTCCTTGCCCTCGTTTCTACTACCGCCGATTGCAGGCTCGCCGTGACCATTCCCACAAAAGTGGCGCCCACCGGGGCCTGCCGGTCTGGCCGGTGTTCTCGGGCGAGATCCAATCTGCCCATCAACGAGACGGCCGCCACCGCCGCATGATAGCGATCGGCGAGATGCTCCAGATCTTGCCGAGCAGCTACGCCCCGGCGCGACCCGTCACGCGACAGCGTGATCCCGCCAATCGGCACGATCGGCCTTCTTCGGCCTCACCGACGCCATCGCCTCTCGGAGGACTCGGCCAGATCCGCGAAGTCGCCGCCACGCGATCGGCTCTCCGAGAGCCAGGTCCGCATGATCCACCGCCGCCCGAGTACAACTCGCCCACAACAATGTGGCTGAATTCAGCGGCCGCAAGATGCGCCTCACCGACGACGCCGACTTCCGACCGGCCACTCGCCGGATCCATCACCGCTGCCTCGTCCGCGGGCTCCATCGCCTGTGTCTCCAACGCTGGAGACTTCGAGGACCCCTCCATCCTGGATCTTCGACCGACTTGGTCGAGAACTCCGCCGACCTCCGCGATGGGACCAGTCGCCACGCCACGGCCTACATGGCCACCGGCGCCGACCCGCCGGAGGATCCTTTCTCCACCCCAATCCCTCCTAACGCCACAGCAATGGAGGTCGAGGAACTCCGCCTGAAACTGGCAGAGGCGGTGCGCAAGGAGCAAGCCGAGCGCGAAAAATTTCTCCTCGAGCAGGTGACGGCGCAGGAGCTGTCGCGCTACCACCAGCAGCGGATCAGGTCACGTTTGAACTCCACCGTTCAAGGGCGTGCCCTGAACTTCGACGACGAAAACGACCCGGCCCGCATAGCTGAGCGCGCAATCTGCGAGAACGCGCCACCAGGAGGAAGCGCCCGGCCCCCGCCAGGATCAACGGCGATGGGTGCCCCACCACCACCCAACCGCACCCCTCCCAGGGACCAGCCGCGGATAGTAGTCTCCTCACGAGAGCGATACGCAAACGGCCTTCCACTGTTCTCCACCCCGATGGACAACCTCGTGGCAGGCCGAGCAGCAGCGAAAGATCACGACCACCGCGACGGCGCTGCCAGATCCGATGCGTCAGGCCCTGCCGCAAGGCCGTCGAGCGAAAAAGCGGGCGCCGACTCGCAAGGTCGAGTATACTCGCATTCCTCGGGAATCGAGCGGCCTCAGCCGCCAACGGCAAACACCTCAACTGCCCGCCACCGAGCCATCGCAGCTCCAGACTGACCGCGAACGCGCGCTCCAATTAACGACCCAGGCCTGCGACCAACTTCGTCGCCGCTAACGGGCAACCCATCGACTCCCGCACCCACATCATCAACAACCAAAGCTGGCGCGCACGCCAGCCCGACGACTTGCGGCACACCCTAACTAATCACCGCGACGGCGAGCCTATGGGGTCGCTCAGTCGACTCGGTCCCAAGTGCTTCGGACCAATGATCCGAGGCGAGAAGTACCCGCCAAACTTCAAGGTGCCAAAGGAGATAGAAAAGTACGACTCCTCGTACGACCCCGCCGTCTGGCTCGACACATACCTCATGGCAATGGGGATCGCGGGTCACACTGACCTACTCGTCGCCCGTTACCTCCACCTGATGATGGAGGGGACGTGCAGGCAGTGTATCAACACTCTCCCCCAGGACAGTATCGACTCCTAGGAGGAAATGCGCGACGCCTTCGTCAGGCACTTCGAGTGCTCCTACACCCGCGCCACCACTATTGAGGACCTGGAACGATGCGTTCAGGGACCCCGCGAGTCGACCCGCAACTGGGTCCAACGGTGGCAAGAGCTTTGGTACAACGCGGTCGGCATCCACCCGGACACCGCGATCCATTGCTTCAAGACCTCGTGCCGCTACGAGCCTCTAGTCGCCAAGCTCAAGCGAGACTCCCGCACACTCGACAACATCCCCGACCTCCTCGAGATCGCCAAACGGTACGCTGAGGAAGATCCAAACCAGGAAACTGACGACGAGTAAGGAGGGCAACGCCGCACGGGCGGCAACGACGGCGGACGCCGAACCGACCTACGCTACAGCGGCACTCACAGCAAGCGCAAGCGACGGGCGAGTCGACTTCGTCGCCAACGCCGGGCACACGCAGCGCGACCCCAAGAGCTACCGCCGCGACGGAGGGCAACGCCGCGATGGCGGCAATTACAAGAACAAGCCAAGGTTCGATCCCGCGGCCCTCCTTAACCAACCATGTGCGTTCCATAGCAGGGAAGGGAAGCCCGCAACGCACACCACCGCCAACTGCCACACCCTCAGGGAAATCGAGAAGGCACGGCAAGCGCGGGAGGACCCCGACAACGACCCGCCAAATGGCGGAAAATTCGGCAAAGTAGCCGGCTCGCTCCACACCTTCACAGGCTTCAACACGAAGCGCGAGAAGAAGGTCATCGCCCACGCCGTCGCCATCAATGCGGTGGCCCAAATAGACGCCCCCGCCTCTGAACTGGTCGGAACAGCCCATCACCGGAGCCGAAAGACCACTGCGCGCCAGATCGAGTACCGTGACGAGTCGCCTTGGTGGTCAAGCCCAAGGTTGGCGACTACTGGCTCCCCAAGACACTGATGGACGGCGGTAGCTCCATCAACATCCTCTACCTCGACACCTTCAGGCGGCTGCGGCTCCCGCAGTCGATGATCGAGACGACCCACACCACGTTCCACGGCATCGTCCCCGGTCGGAAGGCGTATCCGATCGGCAAGGTCACGCTGCCAGTCACTTTCGGCACACCGGCAAACTTCCGCACCGAGCGGATCGTCTTCGAGCTGGTGCCCTTCGACAGCCCTTACCACTGCGTCCTGGGGCGCCAGGCGTTCGCTAAATTCATGGCAGCGCCCCACTACGCGTACAACGCGATGAAGCTCCCCGGGCCGTGCGGCGTCATCACCATCAACGGCGACCCCGACATGGCCGCCGAGTGCGAGGCCAAAGGAGCCGAGCTCGCCGACGCCGTCATCGCGGCAGAGACTAATCACGCCGACGAGCTCGCCAAATACGCGAGCAGGGTCAACAATGACGACCCCATAATACTCAAGAAGCCCAACTCCGAGGGCGCAAACACCTCAACCTTTGAGGCCACGACGCACACTTGCACCGTCGAGCTGGTCCCAGGCGACTCCAGCCAGACGGTGACGATCGGGACAGGCATGAGCCCAGCATAGGAAGGCGCGCTCATCGAGTTCCTCCGTGAGAACAGGGACATCTTCGCATGGAAACCCTCCGACATGCCCGGTGTCCCTAGGGAGCTCGCTGAGCACAAGCTGAACGCCGACCCCAAAGTGCGACCTGTCAAGCAGTCGCTACGGCCCTTCAATGAAGAACGCCATCGAGCAATCGCCGAGGAAGTGCAGCGTCTACTCGCTGCCGGCGTCATCCGGCCAATCAAGTACTCCAAGTGGCTGGCAAACCCAGTCCTGGTCGAGAAGAAAAACGGGACCTGGAGAATGTGTATCGACTACACAAACCTGAATAGCGCCTGCCCAAAGGAGCAGTTCGTCCTCCCGCGGATCGACCAGATAATCGATTCAACCGCGGGTTCGGAGTCGCTATGTTTCCTCGACGCCTACTCTGGGTACAACCAGATAAAAATGGCTGTCGAAGACGAGGAGAAGACGGCGTTCATCACGCCATTCGGAGCCTTCTGCTACACCGCCATGACCTTTGGCCTCAAGAACGCCGGGGCGACCTACCAGCGGTGCATGCAAGAATGCCTCGCGAGCCAAATTGGCCGCAACATCCACGTGTACATCGACGACGTGGTCGTGAAGTCCGCTCGCCAAGGCGACCTACTCGCCGACCTGGCGGAAACCTTCGCCAACCTGCGAAGGTACAAGATAAAGCTCAACCCAGGCAAGTGCACCTTCGGTGTACCCGCGGGACAACCATCGGGTACGCTGCTCCAAACGAGGGATCGAGGCGAACCCAACAAAGATCGACACGATCGCCCGGCTCGGCAAACCCGAGTGCCTGCGCGACGTCCAGAAGCTGGCCGGGCGAGTAGCGGCTCTTAGTCGCTTCATCCCCCGCCTGGGCGAAAAGGCGATGCCCCTATACCGCCTGATGCGCAAGAACCCCACCTTCCAGTGGGACAAGGAGGCGGACGACGCGCTCCGCGACCTCAAAAAGGTGCTACTCGCCGCACCACTACTCGCCGCCCCCGCCGACAAAGAACCTATGCTGGTTTACGTCGCGGCGTCCGAGCGCGTCGTCAGCGCTGTGATGGTCGTCGAACGACCAGAGGAAGGAAAGGAGCGCCCGGTTCAGCGGCCGGTGTACTACATCAGCGAGGTCCTCACCGAGTCGCGCCACGTACCAGCATACCAAAAGCTAGTATACGCGGTCTTCAGGGCTCAGCGGCGCCTGCCGCACTACTTCCAGGAGCACCCGATCACGGTCGTCTCCTCAGCGCCACTGCAAGACATCATCTGCAATCGCGAGGCGACCGGGCGGGTCGCCAAGTGGGCCGTCGAGATTGGCGTCCACAACATCAAATACGATCCACGAAAGGCGATTAAGTCGCAGGTGCTGGCAGACTTCATCACCGACTGGGAGGAGGCCCAGCAGCCAGAGAAGCTGCCGTACCTCCATTACTGGAGCCTGCACTTCGACGGCTCCAAGAACGCGGACGGTGCAGGAGCAGGGATAGTGTTGACTTCACCAAAGGGCGACAAGCTCCGCTACATCCTCTGCCTCGACTTCACGCCCTGCACCAACAACATGGCTGAATACGAGGCCCTACTCCACGGCATGCGAGCCGCCAAGGAGATGAACGTCAATCGCCTCCGATGCTACGGAGATTCCGACCTCGTCGCGGGGCAAGTCGCCGGCACCTGCGACGCCGTCTCCCCTACCATGGCGGCGTACCGCCAAGCGGTGGACAAGTTGGGCGGCCACTTCACCGGCTACTCACGAGTGGATCGACAGCGAAAACAAAGAGGCCGACGCCTCTCTCGCATCGGGTCGGCTCGACTCGCACCACCCGCCGCGTGTTCCTCGACACAATCTCCAAACCATCGCCTCCCCGAGGGAGATCGACATCGAGTCCCACTCAACCAGAGGCAGCCTTGGTCGCACTCATCACGAGCCGCACGATTGACCAAGCCCTACATCGCCTACCGAAGCCGCACCCTGCCAGACGAGACAGACGCTTCGAATGATCGCCGATGCAAGTCCTACACCATCATCGACGGCGAAGCTACACAAGCGCAGCGGCGTGTTCCAACGCTGCGTCCAACCGGTGAAGGACGCAAAATCCTCCACGACATTCACTCAGTGATCGGCCACCACGCCATTGCTGCTCCCTGGTCGCCAAGGCTATGCGACACTTCTCGCCCACCGACACGCCGACGCTGTCGACATCGCCCAGCGATGCGCCGGTGCCGGCACGCCAATCGACGCACGACGAGCTCGGCGCTCAAAACAATCCCCATTACCTGGCCATTCGCCGTATGGGGCATGGACATGGTAGGCCCCTTCAAGAAAGCCCCCTCCGGCTACACCCACCTGCTAGTCGCCGTAGACAAATTTACTAAGTGGGTGGAGGCCAAGCCAGTCCGGAAATGCGATGGGAAGACCGCCACTAAATTCCTACGCGAGCTCATATATCGCTACGGGTTCCCAAACAGTATCATCACGGACAACGGCACCAACTTCGCCAAGGGAGCCATGGCCGAATTCTGCGAAGAGCACCACATCCGGCTCGACCTCGCGTCAGTCGCCCACCCGGAATCCAACGGCCAGGCGGAACGGGCCTACCAAAGCATCCTCCACGGCCTAAAGCCGCGACTCCAAGTACCACTCGAGCGCACCGCCGGGTGCTGGGTCGAAGAGTTGCCCTCCATCATCTGGGGAATCCGTACCTCGGTTAACAGATCGATGGGATTCACTCCCTTCTTCATGGTCTACGGCGCCGAAGCAGTCATGCCCACCGACCTCGAACACGACTCACCGCGAGTCGTCCATTATACGGAGGCTGCAAACGAGCTGGCCCGCCAAGATGGGGTCGACCATCTCGACGAAGCACGCGACCTCGCTCGGTCACGCACCACCATCTACCAGCAAGGACTCCGCCGCTACCACAGCCGGCGGGTGAAAGCTCGCACCTTCCAGGAAGGCGACCTGGTGTTACGCCTCATCCAGGACAAGAAGGGCATGCACAAGCTTTCCCCTCCGTGGGAAGGCCCATTCTCTATCGGGCGTGTACTCGGCAACGACGCCTACTACCTCATCGACGTCCGTGGGGACGGAGAGCTCGACGTCAAGCGACCATGGAATGTAAACCTCCTCCGGAAGTTCTACTCCTAGAACCCCACACATGTACTCTCCAGTCGCTATGAAATAAAAGAAACGGTTACCGCAAATTGCGCCTACTCTCCATGTCTTGTGCCACTCGCACTCGTAATAACAGCGGTATGCTAAAATGCAGAAGTCAACCTTTGGTACAGCGATCGGCACGGCTAAGTAGTGCGGTGTAAGAGCACTGAATCACTTCAGGTCTTGCATCGTCCACGAAAAACGCCAACCCGGAGCCCCATTGGAGTCGCCTAGCTCGACTGGTTCTACGAGCCAAGACAATCGCCTCGCTTCTCATAGCGACCTTGGTCCTCCGCATCCTCGGCATAACGACTGAACGGCTAAGTACCACGCCGGGACTGAATACCAGTTCGTCAAGAGCGGTGGAAAACGCCAAGTAAGAGAGCATGCCCAGACTCGCTAAGCGATCGACCCGGGCGGCAGGAGTGACGCGCCACACCAACGCTTAAGTCCTCAACCACCTCGAGTCGCGCCTAGAACTACCAAGTACCACGCCTGGGACTCGCCACCCGACTTCGCTCACAGACGGAAAACGGTAAAGCATGAGCACTCAAGGAGTCGCCTTGATCGGCTCTCCGAGCTCAAGCGAGTCGACCAAAGCAACAAAACACATGATAACAACACACACATCATATACGAGGTAAACCCCACAAAAGGGCGGACGCGCTCGGGGACTCGTCCAAAATCAATCCAAAGCACACAAACAAATACCAAAATAGACACGACGTCCCATTCAATCGCATATTGCATTGTCTTATGTTACAAAATATGCCCGCGTGCGAACTGCTGCTAACGCTTCAAGGCAAACTACCCTACTCGCAGCTTCGATGACGACTCGCCAGATCCCGGCGACACGGATGAACGCGTAATGCGGGTTTGATGGATACGTCGTCAGTTCACTCGCCATCGCCGCGCGAAAAGGCTGCTCGACCTTGAAGTCACGATGCGGCGGCTCGGGGTCGTTCGGCGCGACGACCGTCTCCTGGTATGGAAGGAGGTCGCCCATCGCCCAGACACGCTCCGAGTACGTGGCGGCACGCTCTTGCAACTTGAGAACCTCGGACAGATCCACCGCGCCAGTTGACGATGGGTACCCACTCGTCACATCGTCGATGTCGAAGTCTTCGGGGAAGTGGGCGAGTCCAAGGCTCAGGGCCGTCGATGCTCCACGCCGAAACGCCGATCGCGTCATAAATTCAACGACCGCGGGTGCCTTCTCCAAGTACTTCCACACCTCAACGAGGTCGCTGGGAATCACCTCCGTGGGTGATATTTCTTGGAGGTAGGCGCGGATGCAGGTCGGTGCCGTCGCCGAGTCGACGAGCATGCTTACGCACTGCCTTGCGTCGAGCGAGCTCGCCTCTTCGTCGCTATCAATGATGCGACCTGTGAAGAAAAAGACAATGATGAGTATGATGGGCACCACAAAAACCACAACCATAAGAAAGGGAGGAAGCACTCACCAAGCAGCGGGCGGGCGAGTCCCGTGATGAAGCACTGAAGCGACGTGTGGTCGTCCTGAAGCCCAGAAATAAGGACTTCCGACACCTTGCGATCCTCCTCTGCGGCCGCAATGGCGGCCTTAGCTTGCCCGTCCGCCAAGCTAGCTTCTTCTCTCGCCTCCCGCAGTTCGCGCTCGAGGTCGGCGATCCGTTGTTCAGCGGCACCCAGAGCAGACCGCGCCACCACTAACTCACCAGCGGGGACAAGCCCCTGGCGAGCTTGATCTGCCTTCTCAGCAACAGCTTGAAGACCTTTGTTCGCCTCCTGGATGATGGCCAGCTCTTTCTTCGCGCGTTGTTTCACGGCCAATCGGTCCGCTGACTCAAGCTGCAGACCCTGCACATCACCGAAAAAGTCAGTTAAAACGAACTCCATAAGTGCCCACCCGCTGAAATTCAGCGAGTGCGCACTCGGGGACTGGCGATCAAGAAATTCCTAAGTGCCCACCCGCTGAAATTCAGCGAGTGCGCACTCGGGGACTGGCGATCAAGAAATTCCTAAGTGCCCACCCGCTGAAATTCAGCGAGTGCGCACTCGGGGACTGGCGATCAAGAAATTCCTAAGTGCCCACTCGCTGAAATTCAGCGAGTACGCACTCGGGGACTGGATACGAAAATAAAAGACGAGAAATTATAAGAATCACGCCGCTGCAAAACACCGACCTGATCCTCGGGGACTGGATGTACCTGGATGACTGCGCCAAGCATGCTGTGGAGCTAGATCGCGTCCACGGACGCGAGTAACGCTGGCGTGTGCCCACGACGCTGGTCGACTTCAGCATTGGCGGTCCCAGGAGCGTGGCTTGAGGGCGCAACCCCACTCACCGTGGCCGCCTTGGTCACGAAGCGGGGAAGGTAGCGATGGAGGCACCCGCTCCAAGGGAGGTCGCCTCCGACGCGGGTTCCTTCGTAGACGCGGCTGCTTCCACCGCGGGCTCGGCCGGCGCGGCCGCCGTATCGTCAGAGATGGTGACGATGTCGTCGCCCTTGGCCTTCTTACTGCCATCCGCTGAGGCGACGACCTCGTCCGCCTTCCTCTTGCGTGAAGGATCCTCCTCGCTAGCGGCGGAGGGCACCTTGGCCACGGTCGGATGGCCCATCCTTTTCACTCCGGTCCTGCACATTAATCGAATCAACAAAGACAATCGAAATAATTATGGAAAATAAGAAGGGGTGAGCGCACTCACTTGGCGACTGGGATGAAACGTAGCCCGTCACGAAGGCGGCGGTTTTTCGATTCAGGCAGGCCATCGGCGGAGCCCCCGATTCGAGACATCGTGCCCAAGACACGGACGGCTTCTTCGTCGTTGAGGCTGCAGCCGGCGCCTCTGGGACATCCTCGGCGGGAGCTTCCTCGTGAGTCGAAGCTGCTGCAGCTGGAGCCTCCTTGCGAGGTGAAGCCGCCGCGGCCGGAGCCTCCCCCAGCCCGGAGACTGGGGCGAATGGCGGAGGCAATGAGGCCAGCGGGACCTCCATAGTCGCCGTGTCCAGCGCGGTTGTCGCTGGTGGCGCGCCGTCACCAGTTGGGCTGGGAGCATCGGAGCTGCTCGCCGAGTGTGGCGGTGAGGCCGTCTTCGACGGCTTCGTTTTCTTCTTCAGGGGGGCCTTCGCCTCCCTCTTCTTATCCTTCCTCTTCGACGGAGTGGCTTGACGGCGCGAGGTGGTCTCTGGGAGTTCGTCGTCATCGTCATGGCGCTCGAGGCTTCTGCTCGCTTCGATCTCGCGCTGACGCTGCCCGCGGGTCTTTCGGACCAGCGGGGCGACCTCTTCTTCAGACTCGTCCTCGTCGTCTTCGTTGCCCCTCGCGGGTGGTGATTCGCCTACGTCCTGGGCGGATGGGTCCGGGCTCTCATCATCCGAAGGTGGGAGCCACCCTTCCACCACCTGGAATAGCTGCGATGGATACAAACAGGATCAGGATTACCGCGACTGCATACACTGCGACTGCGAACAAGGTAAAGAAATTACCGTTGGAGCTGGACGCTTCGCGGTGTAGGGGGCGATCCCGGCCTGCGCATCCAGGTACACCGCCTGGGTAATCTTCTTCAGTGCTGGGAGGTAATCTTCCAGCCTCCACTCGTCGAGGCAGGCCTTCGTCGAGTCCCCCCGGCCGGTGTATTGGTACATGTAGTGGTCGCGCTGGGCGAGTGGAACAAGCCGCCGCCCAAGCCAGCAATTGTACAGATTTATCGTTTGGAGGCCCTTCTTCTTCAAACCACGGATGGTCTGGAGCATCTCGTCAACGACCATCCGCTGGTCGTCGGGGAGCTTGCCGACTTGGAGATGGCGCGGCTCCGAACGACTAGCGGAGTACCGCGGGATCGCCGCCTCGCCCTCCGGGGTCGCCTCGGTCACGTAGAACCACGACTTTTTCCAGTCGCTCGCTGCCTTGGCGGGTAGCATCAGGTCAAAGAAGGAGGCTTTGGACTTGAGCTGGAACGTCAAGCCGCCCGCGGCTAGCATTGGGCCGCCTGCCTCCTCGCGGCTGATCCGTCCATGGAACAGATCTTGCCACAAGGGAAAGTAGGGCCGGCAGCCCAAGTAGCATTCGCAGAACGCCACGAAGATGGCGAGCTGCTCGATGCTGTGGGGACCCAGATCTGAAGGCTGGATCCCATAGTAGGCGCAAAAGCGCCGGAAGAACAAGGACGTTGGAAACCCTAGCCCTCGCTCAAGATGACTAGTGAAACAGACGAATTCCCTCTCTCGCGGGTTTGGGGTCGTCTCTCCGGCTGCGGGGATGCGCCAGCAGCCGGCTCGCAGGATCCCGGCCTCCTCGAAAGAGGCCAGCTGCGCCTTCGTGCACTTGGACCTACCCCATGGTTCGGTGGAAAGGGCCATGGCCGAGAGGTTGGTTGGAGATCGGAGGATTTCGGGTCGAATGGATCGCGGAGCAAAGGAAGGAAAATGCGCGCACTCGGAAGAAGTGGTGGGCAGTTGGCTCTATGATTGCCTGCCATTCCTCTTATATAGCGGGAGTTACCCGCCAAATCAGGAGGCCGTTACCGCGCGATGATTACGCCGAAAGTTACCGTTGGATCACTCCAACGGCTAGTTTGACCGCGTCTGACGGTCCAATTCCAGCCACTCGGCTCGCCAGGTCAATCACCATGACCGCGTCCCGCCGACTCGACTTGTCCAAGCCGCGACTTGGTTCACCGGATTTCCTCCTTTATACAGGAGCCCGCCGACGATTCGACTGGATGCCTACTCTGAAGCCGTATACTCCGACTGCCAGCAGCAACTTACGCCCAATCGACGACGGCCTCGGGACTATCGATGGGGATATGCCTCTTTGGGTATACCAGCAGGCGCTGACCGCCCGAGAGCTGGCGAGTGGCCTGCAACGGCGAGTGGATTGAAGCCCAAAGAAGGTACCGAGCGATCGAAGTCAAGGCCCAAAGTAGTAGATAGGCCCATGATCAAGTTAAACAACTATTAAAGTCAGAATCGAATCGGTTGAGATATGTAAACCCTAGGGGAGGTGAGCCTATATAAACCTCCCTAAAGGGTGAGTAGAGATACGTTCCCTCATACACCCAAGAGACTCGCCGCCTAGCCGCCGAGCTCGCCCATTGTAACACCTCCATAATACAATCTAGCAGGAGTAGGTCTTTACCCTCAGGGCCAACTGGGTAAAACCCTGTGTCTTTGCCCTCATCTCGCACCGCAGATGGCTGGCCGCCCTTGCCCCTCGTTCTACTACTCGCTGCCGATTGCAGCGTCTTCTGTGACCATTCCCACGACACTTTCCTATTTGTCAGATAACCCGACGCCAATAGTCACTGTGTGCTCTGGGAAAGCCTCATCAATCTGTATCTTTTTTGCCTCCTTAATAGCTTGGAAAGATACACTGCCATGCGGGTTAGTGAGTGCCGACATAGACATTTGTGCCGCCTTACCTAGTGCTGCAACCTCCATCATTTGCTGCTTCTCCTGCGCTATCGCCAGTGACTCGGTCAATGAAGATCCGGCTGAGGCGTATGCGATAGATCGCTTGTAGTATTCCTCAACTGTGATAACTCCACATGGACCTGGCAGCTTCATCTTTAGATAAGCAATGTGAGGAGTGGCCATAAACTTTGCCATAGCTGGTCTGTCGAGTAAGGCATGGTATGAGCTAACAAGATTGACCACTTCGAACTCTGTGGCCTCAGTACGACTATTCTCCCTGTTGCCTAATAAGACGTCAACCCAGATCTTCCCAATTGGCTCACATGCCAATCCTAGCACAATGTCATGAAAAGTTGTCTCAGTCGGCTCTAGCATGTTCATGGTGATGCCCAGCTTAAGCATAGTATCCCTGTACATGATATTGATGCTACTGCCATCATCTATCAGTACCTTGGAGAACTTCACATTGATATCTAGGCGCATGATAGTTAGATCCAATACCAAAGCATATCCCCCTGGTGTCGTCATGATCTTAGGGTGATCCTTTATGCTACAAGTTATCTCCTTCTCAGACAGGTGCATGTATTTTGGTATTGCTGGCATTGTCGCATTTACTTTCATCATCCGTCTCTGTTGACTTTTCTTGTCAGTTGGCTCTGTGACAAAACACAACATAGCCCTGGTGATGCTCTTTGTACACGTTTATGGTCCCATGGCCGACATGACCGCCATCATTTCTTGGGTCATGCACTCGATGCACAACCTCTCTTCTTTCTTGGTTATGATATCTCGGCTGTCGGTTCTCATATCTATGCTTAGTTCTGACAACCTGAGCATTTCCTCCTGTAAGTGGTGGTGGGGGAGGTGGTGGTAGATGATGAGTTGGCGAGTCTACTCTGTCACCCTTATGGAACCAAGTGCATTGTCTAGTTGTGTGATTTGCCGGCTTACTTGGACTCTGCGTGTGAAACTTGCACGGCTGATCCAACATCATTTCATAAGTGTACTTTTGCCTTTCTTGATATGGATTTCTCTGTTCATATGGTTTTTTGCCATCATTTTTTGGTATCCATTGCTGTTTCCCACTTGTCCTTTGACGCTGTATGCTTCCAGCATCAGGATGATCTTGACTTACGGCTGCAACTTGAGTTGAACCATACCTGTAATCTGGCCTCCCATCTCATCGTTTCTCCTATACTCGCCTCTTTCATGGCGCCTTTGTGACCCGGCTGCATCATAGATCTGAGTCTCAGTGATCCCATCTGCCGACATAAGCAGAGGCTGAGTCGGATCCCCTAATGCATACAAGTCGGCAATCCTTATCGTTTCGGCTAAACTTGCCGGCATATCTCTCTATAACCTTTGACATAGCACACTTCTGTGCCTGCATCCTTGTGCAAACCACGCAATGGCCTGAGATTCAGTTACCCCTTCACAAGAATTGCGCATGGTGCACCATCTAGTGAGAAACTCTCTGTCTGTTTCATTTGGTCTCTGTTTGCACATAGCCAACTGTTGTGGGCAATTCGGCCTCTTGTAGGTACTTGTGAAATTACTCACAAAAGCTTCTTGGAAATCAATCCAGCTGTTGATGCTTCCTGTGGCAAGTTATTAAGCCATACCCGCGCTAGTCCTTCCAGCATTTGTGGCACGTATCTCACTGCTCATCTTAGATTACCTTGTGTGATTTTTACCGCAGTTCCGTAATCAATCAGCCAATCTTTTGTCTTGGTGCTTCCATCATACGTTTTTGTTCCTCTTGCCAGCTGAAAGTTTGGCACTGGAGGCTCTCTCATTATCCTTGGGCCAAATCATGGTGGACCCTGTGGACTTGTGACTCGACAAGCTCTGCCATGTTTATTTGGTCGAGCTTTAGTCTTGCATCATCTGGTTGGAGGTTTCTGCCTCCTAGCCTTGATCCCATAGCTTGGTACACATGATCTGGCAGTTCATACCTGTCATTTACCATTGCCGAGTAACCATCATTTTACCTGTTTGCATTCGGATCTGCGACTTGCTGCACTACATGTCCTGCACTTTGTTGTCTTTTTTCGGGTTAGGCCGCTAGAGGATTTGGAGGAGGATTTCCTCCTCCTGCCGAGTGAGTCCCACGCCTAGGCTGAGGTGCAAAGTTCTGGCCTCCATTATCATTTCTTTGACCACCTTGCCTTTATCAGCCAACATTTTCTTGGTTTTTGTTTCCTTGAGCAGCATTTCTCCTTGTGCCTTGGGCACGGGCCGGGTTTCCTTGAGCCACTACCAGATCATAGGCAATCATCTGTTTGTTTTTCCTGAGTCCACACTTTTTCTTTTCTCTGTCTCGGCGCAACCCCTGGTGAGGAAGCTGTATGCCCTGCAGATCTAGCCAGGATTGGGGTTGCCGAGTGAACGAGCTGTGACCTTCCAGCTATACCCAGATTTGCCCTGTAGTATGCTTCATTAAGCTTTCCTGCTGCTCTTACCAACTCGTTTACTCGTTCTTGTTGCTTTTTCTTTGCTTCACCCGTCAAGTGGGGTAGCTCAGCCATTGCTACCTCTACGGCTCTCAAGTTCGCTACTGCCGTATTGAATGTCATCCGAATAGCAGTCTCATTGCTACATTCTAGGCTTACTTTTGACGTAGCATTCGCCAGTTCTTCATTGAGGTTCCTTCCTCTTATTCTTATTGCTTCGAGACGGGTCTTAGAGCCCTTGACTCGGTTCGCCGAGTTATATTCTCGGATCGTGATGTCCATGTCCTGCTGCAGCTGGGCTAATTCCTTGGCCTTTTCCAACAGTTTTCCCTGGTTTCCTCTAACTCGTCTTGCATGTGCGCCGGGTCAGCTGCTGATGCCACTGGCTTTGCTAATTTTTCTATTGCTTTTTGCAACTCTCTGGCTCTTTTACTCCTAGCTATGTTCTCTGGTTTCTCCAGCGGTGCCTTTGCAGTTCTCGCTGCTCTTGGCGTTGCGTCCAGGTTTTCTTCCTCAACATTCTCATTCACTACAGGAGCTACTAGAGGTGCTGGGGGACGCGAGGGATCAGGAGCAGTCATCATTACCTCGGAAGAGACGAGCTGATGGAGCTTTCCCGCGGCGTGAACCACAGGTGGATCCGGTGCCAAGATGACGCGCTCTGGGTATGCGTGCTCCACGCGCACCGCGACATCGACTTGGTGCTCGCCGAACTTGATGAAGCGACCGCCACTTGGGAATGGCTTGGTCCCGAAGCAGCCCGCGTTGTCGCTGACGAAATTGAGTGCCACAAACCTCTGGATGAGGCCGGAGTAGACGCGCTCGCCCATTGTGACGATGATGTTTCCCGTCCGGATGAAAACTCTAGCAAGCGCCTCCTTCTTCCCCATGGTGGGCGCCAACTGTCATGGTGGTGTCATAGAAGATGCCATGGGTAGGCTAAGTTGGGGGGCGAATGGACGCTTGTGGTAACCGGGGAGGGAGTGCATGGTCTAGCCGCGCACGAAGAACACGAAGAACTCTCTAGAGTTGTGATTTTTATTCCTCCTAGAAGTTTACAAGTTCTCCCTGAGTTGTTCAAGAGTAGCCTATGTGCACTAGTTCCCTACTTGGTCCAACCTCCTTTAACCCTAGCTATGCCCATCCTTATATAGGCGATGGGGTAGATAGGTTACAACTTTGGGCCCTAGGGTTTACTTTTTGGATCTTTACCCTTACTGTGCGGGCCGGGTCACGCGCCAGCCCTTAGCCCTTGACCCAGTCCATAAAGTTGTACCGCCAATGGTCTTCACGTACGTAGAATCTAGCCCTTTGGTGACATACAGTGCTTTTGTTTGTCAGCCCTTGCTTTTGGCGTCACCCGGCTCCTTTTATGTCACTCGGTTGCGCCCTTATCCTTTGACCATGCTTTACCATGTTCCCTCCTGGATCCTACTCAGAAAGTTGCCACGCGTCCTTCTTGACTCGGCCTTCCCTTGTGATACCCAGCTCGATGCTACCTGCAAGGTAAACTACTTTGTCCTATGCGGGCCGACATACTTCTTATGCTGGCCGGACATATGCTTTGTATCTCGGCCGTTATGACCCAACCTGCGGTTTCTTTGACTCGGCCAAAGCCAAGCTGGGCAATGTTTTACCCCTTATGACCCTACCGGGGGTTATCCCCCCGACAGAGAGCTTGAATGAACTTCCTCTTCATGAACTTGTCATCAACATAGGTGGCACCAAGATCCCTCATAGTGCAACAAAGGACCTTGAGCCGCCTATACATGTATTCGGAAGTCTCATCATCTTGCATGGCAAAACCATTGCACTCATTGTTGACTTCATCAAACTTGGAGCTTTGAATGCTTGCATTCCCAACAAACAGTTCGGTGAGCTGATCCCATGTCTCCTTGGTGGTGTTGAATTGGCGAATGTGAGAAAAGTCCTTGGGAGTCAAAGCCTTTTGAATCCTGCTCAAAGCCGTGGCATTGAGTTGCTTGTCCACCACTTCACCTCGAGACAACTTCTTTGGGTCATATGGAGAGAACCCATCCTCCACAATCATCATAAACTCAATAGAAGAGGTGGAAATATGTGAGCGCATTAGATATTGCCAATTGGAGAAATTTGAAATATATAACATAGGTGGTGCTCCTTGAGGAATGATGTGTGGCATGGGAATGGGTGGATCCGGAGTGTACTTCGGCGGTGGGGGCACCGCCGAGTAGTCCTTTCCTCCACTTTCCTCTTTGGAAGTTGAGTATTCGAGCCTCTCGATGTTCTTGCTTGGGACCTTGGTAGATGTTTGAGCAACAAAACCAAACCCCAAGTGAGTGGTGACGGCTGCGGGATTCACCCCGGGGGCGGTCACGGGAATGGTGGGAGGAAGCTCGGTGGATTAGGTGTGACAAGAGGAACCATGGGGTTTGCCTTGAGAGACTGCAAAATAGTCATCATTTCCTCAGACTTAGACATCATGGATGACTCCAATAGCTTGAGGTCATCCATGGTGGCCATGTTCTTGGCGTTGCCATTTTCACTACCCCCTTCGTCGGCCATCGTCTCTTAGGCGGTAAAGCCCAAAATAATAGCCTTGGCTCTGATACCAATTGAAAGTACGGACTTTGAATCGACTAGGGGGGGGGGGTGAATAGGCGACTACCAATTTTTAATCAGTTACTCAATTTTAGGCTTGGAAAGAAGATAAGTTCTCTAGATATGCAACTAGGTGAACAACCTATATGCTAGAGAACTAACAACAAGCACAAGAGTGATAAAGAGCAAGTAGTAAAGGTAAGGAACGAGATAACCAGAGTGGGGACACATAGATGTAATTCCCGTAGTTCACTTCCAAGGAAGCTACGTCTGCGTTGGAGAGGTGTCGGGGCCACACAAGATCACCCAGGGCCATAAAGGCCTCACCTTCTTCTCCGGTGAGATCCCCCACAAAGGAGGCCTCACAATCCACTAACCGGTGACCTTGAAGGCGCCAACCGAAACCTTTACAACAAGGTTGAGGGGGAAGCTCCACAACTCAATTGGAGGCCCTCAACGACACCAAGGAGCTTTACAACACATGCCCTTAGCTCCGAATATGCCCTACACTGTCTAGGGTTCCAAGAAACCCAAGAGTAACAAGATCCACAAAGGATAGGTGGGGGGAATCAAATCTTCTTTGGTGGAAGTGTAGATCTAGGTCACCTCTCCCACCTCTCAAAATATCAAGTGATTTGAGTGGCTAGGGAGAGAGAACTAGTGAGGTGAAGCTCTAGTTTTAATGGAGGAAAGAGAAAATTGAAGAGTTAGGTAGGAGGAAGAAGGAGGGCGCCTTAAATAGCCCCCCTCCAAACTGAACCGTTGGACAGTTCGCGACATCACCGGAAGTTCTGGTGAGGGGGGGAAGTTCCGCCCAGCGCTGCTTCAACGGTATGAAGACCGTTGACGCACGCTCCAAAGCTTGACCGAAAGTTCCGGTCAGAATGATCGGAAGTTCCGGTGAAACCTCAGGAGTAAGTTCTGGGCCAAGTTCCGTCAAATAGAACACTTGCAAACAGAAGTATTCTGAACCTGAGCGGAACTTGGAGCGGAATTTGGGGCAGAACAACTAGGTCGCAAAAAATTCCTTACCAAAAGTTCCGATGCCTGGGCGGATGCTCCGCTCAGGGTCTCAGCGGAAAAAGCAAAGGAAGTTCCTGCGACCGGAACTTCTGGTGGAAGTTCCGTCAAATAGAACACTACAATACACTAGGTTCTAAACTCTGGCCGGAACTTTCGTCGGAAGTTGGACCGGAAATAATCCCAGATCCATCCCATAGAGAACGCTGAGCGGAACTTCCGCTCCTGTCCGGAAGTTCCGATCAGACAAAAACTGCACCAACAGATCAGAAACTCTCTCTCTCTCTCACTGATGAATACGATGGTTATGGCGGTGCAAATATGGTTTGTGCAAGAATAGATGCTTCCCCACAGCCTTCCAAGGTGTACCCCCTCTTGATAGTACGGCGATCTAAAACAATAAAAAGAGAGAAATAGAAAAATGAAAGACCGTCGTCTTCACAAGATCCCAAGAATAGCATCCACACACTCCATAAGCCCCATTAATAAACAATTAACCCGAAACTCAAGCACACAGTTAGATCACAAGTGGGATTGTCATCATCACCAAAATAGCAAGGGAAAACATAGTCCTTTCAACTGCTCTTTAAGTTTCAAGTGGGACCTCCATCCTTATCCACTCAAAGGCTCCGATCTTTGGGGAATCGAAGGAGGAGGACTCAATCTTCATAAACACCAATCAAGCGCTCAACTTCCCCTCCATTCATTTGGAGAATTCTTGCAAATATCTAGATCTAAAATTTGGTTATTTGATAATCCTTGTTTTGTGGCAGCTTTTTGTCATCACGGGAGCCTCCAATTCAGTTGTGGATGTGTGCCCCGATTGCGTTGTAAAGGCACCGATTCCCGCCTTAAAGGGTACCAGTGGTGGAAAGATAGATCAAGACTTTGGTGGCAAGATCTATCGGAGAATAGGGTGAGGCCTATTGTGGCGTGGTGGTCTTAGAACCGCGCACCCCTCCAACGAAGACCCACTTCCCTTAACAAGGAAGGAACTGTGGTAAAACAGATCCCTGTGTCTCCGTGTGCTCCACTACGGTTTCCTCGTTCCTCTTTTTACTCGCTTAGTAGTTAGGTTTGCATATATGGAAATTCTCTGTAATTGCATATCTAGAGAATTTACATTTGTGTCAAGCCTAAAATTGAAAAAGAACTAAAAATTGGAGTAGCACCTATTCACCCCCCTCTAGGTGCCCATACGATCCATTTCAATTGGTATCAGAGCCCAGCTCTTTATTCGGGCTTAACCGCCTAAGATAAGTATGGGTACTAAGGGAGATGGGAGTGAAGCTATTGACATGGTCACCATGAATGATCTCAAGATGTTGGAAACAAACTTGATTAGTTCCATGGAGACTAAAATGGAAGAGATGCGCCAAATAATTGTGTGTCTCTCCATGCCCACAGGCCCACCTCCATCTACCTCTAAGGCCACCACGCCCCACTCTAGGGAGAAGGGTAACACTAACTCCAAGGAAGATGATGTGGTAGGTGATGACATTAGTAAGATATCCTCCTTAAAAAGGGAAGTGGTAAGGAGGAATATAGTGAGGTTCCTCATGTATATTCACCTGATCCACCTATCCCTAACCCTCATATAAACAATAGGGGTGATCCACCCATAGGGGCAGAGCTAAGGGGGGGGGGGCTAGCAGGGGCTAGACCCCCCTAACCATCGGCCCCTGATGGTGGCTCATTTGACTGTAGAGCCCCGTTGGGAGACCCCAAGGGAAAGGTGCGATGAGCACAGCAGCAAATTTTCCCTCAGTTATGAAACAAAGGTTATCGAACCAGTAGGAGAAAGGAACAACTCCAAGGTGTTCCTAACAACTTGGAATCCTGCACAACACAAAATCAAGACTTCGCCCCAACTTACAGTGAGGTTGTCAATCTCACTGGTTTGCTAAAAACAAAGAATTAAACGTATAGTGTGGAAGATAATAGTTCCTTATAGAAAGTAAACAGTAACAGTAACCGTGGATGGAATATCAATGATAAAGATTGGACTAGGGTCCACAGTTCACTAGAGCTGTTCTCCTTAAGATAAATAACATGCTGGGTGAAAAAATTACAGTGGGGCAATTGACAGATTGAGGAAGCATAACAATGCATATACTAGTCATCAAGACTCCTATGAGATTTGATTGGGCATTAGAACAATATTCATAGACCGTAATCCAACTGCATCTATGACTAATAATCCACCTTCAATTTATCATTTGAACCCCTTCTAGTATTAAGTTGCAAACAACAGATAATTGCATTAAGCAATGTGTGTAAAGTAAACAATACAATTGTTCCATTAACAAAAGATTGTTGTTTTATCCCTAGTAGCAACGACACATCTGCAACCTTAGATATTTCTACCACTTCCCCAGATTACTAGAGGCATGAACCCACTATCGAGCATAAATACTCCCTCTTGGAGTCACAAGCATCTACTTGGCCAAGATAGCTACAAGCAACAAAGAGCATGCAAGATAACAAATAACACAAACATGATAGAATCAATAATCAATTTGACATGATAGAATCAATAATCAATCTGACATAGTATCTCAATATCCATCGGATCCACGCAAACACAACATGTATGATTACAAATATATGATCTTGATCATGAACGGAGCTCACAAGATCTAAACATGATAGCACAAAGGAGGAGAAACAACCATCTAGCTACTGTATGGACCCATAGTCCAAGGGTGAACTACTCATGCATCATACCGGAGGCTGGCATGGTGATGAAGAAGGCCTCCAGGATGATCTCTCCCCTCCGGCACGGTGCCGGGAAGAGATCCAGATCCCCCGATCTAGGGACGATGGTGGCGGCGGCTATAGACTGTTTCGTGGAGATTTGATCGGGTGCTTAGGGTTTTAGCATCAGGGTGACTTTATATGCGAAGGAGCGAGGCAGGAGGCCTGTCAGGGGGCCCACACCATAGGGCGGCGCACCCTAGGGTGGACCCGCGCGGCCCTATGGTGTGGCCACCTTGTGGCCCCCCTTCTGCTGCCCTTCGGTCTCTGTGTTCTCTCCGGTAAAATATTGACTTTGGATTTTGTCCCATCCAATTCCGAGAATATTTCCTTACTTGCTTTTCTGAAACCAAAAACAACAGAAAACAGGCAACTGGTACGGCGGCATCTTGTTAATAGGTTAGTCCCAAAAAATGTATAAAATACCTCAAAGTATAGACAAAACATAGAAAAGTTGATACTGAACAAGCATGTAACATAAAAAATTATAGATACGTTTACGACGTATCAAGCATCCCCAAGCTTAACTCCTGCTCGTCCTCGAGTAGGTAAGTGATAAATAGAATAATTTTTGAGGTGACATGCACCATCACAATCTTGATCAAACCATTTGCAAAGCATTGAAAGCTAGGATCAAAGTACTCTAAACATGAGCATGAAAGATGTAGTTCTAACAATAAGACATAGTAACTATGTTGCAACATGAAAGGTAACACAAACAAAAGATCATGAATATCAATGCATTGAAAGACGTTTGTTTGTTTCACATATAGAAAACATAGAAAGAGTGGTATTCAGCTTGTCCTTCATGGTATAGAAAAACATAAATGCATAGGACACCTTCAAAGTTCATAAGGGTGACTAGATACAAATAGTTCAAGAACAAGCAATATCAACATTATGAATCAATCAATAAGTTTTCGGACAATGCACATAAAACTAAGAATGACAACTATGCTCTCTTAATTGGTGCATAAAGGAAGAAGGTGGAGACTCAACATAAAAGTAGGCAGAAAGGCCCATCACAGGGAAGTAGGGATTTCAAGTTTCATAAAGAGCTTCCAAAAATTATGGTACTTATTAGATTTCAGCTCTCATTGCCCCTATCATAAGCATCTTGAAGTGATTAAGGTTAAACTGAAACAAATATGGAGTATATGCTTGACAAATCATAAGTTGGCAATCTCATGTCCCTTGAGTACGAGGGCCGTTCCACATGCTACTCATCTTTAGTCACCGGTAAGTTCTTGTCATTGTAAGTATATGTGTATCATAAAGAACCGCCAATGGGGTACCCCTTGCCCCATGACACAGGAGCTATCCCATATCAAAATGACAAGACAACAGACAATGAGCATCTCATCGATCTTTTTATTTGCTATTTGCATATGTTTTTATTGAGGATGCTTCATAGATTGCTCACTATGGTTATGCTGCAAGTTTACACCATGATTAGGCATGGATTAGGCTAGCTGCCCACACATTTCTCTAACACATATACATAGATCTATCGACTTACAAGATCCCCTTTTATTTCACACCGCCGACATTCGCAAACAAAAGATCATGATATCAACTGGGTAGATATGTACAGGTGTTGAAAGCGTTCCCCATGACAACATGGTTCTGCTAATTCCCAACTTATAAGTGCAAGCATATACAACATAGATGACACAATGTTTCAAGCTTGTGAGAGCTTTAATCACTAATTTTCTCATAACAAGTTTAATTTGGAACATAGATAAAACAAGAATATACTTGGAGTGGTGTAACACACCATGCATAGGAATTTATAGTGGACTCTTCGGAATGACTTGGTTTCTTGGGAGTTGTATACATGAGTAGAGCTTACTCAATACAAGTGAAGGCTAGCAAAAGACTGGGAGCGACCAACTAAGAGAGCAATAATGGCCATAATCATGCAGAGCGACAAAACATTATCAACTAAAGCATAAAGTGGTATCACAAGTCAAAAACTAAATGATCATAGAGGCTAGGGTGACTGGTTCATAGTCATAACATGGTGTGAGCATGTGCCAAGTCAACCCAAACAAAGCACCAAAGGAGAATACGACAATATTATGCTTTTGTATGCTAAAACAATGCATGATTCTTGCAAGCCACATTAAGCAATCTCAATTGTTTGGAACAAGTCATTCTACATAAATAATCACTAAGCGTAAGGTCAAAACAACATCTATCATGACATGATAAAGTCTAAGCCACAGTCAAAACAAGCTCCCTTTTGTACCACTTAAGCATGAAACTTTCTACTCTTTTCCAACACCAATCAACTTATTTGAAACAAAAGAGTGAATGCTAGGGTCCAACTACTTTATTCAAGCAAACTAAACAAATAAAAACCAAAAACAAAAACTAAGACGCTCCAAGAACAACACAATAGTACATGAAACAATAAAAACGAAGTGTCTAGAAAGAGACCTGAGATTTTTATTGATGAAGAAGGGGATGCCTTGGGATGACACGGGGTGGCATCCCCAAGCTTGAGTTTTTGTCCATTCTTTATCTCATTATAGCATTCTTCCCCTACGCTTCGAAAATTTCCTTCATACAAAAATTCACACGATCCTCATTAGCAAAATTAGTGTATTCAAGATAATAGGCCTTTGGGTTTTGTTTTAAAACAAGGAAAACTTTCATTATAACACAATCTACTGTAGCAATTCATTTTTAAAAGCTCAAGTGATCAAGGAGAACTCAAAAAGAAACCAATTAAGAAAAATGAAAATAATGGCAGAAATCTGTCAAAACAGACCAGAAGGTAAAAACCGATTTTTTTAGAAGACCTTATGTTGCTCAAATCGAGAAGTATTGAACTAAAGAAAATTAGATAACAACCCAGGGCATTTACTCGGAAGATTACACCTCAATCCGACATACAGAGATTTTTCACGATTTTTTTACACTGAAGCACAGAAATCTATTTCGGGACAACAACTTCTCCAAATCTTACTTCTCTCTCATTAGAGGTTATTCTTGGCACAAAAATCACACAAGAAGGATAAGGATAGGTTATTACATAAGTAATAACTTCTAAGACTCAATAAAACTATTGGGTTATCTCCCAAGAAGTACTTTTCTTTAACACTTTTAAGTTAGGCACACGAAGCAAGAATCAAGTATTTTCAAATGAAGAAGCATTAACATAAAATTTCTTGCCCATGCCTTTCTTACCTTTACTCTTATCTTTAGGGAATGTATGATTGCTTTGTGGAGAAGAAAAATTCATAATGCCTTTTCCCACATCCATTATTGCACCAAGGAGTTTCAGTAGGGATCTTCCAAGTGTAATTTGTCCTTTTCCTACACATTCAATGACAAGATAATCAGTAGACACCACTTTCCTAAGATCTTTGTAAACACTCCTTCAGCTATCCCAATTGGTAATATAGTGGCATTATTGGTAAGAGATATTTCTTCTCCTCCTTCGAAAAGTCCCCAAATATTCAAAGATTCATAGATACCTTTAGGCATACGACAAAACTCAGACATAATATCACAACGTGGAGAGTGGAGTAGAACTGAGCCCTAAATCCCTAAATCCTAAGCCCTAAATCCCTAAATCCTAATGTCACATCCCAAAATTTTCCAAATTTTGAAATGTGAAAAATAAATAAACAAAATAAATAATTGTTGAAATTTAGGGTGAAAAGAAACTTTTTGATTCTAAATGGAAACATCAAGACCTATTTTGAGCAAATAGAATCCTAGAGGAATTTAGAAAGATAAACAAATAATAAATAAAGTTATAAAAGTGGGAATCACCATTTTTGGATCTTTAACTAAAAAGATAGGGTTTTTGAATAAGGACTATTTTAAAGAGCCAAATTAAATCTTGGCCAAGCAATGGAAATAAAATATTTTTGTTTAATAAAAAGAGTAAAGGATTATTTAAATAAAATCATGAGGATTTATTTATATCCAATTTTATTTAAGTAAAGGCACTTTCCATTTTAAATAAACATTAAAACATATTAAAGTATTTTAAATAATATTTCAAAGTGAAATTATTTGCATAAATAAAACCTACTGAAAAAGGTTTGGTAAAATTTAGAATTCAAATAGAGTTTTAAAACATATTTAAATCCTATTTGAAATAAAGACAAATGTCTATTTTTAAAATAAATAATAGACCCTAAAAATAATAAAGAAATTATTCTAAATTCGACTTTAGAATATGTTAAATAATAGTATTAAAATCTACACAAAGTTTGGTAGAAGTTTGAATTCAAATAGTGCTTCAATTGTTTGAATAAAAATCAAATCAGATAAATAGAAATAGAAAAATAAAAACATTTTGTATAAAAAAAAATGAAACGAACCCAGCCCAGAACCAGGCCCAGCCCAGCCCAGCAAACTAGCCCACCTGCTCTCCCCGCAGCGAACGTTTTTTCACTCAGAAATTCACCCGCGCAGTCGCTGACCAGCAGACCCCACCATCTCTCTCTCTCCCGCAGACAACCGGACCCCACCTCCCAGTCATCTTCTTCCTCGCGCGCTAACCTCGCACCTCACCTCGCTGCCGTTACTGCCGCGTTTTAATCTTGTTAATTCACGTTGAAAGCAGCAATGAATCTCTCCCGCAATCACGCGTACATAAGCGCCCGCCCCATCTCTCTCTTTCCCCTCACTCACCGCACCTCCTCCGCCCCAGGGCTGCCCAAATTTCTCACTGCACCGCCACTGCTCCGGCGAGTCTTTTCTGTCGATTCCGACCAGCATCTGCCTCCCCTTGCCTCCCAGATCCCACGAGCTTGGTCTCCATCCTCAGGCGCATCCACTAGTAGCCCCAGCTCGCCCGCGCGTGCCCCAGCGGCTCGGCAACATTGAAGTCTGAGCACCACCGCCTCCCGCTCCAACTCCGACGGCTTTTCCCAGTAAACCCTGAGCGCCCCTCCTCTCTGGATGACCTGATTTTGTTCACCTAAACCACGCGTGTCTGACACACCCCTTATTTTGACTTAGCACGGTCTGAAGCGTTGTCTCTATCTTCAACAGGGAGCACCTGCCGCCAGGACCATCTCCGGCGAGCAATTGCCAGTATATGCAAGCGCCCCTCCGTCTACATCGAGCACGCCGAGCTTCCCCACGTCATGGCGAGCGCAGTAATCTTCTCCTCTTACCCCTTTGCTTCCTGGAGTGCTAGATCGCCGTAAACAAAGCTCGCCACCGCCAGTCGCCGCCGCCAGCGCCGCCCATCCCTGGTCACATGCTCGACAGCCGTTAGATCTCGATCAGACGCAGGAGATTAGATTTATCCCGAAGGGGTATCCTTCGATCTGTACCGTGCGTAGTCATTTAGATCTGACGGCTCAGATAGGACGATCCAACCGAAGCGGTACCAGCCAGTAAGAACACGACGCGTGGCTGTGTTTTGTTTTAAAACCAGAATTTGTTCTATTAGATGTTCAAATTTGTAAATTGCATAACTTTAAATATACACATCCAAAATTTGCAAATATGCACTTTCCAACTATGCACTTTTTTTAGTAAATTGCTTCTGTTAAATTGGTTGTATTTGCAGAAACTTGTGTAGGCATATTTAGAACATAAAATTTATTCTAGAAATATTTTTAAGGTAAAATCTTTGGCAATTGGATTGTTAGGAACCTACTGACCATAGAAATCAACTTGTGGATTCAAAACCATATTTTGTGAAGTTAAAGAATAAATCTTTGAATTAGAACATTTCTAGTCAAATAAAAAATGTTGTTTATATGTTAAAAATGCTTTTGGAGAAAAACCTTTGGGAAATGATTTGAATTAAACTCTCTGACCCTAAACACAAAGTTTTATGATTTAAAAATATATTTTGTGAACCCTATAAAAATTATTACTTTGCTAAAGGCATTTCCAACAACATAAAAAAATTGTTTTGGTATAAAAATGGTTTGTAGGTAAAACCTTTTGCAAATGATTTTATTATTAAACACTTGACCACAAAACACTAACATTTTTGTTAAAAATATATTTGGTAAACACTAGAAATATTCTTTGGATTTAAATCCTTTCTAGCAAAACAAAAATGATTTAAAGTGGCCATTTTTCACTAACTTAATATTAAATGGTTTTACCACTTTTGTAGATGACCAATAGGTGTTTTCAAATGTTTATAACTTATTAGAAACCACTTTTCCAAATAAAACAATCTTTGGCATGTTTGCATGCATTGCCTTGTTTTTATTATTTTATGTGATGATTGCTTGAATGGTAGTTTGAAATTGTGCCTTGATTGAATTGTAGTGAAATTTGAAGAGTGTGACTATTGCAAGATCAAGGAGTGAACTTATATTCTCTACCAAAAAGGCAAGTGGTGCTACATACTTTTGTCCTATTATTTTCACTATGCATTGGTGATATTTCTAAGTAGGACTTGCATGGAATTTTTGCTAAGTATAAACTATGCCATGGGAAATCCGAGTAGATGAAACCTTAGTAGAATTTTCCTAAGTTAAGATTCCTACTATCATGCTTAGCTTAGCTAGTAGAAAACAAGGGTGGATTATATTCATGCTATGGAATATTTCTAAGTCAAGGACTTGTGTTTTGTTTAATAAAACAACTAAGTGAATGAATCACCTGGGTGGAATGGAAAGAATGGTTTGTGTTGAGTGGTTACGCAAGTCCAGTATGCTGGGGAAAACTTGGGCATCACCAAGTCCAGTATACTGGGGAAAACTTGGTATCTCAATTGTGGGATGCCACCCAGGAACAAAGAGATTTGAGATGTCAAATGTTGAGAAGCTTCAAGTGTAGCCACTTGGCATTATGGGCTCTGCCTGGATCATATAGGTTGCAATAACTTAGACAAATGGACAGTTGGTGGTAGGGGATGATAGGTTGGAACGCGTCCATTCTGGTCTAAGGTAAGGCTTCTTAAAGATCTCGTCTTGGTGAAACCAAGTCTTGTGGGGAAAGTGCACCACCTCTGCAGAGTGTAAAAATCTAAGTACTTATCCATGTCCCTATCAAAGGACAAATTTGAGCATCAAGACATGGAAGCTATCAAGAATCTCCTCATCCCAATTTCTAAGTTAAAAACTTGTGGTTGAACAAGGGTGAAGGTTCACCAATTTCTATTGGTGGTTCCTTGGGTGATTTTGACAAGCAAAAAGATTAGTGTTTTCAAATGATAAGGAAAAACTATTTTGAGCAAAGCAAGCGTAAGCTCCACCTAGCTAAATGCATATAGATGATAGACTCCACTATACCACCATAGTATCACTTGCCAATACAATTCAAATGTATTGACCCTTGTGGCTATAACTTATTATGTTGCAGGTTTGTTTGATGTTAGTGAAGTATGTTGATTAGGATTACAAGTCTACAACCAACATGATTGCCTGTGGCACTTTGAAGATGAAGGACTCCATGCTATAGTTGTTTCTGCTACATTGTAATGAGATAGCCAAATGAGCTATGTAACATGTAATGAATTATTTTATTCCTGGTTATAAAGTTGTCTTATGACGTTTGTTTCTTGATATTACATCTTAACTGTGGATGCTAGCTATTGATCCAGGGACTAGCATTGCAATCACAGGGATCCTTACCTTCATAAGGGTGGGATTCTACACCTAAGCCCTAAATCCCTGGTATGCCAGGAGTATTTGTTTGTTGCGAACTTGTTAAGCGCCAGTTCTGTCCGTGTGGTGAACTCAATCATAGTAGAACTTTAACTTCTACGCGAAACCTTCGTGTTCCGCTTATCCATTTGATGCTCCTTTTGGCTTGAGCTGAATTTGCCTCTTTTCTCTCTGGACCTTTTTGTCCTTTGCATTTCTTGTGTGGCTGCGCAGCAGCGCGATCACCGGGTGTAGTCCTCGAGGTTCGGGCCATCTGGGGTAGCCAGCCGAGTCGAAGCTCTTTGACACCTTGTTGTTTTTTCTGATGGGTGCGCGGAAGCACGCCCAATGGGCGTAGTCCCCGAGGTTCGGTATGGTGGGGTAGCCAGCCGGGTTGAAGCTCTTTGCCACCTTGCTGTTTTTTCTGATGGGTGCGCGGAAGCACGCCCACCGGGCGTAGTCCCCGAGGTTCGGTCTGGTGGGGTAGGCAGCCGGGTTGAAGCTCTTTGCCACCTTGCTGTTTTTTCTAATGGGTGCACGTGAGCGCGCCCGCTAGGTGTAGTCCCCGAGGTTCGGGCCGGCCGGGGTAGCCAACCGGGTCGAAGCTCTTTTCTACCTTCTTTCCTGCCAAGTTGTGGCTCGTGCGAAACGATGACAGCGTCGCTTGCGTTAGTTTCGCCACTTGTGCGTTCATTCACAGTTAAGATAAAATACGAGCACGATGCCCTTTCGAGCTAGGCCAGTAACTTCTTCCTTTTCTTAGCAAACATTGGCCTTTCAAGCTGTGGCCTTGCCGGATGCTAGCCTGGTTGCGGTCTGCAGCCGGAACCAAAGGGGTATCTAGGTTAGCGTACTTCACGATACTTCGGGGTGTTGTTATTGGCTTAGCTCGAGGAGGCGCAACCGGATTGTCCGGGTGCCCTAGTCTTCTCTTTCGGTAGTTTCTTATAAGGGGGACTTCGGGCTTTTGGTCTTGCCGGGTCGACAGCCGGCTTGTGGTGTAAAGCCAGAACCGAAGAGTGGGCCCTAGGTGCCGCATACAATACTTAACCGTCTGTAGAAATCACAAACGTCTGGGCCAGCCGGCAACCCCGTTGTAGAGATTGTCGGAGCCGATTCGGTGATAAAGGTGATGCGCGAATGGGAAAGGAGTCCTCGGGGCTATGCCTTGGCTCCCAAGCTTGTTTATTTATTACATGAAAGTAAGCTACATACACTTCTTGCTCAAGTGTAAAATGTACGAAGTAGGTTCGCGTTCCATAGGCGCTTAGTCTCTTTGTCAGAGTGGTCTGCCTTGTTCTTCACCGGGCTGCTGGGCATCGATGAGGTAGTACGAGTCATTGTGCAGCACTCGGCTGATGATGAATGGCCCTTCCCAAGGCGGGGATAGCTTGTGCATTCCTTTCATGCTCTGCACCAGGTGCAGCACTAGATCGCCCTCACAGAATGAAGTGGGACGGATCTGGCTGGCGTGGTAGGGACGCAGGTCCTGCTAGTAGATGGCTGATCTGGATAAGGCCAGCTCGCGTGCCTCCTCTAGCAGATCCATGTTGTCTTCACGTGCCTCCTTGGCCTACTGCTCCGTGTAGAGCTGCTTGCGGGGTGCGTCAAACTGGATGTCAGTGGGAAGGATTGCCTCTACACCATAGACGAGGAAGAACGATGTGAAGTCGGTTGAGCGGTTGGGGGTGGTATTCATGCTTCATAGTATGGCTGGCAGTTCTTCAATCCAGTATCTGGGGGACCTGACGAGTGGCTCGATCAACCTTGGTTTGATTCCGGCTAGCACCCGGCTGTTCTCGCACTGCCCGTTTGACTGAGGGTGCGCGACCCAAGCTAGGTCCAGGCGGATGCCCTTTTCTCCACAAAAGTGAGCGAAGACCCCCTTGGAAAAATTGGTGCCATTGTCTATGATGATGCTGTGTGGGTAGCCGAATCGTATAATGATGTCCGTGAATAACTTGATCACCGTTGCCCCGTCTAGCTTCTTTATGGGCTTCGCCTCGATCCACTTGGTGAATTTGTCCACTGCTACGAGCAAGTGCGTCATACCAGATTGAGCTGTCTTGAATGGTCCGACCATGTCCAGCCCCCAGACTGCAAACGACTAGGTGATTGGTATCATCTTGAGTGTCGCAGACGGCGTATGCTTCAGCTGGACAAAACGTTGAAAGCCATTGCATGCCCTGACCAGTTCTTCGGTGTCCTTTTGCGATGTTGGCTAATAGAAACCATGGTGAAGCTCCTTGGCTGCTATGGCCCTTGACGAAGCGTGGTGGCCGCACTCTCCCTGGTGGATGTCGACTAGGAGCTTGATTCCCTCCTCTTGGCTTACACACCGCTGACAGATGCCCCCGACGCTGCGCTTGTACAACTCGTTATTGATGATGGTGTATGCGCTTGCCCTGCGTCTCACTTGCCGTGCTACCACTTCCTCTTCTATTAGTTCACCACTAGCCAGTAAGCTCATGAATGGTTTGGCCCAGTCGGCTGTCTCCCGGATGGCGTACACTATCTGCATGTTGAGCTTGATCTCCTCTCGGACAGCCGAGTCTGGAATTTTAGGGGGTCTGTCGGGTGGAGGCTCGCCGCTGGCAGTCCCCGGGTGCGACGAGGCAGTCCCCGAGTGCGGCAAGGTAGTCCCCGGGTGTGACGAGGCAGTACCCGTATGCAACGAGGCCGTCCCTGGGTCCAAGTCGAGCACTATGGAATCAGACTCCGGGTATGGAGTGATGGATGGCTTGTGCAGGTGCTCGAGGGAGACTCCAAGCGGTATGTCTTATCTTGTTGAGCCAACCCGGGCCAGGGCATCAGCATATTCGTTGTTAGCCCTCGGTACATGGTGGAACTCGCATCCTTGGAAGCAAGCGCATAGTTGCTGGATGAAGAAATGATAGAGGGCCATGTTGGCGTCCCTCGCGTCCCATTCTCCTGAGACTTGTTGTACCACCAGATCTGAATCTCCAAAGCAGAGTATCCTCTGGATGCCTATATACTTGGCCATCTTGAGCCCGTGGATGAGCGCCTCATACTCAGCGACATTGTTTGATGCCTTGAAGTGGATCTGGATCACATACTCTAGTCGGTCTCCCTTGGGAGAGGTGATGACGGTTCCAGCTCTGAGTCCTCCGCGCATCTTGGAGCTGTCGAAGTGTAGCTTCCAGTGTGTGGAGTCGGGGACCGGTGGCATGTACTGTGTTTCTGCCCAACCAACGATGAAATCAGCCAGAGCTTGGGATTTGATCGCCGTTCTTTGCTCGTATTGGATGTTATGCATAGTGAGCTCTATGGCCCGTTTCTCCACGCGGCCGGTGGCGTCCTTGTTGCCCATGATCTCTGCGAGTGGGGATAGTGCCACCACCCGAATGGACCGGAATGCTCTTGGAAGTAGTGCTTGAGTTTCTTGGCGTCCATGTACACGCCATACACCAGCTTCTGGTAGTGGGTGTAGTTCTGCTTGGATAGTGACAGTACTTCACTTAGGTAGTTCAGGGGCGCTAGACTGGCTGGGCGTTCCTCTCTTTTGGTCTTTCCACCACTAACACGACGCTGACAACCCTATTGGTGTCTGTGATGTACATCAGAATTAGCTCCTTTGCATCCGGGGCCACCAAGACGGGTGGGGATGTGAGCATACGCTTGAGGTCATGGAAAGCCTCGTCCGCCTAGGGCATCCAAACGAACTTGTCTGTCTTCTTCATGAGCTGGTACAAGGGCAGGGCTTTCTCGCCCAGACGGATGACGAACCGGCTGAGGGAATCCAAGCACCCGGTAAACTTCTGTACGTCGCGCAGGTTCTGCGGCAGCTCCATGCGCTCGATCGCTCCTATCTTCTACGGGTTCGCCTCGATTCCTCGCTCCGAGACGAGAAAACGAGGAGCTTACCGGATGGGACACCGAAGACTCACTTCTCCGGGTTCTGATTTATCTAGAAGCAGCAAAGGTTGTTGAATGTTTCCTTTAGGTCCTTGAGCAGCGTGTGCCACTCTTTGGTCTTGATGACGACCTCGTCAACGTAGGCGTGCATGTTTTTACCGATTTGCGTCTGCATGCATTTCTGCATGCAATGCTGGTAGGTTGCCCCTGCATTTTTTAAAACAAATGGCATGTTGGTGTAGCAGCAATCCCAATATGGGGTTATGAATGATGTCTTTATTTGATCGGTTACATTGAGCTTGATCTGGTGATAGCCCGAGTAAGCGTCCAGGAAAGACAACAAGTCATGTCCATCCGTAGAATCGATGACCTGATCTATCTGTGGCGGAGCGAAAGGATCCTTGGGGCAGGCCTTGTTCAGGCTGGTGTAGTCGGCGCACATGCGCCATGTCTTGTTCTTTTTCAGCACCAACACTGGGTTAGCCAGCCATTATGGGTGGAAAACTTCCATGATGAAGCCAGCAACAAGCAGCTGTGTGATATCTTCACCGATGGTTCTTCTTCTTTCTTCTGCGAAGCGGCGTAAAGACTGTTTGGCCGACTTCGTATCTGGTCGAACATGAATAGAGTTCTCGGCGAGTTCCCTCGGGACACCTGGCATGTCTTTGGGGCACCAAGCGAAAATGTCCCGATTCTCACAGAGGAAGTCGACAAGCACGCTTTCCTATTTGTTGTCTAGGCCATCTTTGACCAGGAAGAACTTGCTTGGGTCCTCCTCGTTCAGCAGGATCTTCTTTGTGCCCTTGGACGGCTTGAACTATGACTCGGCAGCCGGCTTGGGCTCTCCAGCTGGCATATCCGCTTGTAGGGCTGCCATGTTCTGAATTATGACGTGCTTCTCTTCTGCGATGATCATTGCCTCGGCTAGCTTGGAGCCGTATGTGGTGCATTCGATCGACCTCTTGTAGCATCCCTCAACGGTGATCATCCCCTTTGGGCCTGGCAGCTTCATCTTGAGGTATGCATAGTGCGGAATGGGCATAAACTTGGTGAGAGATGGGTGACCTAGTATGGCGTGGTAGGTGCTGGAGAGGTTGACCACCTCGAACTAGATCTGCTCGCGGCGGAAGTTTTTCTTGGTGCCAAAGATGATGTCCAACCGGATCTTGCCGATTGGCGTGTGCAATGGGCCCGGGACTGCCCCGTGGAACGAAGTGCTTGAGGGCTGCAGCTGGGACTCACTGTTGCTGAGCCGCTCAAGGATGCTACGGTACATGAGGTTGATGATGCTGCCTCCGTCGATGAGGACGCGGGAGAAACAGCATGAGTGCTTCTTGGAGATGATGATGGGGTCCAGGACTAACGTGTAGCTACCAGGGCTTGGAAACATGTTCGGCTGGTCTTCTTTTCTCCAAGTGATTGCCTGCTCTGACTAATGTAGGTATTGAGGGACGGGGGGAACGCTGGCGTTCACCTCCGCCTCGTGCCTTCTCTTGCTGTGCTTGGTTTCTGGCTCGACAAGGAAAATGTGATAGTTTCCCACTTGACATGTATAACCGTCTTCATCATCTTCTCGGTGGTTGTGCCGCTCCAGGTTGTCCATCGGGCCTCCGGTTGGAGGCGGAGGTGTGTGAGACCATGGCACATGGCTCAATAGGATTGGTAGGAAACCCATACCAACAATTTGCAACTTCTTTTCCAGAATCTCATTCGAAAAGAACTCTAAGGTTAAGCGTGCTTAGCCTTGAGCAATTCTAGGATGAGTGACTGACCGGGAAGTGGGTACCGGGTGCACACGAGTGAGGACAAAGTGCGTAGAAAAGACTAGTGTTGGTATGTGGAGTTATTCTAGAGATCCTATTGAGCTGTCAGAAGTGACAGCCATAGGTACGGAGAGAGCGGGGGTGTTACAAGTAGTATCAGAGCCGACCCTCGCGATTACATGGGCGTGTGCGGGTCAATGGCGGACATGTGTAGCATGGCGCATGTGGCCCGGAGTGGACACGGCATGGAAATGAGCAGGCACTGGATGCAAAGACGTGTGCCAAGAGGGGACGTTCCTGGCTTGTGGTTGATTGACAAGGACGTCGATCTTCTAAGGGTGGGTGCATGTGATACCCTGGCACATGGCTCAATAGGATTGATAGGAAACTCATACCAACAAGTTGCAACTTCTTTTCCGAAAGCTCATTCTAAAAGAACTCTAAGATTAAGCATGCTTGGCCTAGAGCAATTCTAGGATGGGTGACCGACCGGGAAGTGGGTACCGGGTGTGCACGAGTGAGGACAAAGTGCGCAGAAAAGACTAGTATTGGTCTATGGAGTTAGTCTAGAGATCCTATTGAGCTGCCAGAAGTGACAGCGGTCGGTCCGGAGTGACCGGGGGTGTTACAAGGTGGTGGTGGGAGACCGCCGGCTTCAGCCATCTTTTTTGTCCAGCTGAACTGGCGCGTTGTATGGTTCGTGGGCTTTCAGTGGGCGAGCTCGTGAGGCCGACCCAGTTGCTTGTATGTTCCGGTGAAGTTGCGAATGAACGCTTCTTCAAAGTCCAGCCAAGTGTTGATGCTGTTGTAGGGGATCCTGTTGAGCCATGTTCTTGCCGAATCAACGAGCATGAGGGGGACGTAGCGGACGGCCTGTTAGGGTCCCAACCTTTAAATAATGTAGAGTCCCATGTGTTTACAATGCTAGTCCCTGGATCAATAGCTAGCATCCACAGTTAAGATGTAATATCAAGAAACAAAGGTCATAATATAACTTTATAACCAGGAATAACATAATTTTATTACATCTTACATAGATTATTGGCTATTACATTACATTGCAGCGGAATAACTATAAGCATGGAGTCCTTCATCTTCGAAGTACCACAGGCAAACATGTTGGTTGTAGACTTGTAATCCTAATCAATAAACTTCACTAATATCAATCAAACCTGCAACATTACAAGTTACAGCCACAATGGTCAATACATTTGAATCGTATTGGCAAGTTTCACTACTATGTAGAATATAAGTGGATCCTATCATTACATGCATATTTGGCTAAGTAGAGTTTTAGGCTTATTTGCAGAAAGCAATAATTTATCCTATCTTTCAAAATGGTTTCGATCTTTTGTCAAATCTCCTTATCAAAATCCCTTGAACTCCTTGGTAAATTCCCAAGTGTTCAAGTCCTTGTCAAAAAAATCTCTTGAGCTCCTTGGTACCCCCAAGTGTTCAAGTTTTATCAAAATCTCTTGAGCTCCTTGGTACCCCCAAGTGTTCAAGTTTTATCAAAATCTCTTGAGCTCCTTGGTACCCCCAAGTGCATCAAGTCTTTTGTTGTCACTTAAAAGTTTTTCTTTTAGAAATTGGAATGTCGATATTTCCCATAGCTTCAAACTTTAGTTGCTCAGTATTGTCCATAACCGGGGACACGGCTAAGTACTTAGATTTTATTTTCTTCTGCAGAAGTTGTACACTTTACCCACATGTCACACTCTCATCTTGTTGCCACCAGTGGACACTGGATAAGTACTCACCAAGATAGAATACTGGAAGATTGAGGATGTGACGAAGTCTTTCCAAAGGGTCCTCCCATACACCATTGCTATCTTGTCCTCAGTACCCATGTAGGATTCCAAGTTCCTCATTTTCAGTAACCTGAAGACAATGCATGGGTCTTCCCAATGTAGTTGACTAAGCCAGAGCCATAAGTAGCATGTGGTTGTACACGAAAGCCACAATTGGAGAAACATGTTCAATATCTAAGTTCCTGGGTGGTTTTCTTTTGGAGCACAACACAAAGAGATTGCCATAGACATGGTTCCTTTTTTTGCCACCTTCTCCAAAACTCAAAGTATCCTTGTCCACCCAGGTGGTTCATTGAGTCCTTGTTTTATTATATAAAAACACAAGTCCTTTTCTCAACTTCTTAAAATCTCAACATGTATCTCTTTTCAAAATATAGCATGGCTAAGCATGTAACAACTACATTGTTTTCACTAAGGAATGTATAGGGTATCCTATTAGGATTTAGCATAGCATAAGTATAGAAATTGTTTTCATGCATGTTTCAAAATCCACTAAGTATAATAAAAATAGTAGGACTTTAGATGATAGTTTAACTTGCCTTTTTGGTAGGGAATGATGGTTCACTTCTTGATCTTGCTAGTTTCACACTTTTCTAACTTCACTACAATCAATCAAGCAAACACAATATCACTAGCATTCCAACCAAAATCAATCAAACAAATTAACACACATAAAAATAATAGAAACTAGGTCATGCATGCAAGCATGCAAGAGATAGTTTTATTTGCAAAGATGGTTTCCACTAGGCTATAAATTTTGTAAGGTTCAAGGTGGTCACTTCCTAAAGTGGCAAAGTCATTTGCAAAAGGGTTTTATTCATAGACCATTTTTAAATCCATTCATCAATTTTTTTTTGTGGTGGAAAATGTTTTTATCAAATCAAAAACTTTATGTCTTTCACCAAATAAGTTGCTAATTATCAAAACTTGGTGTTTAGGGTCAGTAGGTTTTATTCAAATCATTTCCCCAAGTTTTTACTCCAAAAACATTTTCATAACAAAACCAATATTTTTTTATTTGGCTAGAAATGGGCTAAATCAATTAATCCATCCTAAACTTCACCAAATTTATTTTCAAAACCATGGGTTGGTTCCTAGGGTCAGTAAGTTCACCACAAACCAATTTGCAAGGATTTCATCCTTGAAAACATTTTGAAATAATTTTTCTAATCTAAACAAGCATACAAATGTTTCTGCAAAAACAAACATTTTACCAGAGGCTTTTTACTAAACAAATTGCATGGTTGGCTAGGGCTTGTTCCACTGATTCCATTGATATAAAGTTTGTAAATTTTGGACGTGTGGATCAGAAGTTACAAGGGTTTGAAATCTGCAACCAAATCTGATTTCAAATATGTTTTTAAATCGAAAACTGGCCACGCGTCGCGATGTTATTGGCTGGTACCGCTTCAGTCGGATCGTGCTCTGCGGGGCGTTGGATTTCACTTAATCGCACGGTGCGGAATGATCCATACCCTTTCGCTTAGGTTCTATTCTTAGCCAGACGATTTGCATCGCACGGCTCATAGCTGCTCAACCAGTAACTGGCGGCGCTAGCGGCGGCAGACGGCGGTGCACGCTCAGACGGTGGGCTAGCGGCGGTTCTAGGAAGCAAGGAAGACAGGGGAGGGTCTCACCGTGTACGCGTGGTCGTGGTGGTGCTCAAGGTGCTCTCGAGGAAGCAAGGGGGGCGCACGTGGACGGGAGTAATCGCTCGCCGGAGTCGTCGTCGGCGTCAGATGGTCCTGTTCGTGGTCGGGGTCGACGCTACCGATCACAAGGGGGCAAACAGAGAGCATGGTTAGATGCGCAAGGTCAAGGCGATGACGCGTGCGTGATCGAGAAGGCGCGGGGTGGTCTGTTCTTACCAGGGAAGTTCGCCGGAGAAGAAAGCAGACGTGGCGACGCTCAATGGTTGTTGGAGTCGAGGTTCTGGGGTGCTCGCGGTTGAACAGAGGGCACGGACAGTGCGCCTGGGAGTGGGGATCACGGTCGTGTGCTCAGGAAGGCAGGGGGTGACAGGGTTCGGCCGGAATTGGCTGGGGATAGTGGTCGGAGCAGTGGCGTTGCTGCTTCGATTCAGGGCAGCCTGGTGGCGTTCAGGGCGTGGAGTCTGAGGGGAAAAGAAGAGGAGGGCGAGGCGTTTAAGAGAGCATGGTCGCTGGGGGAGTAATGGCCGTTAACAGCGCGAATTGATCGCCTGAGTAAAGACAGGAAACAGCGAGGAGGAATCAGCGCGGTTGAAGATGATGAACAGCGCTGTGGGGCCTTGCTGTCAGCGAGAAAGTGAGAGGGAAAGAGGGTCCACTCGTCAGTTGCTCTGCGGGTTAAAAACTGGGTGCGAAACATTTTTTTCGGGAGGGAGGGAAGCTGGGCTGGTACTGGGCCTTGTTGGGCTGGTTCAGTTGGGTCAGGTCTGTTTCCATTTTTTTCTTCCTGATTGTTTTAATTTTTTTTCCAAATCTATTTTCTGTTTTGAATTTCAAACAACAATTCAAGCATTCAAATCAATTCAAACATTCACCACACTTGTATTGGGTTTTGGTTCTGTTTAACAACATAAACCAAAGTCCAAAGGATCAAAATAATATTTTTATTTTAGGGTCCATTATTAATTAAATAAATAGACCATGTTTATTAAATCAAAATAGAATTTGTTTTATTTAAAACCTCCATTTGAAATTTAATTATTTTCAAAACCAAATCAGTAGGTTTTATTTGAAAATAAATAATACTTGGAAAACTTGTTTTAAATAAATAAATAAGTTTTTATGTTTAATTAAAATAGCAAAACCTTTATTTTTAATAAACTTGGATATTAAATCCTTATCATTTTATTTAAATAAACCTTCACTATTTTTATCAAATAGAAATATTTTATTTCAAAGGCTTGGCCAAGTTTTAATTTGGCCTATAAAATATTCCTTATTTATCATTTTTTCCTTTCCATTTGAAAACCAAATCTTTTTACTAAAAGATTTCAAAAAATAGTAATTCCAAATATTTTTATTTTTCCTTTATTAAATGTTTACCTTTTTAAATCCCTTTAGGATTTATCTTAATCAAAATAGTTTTGAAGGTTCCCAATTGGATTCAAAAAGTTTCTTCTCACCCTGAAAATCAACAAAGTTTTATTTTATTCATTTATTTTTCACATTACAAGATTTGGAAAATCTTGGGATGTGACACGGCCAGGCGAAGGTTTCCATTTGCGATTCCCACGGCGGTGGTGTAGTCTACCAGCCAGTCCTTCGTCTTGATGGTGCCATTATATTTTGGCGTGTCTCTCAGAAGCGAAAAACCCTTTGGAAATGGCTCGTTCCGGATGCGCGGGCCGAAAATTTTTGGTCCAGCCAGACGTTCTTCTTCTAGTGCACGCGACTGTACCAGGAGGTCGATGCGCTCACGTGCGTCAGCCGTCTCTCGGGGGCCGAGCCGTCCGCTCAGGCGTGACGCGGGAGGATCCTTGTTTCCGCCAGCTCCCTCTTCTGGCGCGCGTGCTTCCTTTCCTTGGGTGGCTCCTCCAGCCGGCGCATGACTGACGCTGGTGACGACGGTGTCGCAGTTGCGATGTCGGTGGTTCCCGGATCCGCTGTGCGGGCCACTGTTTTGCCCGGTGCCATCTCTGGAAGATGCGTGCTGGTGCTTGCCTCCTCCGTGCGCTGTCTGGTCTGTGCCTTTGCGGGGGACTATGTCCCGGGTGTTGCCCCCTTGACTGGGAACCCCTTCGGCTTGTTGTTTGTTGGCGGTGGCGAAGAGGAGCTGGACACGCTCCTGCTGGCGATGAAGTTCCTCCCCTTCTAGGTGTTTCAGCTCTGCGACCACCGCTTCGACCGCTCTCATGTTTTTGCGGGGGTGCTATAGATGGGCCGGGCCACGCCAGCACGCGAGTCTATGGCGCAGTCCAGTTCCGATGCAAGATCGCGCCCTCGGTGCTGGATCTTCCTGGCGAAGCCATGGGCGGTGTTGTACTCGTGCACGGTAGCGGTCAGCCAGCGCTGGTTAGCAACAACTTTGGTTGCCTCCTCTAGGAGCTTCTGGCGCGTGGCCTCAAGCGCAGGTGTCGTGACCGCTGTATCTGCTTCGATGATGATGGGAGCATGAAGGTGCTGGATGGAGGCGGTGAGCGGGTCTTGCTTCTTCTCAAGCGCGGAGCTTTCTCCTCCCGCTCGGCCCTCCTGAGGCGGGTGGTGGTTCTCGCGAGCGTTCACCACCATGACCTCACGTAGCCGTTCGCAGCGGCTACGCCACGAGCGAGGCGGTCGAGGGACATGTCGGAGACGGTGTCGACCTTGCCGGGGAATGTGAAACCCCCAGGATCAGGGCGAAACAAATCCAAGACCTCCGTCTTACATAAGCTTAACCTTGAGCTCGAGGATTCCAGTAGAGAATCGATAACACAATAATGACCCTACAACACAAAAATTAATACAACAAGCTCATAATGGAGCAAAGAACTAGATTATTACAAGCATAGGTCACTGACCACAAGAATCAAACAACATAAGGCAAATTATGCTATTAAGTATAACAAACTTAACAAATGGCCTAAGAGGCCTGAAGCATAACGATGACGTGCCAACCCATAGATTCCAGGCTGCCGGCCGGGAAACCCAAGCTACTCGTCAGTGTCTATGTAGTACCAAAATGATCTTCATGGAACACTTACTCTTCTACAAAAGTATCAACAAAGCAAGGGTGAATACAGGGTTTACTCCACAAGACTTATGGCAGGTGGGGCTATTTTGCATAAAGCCATCTTTGTTTATAAAACAAGAGAGAGGAGAAGCTCGTCTAATCAGGTATTTGAAAAGGGGATAAGAGAGTGAAATTTCCAAAGTATTGATCATCATATTTGATATCCACCAAGCTGGTCTAACTAGGATCACCTCCTCGTAGCCATGAGGAAGCATCCTTTAGCACACGTTGATCTGCCAAGTTTTATGATTAGGTTATAGTTCTCTATGATCTTATATTTCGATCAGCAAGCTTTGATAACCGTGAACACGAATTTTCGAAAATATTTAACCCTTTAGGGGTGTACAACTTTACCCACACGTACTAACCTTCTCTTAATGCCAACTGATTAGCCCTCTTCCTTGGAAGGCCGATAGAGGGTGGTTAGACACGACCTTTACCTTGCTTTCGTCGAGACCATGAGTCACACCCTAAGGATGGTTCCACCATAATGGGTCAAGTGCCGAAGCCGGTCCCTAGAGATGTGAGGCAAGGTTGGTTTACCAGGGGCGCTATCTACCCCAAGCAACCTCGGCCATGCTTACCTAGCTGTGATGAATGCACCTCCTTCAACACCTTCGCAAAAATACAGAATGCATGTCGAATGGAACACCTGAACTATGTGACTCATGGAATATACTAGGAAAGTTAGTTAGTCGTGAGGGTTTCCAGGCCCCGTGTGGTTGTAAGGTCGTCTCAGTTCCAAAGGCAAGAACTCAGGTCCTACTGGTGGCGAGCATGGGACTAGAAAAACCACATCCCACTGTGGCCTCCCATACAAGCCTTAGCATGTTTAATCTCATATCACTGATCTCATCTCATCATGTTATCCTGTCATACTAGATTCTCTGCATCTGATACATCATCTGGATGAACCAGACGCAACAGCTATGCATGGATAAACATGACACAAATAATAGCTCTAGCAGTGCACACAAGCCAAACCTAGTTATGCTAGGAGAAGTGGATTGGGTAATATAAGCTCAAAGGGAGTATGAAATAGATAGGATACTCTATCTATCGATAAAAGACCACAGTAGAATCGTATGCATCATGGAAAGAATTGAAATGCTTTCAAAACCATAGGATTATATCATGGTGGGGATGTGCTTGCCATTGCCTGTTGATAACCAGAAAGAAGAGCCCCGGACATCTGGTACTTGACTTGGTTACAGTTGGTCAAGTATTTTTCATCGATCTTTGATCTTTGATCTTCGATGGTGTTGACCTGGGTCTTTAATCTCGATCTTGATATCGTATTCTACTAGGAAGAACCAAACATCGGAAATAAAGGGGAAACAATCAAAAATGGCATTGATGCAATGCTTAAACAAGGATGATGATATGACAAGTTGAATTGTATTGAAAATTAACCCTAAGGCATGCTTGACAACTTAATTGGGGTTTCGAGGGGTGCAAACCCTAACTCGGGAAAACTCCAGAAATACCTATGAGGGTTTCATTTGGTTCTCTAATTAAACTTGTCATGTAAGTTGCTTAACAATGCATGAGCATAGCTTAGATATATAGAACTCATTTTTCTAAACATTTTGATATATTATTCACATTTTTCTGACTTATAAATAATTATTTATTGAATTTACAAGTTTAAAACAATTTCTAGAATTATTAAACCATATTAGAAGCTTTACTGCGTCATGCTGATGTCATAACCCGACCATGGACCTTTTTTACCACACCTAATCCTACCCACACCCACTAACAGAGGGGACCAAGCCACGCTGGTTTGCCACCGCGGCGGTCAACGCTCAGCAGGCCTGCGGCAGCGTTAGTAGTGCGTCATGATGACGCCACCACAGCGGTCATCATCGGATGGTTATCGGAGACGGCGGAGGAGGGCGCAAGGGGCTACGGGATCTAGTCTACTCGAATCAGCGCAGTGAGATGAGCCCTATGGTGGCGGTGCCGCTGGGATTGGGTCACCAGAGCTTGGTCATCGATGAGCATCTGCGGCGGTTGACGACGACGCAAAGCACATGCCCGAACCAGAGAGGAAGGGGAAGAAAGGAGGGGTCCAGGAGGACCATATACTCACCGCTATGCCTATGGAGTAGTCGAGGAGGCAAGGGGAGGTATTGAACGGCGTTAATGGCGATGACGGGCAGCGTCGGCTCAGGGAAGACGGGTTCGATTCGGGGAACTGGGGTCTTCCCAGCTCGCACGCTTCGGTGAGGAGGAACAAGGGGTCGAGGGGAAGCCGGAGATGGAGATGCGACACCGCGGCCATACGGCTAGGGTTTTGGTCTGGCAGCAGGAGAGGAAGAGAGAGGTCTCTGGGGAGAGGGAGGAGATAGGGACAAGATAGAGGCGTTCGTGGCGGTCTTATCCCCTCTATAACAGCAGCGGAGTGGGCATCTTGGCGCGACGATGATCGACGGCAGAGCCGGTGACAGGCAGCTACCTGCCTGTATGCAGGTAGACAACGACGGACAGGGGCGAACGGGTACGAGCCGATAGCGGGCCGGTAGCGGACCATGCATGGGTTGCGTCTGGGCTGCGGGGTTGCGCGCTGGCCGACGGGGAGAGGAGAGAAAGAGTTGGGCCCGGCCCAGATTAGCTACTGCTGCTATTTTCTTCTTTGAAATCCTTTTCTTTTTCTGTTTCTATTTCGTCTTTGTATTTTCAATTGAATTATGTTTTTTGAATAATTCAAAAATACTAGAAACTTTGTAAAATATATGAAAATATTTTAGGGTCCCTTGATGTCTACGCACTTCTATTTTTGTAGACAGTTGTTGGGCCTCCAAGTGCAAAGGTTTGTAGAACAGCAGCAAGTTTCCCTTAAGTGGATTATCCAAGGTTTATCGAACTCAGGGAGGAAGTGGTCAAAGGTATTCCCTCTCAAGCAATCCTACAATCAAGATACAAGAAGTCTCTTGTGTCCCCAACACACCCAATACACTTGTCATGTGTATAGACGCACTAGTTCGTCTAAGAGATAGTGAAATACAAGTGGTAATGTTGCCAGAAAATAGCTTATGGCGTGGAGGAAGACTAAAGCAAGCAAACATGCAACAGTTCTAGTAGCAAACGGTGTTTCAATGTTTAGAAACAAGGCCTAGGGATCATACTTTCACTAGTGAACATTCTCCCCAATCTAGATACTATAGCAACTCCTTCAAAAAGCTCAATTTCCCAAAAAGAACCCAAAAAGGAATCAATAAGAAGCAAATGCAAATAATGGCAGAAATCTGTCAAAACAGACCAGCAGGTAGAAACCAATTTTTTGAAGACCTTGTGTTGCTCAAATAAAAAAGTGTTGAACTAACGAAAGTTAGATAACATACTGGGGGATTTATTCGTAAATTTTCATCTCAATACGACTTACATAGACTCCTCATGAGTTTTTATGGTGGAGGACAGAAATCTGTTTTGGGACAACAACTCCCCAAATCTTACTTCCCTCTCATTAGAGGTCATTCTGGGCACAAAAAGAAAACAAAAAGGATAAGGAGAGGTCATTACTGAAGTAATAACTTCCAAGACTCAAGAAAACTCTTGGGTTATCTCCCAACAAGTACTTTTCTTTAATGCCTTTAAGTTAGGCTTTATAGCTTGAGAAGATGCTCACGTAAGAAATATGAATTGAAGTAAAAGAGAGAATCAAGAAGCAAATTCAAAACAAATTTAAGTATAACCCACTTCCTATGCATAGTAATCTTGTAAAGAAACAAGTCATGAGATCACAAAGCAACAAGCATAGGAAAGCAAAACAAGTGCAACTTCAAAACTTTCAGCACATAGAGGGGAAACTTAATATTTTTTAGATGCATAAGACCATCTTTCCCTCTCTCATAATAACTTTCAGTAGCATCATGAATAAAATTAACAATATAGCTATCATAAGAAACATTCTTATCATGAGACACATTCATATAATAATTATTACTCTCCACATAAGAATAGCCATTCTTATTAATGGTAGTGGGAGAAAATTCAACAACATAGCTATCACTATTATTCTCATCACCATAATCATCAAATATAGGAGGCATATTGTAATCACAATTAACTTCCTCCTCAATAGTAGGTGGACTGAAAATATCATACTCATCATTGTAATCATCATATATTGGAGGTTTGATATCGTCAAAGAAAATTTTCTCCTCTATGCTTGGGGGACTAAAAATATCATGCTCATCAAAACCAGCTTCCCCAAGCTTAGACATTTCCATAGCATTTAGCAACAATGGTGTCCAAAGAATTCATACTAATAACATTGCTATTAGGATGCAAATAAAGCTACATAGGTTTTTTAATTTTCTCTTCAAACACTTCATGTCCTAACTCAAGATAAACACTATAAAGCTCTCTAATTTTGTTGTTGTTTTCCATGAAGCCTAACTAGTGAAAACAAGAAACAAAAAGAAAAAATTGCAGAATCTAAAGGAAATAACTTCGAGCACTCACACCAGAGGATGTGAGTACCTTTTACCTTACCTCCCCGACAACGGCGCCAGAAAAGAGCTTTATGGCTTGCTGTTGCCGTGGGGTAACGTGTGTGCGTGCCGTTTACCTCTCCTCCCCGGCAACAACGCCATAAAAGAGCTTGATGTCTATGCACTTCTATTCTTGTAGATAGTTGTTGGTCCTCCAAGTGCAGAGGTTTGTAGAACAACAACAAGTTTCCCTTAAGTGGATTACCCAAGGTTTATCGAACTCAGGGACGAAGTGCTCAAAGGTATTCCCTCTCAAGCAATCCTGCAATCAAGATACAAGAAGTCTCTTGTGTCCCCAACACACCGAATACAATTGTCAGGTGTATAGGTGCACTAGTTCGGCGAAGATATAGTGAAATACAAGTGGTAACGGTGCCAGAAAATAGCTTATGGCGTGGAGGAAGACTAAAGCAAGGAAACATGCAACAGTTCTAGTAGCAAACGGTGTTACAATGTTTAGAAACAAGGCCTAGGGATCATACTTTCACTAGTGAACACTCTCACATATAAATATATTCTCTTCATGATACTACTCTTAACTACTCTCCGGTTGGACACTCTAATCAACGGTAGGGCCTTCCCCAATCTAGATAACCCCACACTATCACCTTGAGCGCTAGATGGTTCCAACAAACACCTCAATTTCATAGAGACATCCAACTCCAAATATAACTCATAACAAATATTCAATCTAGTGAAAGTGCCACACACGGTATGCCCTTTGTCACTTTCACACACGTGGGGAAAAGCATAGATCTATTAAAGCACATAGAATATCTATGTAGACTCAAGCCTAAGTGCCACCATGCCATGCACACTGTCGCTTTCACACACATGGGGAGAGAAGAGATCTATTAAATCACTTGAGTAGCAAGGTAGATCTACTTGATTACAAAGCTCATGACCACAACAAGATCATGCATAGAGAGAGAGAGAGATGAACACATAGCTACCGGTAGAGCCCTTAGCCTCGAGGAAGAACTACTCCCTCCTCATCATGGGAATCAACAACGGTGATGGAGATGGTGGTGGAGATCGATGGAGATGGCTCCGGGGGAACTTCCCCGTCCCGGCAGGGTGCCGGAACAGAGAATTTCTGTCCCCCGAATCTCCCCTTCGGTGGTGGCGGTGCTACAGAGGTTTCCGTGTATTTCTTCTTGATTCGTTAGGGTTTTCTCCCTCGGGGCTTCTTATAGGCACAGGAGGCAAGGTTGGTGGAGGTCCAGGGGCCTACACCCCCTGTGGGCACGACCTAGGGTGGGCCCGCGCCCACCTAGGGTGTGGCCACCCTGGTTTCCTCGTACATCACGTCTTCGATTTTCTGTATCGCTTCCGGAAAAATATGAACTTTGGCTTTTGTCCCGTCCAATTCCGAGAATATTCATTTTTTATCTTTCTGAAACCAAAAGCAGCAGAAAACAGGAAACTGGCACTATGGAATCTTGTCAATAGGTTAGTTCCAGAAAGTGTATAAAAATACCTCAAAGTGTAGACAAAACATAGCAAAGTGGATACTAAACAAGCACGGAGCATCAAAAATTATAGATACGTTTCCGACGTATCAGCAGTTCTAGTACATTTGGGCTCCATAATTTTGGCACCTTTCAAAAGATTCAAAACCATTTGAATGTGTTTCAGAGAGAGGGGTAAAACTAGGGTTTAGGGTTTTGCATTTATTTGTTTCTTTTTGCATGCATTGAAAGGGATGATGCACAAACAAACCCTAAATACTATTTAGCTAAACCTAGGGTGTTACAGATCTATCCCCCTTACGAGAATCTCGACCCGAGATTCCAAAGGTAGGAAGGGAGACAAAGAGAGAAAGAAACAGGGCCACCCTAAAGATAAGAGGGAAACACAATAAATAGCAAACCGAGCTTCTCATGGTCAACTCATGGATGGAGCGTTCAGAAACAAATCTGAGATGACAAACATGAAACACGTCAACGTAACGGAGGAAACAAGAGGATATGGTTTCAAATTGTTAGATAAATGGTCTTCATAAGGATTGAGACCATGGAACTTACAAGATATTTTGAAGCTTCTGAAGAAGAAAGCTTCCAACAGAAAGAACATAAAAATAGACTTCGACATAGTACCTCTACTGAATGGATTGAGTAGAGATTTTAGGTTGCAAGGATATGAATAAACAAAACCAAGATGTTGAACTACTTTTGACACAGAAGGGTCATTCTTTCATTCCACAGAAGGCCAAGAAAGAAAGGTGTTTTGGTGGAGAGGACTCGTAAGATTCACATGGAGCACGTATCAGAGAAACTGTTGATTACCAAAATCATAGTCTCTCTTCAATCATGACTGAGAGAATGAAGGAAACTCTTTATTCATCTAGGTATATCAAAATTTTTGCCAGAGATCATGATATCACTTTACACCACTAGATGGATAGATAAGAAAATTCCTGATGACATGAGAAGAAAGAAACTTCATTCTCAGACATCAATTACCTGGCACATCAAAGTGCTTGGCAACGTAAATGGTCTGGAGGATCGACCGAGAGACATTTAGCAACACTACTTAAAATGGTCTCCTTGATGTTCAAGACACGAGACATCAAGTAAATATCGGACTTCGGATACAAGGAAACCATAATCACAACTTCTAAAATAAATCATAGAGGATGCCACATGAAGAGTGGTTGTTATTGCTGACTCAAGAGAATATGAAAAAAAGTCTTTCCAGCTAAGTGTGTCAACCATTACATCGATCTTGCTAGATTTACAAAGAGACCTATGTCAAAACCTTGAGGAACACCAACCATCGATGCTGCTTGAGATTTAGCTTTGGTTAGGCGAAATGATACTTCAGACTCAGCATGTCCGAATAGAAAGTTTGCAACATTTACCACAAAGGTAAAGTTACTAGATTATCAAGATATGGAATTTAGTGTAAAGCTCCAAAAGATGAGCTAGATTGCTAGATCAATGCATTAGCAACTTGTCAAAAGACAACTTCACACACATAAAGTACTAACAATAAAACACACATGTATCCTTAAGGAACGGAGATAACTCTGCTCGAGTTCACAACGGCATCTTTCAACAATTGTACGTGAACCAGAGAAGGCTACTTCTAACATCCATAACACATACTACGAGAGGACTCAAAGACGGTTCTCGAACTTTTCCAACATTAGTGCCGAATGTTCCACAAGAATCTAATCTAGGAGAGAGAAGATAAGGATGTCATCGATGGGCTTAACAATAAACTTATCCAAATAATCCGAGAAGATAGACTCATATGTTGCCTGAACAAGGCAAAAGTATTGGTCATACCTAAGAACATGAAGACGCAATCAAGTGAAACATCACGAGAAGAAACATCATCAAGGCAGTCCTTGGAACTGAGTTTGATTTGACGATAACCCAAATCAAATCAAAGACGGGGGAAGATAACATATCCAGAAAGGAGATACTATCTTTTTGTAACACTTACAACACTAGACATCCCTTTAAGGAGGAACTAGGTCGGATAGAAATTTTGTCTTGCAACTCTCCAAGTTGTTGTTTAAGCTCAACCAACTAGTTCAAGGTATCCAGTATGGATCCTTGGAGTAAAGAGCAGTTCAGAGAACTTGCTTGCTCAAGAACTTAACATCATGGTCATGCGGCAACATGTCGATACTTCTAGTAGACATCCAGAATATCACGAACCACTGATATGTCACTTAGTTCGAGAGGAAACTTGCTTGGTAAGGCAACAAGACATAGTCTCAGAGTTTCGGCACAAGCCTAACTCTTTGACCGAAGAGAGTGCACCAGAATGACAGACTTTGTAGCACAATCATTCTTTGCTTAATGATAGGTATAACCATCACTCTAAGAATGACACAAATGTCCTTGGAGATAAAAATAATAATTGCTAAGAATCTCGAATAGCCACATCATTACGCACACGAATCACTTACGAGTGCGAAAGCTCGGGGAGGGGTGGGTAAAGATGTGTAAGAGCATCACTTCACTAAGAGGGTCATCAATATCAGCATGACCTCTTAGTATAAAAGGGTGTGATACTTTAAGGTATAATAGATAGAAGATAATCAATGCCTCTTGATCTGTGGATTAAAACACTTTGACCTGGTCCTAGATATGACAAGGTACCGGAGTTTGTTTCTCCTAGACATTCCAAAATGGTTTGTCTTGACGGACCACAAGAGTATCTTGCATAAGAAGACACCAATGCACATGTACTACTTGGCTACCAACTAGTATACAAATGACAAAAGGCAACAAGAGAGGAAGAACATGCTTAGGATAGAATCCCGAGATGTGGATGCATAAGTCAACAATCTTCCGAAAACCAATGCAGATAAGGGGTAAGGTGTGGCAGAGTCACGAGTGTAGATGTGAGACTCTAGAGGAGTACTCTTGTCGTGATCTATTTGGTTCCATTAAGAACATCTACCATAGCTAGTGGTAGGGGAAGTCCTTAGTTTTCACAATTCAATCGTGACAAAGACCACATGCTTGAAGGCTAGAATTGTAGTACTATCCATCCTGAGGTAATGTGTGAACACTAACAACAGGGGTCAAAGGAATGGATCTTGGGTTAAAGGTCAGCTTCATGTACAATATTCACAACACCAGAATCCAGCACAATTCGGGAACTTAGGTTCAAGTCTGAGGGTTAAAACCCAAAGAATGGAGTAACTACTATTTGAGTGACATAGCGTACACTACAAGATAGTAATCACGAGGTAGCTTCCAAAAGAAGGAACACCTTCTGGAGTACATGAACCAATAAAAAGGAGGCACACGAGGTGAAAGGAAACCTCGAAACCTAGAAGAGAACACTATGAAACCAACAATGTAGTATTTTTAGACCACAATATAGAGAGATCATGATAGAAAGAAATATCTCCGATGAACATGAACAAAGGGTAACAAGGAATTCACAACACACACAACTCTGGAGAACTCAACACTAGGTCAACTGGCTGAGAAACAACATTCCCAAAAGGCACCTAAACTTTGAAAGACTAGAAGAGATATCAAAACTTTTTCAAAATCAACACCAGATAAGATAACCTAGAGTTAGAGCGAAACTGGATAAGGAGAAAAATAAGCATACTAGAGTTTTCGCAAATACTTTTCATCTTTAAAATAGTTTTCACAAGACTAGACTCAACATCGGCCAATAGCAAGGTTTTCCTACGGTCAGTACTGCTCTGATACCAAAACCTGTGACACCCCCGGGATCAGGGCTAAACAAATCCCAGACCTTCTTATGACATAAGCTTAACCTTGAGCTCGAGGATATCCAGTGGAGAATCGATAACACAGCAGTGACCTTACAACACAAAAATTAATAAAACAAGCTCATAACTGAGCAAAGAACCAGATTATTACAAGCATAGGTCACTGACAAAAAGCATCAAGAAACAGAAGGAAAATTATGCTATTAAGTATAGAAAACTTAACAAATGGCCTAAGAGGCCTGAAGCATAACGATGACATACTAGCCCATAGATTCCAGGCTGCCGACCGGGAACCCCAAGCTACTTGTCAGTGTCGATGTAGTACCAAACTGATCTTCATGGAACACTTACTCTACTACAAAAGCATCAACAAAGCAAGGGTGATTACATGGTGTACTCCGCAAGACTTATGGCTGGTGGGGCTATTTTCCATAAAGCCATCTTTGTTTATAATACAAGAGAGATAAGTGAAGGGAATATGCCCTGAGAGGCAATAATAAATTGTTTATTATGTGTATTCCAAGTATATGATAGATGTTTATTTTGCATGCTATAATTGTATTAATACGGAAACATTAATACATGTGTGTTTAATAAACAAACAGAAAATTCCTAGTTATGCCTCTCTCATAAACTAGCTTGTTGATTAACAAGATGATCAAGGTTTCCTGATCATGGACATTGGATGTTGTTAATAACGGGATCACAACATTAGTGTAATGGTGTGATGAACATTCATCCGAAGTATATCATTACGATCAAAGTCATTGAGTTTATATTGCTATAAAAACTTACGAAGTAATACTAATCCTTAGACCATGAGATCATGTCAATCACTAACACCAGAAGAGTTTCTTGATAACATCAAATGTCACACAAATAACATGGTGATTATAAAGATGCGTTCAGAACTAATAAAGTGTTATGTTGAGGCCCATGGATCGAGAGTGGAATTTGTTCATCCCGATGATGGATAGATATACTCTGGGCCCTCTCGGTGATATCACATTGGTTAGCTTGCAAGCAAGTAATTTGATCACTAGAATGTTATATCACGGGAACGAGAAAAGAGTGAATGTCAGTATCGAGATCAAACTAGGTATGGAGATACCGATGATCGAATCTCGGACATGTAATATATCGCAAAACAAAGGGATTAAGATACTAGCATAAAAGGTTCCGACGATCACAAGAAAGTCATAGTTGAATGTGTGGGAGTCAGTATGGCTCTCCAAATCCCGATTCTGATTATTGATCCGAGAGGGGTCTCGATCATGTCCGTATTATTCATGAACCGTAGGGTGACACACTTAAGAGACACTGATATCCAATTGGAGCAAAAGTTTCATGCCAGAAATAATAACAAGAAGGGAATTTATTTCACTAGATACCGAAACAGGTTTTTGGGTGAAATTGCCTCAAGTGGTTATGCATGTGAAATAGAATTCTAGCAAGGGGTTATATGTGAATGTTTGTTATTAAAGTAATTGAAAAAATTCTGAATAAATAAAAGAGTTTTATTTAATGAGAGTTTGCATTAAATTTGGTGGAAATTTAATGGGAATTTGAGTGGGTTTTTGAGTGGAGAAAATTGAAGGGCCATTTTGTGAATGGAGTGTCCACCCACATGAATGAGGGAGAGGTGGGGGCACCCTCCATGGCCGGCGGCCATGCCCCCTTGGGCTGCCCCCTCCCCTATATAAGGAGACCCTCCTCTCACTTCTCACTCACACCTCCTCGTGAAGGATCTCTCTCCCCCTCTAGAATTTATTCCCCATGGTCTCGGACTAGCGAGATACATGTTCCGGTGGCTTTTTGGCAAGAAAGAGTTGTGCTTCCGCTGCATCGCTGGAGCGAGGAGGCGGAGGTTGCTCGGTGCCTCGGACGTGTGTGCGAGCACGGATGCGCTCTTGATTTGTGGCGCTAGGACTTCCTCGTCAAGAGATCGTCTACATTAAGCACGAGTCGAACTCGTTAAGCTTTGTAGGTATTCAAGGGTATGTTCTCTATGGATATACATCCGCCCGTTGTTTGTATCTAGTAGATAGATCTTGGTACATAGTTCCCATCATAGGAAATTTTTTGTTTTCTATGCTGCGAACCCTATAGTGGTATCAGAGCCGGATCTATGCGTAGATGCTTTACACGTGTAATACACATATGAGTATGTGGGCGATGATGATCATGTTGTTGCTCCTTAGTTGTAATTTTGGATATTGGTGGCATAGTGGGATGAAGCGGCCCGGAAAAACTTTACATGTCCTCGCACATGAGACCTGTTCCATGCTTGACATGCAACTAGTTTGCATAAGTGGCTAGCGGGTGTCTGTCTCTCCTACTATAGTCAATATCTATTTTGCAACGAGTTGTCAACAATGTGGTTATCCTCGTTGTGGTTTATGTTCGTAGGTATGAACGGTTCTATCTTCGAAAGCCCTATTCCACGTAAAATTTGCAATGGATAAATTAGAGGTGTCTAGTTTAGATTGTTGCTGGGCTAGTGTTATGATATGGTGATGTTGTAAGTAGAAGTATGAGATGATACTCTTACAACACACATAACGTGTAAGTTCCATAGACCTTGGCCTTACACATATAGGTATGATAGTGATCATACCACGGTGCACATGATAGATATCATATGCGGGAACCATATCATTCCACTAATAAACATGTGATGTTTGATAGCATCTTATATTGCTTGTTTGGCGTTTTATTAGCATAATAAGATGATCCCTCATTTAAATATCAAGATAAGAATGTGTTCTTCCTTTAGTATGCACCGATTAAGTTTTCGTCGCTCCAAGACATCACGTGATGATCAGGTGTTCTTGGATCCACGACCATATTTCGGGTGTAAGACAGTTACACACGCGAATACTATGGTTCTTACTTGGCGAGCCTAGCATGTACAGACATGGCCTCGGAACACGGACCGAAAGGTTAAGCTGAGTCATATAGTTGATATGATGCCCATTTGATGCTCGCCTTTGAATCTACACCGACTCACGTGATGATCGGACTTGTTGTGGTGGTTTTGGTTCATGTAATCACCAAAAAGACACGAGGGATGTCGTTTTTAAGTGGGAGTTCATTCGTAATGTGGATTAGTTGAACTCAATCTATCATAAACTTAGTCTAAACTTTACAAATTCTGTTGTAGATGGAACCACCTGCTTTTAATTTCAATTTGTTCATGGAGAAAGAGAAACTTGCAACGAACGGTAGCAACTTTACCGAATGGGCCATGAATTTGAGGATTCTCCTCTCTGCTGCACAAAAGCAATATGTGCTAGAAGCGCCGCTAGGCCCCCCACCTTTTGAGGATGCCCCTGACAAGGACAAGAATGTATATCAGACTTGTCAAGAGGACAACAACTTAGTTCATTGCGGCATATTTTATGGGCTAGAGCCGGAACTTCGAAAGTGTTTCAAAAACGGCAATGCATTTGATACAATGGGTGAGTTGAAAATGATTTTCGACACACATGCTGCTGTACAGAGCTACAACGCTTCAGAAAAGTTCTTTAGCTGCATGATGGAAGAGCACAGCTCCGTTAGTGAGCATGTACTCAAGATGTCGGGTTACACCGATAAGCTTGTTTCCTTGGGAATATCGATTCCCATTAACTTAGGCATCCATCGTGTTCTGCAGTCTCTGCCACATAGATATAAGATCTTTGTGATGAACTATAATATGCAAGGCATGAAGAAGTCTCTCCCCGAGCTTCTGTCAATGCTTAAAACTACAGAAGTGGAGATAAAAAAGGAACATCAAGTGTTGATGATCAATAGGAACACTGGTTTCAAGAAAGACAAGAAGGGAAAACGGAAGGGAAGTAAGGGCAGCAAGCTAGTTGCCGTTCCTGAAAAGAAACCCCGAGTTGGACCTAAGTCTGATACCGAGTGCTACTATTGTAAGGGGACTGGCCACTGGAAGCGCAACTACCCCAAGTATTTGGCAGATAAGAAGGACGGAAAGGCAAACAAAGGTATATATGTGTTGCCTGCCAAAACTCACCGGCGAGCAGCGACGAGCAACACGAAGAGCCGGGAGGCTCCCAGAACTGCTGGTGGGCCCTGGTCCCTCGGGCAACGCCATAAAGCTCAGACGCTACAGCTTGGTTCGAGGCGTGCCACCGACCTACCTGATCAGGAAGGTGAAAGATTGCTTCGATTGGTTTCCTGCATGGCAAACAGACATGTGTAAAATTCGAGCCGTAACCGGCTCCCAGGTTTCCCTATGAATCGGCTCTTAGAGCCGATTATCCCATGGTTCTGCATTAAATCTATTATAACATGGGGTTTTTGCTTCATCAATACAAGCTAAATCGATCTACGACAGTTTAACGTTTTCACCTCATGACTGGAACATCCTACACGTAATTGAGCCTGGTAGATACAAAAGATAATAGAAAACTAATCTTAGAGAAGGCCTAAAAACCAACGTAACGTCAATTCTCGGAACATCCCCTCTTGGATTGATAAACCATATCTTACATACTACTGGATCGTTCAACCCGTTTGCAAGGCCTGATCATGTGGATATCAAACTAAACCTTGGAGAACAAGGTACAACTATAACAGATCAAATCGACTTAAATAAAGATCAAGCAAGACGCCACCTTCACACCCGGGAAAAGGTGCAAAGGCGGCGATATAGCTATAGGCAGCATAACTAAACAATCATAGCGAAAAGTACTGATGCTAACCCAAACAAATCTATGATAATGGTGTTACTCGCCATCAACAAGGCTTCAGTACGAGTAACACCAGATAACGCATAAGTAGATACTGCCTAGATCGCAAGATGCGATCTAGGCAGCATGGCACTTACCCGAGAAAAACCCTAGAAACAAGGGGTGGCGATGTGCCGAGATTGTGTTTGTTGTGAACGTGATTGTCCTCCTTTTCTCTATAACCTTAGGTACATATTTATAGTCCGGAGACTCTCTACTTTTGGAATAACTCTACAACTCTATCTTTACCTAAACTGAAACGAAACCTACTATGATACAAGATACACGGGCAATTTAGCCCAAATCTACGCACAAGGCCGATTAACAACACGTTGAATATACGTATCTTCTAAGCCCATCTTGATTACGGCCCAACTCCTCCTTTGGCCAAAATATGGCGATAACACATGCCCCCTGGTTTTGGCAATAATAATTCCAAAACCACTCTGCTGATATTTTTTCTTCGCCACCTCTTTTTTTTTTGTATCGGGTTGCGCGTTGACAGAATGCGTGGCAGAACAGGATCGTCACGCCACCCCTTCATCATGATGCCCTGTCTTCTCAACTCCTTCGCACTGCATGATTTGACGATTTTGGCGGTAACTGAAACCGCTATGGCATTGAACCGTCTCTCCAATATTCCCCTTATTTAAATCCGTCTGAGCAGTTCGCAGTCCCCATCTTCCTCCAGTAGCCAGAAAACCCTTCTTCCTCCGCCGAAAAAACCCTCTTTCTCGCCATGGCCTCCTCTGCTTCCTCTGGCCTGTCCTCCCACGCCTCCAACAGCATCAGTGACCGAGAGCCGACGCCAGAGCACCCGCCCACGGCGGCGTACAGTACTCTCGCCCCACGATGGTGGGACGAAAGGGACTGGGATTTCGTCGTCTAGTCGGAGGACGACGCGTCCATGACCGACGGCGAGGAGGACCTGCAGTTCCTCGCCGATGGGGAACTGGAGGCGGACAGCAGCGACGACGCCATGTCCTGGGATGGCGTCGACTCCTCCGACGAGGAGGAGGAAGAGGAGGACACCTCCTCCGAGGAATACCAGCCGGTGAAATACTTCCGCGCCGGGTCCGAGGACGACGAGGACGAGGACGAGGAGGCCCCTGCTGGCTTCTTCAGCAGCAGCAGCGAAGACGACACCGGCAGCAGCGATGATGACAGCGAACAAGACGGCGGCGGCAGCAGCGACGACGACCTCGGCCTAGATTAGGAACCAGCAGTAGTAGTAGTATGCTCCCTTTTGTAATCCATCAGCCGCTTGAAAGCAATCCGCTTTTGAATGAATGAATGAAAAAAATCCGTTTCTCGAAGATTGTCTTTCCGCCCCAATTTTGTCGATAACAAAATAAGTCGATGCTCCAGGAGCCGATAGCAACGTATCGGCTTTCACCTTGTCACGTCCTCACAGTCAACCAAACTATAAACCAAAGAGCCGATGCACATCGGCTTTCCCAAAATCGTTGACAAGGTCAAACTCAGTCGCATACTTAAGCAAACCTAAACGGCCACTTCTTAGTTTCAAACGGTAACCTGCGACTTCCTTCAAAAAGGGCGACCTAGATCCCCAACTGCCCACCGACCAGATCGAGCTCACAGCAACAAGAACCCTCAATCCTCAATCTGCATAGATCCATCTCCGCCGGCAAACCAGATGGCAGAATCGTCCAACACCAATCCAGAGGTCTCCGGTCTGAAGGTACGCCTACCCCTCGCAGTCTGAACGTAATGTTAGAACTTAATGGCGAACACCTGAATTAATGCCTTTATTCCACTATTAATCTTTCTAGGTTTCAGACATTCTGCTGCCTCATCCTTCTCTCCCAAATTCTCTCTGTCTTGGCCCTCGTTCAGATTCTAGTCCTGCCCATCTGATTTCTTGCGAAGCAAATAGAATCCCCTTCGTAAGCCAAGACCTAGATCTGAACTCTTGGGCCGACTGCTTGTGAGCCTGGCCTAACCCCCCTGAACATTGGGTTTCTTGGTTCAGTAGGGTAGCTAGAGCTTACCAATCCCAATGGGAAACTTTGGGAATAGCCGATGCCTTGCATCTATCGTTGTCTCCTCTTGACAAACACGAGAATCTTCTCAAAACCATCGGCTATTTCTGGTCTGACGCTCTGAACTGCTTTATGTTTGGCCATGGCCCTATGCCACCAACATTGCTAGACGTGGTGATGATCACTGGTCTGGATGTTACATCACCTAGTCCCTCTGCTTTCAAACTGACCAAAGTCCCCTACAAACTGTCTTCCAAAACAGACTGTACAAGTTGGGGTGCTTATCTCCAACGCCATATGAAAACAAAGGGCCCTGTTTCAGAGAAAGAACATACAGCCTTTCTCAACTTCTGGTTAGAGCATTTCATCTTCTGTGGCCCTTCCCTTGCTCCAACCAAAAACTATCTCTCCTTAGCCCATGAACTGGCCAAAGGTACTCAACTTGGTATCGGCAAACTGTTCCTTGGAGAGGTCTATCGATATCTCCAATTGATGTCATTGTCGTTCTCGGCATAGCAATCAAAACAGTGGTCCTTGGTGGTTCATTCAGTTATGGGCTCAAATGTACTTTCAAACCACATCCCGGACTTCCCTCCTAGCGAGTTGTACCTTTCACGATGTTAAAGGAAGCGGATCCGATGCACTAGTTATGGCCAAGCTTTATGCAATTGCCGGGCAGCAAATTATCCCCTCAGGAAGCATCCAAGTGGTTCAGCACTTTCTTCCAGGGCCTGGACAACCCTACCCTCTTCCCTTATATGGAGGAATCGGAACACTTTGAAAATCCACTCTCCTTTAGGCTGGACAATTTTGCCGATGACACTAGCACTCGGCAGCTCTTTTCCACCGTGATTCGTCCCTGTTTTCTTCCAGTTGGCATGAGTACGTCCAACAGAATAATCAAACCTGGGTATGAATTTTACCAGCCAGTCTTAGTGGCCCGCCAATTCGGCCTTGGACAAGTAGCTCCCCACTTCTTTCTCCATCATCTTACGGAGTCTGAGCCGACTGCTGATCCTCTCACCCGGAGGTGTTACTCCTTCTTTGATGCTCGACCATCCCTATTCCAAATGACCTCACCTTCGCTTCACAACCGACGGCCAAGACGGTGGACGATGTGGAAAACCCACGTTTTGAAAGCTCGGGACCGTTGAAACAACTTGATGTTGACATTACGTCCCCGTGGAACAGGTACTACTACTTGCAAATTTTCTTGATGCAGCTTGCAATTGATCCTTTTACTAATCCATTTCTCCCTTTGCAGCAACAAGATGGCCCTGAGCCTACACACAGTGATGGCTCCCCCTTCGAGTTCTTTCCACCAGCTCCTGTGGTTCTTTTCTGCAAAAACTCGCCACCTCTAAAAAAGGTCATAATGCAGAAACAGCCGATAACACCTCAATCGGCCTCTAAAAAGCAAGGAACTTCAACACCAGCTGCCCCCCGGGTTCCAACTAGGACAAGAACGACTACGAGGAATGTAGCTGCCAGGAAAACCTTGAGGCACCGGAGCCCTTCTCCAGAAAGCTCGCATGTAGGCTGACCCATTTTTTTAGTTAATTCTCCTTATTCTTCATTATGGCAGACGCGCTCATGTCTAACATCCTTCCTTCTTTTGCAGGCTTCCATTGAAGATTCTTCCCACGAGGACGAACAACCCGATGAGGGAGAATCGAGCCCAACGGATTCTGAGAGGACCATCACCCCGAGCCAGCCAGATGTGCCACCATCGGCTTCTAGGAAAAGGTCTGTTCCTGAGCCTGCTGCCCCCCGAGCACCAGTCGAGGCTGGGCCAGTATCGGGTCCCAAGAGAGCTCGTCAAGGACCACCAGTCTCTTCATCGAGCCAAGAGGTTCTGAAAAATCCTCATCTTTTATGCTCCTGCCCCTTACTCCCTTTTCCCTGCCGATTCATCATTTTTTACATTGGTAAATTACCTTTTATACAGGCAACTGATGCTTCTAGTGGGAAGGCCGGGGTCGTGCTGACGCCGGATCTGGGGATCCCCGAAGGTGTAGATGAAACGGCTACCAATCTGGCCAAGCCTCCAGCGACCACACACAAACCGATGGTCTCTTCATCGGCTATCCCCTCGATAGGAGAGGTACGTTTAAGTTTTTTTTTTGGTCCGGCCTTGTATGTTTAGACGCATACTGACGCTTTTACGCTGTCGAGTTGTGATCTTCGGGGTTTCTTTGTCGTTCGACCCTGAATCCATCGAACCAACTCCCTCTGTTGCCCACGCTGAACCACAAGCCAGGGTTGCTCCACCTCAATTCCAGCGTCTTAAAACCTTGCTGTCCTCCCCGATCGAGGAGTTGGTCGAGGGTTCTGAGGAAGTGAAGAGCGTTCTTGCCGAAATTCAGGATCATCTTCCAGTAGCATTGCAAGTGAAGCTTTGGTAAGTTGCAAATCTGTCCTTCTTCGGGCCACGGGTGAAATTATCTCGTGAAAGGATCCATCTGCGCCACGCCCAACTTCCGCTGAAAGCCGATATTGCAGAAAGATGTCAGCAGCTTAATGAGAAAAAGGCGTCTCTGGATGCTAAAACTGACACCTCCGTCAGCACCGCCGAGCTCGCATCCTTGAAAAAGGAGCTGGAAGATCTTGAGGAGAAGGTCCGGGTGACTAAACAGCTCATCCGTGACAAGGAAGAATCCATAGCCCGCTCCCAACACGAGGCGGAAGGCCTCAAAGCTCAACTGAAGACCGATCTGGCAGACATACGTGCCCTGAGCAAGCAGCTAGTGACGGGCAAGGATGAAGATGAAGAAGCCGAGATCGCCGAGGTGGATCGTGTCCGTGCTGACGCCTTCTACGCCTTCGAGGCATTCCTTCAGTAGTTCGTATGTGTAAACTGGCATCTGTTTGTAATGTGTGTGGACCTCTAAAGTCGATGACCGTGCATCGGCTATATATTTTTGCTTTTATTCGGCCGATTTTCGATATCGGCCCCCACATTTTTACTGTCCAATATCTCACATGCCTTTTTTACCTGGCCGATTTCATGTATCGGCCCCCATGTTTTACTGTCCATCATCCCACATGCTTGGGAAATATTTCTTGAGATGTTGACCGTTGACCGCCATCGAATTTTACGTCCGGCTCTTCCAAAGATGTCTGCGTTCCTCTTAAAACTTGATCGACCTGTATGGCCCGTGCCAATTTGGGGACCATTTACCATATCTGCATCCTTAGTTCCTAAGCAACACCGCTTCCCATACCGGATCGCCAACGTGGAACTCCTTAGGTCTCACCTTCTTGTTGTATGCGAGCTACTTTGGCCTTGTTCTCTTTGATTTTTTCAGCGACCACAGCCTAAGCTCACCACATCTTCAACACCGTCACTCATCAAAGTTGCATATTCTTTAGCGTCGGATCGTTACGAAGGTGACGCGTCTCGATCAGCCATAATTTCCCAAGGCAACACGGCTTCTTGTCCATAGACCGGATGGTATGGCGAGGTTTTATCGCTCCATGACATGACATGCGATAATCCCATAAAGCCTCGATAAAACCTCATGCCAACGTCTAGGGTGCTCATCGATTTTCCTCTTGATCGACTTGATAAGGCTCGGTTGGATGCTTCACTTGCCCATTTGCTTGAGCATAGTACGGAGATGACCGAATCACTTAATCCGTGTCCTCCGTAACTCCACGAACTCGTGAGAAGTGAAAACCGAACCTCCATCGGTTGTGATAGTCTGAGGAATCCCAAACCTATGAATGACGTGCTCTTTCACAAAATCGACAACATCTTTTGAACTTACTGACTTCATAGGGACGGCTTCCACCCATTTGGTGAAATAATCCGTGATGGCCAAGATCCACATGTGGCCTTTGCTTGACGGAGGATTGACCTTGCCGATCATATCCATGCCCCAACCTCGGAATGGCCAAGGCTTGATGATGGGATTCATTCTTGTGTGGTACCATCTGGATTTTTCCAAATCTCTGACATGCTTGACACCCTTTGTAGTACTTAAAACAGTCCTCGAGCATGGTAGGCCAATAAAACCCTGATCGCCTGATCAACCACTTCATCTTATGAGCCGATTGGTGAGTTCCACAGGAGCCTTCATGTACCTCGTGTAGGAGCCGATTGGCCTCGGCTGTTCCCAGACATTTGAGTAACAACTCCTCAAGAGTCCTGTAAAACATGTCGTCCCCGATGAGCACATACTTCATGGCCTTGTATCTTATCCGTTTAGGTGCCCCCCGAGCCGAATCCTTCAAGTAATTGAAGATATCGGCTCTCCAGTCGTTTGCGTCCAGGAATTGCACCTGAATATCAGCTCCCTCTGCTACGTCCTTGTAGCCTGAAGCCATTTGTGCAAGATCGTTCGCTTCGGTATTCTGCGATCGTGGGATCCAGGTGAAATTTATGTATCGGAACTGTGCCATCAGCTCACGGCATTGCATCCATAATGGGAAGAGCGATTCACTCTCACACTTATATTCCTCTGTGAGCTGAGAAATCACCAGTTTGGAGTCTCCAAATATTTCCACTGCTTCCGCTCCAGCTTCGATGAGCAACTCCATTCCCTTGCGTACCGCCTCATACTCGGCTATATTGTTGGTGCGAGAGGTAGACAATCTAATGGAGAAGGAAAATGTTGCCCCCCGGGGCGACACGAGTAAAATGCCGATGCCGCAGCCATCGTCACAAACTGATCCGTCAAAAAACATAGCCCACGCTCTTATGGGCAGTGCTGCTATGTTGGTGTTGATCATTTCAGCAATAAGATCGGCCAACGCCTGTCCCTTAACCGCTTTCGCGGGTTGGTACCGGATGTCAAACTCTGATAATGCAAACATCCATTTGCCCAGTCGGCCTTTTAACATAGGAGCCGACAGCATGTGCTTTACGGCGTCTGATTTGCATATGATGATGATCTCTGCTGATAGCAAAATGTGGCGCATCTTGGTGCAGGTGAAAAACAGGCAGAGGCATAACTTCTTAATATCAGGATACCTTGTCTCTGCGTCCAGCATCCTCCTGCTTATGTAAAATACGACTCGCTCCGCCCCATCATAAACTTGTACTACCACCGAGGCGATGGACGTGTACCATCGATGTAAATGTAGAACGGTCTGTCCGGCTGGGGTGGAACCAACACTGGCGGCTTCGTCAGATATTCCTTGATCTCGTCAAAGGCTTGCTGCTGTTCTGCGCCCCAGCGGAATTCCTCGTCAGATTTAATTTTTACTAGTCCCATGAACGGCTCTATCCTTCCTGACAGATTAGAGATGAATCTTCTGACGAAGTTGATCTTGCCGATGAGAGACTGCAGTTCTTTCTTTGTGGTGGGTGGCTTCATTGTTCGCACTGCCTCCTGACTTTTCAGGCCGATCTCAATCCCGCGTTCATGGACCAAGAAACCCAAGAACTGACCGGCCGTTACCCCGAAGGCGCACTTCTTTGGGTTCATCCGTAGTCCGAATTTTCTCGTTCGGTCCAGGACGCGTTGCAGATCGCCCAAGTGTCCTTCTACTGAGGCAGACTTGACCACTACGTCATCGATATAAATTTCCACCAGCTTGCCGATCAGATCATGGAAAATGTAGTTCATGGCTCTTTGGTACGTGGCACCAGCATTTTTCAGCCCAAACGTCATGACAACGTATTCAAACAACCCCACCGAGCCTGGTACTCTGAACGCAGTCTTGTGTATGTCTTCGGGAGCCATAAAAATTTGGTTGTAACCGGCATTCCCATCCATAAAGCTCAAGATCTTATGGCCAGCCGCTGCGTTGATTAACGTTTCTGCCACCGGCATTGGATACTCATCCTTTGGGGTAGCTCTGTTGAGGTCCCGAAAATCTATGGCGACACGCCACCGGCCATCCTTTTTCTCCACAGGTACGATATTAGAAATCCATTCAGCATACCTGCAAGGCCTGATTAAATCGGCTGCCAACATTTTCTCGACCTCCTTCTTGACTTGTTCTAGAATTTCGGCCTTCATCTGCCGTGCCCGCTGCTGGAACGGCCGAAATCCTTTTTTAAGCGGGAGTCTATGCTCAATGATGCTCCTGTCTAACCCGGGCATCTCTGTGTAGTCCCAGGCGAAGCAGTCTGGATATTGTTTCAACAGGGCTATCATCGGATCCCGCAGACTTGGATCCAACCTTTTGCTGATAAAAGTTGGTCGTGGCTTATCCCCAGGACCAATGTCGATTTCTTCTAGTTCATCAGCAGATGTAAATCCATACCCTAGCTTTCCGTCACCTGTCAAATCTATGCTAAGCACAGGGCAAACAGTAGGTGAAGTTAACAAAAATAATTTGGGCCGATTGCCTGAATCGGCCCCCTTTTTTATTGCATTAGTCAAGGATGGTTTACACCTTACGGCTTTAACATGGCTGGGAATCTCCCTGCTACGACTGCACGATCTGCTTGTCGTAAGATTGCTGCTTTTTGTTTTTTGTGGCCGATCGCAGGGATCGGCCGTACCACGCGCCGTCGTGGGCTCTGCTACTCTGTCAGGCCGGTGGATAAGACCAGCCTCACCCCGTTTTTTGTAGCCTCGATGCGTTCACAGCCGTCTAGATTGATTCCAGAGATCGGCTCTTGGTCTTCTGCTTCCCAGACGTTCATGCCAGCAATGGAGACCTCGATAGACTCATCTGCGTGGATGACCTCCACTTCATCTCCATCCCACTGGATTAGGCACTGGTGCATCGTGGACGGGATGCAGCAATTAGCGTGAATCCAATCCCTTCCTAGCAAGACAGTGTAAGTGCTCTTGCTGTCCACGACGAAGAATGACGTGGGGATGGTTTTTCTGCCCACGGTCAGATCCACGTTCAGTACGCCTTGCGTTTCCGAAGTCTGACCGTTGAAGTCGCTTAACGTGACGTTGGTTTTGATCAAATCTGCGGTGGAGCGTCCCAAACGCCGTAGCATGGAGTATGGCATGATATTGACTGCCGCTCCGGTGTCCACCAACATCTTGGTGACAGGTTGCCCATTGATGTAACCTCGTAGGTATAGGGCTTTCAGATGCTTGTAACCCTTCTCCCGCGGCTTCTCAAAAATAACCGGCCGTGGGCCGCAGTCGAACTGTGCCACGGGTAGCTCGTTGGTTCTTGGTGCGCAGAATTCTGACGGAAGTATGAACACCATGTTTGTGCCAGCCGATGTCTTTGCATCGGCTTTTACCGGTTTGGGGCGCCACTCCTTCCTGCTCGGGTGATCTTCCGCTTCCAAAGTCTGCCTCACTTTGATGGCCAGATCAGGCCGTGCTTTCTTCAAAGCGTGGAGATACTGTGCTTTGGCTTCCTCCAAATTACGTAGCCGCTGCACTCTACTCTTTTGGGTGTGCCAGAGTCCGTCGGGACACCACCTTGGACGGTGATACCTGTCTTCTTCTTTGTCACCCACTGGCTCCTTGAGACCTTGTGCTCGGGATGCTTCCCTGCGTCTTCTCTGTGGTGGGAGAGGCCCTAGGCGCTTGAACACTGACACTGGCCCCGTGTCCTCTTGCTGCCGTCCGCATTCCGGGCAGTTGTCGATCGTAGGCAATCGGCTCATTCCCGCGTCCCAGCAATATTTGAAGAACGGGCAATCCCAATGCTTGTCTGCGCCTTCCTTTTCTTTTGACGGTTCCCTGGCAAGGTGCTCATATCCTTCGTCGTTTCTGTCGCGCCGGCGGCGTTGGTCATACTGACGCTCATACTTGTTAAGGAGGTGCGTGGAATGTGGCTTCTGATATCGCACTCTCCTCACTTGTTCCTCTGTTAAGTACCGCCTGTCATTGTGGCTGGGCCGGTCGCGTGGACCAGCCTTCTCTCTTTCTTTGCCCCGAGAGCGACCACCCTCCTCCTCGTAGTCATGGTGGTACCCAGATCCTGCCATATTAACGCCGAACGAGAAATCTAGCTGACGCCTCGCGGAGCGACTGAGCTCTACCATGTTGACGCCGGGAAATGGGTTTGTGTCCACTTTCATGGCGACCTGCCCAAGGATCAGACGGCCTTGCTCTATCGCCATTTGGATTTGGCGACGCAGCTCTTTGCAATCATTGGTGGTGTGGGTGAACGAATGATGCCACTTGCAGTATGGTCTCCCGTGCATTTCCTGAGTCGTAGGGATTTTGTGGCCTTCGGGTAACCTCAGCTGCTTCTCCTTCAGCAGTAAATCGAATATCTGCTCGGCTTTGCTCACATCGAAGTCAAACCCTTTTGCAGGCCCTTGCTGTTTCACCCATTTGCAGGACACAGGATCCGCCCCTCGAGCCCATTCGGCTACAGCCACCTCCTGGTCTTGTGTAGGATCATCTTCTTCTGCATCAACCAGTCCTATCGGACGTTTGAATTTGTCTTGGTACAACTCAGGGTGACGCTGTTCATACATCGCCGGTTTGGGCCATGTCGCCAATGAGTTGTACTCACTTGAAAGACAGATCCTTGATGGGTGCTAAGAGACCCAACACGCCAACTCGATCGCTTCCTTCTCGATTAAGCAGGAGTAACATCGGTTCTTAGCGGTCTGAAGCTGGATGTATTCGCTACGATTTCTCCGCTTCTGCGCACTTGCGCCAGTGCGCAATGCCAGCCTCAGTAGCCTCTGAATGGTACTGGATGTGGAACTGCTCTTCTAGTTGCTTCCAGGTGCGAATTGAATCAGGTGGCAGCGAGATGTACCACCCAAAGGCTGGTCCTGTCAGAGATTGTGCAGAAAATCTTACGCATCCGATCCGATGCGAAATCATGCCTAGCATGCGGTATCGGCTTATGTGCTCGATCGAGCTTGACCCTTGACCAATGAACCTTGAGAACTCAGGGAGCTTATATTTGGGTGGCAGCGGAATCAGATCAAACTCGTTGGGGTACGGCTTTGAATAGCCGATTGTCCTTCTCTTCGGCACGAAGCCGAACTGGTCTCTCAGGATGGTACCGATTTGCTCCACTGTTTGAGCTGTAGGGGCTAGATTCTCATGACTTGTTCCAGTGGCATACTTGGCTAGCCACGCTTGTTTATCGGCGTCCATCCCAGAGATTCCTGCTCCGGAAACACCTGCTACCGAAGCCCCTGTCCCAAAGAATCCTGCCGTTGCAATCTGGTTTGTGCGTGTCAAACTGTTGGAGTCTGTCACGTAGGTGCACACGTATCCATGTGGGATTTCTTTAGGTGGTTCACACAGGAATTGGCAATCGCCAGGGTCGCCTCCAACCTTGTAGACGATGTACGCTGGTGCCCCTGGTGGCTCTGGAGCTGCAAGTGTGAATGGCAGCGGTGGCCTGGCCTGGAGCGGTCTTTCTCCCTGGTGAGTTCCTAGAGTGGGCCCCGACGGAGAATAATGATGTTTCATGATCTCCTAAACCACGCGAACTGCTACCCGCTCGAACGCGTTTACCAAGCTCTCAGAATGGCGGTGAAGAGAATGAGCCACCATGTAGTTGACTTCCTGGCGCAGAGCTCTAGTGCAGTCCTCTGAAGGAACAGAAAGATCTACCTCATCAAGAGCACCCTCGGGTGAGAACCCTTTCCACCTGATCCCATGCTTACGAGTCCTCTCAAAAGAGCCGATGAGATCAGCTTCGAAGAGAGCTTTGACGTCATCATACTTTGCCTTGAACTCATCAGACAGCTCATCGTACGTGACTGGTCTGTCGTCCATCGCAGCGTCGGATGTTGATGTAGACGTTGTTGAATGTCCCACCGGGCGTGCCAGAATGTGTTGCCTGCCAAAACTCACCGGCGAGCAGCGACGAGCAACACGAAGAGCCGGGAGGCTCCCAGAACTGCTGGTGGGCCCTGGTCCCTCGACGGCAGCCGCAAAGCTCGACGCATCGGCTTGGTTCGAGGGCGTGCCACCTGACCTATACCTGATCAGGAAGGTGAAAGATTGCTTCGATTGGTTTCCTGCATGGCAAACAGACATGTGTAAAATTCGAGCCGTAACCGGCTCCCAGGTTTCCCTATGAATCGGCTCTTAGAGCCGATTATCCCATGGTTCTGCATTAAATCTATTATAACATGGGGTTTTTGCTTCATCAATACAAGCTAAATCGATCTACGACAGTTTAACGTTTTCACCTCATGACTGGAACATCCTACACGTAATTGAGCCTGGTAGATACAAAAGATAATAGAAAACTAATCTTAGAGAAGGCCTAAAAACCAACGTAACGTCAATTCCCGGAACATCCCCTCTTGGATTGATAAACCATATCTTACATACTACTGGATCGTTCAACCCGTTTGCAAGGCCTGATCATGTGGATATCAAACTAAACCTTGGAGAACAAGGTACAACTATAACAGATCAAATCGACTTAAATAAAGATCAAGCAAGACGCCACCTTCACACCCGGGAAAAGGTGCAAAGGCGGCGATATAGCTATAGGCAGCATAACTAAACAATCATAGCGAAAAGTACTGATGCTAACCCAAACAAATCTATGATAATGGTGTTACTCGCCATCAACAAGGCTTCAGTACGAGTAACACCAGATAACGCATAAGTAGATACTGCCTAGATCGCAAGATGCGATCTAGGCAGCATGGCACTTACCCGAGAAAAAACCCTAGAAACAAGGGGTGGCGATGCGCCGAGATTGTGTTTGTTGTGAACGTGATTGTCCTCCTTTTCTCGATAACCTTAGGTACATATTTATAGTCCGGAGACTCTCTACTTTTGGAATAACTCTACAACTCTATCTTTACCTAAATTGAAACGAAACCTACTATGATACAAGATACACGGGAAATTTAGCCCAAATCTACGCACAAGGCCGATTAACAACACGTTGAATATACGTATCTTCTAAGCCCATCTTGATTACGGCCCAACTCCTCCTTTGGCCAAAATATGGCGATAACAATATGATATACATGTTATTGATGTGTACTTGACTAGTGCTCGTAGTAGCACCTGGGTATTTGATACCGGTTCAGTTTCTAATATTTGTAACTTGAATCACGGGCTGCGGAACAAGCGACCGCTAGCATGGGCTGAGGTCAATATGCGTGCCGGCAATGGATCAATCATTGATGTGATCCCCGTTGGAACACTACCTCTCCATTTGCCGTCCGGGTTAGTTATAAACTTGAATAATTGTTATCTGGTGCCTACACTGAGCATGACCATTGTATCTAGATCGTGTTTGATGCGAAGTGGTTATTCATTTAAATCCGAGAACAATGGTTGTTCTATTTATATGAATGAAATCTTTTATGGTCATGCACCGATGATGAATGGTTTATTTCTATTAGATCTCGATGATAATTTTACACATATTCATAATGTTGATGCTAAAAGGATTAAACTTAATGATGATATATCCGCATATATGTGGCACTGCCGTCTAGGTCATATTGGCGTTAAACGCATGAAGAAGCTCCATTCGGATGGACTTTTGGAATCACTTGATTTTGAATCATTTGATACATGTGAGCCATGCCTTATGGGCAAGATGACTAGAACGCCGTTTTACGGTTCAATGGAACGGGCGACATATTTATTGGAAATCATACATTCTGATGTATGTGGTCTGATGAGTGTATCGGCGCGAGGTGGATATCGTTATTTTGTTACTTTCACGGATGATTTGAGTAGATATGGTTATATCTACTTGATGAAACACAAGTATGAAACCTTTGAAAAGTTCAAGGAATTTCAGAATGAAGTGGAAAATCATCGTAATAGAAAGATCAAATTTCTACGGTCCGACCGTGGAGGTGAGTATCTAAGTTACGAGTTTAGCACTCACATGAAAGATTGTGGAATTGTTTCACAACTCACACCTGCCGGAACACCACAAATGAAATGGTGTGTCGAACATCGTGTCGTACTTTATTGGATATGGTCCGATCTATGATGTCTCTGACGGACTTGCCGTTGTCATTTTGGGGTTATGCACTAGAAACTGCTGCATTCACTTTAAATCGGGCACCATCTAAATCTGTTGAAAAGACACCGTATGAATTGTGGTTTGGAAACAAACCTAAGCTGTCATTTCTTAAAGTTTGGGGATGCGATGTTTATGTGAAGAAACTTCAACCGGATAAACTCGAACCCAAAGTGGAAATATGCTTCTTCGTAGGATACCCTAAGGAAACTATTGGGTATTCCTTCTAGAACAGATCCGAGGGCAAGGTTTTTGTTGCCAAGAATGGATCCTTTCTAGAGAAAGAGTTTCTCGCGAAAGGTGTGAGTAGTCGGAAGGTAGAACTCGAAGAGGTTATTGAACCTTCTCTTCAAAGTATATGGCGCATGGCGCGGAAGTTGTTCCGGAGTTGGCTTCACCTGTTGAAGAGGGAACTAATGATAATGATCATGAAACTCCGAAAGAGAGTACTACCGAACCTCGCAGGTCTAGCAGGACGCGTGCAGCTCCCGAGCTGTACGGAAACCCTGTTATGAATTTCATGGTTGATGAAATTGATGACCCTGCGACGTATGAAGAAGCGATGATGAGCCCGGATTCCAACAAATGGTTAGAAGCCATGAAATCCGAGATGGAATCCATGTATGAAAATCAAGTTTGGAACTTGGTGGAATTACCTCATGACCGAAAGGTCATGGAGAACAAATGGATTTTCAAAAGAAAAACTGATGCTGATGGTAATGTGACCATCTATAAAGCTCGACTTGTCGCAAAGGGGTTTCGACAAATTCAAGGAGTTGAATACGATGAGACATTCTCTCCCGCAGCGATGCTAAAATCAGTCAGGATTATGTTAGCAATTGCTGCATATTTCGATTATGAGATATGGCAGATGGATGTTAAAACCGCGTTTCTCAATGGTAATATTGAAGAAGAGTTGTATATGATACAACCAAAGGGTTTTGTCGATCCTAAGGATGCTAACAAGATGTGCAAGCTTCAGCGATCCATCTATGGATTGAAGCAAGCATCACGAAGTTGGAATCTCTGCTTTGATGAGGTGATCAAAGAGTTTGGATTTGTCCAAACTTATGGAGAAGCTTGTATTTACAAGAAAGTGAGTGGGAGCAATGTGGCATTTCTGATATTATATGTGGATGACATATTGTTGATCGGAAATGATATAGATCTTTTAAACAGTGTTAAAAGTTATCTAAACAACAAATTTTCAATGAAGGACCTTGGTGAAGCATCATACATATTAGGCATAAAGATCTATAGAGATATATCTAGGCGCCTAATAGGGCTATCGCAAAGTACATACCTTGATAAGATTTTAAAGAAGTTTAAAATGGACGGAAGTAAGAAGGGGTTGTTACCTATGTTGCAAAGCAAGACATTGAGTAAGACTCAAAGTCCGGCTACGACGGAAGAAAGAGAGATAATGGACAAAGTCCCCTATGCTTCAGCCATAGGCTCTATAATGTACGCCATGCTATGTACAAGACCGGATGTGGCACATGCTATTAGTTTGACTAGTAGGTACCAATCGGATCCAGGTTCGGAACACTGGATAGCGGTCAAGAATATCCTTAAGTACTTACGAAGAACTAAGGATATGTTTCTTGTGTTCGGAGGTGAAGAAGAGATAGTCGCTAAGTGTTTTGTCGACGCTAGATTTTACACCGATCCGGATGAATCTAAGTCTCAATCCGGATACATATTTCTCATGAATGGCGGAGCGGTTAGTTGGAGGAGTTCCAAACAACCTTTGGTGGAGGGATCAACAACGGAGGCCGAATATGTTGCTGCTTCAGAAGCGGCTCAGGAAGCGGTTTGGCTGAAGGAGTTCATATCCGAACTAGGTGTGGTTGCAAGCGCGTTGGACCCAATGGTGATCTATTGTGACAACAATGGTGCCAATGCTAATGCCAAAGAACCAAGGTCTCACAAGAATTCCAAGCATATTAAGCGTCGGTTTCACTCCATCCGCGAGCATGTCAAGGATGGAGATATAAAGATTTGTAAAGTACACATGGATCTCAATGTAGCAGATCCGTTGACTAAAACTCTCCCTAGAGCAAAACATGATCAACACCAGAACTCCATGGGTGTTAGATTCATCACTATGTAACTAGATTATTGTCTCTAGTGCAAGTGGGAGACTGAAGGGAATATGCCCTGAGAGGCAATAATAAAGTGTTTATTACGTGTATTCCAAGTATATGATAGATGTTTATTTTGCATGCTATAATTTTATTAATATGGAAACATTAATATATGTGTGTTTAATAAACAAACAGAAAATTCCTAGTTATGCCTCTCTCATAAACTAGCTCGTTGATTAACAAGATGATCAAGGTTTCCTGATCATGGACATTGGATGTTGTTAATAACAGGATCACAACATTAGTGTAATGGTGTGATGAACATTCATCCGAAGTATATCATTAAGATCAAAGTCATTGAGTTTATATTGCTATAACAACTTATGAAGTAATCCTAATCCTTAGACCATGAGATCATGTCAATCACTAACACCAGAAGAGTTTCTTGATAACATCAAACGTCACACCGTAACATGGTGATTATAAAGATGGGTTCAGAACTAATAAAGTGCTATGTTGAGGCCCATGGATCGAGAGTGGAATTTGTTCATCCCGATGACGGATAGATATACTCTGGGCCCTCTCGGTGATATCACACCGGTTAGCTTGCAAGCAAGTGATTTGATCACTAGAATGTTATATCACGGGAACGAGAAAAGAGTGCATGTCAGTAACGAGATCAAACTAGGTATGGAGATAACGATGATCGAATCTCGGGCATGTAATATATCGCCAAACAAAGGGATTAAGATACTAGCGTAAAATGTTCCGACGATCACAAGAAAGTCATCGTTGAATGTGTGGGAGTCAGTATGGGTCTCCAGATCCCTCTTCTGATTATTGATCCCAGAGGGGTCTCGATCATGTCCGCATTATTCACAAACCATAGGGTGACACACTTAAGAGACACCGACATCCAATTGGAGCAAAAGTTTCATACTGGAAAGAATAACAAGAAGGGAATTTATTTCACTAGATACCGAAACAGGTTTTCGGGTGAAATTGCATAAAGTGGTTATTCATGTGAAATAGAATTCTAGCTAGGGGTTATATGTGAATGTTTGTCATTAAAGTAATTGACAAAATTCTAAATAAATAAAAGAGTTTTATTTAATGAGAGTTTGCATTAAATTTGGTGGAAATTTAATGGGAATTTGAGTGGAGAAAATTGAAGGGCCATTTTGTGAGTGGAGTGTCCACCCACATGAATGAGGGAGAGGTGGGGGCACCCTCCATGGCCGGCGGCCATGCCCCCTTGGGATGCCCCCTCCCCTATATAAGGAGCCCCTCCTCTCACTTCTCACTCACACCTCCTCGTGAAGGATCTCTCTCCCCCTCTAGAATTTTTCCCCATGGTCTTGGACTAGCGAGAAACATGTTCCCGGTGGCTTTTCGGCAAGAAAGAGTTGTTCTTCCGCTGCATCGCTAGAGCGAGGAGGCGGAGGTTGCTCGGTGCCTCGGACGTGTGTGCGAGCACGGATGCACTGCTGATTTGCGGCGCTAGGACTTCCTCGTAAAGAGATCGTCTACATTAACCACGAGTCGAACTCGTTAAGCTTTGTCGGTCTTCAAGGGTACGTTCTCTACGGATATATATCCGCCCGTTGTTTGTAACTAGTATATAGATCTTGGTACATAGTTCCCATCGTAGGAATTTTTTTGTTTTCTATGTTGCGAACCCTACAATAAGAAGCTCCTCTAATAAGAGTATTTTAAAAGGGGATAAGAGAGCGACATTTCCAAAGTATTGATCATCATCTTTGATATCCACCAAGTCATCATCATCTGCACCCTAACTAGGATCGCCCCCTCATACCCATGAGGAAGCATCCTTTAGCACACTTTGATCTGCCAAGTTTTATGATTAGGTTATATTTCTATATATTCTTAGAATTCGGTCACCAAGCATTCATAACCATGAACATGGCTTTTCGAAAAGATTTAACCCTGCAGGGGTGTACAACTTTACCCACACGTACTAACCTTCTCTTAATGCCACATGATTAGCCCTCTACCATGGAAGGCCGGCTGTAGAGATCCCAACATGATAAGGTAGAGATCCTGTGTTTACAATGCTAGTCCCTGGATCAATAGCTAGCATCCATATTTTAAGATGTAATATCAAGAAACAAAGGTCATAATACAACTTTATAACCAGGAATAAAATAATTCATTACATATTACATAGCTCATTTGGCTATCTCAATACAATGCAGCAGAAATATCTATATAGCATGGAGTCCTTCATCTTAAAAGTGCCACAGGCAATCATGTTGGTTGTAGACTTGTAATCCTATTCAACACACTTCATTAACATCAAACAAACCTGCAACATAATAAGTTACAGCCACAAGGGTCAATACATTTGAATTGTATTGGAAAGTGATACTATGGTAGAGTAGTGGTATCTATCATCTATATGCATTTGGCTAAGTGGAGCTTAGGCTTGCTTTGCTCAAAATAGATTTTCCTTATCATTTGAAAACACTAAGTTTTTGTTTGTCAAAATCACCCAAGGCATCTACCAATAAATATTGGTGATCCTTTAACCCTTGTTCAACCACAAGTTTTTAACTTATAAATTGGGATGAGGAGATCCTTGATAGCTTCCATGTCTTGATGCTCAATTTGTCCATTGCTGGGGACATGGATATGTACTTAGATTTACTCTCTCGAGAGGTGGTGCACTTTCCCTACAAGACTGGACATGCACCAAAACAAGATCTTTTCAGAAGCCTACCCTTAGACCAAATGGACGCGTGTAAGATCCCTCCTTTGTAAAGGAAAAGGATCCCTGTGATTGCAATGCTAGTCCCTGGATCAATGCTAGCATCCACAGTTTAAGATGAAGTACACAGATACAAAGGTCTTTATTACAGCCATTCCAGAGATAAACATAGTCTTTACAACTCCAAGGCCACAGGCCTAGTACAAGAGTTTGAATAAGTAAATAAATAAAATTCTTCATCTTCATGTGCCACAGGCAAACATGTTGAGTGTAGACTCATGACACCTAATCCTCATCAGAGTAACCTGTAACATCACAAGTTACAGCCACAGTGGGTCCATACTTTGGAATAGTATTGGCAAGTGATACCTTAGTATAATTTAGGTGGACTAGATACTATATGCAACTTGGCTAAGTGTAGCTTGGCTTGCTTTGCTCAAAATAGGTTTTGCGTATTAGTTGAAATCACTAAGTTTTTCTTTGTCAAAACTTTTCCCAAGGAACCACCAATAGACATTGAGGTCCTTCACCCTTGTTCACCCACAAGTTTTTACTTAGAAATTGGGATGAGGAGATTCTTGATAACTTCCATGTCTTGATGCTCAAGTTGTCCTTTTCTAGGGACATGGCTAAGTACTTAGATTTTCCATCTGCAGAGGTTGTGCACTTTCCCCACAAGACTTGATTTTCACCAAGACAGGACCTTTCAGAAGCCTTCCCTTAGACCAAATGGACGCGTTCCAACCTATCATCCCACTACCACCAACTGTCCAAATGGCTAAGTTCTAGCAACCTATGTGATCCTGGCAGAACCCATATTGCCATTTGGCTGCACTAGAAGCTTCTTGACACTTGGCCCCTAAAATCTATTTGTTCCTGGGTGTCTTACCACAAGTGAGATACACAAGGTAAACCATAGAAATGGGCCTTGTGTAACCACTCAACATAAACCAATCCTTCTATTCCACCCAGGTGTTTCATTAACTTAGTTGTTTTATTAGGAAAAACACAAGTCCAAAGACTTAGAAATATTTTCATCATAGCATGTATATTTCACCAACCCTTGTTTGCTACTAGCTAGGCTAAGCATGGTATAGATAGTAACTTTAACATAGAAATTCCCTAGCCATTCTACAACTACTAGGATTTCCCAACATGGCATATAAGCAAAATAATAACATGCAAGACTTAGCAAAATATTTCTACTACTTAGTATAAATCATGGGGATAGAAATATTCATGAAGTACCACTTGCCTTGGTAGTTTGGAGAGTAGCTACACTCCTCACAATCACAATCACTAGCACCAAAATCTACACAAAGAATCATAGCCACAATCACATACAAAACATATACAATCAAAAATATATGCATGCATGCAAAATGATATGTGATGATTTTTAAAACTCAACAAAGCAAGTAAATAGTACTGATTCATAAAAAAGTTAAAAACTTGCCAAACAACATTTATTTAAACCCTAAATCATTTCCTAAACATTTCACATACTCAAATTAGCCCTACACATGTTTCTGCAAATAAAACCATTTTATCAGAAGCAAAACATTAAAAAAATTCATATTTAGAAAGAGCTTGTTCTACTGATTCCAACGATATAAAATTTGTCAAATTCTAACGTGGGGATCAAAAGTTATAGCCAAATCAAATTCAAACCACAATTAGATTCAAATCCTGTTTTAAATCTAAACTCCAGCCACGCGTCTGTTTCTAATTGGCCCATACCGTTTCGTGTTGGATCGCGCTTCTGGGCCGTTCGATCTACTTAACCTGCACGGCTCAGATCTACTCATAACGATTCATTAAGTGATCTAATCCTACGCGCTGGATCTAGATTTGATGGCTACGAATCAAGCGACCAAAACTGAGTGGCGCTTAGCAGCCATCTTGGCGGCGAAGCTCGCCTCTGTGGCGGCGCTTCTGAGTCGTCCTAGGGTCATCGGCGGGGCTTACCAGAACCGTGGCGACGTGCTGATGCTCAACTTGGTGGCGGCTTGGCAAGGGGCGCACGGAGTGGGCTGCTGGAGCTCGTCGGAGTTGCGCGCGGCGTCTGGTTCGAGTAGACGGCGACGTTGGCGACGTTCCTGGTCTACCTAGCACAAACAAGCGACACCATATGATGTACAAGAAAGTGGCGAACAACTTCGTGTGAGTCAGAGGCGAAGGGGCGCAAAGGGCTTACAGAATTTGGTCGCCGGAGTCGTGGTTGTCGTCGGGAGCTTGCGGTGTTGAACAGAATTGGCGACCTGGGGCAGTATAAAGGGAACCAGCAGTGTCAGTAGTTGCGCAAGAAAGTGGCGAGGCTGTCTGCAAGAACCAGAGGGCGAGGGGCGCACGGGACTCACCAGAATCGGTCGCCGGAGTGCTCTCTGACTGCGGCGGTGCGAGGTTGAATGCGGGCAGCCTGGGGACGCTTTGTGCTTGGAGTTTGGGGGGAAATGGAGAGGGGGCAGAGGGGGTTTAAGTAGTATGGTCGCGAGCGAGATTTACTCCAGCATTCAACATGAATTGACGCCGCGAATCAATACAGGGAACGCCTGCGTGATTTGGGGATGAACTAGTCGCTGGGTGGAGACAACAATGGTCGTGTGGGCCGTGGCTGTCAACGAGAGGAAAGGAGAGGGAGTGGGTCCTGCCTGTCAGTCACTCAGCGGGTGCGGAGGTGAGTGAAAGAAAACGGTTTGCGGGGTGGGGTGTTGGGCTTAGCTGGGCTGGTTGGGCCAGATTCGGCTGAGTGATATTTTTTTCTCTCTTTAAGCTTTTCCTTTTTCTGTTTGTTTTTCTGAAATGGTTTTCAAACCTCAATTCAAATCTGTTTGAATCCAAGACTTTTCAGGACTTTAGTATAGACAAACTTGTGCTCAAATAAGTGTCAAACACATGTGTTCACTCAAACACACTTGGGTCTTTTGAAAATAAAAATAAAACCATGCCTTTATGAGGTGTGATAATAGGCATAGATTTGGTTTTATTTCATATTTTGCTTTGAGACTTTGCTCAAGTTTTGGAAATCATTTGAGTTTGGATTCTAAACAATACCGAATGGTTAATAGTACTTTTCTCAAAACAAGTAGCACAAGGCTTGAGTAAACTTTACATAAAATAATAAGAACAAATGCTTCTGTTTTGAATTGGTTTGTTTGAAATGAAAATCATATGCTCATGGATGCATGGATGCTATGCATAAGTTTAAAACATGATTTTGAGGATGTTACAAATCTAACCCCCTTAAGGTGAATCTCGCCCTCGAGATTCGGATTGGCTAGCAAATAGGTGAGGGTGGTCTTTCCGAAGATCATCTTCTCTTTCCCATGTTGCTTCTTCTTCGGAATGATGGTTCCACTGGACTTTACAAAACTTGATAGTCTTGGTCCGTGTGGCTCTTTCTGCAGTCTCAAGAATCTAGATAGGTTTCTCTTCATAGGTGAGATCACTCTCCAACCGAACCTCCTCCAAAGGTATAGTATCCTTCAAAGAAGTTTCTTCCATTTCTGGATGACATTTCTTTAGTTGACTCACATGAAACACATTATGGACAGCTGACAGAGATTCTGGCAGTTCAATTTCATAGGCAACTTCTCCTTTACGACTCAGAATCTTGAATGGTCCAACATATCTTGGTGCCAATTTTCCTTTGACTCCGAACCTCTTCACTCCACGAAGTGGTGACACTCTAAGATAATCTCTATCACCAACTTCGTAGGTGACTTCTCTATGCTTAGGATCCGCGTAGCTTTTCTGTCGGGACTGTGCTATCTTCAACCTGTTGTCGTGGTATTGCACGGCAGATGCTACTGGGGGTAGCTTACGTAGAGGGAGCAAGGCGACGTAAGAGAATCCGGGAGCGAGATTGGCACACGATGTACCCAGGTTCACGTCCCCTCGGTGGAGGATCGCTACGTCCTGCTATCAATCCAGTATATGATCATAGATTGGTTTACATGGGAGCCGCGGAGGCGTGGGGAGACTAGATCTAATGGCGTGCCTTGGGGTGCCTGGTGGCTTTATATATGTAGTCACCTAGGGTTTACAAGTGCACTAATGGGCTTTGTATTGAGTCTTGGGCCTCGATCGGGCGATCGTTGGTCCAACACGCGCCAGTCGCCGTATCCGGCGAGTCGACCCGCTCTACGTTTGGCGATCCAGCTGGCAAATCCGCTTCGTGGGTATACCCCGATTGGTATTCCCCCATCAGTAGTCCCCGAGCGCGTTGTTGATTCGATGCGGGCTTGAGGCAGGGCGCGGAGAGTCTTGACGATGGGTCGTGGAGAATCGGCGACGAGTTCCTGAATAGAGAAAAGAACCGTGAAGCGGGAGGCGGTCGGCGTGAGCCAGTCGGCGATGGCCAGTTGGCGAAAGACGCAGGGCGTCGGTGAAGCTGCCCATTGCGGCGAGTCCTCGAACGTGGAGCTCCCGAGTCCCGAGCCGGCGCGAGTGGCAAGGTCGGCGACAGCGAGTCATGGCGTGTATACGCGAGGGCGAGTCGCGATGACGAAGTCCCGAGCGTGTGTGGCGTCTGTGGCGAAGTCATGATGGCGAGTCCTCGAGATTGTCGAGTACGCGAGGGCGAGACCGCGGTGGCGAGTCCCCGAGCGTGTCGAGTACGCAAGGGCGAGTCCGCGATGATGGCGAGTCCCCAAGCGTGGAGAGTACGCGAGTACCGAGTCCATGGTGGCGAGTCGACGAGCGTGTTGAGTACGCCAGGGCGAATCCGCGATGACGAGTCGACGAGCGCGTTGAGCACGCGAGGGCGAGTGTCCGCGGCGGCGAGTCCCCGAGCGTGTTGAGTACGCGAGGGCGAATCCACGGTGGCGAGTCAACGGACGCGTTGAGCACGCGAGGGCGAGTGCAAGATGGCGAGTCGACGAGGGCGAGCCGCGGTCGTGGAACCACGCATACACACTGCATGCCTAGGAGTAGTCCCCGAGGCTCGAGTTGGCTTGTAGAGGCGACTTGAGGCTCTTTAGAGATATATATTCTCAAAATAGTAGTGGTTGTCGTCGAGCATGACGAGTGGCGAGTTCGAGCGACCGGCGGGCGACGAGTCCCCGAGCGCGGCGAGTTCGCGAGGGGAGAGTCCCCGAGCGTGGAGAGTCCGCGATGATTGCGAGTCCGCGAGGGGAGAGTCCCCGAGCGCGGCGAGTCCGTGATGATTGCGAGTCCGCGAGGGGAGAGTCCCCGAGTGTGGAGAGTCCGCGATGATTGCGAGTCCGTGAGGGGAGAGTCCCCGAGTGTGGCGAGTCCGCGATGATTGCGAGTCCGCGAGGGAGAGTCCCGAGTGTGGCGAGTCCGAGATGATTGCGAGTCCGCGAGGGAGAGTCCCAGTGTGGCGAGTCCGCTGGCGATTGCGAGTACGCGAGGGGAGAGTCCCCGAATGTGGCGAGTCCGCGATGATTGCGAGTCCGTGAGGGGAGAGTCCCCGAGTGTGGCGAGTCCGCGATGATTGCGAGTCCGCGAGGGGAGAGTCCCCGAGTGTGGCGAGTCCGCGATGATTGCGAGTCCGCGAGGGGAGAGTCCCCGAGTGTGGCGAGTCCGCTGGCGATTGCGAGTCGCGAGGGAGAGTCCCAGTGTGGCGAGTCCCGATGATTGCGAGTCCGCGAGGAGAGTCGGCGCGGCGAGTCCGCGAGGGAAGTCCCAGTGTGGCGAGTCGCGATGATTGCGAGTCCGCGAGGGAGAGTCCCGAGTGTGGTGAGTCCGCGATGATTGCGAGTCGCGATGATGTTGATTGCGCTGTTTTGTTAGCGAAGTCTCGTCTTGGCCTGGGGCCAGCATGGCGACTCCAAAGATGGCTCTCGACTTGGCGTTCTTCCGACGATCCGAGGCTCGGTTTGAGTCCTCGTCCGCAGATTTGGCCGGCGTCAAGTCGCACTGTCTAAGGTTGAGGAGGACATGGTGCTGTTGTGTAGCACTACCATTTGTCTTGTCCGAGGCTAGTCGAGCAAGGCGACTCAATGATGGCTCTCGGTTAGCGTTTTTGTGGACGACCCGAGGCTCGGTTTATGCAGTCCTCGTCCGCACTTTTGGCCATTGCGAGTCGCTCTTTCAAAGGTTGACAAAGGCGAATAGATTTGTTCGAGGAAAGAGACGCCCAGTGGTGAGTCCATGCAGCGTGTGGCGACCCTCTCTGGCGACTCGGACGATGAAGGTCCCTTAGCAGGTGCGGCGTACACATTTGTCATAGCGGACAGGGTCGCACGACGTTTAGCCGGAAAAAGTCGACGCGGCGGACACGGGGTCGACGCGGCGGACGGAGGTCGCACTTATGGCGAAGTCGACGTGGCGGACACGGAGTCGACGCGGCGGACGGAGGTCGCGCTATGGCGATGTCGACGCGGCGGACACTGGGTCAACGCGGCGGACGAAGGTCGCGCTATGGCGAAGTCGACGCGGCGGACACTGGGTCGGCGCGGCGAAGGTCGCTATGGCGATGTCGGCGGACACTGGGTCTCTGGCGGACGGAGGTCGCGCTATGGCGATGTCGACGCGGCGGACACTGGGTCTACGCGGCGGACGGAGGTCGCGCTATGGCGAAGTCGACGCGGCGGACACTGGGTCGGCGCGGCGGACGAAGGTCGCGCTATGGCGATGTCGACGCGGCGGACACTGGGTCTACGCGGCGGACGAAGGTCGCGCTATGGCGAAGTCGACGCGGCGGACACTGGGTCGGCGCGGCGGACGAAGGTCGCGCTATGGCGATGTCGACGCAGCGAACGAGTCCACAACGGGCGAGTCCCCGAGCCTAGCGAGTCCGCGTTTAAGCGTGTCCGCGTTTAGGCGAGGCCCGGAGCGTGGCGAGTTTGCCGTGGGCGAGTTCACGAGGGTGGCGAGCAACGGAAGCCGAGCCAGGAGCGAGTGACCCTGCAAATGATTGGCGCGGCGCTCGGCAAACTGCACATTGCGACTTGGTTTTCCTCGTACTTAGAGAGACCAAACAATTAGTAGATATGATAAAATATAGAAATTTAAATAAGTTTGAGAGGAAAGAGATTGTTAGCCATAGCCGCGTCATGGTTGACCAAGCTTTCGGACGGGACCTCGACTCCGATCGGGACTTCGAAGTCGCGGCGGCGGACTCAGATAGTATACGTTGCTCTCTGTCTTGTTTCCACGATCAAATCCATGTCGCATGATGCATGCATGACAAAAATCGTGCAAGCGAAAGCATTAGTTCTAAAATAATAATTTACTTAGACAATAACTCAATAACTAGTGTATAAGAAATATGAAATTGGATGGAAAAAATCCCAATAGCCACGAAGAGATACGATCGGAAGGTGCAATGCTAGCTAGTAATTGCGCGCAGGACAAATTGATCCGCTGCTCGCCGTACTCGCTCGGACACATGTCTGCAATTTGTAGATGGAGTAGTTCATGAAGTCCACAAATAATCATAGTCTGATCCATGGATTGACCAAACGGTGCACGAACATGCATGCCAGGTTAGATCTGAATAAAATAATTAAATAGAATAACGAAAAGAATATGATTAATTTATCAGAAATAGATTCCGTGTAGCTCCGGCGGTCGCCGCCGGCCGGCCGGCCAGCCGTGGCGGCCAATACCGTCCTGTGTACTTGGATTAGTCCTCGGATCGACTCACGGAGATTGGTATCTGTGACCTGTTTGCCATGTCGATCTTGTACGTTTTCATGCAAGGCTTCTCAAATCGATCGTGCCAGGCGGCTGCCGAACAAGACCGATCGGCCTCCAACTCTCGAGCCTAGCTTGTCACGTGTGATCTGGCTGTTGTCGATGATAAAGGGATCCCGCCTGGATTATCACCCTCCTAGCATCGCTAGCCCCACGGTGGGCGCCAACTGTCGTGGTATTGCACGGCAGATGCTACTGGGGGTAGCTTACGTAGAGGGAGCAAGGCGACGTAAGAGAATCCGGGAGCGAGATTGGCACACGATGTACCCAGGTTCACGTCCCCTCGGTGGAGGATCGCTACGTCCTGCTATCAATCCAGTATATGATCATAGATTGGTTTACATGGGAGCCGCCGGAGGCGGTGGGGGAGACTAGATCTAATATGACGTACCCCTTGGGGGTGCCCCTGGTGGCTTTATATATGCAGTCACCTAGGGTTTACAAGTGCACTAATGGGCTTTGTATTGGAGTCGCCGTCTTGGGCCTCCAGTCGGCGCCAGTCGTTCGGGTCCAACACGCGCCAGTCGCCGTATCCGGCGAGTCGACCCGCTCTACGTTTGGCGATCCAGCTGGCAAATCCGCTTCGTGGGTATACCCCGATTGGTATTCCCCCATCACCTGTCCTTAACCAACTTGACCTTCTCTTCAGCTTCTTTGATAAGATCTGGTCCGAATAAACTTCTTTCTCCCACACCATTCCATAACAATGGGGTGGTACACTTTCTTCCGTAGAGAAACTCAAATGGTGCCATCTCAATGCTGGCTTGATAGCTGTTGTTATAAGAAAATTCTGCGTAAGGCAGACTTTCATCCCAACTGGCTCCATAGTCTAGGGCACATGCCCTCAACATGTCTTCGAGCATCTGATTAGTTCTTTCGGTTTGTCCATCAGTTTGAGGATGAAAAGCAGTACTGAATTCCAACCTCGTTCCCAATGACTCATGTAGCTGTCTCCAAAAATGGGAAGTGAATTGAGTTTCCCTATCAGACACAATACTCTTGGGCGCTCCATGTAGACATACAATTCTATTCATGTAGATTTTGTCCAACTTAGCACTTGTATAGGTTGTCTTCACGGGTATGAAATGAGCCACTTTAGTTAGGCGATCCACTACTACCCAAATAGAATCATATCCTGATCTGGTCCTTGGTAATCCGGTAATGAAGTCCATACCAATCTTGTCCCACTTCCAATCAGGAATAGGTAGTGGTTGAAGCAAACCGGCTGGTTTCTGATGTTCCGCTTTCACTCTACTACACACATCACACAAAGCAATATGTTCGGAGATGTCCTTCTTGAGATTATTCCACCAAAATCTTTCCTTCATGTCCATGTACATTTTGGTGTTACCCTTTGTATGCTTCTTGTAATATCAGTTTCCGAAGCTCCGATCTTGTGGAACACAGATACGTTTCCCATTCCATAAAGTACCCTGTTCATCTTCATGGAACCCTTTGGCTTTTCCTTTGCCAAGCTTTTCTTTAATCTCTTTGATTTCTTTATCAATCTTCTGGGCTTCTTTGATCTTGTCCAACAAAGTGGGTTGAACATCCAAAGACATGAGATGTCCTTCAGGAACAATCTCTAATCTGAGTTTTCTGAATTAGGCACACAAATCATCTGGCAATTCTCCTTTGGTAAGGCCATTCACAAAAACCTTACGACTTAGAGCATCTGCTACAACATTTGCTTTACCGGGGTGGTATTGCAAACTTAAGTCATAGTCTTTAATGAGTTCCAGCCATCTTCTTTTTCTCATATTAATTTCCTTCTGGGTGAAGATATACTTCAAACTCTTGTGATCTGTGAACACTTCACAACGTTTTCCCAAAAGATAGTGCCTCCATGTTTTAAGTGCATGAACAACAGAGGCTAACTCTAAATCATGAGTAGGATAGTTCACTTCATGAGTTTTGAGTTGTTTTGAGGCATACGCCACAACTTTTCCTTCTTGCATAAGTACTGCACCCAAACCATGATGAGATGCATCACAATATACTTGGAAATCTTTTTCCAAGTCTGGCAAACATAAGACTGGTGTTGTCACAAGTCTCTTCTTCAATTCCTGAAAGCTGAGTTCACAACCTTCCGTCCAAGCAAATTTCTTGTCTTTCTTTAGCACTTCAGTCATAGGCTTAGCTACCTTGGAGAAATTTTCAATGAACCTTCTGTAGTAACCTCCTAAGCCAAGGAAACTACGAACTTCCTTTACTGACTTGGGAGATTCCCATTCCGTTACAGCTAAAACTTTAGCAGGATCAACTGCTACACCATCCTTTGTCATAACATGTCTAAGAAATCCAACTTCATTCAACCAAAATTCACACTTGCTGAATTTGGCATAAAATTTATGCTCTCTTAACTTTTCAAGTATTAAACGTAAATGTCCTTCATGCTCTTCTTTGCTCTTGGAGTAGACTAAAATGTCATCGATGAAAACGACAACAAACTTGTCAAGGAATTCCATGAACACCTTGTTCATCATATTCAAGAAGTATGCTGGAGCATTGGTCAAACCAAATGGCATCACGGTATACTCATACAATCCATACCTTGTGGTGAAAGCTGTCTTAGGTATGTCTTGCTCTCTTATCTTGAGTTGGAAATAACCTGACCGGAGATCAATCTTTGAGAACACACAAGCTCCTTCTAGCTGATCAAACAAGTCATTGATTCTAGGCAAACGGTATTTGTTCTTGATAGTCACCTCATTGAGTGAACGGTAATCTATGCATAACCTTTGACTTCTATCGTTCTTCTCCACAAACAAGACTGGGGCTCCCCAAGATGAAGAACTTGGTTGAATAAATACTTTCTGCAACTGTTCCCCAAGTTGCTTCTTGAGTTCCTTCAGTTCATCAACTGACATCTTATACGGTCTCTTTGCTATTGGTCCAGACCCTGGTACCAAATCTATAAGAAACTCCACATCTCTATCTGGTGGCATTCCCGACAATTCTTTCGGAAACACATCCGGATACTCACTCACAATTGGCACACTGTTTATGCTAACCCCCTTAAGAGAATTTAGCATACTCCTTCTTGCTTCAAAGTTGGTCTTGAATCTGATCCTTTTATTTTCTGGAGTTGTGAGTGAGACAATATGGTTGGCACAATCTATCACTCCCTTGTGCTTAGCCATCCAATCCATTCCCAAAATGACATCCAATCCTTGGGAGTTTAGAATTATCAGGTTAACGGAAAACTTATACTTCCCAAACTCAATAACTAGATCATGACATCCTGAATTCACTATCATTTCTCCACCAGGAGAACTTACTTTTATAGGACACCCAATAGTTTCTATCGGTAGTTCATTTCTTTCAACAAATGCTCTTAATATGAATGAATGAGATGCACCAGTATCAAAGAGAACAAATGCTGGAACAGAATTGAGTTTGAACTTACCAGCAATAGCATCAGGTTCCTCATAGATTTCCTCCACATTGATGTGGTTCACCTGTCCCTTCTGAAAAGGGTTGGGCTTGTTGGGTCCTTCAACTTTCTTTTCTGGGCATTCATTTGCATAATGCCCCATCTTCTTGCACTTGAAGCATTCAACCTGACTGATGTCCTTCTTGACAGGCTGGCTTCCACTGCCACTTCCATTTCCACTGTGGTGGCTCTTATATCCACCCTTGTGGTTCTTGTACTTGTCATTGTCATGACTACGGTGATGCTTGTTGTCATGACGGTTGTGGTTGTGGTGCTTGTTGAATTTCCCATGCTTGTGGGATCCTGAGCTTCCACTGTCATCATAATGGGATCGTTTGTGTGATGATCTCGAGCTGTGCTTGTCAGAGTGCTTCCTCTTCCTGCTTTCAACTTGCTTTATTTTGTTCTCCAAAATTGCAGCCTTGTCACAGAGAGACTGATAAGTGGGAACATAGGCCACAGCCAACTGCAGATTTAGCTCATCAGTCAACCCTTCGAGGAACTTTTCTTTCCTCTTAGCATCAGTGTCAACTTCATCCGGTGCATATCGCGCCAGATTGTTGAACTCCTCAATATATTCAGCCACGCTGCGGTGGCGCTTGATTATGAAACTCCTTTTTTTGGACTCATCACTCCGGATGAGATATGAGCGATCTAAGCCATCCTCAAAGATAGCCCATGTCACATCTTCTATGGGAGTGGTGATGGAAGTTATCCCACCAAGTGGCGGCTGGTCCTTGCAGCAAATGTCTGCAACTGACCTTTTCAAAGATCCGTCAGACACGGTTACCAAGTCCTTGTTCACAGAGCGTAGCCAATCATTGGCCACCATGGGATCAGTCGTCCCTGAGAACTTTGCTGGCCTCAATCTCAAGAACCTGGTAAGCATGTCAAAACCCGGTGGGTTGTTTTTGTTGTTATTGTTGTTGTTGTTGTTATTGTTGTTGTTTTGGTTCTGGATGAACGTCGTCATCATCTGCATCAGCTGAGTTTGAGCGGTCATCATTTGCTGCATTTCTGGAGTGATGTTGTTGTTGTTGTTGTTTTTGTTGTTGTTGTTGTTGTTGTTGTTGTTGTTGTTGTTGTTGTTGTTGTTGTTGTTGTTGTTGGTGTTGGGGTTTGCACGACGGGGAGGCATCTGTGGTTTGTTCAATAGAGATAAGAATGGGATACCCATAGATGCTATCATGCACAATACATCACATAACAACACAAAGCATGCAACAATAAGGATAAAGGTTCAATAACAAGATAACACGTTCGCAAAGTAAAACACACAAGTAGCAAGCCATCCACATGTCGGATGGTCAAATAACAAGTTCTCAAGCAACAAGTACGATAATAAATGATAAATGAGTAGTCAAATCTACTCATCGGCATCAACCTCCTCCTCGACAAAGGTAAGACCTGCGTTCTCCATCGCGGTCTTGTATTCCTCGACACTAGTGGTCAAGGTCTCTATCTTGGCTTTGAGAGCCCTCTTCTGGGAACGAAGCCTCTCAATCACCGTCTGCTGATGCTCGAGATCGAAGTCCTTGGCCTGCAGTTCTTCAGTCATGTCCCGGATCTTCTTGTTCCTATCCTGGACTCGCTTCTCCTGACTCTTGAACTTCCTGTCCTGGCTCTCGAACTTCGCCTCCATCTCCTTGACTATCTCATCTTGCTCCGCGAAGAGCTTGTCCTTCTCGCGAAGCTACACCTGGAGTTCGTCATTGTTGATCATGAAGTTGGTCCTATCAGTGTCCACGTGCCTAATGAGAGAATCTAAGTCCTGGAGGTATAGACGAATCGGCTCTGCTGTGTCCCTCGAATCGTCCTCGAAGTCGATGGACTCTCCATCCTCATCACGTCTACCGAAGACGTGGAAGTGAGTACCTCTAACCTGTCGGGAGTGTCTCCCTAGCAGACGTCCTATCAGATCCTGCATAACTACCTCAAGGCCTCTCTCCTTGTCATCATTCATGAGCTTGAAGACGATGGCCTCCGTGGTCGGCTCTGTCTGGCGTCCGGGCTGATTGACCTTGAAGCCCCAGAGATCTTTCCTCTCAAACTTGGTGAGGGGAAGCACCATGATGGTAGGAAGAGGGAGATTGAGCAAAGTAGTAAGCTCAACAATACGAGGACCAAAGCGAGTAACCTGGAACTCCTCAACAGTGCTGATGGTAATAGTAGGCATCTATTTATAAGATAGAAAAGTTAGAACAACACAATTCAAGATAAAACAAAAGACAAAACATCACATACATATCCTTGGAAATCAAAACACACAAGTCATGGCATACATGGATCCATTACAACAACCAAGGTTCAACTTATTTTAAAGCAACATTTGGAAAATAAGGTGAATAGTGGTGGTCCAACTAATGAATTATGCTTACAATCCTATCTCACTGGATCTGTTGGCTAACACAATGTTTCTAGAAGCAATCAGCCTATCTTGCTCACATGACTCCATCACTAAGTCTATAATGTCTCCTCTTAAGGTTTGGTTGGTAGCTTCCAACTCTTGGGTGTGTTTCTTCTCTTCCTTTAGATCATTTTGAAGGTTGAGCATTCTGCACTTGACTCTATCACCAAGTTCTTTGATGGTCTTCCAAGCTGCATCCCTGGCTGATTCAAAGAATGTAGTGTGCACCACTGAATTGGTGAACATGCAGAATCCTTTTTCCTGGTGGTTGTCTTCCTTGATTTTATACAAGTGAAGTTGCACCCACCAGTATTCCACCCCTTCATCCATCACGGGAAAACCTTTGTACACAGCTGCACCTTGTATCTCTAATGCAACCATGAGGTCCTTGAGAGCCTTGGGGAATTCTGTCTCACACTCCAAAGTCATTGTCATGAGTGGTCCTTTCCTTATGGCTTCGTTGATGGAGTTCATCTACAAATAGAGATGAGAAAGAATATTAGAAAAGTTTTACGAGAAGAATAGACAAGTGTAGAAGTTGCTGAAATTTTTTCCTTAGTGGTTTCCAATCCTAGGGTCATAATCCTACAGGCAACACAGTGCTCTGATACCATCTGTAAGATCCCTCCTTTGTAAAGGAAAATGATCCCTGTGATTGCAATGCTAGTCCATGGATCAATGCTAGCATCCACAGTTTAAGATGAAGTACATAGATACAAAGGTCTTTATTACAGCCATTCCAGAGATAAACATAGTCTTTACAACTCCAAGGCCACAGGCCTAGTACAAGAGTTTGAATAAGTAAATAAATAAAAGTCTTCATCTTCATGTGCCACAGGCAAACATGTTGAGTGTAGACTCATGACACCTAATCCTCATCAGAGTAACCTGCAACATCACAAGTTACAGCCACAGTGGGTCAATACTTTGGAATAGTATTGGCAAGTGATACCTTAGTATAATTTAGGTGGACTAGATACTATATGCAATTTGGCTAAGTGTAGCTTGGCTTGCTTTTCTCAAAATAGGTTTTGCCTACTAGTTGAAATCACTAAGTTTTTCTTTGTCAAAACTTTTCCCAAGGAACCACCAATAGACATTGAGGTCCTTCACCCTTGTTCACCCACAAGTTTTTACTTAGAAATTGGGATGAGGAGATTCTTGATAACTTCCATGTCTTGATGCTCAAGTTGTCCTTTTCCAGGGACATGTCTAAGTACTTAGATTTTCTATCTGCAGAGGTTGTGCACTTTCCCCACAAGCCTTGATTTTCACCAAGACAGGACCTTTCAAAAGCCTTCCCTTAGACCAAATGGACGCGTTCCAACCTATCATCCCACTACCACCAACTGTCCAAATGGCTAAGTTCTAGCAACCTATGTGATCCTGGCAGAGCCCATATTGCCAAGTGGCTGCACCAGAAGCTTCTTGACACTTGGCCCCTAAAATCTCTTTGTTCCTGGGTGGCTTACCACAAGTGAGATACACAAGGTAAACCATAGAAATGGGCCTTGTGTAACCACTCAACATAAACCAATCCTTCCATTCCACCCAGGTGTTTCATTAACTTAGTTGTTTTATTAGGCAAAACACAAGTCCAAAGACTTAGAAATATTTTCATCATAGCATGTATATTTCACCAACCCTTGTTTGCTACTAGCTAGGCTAAGAATGGCATAGATAGTAATTTTAACATAGAAATTCCCTAGCCATTCTACAACTACTAGGATTTCCCAACATGGCATATAAGCAAAATAATAACATGCAAGACTTAGCAAAATATTTCTAATGCTTAGTATAAATCATGGGGATAGAAATATTCATGAAGTACCACTTGCCTTGGTAGTTTGGAGAGTAGCTACACTCCTCACAATCACAATCACTAGCACCAAAATCTACACAAAGAATCATAGCCACAATCACATACAAAACATATACAATCAAATATATATGCATGCATGCAAAATGATATGTGATGATTTTTAAAATTCAACAAAGCAAGTAAACAGTACTGAATCATAAACACGTTAAAAACTTGCCAAACAACATTTATTTAAACCCTAAATCATTTCCTAAACATTTCACATACTCAAATTAGCCCTACACATGTTTCTGCAAATAAAACCATTTTATCAGAAGCAAAACATTAAACACATTGCATATTTAGAAAGATCTTGTTCTCCTGATTCCAACGATATAAAATTTGTCAAATTCAAACGTGGGGATCAAAAGTTATAGCCAAATCAAATTCAAACCACAATTAGATTCAAATCCTGTTTTAAATCTAAACTCCAGCCACGCGTCTGTTTCTAATTAGCCCATACCGTTTCGCATTGGATCGCGCTTCTGGGCCGTTGGATCTACTTAACCCGCACGACTCAGATCTACTCATAATGATTCGTTAAGTGATCTAATCCTACGCGCTGGATCTAGATTTGACGGCTACGAATCAAGCGACCAAAACTGAGCGGCGCTAGCGGCGGCTACTGGCGGCGGCGAGCTCTGCCTACGGCGGCGCGGTGCTACAGGTCGTCCTAGGGTCATCGGAGGGGCTTACCAGAACCGTGGCGACGTGCTGATGCTCAACCCGGCGGCGGCTTGGCAAGGTGCGCACAGAGTGGGCTGCTGGAGCTCGTCGGAGTTGCGGGCGGCGTCGGGTTCGAGTAGACGGCGACGTTGGCGACGCTCCTAGTCTCCCTAGAACAAACAAGAGGCACCAGATGATGCACAAGACAGTGGCGAACAACTTTGTGTGAGTCAGAGGCGAAGGGGCGCAAAGGGCTTACGGAATTTGGTCGCCGGAGTCGAGGTTGTCGTCGGGAGCTTGCGGTGTTGAACGGAATCGACGACCTGGGGAAGTATAAAGGGAACCAGCGGTGTCAGTAGTTGCGCAAGAAAGTGGCGAGACTGTCTGCAAGAACCAGAGCGAGGGGCGCACGGGACTAACCGGAATCGGTCGCCGGAGTGCTCTCTGACTGCGGCGTGCGAGGTTGAATGCGGGCAGCCTGGGGACGCTTTGTGCTCGGAGTTTGGGGGGAAATGGAGAGGGGGCAGAGGGGGTTTAAGTAGTATGGTCGCGAGCGAGATTTACTCTAGCATTCAACGTGAATTGATGCCGCGAATCAATACAGGGAACACCTGCGTGATTTGGGGATGAACCAGTCGCTGGGTGGAGACGATGATGGTCGTGTGGGCCATGGCTGTCAGCGAGAGGAAAGGAGAGGGAGTGGGTCCTGCCTGTCAGTCACTCAGCGGGTGTGGAGGTGAGTGAAAGAAAATGGTTCGGGGGGTGGGGTGTTGGGCTTATCTAGGCTGGTTGGGCCAGATTCGGCTGAGTGATATTTTTTCTCTCTTTAAGCTTTTTCTTTTTCTGTTTGTTTTTCTGAAATGGTTTTCAAACCTCAATTCAAATCTGTTTGAATCCAAGGATTTTCAGGACTTAATTACAGACAAACTTGTGCTCAAATAAGTGTCAAACACATGTGTTCACTCAAACACACTTGGGTCTTTTGAAAATAAAATTAAAACCATGCCTTTATGAGGTGTGATAATAGGCATAGATTTGGTTTTATTTCATATTTTGCTTTGAGACTTTGCTCAAGTTTTTGAAATCATTTGAGTTTGGATTCTAAACAACACTGAATGGTTAACAGTACTTTTCTCAAAACAAGTAGCACAAGGCTTGAGTAAACTTTACATAAAATAATAAGCTCAAATGCTTCTGTTTTGAATTGATTTGTTTGAAATGAAAATCATATGCTCATGGATGAAAGGATGCTATGCATAAGTTTAAAACATGATTTTGAGGATGTTACAACGCGTTCCAAACCTATCACCCCCTACCACCTTCTGTCCATCTGGATAAGTTATTGCAACCTATATGATCCATGCAGAGCCCATAATGCCATGTGGCTACACTTGAAGCTTCTCAACATTTGACATCTCAAATATCTTTGTTCCTAGGTGGCTTTCCACAAGTGATATACACTAGGGTAGGCCATAAATATGGGGCCCTGTGTAAACACTCAACACAAACCATTCTTACCAATTCCACCCAGGTGATTCATTCACATAAATGTTTTATTAAACAAAACACAAGTCATAGACTTTTTATAATATCATAACATGAATAATCCAACCGTGTTTTCTAGTAGCTAAGCTAAGCATGGTAACATGGCATGTTTCCTAGCTTAGAATAATTCTACTAACACATCATATAGGATTTCCCATGGCATAGCTTATACTTAGAAAAATTCCATGCAAGTCCTACTCAAAATATCACTAATGCATAGTGAAAATAATAGGACAAAAGTATGAAGCACCACTTGCCTTTTATTAGAGGGTATAGATTCACTCCTTGATCTTGCAAATGTCACACCCTTCAAAGTTCACTACAATTCAATCAATCAAGGAGCAAATTCAATCTTGCATTCAAATAATTTTCACCACTTAAAATAATGAAAACAAAACAATGCATGCAAGCATGCAAAAGATTGTTTTATTGGAAAAGTGGTTTCTAATAAGTCTATAAACATTTTAAAACACCTATTGGTCATTTATATATGTGGAAGAACTATTTAAAAACAAGTTAGTGAAAATGGACCATTTAAATCATTTTTGTTTTGCTAGAAATGATTTTAATCTAAGGAATAATTTCTAGTGTTAGCCAAATATGTTTTTAAACATAAATGTTAGTGTTTATGGTCAAAGTATTTAAATCAAATCCATTTTCAAAAGGTTTCACTCAAAAACCATTTTTTAAACCAAAGAAACATTTTATTTTTCTAAAAAATGCCTTTAATTAAAGTAATCATTTTCTAGCCTTAATGAAATACATCTTTAAATCCAAAAATTAGTGTCTAGTGTCAGAAAGTTTAACTCAAACCATTTGCAAAAGGTTTTACTCAAAAAGCATTTTTAAATCATAATCAACATTTTTGTTTTACTAGAAATGCTTTTATCCAAGCAATAATTCCTTAGTGTCACAAAATATACTTTTAAATCCAAATGTTGGTTTTTATGGTCAGTAGGTTCAAAAAAAATCATTTATAAAAGATTTTACCCCAAAATCATTTTTAGATTAATTTTTATACTCAAAATAGGCCTAGAAATGTTTCTGCAAAAACAACTAATTTTTCAGAAGCAAATGGTTGCAAAGTTCACATTTTTGTGAATCCATTGATATAAATTTCCAAAATTTGGCCAAGCAGAACAAAAGTTGTGGATTTTACATGTTTAAACAATTAAAATTCATTTCTGGAAAATTAAACAGATGGGACAGCCATGTGTCTAAATTTTATTGGACGATACCGATTCGTCTGGATCGAATGATGCGGTGCGTTGGATCTAAATGAAATCGTACGACACAGATGCAAGTGTACCCCTTCAGTTAAATGATCGATCACGACTACTGGATCATCATCTAACGGTTCACAGCATGTTGCCAAGAACTAGCGGTGCTGGCGCAATGGTGAGCGGCGGCGCCGCTCGGGCTGAGTCGTTCTGGCTATTCCATGAAGCGAGAGAGAGGGACGAGATGCTCACCAGGTTCACAATGACAAGGGGAGGCTCGAGGTGGTCACAGTAGAGCAGGGGGCGCACGGGGCTGCTGGCGATTGCTCGCCGGAGTTCCTTCTAGCGTCGGGCACGTACTGGCCTAGTCGGAGGCGAGGCTACAAAGTAGGATAAGGCCAGCAGAGGGTTGCATTAGATGTGTGAGGCGAAGGTGAGTACACGAGCGTCATCCAGAGGAAAAGGGGAGGTCAGGGTTACTGGGAAACACTACTGCAGAAATGCTTATAGCCTCCAGGTGGTTAGTGATGGGTAAAACCATGCCTGTCACTAGTAAGTATTCCTAATGACAGGCAAGGATAACCCTGTCACTAGTATGAAACACTAGTGACGGGTGCAAAAAGTTGACTGTCGCTAGTACCTTTTATAAAGGCAGGTCGAATGAAAAAATACTTAGTGACAGACGTTTATAAATACTTGTCACTGAATAGGCTTTAAATAGTGACAAGTCCAAAAATATGTCTGTCGCTAATATCGGAAGCCTTAGTGGGGACAATCACACAAGCACTACTGTAGAATAGACTATCAGTGACAGTCGCAAAACACCCATTAATAACGGACAAAGCGCCTGTAACTAATGGCTAGTCACATGTATGAGGCTACTAGTGACAGACAAGTGCCTGTCACTAGTACGTTTACTAGTGATAAGCATTTACATCTGCCAGTCACTAGTATGTATATACTAGTGACATGCAAAACATATGCTTGTCACTTATTGCAATCAAGGAGGGCATCCCTGTGGATGTTTGTTGTGACACATATTATCTTGCCTGTCACTGGTTTGAATTTCAATAATAATAAAAATTAAATGCGTTTTTTATGAATATTTCAGATAGCACAATAAGATTTTATAAGAATATAAAATGCATTTCCACGAATATCTCAGATAGCACAATAAAATGTTATAGCAATGATACTCACATGAACCAATATGACATAATATTTGCTAGCATAAGAACTTGCAGTCCATTAGAGACTAAGAAAGAATAGTTTCTTTGATAAGTTATATAGAAAGTTGTTTGAACTCCAAAGAGCAGCAGCACCACTGTACGATTATTATGCTCGTATTCATAGTTGCAAGTTCATTTCAATGTTCTATATTTCCATCATCTTGTTGAGGTGGAAGTTCTTTCATAATGTCTTCCTTGTATGGACCTGAACGCGTAGGACATTGATGATGTGCTTAACCTGATACAAACAAAGAAATGAGTATATAATTATGAACAATGGCACAACGTGTTTGCATCATAGTGTCTAGATATAGAGTTTATCTACCAAATGCCATGAAAGGGATGTACACAGGGGCAAAGATAGAATTTGAGTATAGGGGGCAAGGTGCGGGCAGAGTCAAAAAATACCAGAGGGAGATTTTTTGTCCTAGTATGAACATCATGTTCTTAGTAAATTGGTCAATAGTGGTCACATCATAAATTTTGAACCCTAACCATCATAGCTATTGCTCGTGAATATAATAAAGATAATTTACATGTGTATATGTACTCAAGAAATTCTAGTCTACCTATACTATTTATAAAATATTTTTTTATTTATAAAATAGATTTTTCTAACCACCAGTTCAATGATCAGAATATGTTCTTTCATCTTATTAAGCTATGCACTTGTATGATTTAAAATATCAAATTAAAACAAAAAGAATAAATTCAACATATGCTATTATTTCGAGAAAAACAACTTAAGTTATTTGTATCCGCAGTTTCACCAAAGTTGCCAGTTGTCATGCAGTAGTAGTATAAAAGCCTATTAGTTTACCTTTGTTAGAAAGTTACAAACTGAAGAGCCCATTGCTTGCATAATGTTAACTATTGAACTTGCAGAGTTCTTAACAGTAAATACATCAGCCTGCAAGAGATACACAATAGCATTACTTCACATTTCAGAGCTAAAGCAACAAAAATGAATATTCAAAGGGACGCTTTTTAGCATGTAGACAAGTTATCTTTACTCTAGGAGTCATCATACTTCTAGTATTATGCTTTCTTTAGTTCGAGAAAGGGTTCGTGCCTTGAGAAAGGAAATACCAATAGCTTTGATCCTCGTGTAACGTGAAGGCACATTGTACTTGCTTCAAGGTAGTCCATCTGCATCAGGAAAACAAAGGATGCAATAGCGAGATCAGACTTATGAGGAAACACAAGATTTAATATTAGTTTTATCTCGCATTAAATAGTAGCGAGCACTTATGAGCCTTCGCCATGTTCAAGACTATATAACTTCATTAATAAAATAGTAGTAACACCTATGAAGCTACGAGTAGGGGCGGGCATTTAAACCGAGTACCGAAATACTAGACCAAAAGAACCAAGACCGACACCGAATTAACCTGAACCGAAGTATCATGTTCCTAATTTGGTCAGCAGTTCCTAAAAACCGAAGTCAATTCAGGCATTTTGGTATTGAGACTTAGTTGCCGGAACAAAACGAACAACCGAAGAAATATATTACACTACTGAAAAACCATCTTCGATTCGAAGTCCAGCAGTCCCGGCCTGTCACAGCCCACGACTAGTGGGAGCACTAGTCCCGGGCCGTGAGGCCTCTAACGGCTAGAAACGAACGTAGTCACTAGTCCCGGGCCGGACCTGATCTTTAGTCCCGGTCCGTAATATGGACCGAGAATAATGACCTGGAGCAGGCCAACTGGTCTTTTCGTGAACTATTAGTTCCGGGTCGTATCACGGCCCGGGACTAGTTGTCCACCACTATATATTCTGCTTCCTGTCCTGCTGCCCTAAAGCATATGGTGGCCATTTTTCTCAAACAAGCAAGAGAGTTCATGCATTTTTTTCTCAAGATTTGTCAAGATTTAGTTTGCAACACCTAAATTCAAAGCTTTAAAAGGTTAGAACTTCATTCTTTCATCTCTTATTGCTACTTTAGCTCTATAATGCTCTAGAAATATAGAGATATGGATCAATGCATGCATGCTCTAGAAGTAGCTAGAAGGATTTTGATATATATGTGTAACAAATTTTCATTAGGCACATAATTACTAAAAATTGAAATGTGTAATTTTAGAGCTTCAGAGCTTAGAATGGAATGAGGTTTTCACTGATAGAACAATAATAAAAAACTCCACATTTATCATGTTGATTGTTTTCTCCAATTCACAAATTGGTGCATGTAAATTTTTCAAAATTCAAAATTAATGCTCTGGAAGCTCTCAATATAACTTGTAAAAATTTTATCATGTTGTGTAATGGTTTTTGATATACTTTTACTATAATACAGATGGTCTGGGAATGGATGTACGATACTGACCGACGCTCTGGCGAGTTCATTAATGGCGTGCATGAATTCATCTGTGTTGCTGATGCAAACAAGCGCAATGGTTTTGTATTCTATCCATGTAATGGATGTAGGAATCAAAAGGATTACTCTGACTCAAAAACCCTTCACAACCACCTTTCGAAGTCCGGCTTCATGCCCAGTTATAATTGTTGGACCAAGCACGGAGAGAGAGGGGTTATAATGGAAGACAATGAAGAAGAGGAGGAGGATGCCAACTATCATGGTTTCCATGAGTACGGAGATACTTCCATGGGGGATGCTGAAGGGGAGGTTGAATAAGAGACACATGATGAACCCGCTGATGATCTTAGTCGGACCATTGCCGATGGACGAAGAGATTGTGAAACTGAAAAGGATAGGGAGAAGTTTAATCACATGTTAGAGGATCACAAAAAGTTGTTGTACCCAAATTGCGAAAATGGTCTGAAAAAGCTGGGCAGCACACTGGAATTGCTGCGATGGAAGGCTGAGTGTGCTATACCTGACTCCTCATTTGAAAATTTGCTGAAAATGATGAAGAATATGCTTCCAAAATATACCGTATTGCCCGCCAGTACGTACGAAGCAAAGAAGGTTGTCTGCCCTCTAGGTTTAGAGGTTCAGAAGATACATGCATGCCCTAATGACTGCATCCTCTACCGCGGTGAGGAGTATGAGAATTTGGATGCATGCCCGGTATGCACTTCACTTAGGTATAATATTAGACGAGATGACCCTGGTGACGTTGAGGGCGGGCCCCCCCCCCCCCCGGAAGAGGGTTCCTGCCAAGGTGATGTGGTATGCTCCTATAATACCACGGTTGAAACGCTTATTCAGAAACAAAGAGCACGCCAAGTTGTTGCGATGGCATAAAGAGGAACATAAGTCATACGGGATGTTGAGACACCCCGCTGATGGGTCGCAATGGAGAAAAATCGATAGAAAGTATCCGGACTTTGCAGATGACGCAAGGAGTTTAAGGTTTGGTCTAAGTACAGATGGCATGAATCCCTTTGGGGAGCAGAGCTCCAGTCACATCACCTGGCCCATGACTCCATGCATCTATAACCTTCCTCCTTGGTTGTGCATGAAGCGGAAGTTCATTATGATGCCAGTATTGATCCAAGGTCCGAAGCAACCCAGCAACGACATTAATGTGTACCTAAGGCCATTAGTGGAAGAAATTTTACAGTTGTGGCACGAACCCAGCATACGCGTGTGGGATGAGCACAAGTAGGAAGAATTCAACCTCCGAGCATTGATTTTCGTAACAATCAATGATTGTCCTGCTCTTAGTAACCTTTCAGGACAGTCCAACAAGGGATACAATGCATGCACACACTGTTTAGATGAGACTGAAAGTATATATTTGGAACATTGTAAGAAGAATGTGTACAATGAGCATCGTCGATTTCTTTTGGCCAAGCATCCCTTAAGAAAGAAAGGCAAGCATTTCAATGGCCTGGCATGTCACCAGACGAAGCCTAATGAGCGTACTGATGCTGATATATTTGATATGGTCAAAGATTTGGATCAAATGATAACCTTTGGAAAGGGTCCTAGCGGAAAATCTGTTCCGAAGGACGCTGAAGGACACGCACCCATGTGGAAGAAGAAATCTATATTTTGGGAGCTACCATATTGGAAATTCTTAGAGGTCCGCTCTGCAATCGATGTGATGCATGTGATGAAGAATCTTTGCGTGAACCTGCTAGGCTTCTTGGGCGTGTATGGGAAGACAAAAGATACACCGGAAGCACGAAAGGACCATCAACGTATGGAAGACCCATATGGACTGCATCCAGAATGGTTTCAAGTTCATGCCAGCTATGCTCTTACCAAACAAGAGAAAGAAATATTTTTTGAATGCCTAAGCAGTGTTAAGGTCCCGTCTGGCTTCTCGTCGAATATAAAGGGAATAATAAATATGGTGGAAAAAAAGTTCCAAAACCTAAAGTCTCATGACTGCCACATGATTATGACGCAAATGCTTCCGATTCCATTGAGGGGGCTTCTACCAGATAATGTTCGAGTACCCATTGTGAAGCTATGTGCATTTCTCAATGCAATCTCTCAGAAGATAATCAATCCTGAAGATCTACCACGGTTATAGAATGATGTGGTCCAATGTCTTGTCAGTTTTGAGTTGGTGTTCCCACCATCCTTCTTCAATATTATGACGCACCTGCTAGTTCACCTAGTCAAAGAGATTTCCATTCTCAGTCCTCTATTTCTACACAATATGTTTCCCTTTGAGAGGTTCATGGGAATCTTAAATAAATATGTTCGTAACCGTGCTAGTCCAGAAGGAAGCTTATCCAAGGGCTATGGAATAGAGGAGGTCATTGAATTTTGTGTTGACTTCGTTCCTGACCTTAGGCCGATTGGTCTTCCTCAATCGCGGTATGAGGGGATACTGAGTGGAAAGGGTACTCTAGGAAGGAAATCAATAATATGTAGGGACGGAAATTCTTACACCGAAGCACATTACACCGTTCTACATAATTCTATCTTGGCAGCCCCATATATCGAGGAACACAAGAAAATCTTACGCTCCAACATCCCTGGAAAGCATGACTCTTGGATTATAGATGAACACATGAAGAGTTTTGGTGGTTGGTTGCAACATCTCATCAAAAACAACACTCTTGGAGATCAGCTATACTTGTTGTCTAGGTCACCATCTTCGACTATATCAACTTTCCAAGGGTACGAGCTAAATGGGTATACATTTTACATGATAGCCTAATATAAAAAGAGCACCAACCAAAACAGTGGTGTCCGCTTTGATGCAACATACAACAATGGGTCAAAGACCACATATTATGGTTACATAGAGGAGATATGGGAACTTTACTATGGACCTACTTTTAAGGTCCCCTTGTTTCGGTGCAAATGGGTCAAGCTGACAGGAGGAGGGGTTAAGGTAGATAAGAAATACGGAATGACATCGTTGGATCTCAACAATCTTGGGTACTTATACGAACCATTCGTCCTAGCCAATGATGTGGCTTAGGTTTTCTATGTGAAGGACATGTCTACCAAAACTAGAAAAAGAAAAAATAAGAAAAAGAATACATCATACGATGAGCCAAAGCGCCACATAGTTCTTTCAGGAAAAAGAAACATCGTGGGAGTGGAGGACAAGACAGACATGTCAGAAGATTGTGATAAGTTTCATGAAATTCCGCCCTTCGCGGTGAAGGATGACCCAAGCATCATGTTAATGAATGAAGATGCTCCATGGATACGTCGGGATCAGAAAGGAACACACGCGAAGAAATGATGTGTAATAATTGTAACATTTTATGAGTGAAGATGCTCCATGTGTCCATTTTTATAGTGTTTTGTGCAAACAATCTTGAGTATGTTAGTCCCGTTTTGTGGCTGGACCGGGACTAAAGGGGGGCCTTTAGTCCCGATTCATACTTACCATTAAGATCTGATCTCCAAACGCGTTAGGTCACATATTAGGGAGTGCCTCTATGACCAGTTTCTTGGAGATGCCGGAGGACTAGGCTCTGGCGGCATCTCCCTGAAACTGGCCGTAGTGGTTTCCCTGCTCTCGAAAACCATCTTGCAGCTTGTAACTTCTCTAACTAGATCAATACGCCTAGGAGCTAACTAATTTCACATATTAGGGAGTGCCTCTATGACCAGTTTCTTGGAGATGCCGGAGGGCCCAGGCTCAACGACATCTCCACAGAATCGGCCGTAGTGGTGTCCTTGCTCTCGAAAACCATCTTGGAGATGCCTCAAACTGGCTGGAGGACTGGACTCACAAGGATGCCTATTTATAGTACAAGCAACTCGGCATAATGTCGACACTCACCCCTATTGTTAGTGCTGACTCATGTTTTTTCCTAGTTGGTGTCTCCAATCGGGACTAAAGGTTCATCTTTAGTCCCGGTTGGTGACACCATCCAGGACAAGGTACAAGCCGCACAACATAATGTCGACACTCACCCCTATTATTAGTGCTGCCCGGCCCAGTCTGCCGCAATCCCTTTAGTCGCGGTTGGTTTCTCCAACCGGGACTAAAGATGAACCCTCTTTTTATAGGCATTTCCCTCTATTTATAGGCTGCTCGATCCAGCCTGCTGTATTTCCTCTATTTATAGGCTACTCTATTTATAGGCCTTTTCCTCTATTTATAGGCTGCTCTATTTATAGGCCTTTTCCTCTAAATACAACATCTTCATATTTAGGTAACACTCAAGACATTTATTAATATTAAAAACTGGGACAAACCGGGACTAGCTAACACTTGGCGGGAAAACTTGGCGGGAAGCGGTGGGAAATGGCGGGAAATATCTTTAGTCCCGGTTTGTGACTACAACCGGGACTAAATGGATTTTATATTAAGATTCTTTATAAAAGATATGATTTGAATTAAAAAAGAAAATTTACAAATGAAATAATTTATAAATGATGCACACAGATATATAGATATTATATTAACATTCTTTATATTTTTCTGATAATAATAGACATATTATTTGTTTTATCTAGATTTTTACAATAAAAGATATGATTTTCCAAAGATTTATATTTGATTTGAATTAAAAAAAAGAAAATTTACAAATGAAATAATTTATAAATGATGCAAACAGATATATGGATATTATATTAAGATTATTTACATTTTTCTGATAATAATAGACATATTATTTGTTTTATTTGGATTTTTACAATAAAAGATATGATTTTCCAAAGTTTTATATTTGATTTGAATTAAAAAAAGAAAATTTACAAATGAAATAATTTATAAATGATGCAAACATATATATGGATATTATATTAAGATTCTCTATATTTTATTTGTTTTATTTGGATTTTTACAATAAAAGATATGATTTTCCAAAGTTTTATATTTGATTTTAATTAAAAAAGAAATATTTCAAATGAAATAATTTATAAATGATGCTATATTAAGATTCTTTATATTTTTTCTGATAATAATCGACATATTATTTGTTTTATTTGGATTTTAACAATAAAAGATATGATTTTCCAAAGTTTTATATTTGATTTGAATTAAAAAAGAAAATTTACAAATGAAATATTTTATAAATGATGCAAACAGATATATGGATATTATATTAATATTCTTTATATTTTTATGATAATAATAGACTATTATTTGTTTTATTTGGATTTTTACAATAAAATATATGATTTTCCAAAGTTTTATATGTGATTTGAATTAAAAAAGAAAATTTACAAATGAAATAATTTATAAATGATGCAAATAGATATATGGATATTATACTAAGATTCTTTATATTTTTCTGATAATAATAGACATATTATTTGTTTTATTTGGATTTTTACAATAAAAGATATGATTTTCCAAAGATTTATATTTGATTTGAATTAAAAAAAGAAAATTTACGAAAAACAAATTAGTCGCGGGTCGTGGCTAGACCCGGGACTAGAGGGTGCCTGCGCGCGTGAAAACGAAGTGGCCGAAAAAACCCTTTAGTCCCGGGCCGTGGTTTAACCCGCGACTAAAGGGGGGGTCTTTAGTCGCGGGTTAAGCCACGACCCGCGACTAAAGACCCTTTAGTCATGGGCTGTGGCTTAGCCCGGGACTAAAGGTCCGTCCGTATATATTCCGCACGCCAGGGGGCTGCCCAACACTTAGCATTTCTCGACGAACGAAGAAGACGAAGACGAAGCATCGAAGATGTAGGGGAGGTGCTGCCCGTTCGCCGATTCCACCGCGCCGCCGCCCTCGTCTCCGGCCATGCGTGCTCATGCGCTCGCCGCTCACTTGGCCTCCGCCCAGCTCCGCCTTTTCAGTCTGCTGCGTCTTGGCCGTGCAGCTTGCCGTATGTGCCGTTCTCCTCGTCTGGCGTCGATGGCTTGGGGGGTGGTTTTTTTACCACAAGATATTAATTAGCTAGGGTTATTATTAGAATTATTGTTTTAGTTAGGATTAGGATTATTGTTTTAGTTATTAGGATTAGGATTACTATTTTAGTTATTATTGTTTTAATTAAAATATTAGAATTAGGATTAGGATTAGGATTATTGTTTTAGTTATATTTTTATTTATTTATTAGGATTATATTGTTTTAGTTATTTTTTGTTTTACCACAAATAATATTAGGATTATTGTTTTATTAGGGTTATTTTTTTGTTTTTGTTATTAAGATTATTGTTTTAGCACAAATATTATTAGGATTATTATAATTATGATTATATTGTTTTAGTTATTAGGATTATTGTTTTACCAAAAATAATATTAGGATTATTGTTTTACCGCATATAATATTAGGGTTATTAATTTGAGTTATTAGGGTTATTGTTTTTTGTTTTATTTATTAGGGTTATTGTTTTTTCTAACCTGTTTAACTCTCTTTTTTTTATAGATAATTAAGTCATGGATCCATCCGAAGATCCTGGTTGCATCGGTGAAGGTTTTCTTCAGGGCAAGATAAGAGGTGAAATTCCTCTTAATATTACTACCAGCGAAGATATTTTGCTCGAGGAAGAGATATCCTCATATCTGAATCCATCCGGTGATGGACTAGAGGAAAACCTAATGTACCAAGGGGAAGACCAGATGGACGAAGGGCAAACAAATAACAACAATAATGATGGCCCCTCGACAGGATCCGGCGAGGTATATATATATATATAAAGCCTTGTGTTACCTATATTCATTAACTGATCTAGATATATATTAATCACTCTCTCTTCTTCTTTTAGCCCACCGGATCGAAGCAATCGACAGCTCAAACGAAACAAGCGCCGAACAAAAAGTTGGATGGTAATCAAAGGTTCACCATCGAAGAAATAGATGATGATGGTGAACCGATTGCTCCAGAGAAGCACCGGAGGATGTTTATAAATCAATGCGGGGTGCTTGTTAGGGACAACCTTCCGATCACCATCCAAGAATGGAATCAGTCAAAGAAACCCGGTGAAGAATCCAACAGCTATGTCACCGATGATGCCAAAGATGAACTTTGGTAGAAGCTCATAGCGCATTTCATACTACCTCCAGAGTATGAAGAATTTGAGGTAGATGGTATTACCCCAAGGCCGGGTGGGCTTGAAAATAGAGAAAAAGTCAAGGAGTGGGCTCCGAGCAAGATGGCTGAGCATCTGGAACCACAAGAAAAGTTTATACACGAAATATGTCGCAAAAAAGAAAACTCCAAACTTCAAAGGAGTAAACGAGAAGTTGAGAGAACAGTGGCCTGATTTTGTACAGTACAAGCAATATGATAAAGCAATGGTAAAGTCGGCAAAGAACGCGTTAAATGCTTCCCAAAAGAAATACCATCATAAAATGGGGACAGGTGGCTACAAGAGTGTCGTCCCTAAGTGGGAAACTATGGATAAGAAAATGAGGGCTAGAGGCGTCACTCCTGGTACAGATGGATGGCCCGAGAGGTCAAATGTAACATCCCAAAAATACTAAACTTGGATCATCAATTTCTAATCATCAAAATTAGGGCTAACAAAAACTTTTCTAAACAAAATTATGGAAGCATGCATGTGAGTATGCATTTCATTTTGAATACTTTTGAACCACCTTGATTGTGTGTTCCTTCTCTTGTAATTGGATGCTTAGGTGAAATAAACATCATCTAAACATTTCCCACACTTTTCCTAAAGACAAGTAAATCAAAATAAATAAAATAAGGGAATGGTCATTTTGACCAATTTAACTCCCATGCCTACTTTGGTTGTCTCAAACTTTCAGAACCTAACAGAAACTTTTCAGGATCTTTGCACCCCTTGAATGTACTCATACCAAAGTATCAAGGCCCACTTTGTAATCATCCAGAAACTTCCAAATGCATAGTTTAAATGGTAATTCAAAATTGAATCTTTATCATATGAGAAGATCCCACTTTTTCAAAAACCACTCAAACAAGCTCAACTTTCAAAACCCAAGCATCTGCAGACTCCCTAGCATCAACATAGCACACCCACCAAAAATCTTTTCAAAATTCAAAACTTGAATTCTTGCGGCCATTTCATCAAAAAGGTTGCAGACACAAATCATCAAAATTCTAAACACTATAGTGAGCAGTGATTGAAGCCTAACTTGTTCCCTCTTTAGCTCACAACCATCTCAAGTTAAACCAAGCACTAGCCTCAATGTAAGCTTGGCATTGCCATCAATGGTGAACAGCCGAGCACACTCATGCCATTCCAGTGGAGACAGCAAGCTAGGAGAACATTTAGCCGTGCCAACCTTGTCTAGGAGGCAGCACACCGTCCACCGCCACTCCCTGTCCCAGCCGCGAGCGTTGCCAACCCCTGGACCACACGCACGGACCGCACCCAGCTCGCCAGCAACCGTGCCGAGCATGCGCCAGAGCGCCACGCTCGACTGAAGCCCACAAACCGCGTGCCACCCTCGCCGCGTGCATACGCGATCACCACCGACCCAGGAAACCGCCCGACATCCCCGTTCGCCGCCCCATGCGGCACAGCCATCGCTCGCCGTCGAAGACGCCGCCTCTGCCGCGTAGAGCACCGCACGTTCCAGACCAAACCGCACCACCCCTACACACGCATTTAAGCCGTAGAGCATCGCCAGGAGACCACCAAGCGATCGCCACCGCCGGCCATGCCTCTAGCAGCCCGTAGCCATGTCGCCACCGTCACCTGCCCATCCCGTCTGGTCTCGCCGTCGAGCCTATAAAAGGAGGACTCCCCCGCTCGAATTCTTCACACCATTCCAATCCTCTCTCACCCAGAACCACCCCACCTCATTCCCGGAGCAAGGCGAGCAGCGCATCGCCGGAATTGTGCCGGAGCAGGCTGCCTCTGGAGAAGAAGGGCGCCATCAATTTCGTCCACCCCAGGAGCCGCCGCGACCACCCCTGAGTTCGCCGTCATTGACTTCATCGTTCGCCCGCCTCGCCGACCTTTGCCTGCACCCCGGTGAGCCCCCAACGACCCCCACTGGCTATGCTAGGTTTCTGTCTCGCCGGCGTTGTCCAACGTCGACGATGACTCTCAGCCATTGGATTAGAACCCGATCGAACGCACCATATCACCCCATACCTCTTCGCACCCCTGTGTCACTGACGCGTGGGGACAACAACTTAAACAGCCCGAGGAAGCACTGCGCTTAGCAGGCCGGCCCAGTATCGATTCCTGCGCAGCCCAGTTATTTGAATTAAACCTTTTCCAATTTAATTCAAACACACTTATGTACCCAGTTTCAAAAATCAACCCAGGTCGATTCAATGCACCAAATTGAATGAAACCAATTTTGTTAGAAGGGTCTGGAAATACTGAATCCAAGCCCGTTGGATTCAAGTCATTTGGATCTGTAGATCATCCTTGGCAAAAATAACAAGGCAGAAGCTTTTCTGCATTCAAACATTTTTCAAATTAAAACCATGTTATATTTGGGATTGTGAAGTGAAAGAAATCATTTTATCCACTAATAGTGGCCAAATTGGCGTATTACCAAACCACGCCCCCATTAACACAGCAGTAGATATGGGTCCTTTGATCGACGACCTTAATACCTGTTTCAAAGATGGATAATTTCGTATCTAACTCGATAAAGGCAGGCGCAGATCTATGAATAGGGAACGTCGCACTACTATCTACAGGACCCAAATTGTCAACAGGCTCCCCAAGAACGTTGAAAATTCGTCCGAGAGTAGCTCCACCGACCGGAACACTTGAGTTGATCCAACTCTCAAAAATCACATTTAACCATACCTTTCAGAATATATAAAAATATATAGGTTTACTTACAGAAAGAATGTTCAAGTAATAAAAGAATGCCCCATAGGCATTTCTAGCCACTTTAATTAATTAAAATAAAAGGGTAAAACCTTATTAAATTGTGACACCACTTTAAATCACATTCCCATGGACTAAAATATGTGGTGATGACATGTGTCAACATGATCCCATGTTTGGTTTGGAGAATATTAAATCTTAATAGTTTTTCAATGAGTAGAAATTACTTTTCTAAAAATAAAAAGAATTAAACCAAGCCTTAATCTTGTAATGTTAGTGATGATGCTAGATCATCTATAGGACCCTTGTGTGTGATGATTGCAAGTAGTTAAGTATTGTTTAGTGATTGTGTACCTCGTATTTATTCATAGACGCTAGTACCGACCAAGGATACGAGGAGGAAGGAGGATACTACGAAGAAGAAGCCGAGGAGAACTTCAACCACTGCTCTGCACAAGGCAAGCTTATACTGATATTGTGCAAGCCTCATACTACTAGTGAATGTGCAAGCTAACACTTGCAAGATACTCTACTGATGCAAGCAAACCCTTACTTGCTACCATGCCTACTATATGCCTTAAGCATATGTGATCATACCCACTTGATACCCCAATCCTAGTTTATTTGCAAGTTTCTACTTTATTTCTTTATCAAAGCTTTAACTTAGAGATTGACTTAAGTGACTTGTAGATTCTAGAAAGATGTAGCTGAAGGTTGCATAAAGAGCATAAAATTTGGCCTAAGTTAGAAACCTTGATGTCATCCTAAGATATACGGTTGAACTTAGTTGAAACTCCACTAGTCTACCACCCCTCATTAGTACTTACCCCCACTTGTAGATGCTAGTGCTAAGCATAAAACTTGATCAAGCTTAGATGGGAATACTTGGTGAAAATGGTTATGAAAACCTTGGAATGATGGATCATTCTATTGAAATGTTTTGGACATGTGTTTCCAAACACCAGATGATTTTGGTGATGAAAATGTTGAGGCATGAGCCTTAGACCTTTATAAAACTGATGGTTGTCTGGATGCGATACCATTCCAATTTTATCGTACAACCACAATACCCGAAGATTGGGTAGGGCTTGACTGGAAACTTATATACCTTAGTATTAGTTCCCTCACGGCCATGGTCTGAGCTGAGGCTACCTTGTGAAGATTGTCCACCTGTGCAGTACCCAAGATGACAGTTGGTCATGGTTGGGAGGCAAAACTCAAAGGAGAGGTTCTTATACTAGGGAGTGTAATTGAAAGGTTAGGATTGATTATCCGCATACTGAGTATGGTGAATTCAGGATTTGTTCCTGACGGATGTATCGAATGTTGTGGTGAAAGTGTACAATATCTGCAGAGTGTCAAATTATTCGAATAACCGCGTCCGCGGTTATGGACAGTTGGAGTGGCCATACTGTTTCCCCGTCATATGTTTTCAAAATTACTTGTGAAATGATTTGAGACTTTGACTTGACCAAAACAGAGTTGTGGCATGAGATACAAGTTCCCACTTAGGTGTTATACAACCTTAACTAGCATTCGTTGTTTCCAAACTTAGTAGAGGTAAATCTGGCTTTTTGCAAAACAACCCTAGAGCTTAGTGTCCTACTACAAAAACCCCTTTCACCTGTTAGTATTAGTTTGCGAGTACTTAAAGAGTACTCATGGCTTTGTCCCTGGCTATTCCCATGGCCAGACTATGAAGAGGAGTACCTGGAAGATGGACCCCAGGAAGGTTATGACAACTAGGATCATCTCCCATCGTCAGCATTCCCTGTGACCCCGAAGATGGAGCTTCGCCTACGCTACCGTTATTATTACGTATTTCCGCTGCTTGAGTTGTATTAAGAACTGGATCATGAGATCCTTATTTGTGTAAGACCTTATGTATGGTTTGTAATGGATGATGTACTGCGGTATCCAATTCTGTTATGTCTCGCAAAAATGGTAATCCTGGGATTGCGATGTATGGCATAACAGGCATATGGGATTAAAAATCCGGGTGTTGACAAGTTGGTATCAGAGCCATCCTGACCATAGGAGACCCTAGTTAGACTGGACGTTTGGAATAAAAAACTTAGTTTCAAAACCAAAGAAAGGAAATATTTACAAAAACTTATTCTCATTCTTACCTCTTGGACTCTTTCATAAAAATTCACGCTACTCCAAAATTATTTCGAAGCTTACATCAAATTTTGCACCCTAGATCACTTTTAGTAAAACTCACAACTACGCTAGTGCACAAACGTAGTGAGTAGTATTCAGTCCCACTGTATCGTAGTTTCCAGAATGGTTCCTAAAACCATCTATTTTTCTTGTTTTGTGGTGTGTGTTTGTATCGTGTGCTATGAATGAATGAATGAAAAGCAAGTTGCTAGAAAAAGCTGAGTCAAACTTTAAAAAGATTTTCAAAGTCCCAGAACCATAGAAATTTCCCTCTTTTGTCATGATCTATCTCAATCTTCAGATGCCATGTGGAGGAAGTGGTTCATCCCCGGACCCGATGTTGCAGATCCTGCAAATGTTGGTTTCTGACCGCGAAGCTAAAAGAGCGGAACGTCAAGCCAACCTAGCCACCACCTGTGAGATAGCTTAGCTTTCCCACAACAACCAAGGCCACGGAAACCCAGACAACCATGGATCTAAGCTCAAGAATTTCCAGAACACCAACCCACCTGTTTTCACTAAGTCTGAAGAGCCCCTAGATGCCGACGATTGGCAGTAGACCATGGAAAATAACCATGAAGTCGCCGGAGTGGAAGTTAACGAGAAAGTTCTGTTCGCCACCCACTATCTAGCCGAAGATGCCAGGGCATGGTGGAACAGTGTTCGCGCAATGACCGGAGGCCAAATGATGACCTGGGAGGAATTCAAGGTCAAGTTCAGTAGAACCCATGTGCCACCGGGTTTGATCAATAGAATGACAGACTAATTCAGAGAACTGAAGCAAGGAAGGATGACCGTAGTGGAATACCGTGACAAATTTTTGTCATTATCTAGGTATGCCCCGGATGAGATTGGCACTGAAGCCAAGAAGAAAGAAAGATTCCTGAATGGTCTGCACGATGAGATGCAGACTGTGTTGGTCAATATTCCCGTTATGGATTGAAGCCATTGTCGACTTTGCCATCCAGATGGAAGGAAAGATCAACCAAGCAAATGAGAACCGCAAGCGTCGCATGATGCATCAACCAGTAACCCATCAGACCCCAAAGTATCGCCCTAACTCATCTCCAGGATTTGCCCCAAGAACCAACAGACCCCCAATGAACCGTCTGACCTATCCCAACCGTGGAAACCCTAGGCCCGGAGGAAATCACAACAACCCTGGCAACTCTAGCAATTTCAACCGTGCACCACCCAAGTTCAACAACAACAATGCTGCCACCAACACCAACACTGCCCCGAGGACTAGAAGCAATGATGTGCCTGTTGCAGCAAAGGACAAGTCGCAAGTGACTTGTTGTGACTGTGGAAATAAGGGCCACTATTCCAACGAGTTCCCCAACAAGAAGAATGCCGCATCCCCCAATACCAATGCCCCAGATCAGCAGCAGCATCGTGTTCACCCAGGAAGAAGTTTTGCCCTAGGAAATTCACTCAACCGCAACGGTCGTATTTTCCTCATGCATGCTGAAGAAGCTCAGGAAGCGCCAGACGTCATGCTGGGTATGTTTTCTGTTAATTCAGTACTTGCAAGAGTGTTGTTTGATTCTGGTGCATCGCATTCATTTGTCACTGAAGAATTTGCATGCACTAGTAAAATTCAACCAACAAAACTGAAGCATGTTATGATCGTCCAAATTCCTGGTTCAACCACCAAAGCTAGGAAAATTTGCAAAGCCGTCCCTATCCGAATCCATGGCATAGATTTTTATGCTAATCTGATAGTACTCGGAACTAAAGGTTTGGAAGTAGTACTAGGAATGGATTGGATGTCCAAACATAAAGGATTAATTGACTGTGCCAAGAAAGCCATCACCATGACCATCTGAATTAAATATCGATCGAGCATATATCTAAACCTTACCTCGCCAATTCAAGTGCAACAAGAGTATAGCCCAACCTACCATTGACCAAGTCCGGATAGTGCAGAATACCCGATGTATTTCGGATGTTTTGCCCAGTATGCCCCCAGATCGGGATATCGAGTTTATGATTGAACTAATCCCCGGAATAGGACCCATAGCCCAGAGACCCTATAGTATGAACCCGTATGAACTAGAAGAACTAAAGAAGCAACTGGATTCCATGTTGGAAATTGGATTGATTCAACCAAGTGCGTCACCTTGGAGATCACCTATTTTGTTCGTGGATAAGAAGGATGGAGGTAACCGTTTGTGTACGGATTACAGGAAGTTGAATGATGTAACCATCAAGAACAAGTACCCCTTGCCCAAGATAGAAGATTTGTTTGATCAGTTGACCGGTGCCAAAGTGTTTTCTAAGATTGATCTTAGAACTGGCTATCATCAACTCAAGATTCGCGCAGAGGATATTCCCAAGACTGCCTTTACCACCCGATATGGATTATACGAGTATACCGTTATGACCTTTGGATTAACCAATGCCCCCGCTTATTTCATGAATCTCATGAATAAGATTTTTATGGACTTCCTGGATAAGTTTGTCATTGTTTTATGATGACATTCTGATTTATTCCAAATCGGAAGAAGAACATGAGCTACACCTAAGGACCATTCTTGGAACCCTTAGAGGGCATCAGTTGTATGCCAAGTTTAGCAAATGTGAATTCTGGTTACAAGAAGTAGGATTCCTCGGTCACATTGTATCAACCGGAGGAATTGCGTTGACCCTGCAAAGGTGAAGGATGTCAAAGATTGGAAAGCCCCAACCACTCAAACCCAAGTTCGTGCATTTCTCGGATTGAAGGGATATTACCGCAAATTCGTAGAAGGATTCTCGGGTATCGCTAGACCCATGACCCAATTGCTGAAGAAGGACAAGAAGTTTGAATGGACCGGCAAATGTGATGCGAGTTTTCAAGAACTCAAGAGAAGATTGATTTCAGCCCCAATCTTAATCATGCCGGATAGCATGAAGCCCTTCGATGTGTATTGTGATGCATCGAAGATCGGTCTCGGATGTGTGCTAATGCAAGAAGGCAAAGTTATATCTTGTCTATCTCGACAACTGAAGCAACACGAGCAAAATTACCCAACCCATGACCTCGAACTCGCAGCCGTAGTTCTAGCCCTGAAGACATGGAGACATTACCTGATGGGAAATCGTTGTGAGATTTATTCAGATCACAAGAGCTTGAAGTATATATTCACTCAGAAGGAGCTGAATATGAGGCAGAGAAGATGGATTGAGCTAATCAAGGATTACGACCTGGACATTCACTATCACCCTGGTAAAGCCAACATGGTAGCAGATGCCCTTAGCAGATTGCCGTGCCGCTTGAACTCCATGATTTTGAAGGAGCAACTAAGTTTGCACAAAGATATGGAAGATTTCCGAATGGAATTAGTAAGTGAAGGATTTTTGACTAGCATCGAACTTCAACCCACTTTGATCAGCCATATCAAAGAGGCGCAGAAAGGAAATGCTAGTATCGACGAAATCAAGCGCCGTAATGGTACAGGCAAAGTACCTGGATTCACCGAAGACGAAGGAGTTCTGTGGTACAAAGGACGCCTTTGTGTACCATCAGATTCTGAGTTGAAAGAAGTGATTCTGAAGGAAGCTCATGATACTCTTTATTCTATCCACCCCGGAGGAACTAAGATGTATCAAGATTTGAAAGAGCAATTTTGGCGGCATAAGATGAAGAGAGAAATCGGAAGCTATATCTCCAACTGTGATATATGTCAACGAGTCAAGGAAGGACATCAAAGACCCGCTGGACTGTTGCAACCATTGCAGATTCCGGAATGGAAATGGGATTCCGTTGGAATGGACTTTATCACCGGATTGCCTACTTCTAGTAGGGGAAATGACTCTATCTGGGTCATAGTGGATAGATTGTCCAAAGTCGCCCATTTCTTACCCGTCAAAACCACATATCAGAGTTCGAAGCTAGCGGAGTTATACATCGCTAGAATCGTTAGTTTGCATGGAGTCCCCAAGAACATCGTATCAGATCGAGGAACTCAGTTTACCTCGAGATTCTCGAAGAAAGTTCAAGAAGGTTTAGGAACCCGCCTAAATTTCAGTACCGCGTATCACCCTCAGACCGACGGACAAACGGAGCGAGTAAATCAAATACTCGAAGATATGCTGAGAGCCTGTGTGTTAGAATATGGATCCAAGTGGGAAGACTGTCTACCGTTCGCAGAATTCTCATACAACAACAGTTATCAAGCTAGTTTGCAAATGGACCCATTTGAATTCATGTACGGAAGGAAGTGTCGCACCCCTTTGAACTGGTCAGAAGTAGGAGAGAGTTAGATCTTCGGACCCGACATCCTACGAGAAGCAGAAGAGAAGGTTCACAAGATTCGTGAGCACCTCAAGACATCCCAGTCGAGACAGAAGAGTTACACCGACAAGAGACGTCGAGACCGCGCCTTCAACATAGGAGATTTTGTGTATTTGAAAGTGTCGCCATTGAAGGGAATGCAGCATTTCCAACTCAAAGGAATGTTAGCCCCCAGATATATCGGACCCTTCAAGATTCTGAACCGTCGAGGAGAAGTGTCATATCAATTGGAACTACCTGAAGAGATGTCAGACGTGCACAATGTGTTCCATATCTCATTACTTCGCAAGTGCCTCGAAGTTCCAGAGAAGACTGAAGTGTTCAAGAATATCGATCACCGGACCATAGAGATAAACGATGACCTGACCTATCCCGAAGTACCCATCCGTATTTTGGAAGAAGATTTCTGAACCACCAGAACCCGAAGCATCAAGTTTCTCAAGATTCAGTGGAGCAACCACACAGAACAGGAAGCTACCTGGGAGCACGAAGAACACATCAGGACGGAATTTCCCGATCTCTTCAAATCCTAGGTAATCTTTTCGTCCTTTTTTCAAATCTCGGGACGAGATTTTGTTTAAGGGGGGAAGGTTTGCAACATCCCAAAAATACTAAACTTGGATCATCAAACTCTAATCATTAAAATTAGGGTTAACAAAAACTTTTCTAAATAAAAATATGAAAGCATGCATGTGTGTATGCATCCCATTTTGAATTCTTTTGAATCGCCTTGTTTATGTGTTTCTTTGCTTGTAAAAGGATTCTTATGTGAAATAAACATCATCTAAACAATTCCCAAAATTTTCCCAAAGACAAATATATCAAAACAAACAAAATGAGTGAATGGTCATTTTGACCAATTTAACTCCCATGCCTACTTTGGCTGTCTCAAACTTTCAGAACTTAACAAAAACTTGTTTGGATCTTTACACCCCTTGATAGTACTCTTAACAAAGTATCAAGGCCCACCTTGTGATCATCCAGAAACTTTCAAATGCATAGTTTAAATGACAACTCAAAATTGAATCTTTATCATATGGGAAGATCCCACTTTTTCAAAAACCACTCAAACAAGCTCAACTTTCAAAACCCAAGCATCTGCAGACTCACCAGCACCAACCTAGCACACCCACCAAAAATCTTTTCAAAATTTAAAACTTGAATTCTTGCGGCCATTTCATCAAACACCTTGCTGATTCAAATCAAATAAAATCTAAACACTATTGTGAGTAGTGATTGGAGCCTAACTTGTTCCCTCTCTAGCTCACAGCAACCTCAGTAGATCATCTAGCAAACTAAACCAAGCACTAGCCCCACTGTAAGCTTGGCAATGCCATCAATGTTGAACAGCCGAAGATCACCATGTCACCCCAGTGTGGACAACAAGCTAGGATAAGAAACAAGCCTAGCCAACATGTCTAGGAGCAAGCCAACACCCCACCGCCACTCCCTGTCCAGCGCTCGAGCGTTGCCAACCTCTGGACCACATGCATAGACCGTGCCCAGCTTGCCAGCAACCATGCCGAGCATGCTCCAGAGCGCCGCCCTCGACACACGCCCACAGACCACGCGCCGCCCTCTCCGTGTGCATACACGATCACCACCAACCCAGGAGACCGCCAGACATCCCCGTTCGCCGCCCCATGCCCCGTAGCCACCGCTCGCCGTCGAAGACGCCGCCTCGGCCGCGCAGAGCATCGCACGTTCCAGACCATTTGCCACCGCCCCTACATGCGCATTAAAGCCATAGAGCATCGCCAGGAGACCACCAAGCGATCGCCACCGCCGGCCATGCCTCTAGCAGCCCGTAGCCATGTCGCCACCGTCGCCTGCCCATCCCGTTCGGTCTCGTCGTCGCGACTATAAATAGAGGCCACCCCCAGCCGAATTGAGCACACCATCTGACTCCTCTATTCTCACTGATCATTCCACCCCGTTGTCGAAGCAAGGCGAGCTTCGAATTCCACCGAGCCCGCTTTGGAGAAGAAGGAGCCAGCGATTGAGCCGCCCAGAGAAGCTGCCGGTACAGGAGGTTCGCGCCTCTCACCCTACTTTGAGCCCGGTGAGCCCCCGACAACCCCCACCTGCCGCGTTAGGGTTCAGTCTCGCCGGCGTTGCCCGACATGGACGAGGACCCTCAACCGTTGGATTAGAACTAGATCGAACGCACCATATTGCCCCATACCGCTTCGCACCCCCTCGTCTCACTGACGCGTGGGACATCAACTTAACCATCTCACGTAAGCGTTGTGCTTAGCAGGCCGGCCTAGTATCATTTCCCGCGCAGACCAGTTGTTTGAATTTGGATTTTTCCATTTTCATTCAAACACACTTCTGCACCTAGTTTCAAAAATCAACCCAGCTCGATTCAGTGCATCAAATTGAATGAAACCAATTTGGTTAGAAAGATATTGAAATGCTTAATCCAAGCCCATTGGATTCAAATCATTTGGATCTGTAGATCACCCTTGGTAAAAATAACAAGGCAGAAGCTTTTCTGCATTCAAACATTTTTCAAATTTAAACCATAATAGCTTTTGAGTTGATTCCAACTCTCAAAAATCACATTTAACCATACCTTTCATAATATATAAAAATATATAGGTTTACTTACAGAAATAATGACCAAGTAATAAAAGAATGCCACATAAGCATTTCTAGTCACTTTATTTAACTAAAAATAAAAGGTTAAACCTTATTAAATTGTGACACCACTTTAAATCACATTCCCATGGACAAAAATATGTGGTGATGACATGTGTTAACATGATCCCATGTTTGGTTTGGAGAATATTAAATCTTAAGTAGTTTTTCAATGAGTAGAAATTACTTTTCTAAAAATAAAAGGAATTAAACCAAGCTTTGATCTGGTAATGTTAGTGATGATGCTAGATCATCTATAGGACCCCTTTTGTGGGATGATTGCAAGTAGTTAAGTATTATTTGGTGATTGTGTACCTCGTATTTATTCATAGACACTAGTACCGACCAAGGATACGAGGAGGAAGGAGGATACTACGAAGAAGAAGCCGAGGAGAACTTCAGCCACTGCTCTGCACAAGGCAAGCTAACACTTGCAATTTAGCAAGCTTATACTGATACTGATGCAAGCCTAATACTACAAGTTGAATGTGCAAGCTAACACTTGCAAGATACTATACTTATGCAAGTCTTACTAATCAAGTTGACCTATGCAAGCCAATACTTGATTGTCACCATTCCAACTATATGCCTTAAGCATAGATTATCCTACCCACTTGATAACCCCAATCCTAGTTTTACTTACAAGCTTTATACTTTATTTCTTTATCAAAGATATTTACTTAGATCTTACCTAAGTGAATTGTAGATTCTAGTGAGATAATTGAAGGTTGCATAAAGAGCATAAAACTTGGCCTAAGCTAGATAATCTTGATGTCATCCTAAGGCATGATATTCAACTTAGTAAAACTCCACTAGTTTACTACCCCTCATTAGTACTTACCCCCACTTGTAGATGCTAGTGCTAAGCATAAAACTTGATCAAATTTAGATGGGAATACTTGGTGGAAAATTGGTTATGAAAACCTTGGAATGATGGATCATTCTATTTAAATGTTTTGGACATGTGTTTCCAAACACCAGATGATTTTGGTGATGAAAATGTTGAGGCATGAGCCTTAGCCCTTTATAAAACTGATGGTTGTCTAGATGCGATACCATTCCAATTTTACTGTACAACCACAATACCCGAGAATTGGGTAGGGCTTGACTGGAAACTTATATACCTTAGTATTAGTTCCCTCACGGCCAAGGTCTGAGCTGAGGCTACCTTGTGAAGATTGTCCACCTATGCAGTACCCGAGATGACAGTTGGGTCATGGTTGGGAGGCCAAACTCACAGGAGAGGTTCTTATACTAGGGAGTGTAATTGAAAGGTTAGGACTGATTATCCGCATACTGAGTATGGTGAATTCAGGATTTGTTCCTGACGGATGTATTGAGTGTTGCGGTGAAAGTGTACAATATCTGCAGAGTGTCAAATTATTCGAATAGCCGCGTCCGCGGTTATGGACAGTTGGAGTGGCCATACTGTTTTTCCCTGTCATATGTTTTCAAAATTACTTGTGAAATGATTTGAGACTTTGACTTGACCACAACAGAGTTGTGGCATGAGATACAAGTTCCCACTTAGGTGTTATACAACCTTAACTAGCATTCATTGTTTCCAAACTTAGTAGAGGTAAATCTGGCTTTTTGCAAAACAACGCTAGATCTTAGTGTCCTACTACAAAAACCCCTTTCACCTGTTAGTATTAGTTTGCGAGTACTTAAAGAGTACTCATGGCTTTGTCCCTGGCTATTCCCATGGCCAGACTATGAAGAGGAGTACCTGGAAGATGGACCCCAGGAAGGTTACGACAACTAGGATCATCTCCCATCGTCAGCATTCCCTGTGACCCCGAAGATGGAGCTTCGCCTACGCTACCGTTATTATTACGTATTTCCGCTGCTTGAGTTGTATTAAGAACTGGATCATGAGATCCTTATTTGTGTAAGACCTTATGTATGGTTTGTAATGGATGATGTACTGTGGTATCCAATTCTGTTATGTCTCGCAAAAATGGTAATCCTGGGATTGCGATGTATGGCATAACAGGCATCTGGGATTAAAAATCCGGGTGTTGACACCAAAGCACTTTCTACCGAAGCAAATATGTCTCTTGGTCAATATTTAGGCTATGAAGATACGCCAGTGGGTCCGATAGTACGACAGTATGTCCAAGGGGAGCCTCTAGTCAGTAATGAGGAGCTCGCGCGTCTATCCACACATATGTGAAATCTGCACGAACCGTACATGTTGCAAGAAGAAAAAAGCATCAGAAAGATTGGTTTCCGGTGGATGTTAGAAAGGAGCATCACTTCAAACCATAATCGATACAAGTTCAAATGACCGAACTGTTTCAGTTATACAACCAGCGCGCCCTTGACAAATCTATCATTGGTTGCTACTGTCTGTAAGTGATTTATTTCTATAATTAAGTTTGTAGCTCAGCTCGTTCATTGCATTTAATATATTATCCTAACTATATATCCTTTTGTATGATGATATTATATTCTGCAGAATGAAGATGCTTGAATACAAAAGAGATAGAAGATACCACGTTGGGTTCATTGACCCATATATCGTTAATGAATATACGTTAAAGAATCACCCCAAGGACGTGGAGAAAGACCTGTGCAGGTTCTTAACCGAGAATAATTTTGTTAAGGAAATACTATTTCCTTACAACTTCAAGTGAGTGTTTATATCGTGTACACATTTTATTTTTGCTTACTGGATGAGCTATGCATATATGCTTATGTAAACGTCCGCAGATTCCACTGGATCTTGCTAAACATTCAAGTTGACAACTCCCTAGTTGAAGTCCACGACTCATTAAGTTGGGACCAAGAGCAGTGGAGCGACATGAAAGCAATGCTCCATAAGTAATTTCAATCATTATCGCATTATATCGTCCTCTTTCATTCATCTCCTGATATCAAGTAACTAATAACTCCTTTGTTCATTTCCTTTGCCGAGCAGGTGTTGGACACGGTTCAGACATAAAATACCAGGTCCATTCAAAGAGGAGTTAACTTATAAAATGGTGAAGAGTTTACAACAGCCACCGGGAACTCATTTATGTGGATACTACGTCTGCAAGTACATCCGCGAGTTGACCAGTGAGCGGAAAGTTGACTCACATTATATTTATGATTTGCGGGAGAAACTAGAGCCAGACCAGCGCATAAGAGCAATTCAAGAGGAGCTGACGGGATTTATGATGAAGGAAGTCCTTGATGTACATGGAGAGCATTATGCAGATGACGTGGAACTCGATTTGCCTTAGTGATCTCCATGTAGCATATATGATATATATATTTATCAATGACCATGTAATTTCAAAACATTTATTCCTTTTGATATATATATCATCAATGTATGCTTGCAAGGGATCGATTAATTATATAGATGCATCAACATGTACCGTGTATGTAGTAGTGTAGAATATGTGTACTTAAATATATGTTTGAAATTATAGTGAAACACAAAACGAAAAAGGAACAGAATGGCAAAAAAGAAGAAAATACACAATCTCTATAGCGGCAGAGAAACATGCAATTCTCTGCCGTGGCAGGAAACCTTATAGTCCCGGGTGGTGTTACGGCCCGGGATTAGAGGGTTTCCGCCCCCCTCCCCCCCGCGGAGCTGAAACAGCCACGTGGCTGTTATCAGTCACGGGCCGTAGCGAGCCGGGACTAGTGGGGGGGCCTCTAGTCCCGTTTTCGCAGTCCCGGACTCAATACTGGGACTAGAGCCCGTCGCGGACCGGAACTAGAGGCCTTTTTTCCACCAGTGTTAATATGCTGAAAGAACTAAACAGCCTAGCCCAATACGGCACACAGTAGCCCGCTAGGTAGTCACGATCCTCCTGGCCTGTTATGATGTTACCCACATATGTTTTCTAAAAAAAATTCCTCACGTGCGATCCTTCAGGATCCCATCTCCCTCTGCCCCCAAATTCTCCATCGCCAAAGGACGGACCACCACACCATGCGCCGCCTCTCCTTCTCTCTATTTCTGCAGGTAAACTATCTACTTTTGTTATGCGCATTTTATCATTTAACAATCAGGACAGAGAGAAGCATAAACCACAAGTTTTCAGTGGAATGCATAAAACTGGGCACATCAGACTAAGTATATCTTGTACGTTTTAAGCACAATCATATATACTTTATAAAAATAATTGCTTGTAAGAATAAATAGTCAATGCATGGTATTGGTGCGTGCACAGCAATGCATTATCTAGATAGTACTTAAACTGCAACTTTCATGTCAAGAAACTATTATCTACAACTCTTTATTTACAACTATGTGAAAACATAATTCACACAAGTATTTTTTTCGTTGATCATATAGAATACAACCAGAAAATCCGGAAAAAGAAATGCGCTAGAAGTACTTCTTTCACCACTTGTGCTAATTAATCAAATATATCTATACGTAGTTGGAAGACATATTGGTTCATACAATACCGGGGAAAGCATAGGCATACATGTCCCTCTATGTGGAAAATGATTACATGCGATCACTTTCAATCCCTAACTTCTTTGTTCCATATTTGTTTGACACTAGGCCCTCTAACCACTAGTGGAAACGAGGTCTTTTGTTGATCCTGAAAAAGGGCTTTAACACCGGTTCTTCTACGAACCGGTGTTAAAGGGGGGAGGGGTCGTACCAGCGTGGCCCCTGCGGCAAAAAAGGAGCCTCCCCTTTAACACCGGTTCATGCCATGAACCGGTGTTAAAGGACCCTGCAACAGTGGCCCGCGCAGCCTCCCCCCTTTAACACCGGTTCGTGGCATGCACCGGTGTTAAGGGGGGGGCTATATAAGACACCACCCCAGTCCACACACACCCCACTCTTCCATTCTTTCACATTTTGGAGCCTAGCAAGAGGGTGTGAAGAGTGCTAGTTTTTTTTTATATGCACAAGAGGTGTTCGGTGAAATGCCCGAGAGCTCAAAATAAGTTTTCTTGTTGCTCTTTCCGTCTCGGTCGAGGTCGGCAACTATCCTTTCATGTGTCATTGATGTACTATATATATAAATGGTCATCTCCGTATTATTTTTTGATATATACTACATTAATGCAGATGAACCGGCAATGGATGTACGGTGACCGCCGCACTTCCGAGTACATTACAGGCCTCCAAAATTTCATCGTTGTGGCTAATGCAAACCGTGGTCACAATGGTTTTATGTGTTGTTCGTGTGTTCACTGTCAGAACAAGAAAGGCTACTCAAATACCAGAACCATTCACGCCCACCAGCTTCGATCCGGTTTCATGCCCAACTATAATTGTTGGACCAAGCACGGAGAAAAAGGGGTTGTGATGGACGACAACGAAGAAGAAGAGGATGATGACAACTATCATAATATGTATCCTGAATATGATGATAATGCAACGGGGGTAGATAATGAAGATCAAGAGGGAGCAGATGGGCCCGCTGATGACGATCTTGGTCGGGCCATTACTGATGCAAAGGAAGAATGTGAAACTAAAAAGGAGAAGGAGAAGCTGGAGTAGATGTTAAAGTATCACAAAACATTGTTGTATCTAACTTGCGAAGATGGCCACAAAAAGTTAGGTGCCACACTGGATTTGCTGCAATGGAAGGCAGAGAATGGTGTGACTGATAGCGCATTTTCAAAGTTGTTGGTAAAAATGAAGAATCTTCTTCCAAGAAATAATGAGTTGCCCGACAGTACATACCAAGCAAAGAAGGTTGTCTGCCCTCTAGGATTAGACGTGTAGAAGATACATGCCTGCATTAATGACTGCATCCTCTACCGCGGTGAGAAGTACGAGAATTTGGATGCATGCCCGGTATGCACTGCACTGCGGTATAAGATCAGACGAGACGATCCTGGCGATGTTGAGGGCGAGGCCCCTAGGAAGAAGGTTCCTGCCAAGGTTATGTGGTATGCTCCTATAATACCACGGTTAAAACGTCTCTTTAGAAATAAAGAGCATGCCAAGTTGTTGCGATGGCACATGGAAGACCGTAAGAAAGACGTGATGTTGAGACACCCCGCTGATGGGTCATAGTGGAGAAAAGTCGAGCGAGAGTACCCGGACTTCGCACGTGACGCAAGGAACTTAAGGTTTGGTCTAAGTACAGACGGCATGAATCCTTTTGGTGAGCAGAGCTGCAGTCACAGCACCTGGCCTGTGACCCTATGTATCTATAACCTTCCTCCTTGGTTGTGTATGAAGAGGAAGTTCATTATGATGCCAGTGCTCATCCAAGGCCCGAGGCAACCCGGAAACGACATTGATGTGTACCTAAGGCTATTAGTTGAAGAACTTTTACTGTGGGCCAAACCAGGTGTACGTATGTGGGATGAGCACAAAGGGAGCCATTTGACCTCTGAGCATTGCTTTTCGTAACCATCAATGATTGGCCTGCTCTAAGTAACATTTCGGGCAGACAAACAAGGGATACAATGCATGCACACACTGTTTAGATGATCTTGAAAGTGTATATTTGGATAAATGTAAGAAGGTTGTGTACCTAGGGTATCGCCGATTTCTTCGAACCTGCATCCAAGATGAAAGAAAGGCAAGCATTTCAAACGTCTGGCAGAACCCCGGAGGAAGCCTGTCCTCCGTACCGGTGAGGAGGTATTTGGTATGGTCAAGGACCTAGAAGTAATCTTTGGAAAAGGTCCTGGCAGTCTATCTGTTCTGAATGACGATGCCGGACACGTGCCCATGTGGACGAAGCAATCTATATTTTGGGACCTACCCTATTGGAAAGTCTTAGAGGTCCGCTCTTCAATCAACGTGATGCACGTGACGAAGAATATTTGCGTGAACCTGCTAGGCTTTCTAGGAGTGTATGGAAAGACAAAAGATACACCGGAAGCACGGCAGGACCAGCAACGTCTGAAAGCCCCTGAAGAGCCTATGCATCCACGAGCGAGAAGGGTAAACGATGCCACTTAACTCCTGCCAGCTACGCTCTTACCAAAGCAGAGAAGGAAATCTTTTTTGAATGTCTGAGCAGTATCAAGGTCCCGTCTGGCTTCTCGTCAAATATAAAGGGAATAATAAATATGGCAGAGAAAATATTCCAAAACCTGAAGTCTCATGACTGCCACGTGATTATGACACAATTGCTTCCGATTGCATTGAGGGGGCTTCTACCTGAAAATGTTCGAGTACCCATTGTGAAGCTATGTGCATTCCTCAATGCAATATCTCAGAAGGTAATCAATCCAGAAAGCCTACCAGGGTTACAAACAGATGTGGCCCAATGTTTTGTCAGCTTTGAGTTGGTGTTCCCACCATCCTTCTTCAATATTATGACGCATATCCTGGTTCACCTAGTAGAAGAGATTGCCATTCTCGGTCCTGTATTTCTACACAATATGTTCCCCTTTGAGAGGTACATGGGAGTCTTAAAGAAATATGTTCATAACCGTTCTAGGCCAGAAGGAAGCATCTCCAAGGGATATGTAACAGAGGAGGTCATTGAGTTCTGTGTTGATTTTATTCCTGACCTTAAGGCGATTGGTGTTCCAGAATCACGACATGAGGGGAGACTGCGTGGAAAAGGCACCATAGGATGTAAAGCAATGATATGTAGGGACGGGCATTCTCTCAATCAAGCACACTACACGATTTTACAAAGATCTATCTTGGTTGCCCCGTATATCAATGAACACAAGAATTTAATACGCCTCAAACACCCGAGGCAGTCTGATGAATGGATTATAAGTGAACACATGGCGAGTTTTGGCGGCTGGCTACAAAGACTTCTAACGAATAACACCACTGTTGGGGATCAGCTGTACTTGTTAGCCAGGACACCATCTTCGACTGTATGTACTTTCCAAGGGTACGAGATAAATGGGAATACATTTTACACGATAGGCCAAGATAAAAAGAGCACCAACCAAAATAGTGGTGTCCGCTTCGATGCAGCAGAAGACAATGGGCAAAAGACCACGTATTATGGGTTCATAGAGGAGATATGGGAACTTGACTATGGACCTAATTTTAAGGTCCCCTTATTTCGATGCAAATGGGTCAAGCTAACAGGAGGAGGGGTTGAGGTAGACAAGAAGTACGGAATGGCAACGGTGGATCTCAACAATCTTATGAAGGTAGACAAGAACTTAGACGAACCATTCGTCCTAGCCAATGATGTGGCTCAGGTTTTCTATGTGAAGGACATGTCCTCCAGACCAAAGAAAACAAAAAATATGCAAACGAATACATCATATGATGAGCCAAAGCGTCACATAGTTCTTTCAGGGAAAAGAAACATCATGGGAATCGAGGACAAGACAGACATGTCAGAAGATTATAATAAGTTTGATGAAATTCCGCCCTTCACAGTGAAAACTGACCCAAGCATTCCATTAAGTAAAGAAGATGCTCCATGGTTACGTCTGAAGCGATCATAAGGAAGGACATATGCCAAGAAGTTCATGCTCATATTATGTAACTCTAGTTCATGTTTTTAATATTAATACATGTCTTGAGTGTTAGTCATGTTTTGTGGATGGACCGGGACTATGAGAAGAAGTTGTCCCGATTCGTACTTACCATTAAGATCTGATCTCCAAAGGCGCGCGGTCACATATTAGAGAGTGACTCTATGACCAGTTTCTTGGAGATGCCGGAGGACTAGGCTCCGTCGGCATCTCCCTGAAACTGGCCGTAGTGGTGTCCCTGCTCTCGAAAACCATCTTGCAGCTTTGTAACTTCTCTAACTAGATCAATACACCTGGGAGCTAACTAATTTCACATATTAGGGAGTGCCTCTATGACCAGTTTCTCGGAGATGCCGGAGGACTGGGCTCCGTCGGCATCTCCCTGAAACTGGCCGTAGTGGTGTCCCTGCTCTCGAAAGGAGGTAAGGCATAGCCTCAAACTGGCTGGAGGACTGGACTCACAAGGATGCCTATTTATAGTACAAGCAGCTCGACATAGTGTCGAAACTTACAAAATAATGTCGACACTCACCCCTATTATTAGTGCTAACTCGTTGGTTTGTCCCGGTTGGTGTCTCCAACCGGGACTAAAGGTTCATCTTTAGTCCCGGTTGGTGACACCATCAGGGACAAGGTACACGCCGCACGACATAATGTCGACACTCACCCCTATTATTAGTGCCGACTCGTGTTTTGTCCCGGTTGGTGTCTCCAACCGGGACTAAAGGTTCATCTCGCCATATTTTCCCGCCATTTTTCTTCCCGCCATTTTTCTTCCCGCCAGTTCTTCTTCCCGCCATTTTTCTTCCCGCCATTTTTCTTCCCTTGATTCTTCCCTCTGATTCTTCCCGCTAGTTCGCTATATATATGTAGGGTTGGCCGCCATTGTCATTGCACATCTCTAGACTCATATCTGCAACCTCATCACTCTTTCCCAGGGCTTCCACCGTAGCACTAACCCCTAGGGAGGCGGAGGCCCTTTGCGCCTCGAACTACCCCTTGGCCACTTGTGTCCCCGTCGGCTGGATCTTTGGCGTCGGGCGTGTCGATTCCTCTGTCCCTCTAGGTGTGGCGCTACTGGATGGCCATCACGAACCACTACTACCGAGCTCACGCCGGAAAGCGGAGGAATCCCAGATGGCATCCCGACTATTTCCCTACTTGGGAAGCCTTCTTCATGGATCGGCGTGAGAGGCGTTCCGAGCACGAGGAGGCGGCCACCTCCTCCTAACTTCAACGAGGCCGGCCGTCGGCTATGGTGGCGGTCGGACTCTCGAGCGTCATGGCCTGTGACACTGCCGTCGACTCTAACCCCGTTGCGTTACCCTCAAGTCCAGCCCACGCTACCCTCAAGTCCAGCCCACGTACTCTCCGGAGGTTCAATTACGGCAACCCGGCGATGACGGCGGCGATCTGACGACTATAGTGGCGAAATTACAGTGTGTAAGGGAGCATGGTGAATCACTCCAACATTCGAAACAAGTTCACGATTGTTACTTAATCTGGCCATGTATCTTAATTTTTAGTTCTTTTATGTATCTTTATTTTCAGTTCCAGTTCGGCTTTATGTAACTTACTATTAGTTGCATTCTCATTCGAGGTTGACAATATGCTATTTTATCAAAAAAACAATGCAAGTTGAGCGAGGCTTGGCCCCGAGCTAAGAATCATCATGCCCGTTGTTCGACAAAGTTTGGCGACAGTTTAAAACGGGGATAAAAAAATAAAAAAGATCTAAACAGTGCGAAACCTTCGCGTGGTGTTATATTATGTGACATAGTTAGAAGGAAAAATCTCAAACTTGGTATATTGATTATATCTCGAAAAAACCTTCACAAAATGACCTATCTCATTCGAGGTTTCTTGGATTTCGGGTCAAATGACCAATGTTATGGCTAGAATCAAGGCATAGTTTGTGATAATATGGCTAGAAGATGCTATTTTATCAAAAAAACAATGCAAGTTAAGCGAGGCTTGGTGAGATTCAAGTGTATACAAAAGATGCGACATTTAAATATCCAATCAATTCAAAAATGTTAATACAAAAGATGCGGCATTAAAATATGATTTGATCTAATAAAATAGGGTTAGCTTTATTTTTATATGCTTAATATTTCTTATGTTCAAAGTTTTAGGATTTAACAATTTATTTTTGTTTGAATTGAATAATCAAAATTTATATGTAACTGTTTTAATTATTTTGAAAATTTTCATGTAAAGTAAATATAAAATGATTTACATGAATGGATAGATATTATTTTTCTGAAAATTATGATATATTATTCATATTTTTCTGAGTTGAAATGAAAAAGATATGAATTTTCTAAATTCATATCATATTTTTGACTTAAAATGCCCTTTAATGCATGAAATAAATGCCCCCTTTAACACGGTTCCGACACGAACGGTGTTAAACGGGAAAGTCTTGTTATTTTGTTTTATATCTTGCCTTTAACACCGATTCTGGCTGGAACCGGTGTTAAAGGGGTAATATCATCTTGTGTAAGCGGAATCCCTAACACGGTTCCACCACGAACCGGTTTAAAGAAGGGGTATTACGCCTTCCCTTCCTTTCTTCCCCAGAGCCGGATCAAACGCCACTGCCGCCATCGGAGCAGAAAGAAGCGCCGCCACCGCCCATCGGAGTAGAGAGAAGCCACCGCCGGCCGCCACCGCCCTCGGAGTGAGGGAGGAATCGTCCGTGGGTGCCCTGAATCGTCGGCCCTGTCACCCACCTCTCTCGCCGCCACGAATCTCGCCGCCGCCGCCTCCATTGTCGAGCTTCGGAGCTCGAGGTCCTCGACGAGGCAGTCGCCCCCGACCCTCTCTTTTCCGTATGACCTCTCCCTCTCACTTGACCGCATCGCCCTGACCACCTCTTCCCCGTGCAGGAGCAGCCGACCGCGCCCAATTCCTCGCCTGCATTGCCGAGGAAACAATCCACCGCGCCGAGGCCACCAACCTTCTCGCCATAGTACCCCGCCTCTCGTAGGCCACCTCGACATCGCCGGAGACCGCCGCATCCGCCACTAGCACCGCCGCCCGACGAGCCCGCCGCCTCCACGTCACCCCACCGGTGAGTCTCGCCTCGGACGCCCTGCACCGTCCGATCAATCTAAGATCCGACGGCCACCATCTGTCCCCACCGGTGAGTAGATTATTAATATCAAGTTGGATTTAACTTTTATAGTACGTGTTTACTGTAATAATTTAATTAGTTTTAATGGTCTTTTAGGTTAATAAATTCATATTAAATATCTACTGGTCCAAAAATCACAAATAATATACCTATGGATTCACAATTGTGTGTAGATCATCAATATGCAAATGGTTAAGCCAAATAATATAAGGTTTTTCAGCAATTAAATAAATGGTATAATGGCTTATTTAGAGTAATAAATTCATAAGAAAATAAATAATGTTCAGAAAACTACAAATAATATGTCCCTGGAATCACAACCCCATGGGGATTATATATCTGATTTTAGTTTGATTTTTAGACAACAGAAACTATTTAAATGATTTAAAACCCATTAAACACTATTTAAATCATAAGAAAAGATTTGTAACTCTGATTAGGGTGTATCCAATGCCTACTGGTTCGTATTAATGTCCTATATCCAATAAAACCAAGAAACAAATTTAATTCGACAGTTAGAATAGGCGTTACAATATAACTATTAAAAACCCTATATTGGCAAGTAATTATTAATAACAAATACTCCATTGCATTAATTGGCCTCTTGCATGCATCATATACTTCAGTATTGTTTAGAGAACTAAAGTAACAACCATTGTGACTTATTAAATTGCCATGCATGCATTTGTTGCATTTGTTTGATCTCTATGTGCTATTGTTTATGTTGTATGAAATTGTTTGCTCGATAGATTGCGAGGAGTGCAACGTGTGTGATTGCTACGAGTGCTTGAACGATTCCAACAACTATAAAGCCGAGTAGATGCTACCTTGTTCATGATGTTATCCTACTATTTTCAATGCATTGTCGTGTATTTTGTAGATGCATGTGTAGGATAATACTATCGCTATGCTATGTCCTATTATGAGGTAGGGCTTTCCTTGGAGATGAACCACCGTTGGTAGATGTGCTTAGCCATGCTATGATGGACGAGGGCTGGGTTACATCACTGAAAGTTGTTTCTAAATGTGTTGGTTTGCGAAAACTAAAACAACTTAATCAATGAATCTCCTGGGTGTGATGGGATTGATAATTTTTGGTGGTATCATTGCGGAAAGGCACCCAGGTATCAAGATAAAATGATTGGCTTCTTTATTTTGTAGCTTACGTGTACAACCATGTGCCAATAATGAAATGGGCAGTTGGTTGGACTTAGTAGGTTGTGGTAACTCGAACCCGCGTATCCAGAGATGTAGAATTTTGGTAGGTTGGACCGATATGCGTCGGGATTGGGGAGCTACTTCCCGAACAGTCTCTTCTTGGACTTCTCCCTATCATCACCCAAAATGAGAGTGATGGTACGAGCTGGGCTGGCCAAGTCACATGGATAAAGTGTAATAAATGCGCGCGCGAAACGGAATCCCCCCTGACTCATCCTGATTAGGGTTTCGACCCCTCGGAACTCGTTTAAAATGATCCAGCATCCTTAGGGTTTTAATTTCATTTGTGTATTTATTTGTGTATTTTTGTATGAATAATATGTATATTATTGTATGAATCCAAGTCCACTTGAATGTTTACACTCTTACTCTAGATAATATTATTGTTTTAGAAACTATGGATCCACTTAGTAGAAACCTTGAAGAAGAAGAAATAATGGAGAACATTATTGATGAGGACACCTCACAATATCTGAACTTGGAGGGACATGATGACGACAGCTCAAGTACTAGTCATGGAGAAGATGAAGACTCCGGTGAACGCAATTTAGTGGTTACAAAGTCCGGCGAGGTATATGCATTGATTAAGTTTCTGCTGACTTCCACCAACAATCTTCTTCTACATGTATTAATTAACGCTTCTTTCTTCTTTTAGCCCTCTGGATCGACCAGCCAGCAACCATCTTCTTCTACGAAAAAGAGCAAGTGAGGCGCGAGCCAGCGGTTGAAAGATCGTGCAAAGTTCACGATCGAAGCAGTCCGTGTTGATGGCAGGCCGATGGAGCCCAAGAAGGCCGCAGACAAATTTGTACGTCGGGCTGGAGTTCTTGTTAGGGACCAAATCCCAATCATAATTGAAAACTGGAATAAGCCAAAGAAGGGCGACGGTACCTTTGTCGATGACAGATCCAAAAGCGCTTTGGAATTCGTTGTTGGTAAATTTCACCCTTCCGCCAGAGGAGGATGAAAACAACCGGTTATAAAGGAAAAGGTCAAAGAGTGGACTCTAAAGAAGATGGTGGCGCTTTCCATGGCGAAGACAAAATTGAACAAATTTGTCAAATCTGGCGAGACTCAAATTTCAAGACGCATATTATGCGAAGATAAGACCTCAACGGCCTGAATTTGAGACATATAAAAAGTGCTATAGCTAAAAAATTGAGAAACCAATACGCAATGCCTGAAGAAGGAATATCACCAGAGGGCGGGTCGGTGGCTACATATCTCGAGAGGCCTAAGTGGGAGGAAGCTGAGAAGGCCTGCAGCTAGAGGATCACACCCAGACGGATGGGTGGGACCTACGTGCAAGACTTGGTTCTCTGAATCGGGGCAAGGTTGGACCCGAAGCAGATTGTGTATCTTCCCAACCCTCCTTGCCAAACCCGTCCTTTGAACTCATCACGGCATACGAGGAAACATCCGCCAGACCTTCCATCCGACAGAGAATGACCAGCTCACACGCCATCGGTAAAAAGAACACCACTGGACATGCATGAGGCACGGGGGTATGGCGTGGAAGGATGGGTTTTGCCGATGGGCGACTCTTACAGATGGCGGCGGAAAGAAAAAAAGCGTCTGAGCGGATGACACAGATAGAACATGCACTTGCAGCTGCAGCGCAAGTGAATGCACTGTGAGCCATCAAGCTACCGCCCATCTCAGCGGCACGAAGAGCCTGCATTGGAAGCTGCCGGCTCTGTCGGAAGCGGTGTGGCTTCCACGGAGAACGTGCAGCCACGCTTGAAATGGCGGGTCCTCGATACCCGTGGATGAGATCACGGAGACCGAACACGCTGAGCTGCATGTGAGATTAATGGGCTTATCCATTAAGGTGGTATCGGCTATGCCTTACCTCCTGTAGCTAGTGGAACTTACCACTGACCGATTCAGATGGCTATGCTATTGTGTGGGGTGGATGAGGTTGTGAAGGAATATGAGGAAGCACACTTGACCATGCTACGGTGAAGGGAAACTCAAATCAAATTTGCAGTGAAAACAACCATTCTTTGGAAGAAGGAACACATTGTGCTTCCAAATTGGAGGTCACTGCACCCCGCCATCTCCAGCAGTCGTGATCTGAGCCGACTATCTCTGTGCAGCCATCTCCGGCGCTTGACCATCTCTGCTGTGAGCCATCTCCGGCCCATCAGCCATCTCCGGTGCTTCAGCCATCTCCTCAGCGTAAGAGGAAGAGCACTTCCACGAAGAGCATCAGTAGCACTGCCACAAAGAAATCCGCAGGAAACAGTACGCCAAAGAGTTCAAAAAACTACGTCTCGCAGCCTTCCGCCAAGCCATTGCCGGTTTTACCGTGGAATCGCAGCGAATAGGATCTCGGAAGAACAGGTCAAGAAATTCTTTGCACCTAGATGGGTCGAGCCAAAGGAGAAAATAGATTCGGCGGTGGTGGAGAAGTTTTACAAAAATCTTTTGAAACCTGAAACCCCACTTGTGCCAGACTACGAGCGCCAGATTTTGAAGGCGGATGCAAGGCGCCGTAGGGAGACTGTAAGTAGCAGTCGTGAGGCACCCCAGAAAATAGTTCCCATGCTCGGAGAGCAGGAAAACCAATCATGCGCCCCGCTCCAAATGTTCGACACACGGGACGCTCCTCCCGTAAATGATTACGAGGCAGAGATACAAAGAAAGGCCAATGAGATGGGGATGACTTACATTGCATACTTGAACGTCATGGGAGACAACTTGCCCAAATGCGATGCCAACCCCATACAACCATGGAAGTATGGGAAGAATCTCGTCAAGAAAGAGGAGCTCAAGAATCTACCAACAAAGATGCGAAAATTGCACAAGTGGTACCTTGATTTCTGCAAGACGAGAAAAGAAGAATGGATCACGGCGCATATAAGAGATGAGATTTTCTTCTGCGGAGACAACGGGATCGACTTCAACATTCAAGACTTGCATTTTCTATTCAATCAGAAGGAACTCGACAAAGCTGCTATCAGCCTTTATTGTGTGTAAGTACTATTTCTGTAATTTATATCTCATCTCATTCACTTCATTAATTGCATGTATATATATGCTCACCATATATGTATATACTATTATGCAGGAAAAAGGTTATGGAATGCAGGAAAGGAGGCCCTTTTGACATTTGGTTCGTTGACCCAAATAGAGTTCATGAAGAAGTGGTAAGAACCAAACCCGGGAAAACAGAAGATTACTTCCCTAAGGTCTTTACTGAGACAACAAACCAAAAGGGAAATACTATTGCCTTACAACTTCTCGTGAGTACTGTTACCCTCTCTCTTGTACACATTCTATTTCGTCTTACTTGATGTTAAGTGTAACTGATGATGAGTTATGCGTGCGTAGGTTCCACTTTATTCTGCTAGTCATTCAACCCGACTCAGGAAAAGTCCTTGTCATGGACTCGTTACGAAAAGAAAAAGAGATATGGACAAACTTTAGAGAGATGCTCCAGAGGTAATTTCAATCATATTATCGCACTAGATCGGCAACTTTCGTGACAATAAGTAATTAATTACTCCTTTATCCATTTTCTTTGTCGGACAGGGTTTGGAAAAGGTTCATGGGCAGGGCCATGGGTGAATGGTCAGAAGAACTGAAATTTGTAGACCAAAATGTAAGTAATACTAGCTAGCTAGGTCTGCGTATCTCTTTGATTCTGCTTCCAATTCCATTATATCATGCTTTATTGATTATTATTTTGATTGAACTCTCTATTCTCGTAAAGTGCGCGCATCAGGGACACGGCAATAACTTATGTGGGTACTATGTTTGCGAGTTCATTCGCAACACGATATGTGCGATGGGCCAAGCTGCACTAGAACAACTTAGAGTAAGTAAAAAAAGTCCACAACATTATTTTATTACCATCAATTGTGTTGAGTTTTATTCTTATATATATATATTGACAGCCCATTCTTCATATATATTCAGATCGAACGGATGCGGGACCAACTCCTACCATTTGAACGCATACGAGCCATTCAAGAGGAATTGGCGGGGTTCATACTTGATGAGGTCGTCACGGCTGGCGGAGAACTCTTTAGATATCCACCAAAATGAACGATGATGATGTATGTGCCGATGACGATGTATGTGCCGATGACGATGTTTGTGTATAATAATAGTTGCTTAATTATTCATGTACTCGTATGTACCGATGACGATTTATGTGTATACCGCTCTCGATCGATTCCCCCTCCCCCTCCACGCCAGAGCAGGCAGAGGCAGAAGTCTACCGTGGCAGAGATTTAGGCCGTTTTCCTGCCGCGACAGAGTTCTGCCGCGGCAGGAAAACGAACTAAATCTCTGTCGCGGCAGAAGAACCTTTAACACCTGTTCCAGCCCCGAACCGGTGTTAAAGGGGGGGCCTGAGGCCTGCGGCAGCCCCACGTGCGCCACCCTTTAACACCGGTTCGTATAACACCGAGCCCTCAACAACGGTTGAGGAACCGCTGTTAGAGGGCCCTCCCAACCGGAGTTAAAGGGGGGGCTCTGCACTAGTGAACAGAACTAGTCTTAATGCCAACATCAGCCCTTAAATATTGATCACAAGTTATAATCATTTATGAAGTATTTTTCAGATCGCCACAAAAATAACGAACCAACTGGAGTAGAATAAATAGTCAATGCATGGTATTGGTGCTTGCAGAGAAATAAACTGTACAACTCTTGCCATCTTTTTGACATGAATTCATGATGATCATACCTCTTTACTACTGAATGCATTGTATTCTTTCCCAAGATCAAAATGATCAAGAAAGGTAGAAGGTGGCATCTGTAGCATTTCTAAGAGACAAAAAGTGAGCCTCTATGTTTCATTGCTAAAATATAATATTTGCGGATTTATTAAATCATGGCCGAGATGGAAAATGTTCTGAAGATGTGGAGGGGACTTGCTCCATGGCGCGGGTGTCTTCGCCCTGGCGGGTGGGCGGCCTCTCATCCTGGAGTGCCGAATCTCGATGCACTAGATGCAGGGCAGTCTCTCGTCCAGCCGTGTAGGTTGTTGACGCACCAGCGGCGGGGTGGACTCTCGTGCCTTTGGCGATGGGCTGGGGCGGCTTTGGCGATCTATCAGGGAATGGTTCTTCGATGGGATCTGGGGAAAAAAGTAATAGTAAGCGGTTTGTAATTACTGCATGGCTTATTGAAACTCTACGAACTCACATGGGCATAGTTGATTGGTTGAACACTTATGTCTTGCTTGAAAAAAGAGAAATTGTTTGTATTTTCATTCCTTGTATGCTATGTCATGTTGGAGTCTTTATGAGATTTCTACAAAATCTGCCGGTAATGGTTGCCAGAGTCGAAGCTAAAGACGGTGGCGAGTTGGCGTTGACGGAGACGACGTTCTAAGGCGCGCGCGAGCGAGCTAGAGATACTGGCAGCTGCGCCTGGTGCTGGCGAGTAGGTTCGTGGAAGCTAGGAGCAGTGGGGAGGTCAGGCGTCGCTGGAATCGGCCGGGAATGGTCGTCAGAGCAGCGACGGTGTGGGCAGCGATTCTCGCAGCCTGGTGGCGGAGAGGATGGGGCGAGTGAGGGGAATGAGAGAGGAGAGCAAGGCGATTAAGTAGGGCGTGATCGCTGGCGGTTTAATCGCAGCATTCAATCGAATTTTATTCCGCGGAATCAAAGCAGAAACGGCGAAGGAAAGGGGAAAGGGAGCGGGTCTAGCGTGCGGTTGAAGACAAAGACGTTGACGTGGCGGACCGGGGTGTCAGCGAGTGAGGGGGATACGGACTGCGATGAGAAAAAAATGAGTAGGGGAGAGAGAGGAGAGCCGGGTGGGCTGGTAATGGGCTAGATTGGGCTGGGGTCTAGGATAGGTTTAGTTGGGCCGGTCTTTTCTTTTTTTCTTTCTATTTCTTTTTCTTTTTTCCTTTTCTATTTTCTGTTTTTCAATTCAAACATTCATTTCAATTCAGATTTAATTACCAAACCTTTTTCATACTTTTCAGTAGTTGAGGATGCCAACTATCATGGTTTCCCTGAGTACGGAGATACTTCCATGGGGGATGCTGAAGGGGAGGTTGAAGAAGAGACACATGATGAACCCGCTGATGATCTTGGTCGAACCATTGCCGATGGACGAAGAGATTGTGAAACTGAAAAGGATAGGGAGAAGTTCAATCACATGTTAGAGGATCACAAAAAGTTGTTGTACCCAAATTGCGAAAATGGTCTGAAAAAGCTGGGCAGCACACTGGAATTGCTGCGATGGAAGGCTGAGTGTGCTATACCTGACTCCTCATTTGAAAATTTGCTGAAAATGATGAAGAATATGCTTCCAAAAGATAACGTATTGCCCGCCAGTACGTACGAAGCAAAGAAGGTTGTCTGCCCTCTAGGTTTAGAGGTTCAGAAGATACATGCATGCCCTAATGACTGCATCCTCTACCGCGGTGAGGAGTATGAGAATTTGGATGCATGCCCGGTATGCACTTCACTTCGGTATAAGATTAGACGAGATGACCCTGGTGACGTTGAGGGCGAGCCCCCCCGGAAGAGGGTTCCTGCCAAGGTGATGTGGTATGCTCCTATAATACCACGGTTGAAACGCTTATTCAGAAACAAAGAGCACGCCAAGTTGTTGCGATGGCATAAAGAGGAACGTAAGTCAGACGGGATGTTGAGACACCCCGCTGATGGGTCGCAATGGAGAAAAATCGATAGAAAGTATCCGGACTTTGCAGATGACGCAAGGAGTTTAAGGTTTGGTCTAAGTACAGATGGCATGAATCCCTTTGGGGAGCGGAGCTCCAGTCACATCACCTGGCCCGTGACTCCATGCATCTATAACCTTCCTCCTTGGTTGTGCATGAAGCGGAAGTTCATTATGATGCCAGTATTGATGCAAGGTCCGAAGCAACCCAGCAACGACATTAATGTGTACCTAAGGCCATTAGTGGAAGAAATTTTACATTTGTGGCACGAACCCAGCATACGCGTGTGGGATGAGCACAAGTAGGAAGAATTCAACCTCCGAGCATTGATTTTCGTAACAATCAATGATTGTCCTGCTCTTAGTAACCTTTCAGGACAGTCCAACAAGGGATACAATGCATGCACACACTGTTTAGATGAGACTGAAAGTATATATTTGGAACATTGTAAGAAGAATGTGTACAATGAGCATCGTCGATTTCTTTTGGCCAAGCATACCTTAAGAAAGAAAGGCAAGCATTTCAATGGCCTGGCATGTCACCAGACGAAGCCTAATGAGCGTACTGGTGCTGATATATTTGATATGGTTAAAGATTTGGATCAAATGATAACTTTTGGAAAGGGTCCTAGCGGAAAATCTGTTCCGAAGGACGCTGAAGGACACGCACCCATGTGGAAGAAGAAATCTATATTTTGGGAGCTACCATATTGGAAATTCTTAGAGGTTCGCTCTGCAATCGATGTGATGCATGTGATGAAGAATCTTTGCGTGAACCTGCTAGGCTTCTTGGGCGTGTATGGGAAGACAAAAGATACACCGGAAGCACGAAAGGACCATCAACGTATGGAAGACCCATATGGACTGCATCCAGAATGGTTTCAAGGTCATGCCAGCTATGCTCTTACCAAACAAGAGAAAGAAATATTTTTTGAATGCCTAAGCAGTGTTAAGGTCCTGTCTGGCTTCTCGTCGAATATAAAGGGAATAATAAATATGGTAAAAAAAGTTCCAAAACCTAAAGTCTCTTGACTGCCACATGATTATGACGCAAATGCTTCCGATTCCATTGAGGGGGCTTCTACCAGATAATGTTAGAGTACCCATTGTGAAGCTATGTGCATTTCTCAATGCAATCTCTCAGAAGATAATCAATCCTGAAGATCTACCACGGTTATAGAATGATGTGGTCCAATGTCTTGTCAGTTTTGAGTTGGTGTTCCCACCATCCTTCTTCAATATTATGACGCACCTGCTGGTTCACCTAGTCAAAGAGATTTCCATTCTCGGTCCTGTATTTCTACACAATATGTTTCCCTTTGAGAGGTTCATGGGAATCTTAAATAAATATGTTCATAACCGTGCTAGGCCAGAAGGAAGCATATCCAAGGGCTATGGAATAGAGGAGGTCATTGAATTTTGTGTTGACTTCGTTCCTGACCTTAGGCCGATTGGTCTTCCTCAATCGCGGTATGAGGGGATACTAAGTGGAAAGGGTACTCTAGGAAGAAAATCAATAATATGTAGGGACGGAAATTCTTACACCGAAGCACATTACACCGTTCTACAGAATTCTATCTTGGCATCCCCATATATCGAGGAACACAAGAAAATCTTACGCTCCAACATCCCTGGAAAGTATGACTCTTGGATTATAGATGAACACATGAAGAGTTTTGGTGGTTGGTTGCAACATCTCATCAAAAACAACACTCTTGGAGATCAGCTATACTTGTTGTCTAGGTCACCATCTTCGACTATATCAACTTTCTAAGGGTACGAGATAAATGGGTATACATTTTACATGATAGCCTAATATAAAAAGAGCACCAACCAAAACAGTGGTGTCCGCTTTGATGCAACATACAACAATGGGTCAAAGACCACATATTATGGTTACATAGAGGAGATATGGGAACTTTACTATGGACCTACTTTTAAGGTCCCCTTGTTTCGGTGCAAATGGGTCAAGCTGATAGGAGGAGGGGTTAAGGTAGATAAGAAATACGGAATGACATTGTTGGATCTCAACAATCTTGGGTACTTAGACGAACCATTCGTCCTAGCCAATGATGTGGCTCAGGTTTTCTATGTGAAGGACATGTCTACCAAAACTAGAAAAAGAAAAAATAAGAAAAAGAATACATCAGACGATGATCCAAAGCGCCACATAGTTCTTTCAGGAAAAAGAAACATCGTGGGAGTGGAGGACAAGACAGACATGTCAGAAGATTGTGATAAGTTTCATGAAATTCCGCCCTTCGCGGTGAAGGATGACCCAAGCATCATGTTAATGAATGAAGATGCTCCATGGATACGTCGGGATCAGAAAGGAACACACGCGAAGAAATGATGTGTAATAATTGTAACATTCTATGAGTGAAGATGCTCCATGTGTCCATTTTTATAGTGTTTTCTGCAAACAATCTTGAGTATGTTAGTCCCGTTTTGTGGCTGGACCGGGACTAAAGGGGGGCCTTTAGTCCCGATTCATACTTACCATTAAGATCTGATCTCCAAACGCGTGAGCTCACATATTAGGGAGTGCCTCTATGACCATTTTCTTGGAGATGCCGGAGGACTAGGCTCTGGCGGCATCTCCCTGAAACTGGCCGTAGTGGTTTCCCTGCTCTCGAAAACCATCTTGCAGATTGTCACTTGTCTAACTAGATCAATACGCCTGGGAGCTAACTAATTTCACATATTAGGGAGTGCCTCTATGACCAGTTTCTTGGAGATGCCGGAGGACTGGGCTCCGACGACATCTCCCTGAAACTGGCCGTAGTGGTGTCCTTGCTCTTGAAAACCATCTTGGAGATGCCTCAAACTGGCTAGAGGACTGGACTCACAAGGATGCCTATTTATAGTACAAGCAGCTCGGCATAATGTCGACACTCACCCCTATTGTTAGTGCTGACTCATGTTTTTTCCTAGTTGGTGTCTCCAACCGGGACTAAAGGTTCATCTTTAGTCCTGGTTGGTGACACCATCCAGGACAAGGTACAAGCCGCACAACATAATGTCGACACTCACCCCTATTATTAGTGCTGCCCGGCCCAGTCTGCCGCAATCCCTTCAGTCGCGGTTGGTTTCTCCAACCAGGACTAAAGATGAACCCTCTTTTTATAGGCATTTCCCTCTATTTATAGGCTGCTCGATCCAGCCTGCTGTATTTCCTCTATTTATAGGCTACTCTATTTATAGGCCTTTTCCTCTATTTATAGGCTGCTCTATTTATAGGCCTTTTCCTCTAAATACAACATCTTCATATTTAGGTAACACTCAAGACATTTATTAATATTAAAAACTGGGACAAACCGGGACTAGCTAACACTTGGCGGGAAAACTTGGCGGGAAGCGGTGGGAAATGGCGGGAAATATCTTTAGTCCCGGTTTGTGACTACAACCGGGACTAAATGGATTTTATATTAAGATTCTTTATAAAAGATATGATTTGAATTAAAAAAGAAAATTTACAAATGAAATAATTTATAAATGATGCACACAGATATATAGATATTATATTAACATTCTTTATATTTTTCTGATAATAATAGACATATTATTTGTTTTATTTAGATTTTTACAATAAAAGATATGATTTTCCAAAGTTTTATATTTGATTTGAATTAAAAAAAAAGAAAATTTACAAATGAAATAATTTATAAATGATGCAAACAGATATATGGATATTATATTAAGATTATTTACATTTTTCTGATAATAATAGACATATTATTTGTTTTATTTGGATTTTTACAATAAAATATATGATTTTCCAAAGTTTTATATTTGATTTGAATTAAAAAAAGAAAATTTACAAATGAAATAATTTATAAATGATGCAAACATATATATGGATATTATATTAAGATTCTCTATATTTTATTTGTTTTATTTGGATTTTTACAATAAAAGATATGATTTTCCAAAGTTTTATATTTGATTTTAATTAAAAAAGAAATATTACAAATGAAATAATTTATAAATGATGCTATATTAAGATTCTTTATATTTTTTCTGATAATAATCGACATATTATTTGTTTTATTTGGATTTTAACAATAAAAGATATGATTTTCCAAAGTTTTATATTTGATTTGAATTAAAAAAGAAAATTTACAAATGAAATATTTTATAAATGGTGCAAACAGATATGTGGATATTATATTAATATTCTTTATATTTTTATGATAATAATAGACATATTATTTGTTTTATTTGGATTTTTACAATAAAAGATATGATTTTCCAAAGTTTTATATGTGATTTGAATTAAAAAAGAAAATTTACAAATGAAATAATTTATAAATGATGCAAATAGATATATGGATATTATACTAAGATTCTTTATATTTTTCTGATAATAATAGACATATTATTTGTTTTATTTGGATTTTTACAATAAAAGATATGATTTTCCAAAGATTTATATTTGATTTGAATTAAAAAAAAGAAAATTTACGAAAAACAAATTAGTCGCGGGTCGTGGCTAGACCCGGGACTAGAGGGTGCCTGCGCGCGTGAAAACGAAGTGGCCGAAAAAACCCTTTAGTCCCGGGCCGTGGTTTAACCCGCGACTAAAGGGGGGGTCTTTAGTCGCGGGTTAAGCCACGACCCGCGACTAAAGACCCTTTAGTCATGGGCTGTGGCTTAGCCCGGGACTAAAGGTCCGTCCGTATATATTCCGCACGCCAGGGGGCTGCCCAACACTTAGCATTTCTCGACGAACGAAGAAGACGAAGACGAAGCATCGAAGATGTAGGGAGTCTTTGCCGCCGATTCCACCGCCGCCTCGCCTCCCGCCATGCGTGCTCCTTATGGCTTCTCACTCCCGCCTTTTCATATCCGTCTTGCTGCATGCGTCATGCCGTTGCCATTGGCTGGTCCGAGCTGGCGCCATTTCGCCGCCTCTCCGTCTTGCGTCGGTGAGCTAATGGGTGGTTTTTTTACCACAAGATATTAATTAGCTAGGGTTATTATTAGAATTATTGTTTTAGTTAGGATTAGGATTATTGTTTTAGTTATTAGGATTAGGATTACTATTTTAGTTATTATTTTTTTAATTAAAATGTTAGAATTAGGATTAGGATTAGGATTATTGTTTTAGTTATATTTTTATTTATTTATTAGGATTATATTGTTTTATTTATTTTTTGTTTTACCACAAATAATATTAGGATTATTGTTTTATTAGGGTTATTTTTTTGTTTTAGTTATTAAGATTATTGTTTTAGCACAAATAATATTAGGATTATTATAATTATGATTATATTGTTTTAGTTATTAGGATTATTGTTTTACCACAAATAATATTAGGGTTTTTTTTGTTTTAGTTATTAGGATTATTGTTTTACCAAAAATAATATTAGGATTATTGTTTTACCGCATATAATATTAGGGTTATTAATTTGAGTTATTAGGGTTATTGTTTTTTTGTTTTATTTATTAGGGTTATTGTTTTTTCTAACCTGTTTAACTCTCTTTTTTTATAGATAATTAAGTCATGGATCCATCCGAAGATCCTGGTTGCATCGGTGAAGGTTTTCTTCAGGGAAAGATAAGAGGTTAAATTCCTCTTAATATTACTACCAACGAAGATATTTTGCTCGAGGAAGAGATATCCTCATATCTGAATTCATCCGGTGATGGACTAGAGGAAAACCTAATGTACCAAGGGGAAGACCATATGGACGAAGGGCAAACAAATAACAACAATAATGATGGCCCCTCGACAGGATCCGGCGAGGTATATATATATAAAGCCTTGTGTTACCTATATTCATTAACTGATCTAGATATATATTAATCACTCTCTCTTCTTCTTTTAGCCCACCGGATCGAAGCAATCGACAGCTCGAACGAAACGAGCGCCGAACAAAAAGTTGGATGGTAATCAAAGGTTCACCATCGAAGAAATAGATGATGATGGTGAACCGATTGCTCCAGAGAAGCACCGGAGGATGTTTATAAATCAATGCGAGGTGCTTGTTAGGGACAACCTTCCGATCACCATCCAAGAATGGAATCAGTCAAAGAAACCCGGTGAAGAATCCAACAGCTATGTCACCGATGATGCCAAAGATGAACTTTGGTAGAAGCTCATAGCGCATTTCATACTACCTCCAGAGTATGAAGAATTTGAGGTAGATGGTATTACCCCAAGGCCGGGTGGGCTTGAAAATAGAGCAAAAGTCAAGGAGTGGGCTCCGAGCAAGATGGCTGAACTGTACCGGAACCACAAGAAAAGTTTATACACGAAATATGTCGCAAAAAAGAAAACTCCAAACTTCAAAGGAGTAAACGAGAAGTTGAGAGAACAGTGGCCCGATTTTGTACAGTACAAGCAATATGATAAAGCAATGGTAAAGTCGGCAAAGAACGCGTTAAATGCTTCCCAAAAGAAATACCATCATAAAATGGGGACAGGTGGCTACAAGAGTGTCGTCCCTAAGTGGGAAACTATGGAGAAGAAAATGAGGGCTAGAGGCATCACTCCTGGTACAGATGGATGGCCCGAGAGGTCAAATGTAACATCCCAAAAATACTAAACTTGGATCGTCAATTTCTAATCATCAAAATTAGGGCTAACAAAAACTTTTCTAAACAAAATTATGGAAGCATGCATGTGAGTATGCATTTCATTTTGAATACTTTTGAACCACCTTGATTGTGTGTTCCTTCTCTTGTAATTGGATGCTTAGGTGAAATAAACATCATCTAAACATTTCCCACACTTTTCCTAAAGACAAGTAAATCAAAACAAATAAAATAAGGGAATGGTCATTTTGACCAATTTAACTCCCATGCCTACTCTGGCTGTCTCAAACTTTCAGAACCTAACAGAAACTTTTCTGGATCTTTGCACCCCTTGAATGTACTCATACCAAAGTATCAAGGCCCACTTTGTAATCATCCAGAAACTTCCAAATGCATAGTTTAAATGGCAATTCAAAATTGAATCTTTATCATATGAGAAGATCCCACTTTTTCAAAAACCACTCAAACAAGCTCAACTTTCAAAACCCAAGCATCTGCAGACTCCCTAGCATCAACATAGCACACCCACCAAAAATCTTTTCAAAATTCAAAACTTGAATTCTTGCGGCCATTTCATCAAAAAGGTTGCAGACACAAATCATCAAAATCCTAAACATTATAGTGAGCAGTGATTGAAGCCTAACTTGTTCCCTCTTTAGCTCACAACCATCTCAAGTTAAACCAAGCACTAGCCTCAATGTAAGCTTGGCATTGCCATCAATGGTGAACAGCCGAGCACACTCATGCCATCCCAGTGGAGACAGCAAGCTAGGAGAACATTTAGCCGTGCCAACCTTGTCTAGGAGGCAGCACACCGTCCACCGCCACTCTCTGTCCCAGCCGCGAGTGTTGCCAACCCCTGGACCACACGCACGGACCGCACCCAGCTTGCCAGAAACCGTGCCGAGCATGCGCCAGAGCGCCACGCTCGACCGAAGCCCACAGACCGCGTGCCACCCTCGCCGCGTGCATACGCGATCACCACCGACCCAGGAAACCGCCCGACATCCCCGTTCGCCGCCCCATGCAGACAGCCCATCGCCGTCGAAGACGCCGCCAGAGAGCACCGCACGCCTGCACCAAACCGCGCTTCTACACGCGCATTTAAGCCGTAGAGCATCGCCAAGAGACCACCAAGCGATCGCCACCGCCGGCCATGCTTCTAGCAGCCCGTAGCCATGTCGCCATCGTCGCCTGCCCATCCCGTCTGGTCTCGCCGTCGAGCCTATAAAAGGAGGACTCCCCCGCTCGAATTCTTCACACCATTCCAATCCTCTCTCACCCAGAAGCACCCCACCTCATTCCCGGAGCAAGGCGAGCAGCGCATCGCCGGAATTGTGCCGGAGCAGGCCGCCTCTGGAGAAGAACGGTGCCATCGATTTCGTCCACCCCAGGAGACGCCGCGACCACCCCTGAGTTCGCCGTCGTCGACTTCATTGTTCGCCTGCCTCGCCGACCTTTGCCTGCACCCCGGTGAGCCCCCAACGACCCCCACTGGCTATGCTAGGTTTCTGTCTCGCCGGCGTTGTCCAACGTCGACGATGACTCTCAGCCATTGGATTAGAACCCGATCGAACGCACCATATCACCCCATACCTCTTCGCACCCCTGTGTCACTGACGCGTGGGGACAACAACTTAAACAGCCCGAGGAAGCATCGCTTAGCGTGCCAAGATCGATTCTCACGAGCCAGTTATTTGAATTAAACCTTTTCCAATTTAATTCAAACACACTTTTGTACCCAGTTTCAAAAATCAACCCAGGTCGATTCAATGCACCAAATTGAATGAAACCAATTTTGTTAGAAGGGTCTGGAAATACTAAATCCAAGCCCGTTGGATTCAAGTCATTTGGATCTGTAGATCATCCTTGGCAAAAATAACAAGGCAGAAGCTTTTCTGCATTCAAACATTTTTCAAATTAAAACCATGTTAGCTTTTGAGTTGATCCAACTCTCAAAAATCACATTTAACCATACCTTTCAGAATATATAAAAATATATAGGTTTACTTACAGAAAGAATGTTCAAGTAATAAAAGAATGCCCCATAGGAATTTCTAGCCACTTTAATTAATTAAAATAAAAGGGTAAAACCTTATTAAATTGTGACACCACTTTAAATCACATTCCCATGGACTAAAATATGTGGTGATGACATGTGTCAACATGATCCCATGTTTGGTTTGGAGAATATTAAATCTTAATAGTTTTTCAATGAGTAGAAATTACTTTTCTAAAAATAAAAAGAATTAAACCAAGCCTTAATCTTGTAATGTTAGTGATGATGCTAGATCATCTATAGGACCCTTGTGTGTGATGATTGCAAGTAGTTAAGTATTGTTTAGTGATTGTGTACCTCGTATTTATTCATAGACGCTAGTACCGACCAAGGATACGAGGAGGAAGGAGGATACTACGAAGAAGAAGCCGATGAGAACTTCAACCACTGCTCTGCACAACGCAAGCTTATACTGATATTGTGCAAGCCTCATACTACTAGTGAATGTGCAAGCTAACACTTGCAAGATACTCTACTGATGCAAGCAAACCCTCACTTGCTACCATGCCTACTATATGCCTTAAGCATATGTGATCATACCCACTTGATACCCCAATCCTAGTTTATTTGCAAGTTTCTACTTTATTTCTTTATCAAAGCTTTAACTTAGAGATTGACTTAAGTGACTTGTATATTCTAGAAAGATGTAGCTGAAGGTTGCATAAAGAGCATAAAATTTGGCCTAAGTTAGAAACCTTGATGTCATCCTAAGATATACGGTTGAACTTAGTTGAAACTCCACTAGTCTACCACCCCTCATTAGTACTTATCCCCACTTTGAGATGCTAGTGCTAAGCCTAAAACTTGATCAAGCTTAGATGGGAATACTTGGTGAAAATGGTTATGAAAACCTTGGAATGATGGATCATTCTATTGAAATGTTTTGACATGTGTTTCCAAAACACCAGATGATTTTGGTGATGAAAATGTTGAGGCATGAGCCTTAGACCTTTATAAAACTGATGGTTGTCTGGATGCGATACCATTCCAATTTTATCGTACAACCACAATACCCGAAGATTGGGTAGGGCTGGACTGGAAACTTATATACCTTAGTATTAGTTCCCTCACGGCCAAGGTCTGAGCTGAGGCTACCTTGTGAAGATTGTCCACCTGTGCAGTACCCAAGATGATAGTTGGTCATGGTTGGGAGGCCAAACTCACAGGAGAGGTTATTATACTAGGGCGTGTAATTGAAAGGTTAGGATTGATTATCCGCATACTGAATGGTGAATTCAGGATTTGTTCCTGACGGATGTATCAAATGTTGTGGTGAAAGTGTACAATCTCTGCAGAGTGTCAAACTATTCGAATAGCCGCGTCTGCGGTTATGGACAGTTGGAGTGGCCATACTGTTCCCCCGTCATACTTTTCAAAATGACTGGTGAAATGAATTGAGACTTTGACTTGACCATAACAGGGTTGTGATATGAAATACCAGTTCCCACTTAGATGTTATAAAATTCAACTAGCATTCGTTGCTCCTAAACTTAGTAGAGATAAATCTGGCTTTTGCAAAACAACCCTAGAGCCTAGTGTCCTATTATCAAAAACCCCTTTCATTTGTTAGTATTAGTTTGCGAGTACTTAAAGAGTACTCATGGCTTTGTCCCTGGCTATTCCCATGGCCAGACTATGAAGAGGAGTACTTGGAGGATGGACCCCAGGAAGGTTACGACAACTAGGATCATCTCCCATCGTTAGCATTGCCTATGACCCAGAAGATGGAGCTTCGCCCACGCTATCGTTATTATTACGTATTCCGCTGCTTGATGTTGTATTAAGAACTGGATCATGAGATCCCTATTTGTGTAAGAACCTATGTATGGTTTGTAATGGATGATGTACTGTGCTATCCAATTCTGTTATGTCTCGCAAAAATGGTAATCCTAGGATTGCGATGTATGGCATAACAGGCATCTGGGATTAAAAATCCGGGTGTTGACATCAAAGCACTGGTGGTACGGGAACGGGGGATCGTTGGACCTAGAAACAGGGAAAACATTATTTCATGAAAAAATTCTAAAACCCTCGCAAGACCTTATTCAAGCAATCAACGATGCTCAATTGGGATTGTTCCGTCCCGAGAGAGAGAACGACGAGCTGACACGTGCCCTAGGGAATCCTGAAAAGGGAGGATGAACACGAGGCAAAGGCGCCGGTGTCTCCAGGAAGAAAGGGTTTCTTCAGTACGATGCCAGTTACATAAGCCGTTAGAGAAAGAAGGACCAGGAGGCAGACCGGATCTCCAGGGTAGAGCAGGACCTAGCTAATCTGAAGAACCTCATGCATGAAATTAGCCAAAGGCCGCCATCATCAACTCACCCGCGGGCTTATGATCATGCATTGGATCTTAGCCAGCGGAGAAGTAGCATGGATTCCACGGAGGTCCGGGCTGATGATCAAGCACTGCTGGATGATGCACCGGCTCCTCACTACCCTGTGGATTATGTTAGAGAGATGGCACAATGTGAGCTACATCAGCCAATGAACAACCTATCCTTCAAGGTGGTGATCGACACTGCTTTACCTTTTCTACCTAGAGCACTCCACCATTCACTTCCGATTCCACCAGGCTATGCTCGTGTCACGGTGGATGACATAGTGGAGGATTTTGCGGACCTAGAGATTGAAATCGCTACGCCTGATGGCCTTAAGAAATTAGGAGATGTCAAGCGCAACATCATTCTATGAAATAAGAAGTACATCAAGTTTCCAGGCTCGGCGCCAAGGCCACCGACTCCAAGGAATCGAAGTCCACCCCTCATCGAATATCGTCAACCTCCAAGTCCACCCCAACCCGATTATCGCCAACCTCCAAGTCCACCCCGCCCCGCTAATGATCACCGCAGCAGGAGTACATCAACTCGATCTCCGCCTCTGTGCAATACTCAATCTCCGCCTCCTCCTACGTGCAATACTACTACCTCGTCGAAGAAACGGAAGTTCGACGCTCCCTCGCGCCCCACATCGAAGAAAGGTCAAACAGCGAAGATAGTCGACATCCCGCTGGCTCTTCCAAAGAGACCTTATGACAAGACCGATGAGGAAACTAACACGGATGTGGCTGCCCAAGTTAAGGCGCATTTTGCACCCAAAAAGCCTGAGCCAAAGCCGGTATATGATGAAAAAATTAAAAAGTGGGCTAAGTCCTTTCTTGAGCAACCATCCCAGATATCGATGAATCTGGAATCAGACTATGACCGGGAGATTATTAAGCAAGCAAATAAGAAAAAAATCACAACTGCAAAAAGCGGGAAGCAAGTTTCCCAGCTCGGAGCACAGAAGAATCAATCGGTTGCCCCGCTCAAAGTCATTTCAGACCTCGACAAGGCCTTCAGAGCTGAAACGGATATGGACATGCAAATAATGGACCCCAAAGCCCGTAATAATGCAGCACTAATGGGAATCACTGTATCGCAGACCAAATGTAACATCCCAAAAATACTAAACTTGGATCGTCAAACTCTAATCATCAAAATTAGGGTTAACAAAAACTTTTCTAAATAAAAATATGAAAGCATGCATGTGTGTATGCATCCCATTTTGATGTGTAAAAGGATTCAAGTTTATGTGTTTCTTTGCTTGTAAAGGATTCTTATGTGAAATAAACATCATCTAAACAATTCCCAAACTTTTTCCAAAGACAAATAAATCAAAACAAACAAAATGAGTGAATGGTCATTTTGACCAATTTAACTCCCATGCCTACTTTGGCTGTCTCAAACTTTCAGAACTTAACAAAAACTTGTTTGGATCTTTACACCCCTTGATAGTACTCTTAACAAAGTATCAAGGCCCACCTTGTGATCATCCAGAAACTTTCAAATGCATAGTTTAAATGACAATTCAAAATTGAATCTTTATCATATGGGAAGAGCCCACTTTTTCAAAAACCACTCAAACAAGCTCAACTTTCAAAACCCAAGAATCTGCAGACTCACCAGCACCAACCTAGCACACCCACCAAAAATCTTTTCAAAATTTAAAACTTGAATTCTTGCGGCCATTTCATCAAACACCTTGGTGATTCAAATCAAATAAAATCTAAACACTATTATGAGGAGTGATTGGAACCTAACTTGTTCCCTCTATAGCTCACAGCAACCTCAGTAGATCATCTAGCAAACTAAACCAAGCACTTGCCCCACTGTAAGCTTGGCAATGCCATCAATGGTGAACAGCCGAAGCTCACCATGTCACCCCAGTGTGGACAGCAAGCTAGGAGAAGAAACAAGCCTAGCCAACATGTCTGGGAGAAAGCCAACACCCCACCGCCACTCCCTGTCCAGCGCTCGAGCGTTGCCAACCCCTGGACCACACGCACAGACCGTGCCCATCTTGCCAGCAACCATGCCGAGCATGCGCCAGAGCGCCGCCCTCGATACACGCCCATAGACCGTGCGCCGCCCTCTCCGCGTGCATACACGATCACCACCGACCCAGGAGACCGCCAGACATCCCCGTTCGCTGCCCCATGCCCTGTAGCCACCGCTCGCCGTCAAAGACGCTGCCTCGGACGTGCAGAGCATCGCATGTTCTAGACCATTTGCAACCGCCCCTACATGCGCATTAAAGCCGTAGAGCATCGCCAAGAGACACCCAAGCGATGGCCACCGCCGGCCATGCCTCTAGCAGCCCGTAGCCATGTCGCCACCGTCGCGTGCCCATCCCGTTCGGTCTCGTCGTCGCGATTATAAATAGAGGCCACCCCTAGCCGAATTGAGCACACCATCTCACTCCCCTCTTCTCATTGATTGTTCCACCCCGTTCCGGAATCAAGGCGAGCAGAGCTTCGCCGGAATTCCAACGGAGCCCAACTTATTTGGAGAAGAAGGAGCCGGTGATTGAGCCGCCCGGAGAAGCCGCGATGCAGGAGGTTCGCCGTCATCGACTTCGTCGTTCGCCCGCCTCGCCGACCCTTGCCTGAGCCCCGGTGAGCCCCCGACAACCCCCACCTGCCGCGTTAGGGTTCAGTCTCACCGGCGTTGCCCGACGTGGACAACGACCCTCAGCCGTTGGATTAGAACTAGATCGAACGCACCATATTGCCCCATACCGCTTCACACCCCCTCGTCTCACTGACGCGTGGGGACAGCAACTTAACCAGCCCGCGTAAGCACTGTGCTTAGTAGGCCGGCCCAGTATCGTTTCCCGCGCAGCCCAGTTGTTTGAATTTGGATTTTTCCATTTTCATTCAAACACACTTCTGCACCTAGTTTCAAAAATCAACCCAGCTCGATTCAGTGCACCAAATTGAATGAAACCAATTTGGTTAGAAAGATATTGAAATGCTTAATCCAATCCCGTTGTATTCAAATCATTTAGATCTGTAGATCACCCTTGGTAAAAATAATAAGGCAGAAGCTTTTCTGCATTCAAACATTTTTCAAATTTAAACCATAATAGCTTTTGAGTTGATTCCAACTCTCAAAAATCACATTTAACCATACCTTTCAGAATATATAAAAATATATAGGTTTACTTACAGAAATAATGACCAAGTAATAAAATAATGCCACATAAGCATTTCTAGTCACTTTATTTAATTAAAAATAAAAGGTTAAACCTTATTAAATTGTGACACCACTTTAAATCACATTCCCATGGACTAAAATATGTGGTGATGACATGTGTCAACATGATCCCATGTTTGGTTTGGAGAATATTAAATCTTAAGTAGTTTGTCAATGAGTAGAAATTAATTTTCTAAAAATAAAAGGAATTAAGCCAAGCTTTGATCTGGTAATGTTAGTGATGATGCTAGATCATCTATAGGACCCCTTTTGTGGGATGATTTCAAGTAGTTAAGTATTGTTTGGTGATTGTGTACCTCGTATTTATTCATAGACACTAGTACCGACCAAGGATACGAGGAGGAAGGAGGATACTACGAAGAAGAAGCCGAGGAGAACTTCAACCACTGCTCTGCACAAGGCAAGCTAACACTTGCAATTTAGGAAGCTAACACTTGCAATTTAGAAAGCTAACACTTGCAATTTAGCAAGCTTATACTGATACTGATGCAAGCCTAATACTACAAGTTGAATGTGCAAGCTAACACTTGCAAGATACTATACTTATGCAAGTCTTACTAATCAAGTTGACCTATGCAAGCCAATACTAGCTTGCAACCATTCCAACTATATGCCATAAGCATAGATGATCCTACCCACTTGATAACCCCAATCCTAGTTTTACTTACAAGCTTTATACTTTATTTCTTTATCAAAGATATTTACTTAGATCTTACCTAAGTGAATTTTAGATTCTAGAGAGATAATTGAAGGTTGCATAAAGAGCATAAAACTTGGCCTAAGCTAGATAATCTTGATGTCATACTAAGGCATGATATTGAACTTAGTAAAACTCCACTAGTTTACCACCCCTCATTAGTACTTACCCCCACTTGTAGATGCTAGTGCTAAGCATAAAACTTGATCAAATTTACATGGGAATACTTGGTGGAAAAATGGTTATGAAAACCTTGGAATGATGGATCATTCTATTGAAATGTTTTGGACATATGTTTCCAAACACCAGATGATTTTGGTGATGAAAATGTTGAGGCATGAGCCTTAGCCCTTTATAAAACTGATGGTTGTCTGGATGCGATACCATTCCAATTTTACCGTACAACCACAATACCCGAGAATTGGGTAGGGCTTGACTGGAAACTTATATACCTTAGTATTAGTTCCCTCACGGCCATGGTCTAAGCTGAGGCTACCTTGTGAAGATTGTCCACCTGTGCAGTACCCAAGATGATAGTTGGTCATGGTTGGGAGGCAAAACTCAAAGGAGAGGTTCTTATACTAGGGAGTGTAATTGAAAGGTTAGGATTGATTATCCGCATACTGAGTATGGTGAATTCAGGATTTGTTCCTGACGGATGTATCGAATGTTGTGGTTAAAGTGTACAATATCTGCAGAGTGTCAAATTATTCGAATAGCCGCGTCCGCGGTTATGGACAGTTGGAGTGGCCATACTGTTTCCCCGTCATATGTTTTCAAAATTACTTGTGAAATGATTTGAGACTTTGACTTGACCACAACAGAGTTGTGGCATGAGATACAAGTTCCCACTTAGGTGTTATACAACCTTAACTAGCATTCGTTGTTTCCAAACTTAGTAGAGGTAAATCTGGCTTTTTTGCAAAACAACCCTAGAGCTTAGTGTCCTACTACAAAAACCCCTTTCACCTGTTAGTATTAGTTTGCGAGTACTTAAAGAGTACTCATGGCTTTTTCCCTGGCTATTCCCATGGCCAGACTATGAAGAGGAGTACCTGGAAGATGGACCCCAGGAAGGTTACGACAACTAGGATCATCTCCCATCGTCAGCATTCCCTGTGACCCCGAAGATGGAGCTTACCACGCTACCGTTATTATTACGTATTTCCGCTGCTTGAGTTGTATTAAGAACTGGATCATGAGATCCTTATTTGTGTAAGACCTTATGTATGGTTTGTAATGGATGATGTACTGTGGTATCCAATTCTGTTATGTCTTGCAAAAATGGTAATCCTGGGATTGCGATGTATGGCATAACAGGCATCTGGGATTAAAAATCCGGGTGTTGACAAGTTGGTATCAGAGCCATCCTGACCATAGGAGGCCCTAGTTAGACTGGACGTTTGGAATAAAAAACTTAGTTTTAAAACCAAAGAAAGCAAATATTTACAAAAACTTATTCTCATTCTTACCTCTTGGACTCTTTCATAAAAATTCACGCTACTCCAAAATTATTTCGAAGCTTACATCAAATTTTGCACCCTAGATCACTTTTAGTAAAACTCACAACTACGCTAGTGCACAAACGTAGTGAGTAGTATTCAGTCCCACTGTATCGTAGTTTCCAGAATGGTTCCTAAAACCATCTGTTTTTCTTGTTTTGTGGTGTGTGTTTGTATCGTGTGCTATGAATGAATGAATGAAAAGCAAGTTGCTAGAAAAAGCTGAGTCAAACTTTAAAAAGATTTTCAAAGTCCCAGAACCATAGAAATTTCCCTCTTTTGTCATGATCTATCTCAATCTTCAGATGCCATGTGGAGGAAGTGGTTCATCCCCGGACCCGATGTTGCAGATCCTGAAAATGTTGGTTTCTGACCGCGAAGCTAAAAGAGCGGAACGTCAAGCCAACCTAGCCACCCTGCAACAGATAGCTTAGCTTTCCCACAACAACCAAGGCCACGGAAACCCGGACAACCATGGATCTAAGCTCAAGAATTTCCAGAACACCAACCCACCTGTTTTCACTAAGTCTGAAGAGCCCCTAGATGCCGACGATTGGCTGTAGACCATGGAAAATAACCTTGAAGTCGCCGGAGTGGAAGTTAACGAGAAAGTTCTGTTCGCCACCCACTATCTAGCCGAAGATGCCAGGGCATGGTGGAACAGTGTTCGCGCAATGACCGGAGGCCAAATGATGACCTGGGAGAAATTCAAGGTCAAGTTCAGTAGAACCCATGTGCCACCGGGTTTGATCAATAGAATGAGAGACTAATTCAGAGAACTGAAGCAAGGAAGGATGACCGTAGTGGAATACCGTGACAAATTTTTGTCATTATCTAGGTATGCCCCGGATGAGATTGGCACTGAAGCCAAGAAGAAAGAAAGATTCCTGAATGGTCTGCACGATGAGATGCAGACTGTGTTGGTAAATATTCCCGTTATGGATTGAAGCCATTGTCGACTTTGCCATCCAGATGGAAGGAAAGATCAACCAAGCAAATCAGAACCGCAAGCGTCGCATGATGCATCAACCAGTAACCCATCAGACCCCAAAGTATCTCCCTAACCCATCTCCAGGATTTGCCCCAAGAACCAACAGACCCCCAATGAACCGTCCGACCTATCCCAACCGTGGAAACCCTAGGCCCAGAGGAAATCACAACAACCCCGGCAACTCTAGCAATTTCAACCATGCACCACCCAAGTTCAACAACAACAATGCTGCCACCAACACCAACACTGCCCTGAGGACTGGAAGCAATGATGTGCCTGTTGCAGCAAAGGACAAGTCGCAAGTGACTTGTTGTGACTGTGGAAATAAGGGACACTATTCCAACGAGTTCCCTAACAAGAAGAATGCCGCATCCCCCAATACCAATGCCCCAGATCAGCAGCAGCATCGTGTTCACCCAGGAAGAAGTTTTGCCCCAGGAAATTCACTCAACCGCAACGGTCGTATTTTCCTCATGCGTGCTGAAGAAGCTCAGGAAGCGCCAGACGTCATGCTGTTATGTTTTCTGTTAATTCAGTACTTGCAAGAGTGTTGTTTGATTCTGGTGCATCGCATTCATTTGTCACCGAAGAATTTGCATGCACTAGTAAAATTCAACCAACAAAACTGAAGCATGTTATGATCGTCCAAATTCCCGGTTCAACCACCAAAGCTAGGAAAATTTGCAAAGCCGTCCCTATTCGAATCCATGGCATATATTTTTATGCTAATCTGATAGTACTCGGAACTAAAGGTTTGGAAGTAGTACTAGGAATGGATTGGATGTCCAAACATAAAGGATTAATTGACTGTGCCAAGAAAGCCATCACCATGACCAAGACATTTAATATCGACGAGCATATATCTAAAACCTTACCTCGCCAATTCTAGTGCAACAAGAGTATAGCCCAACCTACCATTGACCAAGTTCGGATAGTCTGTGAATACCCCGATGTATTTCCAGATGTTTTGCCCGGTATGCCCCCAGATCGGGATATCGAGTTTATGATTGAACTAATCCCCGGAATAGGACCCATAGCCCAGAGACCCTATAGTATGAACCCGTATGAACTAGAAGAACTAAAGAAGCAACTGGATTCCATGTTGGAAATTGGATTGATTCAACCAAGTGCGTCACCTTGGAGATCACCTATTTTGTTCGTGGATAAGAAGGATGGAGGTAACCGTTTGTGTACGGATTACAGGAAGTTGAATGATGTAACCATCAAGAACAAGTACCCCTTGCCCAAGATAGAAGATTTGTTTGATCAGTTGACCAATGCCAAAGTGTTTTCTAAGATTGATCTTAGAACTGGCTATCATCAACTCAAGATTCGCGTAGAGGATATTCCCAAGACTGCCTTTACCACCCGATATGGATTATACGAGTATACCGTTATGACCTTTGGATTAACCAATGCCCCCGCTTATTTCATGAATCTCATGAAAAAGATTTTTATGGACTTCCTGGATAAGTTTGTCATTGTTTTCATTGATGACATTCTGATTTATTCCAAATCGGAAGAAGAACATGAGCTACACCTAAGGACCATTCTTGGAACCCTTAGAGTGAAGGGTTCGCAGCATAGAAAACAAAAATTTTCCTACGATGTGAACTATATACCAAGATCTATTTATACTAGATACAAACAACGGGCGGATGTATATCCGTAGAGAACATACCCTTGAAGACCGACAAAGTTTAACGAGTCCCACTCGTGGTTGATGTAGACGATCTCTTGCCGATCTCAAGATCGAGAGGAAGTCCTAGCGCCGCAAATCAGCAGCGCATCCGTGCTCGCACACACGTTCGAGGCACCGAGCAACCTCCGCCTCGCCCAGCGATGCAGCGGAAGCACAACTCTTTCTTGCCGAATAGCCACCGGGAACATGTATCTCGCTAGTCCGAGACCATGGGGGATAAATTCTAGAGGGGGAGAGAGATCCTTCACGAGGAGGTGTGAGTGAGAAGTGAGAGGGGCTCCTTTTATAGGAGGAGGGGGGAACCCCAAGGGGGTGGCCGGCGCATGGGGGCTGCCCCCTTGCCCTCCCCTCTTCATGTGGGTGGACACTCCACTCACAAAACTCCTCCAAATTCCTCCACTCAAAATCCCACTCAAAGATCCCATTAAATTTCCACCAAATTTAATGCAAACTCTCATTAAATAAAACTCTTTTATTTTATTCAGAATTTTGTCAATTACTTTAATGACAAACATTCACAAATAACCCCTTGCTAGAATTCTATTTCACATGCATAACCACTTTATGCAATTTCACCCAAAACCTGTTTCGGTATCTAGTGAAATAAATTCCCGCTTGTTTATTCTTTCGGCATGAAACTTTTGCTCCAATTGGATGTCGGTGTCTCTTAAGTGTGTCACCCTACGGTTCGTGAATAATGCGGACATGATCGAGACCCTCTCGATCAATAATCGAGCGGGATCCGGAGACCCATCTTGACTCCCACACATTCAACGATGACTTTCTTGTGATCGTCAACCTTTACGCTAGTATCTTAATCCCTTTGTTTCACGATATATTACATGTCCGAGATTCGATCATCGGTATCTCCATACCTAGTTTGATCTCGCACGACATGCACTCTTTTCTCGTTCCCGTGATATAACATTCTAGTGATCAAATCACTTGCTTGCAAGCTAATCAATGTGATATCACCGAGAGGGCCCAGAGTATATCTATCCGTCATCGGGATGAACAAATTCCACTCTCGATCCATGAGCCTCTACATAACACTTTATTAGTTCTGAACCCATCTTTATAATCACCCTGTTACGGTGTGACGTTTGATGTTATCAAGAAACTCTTCCGGTGTTAGTGATTGACATGATCTCATGGTCTAAGGATTAGGATCACTTCGTAAGTTGTTATAGCAATATAAACTTAATGACTTTGATCGTAATGCTATACTTCGGATGAATGTTCATCACATCATTACACTAATGTTGTGATCCCGTTATTAACAACATCCAATGTCCATGATCAGGAAACCTTTGATCATCTTGTTAATCAACGAGCTAGTTTATGAGAGAGGCTTAACTAGGAACTTTTCTGTTTGTTTATTAAACACACATGTATTAACGTTTCCGTATTAATACAATTATAGCATGCAAAATAAACATCTATCATATACTTGGAATACACATAATAAACAATTTATTATTGCCTCTCAGGGCATATTCCTTGATCTCCACTTGCACTAGAGACAATAATCTAGTTACATAGTGATATATCTAACACCCATTGAGTTACGGTGTTGATCATGTTTTGCTCTAGGGAGAGTTTTAGTCAACGGATCTGCTACATTGAGATCCGTATGTACTTCTAAATCTTTATATCTCCATCCTTGACATGCTCATGGATGGAGTGAAACCGCGCTTAATATGCTTGGAATGCTTGTGAGACCTTGGCTCTTTGGCATTGGCAATGGCACCATTGTTGTCACAATAGATCACCATTGGGTCCAACGCTTGCCACAACTCCTAGTTCGGATATGAACTCCTTCATCCAAAGCGCTTCTGAGCCGCTTCGAGCGACAACATATTGGCCTCCGTTGTTGATCCCGCTACCACAGGTTGTTTGGAGCTCCTCCAACTAACGCTCGCCATTCATGAGAAATACGTATCCGGATTGAGACTTAGAGTCATCCGGATCGGTGTCAACTAGCGTCGACATAACACTTAGCGAGCTCTTCTTCACCTCCGTATACAAGAAACATATCCTTAGTTCTTCGTAAGTACTTAAGGATATTCTTGACCGCTATCCGATGTTCGAACCTGGATCCGATTGGTACCTACTAGTCAAACTAATAGCGTGTGCCACATCCGGTCTTGTACATAGCATGGCGTACATAATAGAGCCTATGGTGAAGCATAGGGATTTTGTCCATTATCTCTCTTTCTTCCGAAGCCGGACTTTGAGTCTTACTCAATGTCTTGCCTTGCAACATAGGTAAGAACCCTTCTTACTTCCGTCCATTTTAAACTTCTTTAAAATCTTATCAAGGTATGTACTTTGCGATAGCCCTATTAGGCGCCTAGATCTATCTCTATAGATCTTTATGCCTAATATGTATGGCCTTCACCTAGGTCCTTCATTGAAAATTTCTTTGTTTAGATAACTTTTAACACTGTTTAAAGTTCTATATCATTCGATCAATAATATGTCATCCACATATAATATCGAAATGCCACATTGCTCCCACTCACTTTCTTGTAAATACAAGCTTCTCCATAAGTTTGGACAAATCCAAACTCTTTGATCACCTCATCAAAGCGGAGATTCCAACTTCGTGATGCTTGCTTCAATCCATAGATGGATCGTTGAAGCTTGCACACCTTGTTAGCATCCTTAGGATCGACAAAACCCTTTGGTTGTATCATATACAACTCTTCTTCAATATTACCATTGAGAAAGCGGTTTTGACATCCATCGCCATATTTCATAATCGAAATATGCAGCAATTGCTAACATAATCCTAATCGACTTTAGCATTGCTACGGAGAGAAAGTCTCATCGTAGTCAACTCCTTGAATTTGTCGAAACCCCTTTGCGACAAGTCGAGCTTTATAGATGGTCACATTACCATCGACATCGTTTTCCTTTGGAAAATCCATTTGTTTTCTACGGCCTTTCGGTCGTGAGGTAATTCCACCAAGTTCCAAACTTGATTTTCATACATGGATTCCATCTCGGATTTCATGGCTTCTAACCATTTGTTGGAATCCGGGCTCATCATCGCTTCTTCATACGTCGCAGGTCATTATATTCATCAACCATGAAATTTATGACAGATTTCCGTCTGACTCGGGAGCCTGCGCGTCTGTTTGACCTGCGAGGTTGGTAGTACTCTCTTTCGGAGTTTCATGATCATTATCATTAGTTCCCTCTTCAACAGTGGAGCCAACTCGGAACAACTTCGGTATTGCGCTACTCGCCATACTTTGAAGAGAAGGTTCCACAACCTCTTGAGTTCTACCTTCCGACTACTCACACCTTTCGCGAGAAACTCTTTCTCTAGAAAGGATCCATTCTTAACAACAAAACCTTGCCCTCGGATGCGTGATAGAAGGAATACCCAATAGTTTCTTTAGGGTATCCTATGAAGACGCATTTTTCCGCTTTGGGTTCGAGTTTATCCGGTTGAAGTTTCTTCACATAAACATCGCAACCCCAAACTTTAGAAATGACACTTAGGTTTGTTTCCAAACCACAATTCATACGGTGTCGTTTCAGCAGTTTAGATGGTGCCCGATTTAAAGTGAATGCAGCAGTTTCTAGTGCATAACCCCAAAATGACAACGGCAAGTCCGTCGGAGACATCATAGATCGAACCATATCTAATAAAATGCGATTCTGACGTTCACACACCATTTGTGGTGTTCCGGCGGTGTGAGTTGTGAAACAATTCCACACTCTTTCATGTGAGTGCTAAACTCGTAACTTAGATACTCACCTCCACGGTCGGACCGTAGAAATTTGATCTTTCTATTACGATGATTTTCAACTTCATTAAAATTCCTTGAACTTTTCAAAGGTTTCGGACTTGTGTTTCATCAAGTAGATATAACCGTATCTACTCAAATCATCCGTGAAAGTAACAAAATAACGATATCCACCTCGGCAAACACACTCATTGGACCACATACATCGAATGTATGATTTCCAATAAATCGCCCGTTCCATTGAACCGAAAGCGGCGTTCTAGTCATTTTGCCCATAAGGCATGGCTCACATGTATCAAATGATTCATAATCAAGTGATTCCAAAAGTCCATCCGAATGGAGCTTCTTCATCGTTTAATGCCAATATGACCTGAGCGGCGATTACCACATATATCGGATATATCATCATCAAGTTTAATCCTTTTAGCATCAACATTATGAATATGTGTAACATTATCATCGAGATCCAAGAAATAAACCATTCAACATTGGTGCATGACCATAAAAGATTTCATTCATATAAATGGAACAACCATTGTTCTCGATTTGAATGAAAACCACTTTGCATCAAACATGATCCGGATACAATGTTCATGCTCGGTCAGGCACCAAATAACATTATTTAAGTTTATGACTAATCCCGACGGTAAGTGGAGAGGTAGCGTTAAAACGGCGATCACATCAACACTTGATCCATTGCCGACACGCATCTTGACCTCACCCCTTGCTAGTGGTCGCTTTGCATGACCTCGATTCGAGTTACAAATATTAGCAACGACGGTATCAAATACCCAGGTGCTCTGCGAGCACTAGTCAAGTACACATCAATAACATGTATATCATATATACCTTTGTTTGCCTTGCGGCCTTCTTATGCGCGAGATACTTGGGCGATTGCGCTTCGATGGCGATCCTCTTACAATAGTAGCACTTTCGGTATCGGACTTAGGTCCAACTCGGGGTTTCTTTTCAGCGGCAACTTGCCACCCTTACTTCCTTCCGTTTTCCTTCTTGTCTTTCTTGAAACCGGTGTTCCTATTGATCATCAACACTTGATGTTCCTTTTGATCTCCATACGCGGTTTTAAGCATTGGCGTAAGCTCGGGGAGACTTCTTCATGCCTTGCATATTATAGTTCATCACGAAGCTCTTATAGCTAGGTGGCAGAGACTGCGGAACACGATGGATGCCTAAGTCAATGGGAATCGATATTCCCAAGGACACAAGCTTATCGGCGTAACCCGACATCTTGAGTACATGCTCACTTACTTGGTGTTCTCTTCCATCATGCAGCTAAAGAACTTTTACGAGCATTGTAGCTCTCTGACAGACATGTGTGTCGAAAATCATTTTCAACTCACCCATTGTATCAAAAGCATTGCCGTTTGAAAACGCTTTGAAGTTCGGCTCTAGCCCATACAATATGCCGCAATGAACTAAGTTGTGGTCCTCTGACGAGTCGATAGACATTCTTCTCCTCGTCGAGGCATCGTCAAAGGTGGGGGCCTACGGCGCTTCTAGCACATATTGCTTTTGTGCAGTGAGAGGAGAATCCTCAAATTCATGGCCCATTCGGTAAAGTTGCTACCGTTCGTTGCTAGTTTCTCTTTCTCCATGAAGCATTGAAATTAAAAGCAGGTGGTGCCATCTACAGAATTTGTAAAGTTTATACTAAGTGTATGATAGATTGAGTTCAACTAATCTATATTACGAATGAACTCCCACTCAAAAGCGACATCCCTCGTGTCCTTTTGGTGATTACATGAACCAAATCCACTACACCAAGTCCGATCATCACGTGAGTCGGTATAGCTTCAAAGCGAGCATCAAATGGGCATCATATCAACTATATGACTCATGCTTAACCTTTCGATGCGTGTTCGAGGCCATGTCGTACATGCTAGGCTCGCCAAGTTAGAACCTTAGTATTTTGCGTGTGTAACTGTCTTACACCAAGTATGGTCGAGGATCCAAGTACACCCGATCATCACGTGATGTCTTGGAGCGGCGAAAACATAATCGGTGCATACTAAAGGAAGAACACATTCTTATCTTGATATTTAAATGAGGATCATCTTATTATGCTTAACAAAGCGCTAAATAAGCAATATAAGATGCAATCAAACATCATATGTTTATTAGTGAAATTATATGGTTCCATGAGATGATCTCTATCATGTGCATCGTGGTATGATCACTATCATACCTATATGTGTAAATCCACAGTCTATGGATTTTACACGCTATGTGTGTTGTAAGAGTATCTTCTCATACTTCTACTTACAACACTACCATATCATAACACTAGCCCAGCAACAATCTAAACTAGACGCCTCTAATTTATCCATTGCAAGTTTTACGTGGCTGAGGGCTTTCGAGATAGAACCGTTCATACCTACGAACATGAACCACAACGAGGATAATCAAATTGTTGACAACTCGCTTGCAAAATAGATATTGACTATAGTAGGAGAGAGAGACACCCGCTAGCCACTTATGCAAAACTAGTTGCATGTCAAGCGTGGAACAGGTCTCATGTGCGAGGACATGTAAAGTTTGTCCGGGCCGCTTCATCCCACTATGCCACCAATATCCAAAATCACAAGAAAGGAGCAACAACATGATCATCATCGCCCACATACTCATATGTGTACTACCCGTGTAAAGTATCTACGCATAGATCCGGCTCGATACCCTTTGAAGGGTTCGCGACATAGAAAACAAAAATTTTCCTCGATGTGAACTATATACCAAGATCTATTTATACTAGATACAAACAAGCGGATGTATATCCGTAGAGAACATACCCTTGAAGACCGACAAAGTTTAACGAGTCCCACTCGTGGTTGATGTAGACGATCTCTTGCCGATCTCAAGATCGAGAGGAAGTCCTAAGCGCCGCCGTCAGCGCATCCGTTCGCACACCTGCGTTAGGCACCGAGCAACCTCCGCCTCCTCGCTCCAGCGATGCAGCGGAAGCACAACTCTTTCTTGCCGAAAAGCCACCGGAACATGTATCTCGCTAGTCCGAGACCATGGGGATAAATTCTAGAGGGAGAGATCCTTCACGAGGAGGTGTGAGTGAGAAGTGAGAGGGCTCCTTTTATAGGAGGGGGAACCCCAAGGGGGTGGCCGGCGCATGGGGCTGCCCCCTTGCCCTCCCCTCTTCATGTGGGTGGACACTCCACTCACAAAACTCCTCCAAATTCCTCCACTCAAAATCCCACTCAAAGATCCCATTAAATTTCCACCAAATTTAATGCAAACTCTCATTAAATAAAACTCTTTTATTTTATTCAGAATTTTGTCAATTACTTTAATGACAAACATTCACAAATAACCCCTTGCTAGAATTCTATTTCACATGCATAACCACTTTATGCAATTTCACCCGAAAACTTTGTTTGGTATCTAGTGAAATAAATTCCTGCGCTTATTTATTCTTCGGCATGAAACTTTTGCTCCAATTGGATGTCGGTGTCTCTTAAGTGTGTCACCCTACGGTTCGTGAATAATGCGGACATGATCGAGACCCTCTCGGATCAATAATCGAAGCGGGATCGGAGACCCATACTGACTCCCACACATTCAACGATGACTTTCTTGTGATCGTCGGAACCTTTTACGCTAGTATCTTAATCCCTTTGTTTCACGATATATTACATGTCCGAGATTCGATCATCGGTATCTCCATACCTAGTTTGATCTCGTTACCGACATGCACTCTTTTCTCGTTCGTGCTATTACAGTCTAGGGATCAAATCACTTGCTTGCAAGCTAATCAATGTGATATCACCGAGAGGGCCCAGAGTATATCTATCCGTCATCGGGATGAACAAATTCCACTCTCGATCCATGAGCCTCTACATAACACTTTATTAGTTCTGAACCCATCTTTATAATCACCCTGTTACGGTGTGACGTTTGATGTTATCAAGAAACTCTTCCGGTGTTAGTGATTGACATGATCTCAGTGTCTAAGGATTAGGATCACTTGAAGTTGTTATAGCAATATAAACTTAATGACTTTGATCGTAATGCTATACTTCGGATGAATGTTCATCACATCATTACACTAATGTTGTGATCCCGTTATTAACAACATCCAATGTCCATGATCAGGAAACCTTTGATCATCTTGTTAATCAACGAGCTAGTTTATGAGAGAGGCTTAACTAGGAACTTTTCTGTTTGTTTATTAAACACACATGTATTAACGTTTCCGTATTAATACAATTATAGCATGCAAAATAAACATCTATCATATACTTGGAATACACATAATAAACAATTTATTATTGCCTCTCAGGGCATATTCCCTTCATAGAGAGCATCAGTTGTATGCCAAGTTTAGCAAATGTGAATTCTGGTTACAAGAAGTAGGATTCCTCGGTCACATTGTATCAGCCGGAGGAATTGCGTTGACCCTACAAAGGTGAAGGATGTCAAAGATTGGAAAGCCCCAACCACTCAAACCCAAGTTCGTGCATTTCTCGGATTGAAGGGATATTACCGCAAGTTTGTAGAAGGATTCTCGGGTATCGCCAGACCCATGACCCAATTGCTGAAGAAGGACAAGAAGTTTGAATGGACCGGCAAATGTGATGCGAGTTTTCAAGAACTCAAGAGAAGATTGATTTCAGCCCCAATCTTAATCATGCCGGATAGCATGAAGCCCTTCGATGTGTATTGTGATGCATCGAAGATCGGTCTCGGATGTGTGCTAATGCAAGAAGGCAAAGTTATATCTTGTGTATCTCGACAACTGAAGCAACACGAGCAAAATTACCCAACCCATGACCTCGAACTCATGGTAGTAGTTCTAGCCCTGAAGACATGGAGACATTACCTGATGGGAAATCGTTGTGAGATTTATTCAGATCACAAGAGCTTGAAGTATATATTCACTCAGAAGGAGCTGAATATGAGGCAGAGAAGATGGATTGAGCTAATCAAGGATTACGACCTGGACATTCACTATCACCCTGGTAAAGCCAACGTGGTAGCAGATGCCCTTAGCAGATTGCCGTGCCGCTTGAACTCCATGATTTTGAAGGAGCAACTAAGTTTGCACAAAGAGATGGAAGATTTCCGAATGGAATTAGTAAGTGAAGGATTTTTGACTAGCATCGAACTTCAACCCACTTTGATCAGCCAGATCAAAGAGGCGCATAAAGGAAATGCTAGTATCGACGAAATCAAGCGCCGTACTGGTACAGGCAAAGTACCTGGATTCACCGAAGACGAAGGAGTTCTGTGGTACAAAGGACGCCTTTGTGTACCATCAGATTCTGAGTTGAAAGAAGTGATTCTGAAGGAAGCTCATGATACTCTTTATTCTATCCACCCCGAAGGAACTAAGATGTATCAAGATTTGAAAGAGCAATTTTGGCGGCATAAGATGAAGAGAGAAATCGGAAGCTATATCTCCAAGTGTGATATATGTCAGCGAGTCAAGGAAGGACATCAAAGACCCGCTGGACTGTTGCAACCATTGCAGATTCCGGAATGGAAATGGGATTCCGTTGGAATGGACTTTATCACCGGATTGCCTACTTCTAGTAGGGGAAATGACTCTATCTGGGTCATAGTGGACAGATTGTCCAAAGTCGCCCATTTCTTACCCGTCAAAACCACATATCAGAGTTCGAAGCTAGCGGAGTTATACATCGTTAGAATCGTTAGTTTACATGGAGTCCCTAAGAACATCGTATCGGATCGAGGAACTCAGTTTACCTCGAGATTCTCGAAGAAAGTTCAAGAAGGTTTAGGAACCCGCCTAAATTTCAGTACCGGGTATCACCCTCAGACCGACGGACAAACGGAGCGAGTAAATCAAATACTCGAAGATATCTTTGAGAGAGCCTGTGTTAGAATATGGATCCAAGTGGGAAGGCTGTCACCGCTCGAGAATTCTCATACAACAACAGTTATCAAGCTAGTTTGCAAATGGACCCATTTGAATTCATGTACGGAAGGAAGTGTCGCACCCCTTTGAACTGGTCAGAAGTAGGAGAGAGTTAGATCTTCGGACCCGACATCCTACGAGAAGCAGAAGAGAAGGTTCACAAGATTCGTGAGCACCTCAAGACAGCCCAGTCGAGACAGAAGAGTTACGCCGACAAGAGACGTCGAGACCGCGCCTTTAACATAGGAGATTTTGTGTATTTGAAAGTGTCGCCATTGAAGGGAATGCAGCATTTCCAACTCAAAGGAATGTTAGCCCCCAGATATATCGGACCCTTCAAGATTCTGAACCGTCGAGGAGAAGTGTCATATCAATTGGAACTACCTGAAGAGATGTTAGACGTGCACAATGTGTTCCATATCTCATTACTTCGCAAGTGCCTCGAAGTTCCAGAGAAGACTGAAGTGTTCAAGAATATCGATCACCGGACCATAGAGATAAACGATGACCTGACCTATCCCGAAGTACCTATCCGTATTTTGGAAGAAGATTTCTGAACCACCAGAACCCGAAGCATCAAGTTTCTCAAGATTCAGTGGAGCAACCACACAGAACAGGAAGCTACCTGGGAGCACGAAGATCACATCAGAACGGAATTTCCCGATCTCTTCAAATCCTAGGTAATCTTTTCGTCCTTTTTCAAATCTCGGGACGAGATTTTGTTTAAGGGGGGAAGGTTTGCAACATCCCAAAAATACTAAACTTGGATCATCAAACTCTAATCATCAAAATTAGGGTTAACAAAAACTTTTCTAAATAAAAATATGAAAGCATGCATGTGTGTATGCATCCCATTTTGAATTCTTTTGAATTGCCTTGTTTATGTGTTTCTTTGCTTGTAAAAGGATTCTTATGTGAAATAAACATCATGTAAACAATTCCCAAACTTTTCCCAAAGACAAATATATCAAAACAAACAAAATGAGTGAATGGTCATTTTGACCAATTTAACTCCCATGCCTACTTTGGCTGTCTCAAACTTTCAGAACTTAACAAAAACTTGTTTGGATCTTTACACCCCTTGATAGTACTCTTAACAAAGTATCAAGGCCCACCTTGTGATCATCCAGAAACTTTCAAATGCATAGTTTAAATGACAACTCAAAATTGAATCTTTATCATATGGGAAGATCCCACTTTTTCAAAAACCACTCAAACAAGCTCAACTTTCAAAACCCAAGCATCTGCAGACTCACCAGCACCAACCTAGCACCCCCACCAAAAATCTTTTCAAAATTTAAAACTTGAATTCTTGCGGCCATTTCATCAAACACCTTGCTGATTCAAATCAAATAAAATCTAAACACTATTATGAGGAGTGATTGGAGCCTAACTTGTTCCCTCTATAGCTCACAGCAACCTCAGTAGATCATCTAGCAAACTAAACCAAGCACTAGCCCCAATGTAAGCTTGGCAATGCCATCAATGGTGAACAGCCGAAGCTCACCATGTCACCCCAGTGTGGACAGCAAGCTAGGAGAAGAAACAAGCCTAGCCAACATGTCTGGGAGCAAGCCAACACCCCACCGCGACTCCCTGTCCAGCGCTCGAGCGTTGCCAACCCCTGGACCACACGCACAGACCGTGCCCAGCTTGCCAGCAACCATGCCGAGCATGCGCCAGAGCGCCGCCCTCGACACACGCCCACAGACCGCGCGCCGCCCTCTCCGCGTGCATACACGATCACCACCGACCCAGGAGACCGCCAGACATCCCCGTTCGCCGCCCCATGCCCCGTAGCCACCGCTCGCCGTCGAAGACGCCGCCTCGGCCGCGCAGAGCATCGCACGTTCCAGACCATTTGCCACCGCCCCTACATGCGCATTAAAGCCGTAGAGCATCGCCAGGAGACTACCAAGCGATCGCCACCATCGGCCATGCCTCTAGCAGCACTTAGCCATGTATGCCACTGCCGCCCATCCCGTTCGGTCTCGTTGTCGCGACTATAAATAGAGGCCACCCCCAGCCAAATTGAGAACACCATCTCACTCCTCTATTCTCATTGATCGTTCCACCCCGTTGTCGAAGCAAGGCGAGCAGAGCTTCGCCGGAATTCCACTGGAGCCCGCCGCTGCTGGAGAAGAAGGGAGCCAGCGATTGGAGCCGCCCCAGGAGAAGCTGCCGGTACCAGGAGGTTCGCCCGCCTCTCCGACCCTCGCCTGAGCCCCGGTGAGCCCCCGACAACCCCCACCTGCCGCGTTAGGGTTCAGTCTCGCCGGCGTTGCCCGACATGGACGAGGACCATCAACCGTTGGATTAGAACTAGATCGAATGCACCATATTGCCCCATACCGCTTCGCACCCCCTCGTCTCACTGACGCATGGGACATCAACTTAACCAGACCACGTAAGCGTTGTGCTTAGCAGGCCGGCCTAGTATCATTTCCCGCGCAGCCCAGTTGTTTGAATTTGGATTTTTCCATTTTCATTCAAACATACTTCTGCACCTAGTTTCAAAAATCAACCCAGCTCGATTCAGTGCATCAAATTGAATGAAACCAATTTGGTTAGAAAGATATTGAAATGATTAATCCAAGCCCATTGGATTCAAATCATTTGGATCTGTAGATCACCCTTGGTAAAAATAACAAGGCAGAAGCTTTTCTGCATTCAAACATTTTTCAAATGTAAACCATAATAGCTTTTGAGTTGATTCCAACTCTCAAAAATCACATTTAACCATACCTTTCAGAATATATAAAAATATATAGGTTTACTTACAGAAATAATGACCAAGTAATAAAAGAATACCACATAAGCATTTCTAGTCACTTTATTTAACTAAAAATAAAAGGTTAAACCTTATTAAATTGTGACACCACTTTAAATCACATTCCCATGGACAAAAATATGTGGTGATGACATGTGTTAACATGATCCCATGTTTGGTTTGGAGAATATTAAATCTTAAGTAGTTTTTCAATGAGTAGAAATTACTTTTCTAAAAATAAAAGGAATTAAACCAAGCTTTGATCTGGTAATGTTAGTGATGATGCTAGATCATCTATAGGACCCCTTTTGTGGGATCATTGCAAGTAGTTAAGTATTGTTTGGTGATTGTGTACCTCGTATTTATTCATAGACGCTAGTACCGACCAAGGATACGAGGAGGAAGGAGGATACTACGAAGAAGAAGTCGGGGAGAACTTCAACCACTGCTCTGCACAAGGCAAGCTAACACTTGCAATTTAGCAAGCTTATACTGATACTGATGCAAGCCTAATACTACAAGTTGAATGTGCAAGCTAACACTTGCAAGATACTATACTTATGCAAGTCTTACTAATCAAGTTGACCTATGCAAGCCAATACTTGATTGTCACCATTCCAACTATATGCCTTAAGCATAGATTATCCTACCCACTTGATAACCCCAATCCTAGTTTTACTTACAAGCTTTATACTTTATTTCTTTATCAAAGATATTTACTTAGATCTTACCTAAGTGAATTATAGATTCTAGTGAGATAATTGAAGGTTGCATAAAGAGCATAAAACTTGGCCTAAGCTAGATAATCTTGATGTCATCCTAAGGCATGATATTGAACTTAGTAAAACTCCACTAGTTTACCACCCCTCATTAGTACTTACCCCCACTTGTAGATGCTAGTGCTAAGCATAAAACTTGATCAAATTTAGATGGGCATACTTGGTGGAAAAATGGTTATGAAAACCTTGGAATGATGGATCATTCTATTGAAATGTTTTGGACATGTGTTTCCAAACACCAGATGATTTTGGTGATGAAAATGTTGAGGCATGAGCCTTAGCCCTTTATAAAACTGATGGTTGTCTAGATGCGATACCATTCCAATTTTACCGTACAACCACAATACCCGAGAATTGGGTAGGGCTTGACTGGAAACTTATATACCTTAGTATTAGTTCCCTCACGGCCAAGGTCTGAGCTGAGGCTACCTTGTGAAGATTGTCCACCTATGCAGTACCCGAGATGACAGTTGGGTCATGGTTGGGAGGCCAAACTCACAGGAGAGGTTCTTATACTAGGGAGTGTAATTGAAAGGTTAGGACTGATTATCCGCATGCTGAGTATGGTGAATTCAGGATTTGTTCCTGACGGATGTATTGAATGTTGTGGTGAAAGTGTACAATATCTACAGAGTGTCAAATTATTCGAATAGCCGCGTCATGATTATGGACAGATTAAGGCCATACTGTTTTTCCCCGTCATATGTTTTCAAAATTACTTGTGAAATGATTTGAGACTTTGACTTGACCACAACAGAGTTGTGGCATGAGATACAAGTTCCCACTTAGGTGTTATACAACCTTAACTAGCATTCGTTGTTTCCAAACTTAGTAGAGGTAAATCTGGCTTTTTTGCAAAACAACCCTAGAGCTTAGTGTCCTACTACAAAAACCCCTTTCACCTGTTAGTATTAGTTTGCGAGTACTTAAAGAGTACTCATGGCTTTTCCCGCTATTCCATGGCGGACTATGAAGAGGAGTACCTGGAAGATGGACCCCAGGAAGGTTACGACAACTAGGATCATCTCCCATCGTCAGCATTGCCTGTGACCCCGAAGATGGAGCTTCTCACTACCGTTATTATTACGTATTTCCGCTGCTTGAGTTGTATTAAGAACTGGATCATGAGATCCTTATTTGTGTAAGACCTTATGTATGGTTTGTAATGGATGATGTACTGTGGTATCCAATTCTGTTATGTCTCGCAAAAATGGTAATCCTGAGATTGCGATGTATGGCATAACAGGCATCTGGGATTAAAAATCCGGGTGTTGACACCAAAGCACTTGCTACCGAAGCAAATATGTCTCTTGGTCAATATTTAGGCTATGAAGATACGCCAGTGGGTCCGATAGTACGACAGTATGTCCAAGGGGAGCCTCTAGTCAGTAATGAGGAGCTCGCGGGTCTATCCACACATATGTGAAATCTACACGAATGGTACATGTCGCAAGCAGAAAAAAGCATCAGAAAGATTGGTTTCTGGTGGATGTTAGAAAGGAGCATCACTTCAAACCATAATCGATACAAGTTCAAATGACCGAACTATTTCAGTTATACAACCAGCGCTCCCTTGACAAATCTATCATTGGTTGCTACTGTCTGTAAGTGATTTATTTCTATAATTAAGTTTGTAGCTCAGCTCGTTCATTGCATTTAATATATTATCCTAACTATATATCCTTTTGTATGATGATATTATATTCTGCAGAATGAAGATGCTTGAATACAAAAGAGATAGAAGATACCACGTTGGGTTCATTGACCCATATATCGTTAATGAATATACGTTAAAGAATCACCCCAAGGACGTGGAGAAAGACCTGTGCAGGTTCTTAACCGAGAATAATTTTGTTAAGGAAATACTATTTCCTTACAACTTCAAGTGAGTGTTTATATCGTGTACACATTTTATTTTTGCTTACTGGATGAGCTATGCATATATGCTTATGTAAACGTCCGCAGATTCCACTGGATCTTGCTAAACATTCAAGTTGACAACTCCCTAATAGAAGTCCACGACTCATTAAGTTGGGACTAAGAGCAGTGGAGCGACATGAAAGCAATGCTCCATAAGTAATTTCAATCATTATCGCATTATATCGTCCTCTTTCATTCATCTCCTGATATCAAGTAACTAATAACTCCTTTGTTCATTTTCTTTGCCGAGCAGGTGTTGGACACGGTTCAGACATAAAATACCAGGTCCATTCAAAGAGGAGTTAACTTATAAAATGGTGAAGAGTTTACAACAGCCACCGGGAACTCATTTATGTGGATACTACGTATGCAAGTACATCCGCGAGTTGACCAGTGAGCGGAAAGTTGACTCACATTATATTTATGATTTGCGGGAGAAACTAGAGCCAGACCAGCACATAAGAGCAATTCAAGAGGAGCTGACGGGATTTATGATGAAGGAAGTCCTTGATATACATGGAGAGCATTATGCAGATGACGTGGAACTCGATTTGCCTTAGTGATCTCCATGTAGCATATATGATATATATATTTATCAATGACCATGTAATTTCAAAACATTTATTCCTTTTGATATATATATCATCAATGTATGCTTGCAAGGGATCGATTAATTATATAGATGCATCAACATGTACCGTGTATGTAGTAGTGTAGAATATGTGTACTTAAATATATGTTTGAAATTATAGTGAAACACAAAACGAAAAAGGAACAGAATGGCAAAAAAGAAGAAAATACACAATCTCTACAGGGGCAGAGAAACACGCAATTCTCTGCCAGGCAGAAAATATAGTCCCGGGTGGTGTTACAGCCCGGGACTAGAGGGTTCCGCCCCCCGCGCTGAAACAGCCACGTGGCTGTTATCAGTCACGGGCCGTAGCGAGCCGGGACTAGTGGGGGGGGCCTCTAGTCCCGTTTTCGCAGTCCCGGACTCAATACTGGGACTAGAGCCCGTTGCGGACCGAGACTAGAGGCCTTTTTTCCACCAGTGTTAATATGCTGAAACATCTAAACAGCCTAGCCCAATACGGCACACAGTAGCCCGCTAGCTAGTCACGATCCTCCTGGCCTGTTATGATGTTACCCACATATGTTTTCTAAAAAAAATTCCTCACGTACGATCCTTCAGGATCCCATCTCCCTCTGCCCCCAAATTCTCCATCGCCAAAGGACGGACCACCACACCATGCGCCGCCTCTTCTTCTCTCTATTTCTGCAGGTAAACTATCTACTTTTGTTATGCGCATTTTATCATTTAAAAATCAGGACAGAGAGAAGCATAAACCACAAGTTTTCAGTGGAATGCATAAAACTGGGCACATCAGACTAAGTATATCTTGTACGTTTTAAGCACAATCATATATACTTTATAAAAAGAATTGCTTGTAAGAATAAATAGTCAATGCATGGTATTGGTGCGTGCACAGCAATGCATTATCTAGATAGTACTTAAACTGCAACTTTCATGTCAAGAAACTATTATCTACAACTCTTTATTTACAACTATGTGAAAACATAATTCACACAAGTATTTTTTTTCGTTGATCATATAGAATACAACCAGAAAATCCGGAAAAAGAAATGCGCTAGAAGTACTTCTTTCACCACTTGTGCTAATTAATCAAATATATCTATACATAGTTGGAAGACATATTGGTTCATACAATACCGGGGAAAGCATAGGCATACATGTCCCTCTATGTGGAAAATGATTACATGCGATCACTTTCAATCCCTAACTTCTTTGTTCCATATTTGTTTGACACCAGGCCCTCTAACCACTAGTGGAAACGAGGTCTTTTGTTGATCCCGAAAAAGGGCTTTAACACCGGTTCTTCTACGAACCGGTGTTAAAGGGGGGGCCGTACCAGCGTGGCCCCTGCGGCAAAAAAGGAGCCCCCCTTTAACACCGGTTCATGCCACGAACCGGTGTTAAAGGACCCTGCAACAGTGGCCCGCGCAGCCCCCCCCCTTTAACACCGGTTCGTGGCATGAACCGGTGTTAAAGGGGGGCTATATAAGACACCACCCCAGCCCACACACACCCCACTCTTCCATTCTTTCACATTTTGGAGCCTAGCAAGAGGGTGTGAAGAGTGCTAGTTTTTTTTCATATGCACAAGAGGTGTTCGGTGAAATGTCCGAGAGCTCAAAATAAGTTTTCTTGTTGCTCTTTCCGTCTCGGTCGAGGTCGGCAACTATCCTTTCATGTGTATATATATAAATGGTCATCTCCGTATTATTTTTTGATATATACTACATATTAATGCAGATGAACCGACAATGGATGTACGGTGACCGCCGCACTTCCGAGTACATTACAGGCCTCCAAAATTTCATCGTTGTGGCTAATGCAAACCGTGGTCACAATGGTTTTATGTGTTGTCCGTGTGTTCACTGTCAGAACAAGAAAGGCTACTCAAATACTAGAACCATTCACGCCCACCGGCTTCGATCCGGTTTCATGCCCAGCTATAATTGTTGGACCAAGCACGGAGAAAAAGGGGTTGTGATGGAAGACAACGAAGAAGAAGAGGATGATGACAACTATCATAATATGTATCCTGAATATGATGATAATGCAACGGGGGTGGATAATGAAGATCAAGAGGGAGCAGATGGGCCCGCTGATGACGATCTTGGTCGGGCCATTACTGATGCAAAGGAAGAATGTGAAACTGAAAAGGAGAAGGAGAAGCTGGAGCAGATGTTAAAGGATCACAAAACATTGTTGTATCCAACTTGCGAAGATGGCCACAAAAAGCTAGGTGCCACACTGGATTTGCTGCAATGGAAGGCAGAGAATGGTGTGACTGACAGCACATTTTCAAAGTTGTTGGTAAAAATGAAGAATCTTCTTCCAAGAAATAATGAGTTGCCCGACAGTACATACCAAGCAAAGAAGGTTGTCTGCCCTCTAGGATTAGACGTGCAGAAGATACATGCCTGCATTAATGACTGCATCCTCTACCGCGGTGAGAAGTACGAGAATTTGGATGCATGCCCGGTATGCACTGCACTGCGGTATAAGATCAGACGAGACGATCCTGGCGATGTTGAGGGCGAGGCCCCTAGGAAGAAGGTTCCTGCCAAGGTTATGTGGTATGCTCCTATAATACCACGGTTAAAACGTCTCTTCAGAAATAAAGAGCATGCCAAGTTGTTGCGATGGCACATGGAAGACCGTAAGAAAGACGCGATGTTGAGACACCCCGCTGATGGGTCACAGTGGAGAAAAGTCGAGCGAGAGTACCCGGACTTCGCACGTGACGCAAGGAACTTAAGGTTTGGTCTAAGTACAGACGGCATGAATCCTTTTGGTGAGCAGAGCTGCAGTCACAGCACCTGGCCTGTGACCCTATGTATCTATAACCTTCCTCCTTGGTTGTGTATGAAGAGGAAGTTCATTATGATGCCAGTGCTCATCCAAGGCCCGAGGCAACCCGGCAACGACATTGATGTGTACCTAAGGCTATTAGTTGAAGAACTTTTACAGCTGTGGGCCAAACCAGGTGTACGTATGTGGGATGAGCACAAAGGGGAGCCATTTGACCTACGAGCATTGCTTTTCGTAACCATCAATGATTGGCCTGCTCTAAGTAACATTTCAGGGCAGACAAACAAGGGATACAATGCATGCACACACTGTTTAGATGATACTGAAAGTGTATATTTGGATAAATGTAAGAAGGTTGTGTACCTAGGGTATCGCTGATTTCTTCCGAACCTGCATCCAGTAAGAAAGAAAGGCAAGCATTTCAAACGTCTGCGTAACCCCGGAGGAAGCCTGTCCTCCGTACTGGTGAGGAGGTATTTGGTATGGTCAAGGACCTAGAACTAATCTTTGGAAAAGGTCCGGCAGTCTATCTCATTCAATGACGATGCCGGACACGCGCCCATGTGGACGAAGCAATCTATATTTTGGGACCTACCCTATTGGAAAGTCTTAGAGGTCCGCTCTTCAATCAACGTGATGCACGTGACGAAGAATGTTTGCGTGAACCTGCTAGGCTTTCTAGGAGTGTATGGGAAGACAAAAGATACACCGGAAGCACGGCAGGACCAGCAACGTCTGAAAGCCCCTGAAGAGCCTATGCATCCTGAGAACGAGAAGGGTAAACGATGCCACTTAACTCCTGCCAGCTACGCTCTTACCAAAGCAGAGAAGGAAATCTTTTTTGAATGTCTGAGCAGTATCAAGGTCCCGTCTGGCTTCTCGTCGAATATAAAGGGAATAATAAATATGGCAGAGAAAAAATTCCAAAACCTGAAGTCTCATGACTGCCACGTGATTATGACACAATTGCTTCCGATTGCATTGAGGGGGCTTCTACCTGAAAATGTTCGAGTACCCATTGTGAAGCTATGTGCATTCCTCAATGCAATATCTCAGAAGGTAATCGATCCAGAAAGCCTACCAGGGTTACAAACAGATGTGGCCCAATGTTTTGTCAGCTTTGAGTTGGTGTTCCCACCATCCTTCTTCAATATTATGACGCATATCCTGGTTCACCTAGTAGAAGAGATTGCCATTCTCGGTCCTGTATTTCTACACAATATGTTTCCCTTTGAGAGGTACATGGGAGTCTTAAAGAAATATGTTCATAACCGTGCTAGGCCAGAAGGAAGCATCTCCAAGGGCTATGTAACAGAGGAGGTCATTGAGTTCTGTGTTGATTTTATTCCTGACCTTAAGGCGATTGGTGTTCCAGAATCACGACATGAGGGGAGACTGCGTGGAAAAGGCACCATAGGATGTAAAGCAATGATATGTAGGGACGGGCATTCTCTCAATCAAGCACACTACACGATTTTACAAAGATCTATCTTGGTTGCCCCGTATATCAATGAACACAAGAATTTAATACGCCTCAAACACCCGAGGCAGTCTGATGAATGGATTATAAGTGAACACATGGCGAGTTTTGGCGGCTGGCTGCAAAGACTTCTCACGAATAACACCACTGTTGGGGATCAGCTGTACTTGTTAGCCAGGACACCATCTTCGACTGTATGTACTTTCCAAGGGTACGAGATAAATGGGAATACATTTTACACGATAGGCCAAGATAAAAAGAGCACCAACCAAAACAGTGGTGTCCGCTTCGATGCAGCAGAAGACAATGGGAAAAAGACCATGTATTATGGGTTCATAGAGGAGATATGGGAACTTGACTATGGACCTAATTTTAAGGTCCCCTTGTTTCGATGCAAATGGGTCAAGCTAACAGGAGGAGGGGTTGAGGTAGACAAGAAGTACGGAATGACAACGGTGGATCTCAACAATCTTATGAAGGTAGACAAGAACTTAGACGAACCATTCGTCCTAGCCAATGATGTGGCTCAGGTTTTCTATGTGAAGGACATGTCCTCCAGACCAAAGAAAACAAAAAATATGCAAACGAATACATCATATGATGAGCCAAAGCGTCACATAGTTCTTTCAGGGAAAAGAAACATCGTGGGAATCGAGGACAAGACAAACATGTCAGAAGATTATAATAAGTTTGATGAAATTCCGCCCTTCACAGTGAAAACTGACCCAAGAATTCCGTTAAGTAAAGAAGATGCTCCATGGTTACGTCTGAAGCGATCATAAGGAAGGACATATGCCAAGAAGTTCATGCTCATATTATGTAACCCTAGTTCATGTTTTTAATATTAATACATGTCTTGAGTGTTAGTCATGTTTTGTGGATGGACCAAGACTATGAGAAGAAGTTGTCCCGATTCGTACTTACCATTAAGATCTGATCTCCAAACGCGCGCGGTCACATATTAGGGAGTGCCTCTATGACCAGTTTCTTGGAGATGCCGGAGGACTAGGCTCCGTCGGCATCTCCCTGAAACTGGCCGTAGTGGTGTCCCTGCTCTCGAAAACCATCTTGCAGCTTTGTAACTTCTCTAACTAGATCAATACACCTGGGAGCTAACTAATTTCACATATTAGGGAGTGCCTCTATGACCAGTTTCTCGGAGATGCCGGAGGACTGGGCTCCGTCGGCATCTCCCTGAAACTGGCCGTAGTGGTGTCCCTGCTCTCGAAAGGAGGTAAGGCATAGCCTCAAACTGGCTGGAGGACTGGACTCACAAGGATGCCTATTTATAGTACAAGCAGCTCGACATAGTGTCGACACTTACAAAATAATGTCGACACTCACCCCTATTATTAGTGCTAACTCGTGTTTTGTCCCGGTTGGTGTCTCCAACCGGGACTAAAGGTTCATCTTTAGTCCCGGTTGGTGACACCATCCGGGACAAGGTACACGCCGCACGACATAATGTCGACACTCACCCCTATTATTAGTGCTGACTCGTGTTTTGTCCCGGTTGGTGTCTCCAACCGGGACTAAAGGTTCATCTCGCCATATTTTCCCGCCATTTTTCTTCCCGCCATTTTTCTTCCCGCCAGTTCTTCTTCCCGCCAGTTCTTCTTCCCGCCATTTTTCTTCCCCCCAGTTCTTCCCTCCAGTTCTTCCCGCTAGTTCGCTATATATATATGTAGGGTTGGCCGCCATTGTCATTGCACATCTCTAGACTCATATCTGCAACCTCATCACTCTTTCCCATGGCTTCCACCGTAGCACTAACCCCCAGGGAGGCGGAGGCCCTTTGCGCCTCGAACTACCCCGCCAAGCTCTGTGTCCCGTCTGGATGCCGAGCGTCGGAGGCGTGCCAGTTCCTCCTGTCCCTCTAGGTGTGGCGCGCCGGATGGCCATCACGAACCACTACTACTTTGAGCTCACGCCGGAGCAGCGGAGGAATCCCAGATGGCATCCCGACTATTTCCCTACTTGGGAAGCCTTCTTCATGGATCGGCGTGAGAGGGCGTTCGCCAGGCACGAGGAGGACGGCCCACCTCCTCCTAACTTCAACGAGGCCGGCCGTCGGCTATGGTGGCGCGGTCGGACTCTCCAGAGCGTCATGGCCTATGACACTGCCGCCGACTCTAACCCCCATTTGCGCTACCCTCAAGTCCAGCCCACGTGCTACCCTCAAGTCCAGCCCACGCGTACAATCCAGAGGTTCAATTACAGCAACCCCGACGACGACAGCGATGATGGAGGCGGTGAGTACGACGACTACAGTGGCGAGTATTACAGGTGTAGGCAGGAGCATGACTGAATCACTCCAACATTCCGAAACAAGTTCGGTCGATTGTTACTTAATCTGGCCATGTATCTTAATTTTCAGTTCTTTTATGTATCTTAATTTTCAGTTCCAGTTCGGCTTTATGTAACTTACTATTAGTTGCATTCTCATTCGAGGTTGACAATATGCTATTTTATCAAAAAAACAATGCAAGTTGAGCCAGGCTTGGCCCCGAGCGAAGAATCATCATGCCCGTTGTTCGACAAAGTTTGTCGATAGTTTGAAACCGGGATAAAAAAATAAAAAAAGATCTAAACAGTTCGAAACCTTCGCGTGATGTTATATTATGTTACATAGTTAGAAGGAAAAATCTCAAACTTGGTATATTGATTATATCTCGAAAAAACCTTCACAAAATGACCTATCTCATTCGAGGTTTCTTGGCTTTCGGGTCAAATGACCAATGTTATGGCTAGAATCAAGGCATAGTTTGTGATAATATGGCTAGAAAATGCTATTTTATCAAAAAAACAATGCAAGTTGAGCGAGGCTTGGTGAGATTCAAGTGTATACAAAAGATGCGACATTTAAATATCCAATCAATTCAAAAATGTTAATACAAAAGATGCGGCATTATACTATGATTTGATCTAATAAAATAGGGTTAGCTTTATTTTTAGATGCTTAATATTTCTTATGTTCAAAGTTTTAGGATTTAACAATTTATTTTTGTCTGAATTGAATAATCAAAATCTATATGTAAGTGTTTTAATTATTTTGAAAATTTTCATGTAAAGTAAATATAAAATGATTTACATGAATGGATAGATATTATTTTTCTGAAAATTATGATATATTATTCATATTTTTCTGAGTTGAAATGAAAAAGATATGAATTTTCTAAATTCATATCATATTTTTTGAATTAAAAATGCCCCTTTAATGCATGAAATAAATGCCCCCCCTTTAACACCGGTTCCAGACACGAACCGGTGTTAAACGGGGGGGTGCGCATTTATTTTGTTTTGCGCGCACACCCCCCCCCTTTAACACCGGTTCCTGGCTGGAACCGGTGTTAAAGGGGGGGTAATAAATGCGCGCGCGAAACGGAATCCCCCCTTTAACACCGGTTCCAGCCACGAACCGGTGTTAAAGGGGGGTATTAAATTCGCCTTCCCCTTCCTTTCTTCCCCCAGAGCCAGATCGAACCGCCACTGCCACCGTACCGCCACCACGCGCGCGCGCCATCGGAGCAGAGAGAAGTGCCGCCACCGCCCATCAGAGTAGAGAGAAGCCACCGCCGGCCGCCACCGCCCTCGGAGTGAGGGAGGAATCGTCCGTGGGTGCCCTAAATCGTCGGCCCTGTCACCCACCTCTCTCGCCGTCTCCGCCTCCATTGTCGAGCTTCGGAGCTCGAGGTCCTCGACGAGGCAGTCGCCCCCGACCCTCTCTTTTCCGTATGACCTCTCCCTCTCACTTGACCGCATCGCCCTGACCACCTCTTCCCCGTGCAGGAGCAGCCGACCGCGCCCAATTCCTCGCCGGAGCACCGCCGACGCCGCCCGTCTCCAGCCGTCTGCCTCTGTCGCCCGAGGAAACAATCCACCGCGCCGAGGCCACCAACCTTCTCGCCATAGTACCCCGCCTCTCGTAGGCCACCTCGACATCACCGGAGACCGCCGCATCCGCCACTAGCACCACCGCCCGACGAGCCCGCCGCCTCCACGTCACCCCACCAGTGAGTCTCGCCTCGGACGCCCTGCACCGTCCGATCAATCTAAGATCCGACGGCCACCATCTGTCCCCACCGGTGAGTAGATTATTAATATGAAGTTGGATTTAACTTTTATAGTACGTTTTTACTGTAATAATTTAATTAGTTTTAATGGTCTTTTAGGTTAATAAATTCATAGTAAAATATCTACTGGTCCAAAAATCACAAATAATATACCTATGGATTCACAATTGTGTGTAGTGGTTAAGCCAAATAATATAAGGTTTTTCAGCAATTAATTAAATGGTATAATGGCTTATTTAGAGTAATAAATTCATAAGAAAATAAATAATATTCGGAAAATTACAAATAATATGTCCCTGGAATCACAACCCCGTGGGGATTATATATCTGATTTTAGTTTGATTTTTAGACAACAGAAACTATTTAAATGATTTAAAACCCATTAAACACTATTTAAATCATAAGAAAAGATTTGTAACTCTGATTAGGGTGAATCCAACGCCTACTGGTTCGTATTAATGTCCTATATCCAGTAAACCAAAGAAACAAATTTAATTCGACAGTTAGAATAGGCATTAAAATATAACTATTAAAAACCCTATATTGGCAAGTAATTATTAATAACAAATACTCCATTGCATTAATTGGCCTCTTGCATGCATCATATACTTCAGTATTGTTTAGAGAACTAAAGTAACAACCATTGTGACTTATTAAATTGCCATGCATGCATTTGTTGCATTTGTTTGATCTCTATGTGCTATTGTTTATGTTGTATGAAATTGTTTGCTCGATAGATTGCGAGGAGTGCAACGTGTGTGATTGCTACGAGTGCTTGAACGATTCCAACAACTATAAAGCCAAGTAGATGCTACCTTGTTCATGATGTTATCCTACTATTTTCAATGCATTGTCGTGTATTTTGTAGATGCATGTGTAGGATAATACTATCGCTATGCTATGTCCTATTATAAGGTAGGGCTTTCCTTCTGGATGAACCACCGTTGGTAGATGTGCTTAGCCATGCTATGATGGACGAGTGCTGGGTTACATCACTGAAAGTTGTTTCTAAATGTGTTGGTTTACGAAAACTAAAACAACTTAATCAATGAATCTCCTGGGTGTGATGGGATTGATAATTTTTGGTGGTATCATTGCGGAAAGGCACCCAGGTATCGAGATAAAATGATTGGCTTCTTTATTTTGTAGCTTACGTGTACAACCATGTGCCAATAATGAAATGGGCGGTTGGTTGGACTTAGTAGGTTGTGGTAACTCGAACCCGCGTATCCAGAGATGTAGAATTTTGGTAGGTTGGACCGATACGCGTCGGGATTGGGGAGCTACTTCCCGAACGGTCTCTTCTTGGACTTCTCCCTATCATCACCCAAAATGAGAGTGATGGTACGAGCTGGGCTGGCCAAGTCACATGGATAAAGTGTAATAAATGCGCGCGCGAAACGGAATCTCCCCTGACTCATCCTGATTAGGGTTTCGACCCCTCAGAACTCGTTTAAAATGATCCAGCATCCTTAGGGTTTTAATTTCATTTGTGTATTTATTTGTGTATTTTTGTATGAATAATATGTATATTTGTGTATGAATCCAAGTCCACTTGAATGTTTACACTCTTACTCTAGATAATATTATTGTTTTAGAAACTATGGATCCACTTAGTAGAAACCTTGAAGAAGAAGAAATAATGGAGAACATTATTGATGAGGACACCTCACAATATCTGAACTTGGAGGGACATGATGACGACAGCTCAAGTACTAGTCATGGAGAAGATGAAGACTCCGGTGAACGCAATTTAGTGGTTACAAAGTCCGGCGAGGTATATGCATTGATTAAGTTTCTGCTGACTTCCACCAACAATCTTCTTCTACATGTATTAATTAATACTTCTTTCTTCTTTTAGCCCTCTGGATCGACCAGCCAGCAACCATCTTCTTCTACGAAAAAGAGCAAGCGAGGCGCGAGCCAGCGGTTGAAAGATCGTGCAAAGTTCACGATCGAAGCAGTCCGTGTTGATGGCAGGCCGATGGAGCCCAAGAAGGCCGTAGAAAAATTTGTACGTCGGGCTGGAGTTCTTGTTAGGGACCAAATCCCAATCATAATTGAAAACTGGAATAAGCCAAAGAAGGGCGACGGTACCTTTGTCGATGACAGATCCAAAGAAACGCTTTGGAATTCGTTGTTGGTAAATTTCACCCTTCCGCCAGAGGAGGATGAAAACAACCTGGTTATAAAGGAAAAGGTCAAAGAGTGGACTCTAAAGAAGATGGTACGCTTTCCATATCGAAGACAAAATTGAACAAATTTGTCAAATCTGAGACTCCAAATTTCAAGACGATATTATGCGAAGATAAGACCTCACCGCCTGAATTTGAGACATATAAAAAGTGCTATAGCTAAAAAGAGGTCGAAACCAATACGCTTAATGCCCAAGAAGGAATATCACCAGAGGACGGGTCGTGGCTACATATCTCGAGGCCTAAGTGGGAGGAAGCTGAGAAGGCCACTCGCTAGAGGATCACACCCAGACGGATGGGTGGGACCTCGTGCAAAGACTTGGTTCTACGGAATCGGGCAAGGTTGGACCCGAAGCAGATTGTGTATCTTCCCAACCCTCCTTGCCAAACCCGTCACTGAACTCATCACGGCATACGAGGAAACATCCGCCAGGACCTTCCATCCCGACAGAGAGAATGACCAGCTCACACGCGCCATCGGTAAAAAAGAACACCCTGGACATGCATGAGGCACAGGGGGTATGACGTGGAAGGATGGGTTTGCCGACTGGAGCGACTCTTACAGATGGCGCGGCGGAAAAGAAAAAGAGCGTACAGAGCGGATGACACAGATAGAACATGCACTTGCAGCGCTGCAGGCGCAAGTGAATGCACAACAGAGCCATCAAGCTACCGGCCCATCTCAGCGGCACGAAGAGCCTGCATTGGAAGCTGCCGGCGGCCTAGACTCTGCGCGGAAAAGTAGTGTGGCTTCCACGGAGAACGTGCAGCCCACACTTGAAATGGCGGGTCCTTGATACCCCGTGGATGAGATCACGGAGACCGAACACGCTGAGCTGCATGTGAGATTAATGGGCTTATCCATTAAGGTGGCTGTCGGCTATGACTTACCTCCTGTAGCTGGTGGAACTTACCACTGCCGACCGATTCCAGATGGCTATGCTATTGTGGGGGTGGATGAGGTTGTGAAGGAATATGAGGAAGCACAGCTTGACCATGCTACAGGTGAAGGGGAAACTCAAATCAAATTTGCAGTGAAAACAACCATTCTTTGGAAGAAGGAACACATTGTGCTTCCAAATTGGAGGTCACTGGCACCCCCGCCATCTCCGCAGCGTCAGCAGTCTGAGCCGCTTCAGCTATCTCCTGCATGGCAGCCATCTCCGGCGCTTCAGCCATCTCCTGCGCGGCAGCCATCTCCGGCCCGTCAGCCATATCCGGTGCTTCAGCCATCTCCTCAGCGTAAGCGGGAGAGCACTGCCACGAAGGGCATCAGTAGCACTGCCACAAAGAAATCCGCAGGAAAAAGTACGCCAAAGAGTTCAAAAAACTACGTCCCGCAGCCTTCCGCCAAGCCATTGCCGATTTTACCGTGGAATCGCAGCGAATAGGATCTCGGAAGAACAGGTCAAGAAATTCTTTGCACCTAGATGGGTCGAGCCAAAGGAGAAAATAGATCCGGCGGTGGTGGAGAAGTTTTACAAAAATCTTTTGAAACCTGAAACCCCACTTGTGCCAGACTACGAGCGCCAGATTTTGAAGGCGGATGCAAGGCGCCGTAGGGAGACTGTAAGTAGCAGTCGTGAGGCACCCCAAAAAACAGTTCCCATGCTCGGAGAGCAGGAAAACCAATCATGCGCCCCGCTCCAAATGTTCGACACACGGGACGCTCCTCCCGTAAATGATTACAAGGCAGAGCTACAAAGAAAGGCCAATGAGATGGGGATGACTTACATTGCATACTTGAACGTCATGGGAGACAACTTTCCCAAATGCGATGCCAAACCCATACAGCCATGGAAGTATGGGAAGAATCTCGTCAAGAAAGAGGAGCTCAAGAATCTACCAACAAAGATGCGAAAATTGCACAAGTGGTACCTTGATTTCTGCAAGACGAGAAAAGAAGAATGGATCACGGCGCATATAAGAGATGAGATTTTCTTCTGCGGAGACGATGGGATCGGCTTCAACATTCAAGACTTGCATTTTCTATTCAATCAGAAGGAACTCGACAAAGCTGCTATCAGCCTTTATTGTGTGTAAGTACTATTTCTGTAATTTATATCTCATCTCATTCACTTCATTAATTGCATGTATATATATGCTCACCATATTTGTATATACTATTATGCAGGAAAAAGGTTATGGAATGCAGGAAAGGAGGCCCTTTTGACATTTGGTTCATTGACCCAAATAGAGTTCATGAAGAAGTGGTAAGAACCAAACCCGGGAAAATAGAAGATTACTTCCCTAAGGTCTTTACTGAGACAACAAACCAAAAGGGAAATACTATTGCCTTACAACTTCTCGTGAGTACTGTTACCCTCTCTCTTGTACACATTGTATTTCGTCTTACTTGATGTTAAGTGTAACTGATGATGAGTTATGCGTGCGTAGGTTCCACTTTATTTTGCTAGTCATTCAACCCGACTCAGGAAAAGTCCTTGTCATGGACTCGTTACGAAAAGAAAAAGAGATATGGGCAAACTTTAGAGAGATGCTCCAGAGGTAATTTCAATCATATTATCGCACTAGATCGGCAACTTTCGTGACAATAAGTAATTAATTACTCCTTTATCCATTTTCTTTGTCGGACAGGGTTTGGAAAAGGTTCACGGGCAGGGCCGTGAGTGAATGGTCAGAAGAACTAAAATTTGTAGACCAAAATGTAAGTAATACTAGCTAGCTAGGTCTGCGTATCTCTTTGATTCTGCTTCCAATTCCATTATATCATGCTTTATTGATTATTATTTTGATTGAACTCTCTATTCTCGTAAAGTGCGCGCATCAGGGACACGGCAATAACTTATGTGGGTACTATGTTTGCGAGTTCATTCGCAACACGATATGTGCGATGGGCCAAGCTGCACTAGAACAACTTAGAGTAAGTAAAAAAAGTCCACAACATTATTTTATTACCATCAATTGTGTTGAGTTTTATTCTTATATATATATTGACGGCCCATTCTTCATATATATTCAGATCGAACGGATGCGGGACCAACTCCTACCATTTGAACGCATACGAGCCATTCAAGAGGAATTGGCGGAGTTCATACTTGATGAGGTCGTCACGGCTGGCGGAGAACTCTTTAGATATCCACCAAAATGAACGATGACGATGTATGTGCCGATGACGATGTATGTGCCGATAACGATGTTTGTGTATAATAATAGTTGCTTAATTATTCATGTACTCATATGTACCGATGACGATTTATGTGTATACCGCTCTCGATCGATTCCCCCTCCCGTAAATACGCCTTAACGGGCAGGCGTAAGTCTACCGTGGCGTAGATTTAGCCGTTTTCTGCCTGACGAGTTCTCGCCGCGGAAAACGACCTAAATCTGTCATGAAGAACCTTTAACACTGCTCCAGCCCGAACCGGTGTTAAAGGGCTGAGCTCTGGCAGCCACGTCGCCACCCTTTAACACCGGTTCGTATAACACCGAGCCCTCAACAGCGGTTGAGGAACCGCTGTTAGAGGGCCCTCCCAACCGGAGTTAAAGGGGGGGCTCTTCACTAGTGAACAGAACTAGTCTTAATGCCAACATCAGCCCTTAAATATTGATCACAAATTATAATCATTTATGAAGTATTTTTCAGATCGCCACAAAAATAACGAACCAACTGGAGAAGAATAAATAGTCAATGCATGGTATTGGTGCTTGTAGAGAAATAAACTGTACAACTCTTGCCATCTTTTTGACATGAATTTATGATGATCATACCTCTTTACTACTGAATGCATTGTATTCTTTCCCAAGATCAAAATGATCAAGAAAGGTAGAAGGTGGCATCTGTAGCATTTCTAAGAGACAAAAAGTGAGCCTCTATGTTTCATTGCTAAAATATAATATTTGCGGATTTATTAAATCATGGCCGAGATGGAAAATGTTCTGAAGATGTGGAGGGGACTTGCTCCATGGCGCGGGTGTCTTCGCCCTGGCGGGTGGGCGGCCTCTCATCTTGGAGTGCCGAATCTCGATGCACTGGATGCAGGGCAGTCTCTCGTCCAGTCGTGCAGGTTGTTGGCGCACCAGCGGCGGGGTGGACTCTCGTGCCGGCATAATGGCGTCTAGAAGCAGCGGCGGCGACGGCGTGGGGTAGCGGCAATGGGCTGGGGCGGCTTTGGCGATCTATCAGGGAACGGTTCTTCGATGGGATCTGGGGAAAAAAGTAATAGTAATCGGTTTGTAATTACTGCATGGCTTATTGAAACTCTACGAACTCACATGGGCATAGTTGATTGGTTGAACATTTATGTCTTGCTTGAAAAAAGAGAAATTGTTTGTATTTTCATTCCTTGTATGTTATGTCATGTTCGAGTCTTTATGAGATTTCTACAAAATCTGCTGGTAATGGTCGCCAGAGTCGAAGCTGAAGACGGTGGCGAGTTGGCGTTGACGGAGACGACGTTCTAAGAAGCGAAAGCTAGAAATCTTGGCAGTGCGCTGGTGCTGGCGAGTAGGTTCGTGGAAGCTAGGAGCAGTGGGGAGGTCAGGCGTCGCTGGAATCGGCCGGGAATGGTCGTCAGAGCAGCGACGGTGTGGGCATCGATTCTTGCAGCCTGGTGGCGGAGAGGAAGGGGCGAGTCAGGGGAATGAGAGAGGAGAGCAATGCGATTAAGTAGGGCGTGATCGCTGGCGGTTTAATCGCAGCATTCAATCGAATTTTATTCCGCGGAATCAAAGCAGAAACGACGAAGGAAAGGGGAAAGGGAGCGGGTCTAGCGTGCGGTTGAAGACAAAGACGTTGACGTGGCGGACCGGGGTGTCAGCGAGTGAGGGGGATACGGACTGCGATGAGAAAAAAATGAGTAGGGGAGAGATAGGAGAGCCGGGTGGGCTGGTAATGGGCTAGATTGGGCTGGGGTCTAGGGTAGGTTTAGTTCGGCCGGTCTTTTCTGTTTTTTCTTTCTATTTCTTTTTCTTTTTTCCTTTTCTATTTTCTTTTTTTCAATTCAAACATTCATTTCAATTCAGATTTAATTACCCCTTTTTCATACTTTTCAGTAGGTTTTTAATCTGTTTATTAATGTGCTTAAAAGTCAATTTTTAATATTTTCTTATATCCTCCTATGGTTTATTATCTATTTAAAATAGACATTTTGTCTTTATTTAAATAAGGTTTAAATATGTTTTCAAACTTCTATTTGAATTCCTATTTCACTAAACCTTTTCAACAGGTTTTAAATCATTTAGGAGTTAATTAGTTGGCCCACTTTGAAAAATATTCCAATATTTTCTCATGACTTATTATTTATTTTAATTAGGCCTTTTGTCTTTATTTAAATGAATTTAAATATGGTTGCAAACCATATAATTCTATTTAATTAATCCATAATTCTTTTTAAGGTAATTAGATAACTATTAATCCATTTTGGCAATTTCAATTATTTTTCCCATGATTTCATTAATCCTTTTTATTAGGAAATTTTCTTTATTAAAATATATTTTAATTAAGAAGTTAGTCTAGCTCACTTGGTTAGGGAAGTGGATATACAACCCAACCACCCAGGTTCAAGTCCTTGAAGGGAATATGCCCTGAGAGGCAATAATAAAGTGTTTATTATGTGTATTCCAAGTATATGATAGATGTTTATTTTGCATGCTATAATTGTATTAATACGGAAACGTTAATACATGTGTGTTTAATAAACAAACAGAAATATCCTAGTTATGCCTCTCTCATAAACTAGCTCGTTGATTAACAAGATGATCAAGGTTTCCTGATCATGGACATTGGATGTTGTTAATAACGGGATCACAACATTAGTGTAATGGTGTGATGAACATTCATCCGAAGTATAGCATTACGATCAAAGTCATTGAGTTTATATTGCTATAACAACTTACGAAGTGATCCTAATCCTTAGACCATGAGATCATGTCAATCACTAACACCGTAAGAGTTTCTTGATAACATCAAACGTCACACCGTAACAGGGTGATTATAAAGATGGATTCAGAACTAATAAAGTGTTATGTTGAGGCTCATGGATCGAGAGTGGAATTTGTTCATCCCGATGACGGATAGATATACTCTGGGCCCTCTCGGTGATATCACATTGATTAGCTTGCAAGCAAGTGATTTGATCACTAGAATGTTATATCACGGGAACGAGAAAAGATTGCATGTCGGTAACGAGATCAAACTAGGTATGGAGATACCGATGATCGAATCTCGGACATGTAATATATCATGAAACAAAGGGATTAAGATACTAGCGTAAAAGGTTCCGACGATCACAAGAAAGTCATCGTTGAATGTGTGGGAGTCAGTATGGGTCTCCAGATCCCGCTTCTGATTATTGATCCGAGAGGGGTCTCGATCATGTCCGCATTATTCACGAACCATAGGGTGACACACTTAAGAGACACCGACATCCAACTGGAGCAAAAGTTTCATGCCGAAAGAATGAACAAGCGCAGGAATTTATTTCACTAGATACCGAAATGGGTTTTCGGGTGAAATTGCATAAAGTGGTTATGCATGTGAAATGGAATTCTAGCAAGAGGTTATTTGTGAATGTTTGTCATTAAAGTAATTGACAAAATTCTGAATAAAATAAGAGTTTTATTTAATGAGAGTTTGCATTAAATTTGGTGGAAATTTAATGGGAATTTGAGTGGACTTTTGAGTGGAGGAAATTTAAAGGGCATTTTGTGAGTGGAGTGTCCACCCACATGAATGAAGGAGGGGAAGGGGCTGCCCCCCATGGCCGGCGGCCACCCCTTGGGTGCCCCCCTCCTCCTATAAAAGGAGCCCCCCTCCTCACTTGTCTCTCACACCTCCTCGTGAAGGATCTCTCTCCCCCTCTAGAATTTATCCCCCATGGTCTCGAACTAGCGAGATACATCTTCCCGGTGGATATTCGGCAAGAAAGAGTTGTGCTTCGCTGCGCCGCACGGGCGAGGCGGAGGTTGCTCAGTGCCTCGAACGTGTGTGCGAGCACGGATGCGCTGTTGATTTGCGGCGCTAGGACTTCCTCTCGATCTTGAGATTGGCAAGAGATCGTCTACATCAACCACGAGTTGAACTCGTTAAGCTTTGTCGGTCTTAAAGGGTATGTTCTCTACGGATATACATCCGCCCGTTGTTTGTATCTAGTAGATAGATCTTGGTAGTAGTTCCCATCGTAGGAAAATTTTTGTTTTCTATGCTGCGAACCCTACAGTGGTATCAGAGCCGGATCTATGCGTAGATACTTTGCACGGGTAGTACACATATGAGTATGTGGGCGATGATGATCATGTTGTTGCTCCTTTGTTGTAATTTTGGATATTGGTGGCATAGTGGGATGAAGTGGCCCGGACAAACTTTACATGTCCTCGCACATGAGACCTGTTCCACGCTTGACATGCAACTAGTTTGCATAAGTGGCCAGTGGGTGTCTATCTCTCCTACTATAGTAAATATCTATTTTGCAAGCGAGTTGGCAACAATTTGATTATCCTCGTTGTGGTTCATGTTCGTAGGTAAGAACGGTTCTATCTCGAAAGCCCTAAGCCACGTAAAACTTGCAATGGATAAATTAGAGGCGTCTAGTTTATATTGTTGCTGGGCTAGTGTTATGATATGGTAGTGTTGTAAGTAGAAGTATGAGATGATACTCACACATAGCGTGTAAACTCCATAGACCTTGGATTTACACATATAGGTATGATAGTGATCATACCACGGTGCACATGATAGAGATCATATGCGGGAACCATATTATTTCACTAATAAACATATGATGTTTGATGGCATCTTATATTGCTTGTTTAGCGCTTGGTTAGCATAATAAGATGATCCCTCGTTTAAATATCAAGATAAGAATGTGTTCTTCCTTTAGTATGCACCGATTATGTTTTCGTCGCCCAAGACATCACGTGATGATCGGGTGTTCTTGGATCCACGACCATATTTCAGGTGTAAAACAGTTACACACGCGAATACTAAGGTTCTAACTTGGAAAGCCTAGCATGTACAGACATGGCCTCGGAAAACGGACCGAAAGGTTAAGCATGAGTCATATAGTTGATATGATGCCCATTTGATGCTCGCCTTTGAAGCTATACCGACTCACGTGATGATCGGACTTGGTATAGTGGATTTGGTTCATGTAATCACCAAAAAGGCACGGGGGATTTCGTTTTTGAGTGGGAGTTCATTCGTAATATGGATTAGTTGAACTCAATCTATCATACAGTTAGTCTAAACTTTACAAATTCTGTTGTAGATGGCACCACCTGCTTTTAATTTCAATGTGTTCATGGATAAAGAGAAACTAGCAACGAATGATAGCAACATTACCGAATGGGCCATGAATTTGAGGATTCTCCTCTCTGCTGCACAAAAGCAATACGTGCTAGAAGCGCCGTTAGGCCCCCCACCTTTTGATGATGCCCCTGACGAGGAGAATAATGTCTATCAGACTCGTCAGGAGGACCACAACTTAGTTCATTGCGGCATATTGTATGGGCTAGAGCCGGAACTTCGAAAGCGTTTCGAAAACGGCAATGCATTTGATACAATGGGTGAGTTGAAAATGATTTCTGACACACATGCTGCTGTAGAGAGCTAAAACGCTTCAGAAAAGTTCTTTAGCTGCATGATGGAAGAGCACAGCTCCGTTAGTGAGCATGTACTCAAGATGTCGGGTTACGCCGATAAGCTTGTGTCCTTGGGAATATCCATTCCCATTAACTTAGGCATCCATCGTGTTCTGCAGTCTCTGCCACCTAGCTATAAGAGCTTCGTGATGAACTATAACATACAAGGCATGAAGAAGTCTCTCCCCGAGCTTCTGTCAATGCTTAAAACTGCAGAAGTGGAGATCAAAAAGGAACATCAAGTGTTGATGATCAATAGGAACACTGGTTTCAAGAAAGACAAGAAGGGAAAACGGAAGGGAAGTAAGGGCGGCAAGCCTGTTGCCGCGCCTGAAAAGAAACCCCGAGTTGGACCTAAGTCTGATTCCGAGTGCTACTATTGTAAGGGGACTGGCCACTGGAAGCGCAACTGCCCCAAGTATCTGGTAGACAAGAAGGCCGGCAAGGCAAACAAAGGTATATATGATATACATGTTATTGATGTGTACTTGACTAGTGCTCGCAGTAGCACCTGGGTATTTGATACCGGTGTAGTTGCTAATATTTGTTACTCGAATCAGGGGCTGCGGAACAAGCGACCGCTAGCAAGGGGTGAGGTCAAGATGCGTCTCGGCAATGGATCAAGTGTTGATGTGATCGCCGTCGGAACGCTGCCTCTCCACTTGCCGTCGGGATTAGTTATAAACTTGAATAATTGTTATATGGTGCCTGCACTGAGCATGAACATTGTATCTGGATCGTGTTTGATGCGAAGTGGTTATTCATTTAAATCCAAGAACAATGGTTGTTCCATTTATATGAATGAAATCTTTTATGGTCATGCACCGATGATGAATGGTTTATTTCTATTAGATCTCGATGATAATGTTACACATATTCATAATGTTGATGCTAAAAGGATTAAACTAAATGATGATATATCCGCATATATGTGGCACTGCCGTCTAGGTCATATTGACGTTAAACGCATGAAGAAGCTCCATTCGGATGGACTTTTGGAATCACTTGATTATGAATCATTTGATACATGTGAGCCATGCCTTATGGGCAAGATGACTAGAATGCCGTTTTCCGGTTCAATGGAACGGGCGGCAGATTTATTGGAAATCATACATTCTGATGTATGTGGTCCAATGAGTGTGTCGACGCGAGGTGGATATCGTTATTTTGTTACTTTCACGGATGATTTGAGTAGATACGGTTATATCTACTTGATGAAACACAAGTCTGAAACCTTTGAAAAGTTCAAGGAATTTCAGAATGAAGTGGAAAATCATCGTAATAGAAAGATCAAATTTCTACGGTCCGACCGTGGAGGTGAGTATCTAAGTTACGAGTTTAGCACTCACATGAAAGAGTGTGGAATTGTTTCACAACTCACGCCTGCCGGAACACCACAGAGAAATGGTGTGTCGGAACATCGTAATCGTACTTTATTAGATATGGTTCGATCTATGATGTCTCTGACGGACTTGCCGTTGTCATTTTGGGGTTAAGCACTAGAAACTGCTGCATTCACTTTAAATTGGGCACCATCTAAATCCGTTGAAAAGACAACGTATGAATGGTGGTTTGGAAACAAACCTAAGCTGTCATTTCTTAAAGTTTGGGGATGCGATGTTTATGTGAGGAAACTTCAACCGGATAAACTTGACCCAAAGCGGAAAAAAGAGTCGTCATAGGATACCCTAAGGAAACTATTAGGTATTCCTTCTATCACAGATCCGAGGGCAAGGTTTTTGTTGCCAAGAATGGATCCTTTCTAGAGAAAGAGTTTCTCGCGAAAGGTGTGAGTAGTCGGAAGGTAGAACTCGAAGAGGTTATTGAACCATCTCTTCAAAGTATGGCGAGTAGCGCAGCGCCGGAAGTTGTTCCAGAGTTGGCTCCACCTGTTGAAGAGGGAACTAATGATAATGATCATGAAACTCCGAAAGAGAGTACTACCGAACCTCGTAGGTCAAGCAGGACGCGTGCAGCTCCCGAGCTGTACGGAAATCCTGTCATGAGCTTCATGGTTGATGAAAATGATGACCCTGCGACGTATGGAGAAGCGATGATGAGCCCGAATTCCAAAAAATGGTTAGAAGCCATGAAATCCAAGATGGAATCCATGTATGAAAATCAAGTTTGGAACTTGGTGGACTTACCTCACGACCGAAAGGCCGTGGAGAACAAATGGATTTTCAAAAGGAAAACTGATGCTAATGGTAATGTGACCGTCTATAAAGCTCGACTTGTCGCAAAGGGGTTTCGACAAATTCAAGGAGTTGACTACGATGAGACATTCTCTCACGTAGCGATGCTAAAGTCAGTTAGGATTATGTTAGCAATTGCTGCATATTTCGATTATGAGATATGGCATATGGATGTAAAAACCGCGTTTCTCAATGGTAATATTGAGGAAGAGTTGTATATGATACAACCAAAGGGTTTTGTCGATCCTAAGGATGCTAACAAGGTGTGCAAGCTTCAGCGATCCATCTATGGATTGAAGCAAGCATCACGAAGTTGGAATCTCCGCTTTGATGAGGTGATCAAAGAGTTTGGATTTGTCCAAACTTATGGAGAAGCTTGTATTTACAAGAAAGTGAGTTGGAGCAATGTGGCATTTCTGATATTATATGTGGATGACATATTATTGATCGGAAATGATATAGATCTTTTAAACAGTGTTAAAAGTTATCTAAACAGCAAATTTTCAATGAAGGACCTAGGTGAAGCGTCATACATATTAGGCATAAAGATCTATAGAGATAGATCTAGGCGCCTAATAGGGCTATCGCCAAGTACATACCTTGATAAGATTTTAAAGAAGTTTAAAATGGACGGAAGTAAGAAGGGGTTCTTACCTATGTTGCAAGGCAAGACATTGAGTAAGACTCAAAGTACGGCTTATGCGGAAGAAAGAGAGATTATGGACAAAGTCCCCTATGCTTTAGCCATAGGCTCTATAATGTACCTCATGCTATGTACAAGACCAGATGTGGCACATGCTATTAGTTTGACTAGTAGGTACCAATCGGATCCAGGTTCGGAACACTGGATAGCGGTCAAGAATATCCTTAAGTACTTACGAAGAACTAAGGATATGTTTCTTGTATACGGAGGTGAAGAAGAGCTCGTCGCTAAGTGTTATGTTGACGCTAGCTTTGACACCGATCCGGATGACTCTAAGTCTCAATCCGGATATGTTTTTCTCATGAATGGCGGAGCGGTTAGTTGGAGGAGCTCCAAACAACCTGTGGTAGCAAGATCAACAATGGAGGCCGAATATGTTGCTGCTTCAGAAGCGGCTCAGGAAGCAGTTTGGATGAAGGAGTTCATATCCGAACTAGGAGTGGTGGGAAACGCGTTGGACCCAATGGTGATCTATTGTGACAACAATGGTGCCATTTCCAATGCCAAAGAGCCAAGGTCTCACAAGCATTCCAAGCATATTAAGCGCCGGTTTCACTCCATCCGCGAGCATGTCAAGGATGGAGATATAAAGATTTGTAAAGTACATCAGGATCTCAATGTAGCAGATCCGTTGACTAAAACTCTCCCTAGAGCAAAACATGATCAACACCAGAACTCAATGGGTGTTAGATTTATCACTATGTAACTAGATTATTGTCTCTAGTGCAAGTGGGAGGCTGAAGGGAATATGCCCTGAGAGGCAATAATAAAGTGTTTATTATGTGTGTTCCAAGTATATGATAGATGTTTATTTTTCATGCTATAATTGTATTAATACGGAAACGTTAATACATGTGTGTTTAATAAACAAACAGAAAGTTCCTAGTTATGCCTCTCTCATAAACTAGCTCGTTGATTAACAAGATGATCAAGGTTTCCTAATCATGGACATTGGATGTTGTTAATAACTGGATCACAACATTAGTGTAATGGTGTGATGAACATTCATCCGAAGTATAGCATTACGATCAAAGTCATTGAGTTTATATTGCTATAACAACTTACGAAGTGATCCTAATCCTTAGACCATGAGATCATGTCAATCACTAACACCAGAAGAGTTTCTTGATAACATCAAACGTCACACCGTAACAGGGTGATTATAAAGATGGATTCAGAACTAATAAAGTGTTATGTTCAGGCTCATGGATCGAGAGTGGAATTTGTTCATCCCGATGACGGATAGATATACTCTGGGACCTCTCGGTAATATCACATTGATTATCTTGCAAGCAAGTGATTTGATCACTAGAATGTTATATCACGGGAATGAGAAAAGAGTGCATGTCGGTAACGAGATCAAACTAGGTATGTAGATACCGATGATCGAATCTCGGACATGTAATATATCGTGAAACAAAGGGATTAAGATACTAGCGTAAAAGGTTCCGACGATCACAAGAAAGTCATCGTTGAATGTGTGGGAGTCAGTATGGGTCTCCAGATCCCGCTTCTGATTATTGATCCGAGAGGGGTCTCGATCATGTCCGCATTATTCACGAACCGTAGGGTGACACACTTAAGAGACACCGACATCCAACTGGAGCAAAAGTTTCATGCCAAAAGAATGAACAAGCACAGGAATTTATTTCACTAGATACCGAAACGGGTTTTCGGGTGAAATTGCATAAAGTGGTTATGCATGTGAAATGGAATTCTAGCAAGGGGTTATTTGTGAATGTTTGTCATTAAAGTAATTGAAAAAATTCTGAATAAAATAAAAGAGTTTTATTTAATGAGAGTTTGCATTAAATTTGGTGGAAATTTAATGGGAATTTGAGTGGACTTTTGAGTGGAGGAAATTTAAAGGGCATTTTGTGAGTGGAGTGTCCACCCACATGAATGAAGGAGGGGAGGGGGCTGCCCCCCATGGCCGGCGGACACCCCTTGGGTGCCCCCCCTCCTCCTATAAAAGGAGCCCCCCTCCTCACTTGTCTCTCACACCTCCTCGTGAAGGATCTCTCCCCCCCTCTAGAATTTATCCCCCATGGTATCGTACTAGCGAGATACATGTTCCCGGTGGCTATTCGGCAAGAAAGAGTTGTGCTTCCGCTGCATCGCTAGAGCGAGGAGGCGGAGGTTGCTCAGTGCCTCGAACGTGTGTGAGAGCACGGATGCGCTGCTGATTTGCGGCGCTAGGACTTCCTCTCGATCTTCAGATCGGCAAGAGATCGTCTACATCAACCACGAGTTGAACTCGTTAAGCTTTGTCGGTCTTCAAGGGTATGTTCTCTACGGATATACATCCGTCCGTTGTTTGTATCTAGTAGATAGATCTTGGTACGTAGTTCCCATCGTAGGAAATTTTTTGTTTTCTATGCTGCGAACCCTACAGTCCTCACATACGCAGATTTGGGGTCTTATTATTATTTAAAAAAAAACTCGCTGTAGAGGCTTCCCCTACCGCATTCCTTTTGAAAAAAATTGAATTGAATTTGGTTAATGCCATATAATTTTATTTGAATATTTTTTATCCCTTTATTTTATTAGATTATCTTTATTCCATTTGCTTATGGATTTAATTCAAGTATTAGATTGTCTTCTAAATAATTTTCTTGGGATTTATTATTTAGTTTAGGCAATTTGTATTTATTTAAATAAAATTGGATATTGTTCAATCCTTATGATTTTATTTAAATAATCTTTTACTCCTATTTATTATTCAATAATCTTTCATTAAATTTGTTTATGGATTTGGCCAAGATTTAATTTGTCTTTTAAATGTTCCTTATTTATTTATTTATTTCCTTCTTTATCTTATAAAATCCATATCTTTTTATTTATAGATCCAAAATTGGTGATTCCAATTTGTATAATTTTATTTAATATTTGTTTATCCTTTTAAATCCTTTTAGGATTACTTTTCTCAAGATTTGGTATGGATTTTTAGATAGGAGTTTTATTAGCCTTGGAAATTAATTCCTTTTATCTTATTAAATTCATATGGCTCCCACATATTTCTATGATTACTTTGAGATCGAATAAACCACTTACATACGATACCAATTTCCCTTTGTCTCACGATAGTTTACTTATACGAGGTTTTGATCGTCGGTATCTCTGCATACCTAGTTCAACCTCGTTATTGATAAGTACTCTTTTCTCGTTCCCGTGATATGTGATCCCTTGTGAGCCAGTCACATGCTTGCAAGCCAATTGGATGACATTCCATCGAGAGGGCCCAGAGTATGTCTATCCGTCATATGGATGGACAAATCCCACTCTTGATCCATGTGTCTCAACCAATACTTTCCGAACACTCAATGCCACCTTTATAACCACCCAGTTACGGTGTGGTGTTTGATGTCATCAAAGCATCCTTCCGGTGATGGTGATATGCATGATCTCATGGTCGAAGGAATTAGGTTACTATGTATTAGAAAGCATATAGCAATTGAACTATTAAAATGACTTGATCTTTATGCTACGCTTTATCTATAGGAGTATGTCCATCATATCATTCTCCTAACGATATGATCTTGTTGTTAATAACATCTCAATGTTCATGATAGGGAAACCACAATCATTTATTAACCAACAAGCTAGTATTACAAAGAGGCTTTACTAGGGACTCTAATTTAGTTTACAAATCACACAAGTATTAATGTTTCCTAGGGCATATCTCCAACAGTCTCCCACTTGGGACTCTAATTTAGTTTACTAGGGACTCTAATTTAGCATGAATGTAAACATTTATCATAAACACAAAGATATAATAATAACTACATTTATTATTGCCTCTAGGGCATATCTCTAAAAGTCTCCCACTTGCACTAGAGTCAACTAATCTAGATTACATGGTAATATACCGAACACCCGTGGCAGTTTGGTGTTGGTCATGTTTTGCCCTCAGGAGAGGTTTAGTCAACGTATCCGCCACATTCTGATCTGTGTGTACTTTGCAAATCTTTATGTCACCATCTTGGACATGTTCTCGGATAGCGTGAAAACGTAGCTTGATGTGCTTCAGCTTCTTGTGTGACCTTGGTTCTTGCGCATTGGCTATGGCGCCCATGTTATCACAGTAGATAGACATTGGGTCCAGCGCACTTGGAACCACACCGAGCTCTGTAATGAACTCCTTCATCCATATCTCTTCTTGTGAAGCCTCCGAAGCAGCTATGTATTCCGATTCAGTTGAATATCTCGCCACAACGCTTTGCTTTGCACTCCTCCAGCTAACTGCTGCACCATTCAAAGTAAATACGTATCCAGATTGAGATTTAGAATCATCCGGATCGGTGTTCCAACTAGCATCGGTGTAACCATTAACAACGAGCTGTTCATCACCTCCATAAGAAAGAACCATATCCTTAGTTCTTCTCAAGTACTTAAGGATGTTTTTGACCGCTGTCCAATGATCCACTCCTGGATCACTTTGATATCTTCTAGTCAAACTAACAACATATGCAATGTCGGGTCTAGTACATAGCATGGCATACATTAGAGATCCTATGGATGAGGCATAGGGAGTCTTACTCATCCTTTCTCTATCTTCTGCGTTGCTGGACTTTGAGTTTTACTCAAGGTCGTATTGGGCAACATGGGCAAGAACCCTTTCTTGCTATCTTCCATTCCAAACCTCTTTAGACTTTGTCCAAATATGTACTTTGTGACAATGATATTAGGCGTCTTGATCTATCTCTATAAATCTTTATGCCTAATATGTAAGCTGCTTCGCCAAGATCTTTTATTGAAAAACTATTATTCAAATATTCCTTGACACTATTAAGAAGGTCTACATCATTCCCAATAAACAATATGTCATCTACATATAGTATTAAGAATGCTACAGAGCTCCCACTCACTTTCTTGTAAATACAAGCTTCTCCATAAGTTTGTATAAAACCAAAACTTTTGATTACCTTATCAAAACGTTGATTCGAACTTCGGGATGCTTGCTTCAATCCATATATGGACCGTTGTAGTTTGCATACCTTGTTAGCATCTTTAGGATCGACAAAACCTTTTGGTTGCATCATATACAACTCTTCATCAATGTCTCCATTGAGGAACGCTGTTTTGACATCCATCTGCCATATCTCATAATCATAATATGCAGCGATTGCTAACAAAATCCTCACAGACTTTAGCTTCGCTACAATTCGAGCTTTATAAACAGTAACATTACCATCAGCATATGTTTTCTTCTTGAAAATCCATTTGTTCTCGACAGCCTTCCGGCCATCCGGTAAGTCCACCAAAGTCCATACTTGGTTTTCATACATGGATCCAATCTCGGATTTCATGGCTTCTTGCCATTTATTGTAATCTGGGCTCATCATCGCTTCCTCATATGTCGCAGGGTCATCGGTGTTGTCCACCAACATGACACTCATAACGGGATCATACCAATCAGGAGTGGTACGAGTTCTCGTTGACCTGCGAGGTTCTGTAGCAACTACAACCGAAGTTTCATGATCATCATCATTAGCTTCCTCTCTTATTGGTGCAGGCACCACAGGAACTTCTTCCGGTGCTGCGCTACTCGCAAGTTCGATTGAAGGTTCAACAACCTCGTCGAGTTCTACTTTCCTTCCAGTCACTTCTTTCGAGAGAAATTCCTTATCTAGAAAGGATCCATTCTTGGCAACGAAGATTTTGCCTTCGGATCTATGATAGAAGGTATACCCAATATTTTCCATTGGGTATCCTATGAAGACGCATTTTTCCGCTTTGGGTTCAAGCTTGTCCGGTTGTAACTTCTTTACATAGGCTTCGCAACCCCAAACTTTAAGGAACGACAATTTAGGTTTCTTCCCAAACCATAATTCATACGGTGTCGTTTCAACGGATTTAGATGGTGCCCTATTTAAAGTGAATGCGGCTGTTTCTAATGCATAACCCCAAAATGATAGCGGTAAATCTGTAAGTGACATCATAGAACGAACCATATCTAAGAGAGTTCCATTACGACGTTCGGACACACCATTACGCCATGGTGTTCCCGGCGGTGTCAATTGTGAAAGTATTCCGCATTTCTTCAAATGCTCGCCAAACTCGTAACTTAGATATTCACCTCCATGATCAGAACGTAGAAATTTAATCATCTTGTTACGTTCATTATCCACCTCACTTTGAAATTCCTTAAACTTTTCGAAAGTTTCGGACTTATGTTTCATGAAATAGATATACCCATATCTACTCAAGTCATCCGTGAAGGTAAGAACATAACGATAACCACCGCGCGATAAGTCCGTAGCTCGCTCCATCATACCAGAAAATGGAGTCTTAGTCATTTTTTCCATCAGACATGCTTCGCATCTTTCAAGTGATTCAAAATCAAGTGATTCAAGAAGTCCATCGGAATGGAGTTTCTTCATACGCTTCACTCCAATGTGACCAAGACGAATAGGTCGAGTTATCGCTCGATTTCAAACGTTTAGCTTCAATGTTATTAATATGTGTATTTCCACTATCGAAATTCAATAGGAATACACCATCTATCAAAGGTGCATGTGCATAAAACATATTACTCATATAAATCGAACAACCATTATTCTCGGACTTAAACTAGTTACCGTCTCGCAATAATCAAGATCCCGATATAATGTTCATGCTTAACGCAGGCACCAAATAACAATTATTTAAGTATAAAACTAATCCCGATGGTAGATGAAGAGGTAGCGTGCCGACCACGATCACATCAACCTTTGATCCATTTCCTACACGCATCGTCACCTCGTTCTTCGCTAGCTTCCGTTTATTCTGCAGCACCCGTTTAGATTTACAAATATGAGCAACCGAACCAATATCAAATACCCAGGCACTACTACGAGTACTAGTGAGATACACATAAATAACATGTATATCGGATATACCTTTCTTCTTGATGTTGCCGTTCTTCAAATCCGCCAAGTACTTTGGGCAATTCCGCTTCCAGTGACCTTCTCCCTTGCATTAAAAGCACTCAGTATCAGGCTTAGGTCCAGCCTTGGTCTTCTTCGTCGGTGCGGTAACTTTCTTACCACCCTTCTTGAAGTGTCCCTTTTTCTTAGACTTGCCTTTCTTGAATTTGGTGTTCTTATTGACCATCAACACTTGGTGCTCTTTCTTGATCTCCACTTCTGCATATTTTAACATGGAGAAGAGTTCTGGCAACTGCTTGTTCATGCTTTGCATATTGTAGTTCATCACAAAGTTCTTGTAACTTGGTGGTAGTGATTGGAGGACACGGTAAATCCCCAAAGCATTAGGAATCACTATACCCAAGCTTTGGAGTTTGTTTGCATGCCCAGACATCTTAAGCACATGCTCACTCACAGAGATGTCCTCTTCCATCTTGCAGTTAAAGAACTTTTCAGAAGCCTCATAGCTCTCAATTGCCGCGTGAGTCTCAAAAATCAATTTGAGTTCATGGACAATATCATGTGGGTCTGAATTGTCAAACCTTTTCTAAAGCTCCGATTCCAAACCATACAAGATAGCACACTGAACTGTGGAGTACTGAGTCTTCCGAGCGAGGTAAACATTCTTTACTTCATCGGTAGCATCACCGCAAAGGGTCACCCAGTGCATCCAAAGACATAGGTCAAATTACCAGCATTGAGGACAATCCTCAAATTGCGGAACCAATCCGTGAAGTTGCTTCCATTGTTTTTCAACTTTTCTTTCTCTAGGAACGCATTAAAATTTATGGTAGGGGCCGCCATTGATCTACAACATATTTGCAATAGTTTAGACTAAGTTTATGACAAATTGAGTTCTAATTAATAGTTAAATTAATCTAGGTGAACTCCCACTCAAAACAATATCCCTCACATTGTTTTAGTGATCACACAAACCAAATCCACCACATCAAAACCGATCATCACGAGAGTTGATGTAGCTTCAATGGAGAACAATCGACATGTTCATCATATCTACTATATGATTCATGCTTTACCTTTCGGTGATCCGTGTTCCGAGACCATGTCTGTACATGATAGGCTCGTCAAGATCAAACCTTAGCTTCCGCATGCGCAAATCTGGCTTGCTCACGTTGTATACACTTGCAGAATCTAACAAACCCGATCATCACGTGGTGCTTCGAAACAACAAGCTTTAGCAACGGTGCTTACTAAGGATGAACACTTTAGAACTTGAAATTCATGTGCATGAGGGATCATCTTATAATGCTACCGTCGTTAACTAAGCAATACAAGATGCATAAAGAATTAACATCACATGCAATTCATAATATGTGATATGATATGGCCTTTCTTCTTTGTGCTTCCGATCTCCATCTTCAAGCACGAACATGATCTCCATCATCACCGGCATTGCATCAAGGTCAATGACGCTGCTCCATGATTGTATTCCACCAGCTTCAACTATTACAACTACTTTGAATAGACACGCGGGCCTTAACATAAATTAAAGACAACCATATGGCTCCTGTCGGTTGCCAACTTACAATAAGGAACATTGCATACATCAAATATAATCACAATCATGGCCATATCACATCACAGCACACCCCTGCAAAACAAAGTTAGACGCCTCTAATTACTTTGCATATTTTACGTGGTTTGGGGCTTTCTATAAGTGTCGATCTAACTTACGAACAAGAACCACAACGTTGATGTTTGAACTATCAAGTGCCCGTTGTAAATTGGATCTATACTATAATGGGAGAGACAGACACCCGCAAAGCCACTTATGCAATACAAGTTGCATGTTGAGCGTGGAGCAAAGTCTCATGAACGATGTCATGTAAGGTTAGCCCGGGCCGCTTCATCCCATCATACCGCAAGATGCAAAGTACACAAGAAGCAATTGATAATAAAATCACCACCGCCCACAATGACCATTGTGTTCTACTCGTGCAACAGATCTACATATAGACACGGCTTTGATACCACTGTAGGGGTTCCTAGCATGGAAAACAAAAAATTTCTACCGCATACAAACAAACAAGACAAGATCTATCTACTATATTGTAGCAACGAGTCGATGGAATAACTCACCCTCGAAGATTCCAAAGTGTTTAACGAGAGCGGATTCTCGTGGGTGATGTAGTCGTACTCTTGTCGATCTCAAGATCGTGTAGACAAACCTTCCGGCGCTGCGTTCCGGCAGCGCTCCATGATCGGTCTGCGTTACTTGACGAAGACCTTCCTCTCCCTTGTTCCAGCAGGCAGCGGAGGTTGTAGCACTCTCCTCGCGATTCCGGGAGCACGACGGCGTGGTACCGGAAGTAGAGGGGAGATCTCGCAGGGCTTCGCCATAAGCCGGAGCGAGTATGGTGGACTATGAGAGAGGCCTCGGTGATCTAGGGTTTAGACACACCAAGGAGAGAGGGCTAGGTCGGCGGCTAGGGCTTGGGGAAGCCCCAAGTCGGCGGATAGGGTTTTCCCTAGGGTGGCGGTGACTATAGGAGGGCCGGCGGCTAGGGCTAGGGTTTTGGGTGGTGGAGGTGTGTTTGTAGAGGGGCAGCCCTGCCCCTCCTTTTATAGGTGGGAGGGCGCGGCCAAGGGGGAGGGAGTCCTCCCCCAACTCGGCCTCCAAGGCCGACGGTGGAGGGAGAGGAACTCCTCCCCAAGTAGGTTTCCTACTCTCCCTCCACCAAGCAAACTTGCCGTTTGACTTTTCAAATTGGCATTTGACTTTTCAAACTAGGATTTGATTTATCCCTTTATTTTGCTCAGAGATGACACCTAGTACATGATGCAACCATTCCAACATGTTATGACACATTCATGTACCCTTCCCCTCTGGAGTGCCGGACCTTCCGGAATCTTCTAGAACATTCCCGATGAAAACACCGGAACCATTCTCCAACCCCGAAATAGGACTTTCCTTATATGAATCTTATTCTCGAGACCATTCTGGATCTCCTCGTGATATCCCGGATCCCATCCGAGACTCCGAACAAAATTCGGTCTCTTACTCACCATTCCATAACTACACAACAACATTGAATCCTTAAGTGTCTCTCCCTATGGTTCGTGAATTATGCGGTCATGATCGAGACACTTCTCCGAACAATAACCAATAGAGGAATCTAGAAATTCATATGGCTCCCACATATTTCTACGATTACTTTGCAATCGAATAAACCACTTACATACGATACCAATTTCCCTTTGTCTCACGATAGTTTACTTATCTAAGGTTTTGATCGTCAGTATCTCTGCATACCTAGTTCAACATCGTTACTAATAAGTACTCTTTTCTCGTTCCCGTGATATGTGATCCCTTGTGAGCCAGTCACATGCTTGCAAGCCAATTGGATGACATTCCACCGAGAGGGCCCAGAGTATATCTATCCGTCATATGGATGGACAAATCCCACTCTTGATCCATGTGTCTCAACCAATACTTTCCGAACACTCAATGCCACCTTTATAACCACCCAGTTACGTTGTGGTGTTTAATGTCATCAAAGCATCCTTCCGAAGATGGTGATATGCATGATCTCATGGTCGAAGGAATTAGGTTACTATGTATCAGAAAGCATATAGCAATTGTACTATTAAAATGACTTGATCTTTACGCTACGCTTTATCTATAGGAGTATGTCCATCATATCATTCTCCTAACGATATGATCTTGTTGTTAATAACATCTCAATGTTCATGATAGGGAAACCACAATCATTTATTAACCAACAAGCTAGTATTACAAAGAGGCTTTACTAGGGACTCTAATTTAGTTTACAAATCACACAAGTATTAATGTTTCCTTGTTAATACTGTTATAGCATGAATGTAAACATTTATCATAAATACAAAGATATAATAATAAATACATTTATTATTGCCTCTCGGGCATATCTCCAACACTAACTCATTGTTGTTGGCTAAAAACTGAGTTGTCACTTGATTCAACTACGCTTGGGTTGCTAGAAGTTGTTCTCTCATGTGCATCTCTTGGTTGTTGTTGTTGTCACCATCCTTGATGTTGGAGTTGTGGTCTCTTGGAGAAGTCATCTGTTAGGTTGGATTGGGATTAGAGTAGGCAAAAGATTTCCTAGAGAAAGAATTATACTCACACACATCAATCACACAAACAATGTGCAAGCAATCACAATCAAACAGTCCACTCAAACAACAAAGTTCAAGCATATTTTTAGGCAACAGAATATTTTTGCTACACCTCATAAGTTGGTGTGATCAATATATTATCTAAACTAAACACTAGTATGGTGGTCCAACTATGTGGTTCACTTGAGATCATCTCATTCTTCTTAGTTGTTTCTTCTTGAACAATCTCATGGTATCCTTGGAAAATTTCTTGCATCTTGGTCACAAAACTCAAAGGTGATGATGGTTCCTTCTAGGTTGTGTTTCCTTAGTCTCCAAGTCTTGATTATTATTCTTGTCTCACTTGTAGTCCTTAGTGATGTCCAAGTTGAAGTCCTAGGTGATACTAAAGTTGAAGTCCTAGGTGATACTAAAGTTGAAGTCATTGGTGATATTGAAGTCTTTGCTCATGGTGAAGTCTTTGTCGATCAAGTTTGAAAAGGGAGAGATGTACAATCAAAACCTAAAAGGTTGAGGAAAGAGTTTACTAGATTGTTTGTAAACAAGTTTTAACAAAATACAACTCCTATTTTTCTAAGGGGTTTTGTCCAATCCTAGGGTTACAATCCTACAGGCAACACAGTGCTCTGATACCATCTGTAGAGGTCCCAACCTGATAAGGTAGAGATACATGTGTTTACAATGCTAGTCCCTGGATCAATAGCTAGCATCCACAGTTTAAGATGTATTATCAACAAACAAAGGTCATAATACAACTTTATAACCAGGAATAAAATAATTCATTACATCTTACATAGCTCATTTGGCTATCTCATTACAATGCAGCAGAAATATCTATATAGCATGGAGTCCTTCATCTTCAAAGTGCCACAGGCAATCTTGTTGGTTGTAGACTTGTAATCCTATTCAACACACTTCACTAACATCAAACAAACCTACAACATAATAAGTTACAGCCACAAGGGTCAATACATTTGAATTGTATTGGCAAGTGATACTATGGTAGAGTAGTGGTATCTATCATCTATATGCATTTGGCTAAGTGGATCTTAGGCTTGCTTTGCTCAAAATAGATTTTCCTTATCATTTGAAAACACTAAGTTTTTGTTTATCAAAATCACCCAAGGCATCTACCAATAAATATTGGTGATCCTTTAACCCTTGTTCTACCACATGTTTTTAAATTAGAAATTGGGATGAGGAGATCCTTGATAGCTTCCATGTCTTGATGCTTAATTTGTCCATTGCCGGGGACACGGCTAAGTACTTAGATTTACTCTCGAGAGAGGTGGTGCACTTTACCCACAAGACTCGACATGCATCGAGACAAGATCTTTCAGAAGCCTTCCCTTAGACCAAATGGACGTGTTCCAAACCTATCACCCCCTACCACCTTCTGTCCATCTGGCTAAGTTATTGCAACCTATATGATCCAGGCAGAGCCCGTAATGCCATGTGGCTGCACTTGAAGCTTATCAACATTTGACATCTCAAATCTCTTTGTTCCTGGGTGGTTTTCCACAAGTGAGATACACTAGGGTAGGCCATAAATATGGGGCCCTGTGTAACCAATCAACACAAACCATTCTTACCAATTTCACCCAGGTGATTCATTCACATAGTTGTTTTATTAAACAAAACACAAGTCATAGACTATGTATAATATCATAACATGAATAATCCACCCTTGTTTTCTAGTAGCTAAGCTAAGCATGGTAACATGGAAAGTTTCCTAACGTAGAATAATTCTACTAAGACATCATATAGGATTTCCCATGGCATAGCTTATACTTAGAAAAATTCCATGCAAGTCCTACTCAAAATATCAGTAATGCATAGTGAAAATAATAGGACAAAAGTATGAAGCACCACTTGCCTTTTTAGTAGAGGGTATAGATTCACTCCTTGATCTTGCAAATGTCACACTCTTCAAAGTTCACTACAATTCAATCAAGCAAGGCACAAATTCAATCTAGCATTCAAACAATTTTCACCACTTAAAATAATGAAAACAAAACAATGCATGCAAGCATGCAAAATATTATTTTATTGCAAAAGTGGTTTCTAATAAGTCTATAAACATTTTCAAACACCTACTGGTCACTTATAATATGTGGCAAAACTATTTATAAAAAGTTAGTGAAAATGGACCATTTAAATCATTTTGTTTTGCTAGAAATGATTTTAATCAAAGGAATAATTTCTAGTGTTAGCCAAATATGTTTTTAAACACAAATGTTAGTGTTTATGGTCAAAGTATTTAAATCAAATCCATTTTCAAAAGGTTTCACTCAAAAACCATTTTTAAACCAAAGCGACATTTTATTTTTCTAAAAATGCCTTTAATTAAAGTAATCATTTTCTAGGGTTAATCAAATACATCTTTAAATCCAAAAAATAGTGTTCAGCGTCAGGAACTATAAATCAAACCATTTGCAAAAGGTTTTACTCAAAAATCATTTTTAAATCATAATCAACATTTTTGTTTTACTAGAAATGCTTTTATTCAATGAATAATTCCTTAGTGTCACAAAATATACTTTTAAATCCAAATGTTGGTTTTTATGGTCAGTAGGTTCAAAACAAATCATTTGCAAAAGATTTTACCCCAAAATCATTTTTATATTAATTTTTATACTCAAAATAGGCCTAGAAATGTTTATATAAAACAACTAATTTTCCAGAAGCAAAATACCAAACTAAGGGCATGGTTGCAAAGTTCACATTTTTGTGAATCCATTGATATAAATTTGCAAAATTTGGCCAAGAAAAACAAAAGTTGTGGATTTTACAAGTTTAAACAATCAAAATTCATTTCTGGAAATTTAAACAGACAGGACAGCCACGTGTCTAAATTTTATTGGACGATATCGGTTCGTCTAGATCGACTGATGCGGTGCATTGGATCTAAAGGAAATCGTACGTCACATATTCAATCGTACCCCATTGGTTAAATGATCTATCACGACCGCTGGATCATCATCTAACGGTTCACAGCACGTTGCCAAGAACTGGCGGTGTTGGCGCAACGGTGAGCGGCGGCGACGCTCGGGATGAGTCATTCTGGCTATTCCAGGAAGCGAGAGAGAGGGAGGAGATGCTCACCAGGTTAGCGGTGACAAGGGGAGGCTCGAGGTGGTCGCAGTAGAGCAGGGGCACACGGGGCTACTAGCGATTGCTCGCCGGAGTTCCTGCTAGCGTCGGGCACGTACTGGCCTGGTCGGAGGCGAGGCTACAAAGCAGGAGAAGGCCAGCAGAGGTTTGTGTTAGATGCGTGAGGCGAAGGTGAGTACACGAGCGTCATCCAGAGGAAAATGGGAGGTCAGGGTTACCGGGGAAAGGTCGCCGGAGTCGAAGCCGAAGACTGTGGCGAGTTGGCATTGATAGAGACGACGTTCTAGGGTGCACGCGAGCGAGCTAGAGCTGCTGGCAGGTGCACGTGGTGCTGGCGAGCAGGTTCGTGGAAGCTACGAGCAGTGGGGATGTCGGGCATTGCCGTAATCGGCCGGGAATGGTCGTTGGAGCAGCGATGGTGTGGGCAGCGATTCTCCTAGCCTGGTGGTGGAGAGGGAGGGGCGAGTGAGGGGAATGAGAGAGGAGAGGCTATTAAGTAGGGTGTGATCGCTGGCGGTTTAATCGCGGCATTCAATCGAATTTTACTCGGAATCAAAGCAGAAACAGCGAAGTAAAGGGGAAAGGGAGCGGGTCTGGCACGCGGTTGAAGACGAAGACATTAACGTGGCATGGGACCAGGGTGTCAGCGAGTGTGGGGGGTACGGGCCGCGATGAGAAATAACGAGCAGGGGAGAGAGAGGAGAGCCGGGTGGGCTGGTAATGGGCCAGATTGGGCTAGGGTCTGGGGTAGGTTTAGTTGGGCTGGTCTTTTCCATTTTTTTCTTTCTATTTATTTTTCTTTTTCCTTTCTATTTTCTGTTTTTCAATTCAAACATTCATTTGAATGCATATTAAATTACCAAACCTTTTCCATACTTTTCAGTAGGTTTTTAATCTATTTATTAATGTGCTTAAAAGTCAATTTTTAAAATATTTTCTTATATCCTCCTATGGTTTATTATATATTTAAAATAGACATTTTGTCTTTATTTAAATAAGGTTTAAATATGTTTTCAAACTTCTATTTGAATTCCTATTTCACTAAACCTTTTCAATAGGTTTTAAATCATTTAGGAGTTGATTAGTTGGCCTACTTTGAAAAATATTCCAATATTTTCTCATGACTTATTATTTATTTTAATTAGGCCTTTTGTCTTTATTTAAATGAATTTAAATATGGTTCCAAACCATATAATTCTATTTAATTAATCCATAATTCTTTTTAAGTTAATTAGATAACTTTTAATCCATTTTGGCAATTTCAATTATTTTTCCCATGATTTCATTAATCCTTTATATTAGGAATTTTGTCTTCATCCAAATAGAATTGAATTTGGTTAATGCCATATAATTTTATTTGAATATTCTTTATCCCTTTATTTTTTTTGGATTATCTTCATTCCATTTGCTTATGGATTTAATTCAAGTTTTAAATTGTCTTCTAAATAATTTTCTTGGGATTTATTATTTAGTTTAGGCAATTTGTCTTTATTTAAATAAAATTGGATATTCTTCAATACTTATGATTTTATTTAAATAATATTTTACTCCTATTTATTATTCAATAATCTTTCATTACATTTGTTTATGGATTTGGCCAAGATTTAATTTGTCTTTTAAATATTCCTTGTTTATCTTATAAAATCCATATCGTTTTATTTATAGATCCAAAATTGGTGATTCCAATTTGTATAATTTTCTTTAATATTTGTTTATCCTTTTAAATCCTTTTAGGATTACTTTGCTCAAGATTTGGTATGGATTTTTAGATACGAGATTTATTAGCCTTGGAAATTAATTCCTTTTATCTTATTAAATTCATAAGTTTTTATCCATGGCTCCAAATTAAATGAAACCAATTTCTGTGGTTTTATAATATTTTTTTATTTATCATTTATACATGTTTGTTGCTAAATTTTATATGGATTAAATTCATAGTCTTAGAAAGATCTTCAAAATGATTTTCTTCCATTAGGGTTTTAGTGTTTTGGTTTACTTTTCCAAGTGTTTAATTTCAAGATACATTCATTGATGAATGCATTTCACTTGATTGAAATTTTGTTGGATTCCCTTTTCATCCAAATTTTTTCAAGAAGGGTTTTGATGTTTCCATCTAGAAGAAAAACGTTTCTTTTCGCCCTAAATTTCAACAATTATTTATGTTATTTATTTACTTATTTTTCACATTTCAAAATTCGGAAAATTTTGGGACGTGACACCGGCAGAGGTTGGTTAGACACGACCTTTACCTTGCTTTCGCTGAGACCATGAGTCACGCCCTAAGAATGGTTCCTCTATGACGGGTCGAGTCCCGAAGCTGGTCCCTAGAGATGTGAGGCGAGGTTGGTTTACCAGGGGCGCTATCTACCCCAAGCAACCTCGTCCACGCTTACCTAACTGTTATGAATGCACCTCCTTCACTGCCTTCGAGAAGATCCAAAATGCATGTCGAATGGAATGCCTGAACTATGTGACTCATGGAATCTACTAGGCAAGTTAGTTGCTCGTGAAGTTTTCCTAGCCCCGTGTTGTTGTACGGTCGTCTCGGTTCCAAAGGCAAGAACTCAGGTCCTAGTGGTGGAGAGCATGGGACTATAATAACCACATCCCACTATGGCCTCCCATACAAGCCTTAGCATGTTTAATCTCATATCACTGATCTCATCTCATCATGTTCTCCTGTCATACTAGATTCTCTGCATCTGATACATCATCTGGATGAACCAGACTCAACAGCTATGCATGGCTAAGTAGGACACAAATAATAGCTCTAGCAGTGCACACAAGCCAAGCCTAGTTATGCTAGGAGCAGTGGATTAGGTAATATAAGCTCAAAGGTAGTATGCAATAGATAGGATACTCTATCTACCGATAAAAGACCACAGTAGAATCGTATGCATCATGGCAAGAATTGAAATGCTTTCGAAATCATAGGATTATATCATGGTGGGGCTATGCTTGCCTTTGCCTGTTGATAACCAGAAAGGAGAGCTTCGGACATCTGGTACTTGACTTGGTTACAGTTGGTCAAGTATTGTTCATCGATCTTCAATGGTGTTGAACTGGGTCTTCGATCTCGATCTCGTATTCTACCGGGAAGAACCAAACACCGGAAAGAAAGGGGAAACAATCAACACATGGCATTTATGCAATGCTCAAACAAGGATGATGATATGACAAGTTGAATTGTATTGAAAATTAACCCTAAGGCATGCTTGACAACTTAATCGGGGTTCCGAGGGGTGCAAACCCTAACTCGAGGAAACTCCAGAAATACCTGTGAGGGGTTCATTTGGTTCTCTAATTAAACTTGTCATGTAAGTTTCTTAACAATGCATGGGTATAGCTTAGATATATAGAGCTCATTTTTCTGAACATTTTGATATATTATTCACATTTTCCTGACTTATAAATAATTATTTATTGAATTTACAAGTTTAAAACAATTTCTAGAATTATTAAACCATATTAGAAGCTTTACTGCGTCATGCTGATGTCATAATGCAACCAGGGACCTTTGTTACCACACCTAATCCTACCCAGACTCATTGACAGAGGGGCCCAAGCCACGCTGGCTTGCCACCGCGGCGGTCAACGGTCAGCAGGCAGCGTCAGTAGTGCGTCATGATGACGCCACCATGGTTGTCATCGTTGGATGGTTATCGGAGACGGCAGAGGAGGGCGCAAGGGGCTACGGGATCTAGCCTACTCAAACCAGCACAGCGAGATGGACCCTATGGTGGCGGAGCTTGATCTACCGGAGCTTGGTCATCGACGAGCGCCTACGGCGGTTGACGGCAACACAAAGCATAGGAATGAACCAGATAGGAAGTGGAAGAAAGGAGAGGTCTAGGAGGACCATAGGCTCACCATGATGCCGATGGAATGGTCAAGGAGGCAAGGGGATGTCTTGAACGACGTTAATGGTGACGGCGGGCAGCATCGGCTCGGGGAAGACGGGTTCGATTCGGGGAACTGGGGTCTTCCCAGCTCGCACGCTTCGGCGAGGAGCAAGAAGGGGTTGAGGCACAGCCGATGGTGGCCTCATATGGGCAAGGGGAAGGCGAAGATGGCGACGTGACGCGGCGGCCGTATGGCTAAGGTTTTAGTACGGCAGCGGGAGATCAAGAGAGAGGTATCTTGGGAGAGGGAGGAGATAGGGATGAGGAAGAGGCGTTCGTGGTGGTCTTATCCCCTCCAGAACAGCGGCGGGGCAGGGATCTTGGCGCGACGATGATCGACGATGGAGCCGGCAACAGGCAGCTACCTGCCTATTTGCAGGTAGACGACGACGGACAGGGGCGAAGGGGTACAGGCCGGTAGCAGGCCATTCATGGGGTGCGGCTAGGCTACGGGGTTGCGCGCTGGGCGACGGGGAGAGGAGAGAAAGAGTTGGGCTCAGCCCAGATTATCTACTGCTGCTACTTTTTCTTTGAAATCCTTTCTCTTTTTATGTTTCTATTGCCTCTTTGTATTTTCAATTGAATTCTGTTTTTGAATAATTCAAAAATACTAGAGACTTTGTAAAATATATGAAAATATTGCAGGGCCCCTTTTAGTCCATTTGGGCTCCATAATTTTGGCACTTTTCAAAATATTCAAAACCATTTGAATGTGTTTCAGAGAGAGGCAGAAAACTAGGGTTTAGGGTTTTGCATTTCTTTCTTTCTTTTTGCATGCATTGAAAGGGATGATGCTGATGATGCACAAACAAACCCTAAATACTATTTAGCTAAACCTAGGGTGTTAAAGGGAAGGCCTTAGTGATGGTGGCGACATAGACGCGGAGGTCGCCAAAGTGCATGATGGATCCGTTGGTAGGGAAGGCGTTCCCGGTGAAATAGGCGGCATTGTTGACGATGTAGTTGAAATCTCCAAGTGTGAGGATGTAAGACCTCACCATTCAAGGTAAAGGCCCTGTGATTGCAATGCTAGTCCCTGGATCGAATTGCTAGCATCCACAGTTTAAGAGGATGTACACAGATACAAAGGTCATTATTACATCGTAATATCCATAGATACATAGTTCTTACAACTCATTAGCCCAAGGGTAATACATGGAGTTCACAATACTTAACAAAATAAATAGTCTTTATCTTCATGTGCCACATGCAAACATGTTGAATGTAGACTCATAACCCTAGTCACCATCAGAGTAACCTGCAACATAATAAGTTACAACCACAGAGGGTCAATACATTTGGAATTGTATTGGCAAGTGATACCATAGAAGTATAGTAACATCTAATAACTATATGATTTTGGCTAAGTGTAGTTCAGGATGGCTTTGCTCAAGTAAGGTTTTTCTTATTAGTTGAAAATACTAAGTTTTTGTTTGACAAAAACACCCAAGGAACCACCAATAGACATTGGTGAACCTTTACCCTTGTTCAACCACAAGTTTTAACTTAGAGATATTGGGATGAGGAGATCATTGATCATTTCAATGTCTTTGCTGCTCAAAATGTCCGTTACCAGGGACACGACTAAGTACTTAGGTTTTACCCTCTCGAGAGGTGGTGCACTTTCCCCACAAGACTCGACATGCATAGATACGAGACTTTTCAGAAGCATTCCTTCAAACCACCATGTACACATTCCATCCTATCAACCCTACCACCAACTGTCCATCTGGCTGAATTCTTGCAAACTAGTTTGTCAAGGCAGTGCCCATATGCCATATGGTTTCGCTAGAAGCTTCTCGACACTAAACATCTCAAATCTCTTTGTTCCAGGGTGGCCATCCACAAGTGTGATACACAAGGTAAACCATCGACATGGGCCTTGCGTACCCACTCAACACAAACCAATCTTCCCATTCCACCTAGGTGATTCATTAACATGTTGTTTTATTAATCAAAACATAGGCATAACTTTTCATAGTATTATATCATGAATATTCCACCCTTGCATTCTACTAGATAGGCCAAGCATACTAGCATAACATGTCTCTTAACTTAGGGAAAAACTACTAAGACAATATCTATAGGATTTACCATAGCATAGCATATAGTTTAGAAAAATCACAAGCAAATCATACTCAAAATATCATTAGTGCAAATATAAAATAATGGAACAAAATATGAAGCATCACTTTCCTTGGTAGTTAGGGGAATAGGCACAATCCTCACAATCACACTCTCCACAATCCACAAAATCTACACATAAAATAATACCACAAAATTCACATTCAATATACAAACAAAAATATATATGACTGCATGCAAATGCAATGGAATGATTCGTCACACTCTTCAAAACAAAATTTTGAGTACTGAATAAAAATCATTCTTTCTAAAGTCTAAATAAACCAAAATTTACTTTTAAAATAATTTTTATAGCCAAAATAGGCCTACAAATGCTTCTGCATAAATTCCTAATTTTCAGACGCAAATGGCCAATTCAAGTCCATATTTGCAAAGGGATCATTTTTCTGAATCTATAGATATAAAATTTGTATTTTTTGGATAACCAGATCAAAAGTTATTAAATTTACAGTTTGAATAACTAATAGAACAAAATTTGGATTTTAAATCAAAACCAGGGACACGCGGTGTGTTTTGATTGGCGCGTACCGCTTCACGCTGGATCACGCTTCCGTATCATAAAATCTAAGTGAAGATGCACAATTCGGATCAAAACGTACCTTTTCGTAAAGTTATCTAATCTTAACCACCAGATGCATATCTAATGGATCAAACTAGTTTGACCAAAACCTAGTGGCGGAAATGGCTCTGGCGGCGGTGATGCTGCTGACGGCGATGCGCCGGAGAGGCTAGGGGGTTAGGAGGGGTGTGTTGGCACTTACCACGTTCGCGAGAAGATGGTGAAGCTCAACATGGACGTGGCTTGGGACAGGGGCGCACGGACACGGCAGGAAAACCTCGTCGGAGCTCGTACTGACGTCGGGTGTTCACGAACAGAGATGGAGACAACTACCTAGGGTGCAATAAGGCAAACAGTGGGCATTAGAAGGTGCGCAAGGTCATGGAGAACAAAGTCGCATGAAGCAGAGGTCAAGGGGCGCGCACATTTTACCGTGATTGCTCGCCGGAGTTGAATGGCGCCTCGATTGCTTGCAGACATCAACGGGGACAGCGACCAGGGGCGAATTAGGACAAACAAAAGGCATGAGCGAATGCGCATGAACAAGGGGAACATGTTTGTGTGAACGATAGGCAGAGGGGCGCGTTGTGCTTACCAGAATAGCTCACTGGAGCTGTTCTGTAATGCGGTGGTGCAAGCGAATATTTGGAGAACCTAGTGGCTCTTGGTGCTGGCTAGGTGAGGGGAAGTGGTCACGAGGAGGTGGGGGTTAAGTAGCCGGAGCAGGGGCGAGAATCAGGCATGCATTCATCGGCAATTAACAAAATGAATTGCGCCAGTGAAGGGGAGGAAATGGCCGGCGGAGCTGGTCGTCGCGCGGGGTTTTGGGAAGAAGGGTGAGGTCGCAGTGGGGCTTGTCTGTCAGTGTGAGGGGTGCGCGGGCTGGTGAGAAACTGCGGGGACAGAGGGGCTAGTTCCCGGGTGGGCCGTGGGCTGACAGGGCTTGCTAGGCCAAAATGGTTTGCTGCTGTTATTTTTTTCCCCTTTTCTCTTTTTATTTTCTTTTTTGATTTTCTAAATTAGATTTTAATAGTCATTTCAAATCCAAATGAATTCAAATCTTCACCAAACTTCTGTGTTGTGATCCTAGTGTCCAAAAGTGTGCCAAACACAACTAGTCACTCAAAAATTATTTTGAGGTCACAAAATAAAATAAAACCATGCCCCATATATATAATAAGAAGGGGTTTAAATATGGTTTTATTAGGGTTTTGTTTTCAAAAAATTTGTGCAATATGCATATGCCATGATGCTAAGAATGCAATAACATGGTTTTGAATTTTATGAAATTTGGGATGTTACAAATCTAACCCCCTTAAGACGAATCTCGCCCTCGAGATTCGGATTGGCTAGAAAATAGGTGAGGGTGATATTTCCGAAGGTCATCTTCTCTTTCCCAAGTTGCTTCTTCCTCGGTATGATGATTCCACTGTACTTTGCAAAATTTGATAGTCTTAGTGCCAGTAAATCTTTCTGCTGTCTCGAGAATCTTGATAGGTTTCTCTTCGTAAGTGAGATCACTCTCCAACTATACCTATTCCAATGGTATAGTGTCCTTCAATGAAGTTTCTTCATTTTCGGATGACACTTTTTCAACTGACTCACATGAAACACATTGTGAACTACAAACAGTGATTCAGGCAATTCTATCTCATAAGCCAATTCTCCTTTGCGGCTAAAAATTTTTAACGGTCCAACATATCGAGGTGCCAATTTTCCTTTGACTCCAAATCTCTTCACACCACGAAGTGGTGAGACTCTAAGATAAGCTCTATCACCTACCTCATAGGTGACTTCTGTACACTTTGGATCTGCATAGCTCTTTTGTCTGGATTGGGCTATCTTCAATCTGTCCTTTACCATTATGACTTTCTCTTCAGCTTCCTTGATCAGTTTTGGTCCGGATAAATTTCTTTCTCCTATTCCATTCCATAGTAATGGCGTAGTACACTTGCTTCCATAAAGGAATTCAAATGGAGCCATCTCTATGCTCGGTTGATAGCTGTTATTGTAAGAGAATTCTGTGTACTCAGACTTTCATCCCAACTAGAATATAGTCTAGTGCACAAGCTCTCAACATATCTTGTCGTGGTGGTGGCACGGCAGATGCCATGGGTAGGCTAAAGTATGGGGCCAATGGATGATAGTGGGATCTGGGGAGGGAAGATGCAGTTGATTCTACACACAAAAGACCAAGGCAAAGATCTTTATTTCTCCTTCCTTGGGCTAAAAGTGCTCCTTGAGCTGCATACAGGAAGAAAGGAAGAACTTTACCAGCCTAACGGTACTACATGAGACGATGCCCTCCTCAGGGTCCAAGCCTCCCCTTATAAAGGAGAGCCTTGGGTTCCTTTAGGTCTGACGTGGCAAGCATATTCGAGGAATATGCTTGTCCCAATATAGTAGTTCGGCGGCCTCCTTTCCCTGTCGCTCCTCTAATGATGGCAAGGTTCCAGAGGGCCCCTCCTGCGCGCCTCGGGCTTCAGGGCTGTCACCTCCGTGACCTCCTTCTGCCCCTCTGTCGCTCTGCACCTTTGTCCCTAGTGCTTGGCTCTGCTCAGATTCTCCCTAGCCTATGACTAGAGTTTGACTTTAGGCTTCTCCTTCTTCTGCAAGCTTCGTATCATTCGGCCCCACCTCGCGTAACTCGGCTCGTCCTTCACCTGCATTAAGATTATTCGGGCTAACCCGGCTGACTCATACAGTACTCTGGCCGGGTAATGCCTTGCTATTATCATTGAGGTCCTACCCCTTTCATACCTCGGCCGACATCTACATGATTCGGCCGACTAAGACGGTAACTCGGAAACTGGACGGGGAACGTCCTTCCGTCTTTCCCCGTCTTTACCCTATCCGAGGTCACCTCCCCAACATATCTTCCAAAATCTTATTGGTACTTTCTGTTTGTCCATCAGTCTGAGGGTGAAAAGCTGTGCTGAATTCTAGCCTTGTTCCCAATGATTCATGCAGTTGTCGCCAAAAATGCGAAGTGAACTGAGTTCCTCTATCAGACACAATACTCTTAGACACTCCATGTAGACACACAATCCTGTTCATATAGATCTTCGCCAATTTAGCACTTGTATAAGTATTCTTCACGAGTATGAAATGCGCCACTTTAGTTAGGCGATCCACAACAAACCATATGGAATCATATCCAGATCTGGTCCTTGGCAGTCCGGTGATAAAATCCATAGCAATCTTATCCCACTTCCAATCAGGTATAGGTAGTAGTTGCAGGAACCCTGTCGGTTTCTGATGTTCCGCCTTCACTCTACTACACACATCACAAAAATTAATGTGTTCCCCGTGATATCTTTCTTAAGATTGTTCCACCAAAATATTTCCTTCACATCCATGTACATTTTGGTGTTACCTGGATGAATAGAATATGGTGAATTGTGTGCTTCTTGCAGAATCAATTTTCGAAGTTCCAGATCTTGTGGAATGCAGATACGCTTTCCATACCATAAAGTTCCTTGTTCATGTTCATGGAATCCTTTCGCCTTTCCTTTACTAATTTTACTCTTAATCTCCTCTATTTCCTTATCCAACTTTTGGCCTTCTTTGATCGTATCCAACAGTGTTGGTTGAACTTCCAATGACATGAGATATCCTTCAGGCACTATCTCCAATATTAGCTCTTTAAATTGGGAACACAAATCATCTGGCAATTCTCCTTTGGTGAGACCATTCACATAAACTTTACGGCTTAAAGAATCCGCTACAACATTTGCTTTACCAGGATGGTATTGCGAACTCAAATCGTAATCCTTGATAAGTTCTAGCCACTTTATCTCATATTGAGTTCTTCTGGGTGAAAATATATTTCAAGCTCTTGTGATCAGTGAACACTTCACAACGCTTACCTAATAGATAATGCCTCCATGTTTTGAGTGCATGGACGATAGAGGCCAACTCTATGTCATGTGTAGGATAGTTTACTTCATGAGTCTTGAGTTGTCTCGAGGCATAAGCCACAACTTTTCCTTCTTGCATCAAAACTCCACCCAATCCTTGGTGAGATGCATCACAATAGACTTGGAAGTCTTTCTCTTGATCAGGTAGACATAAAACTGGTGCTGACACTAGTCTTTTCTTCAACTCTTGAAAAATGGTTTCACACCCTTCTATCCAATCAAACTTCTTTTCTTTCTTAAGTAAATCCATCATTGGCTTAGCTACTTTTGAGAAATTCTCAATAAACCTTCTATAGTACCCGCCCAAGCCTATGAAACTACAAACTTCTTTAACTGATTTGGGAGATTCCCACTGAGTTACAGCTGACACCTTTGCGGGATCGACAGCTACACTATCTCTAGACACAATATGTCCAAGAAATCCAACTTCATTCAACCAAAATTCACACTTACTAAACTTGACATACAACTTGTGCTCTCTGAGCTTCCCAAGAATCAAACGTCAATGTTCTTCATGTTCTTTGTCGCTCTTGGAATAAATCAATATGTCATCGATGAACACGATAACAAACTTGTCAAGAAACTCCATGAACACCTTGTTCATCATGTTCATGAAATAAGCTGGTGCATTTGTTAATCCAAATGGCATCACGGTATACTCACACAATCCATACCTAGTGGTAATAGCAGTCTTAGGTATGTCTTGCTCTCTAATCTTTAGCTGAAAGTAGCCTGATCGGAGATCAATTTTTGAGAACACACGAGCTCCTTCTAGCTGATCAAAGAGATCGTTGATTCTAGGTAAAGGGTACTTGTTTTTTATGGTCACCTCATTGAGTGATCGATAATCTATGCATAGCCTTTTAACTTCTGTCCTTCTTCTCGACAAACAGAACTGGTGCACCCCAAGATGAAGAACTTGGTTGGATAAATCCTTTTTGCAACTGTTCTCCAAGCTGTTTCTTGAGCTCTTTCAACTCATCAACTGACATCTTGTAGGGTCTCTTTGCTATTGGTCCAGATCCTGGCAGTAGGTCAATAAAAAACTCCACATCTCTATCTTGTGGCATTCCCGGTAATTCCTCCGAAAACACATTAGGGTACTCCTTCACTACTGGAACACTGTCTATGCTAACCCCCTTAAGATAATTTAACTTACTCCCTTTGGATTCCAAGTTATACTTGAACCTAATCCGTTTCTTATCCGGGGTTGTGAGTGTAACAGTACGATTGGCACAATCTATTACTCCCTCATACTTAGTCATCCAATACATGCCCAAAATTACATCCAATCCTTGGGAATCTAGGATTATCAGACTAATTGGAAACTTATACTTTCCAAACTCTATTACTAGATCATGACATCCAAAATTTACTATCATCTCTCCACCTGGGAGCTTACTTTAATAGGAGATCCAATAGTTTCAGTTGGGAGTCTATTTTTGTCTACAAATGCTCTTGATATGAATGAATGCGATGCGTCGGTATCAAAAAGGACAAGTGCTGGAAAGGAATTAATCTTGAACTTACCAGCCACAGCATCGGACTCATCATGGATTTCTTCCACATTGATGTCGTTCAGATGACCCTTCTGAAATGGGTTTGGCTTGTTGGCTCCTTCAGTCTTCTTTTCTGGGCATTCATTTGCATAGTGCCTAGTTTTCTTGCACTTGAAACATTCAACCTGACTGATGTCCCTCTTAGCTGGCTGATTCCCCTTGCCATTTCCATCATGGTGACTTTTGTGTCCACTCTTGTGGTTCTTATATCCACTATTGTCATGACTACGGTGATTCTTGTTATCATGGTGGTGTCTATTTTTGCGATGGTTGTTATGACTCCCATGCTTGTGGGATCCAGAACTTCCACCTCCTTCACCATAGGAACGCTTGTGTGACAATCCTGAACTATGCTTATCAAAGTGATGTTTCATCTTTTTGTTCTCAACCTGCTTCATCTTACATTCCAAGATGGTAGCCTTATCACACAGAGACTGATAGGTTGGAACATATGCAATAGATAGTTGCATGCACATCTCATCATTCAATCCCTCAAGGAATTTCTCCTTCCTTTTTGCATCAATGGCAACCTCATCCGGTGCATAGTGTGCCAGATTGTTGAACTGCTCAATATATTCTGCAACACTACGGTGGCATTGCTTAAGTTTGTGAAATTCCTTCTTCTTCAAACTCATCACTCCCAAAGAGATATGAGCAGTGCGGAACCCATCCTCAGACATTGCCCAAGTCACTTCCTCAATAGGGGTGGTGATTTGGAAGTTATCCCACCAAGTAGTTGTTGGTCCTTCTAGCAGGTGTGCTGCAAATCTGACATTCTCCTCATCAGTGCAACCCACTGTGACTAAGTCCTTGTTCACAGAACGTAGCCAATCATTTGCTACCATAGGATCAGTGGTTCCCGAAAACTTTTTTTTAGGGTAATAACAGTAGGAAAGACTCCTACTGCCTCAGTTTCATTAATAATGGGTCAGAAACTGTAAGGTTCCATATTTACACAGAGACAGAGGATGGGGGAGAGACTCTAAAAAGTCAGAAAAGATAAATCTAGGAGTACAAGAAGGTTTACAAACTATGAATAATGCTCTTGATAAGTGGATGTAGCTCTTCTTTAGTTCTATGAATTAGTAGTGATCGAAGAAATCTTGATTTCCAAGCCCAATCGATGGTTGTATGTTATTAAACCAGAGATTGTTTCTCTCTTTCCAGATGTTCCAAGAGCCCATCAAGTTGATTTCCATAAACAGCTTTTTATTCCAGCTCTTTTTTCCTTGCTCAATGATCTGGAGCCTAGAGTTATTCATAGCCCAAGAGATGTTAACTGAACTCCAGCAATCTTGGCTAAATGGGCAATGAAAAAACAAGTGTTCAATTGTTTCCTCAGTATTGTGATTACACATAAAACAATCATATCCAGTCCCCAATGCATAATGTCTTCTTCTTAACATGTTTCTTGTATTCAATCTGTCAGACAGAATTAACCACCCAAAGAACTTCACTTTTGCTGTGCACTTTGATTTCCACAGCCATTTAAAGGATATGTGTGGATTTATATTTCTGAAATTGTATTGATAATATTTGCTGGAAGTGAATTCTTTGTCCCCCTAAACATAGCTCCAAGTGTCATGTGAATGTTCTCTTAGTTCAATTTCTCTGACTATTCTGAATGTCCCTCAATTCAGCTAATGCTTCAGTGATAAAGGGAGATAAAAGAGTTGTGTCAAACTATCACCGTAAGAAACTCCTCTGCAGATATCTTCCTTCCTATCATAAGAGTAAATGGTTGGGTGACTCTCTTCTAAGATGGTTACAGACCATTGATCCTTCCAAAACAGTGTGGTAGCCCCATTACCAATAGAGCTTTTAGCTATTCCTCTGAATAAATGTGAAAGCCTAGAAACATCTCTCCACCAGAAAGATCCACAGGTTCCAGAAGCATGGGGAACAATGTTGTTGTAATATGCATTCCATACTAGGGAGACCCAAGGTGTGTCATCCTTATTATAGAACTTATGCAGGAATTTAAGCAACAGACCTTCATTCTGAATTTTAAGGTTGAGAATGCCATATGATCAATGGTATCAAAAGCTTTGGCAAAGTCCAACTTGAGTAAAATAATCTCTTTCTTAGAAGCTTCACATTGGTTCCCGAAAACTTTGCAGGCCTCAACGTTAGAAACCTTGTGAGCATATCAAAAGCTAGTGGGTTGTTTTGGTTGTTGTTGTTGTTGTTTTTGTTGTTGTTATTGTTGTTGTTTTGGTTCTAATTCTGATTCGCCATAAACTGGGTCATCATTTGCATCAACTGAGTCTGGGTTGTCATCAGCTGCTGCATCTCATTGCCATTGTTGTTGTTATTATTGTGGGGTTGGCACGGCGAGGAGGCATCTTTGGTTTCGATAAGGATAAGTAAGGATAAATACCCCATAGATGCTAACATGCAAAATAAAATACATAGAAACATCCACAATAAGCAAGCACAATAAATTTAGAGTTTAAACAACATGAACAACAAGTTTTGTAAAGCAACACACTAGCATAGTCATCCACATGTTGGATGATCAATGCGACTTGATAAATAAAATGATGATAGATAGATAGCCAAGTAGTCTACACTATTACTCCATATCGACTTCCTCCTCCACTAGAGTCAATCCTGCTGCGTCGATTACTACCTTGTACTCCTCCACGCTGGTGGTCAAAGCATCGACCTTCGCCTGAAGCTCTCTCTTCCGCGAATGCAGCCTCTCAGTCACCTCCTGCTGTGTCTCTAGCTCAAGATCCTTGAGCTCCATCTCGGCCTCCATCTCATTTATCTTCTTGTTCCCATCATGTACTCTCTTTTCTTTGTTCTTGAACCTCTTGTCTTGCTTCTCGAACCTAGCCTCCATCTCCTTGATGCTCTCCTCCTGCTCCTCGAAGGCCTTGTCCTTCTCCCTCAGCTGGACGCGTAACTCATCATTGCTAAGCACTACATTGGTCCTATAAGTATCGAGGTGCCTAAGAAGGCTCTCTAGGTCCTGAAGATACAGACGCACTAGCTCAATAGTCTCCCTAGTGGCCTCGTCATACACTATAGCCTCTCCCTCCTCGTCACGTCTCCAAAATGGTGGAAGTAGAGGCCCCTGAGCTCGGTGGAGTGACGTCCACAGAGGCTTCCAAGAAGCTCCTGCATGGCGACGTCGAGTCCCTTCTCCTTGTAATAATGGTGTATCTTTAAAGCAATCGCCTCGGTGGGTGGCTCTGACTGGCGTCCAGGCTGCGAGACTCTAAATCCCCACAGATCCTTCCTCTCGAACTTCCTAAGCTGAAGTCCCTTAATGTTAGGGAGGGGGAGATTGAGCACATTGACGAGCTCCACGATACGGGATCCAAAACGAGTTCCCTTGAACTCCTTGGCGGTGCTGAGAACAAAGCTAGGCATCTATTGCATATGATAGAGAAAATTAGAAACAACACAAGTTAAGAGAAAACATAAAGTAGTGAAACAAATACAATAGCATACACTCATCAATAAAACACACAATTCACGTCATACAATAATCTATCACAAGCACTAAGGTTCAAACATAACTTAGACAAAAAAATTGCCATACCACATAGGTTGGTATGATCAAAATTATTAACGTGAGAAAATGACAAGTGTGGTGGCCCAACTATTGAAGTACGTCACAACTCTCACTCATATGCTAAGTCTATCATATCCTCCCTTCGACATTTTATGGCGGTCTCTAAGTATTGGGTATGCTTATTCTCCTCTCTAAGGTCATTTTGAGTTTTGAGCATTCTACACTTAAGTATTTCTCCAAGCTCCTTGATAGCATTCCAAGATGCATTCCTTGCAGAGTCAAAGAATGACATATGCATTTCAGAGTTGGTGACCATGCAGAATCCCGACTCATTGTGGTTATCCTCCTTGTTTTTATACAAGTGGAGTTGTACCCACCAATATTCTTCTTCATCCATCACCGGAAATCCTTTGTACACGGCTTCACCATGTATCCCCAAGCTAACCATGAGGTTTTTGAGTGCCTTGGGAAACTCCGTCTCACATTTTAAGGTCATGGTCATGAGTGGTCCCTTCCTGACAGCATTGTTGATGGCGGCCATCTAAAATAGAGATGACAAAGAAGATTAGGAGAGGTTTATGAGATGAAATAAGTCAAGTGTGGAATTTGCAAAGGGTTGTATTTTTTCCTAGTGGTTACCTTAGTCTAATCCATCTTAGGGTCATAATCCTACAGGCAACACAGTGCTCTGATACCATCTGTAACACCCTCGGTCACTCCGGACCAATGGTTGTCACTTCTGGCAGCTCAATAGGATCTCTAGACTAACCACACAGACCAATACTAGTCTTTTCTGCGCACTTTGTCCTCACTCGTGGGCACCTGGTACCCACTTCCCGGCCGGTCACCCATCCTAGAATTGCTCTAGGCCAAGCACGCTTAACCTTAGTGTTCTTTTCGAATGAGCTTCCGGAAAATAAGTTGCAACTTGTTGGTATGGGTTTCCTATCAATCCTATTGAGCCATGCGCCAGGGTCTCACATACACCCATCCTTAGAAGATCGACGTCCTCGTCGATCAACCACAAGCCATAAATGTCCCCTCTTGGCACACGTCTATGCGTGCAGTGTCGGCACATTGCCATGTAGTGTCCACTCTGGGCCACACGCGCCATGCTACACATGTCCGCCACTGACCCGCACACGCCCATGTAATCATGAGGGTCGGCTCTAATACCATCTATAAGACCTCACCATTTAAGGTAAAGGCCCCTGTGATTGCAATGCTAGTCCCTGTATCGAATTGCTAGCATCCATAGTTTAAGATGAAATACACAGATACAAAGGTCATTATTACATCGTAATATCCAGATATACATAGTTATTACAACTCATTAGCCCAAGGCTAATACATGGAGTTCACAATACTTAACAAAATAAATAAAGTCTTCCTCTTCATGTGCCACAGGAAAACATGTTGAGTGAAGACTCATAACCCTAGTCACCATCAGAGTAACCTGCAACATAATACGTTACAACCATAGAGGGTCAATACATTTGGAATAGTATTGACAAGTGATACCATAGCAGTATAGTAACATCTAATAACTATATGATTTTGGCTAAGTGTAGTTCAGGCTGGCTTTGCTCAAAATAAGGTTTTTCTTATTAGTTGAAAACACTAAGTTTTTGTTTGACAAAAACACCCAAGAAACCACCAATAGACATTGGTGAACCTTTACCCTTGTTAAACCACAAGTTTTAACTTAGATAAATTGGTATGAGGAGATCCTTGATCATTTCAATGTCTTTGATGCTCAAAATGTTCGTTACCCGGGACACGGCTAAGTACTTAGGTTTTACCCTCTCGAGAGGTGGTGCACTTTCCACACAAGACTCGACATGCATCGAGACGAGACTTTTCAGAAGCATTCCTTCAAACCACCATGGACGCGTTCCATCCTATCAACCCTACCACCAACTGTCCATCTGGCTGAATTCTTGCAACCTAGTTGGTCAAGGCAGAGCCCATATGCCATGTGGTTGCACTAAAATCTTCTCAACCTAGTTGGTCAAGGCAGAGCCCATATGCCATGTGGTTGCACTAGAATCTTCTCAACACAAGTGTGATACACAAGATAAACCATAGACATGGGCCTTGTGTAACCACTCAACACAAACCAATCTTCCCATTCCACCCAGGTGATTCATTTACATGTTGTTTTATTAATCAAAACATAGGCATAACTTTGCATAGTATTATAACATGAATATTCCACCCTTGCATTGTACTATCTAGGCTAAGCATACTATCATAACATGTCTCTTAACTTAGGGAAAAACTACTAAGACAATATATATAGGATTTACCATAGCATAGCATATACTTTAGAAAAATCACATGCAAATCCTACTCAAAATATCACTAGTGCATAGGTAAAATAATGGGACAAAATATGAAGCATCACTTTCCTTGGTAGTTAGGGGAATAGGCACAATCCTCACAATCACACTCTCCACAATCCACAAAATCTATACATAAAATCATACCACAAAATTCACATTCAATATACAAACAAAAAAATATATGAATGCATGCAAATTCAATGGAATGATTGTCACACTCTTCAAAACAAATTTTTAAGTACTGAATACAAAGCATTCTTTCTAAAGTCTAAATAAACCAAAATTTATTTTAAAATAATTTTTGTAGCCAAAATAGGCCTACAAATGCTTCTGCATAAAATCCTAATTTTTCTTAAGTAAATGGCCAATTCAAGGCCATAGTTGCAAAGGGCTCATTTTTTGAATCCATAGATATAAAATTTGTAATTTTTGGATAAACAGATCAAAAGTTATTGAATTTACAAGTTTGAATAACTAATAGAACAAAATTTGGATTTTAAATCAAAACCAGGGATACGCGGCGTGTTCTGATTGGCGTGTAACATTTCGCGCTGGATCATGCTTCCGCACCGTCAGATCTAAGTGACGATGCATGGCTCAGATCAAAACGTACCGTTTATTTAAGTGATCTAATCCTAACCACCAGATGCAGGTCTAACTGATCAAACTAGTCTGCCCTAAACCTAGCGACGGAAATGGCTCTGGCGACGGTGACGCTGCTGACGGTGACGCGCCAGCGAGGATAGGGGTTAGTAGGGGTGTGCTGGTGCCTACCACGTTCGCGAGAAGATGGTGAAGCTCAACGTGGACGTGGCTTGGACAGGGGCACACGAACACGGCAGGAAAACCTCGTCGGAGGTCGTACTGGCGTCGGGTGTTCACGAACAGAGACGGAGACGACGACCTAGGGCACAATAAGGCAAATGGTGGGCATTAGAAGGTGCGCAAGGTCACGGCAAACACAGTCGCATGAAGCAGAGGTCAAGGGGCGTGCGGATTTTACCGTGATTTCTCACCGGAATTGAACGGTGCATCGGTTGCTTGTAGACGTCAATGGGGACGGCGACCTAGGACGAATTAGGACAAACAAAAGGCATGGGCGAATTCCCATAAATAATAGGGGCACATTGTGCTTACCGGAATAGTTCGCGGGAGCTGTTCTGTACTGCGGCGGTGCAAGCAAAAATTGGGAGAGCCTGGCGGCGCTTGGTGCTGGCTAGGTGAGGGGAAATGGTCGCTAGGGGGTGGGAGTTAAGTAGCCGGAGCAGGAGAGAGAATCACGCACGCACTCATCGGCAATTAACGAAATGAATTGCAGCAGTGAAGGGTAGGAAATGACCGGCGGATCTGGTCGTCGCTTGGGGTTTGGGGAAGAAGGGTGAGGTGGCAGTGGGGCCTGTCTATCAGTGTGAGGGGTGCGCGCGCAGGTGAGAAACCGCGGGGAGAGAGGGGGTGGTTCCCGGGGGAGCCGTGGGCTGCCTGGGCTTGCTGGGCCAAAATGGTTTGCTACTGTTATTATTTCCCTTGTCTCTTTTTCTTTTCTGTTTTGATTTTCTAAATTAGATTTGAATGGTCATTTCAAATCCAAATGAATTAAAATCTTCACCAAACTTTTGTGCTATGATCCTAGTGTCCAAAATTGTGTCAAACACAACTAGTCACTCAAAAATCATTTTGAGGTCACAAAATAAAATAAAACCATGCCCCATATATATAATAAGAAGGGGTTTAAATATGGTTCTATTCAGGTTTTTTTTTGAATTTTTTTGTGAAAGATGCATATGCCATGATGCTATGAATGCAATAACATGGTTTTGAATTTGATGAATTTTGGGATGTTACAGAGGTTGAGGCCAGAGGCCACGCGCTCACCGGCGACGAGCGGAAGTCCCGTGCGGAAGATGATCCCAGCCAAAGCACTGTGCCCCGCGGTGGGCGGCAACTATCGTGGTGTGGAACACGGCAGTGCCATCGGGAATGGCTAAAGAGGGACACTTAGATGCAATCGGTGGCTCACGTAACGGGTTGGCCATGGTGTACTGCAAACACAATGACGTACCCAGGTTCGTGGCCCTCTTGGCGAGGTAACACCCCTACTCCTGCAAGATCTACTATACGGGGGGCGAATGCCCGGTATAAGTGCTCCTAGATTTGTTTCCTTAGCTACTATCGATGGCTAGAGGAAGAAGAACTAGAGGCAAGCTCTCGCTACTATGGATGTTACCTACCTAGTACCCTAGCTCTACCCACCCTTATATACTGGTTGGGGGAGGTAGATTACAATGTGGATTGTAGGGTTTACTGTTTGGATATGTGTTTACAAGGTAGGGCCGGCTGCATGGTCCCAGCCGGTGGGCCAGGACCCAGTACTCCCTTATTTAGCATCACCCGCTGCTTTAGCGGTCACCCGGGCTTCCTTTGTAGCGTCATCCCTGCTTTAACGGTCACCCGGGACTCCTTTGGCGGTTAGACGACTGTTTTACTTTATCTTTGTCGGGTAGTGCCGATTAGGGCGGCACGCCAGCCTGTCTGGTGACGAGAGGCTCCAGAAGCGTACTCCGCAAGGAGCATTTCCCCATCTACGCTCTCCATCGAATCCGAGGCTAGCCGGGTGGAAGCGGCCAGTCGGCCGGTTCTTCTGGCTACCCGGCTAGACGAGCCATCCAGGAAAGCTTTAAGCCCAGCCTGGTGGGATAAGCCAACCGGCTAGAGTTATCCTGCTTGATGGCCCGGACGCCTGTATCTTCTGGAGCCGTCCTGCTTAGGCCTAGCTTTCCCCACCCGGGGGTTATCCCCCCAACATAGTCGGCGCAGAAGGAGAGTCACCTCGAACGAGGCTCGAAAACCGGATGTCATCGTGGTCCAGGTGTGATGGCGGCCTGGCAATAGGAGATTCCATGCTTGACCCACTCTGAGGAATGTCCAGCGGGTCACTACCGAAGTAAAACAGATAGAAAAGTTGAGTCAGATAAAGAAAGAGAGAAATAAGAAATATGAGCTTGATTCGGACAATGAAACTTACGAGGAAATTGCCGGTGTAGCTTTGGGCATGGGAACCCTCTTAGTGGCCACCTCGATTCGTTTCCGGCGAGGCTCAGCCGGAATGTCTAAGGTGGCCACACGCTTGCTCACCGGACCCTGGCCTCACACGACAACGGGAGGCACGTCATACACATGCCTAGTCGGATTATCTAGAGACCAAGGAGCCAGATAGGCGCATGAGAGAGGCGACGGATTAAGTACCTCGAGGAACTCACAGTCATCCGATTCATTATCGTTAGGCCGTTCCTTATGAATTGAGGCCTTACCCAAAGTGAATCTAGGGGCCGAGTCAGGTTTGGGCTTGAACTCTTTGGAGTCTGGCTCTCCCTCATCAGAGGCGTCGTGGTCCTTACCCAAAGTAAGGGAAGGATTCTTGCCATCCTCCATGGATTGCTCGACGAATTCCTAAGGAAAAGAGCACAAAAAGAAGTTATATAATTGAATGAGATGAGATAAACATATGATCCGGGATATAAATCTCGATAGAAAGTGACCTGGGGCGGAGGATTATCTCGGTTGTAGGGCTTCATGAAGGGTTTCGCGGCATAGTAAATCAAAATTTTCTACGGATGCGAACAGAGGGAAAGCCAAGATCTAATCTAGGAGATGCAATCAACGAGATATATTGGATTAGATCTTCATACCCTTGAAGATTCGCAATGAGCGTTAACGTCGAGCGTGGGTGATGTAGTCGTACTCGCTTCTCCTCCTCGCGATCCGATCCGATCTAGCACCACAAGTGGCGGTGCCTCCGTGAGATGCACACGTGTAGCACCTCGACGTCTCCTCCTTTCTCGGACCAGCAAGTATGGTGGAGAGATAGATTGGATCTACAACACGACGGCGTGGTGTATATGGTGGAGAATTTCTGCCGCAGGGCTTCGCCTACAAACAGTCGGGAGGGAGAGAGGAAGGCAGCAAGGCGGCTAGGGTTTGGAGGAGAGATGAAGGGGTTTGGTGCACCCCCACCCCTCTTTATATAGAGGGGGGGCGCAGCCCTAGCCCCTCCCCCAAGCTCAAAGGATAAGGAGTGGGGGGCATGGACTCTCCCCTCTTCTAGAAACCCTATCTCTAGTTTAAACGATTTAAACTCTCTAGGATCGGCTGGGCCCTATGGGTCTTGTGCCCTTGGCCCAATGCGGCCAGGAAACTCCCTCATAGGCCCATGCCCCCTCCCGGAAGGTGGGGCCACGTTGGTCCCCTTCCGGAAGGTTCTAGAAGCTTCCGGTACAATACCGATTAACCCGGAACAATTCCGAACTCCAAAAACTGCATTGCCTTATATGAATCTTATTCTCCGGACCATTCCGGAACCTCTCTTAATATCCCGGATCCCATCCGAGACTCCGAACAAAAATTCATAAACCAATTATCCAATCTATCCTAGCGTCGAGATACGTTAAGTGTGTGACCCTGCGGGTTCGAGAATATGCAGACATGATCTTCTATCAATAATCAACAGCGGGGTCTGGGCACCCATATTGACTCCCACACATCCATAGATGATCATATCGGATGAACCACGATGCCAGGATTCAAACAATCCCATATATATTCCCTTCGTCTCGCGATATTTTACTTGCCCGAGATTCGATCGTCGGTACCGTCATACCTAGTTCAATCTCGTTCACAGCAAGTACTTTACTCGTTCCGTAATCCGATATCACTTTGTGATTAACTCCTTAACCACATGCTTGCAAGCGGTGTTGATATCGATTACCGAGTGGGCCCGAAGTATATCTTGCCGACTTGGGAGGACAAATCCCATCTCGATACATACAACCCATGTATACTTTCTGATCACCGAGAGACACCTTTATGATCACCCTCTCATAGGATGACGTTTGATGACCTCAAAGCTTTCTTCCGATACCGAGTTGTATTATCTCATGGTCTAAGGAATACAATATTTGACATCGAAAAGCTTCGCAAAGACGAACACGATGACACGATCTAATTGCTTTGCTTAGTTTGGGTCTGTCCATCATATCATTCTCCAATGTTATGATCTCATTATCAATTGACAACTCATGTCTATGGTTAGGAAACCTTAACCATCATTGATCAATGAGCTAGTCCATAGAGGCGTACTAGGGACACGGTGTTGTTCACAAACCACACAAGTATTAAAGTTTCCGCTTAATACAATTCTAGCATGGAATATAAACTTTATCATGAACAAGAATTATAATAATAACATCTTTATTATTGCCTCTAGGGCATAATTCCAACAGTCTCCCACTTGCACTAGAGTCAATAATCTAGTTTACATCTGGCAACAATCTCACACCCATGGCACTGAGGTGTTGATCATGTTTTACACGTGGAAGAGGTTTACTCAATGGATCTGCGACATTCAGATCTGTATGTACTTTTCTAATCTTTAGATCTCCATCTGCAATATAATCTCGGATTATATGAAACTTCCGGTTGATATGCTTGGTCTTTGGATGATATCTTGGTTCCTTAGCGAGTGCTATGGCGCCAGTGTTGTCACACAATATCTCCAGTGGTTCCAATGCACTTGGAACCACGCCAAGCTCGATGATGAAGTTTCGATCCAAACTCCTTCACTTGGCGCTTCTGCGTGACCATGTATTCCGCTTCTTTGTAGATCCCGCGATCACGCTTTGCTTGCACTTCTCCGACTCAGCTCCTCCATTTAAAATATACATGTATCATGTCTGAGATTTGGAATCATCCTTGTCGGTGTCAAAACTAGCGTCGACGTAACCTTTTACGACAAGCTGTTCATCAACCCCATAGACTAAGAACATTTCTTTAGTCCTATTTAGGTACTTTCGGATGTTCTTCACGGCTGTCCAGTGTTCCACTCCTGGATCACTTTGATATCTGCTCGTCAAACTAAGAGCATTGGACACATCCGGTCTAGTACACAGCATGGCATACATGATGGAACCTATGGCCGAGGCATAAGGCACTTTGCTCATAGCTTCCCTATCATTTACCGTAGCTGGACATTGAGCCTTGCTCAATATCTTACCTGACAACATAGGCACTGAACCTTTCTTTGCCTTATCCATTCTGAACCTTTTCAGAACTTTGTCTAGGTATGTACTCTGGCTTAAAGCTATCAGGCGTCTTTGTCTATCTCTATAGATTTTGATGCCTAATATATAAGCAGCTTCACCTAGGTCTTTCATTGAAAAACACTTGTTCAAATAACTCTTCACATCGTTAAGCATGTTGATGTCATTTCCGATAATCAATATGCCATCCACATATAGTACCAGAAACGTCACCGAGCTCCCACTCACTTTCTTGTAGATACAAGCTTCGTAGTAATTTGGAACAAATCCAAAGCTCTTGATCACTTGATCAAAACGAAGGTTCCAACTCCGAGATGCTTGCTTCAGTCCATAAATGGAACGCTGAAGTTTGCATACTTTACTAGCATCCTTAGGATCGACAAAACCTTCGGGTTGCATCATATACAACTCTTCATCAATGTTGCCATTGAGGAACGCAGTCTTGACATCCATCGGCCATATTTCATAATCATGAAACGTAACAATTGCTAATAAAATCCGAATGGACTTAAACATCGCTACGGGAGAGAAAGTCTCATCGTAGTCAACACCTTGAACTTGTCGAAAACCTTTCGCGACAAGCCGTGCTTTATAGACGGTAACATTACCATCCGCGTCCGTTTTCTTCTTGAAGATCCATTTGCACTCAACGGCCTTTTGGTCGCTAGGAGGGTCCACCAAGGTCCATACTTGGTTTTCGCTCACGGATCCCAATTCGGATTTCATGGCTTCTAGCCATTTCTTAGAGTCTGGGCTCATCATCGCTTCCTCATAGTTCGTAGGTTCACTGTCTTCTACTAACAAGACAGTCAAGACAGGGTTGCCGTACCACTCAGGAGGGGCACGCGACCTTGTCGACCTGCGACGTTCAAGATAGACATCGTCCGAAGCTTCATGATCCTTATCATTAGCTTCCTCTATTGTTGGTGCAGGCGCCACTGGAACAATTTCAGGTGCTGCGCTACTCTCCAATTCAAGAGAAGGTTCAATAACCTCGTCAAGCTCTACTTTCCTCCCACTCACTTCTTTCGAGAGAAACTTCTTCTCAAGAAAGGAACCGTTCTTTGCGACAAACACTTTGCCTTCGGTTCTGTGATAGAAGGTATACCCAATTGTTTCCTTAGGGTATCCTATGAAGACACATTTCTCCGCTTTGGGTTCGAGCTTGTCCGGCATCAACTTCTTAACGTAAGCTGCGCATCCCCAAACTTTAAGAAACGACAAATTAGGTTTAGCACCAAACCACAGTTCATACGGTGTCGTCTCAACGGATTTAGATGGTGCCCTATTTAAAGTGAATGCAGCGGTTTCTAATGCATAACCCCAAAATGATATCGGCAAATCAGTAAGAGACATCATTGATCGTACCATATCTAATAGGGTTCGATTCCTGTTCGAACACACCATTCTTGTTGTGGTGTTCCGGGTGGCGTGAGTTGTGAAACGATTCCACTTGCTTTAAGATGCGTGAGAAAATCATAACTCAAATATTAACCTCCACGATCGGAATGTAGAAACTTAATCTTTCTGTTACGATGGTTCTCCACTTCATTCTGAAATTCCTTGAACTTTTCAAATGTTTCAGATTTATGTTTCATTAAATAGATATACCCATATCTACTTAAGTCATCGGTAAAAGTAAGGAAATAGCGATATCCACCGCGTGTCGAAATACTCATCGGTCCGCATACATCGGTATGTATGATTTCCAACAAGTCCGTTGCTCGCTCCATCATTCCGGAGAAAGGGGTTTTGATCATCTTGCCCATGAGGCATGGTTCACATGTGTCAAATGATTCAAAATCAAGAGACTCCAAAAGTCCATCAGAATGGAGTTTCTTCATGCTCTTTACACCAATATGACCTAGACGACAGTGCCACAAATAAGTAGTATTATCACTATCTACTTTGCATCTCTTAGCCTCAATGTTATGGATGTGTGTTTCATCCCTTTCGAGATTTAGAAGAAATAAACCATTCATAAGAGGTGCATGACCATAAAAGATGTTACTCATATAAATAGAACAACCATTATTCTCCGATTTAAATGAATAACCGTCTTGCAATAAACACGATCCAGAAATAATGTTCATGCTCAACGCAGGCACATAATAACACTTATTAAGGTTTAAAACTAATCCCGAAGGTAAAACTAAGGAGAGGCGTGCGGCCATCACATCAACTCTTGATCCGTTGCCAACGCGCATCGTCACCTCATCCCTCGCATAAAGCCGTCTATTCCGTAGCTCCTGTTTGAGTTACAAATATTAGCAACCAACGGTATCAAATACCCGGGCACTACAACGAGGGCTAGTAAGGAAAACATCAATAACATGTATATCAAATATACCTTTGATGGTGCCACCTTCTTGTCCGCTAAGTACTTGGACGATTGCGCTTCGGTGACCCTTGTCCTTGCAATAGAAGCACTCGAAGGTCGCTTAGGACCAGACTGGAGCTTCTTCTCAGCAGGAGCATTGCGCTTGCCGCCACCCTTCTTGAAGGGCTTCCTTGCACCCTTACCTTTCTTGAAGGTGGGGGGCTTGTTGACCATCAACACATGATTATTCTTTTTGATGTTCACCTCCGCCACTTTCATCTTAGCGAAGAGCTCAGTGATCATATCAGTGGAACCAATCTGATTGTGATCAACTACAAAACTTTTGTAGCTAGGAGTGTCAATCTTGAGCTCCTCTGGAATCTTGCAGTCCAGTTGCTCAAGGCGTTGAGTGTAGCCCAACATCTTAATGGCGTGCTCACTAACGGAACTCCCTTCCTCCATCTTGTAGCTAAAGAATTTCTTAGAGATCTCATATCTCTCAGAACGGGCCTGAGTCTGAAACATAGTTTTCAGCTCCTCAAGAATCTCAAAGGGCCCGGGATACTCTTCAAAACGATTTTGAAGATCCGATTCCATAGCATACAACATGGCGATCTTAATTAAATCATAATCATCCTTGCGCGACTGATAAACAGCTTTTTCATCAGCCGGCGCATCTATAGCAGGGGCGTCACCTAGCGCTTTCTCAAGGACATAGTCCTTTTGTCCGCCAGCGAGAATGATTCTCAGAATGCGGAATCATTTGGTGAAGTTAGACCCATTGTTTCTAATCTTTTCTATCTCATCAAAAACGTTGAAGTTGAAGTTGGACTTGGCCATGGGATCTACAGTATTTGCAAGTACAATTTAGACTATGTTCATGATAAATAGTTCAACTTAATCAAATTACTAGATGAACTCCCACTAAATTCAACATCACCTCAAGTTGTTTAGTGAACACGATCCAAATTCACCACACCTAATCGGATCATCACGAGAAGAGATGTGGTTTCAATGGTGGACAACAAAGTGTCGATCATATCATTCATATGACTCATGCTTAACCTTTCGGTTCTTGTGTTCCGAGGCCATGTCTGTACATGCTAGGCTCATCAAGCTAGACCCAAGTATTTCCGCGTGTGCAAAACTGGCTTGCACCCGTTGTATGTGAGCGTAGAGTCTATAGCACCCGATCATCACGTGATGCTTGGACACGACGAACTTTCGCAACGGTGCATACTTGGGGAGAACACAGTTTTTATCTTGATCTTTAAGTGAGGAATCATCTTATAATGCTACCGTCGATCTAAGCATAATAAGATACATAAAGGATAAACATCACATGCATATAACTTTATGTGACATGGTATAGCCAATCTTCGCGCAATGATCTCCATCTTGTGCGTTTCGGCATGATCTCCATCACTCCACCATGATTGCCTTCACCACGAATAGCAACTACAACTATTGCTAACTACTTAGCGATAAAGTAAAGCTATTACATGGCGTATAAGAAGTTGACTCGCAGGTCATACACAATTATAAAGACAACCATATGGCTCCTGCCGGTTGTGTACTCATCGACATGCAAGTCGTGAAACATTACAAAACATGATCATCGCATACATTATACACATCACATCTTGGGCCATACCATATCACGAAAACACTCGCAAAAACAAGTTAGACGCCTCTACTTTGTTGTTGCATGTTTTACGTGGCTTATGGGAGTAGATGCTAAGAACGATTCTTACCTACGAAAGCCACAACGGTGATATTATGGTTTCCAAACTCGGTGTTAATCCCATGACAACTATAGTGAAAGAAAGCGACATCCACCAGCCGCATGTGTGGAACAAGCCACACGTCAAGTGCGGAGCGTCTCATGACGTCGTGCGTAAGGTTGGCCTAGACCGCTTCAATCTCACTATCCAGCGTCATAAGAAGAACACAAACAAGAGGCTTGCACAGAAAACATCAACGCCGCAACAACCATGTTGCGTTCTACTCGTGAAACACATCTACGCATAGATCTAGCTCGATACCCTTTGAAGGGTTTCGGCATAGTAAATCAAAATTTTCTACGGATGCGAGCGGAGGAAAGCCAAGATCTAATCTAGGAGATGCAATCAACGAGAGATTGGATTAGATCTTCATACCCTTGAAGATTCGCGCAATGAGCGTTAACGGAACGTGGGTGATGTAGTCGTACTCGCTTCTCCTCCTCGCGATCCGATCCGATCTAGCACCACAAGTGGCGGTGCCTCCGTGAGATGCACACGTGCAGAACCTCGACGTCTCCTCCTTCCTCGGACCAGCAAGTATGGTGGAGAGATAGATTGGATCTACAACACGACGGCGTGGTGTATATGGTGGAGAATTTCTGCCGCAGGGCTTCGCCTACAAACAGTCGGGAGGGAGAGAGGAAGGCAGCAAGGCGGCTAGGGTTTGGAGGAGAGGTGTAGGGGTTTGGTGCGCCCCCACCCCTCTTTATATAGAGGGGGTGCAGCCCTAGCCCCTCCCCCAAGCCCAAAGGATAAGGATTGGGGGGCATGGACTCTCCCCTCTTCTAGAAACCCTATCTCTAGTTTAAACGATTTAAACTCTCTAGGATCGGCTGGGCCCTATGGGGCCTTGTGCCCCTGGACCAATGCGGCCAGGACACTCCCTCATAGGCCCATGCCCCCTCCCGGAAGGTGGGGCCACGTTGGTCCCCTTCCGGAAGGTTCTAGAAGCTTCCGGTACAATACCGATTAACCCGGAACAATTCCGAACTCCAAAAACTGCATTGCCTTATATGAATCTTATTCTCCGTACCATTCCGGAACCTCTCGTGATATCCCGGATCCCATCCGAGACTCCGAAAAAAAATTTATAAACCAATTATCCAATCTATCCTAGCGTCGAGATACGTTAAGTGTGACCTGGGTTCGAGAATATGCGTACATGATCTTCTATCAATAATCAACAGTGGGTGCAGGCACCCATATTGACTCCCACACATTCATCGATGATCATATCGGATGAACCACGATGCGAGATTCAAACAATCCCATATTTATATTCCCTTCGTCTCGCGATATTTTACTTGCCCGAGATTCGATCGTCGGTACCGTCATACCTAGTTCAATCTCGTTCACAGCAAGTACTTTACTCGTTCCGTAATCCGATATCAATTTGTGATTAACTCCTTAACCACATTCTTGCAAGCGTTGTTGATATCGATTACCGAGTGGGCCCTAAGTATATCTCTCCGACTTGGGAGGGACAAATCCCATCTCGATACATACAACCCAACAGATACTTTCTGATCACCTGAGAGACACCTTTATGATCACCCTCTCATAGGATGACGTTCGATGACCTCAAAGCTTTCTTCCGATACCAGGGAGTTGTATTATCTCATGGTCTAAGGAATACAATATTTGACATAAGAAAAGCTTCGCAAAGACGAACACGATGACACGATCTAATTGCTTTGCTTAGTTTGGGTCTGTCCATCATATCATTCTCCAATGTTATGATCTCATTATCAATTGACAACTCATGTCTATGGTTAGGAAACCTTAACCATCATTGATCAATGAGCTAGTCCATAGAGGCGTACTAGGGACACGGTGTTGTTCACAAACCACACAAGTATTAAAGTTTCCGCTTAATACAATTCTAGCATGGAATATAAACTTTATCATGAACAAGAATTATAATAATAACATCTTTATTATTGCCTCTAGGGCATAATTCCAACACTTCATGCCCCACGTCCAGTCCACGGCCATGTTTGTCTTAAAGATGGACTTGGCGCGCTTTCGGATCTGGTCGTCATCTAACTCGACCGTCAAAACCAAGTTAGGGTCAAGTCGGCCGCTCATGTAGTAGATTTTATGGGTGCGCTTCTGAAGAGGGAAAACCAGGCTACTAATAAAAGCATCCATGAGGTCGTCACCACATAATCCGTCCTTGGTCAGCGCAATGATCCGCTTCTCGAAGGACTAGACAAACTTGTTGGTCTTCTTCGAATCCAAATCCCAGTTCTTCTTGGTGGGCATGCCGACTGAGAAGGTCAGGAACTGAATCTTATCCTCCTCAGTGCTCTTATTCACATAAAAGAATGATTTGTGCCACTTCTTGCACGATTCGAGGCCAGTGACTCGGGGGAAGCCAGAACCCTTCTGAGGTATGATGGAGGCCGCACCGCACTGGGTGAGAAATTTTTCATGGGGGCGCAGGTCTTTATTCGGCACTACGTTGGCCCTAATATGGAAGAACTTGTCCTAGAGCTCGATAGAGGGCCAAAGGAAAAGTACCCCTCGATAGCCGAGATAAATGCCGAGAGAGAAGCTATGGTGTTAGCCAACAAATGATGGGGCTGGAGGCTGAATTTCTCTAAGAATATCCGGCCAAAATCACTAAGGGGAAGGACGAATCCTCGGGCGAAGTGAGAAACGAAGACTACAAACTCACCCGGTTCTGCGTTCGGGGTGAGATCTTTGGCAGGTAAGCGGCAGGTGACCCCAAACAGGATCTGGCGCATCTGGATGAGCCACTCAATCTCTTGTTGGGTCTCCTTGGATCATTGCCAAGAGCCTCACTCGGAGATAGCAGCGCCCTCTTCGTGTCCCTAGGTGGCGATGATGATGTGCGAGCTCACCATGGATTCCTCAGAGGAGTTGCTCAAGGAATAAATGCTTGTGGCGACGGGGAGAGGCCTTGACTGCCATGGGCCCATCGCTGCGACGTACGAGTGCGGGCGCAAACGGGGAGCACGGCTTGAGCGGAGGAGTTGCGCGGGGCAAGCGCGCTAGGCGGAGTTTCGAGCGTAAGAAACTGGTAGCGCAGTCGCAGGAGGATAGCACTGCGGCGGCGGTGATGCGAGGAAGATGAAGCAGTTAGGAGCGGGGGAAAGTGAACGAGGGTTTCCCTCTCTCCCCTATTTAACGGCATCACACACGAACCGTCGCGGGATCGTGCGTGCGCAGCGGTTCTGATCCACACGCGTGTATTTTGCGATGGCAGTCGTGGGGTGGATCCACACGATCGGTTACACAGCACAAAATATGAAGTTACACTTAATTACCCCGAGTCACTATGTGACTTGAGAGGTCACAGGGATAACTGTCCATGCGCTAGTGAACACTACCACGGCCCAAAGAATGATGCAAAGCGCAATGATTACGGACACATAGGATGGGAGTAGCTTACGAAGGAAGGAAGGGAAATAACCTAGACATATCAGAATGACTCGGCCGACAAGATATGCCTTGAATGAAGCCAAAATGAGTTGAAACAACTATAAGATCAACAATATTGCTGCAGAGTCGCACTTCAAAGATTGGCTGACTAAACCATATGTTGGAAACACGGATATCAGTTCCGGGTAAAAATGAACCTATTGTGGCCTTGCCGGCTAAAGCCGTTAAGACTGCACCATGTTCTGGGACTAATGTTGGGGGATGACCCTAGGTAGGGTCAAGCTAAGGTAAATGGGAAAACCCACCGAAGTATAAATCAGGCCGAGGCATGACCCGGACGAGTTATATAAGGGTCGGTCGAATGAGGGTCGGGTTACCCTGAGCTAAAGAACATTGGCTTGACTAACATGTAAGGTATGTTGGCACGAGCTCTAGCGAACTTCCTATTTGCAGGTACGGGCTTGGCCGAGTCATATAGTACGAAGCCGAGTCATAATATGGCTTGCTCGAGAAGGAGAGAGCGAGCCCCAAGGTCAACATCGTCCTCTCTCTCTCTCTCTTGCTCAGTAATCCACAAAGTGCCAAGCGCTACAGACAAGGACAAGAGGGGTAGAGTGCGGTGACCCAGCATACCACTGCATGTGTAGTACACTATAGTCGTTGACATGACATCCACAGAACACCGTTCCGTAAATATCACATCCCTCGGAGTGGTACAACAGAAATATTGCTGGTCCATATTACAAACATACATACATTATTATTATCACAATACCAGAGTTCAAGACTTCCAAAAGATTCAACTTACAAACCAAAATATGAAGTGTTTCAGTGGAATTTAAAAGTAACAACTCCAACTAAGAGTTGAGCTCAGCAGCTTATTATATAAGGTTCATGCTACTCGGCTCAGTTGGTTACTATTAACTAGAGAAACTAAGCTAACTCGTTGCCATCTACTCCATAGAGGATCTCGTAATCCACTCCTTCAACGCCACCTAACAGGTCAGGCACCTCGTAGAAGACATCTTCTTGGCATTCTGCTGCATACATTGGAGTATCTTCGGGATCCTCAGAGTCTAAGCAAGGGATCAAAGGAAAGGGTGAGTAACAGCGTTACCCATCAAGTTCATTATATGCAAGGTGGGAAGTTTGATGCTCTATCTACCACCTCGGACTATAAGTCCTTGGCACTATGCAGTTTTCATAAATCTTTCTTCAAATATTGATTTTATTGTAAAAACTATGCCCATCAGCCTTCATAGGTTTAACAGAACTTTCATGGATTTCCTTTCATGCCGCGTTCGTAGCTCCTTCCCGGAACAGGGAGTAACAACTTACAATTCTTACACTTTGCAGAGGTGCATTACTTTACCCATGAGAGATCAACTCCTTGTTGCAAAACCGGGCGTACTTTCCTGTCCACAATTCCATGATGTGGAGCCCAGTATGTGATCCAAGCCAATCACTGCCCCCTTCACGACCTCGCCTGCCTCCTTGGTGTACACCATGCCCACCCATTGAATTATGGCAATGGTTTGTACAGACCGTTAAATGCCAGAACTATCATGGGACGATGAGGGTTCCCACCCATATGCTGCATATCCTCTACGAATTACCAATTAATATGCATGCTACGAGTGATAACAACCACGACCTACACATCCGTCTACATGCGAGAGGAAGAAGATACAGCTGACTTCTCTGTCCCATTCCAAATCTCATGGTTAACGCGTAATATACGGCGCTAGAATCACTGATGTCATGGGTTGTTAAGTCCCTAATTGATCATCATTGTTGCAAATAGAAACCTAAGTTCTATTGCTCCATTATATCATCACTTAGGATGATATCTATAATTTATTTATTTGAGAAAATAATATTTTCTTTCTTCGAAACATAGATGATAACACACAATTTGCAAATACTTTGATAAAGACTCCTCAAAGGACATGAGCAACTGATGAACTTGCCTTGTGATTGCAAGGTAGTGAAGTCGGATGCTTGCACTGTACCTTGAGCTTCTATGTCTACAAAATATCATTATTGTCCAGTAAGGACAATATTTAAAGAGGCAAAACGAATATGCATAGTAATGCAATGCATTATTTATCATTCATTTTCTTTGTGTGTTTTACCCATCATTTTAGTTACAAGTATTTCTTTAAGAATAAAGTATTCTATTTTAAAGAATAGTCTTTAATATTTATTGAATATCATATTCATAATTTATTTATTTATGTTAGAATTAAAATATAAATTTGTATATTTATTTAATTAATAATTCTTTTAAGAATTATCATTTAAATAAAAGAATTTATTTTTATATCTGTAAGCATTTATTTAGTATATCTCTAAAATACTACAATATTAATATATAATAAAAGTTATTTTTATTTATTTTTATCTTCTTTCTTTAATTTTATAAAATTTCAAAAGGAATATATATTATAAAATTCTTGACCAAAAATTATATCCATAAAAATTTATTTCTTAATTTAATTAGATAGGTTGGATTATTATGAATCCAAAAATATTTTATTTATAATTTTTAGATTTCTATTTTATTTTCTAGAATTTTATTTAAGTGTAGGGTATTTTGGTCTTTTATTAATCATTAAAACTTCTTTTAAGTTTTGGGCTGATTCTATTAGGCTTATTTGAGCTTATTGGGCCAATTTGGCCCAAGTGACCCTAGACCAAAAGGGCTCCCTGAAGGGTTCTGGCCCTATCGGCCCACTCACTCTGTCTACCTCTCTCGACCTCTCATCCTCTCCTCCTTGACCCCGTGGTCGATGGCGCTGCCGTCGTGCACTGCTCGCCGCCATGGTCCCCCCCCTGGCCATTGTCGTGGTGTTGGGCGAAGTTGTCGACCATGATCGTTCATCTGGTCCAGTTCGATTTGATCCTGGGGCCCTTCTGCGGCCAGGCTAGCCCCCTTCCCGAACCCTATGGTTTGGGGATGGTGCTCCTACCACCGCCGCTGATCCTCCCATGGTGGTGTGTGGTGCTCGTGCACTCCTGTTGCTGCCGCCGTGGCTGGTGCGGGTTGCAGCGCCCTCTGGGGTGCTCCCCGTGCCGCCACAAGCTCGTCGTCCCCTCTGCTTCCTCTTCGTTTCTTCAGCGAGGACCTCCGATGAGTTGTGCTCCTGTGAACTCTGGTGCATCTAGCTATCTCAAGTCCCACTTTGTGTATCTAGTGGCCAATCTCTATTCTGTGTTAGCACTGATACTAGGGTTCATCCCTGGTACTTATGTGATGATGCTATGGTCTGATATTGATGCTCAGTGAAGATTGTGTTCTCTGTCATTAGTGATTGTTGTCATCCTTAGATTATGTGATGTTGTGGTTGATCTGATGCTATGGTAATCTGATGCTAGTGGTTCATAGATCTATCTCAGATTGGGTGATGTTGCTAATTGATATTTTCATCATCATTATCTTGATACTGACAGTATCACTGTCAGTGATGATTCACTACATTAGTGTTTGTGGGTTTGCCTGTTTATCGATAGTCTGAATTTTATTCAATAGAGTCTGATGATTCTTTGAAAATGAATGGATATATATATTGTCTGATCTCTGAGTATGGTCCCAGGGAAATGATAGATATTGATTTTCTAATTGGTTTATGAAAACTAAACTATTTGGCTAGCTTAGCTATAAAATTATTTCTTTTCGGAACCATCTTTGAATGGCACACAAATTTATCTTGTTGCTGGCTTCACTTATGGTCATTACTGGAAACTTGATAGATGCTTATTAATAAGTTTTAAAGCTTATTGTTTGTTCATGCCTATGATGCTGGTCTGAGGCTCTAGGAACTAAGTTCCTATGTTGCTGTCACTTTCAAAATTGACTAAGGCATCAGTTGCTTACTAGATCTTGGATCCTAGTTGGTTAAGTTTATGGTTTGGTTTTTGGCTTATTATATATGAGCTGCTACTCCTTCTTGGAGATGTTCCCAGATTTTGTAAGAACAAATGATAGAATACAGAAGTTGCCTTTGGTATCACCAATTCCGTGAGGCTGGTTTGAGAATTTGGTGTTTTTGATAGAGTTTGGTTTTGATCTTTATATTTAAAACCTCTAGGATAGATTCACCCCACTTGGTGATTATTGAGAGGTTTTCTTATGCATCAACACATATATTCTGCTTGGATAAGATGAACAGCTCATGTGGATGTTTATGATACTCACCACAAAATTTATGATTATGACGGCTTGATGTGCTGGTGGTGTTGCTGGTCTGATCTAGTCCTCCACCTCTTGATGGTGTTCGTGTTTCCCCTTATGCTTGTGCTTTAACTAGATCAAATCTGCTCCTCCTAGCTCCTGTGACCTTGGCCTTGCTGTCCACCTGATCCTCCCCCTCCTTATGTCACCATCAGGTGATGTGTGGTTTGATCTGGTGTGAGATTGTGATGGCTGGTTTGTTTGGCTCTGGCTAAACTAGCTGTTCTTGCGTGGTGTGAGAAATGGAGAGATTCACTAGTTCTTACCCACTGCTGTGCTTGGTCCTTTTACTTGCTGTGACTGCTAGGGCTGTGTCGACAGCACACCCATGCATTTAGATGACTAAGATGCTTGTATGCCTGCTGCATAGTTGTGGATATGCTCAGTGAGGTGTTCTACCTTTTTATCTTGTTACTATTTATGTGCCTGGTGAAACTTGTCCCTTTACTGGTTGTGATTATTTTACTTATGGCTTATTGTTATGGAAGATTGAATTATTTCATATTGGTGAAACTTGTCCCTAAAAGGTTTACTCAATGATGTAAAATTCAGCAGTGCAACTCACTTCTCTCTACTGAGAGTAAAAATTAATAACTTAACCTTTATTTTCCTTTTTGTTTGTTCTTTGTTTTACAGGTACAAGATTTGAAGATTCAAGATTAGAATAGGGTTACTTTTAGATGGAATAAATCCTTTGTAGTATTTATTTTTATTCTTTTGTAAAAAATGTCTAATAGGTTTAATAATAAATATATGTTCCTCTTTTTGTAATTTCACTTCTATAAAGATTATTTATGGTCTTAATAAGTTACTTTTTGTAACTTTTTTATGGAAAAAATATGGAACAAATATTCATTTGATTAATTGTATTTCTTATTTAATTTCTATTATTTTACCTTATGTCTTAAATAATACTATTAAATCATAATTCTTATATTTTTTAAAAAAATATAAAATCAAATTTTCAAATTTGAATTCAAACTCTCTCGAAAACACAGTGATTCATAAAGGTCATGTAAAAATTTATAACGATCACTCACCAGAGCTATTCCTGCACCTAGAGAGTGAAAGAAATTTTGATCACTTTAAGTTTTTTATTTGGCGAAAAAATTACCCACATTTTGCAGATGAATGCATGCATATGCACAAATTCCTAAATCTACCCTTCGTTAGTTCCTAAATGCTGGGATGTTACAGACTTCCCCCCTTAAATTAAACTTCGTCCCAAGTTTGCTGAAATGTACCTGAATAGTTCTGGATAGGCTTTTCTTAATTCATCCTCTTTCTCCCATGTGGCTTCTCTCTGAGGGTGATGTTCCCACTGTACCTTGCAGTACTTGATTCCCTATTTCTTAATATTTTCCGGTTCTCTTCCAGAATTTTACAGGGTTTCTCAACATAAGTAAGGTCTTCTTGTAATTCTATCTCTTGATGTGTGATTGCATCATCAGGAACTTTAAGATATTTCCGGAGTTGTGATAGATGGAAAACATTATGAACCTAAGCCAATCTTGAGGGTAGCTCTAAAGCATAAGCTATTGTCCTATTCTGACTCAGTATTTTGAATGGTCCTATGTATCTTGTACATAATTTTCCTTTAAATCCGAACCTCTTAACTCCTTTCATTGGGCTTACCTTTAGATATACCATGTGTCCTACTTCAGGATGCTATGATCTTCGACTTTGGTCAGCATAACTTTTCTGTCTACTTTGGCCTATTTTCAATCTATCCTTGATTATATTAATGATGTCTTGCCTTTCTTTGATATAGTCGGGCGCAAATTCTTTGCTACTCCCCGGCTCATACCAACATATTGGTGATCTACACTTCCTTCCATAGAGTACTTGATATGGAGCTTCCTTCAGACTACTCTGATAGCTGTTATTGTAGGAAAATTCTGCAAATGGTAGATGATCTTCCCATGAACCTCCAAAGTCTAATGCACAAGATCCAAGCATGTCTTCCAGTGTTTGATTTGTTCTTTCAGTTTGACCCCCCGTCTCTGGATGATAAGTGGTGCTAAAATCTAACCTTGAACCAAGTGCTTCATGTAGTTGCTTCCAAAATGCCGAAGTAAACACTGATCCTCTATCAGTTACGATCTTCTTGGACACTCCGTGCTTACTTACTATCTCCTTGATGTAAACTTCTACTAACTTCTCGGCATTGCCCTTCTGATTTACCGAAATAAAATGTGCACTTTTAGTGATTCTATCAACAATTACCCATATCATATCCTTCCGTTTAGGTGTCATGGGCAATCCTATGATGAAGTCCATACCAATTTCCTCCCATTTCCATTCAGGAATTTCCAAAGGTTGCAGTGGTCCTGCCGGACTTTGATGTTCAGCTTTAACCCTTTGGAAAGTATGGCATTCTGACACATATCTTGCAACGTCTCTCTTCATGTTATTCCACCAGAATAATTCTTTCAAATCCATGTACATCTTAGTACTTTCTGGATGAATGGAATATGGGGTCTGATGTGCCTCTTGAAGTATTACTTCATGAATCTCTGGTACATCTGGAACACAAATACGATTTTGGAACCATAAAGAATCGTAATATCCTAAGCCAAAAACTGATGTTTGTCCTTGAGATATCCTTCGAATTTCCTCGGCAATAAAAGGATCTTCTATTTGATGCCTAAAAATTTCTTGCTTAAGATCACTATTCTATTCAGCAACTACTTGCATAGTAGCTAATCCTCCGAGAGTCTCTGTTTTTATGAATTTAAGCTCTAATCTTTCCAAATCCATATGTAACTCTTTTTGTAGCTCCCTATTGCTTGGCTGAATATCTGCACTTTTACGACTTAAAGCATCTGCTACAACATTTGCTTTTCCAGAGGCATAGTTGATTGTTAAATCATAATATTTGATTAGTCTAACCAACTCTTATGTCTCATATTTAATTCCTTTTGAGTAAAGAAATATTTGAGACTTTTGTGGTCAGTGTATAACTCACATCTGGCTCCTTAAAGAAAATTCCTCCACGGGTCAATGAAAAATATAGTATCTCTACGTGCCATTATAGGTTCAAAAAACATTCATAGTATGACATTCATCTGTGAAAATTTTCAAACTCTATATTTGAACGAGTTTAACGAGCTAAATGAGTAGCTCACGAGTAGCTCATTTAACTTGGATGAACAAACGAGCTCAAATTAAAAACTTGGCCCAACTCGTTAGACACCGAGTTCGAGCCGAGTCAAGCCAAGTCACGAGTTACTCATTTAGTTTGCGAGTTTCGAGTTATAATTCCAGCCCTGTATACCGGAACGTATGAGATCGCTAAATTTGTAAAATAGATACGGCAAGAGAATACAGAAGAAAGAATTTGGGTTGACCCAAAATACCCATCAGGTCAATGAGGCCATTGACTTCTAAAAATGGATCGACCCGTGGCCTCACAAATTGCCCTTCAGACCAATATTGCCAGGTCCAATGCCAGGACATGGTCAGTCCATTCCCACTAGAGGAAAAAGGGCCATCCGTTCGCGACCCCTCGGAGCATTAGTCCCGGTTGCGCCACCAACCGGGACTAATCTTGCACGTCCGGTTGGAGCGCACGGGCCGAGGGCATGCGTCCCGGTTGGTAAGAATCGTCCGGTTGGAGCCAGCAGGGACTAAAGGTTTGGCCACAACCACGTGGCGTGCACGCACCTTTAGTCCCGGTTCTGGCTCCAACCGACTAAAGACCCCCGCCTCTATAAATGCAACGCCTGACCCCTCCTCTGCCTCCACTCTGTTTTTTGAATGGTGTAAGGTGTGAGGTGTGTGCTAGTTTTTCTCATGCATGTGTTTGTTGAAATGTTTGAGTGAAAAATCCGTTGAATTTCTCATAGAACAAAAATATAGAAGGTGTCCGAGGAGCACTTGAGCTTATTTCCCTCGATCGAGGTTAGCAATCTTATCTTTTCTAGGTCATTGATACAATTCATGTCGGTGTGAATTGGTTATTTCACTATTTATGATGTCCTGTTTTTGATAAACTTACTTATATGATGCGATGAGCGGTCGGGAATGGATGTACGGTGATCGGGTGGCAGCCGGTATATCAAAGGCGTGGATAAATTTATCGATGTGGCTACAAACAAAGAGAATGGATTTATACGTTGTCCATGTGTTCAATGTCGGAACAACAAGGAGTACTCTTCCTCGAAAATCATTCGCGCCACATGATTATGAAAGGTTTCATGCCCAACTATAATTGCTGGACCAAGCACGGGAAAGAGGGGTTATGATGGAAGATGGTGAAGAAGAAGATGATGATAACAACTATCATCATATGTTTCTGAATCTGATGATCTTGCAATGGAAGACAATGGAGAGGAAAAAGGTGAAGCGGGCATCGGATGAGCCGGTGATGAACTTGGTAGGGTCATTTGATTCAAAGCGAGGCGTGAATGAAAATGAGAAGTTGAAGTTAGAGGGCATGTTAGAAGATCACAAGAAATTGTTGTACCCAAATTGTGAAGATGGCAGCACAAAGCTCGGTACCACCTTTGGAATTGTTGCGATGGAAGGCAGTGTGGTCTAACGACTCCTCATTTGAAAAGATGCTGAAAATAATGACGCCAAAGTTTCCAAAACATAATGAACTTCCGAGAGTACCTACGAAGCAAAGAAGACTCTCTGTCCTCTGGGATTAGATGTGCAAAGATACATGCATGCATTAATGTGCATCCTCTACCGCGATAAGGAGTATGAGAATTTAGATAAATGCCGGTATGCAGCGTTGCGGTATAATATCGCAGAGATGACCTGGTGATGTTGAGGAGAGCCCCTCGAAGAGGGTTCCTTCTAAGGTTATGTGGTATGCTCCTATAATACCAAGGTTGAAACGCATGTTCGAAACAAAGAGCATGCCAGGTTGTTGCGATGGCACAAAGAAGACCGTAAGAAAGGCGGGAGTTGAGACACCTGGCGATGGGTCACAGTGGAGAAAAATCGAGAGAGACTTCCCGGACTTTGCGGTGACGCAAGGAACTTATGGTTTGGTCTAATACGGATGGCATGAATCCTTTTGGGGAGCGAGTTGCGATCACACCTGGCCCGTGACTCTATGTATCTACAACCTTCCTCCTTGGTTGTGCATGAAGCGTAAGTTCATTATGATGCGTGCTCATCCAAGGCCGAAGCAACCGCAACGACATTGATGTGTACCTTAGGCCATTAGTTGAAGAACTCTTACGGTTGTGGGGCAAACCAGGTGTACGTCGTGGGATGAGAACAAAGCGAGCCATTTAATCTACGAGGGTTGTTATTCAGAACCATCAATGATTGGCTGCTCTTAGTAACCTTTCGGATGCACAAACAAAGGTTATAAGGCATGCACCCTGTTTAGATAAGACCAAGGTACATATTTGCATAAATGCAAGAAGGTTGTGTACTGGCGAATCGGATTTCTTCCGACCAATCATCCCGTAAGAAAGAAAGGCAAGCATTTCAAAGGTGAGGCGATCACGGAAGAAGCTGAACTCCCTGCTGGTGATGATGTATTTGGTATGGTCAAGGACATAGAAGTAATCTTTGGAAAGGGTCCCGGTCAATCAGTTCGAGCAGCGTCGCTACAGGACACGCACCCATGTGGAAGAAGAAATCTATATTTTGGGAGCTGCCATATTGGAAAGTCCTGCGTGTCCGCTCTTCAATCGACATGATGCACGTGACGAAGAATCTCTGCGTGAACCTGCTAGGATTCCTAGGCGTGTATGGGAAGACAAAAGATACACCTGAAGCACGGGAGGACCAACAAATTATGAAAGACCCAAAGAACATGCATACAGATAACAAGACGGATAAATGGCGTCACTTAAGTCGTGCCAGCTATGCTTTTACCAAAGCAGAGAAGGAAATCTTTTTTGAAGTCATTTACAGTATCAAGGTGACGTCGGGCTTCTCATCTAATATAAAGGGGATAATAAATATGGCAGAGAAAAAGTTCCAAAACCTGAAGTCTCATGACTGTCACGTGATTATGACGCAGTTGCTTCCGATTGCATTGAGGGGGCTTCTACCGGAAAATGTTCGAGTACCCATTGTGAAGCTGTGTGCATTCCTCAATGCAATATCTCAGAATGTAATCAATCCATATATTCTGCCAAGGTTACAGAAGGATGTGGTACAATGTCTTGTTAGTTTTGAATTGGTGTTCCCACCATCCTTCTTCAATATTATGACGCATCTCCTGGTTCATCTAGTGGAAGAGATTGCCATTCTCGGTCCGGTATTTCTGCACAATATGTTCCCCTTTGAGAGGTTCATGGGAGTCTTAAAGAAATATGTTCATAACCGTGCTAGACCAGAAGGAAGCATCTCCAAGGGATATGGAACAGAGGAGGTCATTGAGTTTTGTGTTGACTTTATTCCTGACCTTAAGCCGATTGGTGTTTCTGACTCGCGGCATGAGGGAAGACTAAGTGGAAAAGGCACGCTGGGAAAGAAAGCAATGATATGTAGGACGGGATTCTTTCACTAAAGCACACTACGATTCTATATAATTCTTTACCTTGGCAGCTCCAGATATCGAGGAACACAAGAATATTGTACGCTCAAAAACCGGGGAAGCTGAATCATGGATTACAGATGAACACATGAAGTCTTTCGGTGGTTGGATGCGGACACATCTCTTGAATGACACCACTGTTGGAGATCAGCTATACTTGTTGGCCGCGTCACCATCTTCTACTGTATTGAATTTCCAAGGGTACGAAATAAATGGGAATACATTCTACATGATCGCCCAAGATAAAAAGAACACCAACCAAAATAGTGGTGTCCGCTTTGAAGCAATAGACGAGAATGGACAAAAGGACACATATTATGGTTACATAGAGGAGATATGGGAACTAGACTATGGAGTCTCTTTTAAGGTCCCTTTGTTTCGCTGCAAATGGGTCAACCTGAATGGGGAAGGGGTAAAGATAGACCAGTTGTACGGAATGACAACAGTGGATCTCAACAATCTTGGTTATAGAGATGAACCATTCGTCCTAGCCAATGATGTGTCTCAGGTTTTCTATGTGAAGGACATGTCCTCCAGACCGAAAAAAAGAAAAAATATGCAAACGAATACATCATATGATGAGCCAAAGCGTCACATAGTTCTTTCAGGGAAAAGAAACATCGTGGGAATCGAGGACAAGACAGACATGTCAGAAGATTATAATAAGTTTGATGAAATTCCGCCCTTCACAGTGAAAACTGACCCAAGCATTCCGTTAAGTAAAGAAGATGCTCCATGGTTACGTCTGAAGCGGTCATAAGGAATGACATATGCCAAGAAGTTCATGCTCATATTATGTAACTCTAGTTCATGTCTTTCGCGGTTTGTGGCTTGACCGAAGGATATCTTTCGCGGTTTGTGGCCTTTAGTCCCGGTTTTGTAGTCTCAGTTTTTAATATTAATAAATGTCTTGAGTGTTAGTCCCGTTTTGTGGCTGGACTGGGAGTGCCTCTATGACCAGTTTCTTGGAGATGCCGGAGGACTGGGCTCCGTCGGCATCTCCCTGAAACTGGTCGTAGTGGTGTCCCTGCTCTCGAAAACCATCTTGCAGCTTGTAACTTCACTAACTAGATCAATACGCCTCGGAGCTAACTAATTTCACATATTAGGGAGTGCCTCTATGACCAGTTTCTCGGAGATGCCGGAGGAGGCTCCGTCGGCATCTCCTCAAACTGGCCGCAGATGGTGTCCTGCTCTCGAAAACCATCTTGCAGCTTGTAACTTCACTAACTAGATCAATACGCCTCGGGCTAACTAATTTCACATATTAGGAGTGCCTCTATGACCAGATTTCTTGGAGATGCGGAGGACTGGGCTCGGCATCTCCTCAAACTGGTCGTAGTGGTGTCCGCTCTCGAAAACCATCTTGCAGCTTGTAACTTCACTAACTAGATCAATACGCCTCGAGCTAACTAATTTCACATATTAGGAGTGCCTCTATGACCAGTTCTCGGAGATGCCGGGAGGCTCACGTCGGCATCTCCACAGGCCGTAGTGGTGTCCCTTCTCTCTAAAACCATCTTGGAGATGCCTCAAACTGGCTGGAGGACTGGACTCACAAGGATGCATATTTATAGTACAAGCAGCTCGGCATAATGTCGACACTCACGACATAATGTCGACACTCACCCCTATTATTAGTGCTGAGTCCCGGTTGGTGTCTCCAACCGGGACTAAAGGTTCATCTTTAGTCCCGGTTGGTGACACCATCCGGGACAAGGTACAAGCCGCACGACATAATGTCGACACTCACCCCTATTATTAGTGTTGTCTGGCCCACTCTGCCGCAATCCCTTCAGTCGCGGTTGGTTTCTCCAACCGAGACTAAATATGAACCCTCTCTTTATATAGACATTTCCCTCTATTTATTAGGTAACACTTAAGACATTTACTAATATTAAAAACCAGGACAAACCGGGACTAGCTAACACTCAGGCCTAAAGCCGCCCCCTTTAGTCATAATCATGCCTAGTCCTATAGTACGCTTGAGGTCTTCATCGTCGTCATCATCATCGCCATCGCCACCGCCACTCCGGGATCCTCACCCATCCATGGCATATACCGGCCATTCCAGCCTCGGGTTCACGGCGGGTGGGAGGGTCTCTGAAGACGATGCGCTACCGCCGGACGATGTGGCTGTGGCGGGTGGACTCGTGGGCACCGTGGCGAGGATGGTCTCCCGCGATGTAGCGCATCACTTGATGATAATGCGGTTCGCCCACCACGCACGGGCCGATTTCGTTGTGGTTCACCGGTGGCCATCACCCTCGTACTGGCGAGCTCCCTTTCCGCCTATTAGCGAAGAAGGCATTCAGTGTCATAGTTGCCGGGATCCCATGGTATCCATCCGCTGCTCCGGCGTGAGCTCGTGGTAGAAGTGGTTTGTGATGGCTGGCGTCACGGAACCTTGAGGACAGGAGGGACAGAACCCTCGGCCAAAGATCCAGCTGCGGCGGTACCCGGTGGACAAGGGTAGTTGGGCGCCTGACGCCTCGGTCCTCGAGGGTCGAATGGCCCGAGGCATTGTCCATTGTTCTAAGAGAGGAAGGTGTGGATGTGTGGATAGCCATGACACGATCACCCTAAATATAGAGGAAAGGGCGGAAAACTTGGCGTGAAGCTTTGGGAAATGGCGGAAATATCTTTAGTCCCGGTTAGTGACTACATCCGGACTAAAAGCTCTAGTAGAAAGGAAAGGCGGGAAAACTTGGCGGAAGAGGTGGGAAATGGCGGAAAATATTTTTAGTCCCGGTTTGTGACTACATCCGGACTAAATGTCTTGAACAATGATCATGTTTCAAAAACCTTCACAAAATGACCTATCATGTTCGAGGTTTCATGGCTTTCGGTCCAAATGACCGATGTTATGTCTTGAATCACGGCATAGTTTGTGATGTTGTGCCCATATTATGCATGTGTGTGGACATTGGTATGGAGAACAATGTTGCAGGAGGAAGTTTTCCTTTTTGCATACGGAAAAGCCCTTTTCCATTTTCCGAAGCAAAAAAGGGTCGTTTGTGAAGTAACCACCAAAATGCCGTTTCACAATGCTACCGTCCCATTTTCCTAAAATACTAGACCACCTTACATGGACTATCTCCCAACCGGTACATCTCAAACCTTTTCGTCCATCCAGGTAAAAGGACAAATGTCTGCGAATCGGTAGGAAGTGGGTCCGGTTTGTACTACAGTACATGATCTATCGCCTGATTTTTGAAAAATAATTTTAGACTCGCAATATGTGGTTTCTTCAGAGATCCAATGCAAGTTCTAACGATGCGTCCCTATCTTCATGCACACCGGTTCGACCATAGTTAGAAATTTAGATAATTCAAAGCGGGCATAATAAATTCAAAAAATCCGAACAATGAAAATCCTTCGTGGTGTCATATTATGTTACATAGTTGAAAGGAAAATACCAGACTTGGTATATTGATCATGTTTCAAAAACCTTCACAAAATGACCTATCATGTTCGAGGTTTCATGGCTTTCGGTCCAAATGACCGATGTTATGTCTTGAATCACGGCATAGTTTGTGATGTTGTGCCCATATTATGCATGTGTGGACATTGGTATGGAGAACAATGTTGCAGAGGAAGTTTTCCTTTTGTCGCACGAAAAAGCCCTTTTCCATTTTCCGCGCCAAAAACGGGTCGCTTTGTGAAGTAACCACCAAAATACCGTTTCACAATGCTACCGTCCCATTTTCCTAAAATACTAGACCACCTTACATGGACTATCTCCCAACGGTACATCTCAAACCTTTTCGTCCATCCGGGTAAAAGGACAAATGTCTGCCGAATCGGCGGAATTGGGTCCGGTTTGTACTACAGTACATGATCTATCGCCCGTGATTTTTGAAAAATCATTTTAGACTCGCAATATGTGGTTTCTTCAGAGATCCAATGCAAGTTCTAACATTGCCTGCCCTATCTTCATGCACACGGTTCGACCATAGTTAGAAATTCGGATAATTCAAACGGGCATAATAAATTCAAAAAATCCGAACAATGAAAATCCTTCGCGTGGTGTCATATTATGTTACATAGTTGAAAGGAAAAATACCAGACTTGGTATATTGATCATGTTTCGAAAAAACCTTCACAAAATGACCTATCATGTTCGAGGTTTCATGGCTTTCGGTCCAAATGACCGATGTTATGTGCTGAATCACGGCATATTTTGTGATGTTGTGCCCATATTATGCATGTGTGTGGACATTGGTATGGAGAACAATGTTGCAGGAGGAAGTTTTCCTTTTTGTCGCACGGAAAAGCCCTTTTCCATTTTATTTATTCAAAAATAATTTATTTCCGAGTGCAAAAAACGGGTCGTTTTAAAAATTAATATTCAAAAATAGAATATAAGTTAATTCATTTTAAAAGGTTACATTAATTATTTTTTAAACATAGAATATATTTTTGAATTATTTATTCAAATCCATACACTTCGTATGTTTAAAGTTTTTCTAAATTCCAAATTGATATTAGAAAAATATAAGTTAATTCATTTTTAATTGTAAATGGTTCATATTTTAAATGGTTACATTAATTATTTTTTAAAACAGAAAATGTTTTTGAATTATTTATTTAAATCCAAACACTTTTTATGTTTAAAATTTTTCTAAATTCCAAATTGATATTAAAAATATAAGTTAATTCATTTTTAATTGTAAATGGTTCATATTTTAAATGGTTACATTAATTATTTTTTAAAATAGAAAATGTTTTTGAATTATTTATTTAAATCCAAACACTTTTTATGTTTAAAATTTTTCTAAATTCCAAATTAATATTCAAAAATATAAGTTAATTCATTTTAAAAGGTTACATTAATTATTTTTTAAAATAGAATATGTTTTTGAATTATTTATTCAAATCCATACACTTCTTATGTTTAAAGTTTTCTAAATTCCAAATTGATATTAAAAAATATAAGTTAATTCATTTTAATTGTAAATGGTTCATATTTTAAATGGTTACATTAATTATTTTTTAAAATAGAAAATGGTTTTGAATTATTTATTCAAATCCAAATACTTTTTATGTTTAAAGTTTTCTAAATTCCAAATTAATTATCATTTAAAAAACAATACAAATTTAAACCCCAAAATAAAAAATAAGGCGGGAACAGAGAGAAAATACGAAATTTTTGAAAAGCAGAATATGTCCTGTTGGAGCCACCAACCGACTAAAGACTTGGCGCCAACCCTTGTCTTGGTCTGAAAATATTGAGTATAGGTCCCGGTTGGTGGCTCCAACCGGACGATAACTTAGTCCGGTTGGAGCCACCAACCGACATATTCTCCCTTATACACGCCGTTCCTCTCCTTCCTTCTCCATTCTCTCAACTCCGCGTGCGCGCATAGGAAGACGTCGCCCGCCGTCAGCTGCCGCGTCGCCTCTTTCCGCCGTCGTGCGTCATGCGTTCTCTCCTCTTTCTCCTCGCGTGCGTTCTCCCTCTCGCAACGGAATCGCCGCCAACCTCGTAAATCTTCGTCCCCGACCCGACAAAGCTCGCCGTCGTCGATTAGCTCACCTTCGCCTCGCTGGATTCCAAGACCCCACGTCGAGCACCGTGGTGAGCTTCTTGCTCGTGGCACCCTCCGCTTGCCTCCTAGATCTTTGTAGCCACCGCTGCCGTTCGTTTGTGAGCTCCGTCGCCGCCGTCATAAGCCTCACTCGCGTGACCCTAAAGGCGACGCCACCACTATGTGGTTCCCTTGTCACGCTCTTTCAGCGCACCCCTCAGGCGTCTTTGGGTGGCCAGATCGTCGCCGGCGACCACCGCTGACGCCTCCCGCGCCGCGTCGGCGTGGCGCCTCACGTTACACGGGTGGACCCAGATCGGCCTAGGGCCCCCTAGTCAGTGGTTGTGGGTAGGAGCAGCCCCGGTGTAGAAAGTTAGGGATAGGGTTGATGACGTCAGGGTGATGCAGTAATGGCTTAATCCTTTTCAGAAATGTTTAAAAATAGCAGAAATTAATATAATTTTGTAAAATCAATAACTAATTCATATTTAATCATAAAAATATGTATAATATATCAAAATGTTCAGAAAAATGAAACCTAGCTATCTAAGCTATAATTATGCATTGTTCAACAACTTAAATTACAAGTTTAATTAGAAGAACAAATCCACCCCTCTCATGTGTTCCGGAGTTTCTCCGAGTTAGGGTTTTCACCCCTCGGAACCCTGATTAAATCGTCGAGCATTTCTTAGGGTTACATTCCAATGCAAATTAACTTGTCATATCATCATACTTGCTTGAGCATTGCATCGATGCCATGTGTTTATTGTTTCCCTTTGTTTTTGGTGTTTGGATTATTAGGTTTATTATTAGTTAGGTATTATTAGGTTTATTAATTAGTTTGGTATTATTGGTCTTCGGCCCCACTGGTCAGTCACTGTGGGTAGCCCCAGACCCGATTCACATTTTCAAGCAACTTAGATGCATGTGGGTTCGACGATGTGCCTATCTACTACACGGTTTCCCTTTCTCTTCATTTTTATTATTGTGTATGTATATATTAGGGTTTCTCTGAATTAGGGTTTATATCTCTCAACACCGTACTTAACTTTCTCCTTTAGCCGCTTTGACTTATTCGTTTTTCCACCTATGCAGAAAATATGGACCCACACCGAGACGAAGAAGAAAGGAAGAGTTGATCCAAGGTGTGATCCGTGGGAAATATAATTTAGACGTATCAACGTTTACGAACAACTCCGGTGAGGTGATCCTCTTTTTACCGGAGTAGACAACTTGTTTGAGGTTGAAGGTGTTGCCTTCAGCGAGAGAAGCGATGCCTTGTGTAATCGAGAAGACGATATCGGCATGAGGTGCATGTAATATAAATCAATTCATTAATTAATCATCTGCTATCTATATAGAAATAGTAACGATCTTTCTTCTTTTAGCCCTCGGATCGAAGGAATCTCTTGAAAAGCGCACGAGGCCCAACCAAAAGTTGCAAGACCATGAGAGGTTCAGATCGAAGATGTCGCTGAAGAAGGCAATGACTCGAAGTTGTCGCAACCAAATTTGTGGCACAATGCGAGTAATCGTTAGGGACTTAATCCCGATCACCATTAGAAATTTTAATAGGCCGCTAAAGCGGATGAAGAGGGAACATGTTTATTTGTCCCTAACCACGCCAAAGATTTCTGTGGAAGAGGCTCATGGTTAATTTCAAACTACGAAGATAGAGCTAGATCCAAATGCGGAGGATCCGATTGAGGACGCCTTACAACATGGGAGAGCCATGGAGGCTAAGGTCGAGTGGGCTTTGAAGAAGATGGCCCGATGTTTCACCAATCGGAAGAAAAGATTGCACCTTGACTATGTCGTGAAAAGAAGACTCGATTTCAAGAATATTCAGTTTGAGAAGATAAAACCATTCGGGATGAGTTTGTGGAATACAAGAAATCGAAAAAGCTAAGAAAATGTCTAAACGAATAATTTGAATCTTGCTAAGAAGAAGTATCACCATACTATGGGGCAAGGTGGCTCTGAGGTTGGCATTCCTAAGTGGGAGAAACTTTAGCGGAACTGCGTGATAAAAATATCACCCGAGATGCAGCGATTGGGTAGAACGTGCAAGGAATTGGTTTTACGGGCATGGGGGCGTTGGACTCGGAAGGAGGTGTATATATAACATATGACATAAAGAAGACCCCTTGCCAATCGAGAGGATCGAAAAGCGTAAAGAAGGTTAAAGATGGGGACTTCATTCCCGATAGAGAGAATGATGAGCTCACACTCGCCCTTGGAAATAAGGAACATGATGGACGAACACGAGGCACAAGAGGCTCCCAATCATGGAGGACTGGGTTTCCCGAAGAGAGGAAGAAATATCCTGATAGAAGCCGTCAGAGGAGAAAGGACAGGGCGGCAGTTGAAGAAGAAAGTCAGAAAGAGCGAATGCGTTTAATTGAATAACGATTAAAGCAACAACAAGATGAAATTAACACACTTAAAGAGCAAAGTACTACCGGCCCATCTCAGCAGCACACTGCATTCGATGCTACCGGCCTATCGAATAATCGAAAAAGCAGTGTGGCTTCCACCGAGGTCCCGGGTGATGACAATGGCGATGATGATGATGCACCGACGATGGCTCCTGTTGGCTACCCAGTGGATGATATCACAGAGATGACACACTGCGAGCTACATGTCAAAGTTGTGAACATATCAATGAAGGTGGCGGTCGGCTATGCCTTACCAATTGGACCCACACCAACTTACCACTGTCGTCCGGTTCCAGAGGGCTACGCTGTTGTCGGCGTGGATGAAATCATGCCCACCTTTGAGGTTTTGTATCTTCACTACCCTGCTGGTGAAGGGGATGTGACTGTGCTGGGTGACGCAAAAAACGTCACCATTCTATGGCCGAAGGATTGTATCGTGCTTTGAAATCACACGCCAAGGCCATCTTCGCCGCCGCCTCACCCGTCTCCAGCGAGGTCGTCGCCGCCGCGGCAGCCGTCTTCGTCGCCTCACCCGGCTTCGTCGCCTCACCAATCTCCGGTGCAGCCATCGCCGCGGGAGCCATCGCCGGCGCCTCAGGATAAAAAGCGTAAGCGTACCGCTACTGTGCGTCGTAAGCGATCGCCGAAACGTAAACAAGAGCCTCTTCCAAAAGTACCAACGGTTCCTACCAAGAGAGCTTATGATCTTGAAGAGGAGATGCGGCGATCGTTAATCACGGAAGCGACAGTTTTAAGCTAAGCTGAGGCGGCCGAAAGAGCCAAAGTTCCCCAGCACCAAAGAAGAAAAAGTCAAAGTGTTGAAAATGCTAAAGAATCTTCATCAACCCGAGCCAAAGCTGTCATCAGACTATGAGCGTTCTATTCTCAAGTCACATGCGGCACAAAAAGCCTCGAAGAGCCTTCCTGATGCAAGCGGGAAATCTGTTGCCAGCTTGAGAACAAGCAAAAGCAGACTTGCGCCCCTCTCAAGGTGATTTCTCAAACCAATGTGGGTCGAGCAAATATGGGGAAGAGCAGTATGATCCAGTAGTTGCACAATACGGAGAAGTCTGCTGCTCAAGGTATGAGTATTGCCAGATACTTATCCCATTAGAGTTCTTCCCGTGAGTGAAGTAGCATACCAATACCGATCGGAAAACCTCGTCAAACCTGAGGAGGTAAACAATCTTCCAACAAAAATGCGAAGATTGCATAATTGGTACATGCATGCCACAAGGGCCGGGGTTAACTGGATAGTGCTGAGGGTTACAAAAAAGCTCATGGGAAAGATAAGGATGACATGATATCCATTGAATTTGATGAACTATTTCAATTATTCAATCAAGACGCCTTGGACAAATCGATCATGAGTGCCTATTGTCTGTAAGTACTAATTCTGTAATTAATTTAGTCTCCATCTATATTATTTTGTTTATTGCATGTATATAATCATACTGTAATATGCAGAATGAAGATTCTCGAATGCAGCAGAGGACAAATCTATGACATTGGCTTCATTGACCCATATTGGGTTCATGAAGCTAATCTCAAAATAAGCCCCCAGGATACGGAGGATAATATAGTACACGCGTTAAGGTTTCAAGAAACCAAAAGGGAAATACTATTTCCTTACAACTTCCAGTGAGTGTTATTGTCTTGTATACACTTTCTATTTCGCTTACTCGATGTTAAGTATATAATTGATTAGTTCTACATTCGCAGGTACCACTATATTCTGTTAATCATTCAACTTGACAAAGGGCATGTACTAGTCATGGACTCGAAACATAAACCCCTTGAGACGTGAAAGGACATGCAGATACTTCTCCAGCGGTAATTCTAATCATTACGACACTATATCGGCAACGTTCGTGAATTTTATGATATCAAGTACTTAATAACTTATTTTATTCGTTTTCTACGCCGGGCAGCGCTTGGAAACGGTTCACCAAGAAGGCTAGGGGTGTTTGGAAAGAGGAGCTTACATTTCAACCACTAGATGTAAGCACCACTAGCTATATCCGCGCATCTCTTTGATTCTAGTTTTGATACAGTTATTATCATGCTTAATTATTATTTGATTGAACTCTGTTCTCGTAAAGTGCCTGACGCAGGGACCAGGTAACAATCTATGTGGATACTATGTATGCGAGTTCATCCGGCAGACGTGCGATGAGAATGGCAGAAATTTAGAGCAACTCCACGTACGTAAACAATTTCTATAGTTTTTTATTACAATCAAATTGTGTTTAGTTTTGTATTCATATAGGCTGACTCCTTTTTTAAATCAGATAGAACGTCTACGGGACGGTCTTCTGCCAAAGGATCGCATACGAGCAATTCAGGAGGAATTGGCGGGATTCTTAGATGCAGAAGTCCTAAACACACAAGGGGAATACTACTCGGCTGTGTATAGACAATAGGAATTGTAAAAATAGCAACTTTCAAGAAATTGGCCGGTAGCATCGAATAGCAACTTTTGTATGTAGTGCATGAACTCGATCCGTGTATTGAATGTAATGTTGTCATGATGATCTTGTGTAATATAAGGTTCCTTCGTTGATAAGTGCAAAACACTAAATAAACAATAAAACAACCTAAATGAATTCTCTGCCATGCACAAAAGTGGCGAAAATGCTACGCGCAACAAAATATGCCAAAATGAATTCTACGCGGCGAAGAAATGGGCAAATCTGCGGCGGCAGAGTTATTAGTCGGTTAGGTATTGAACCGACTAATGCTCCACCCTCAAGCCTCGATGCCGCCACGTCATTTGTCCCGGTTGGTGGGGCAACCGGGACTAATGGTTAGAATTTTAGTCCCGATTGCCCCGTCCCGGTTGAGCAACCGGGACTAATGGCTCTTACCAACCGGGACGCATGGGCCCTTTTCTACCAGTGTCCCATCCCGACTTTTTAGATTCTGAAAAGAAAGCACAATAAAGACTTGCCGTCCTGAAACAGGATTCTCAACATGAATGATTTGGATTGATAAATGCCGCATATGATCACAATGTTAAAATGCTTAATATGAAGCCTACATGACTTCACATGAGACTTTTAAGACATAACACTGTGATACCATGTACTGGGTTGGTATTATAGAATGCAATATGCCAGATACCAATGTAGAGTAATATGCAATACAACGAGAGGCCCGGCCGGGCACGGAAATATAACACTTTTAGATAGGGACTCGTGGAGATTGCTTCGCTGCTGCTGCTACTGGTTCCGATGCGCCATAAGTTCGAGCAAGCCACACCCAGAAGGCCACGAGCCCGGCGATGAAGACAGAGACAACGCAGGTGTAGCCGGCCAAGACAAGGGTGTCCTCGACCTGGATGACCAGGATGGTGACCACCGTCAGATCGAGAACGCCTAGGCCGACGCCAATAACTCCTATGTTGTGGAGCTTCTCGATGACAGTTACCGGTGTGCGCGGCAGGAACAGCTCCGCGTAGGACCTGATGAGGAGGACCACCGACAGGTACGCGGCCCACGAGAGCAACGCCGGCAGCCGCCATGGGACGCTGCTGAAGAAGGAACGAGATAGTTCCGATATGCAGGCGTACGCGCAAAGCGAGGTCAACCCTACAGGGAAGAGAATCTGGACGAGGACAGCCATCGCCCACCTTGTACTACGGGAAACGTTTGCCAGGGACTCCCCGAGCGTCAGCGCCGGCGGCGTATCCATTGCTTAGCTAGGTAGCTCTGTTTGTGTTCTCTCGAGAGCGGGGGAGGGGGATTATATAATACAGTATGATTATACGAGTTCTGTGGAAGGGAGCAATAATGCGAGTCTAATTCGGACTCCTCGAATTTATGGAAACAACGAACGCGCTCCGTTGATGCTCCAAGACACGAAACATGGAAAGTTTCCGTGGATCGAGAAATCGACGGTGTGCTCGAGTAACGTTGGTAGTTTTTTTCGAGTCAGACCGTAGTTCTTGTTGGGCCGGCCCAAGCAACGTGCATAATACAGCCACCTAGACCGTAGTCCACGAAGTAGTTTGGTTTCACCATTTCCATGTATGCTTCTTCTTGTATTCTTTTCTTTTCCTTTTTTTTATTCTTATCTTTTCCTCTTTTTCTTTTTTTATTCTTTTTTTTTCGTTTTTTTTCATGTTCTCTCTTATGTCTTCTTCGTCCTCCTAAGATTTTCTATTACGGATATGTTCGTGAGTGTTAATTTTCTTTTTCCATCTAGGGTTAATTTTTTTTATAGTCGATAGTGATTTGTTGCTATAGAGATTTTTGTTCCACTTAGTATATCACATCTATGGTTAGAAAACTCCCCCTATTTCTTGTTCCATTGGATTTGTTCTCTTTGTTCCATGTCTAGATGTGATTTAATTTTTTAGAACGCCAAATGTCTTGTTGCAATTTGAGACATGTTTTTTCTAGTTAATCTACAATTTTTTGTTCTCTTGTAGATGTGTTATGTTCTTCGGGTGCTAGAATTTTGTTTTTTTCCAAAAATGTAGTTATGTAAGTTTGTTTCACTTTATACTACAGGAAAGATTCGCTACGCCGACGACCGGCTGCCGTCGGCACAGCACCAAATTGCCGTCGGCACAGGCTGTGCCGACGGTGGCCGTCGGGGTAGCCCCCTCGGCATACGTCCTCGTCGGCACAGCTCCGTGGCCGTCGGCACATTCATCCCCCCTCGGCATAGCGTCTTTTAGCGAGCCCCGTATATCAGTCAACGACCGTCTTCGATAACGGTCCAGCCTGAAGCTACGCCGACGGCTTTAATCTTTGAATTGTTTGACTCCTTATTCTCTTGATTTAATCATTTTAACACTATTTATAGTTAATAATTGATTAAATTGCAGTCTTAGTCAAAGTTCCCGTTCGGTCACCCATCCTAGCACTACTCCAGCTCTAGCACGCTTAACTTCCTCGTTCCTTCAGAATCTCTTCCCGCAAAGCAATTTACACATTGTTGTCAATACTATGATATCACTCCTATTAACTCTTATATAATCATGTCACGTGGTTGTATTTTTTGAAATTATAAGCAATTATTTAAGTAAACAACAATGAATAAGTAAAAATATTATTGAATTCAAATAAAAATATAAAGATTTTATTTTTTTGTATTTTTATTTAATATGGAATAATTAATATCTTTAAATCTGTAAATCGGAATTCGGCAAATAATATGTCCAAATTGATTACAAAAATGAGAGGAATCCAAATATATGCCGTGATTCTTATCCTAATTTCATTTGCCCGTTTAACTTATCACAAACTATGTCGTGATTCTTATCATAATTTCATTTGCCCGTTTAAAACGACATGTATAAAGATTCTTAGCTCGGGGCTGAGACTCGCTAAACTTGAAGTGGATCTATGCTGAAACAACATATTTTGAACCTAAAAATGATTTTTGTAAAAAATCATGAGCATCCGATCATGTACATGTAGTTCATATTCCGACTTCCGCCGATTCTACAGAATTTGTCTTTTCACCGTGGATAGAGAAATGTTTGAGATCCCCCTGTTATTACATTATCCATGTAAGGTGGTCTAGTATTTTTAAAATTGTGATGGTAGTATTTTTAATTAGCCATTTGGTGGTTGCTTCACAAAATCGTCCGTTTTTTATGCTCGGAAAATGGAAAATGCCTTTTTGGTGCGACAAAAAGGAAAACTTCCGCTTGCAACATTGTTTGCCATGCCATGATGCACCCTTATGCACAATATGGACACATTATCACAAACTATGAATTCATTCTAGCCATAATATTGGTCATTTGACCTGAAAGCCAAAAACCTCGAACGAGATAGGTCATTTTGTGAAGGTTTTTTTTGAGACATAATCAATATAGCAAGTTTGATATTTTTCCTTCTAACTATGTCACATAATATTACACCACGCGAAGGTTTCATGTTGTTTGGATCGTTTTTGAATTTATAATGTCTGTTTTAAACTATCGTTAAACTTTGTCGAAGGGCGGGCATGAAGATTCTTAGCTCGGGGCTGAGACTCGCTAAACTTGAAGTGGATCTATGATGAAACAACATATTTTTAACCTAAAAATGATTTTTGTAAAAAATCATGAGCATCCGATCATGTACCTGTAGTTCATATCTAACCCACTTCCTCCCGATTTGGCAGGAATTTGTCTTTTTCACCAGGGATAGACGGAAATGTTTGAGATCCCCCTGTTATGAAATTATCCATGTAAGGTGGTCTAGTATTTTTGAAAAATGTGACGGTAGTATTTTGAATTAGCCATTTGGTGGTTGCTTCACAAAACCGTCCGTTTTTTGCACTCGGAAAATGGAAAACGGCTTTTTGGTGCAACAAAAAGAAAAACTTTCTCCTAAAACATTGTTCGCCATACCATGATGCACACTTATGCATAATATGGACATATTATCACAAACTATGCCTTCATTCTAGCCATAACATTTGTCATTTGACCCGAAAGCCAAGAAACCTCGAACGAGATAGGTCATTTTGTGAAGGTTTTTTTGTGAAATAATCAATATACCAAGTTTGATATTTTTCCTTATAACTATGTCACATAATATGACACCACGCGAATGTTTCATGTTGTTTGGATCGTTTTTGAATTTATAATGCCCGTTTTAAACTATCGTTAAACTTTGTCAAATGGCGGCCATGAAGATTCTTAGCTCGGGGCTGAGACTCGCTAAACTTGAAGTGGATCTATGATGAAACAACATATTTTGAACCTAAAAATGATTTTTGTAAAAAATCATGAGCATCCGATCATGTACCTGTAGTTCATATCTGACCCACTTCCTGCCGATTCGGCAGGAATTTGTCTTTTTCACCAGGGATAGACAGAAATGTTTGAGATCCCCCTGTTATTACATTATCCATGTAAGGTGGTCTAGTATTTTTAAAATTGTGATGGTAGTATTTTTAATTAGCCATTTGGTGGTTGCTTCACAAAACCGTCCGTTTTTTATGCTCGGAAAATGGAAAATGTCTTTTTGGTGCGACAAAAAGGAAAACTTCCGCTTGCAACATTGTTTGCCATGCCATGATGCACCCTTATGCACAATATGGACACATTATCACAAACTATGCCTTCATTCTAGCCATAACATTGGTCATTTGACCCGAAAGCCAAAAACCTCGAACGAGATAGGTCATTTTGTGAAGGTTTTTTTGAGACATAATCAATAAAACAAGTTTGATATTTTTCCTTCTAACTATGTCACATAACATTACACCACGCGAAGGTTTCATGTTGTTTGGATCGTTTTTGAATTTATAATGCCTGTTTTAAACTATCGTTAAACTTTGTCGAAGGGCGGGCATGAAGATTCTTAGCTCGGGGCTGAGACTCGCTAAACTTGAAGTGGATCTATGATGAAACAACATATTTTTAACCTAAAAATGATTTTTGTAAAAAATCATGAGCATCTGATCATGTACCTGTAGTTCATATCTGACCCACTTCCTCCCGATTTGGCAGGAATTTGTCTTTTTCACCAGGGATAGACGGAAATGTTTGAGATCCCCCTGTTATGACATTATCCATGTAAGGTGGTCTAGTATTTTTGAAAAATGTGACGGTAGTATTTTGAATTAGCCATTTGGTGGTTGCTTCACAAAACCGTCCGTTTTTTCCACTCGAAAAATGGAAAACGGCTTTTTGGTGCAACAAAAAGAAAAACTTCCTCCTGAAACATTGTTCGCCATCCCATGATGCACACTTATGCATAATATGGACACATTATCACAAACTATGCCTTCATTCTAGCCATAACATTTGTCATTTGACCCGAAAGCCAAGAAACCTCGAACGAGATAGGTCATTTTGTGAAGGTTTTTTTGAGAAATAATCAATATACCAAGTTTGATATTTTTCCTTATAACTATGTCACATAATATGACACCACGCGAATGTTTCATGTTGTTTGGATCGTTTTTGAATTTATAATGCCCGTTTTAAACTATCGTTAAACTTTGTCAAAGGGCGGCCATGAAGATTCTTAGCTCGGGGCTGAGACTCGCTAAACTTGAAGTGGATCTATGATGAAACAACATATTTTGAACCCAAAAATGATTTTTATAAAAAATCATGAGCATCCGATCATATACATGTAGTTCATATCTAACCCACTTCCTCCCGATTCGGCAGGAATTTGTCTTTTTCACTAGGGATAGACGGAAATGTTTGAGATCCCTCTGTTATGGCATTATTCATGTAAGGTGGTCTAGTATTTTTGAAAAACGTGACGGTAGTATTTTGAATTATCTATTTGGTGGTTGCTTCACAAAACCGTCTGTTTTTTGCACTCGGAAAATGAAAAACGCCTTTTTGGTGCGACGAAAAGGAAAACTTCCTCCTAAAATATTGTTCGCCATCTCATGATGCACACTTATGCACAATATGGACATATTATCACAAACTATGCCTTCATTCTAGCCATAACATTGGTCATTTGACCCGAAAGCCAAGAAACCTCGAACGAGATAGGTCATTTTGTGAAGGTTTTTTAGACATAATCAATATACCAAGTTTGATATTTTTCCTTCTAATTATGTCACATAATATGACACCACGCGAAGGTTTCACGTTGTTTGGATCGTTTTTGAATTTATTATGCCCGTTTTAAACTATATATTTTGTTTTATGTTTCACTTATTTTTTTTATAAATGTGTAATATTTGAGTGTAGATAGATAGGTCTTATTTTTCTGCAAATTTTTATATATTATTTGTATTTTTCTGAATTAGAATGATTTAGTTATGATTTTTGAAAAAATAATGAGATAAAAAGAAAAAAATCTGGAGGCCTAAGCCGACGGCACAGACCAAACAAAAAATTTCAAAGAGCTGTGCCGACGGCCAGCCTGTCTGCATAACGCCGTTTCCATCGCTGTGTCTAAACTAGGGCTACGCCGAGGGCTGTACCTATGCCGAGGGCCACCGTCGGCACAACCCAACAACCCTCTGTACTACGCCGACGGCCACGCTACGTCGACGGCTACCCTCGGCACCGTCACCTACGCCGACGGTCGTCCCTACGCCGACGGCCAGGCTGGTCAGCTGGCCAGGGAAGATAGCTACGCCAATGGCCCCGACATTTGGCCATCAGCGTAGCCGGCCGGCCGTCGGTACCTTAGTTCTTTCCTATGGTGTTATCTACAATGTTGTTCCTCGTATATGTGATCAGTTCTTATGCCCCTAAAGTTTGGTCCTTGTGTATATGTGATTTGTTCCTCGGATGATACAATTATCGTTCGAACTATAGTCATAAATTTGTTCCTGGTAGTAAAAATGGTGTTCCTTGAGTCAGCGGTTTTTGTTCCCCAGAAGATAGAATTTTGTTCCTCATACAAATATGATTCGTTTTTCCAACACTACAATTATTGTTCCAACTGTATTCATGTTTTTGTTCTAATTAGACAAAATAATTTTTCCTCATGCACTTTATTTCTTTCCCAGCGGTTGGAGACTTTTTCATCTATATGTGATTTGTTCCTCGAAATGCTACAGTTTTTGTTGGTGTAGTTGTAATTTTGTTTCTATGAGTCAAAAAATTGTTTCTCGTGTATGCAATTTATGTTCCTCACACGGTAGAATTTAGTTCATCATATAGATGATTCGTTACTCGAGCGCTACAATCATTTTTCCAACCGTAGTTATGATTTCATTCCATGTAGACAAATAATTGTTTATCGGGCATTTGGTTTTTGTTCCGCTACAGCTAGAGTTTTTGTGTGTAAACTTTTTGTTCTTTGTTGGTCTAAATTTTTGTTTCACATCTAATTTTTTTCCTCTTTTACGTGTGATTTGTTCCTCGTGTTCTAAAACTTTATTTTGCATGACCTAATTTTCGTCTTATGGTCATCATTTGTTCCACTGTTCTAGGTTTATGATCCACTTTCTTGTTCCACCTTTTGCAAATGTTTTTTGTTTCTTATATCTATTTTTTTATCTAGTCTAAATAATTTGTTTTGCTCAAACTCATGTTTTTCGGCAAGATAAATTTTTGTTTAATTTTTTTCTGATATTTCCATTTTCTAGTCACGATCGATTTGTTGCTCTCAACAAGTACATGCATACATGGTAAATCCATGATTTCTCCGGTCTAAATTATTGACTCAACTTTATCAAGATTTGTCTACATCTAAATAAATATATATCTAATCCCTACATTTTAAAATAAGTGACTTGGATTTATCCAGATATTTCATGTATCTATATACTAAAATGCGTCTAAATGCATCCGAATTTAGACAAACACAAGTTGTTTATTTTGGAGGGACCGGATAAAATTGACTGAATTAGTTTCAGCAAAACAGAATACAAATTTCGTGCTTTTGTGTTTTGTCTAAGTGCATGCATGCACCTCATGCACCACGACACAGACCCCTTCCAAGGCATGTGCGTGCGCACTCACACCCGCGAAATGCACCGCATGCAGGGTGGCAGCGCCCGTATCGAGCTCGCCGGCGTCCATCGTCCGTATCTAGTGCGGACCTATATCCAGTGTGACCGTGCCATTGAATAGTCCCACATCGAAATCTGACAGAGAATTCAACCAATTTATAATCCACACTGTGTCAATACTGGCACAGGTAAACTGATCAATCGTCTAAAGCCCAGATAAAGCAACCTCACATGAACCCTTGCCTTAGTGGGCCTCCTTACAAACCAGCCCAATCATCGCTGGCCTTGAGCTTAATGAAAGCACAGGGACGCTCGGGCGACAGGGTGGGTTCATGATTTTTTTTATTTTTTCTGAAACATATAGTTCTTAACCATAATTATAGTTTAAATAAAATACAGAAAAATAAAAAAATCTCCTGGGTCGGCCCACTTACCCCGCTCCTTAAGGCGGGGCGCGTGCCTTGTGTCGCCTCGAAGTAGCATATATCACCTCCCCACCAAGGGGATAATCACCACAAAACCCCAAATCTCCACTTACTTCGAACAGAATATTTAGTTTTAGATTATTGGACTAATTCAATCCCCACTAACCATTACTTTTCCCAAAGTTTTAGTGTATTTTTTTCATATCCAATACACTACCCCTACCCAGTGGTTTGGAGGGGGGGGGGGAGGATTGGGGTTTTGTGAAGATTAGAGGAGTTTGGGTGTAGGTGGGGGTTTCATCCAATCTTCTGGCATTATCTCCTCTAATTCCTACTAAAACAGTAGTACCAAACAAAGGCTTGAGTCTTTTGTTTGAGACACTTCATTGCATAGTACTTTAATGCGTGCAATGTCCTCGGTGATTCTCCAAAGTGTTGTCCCTAGGTGCTTGGAAGTGGTGGACTGTTACCGTTGTTGCAGTAGCTCAATGAGCATCTCAGGCTCTTAATGTTTAGGAATAGGCACTCTCCAACTTCTTCCATGGGATTCCTAGGATATTTGATTCATTTACATGTGTTCGAGCAAGTCAAAACGACTTAACTCAGCATTGCAGCACCTCATAACTTCTTTTGTATGAGGAGATCATCACCGATGCCTACCTACCTATCTATGGAACTAATGACATGATTGAATATGTTATTAGATCCTGTGTATAGTTAAGGCCAATTCTACCATACTAGTAATTGCACCAATTGGCACAACACTGTATAGTTGGTGCGATTGCAGATTAATAGAAAACCTTCAATATGTTAACAAGGGGCTCTGTTTTTAGTACAGATTCAAAAAATTGTATTCCACTGACTATTTTTTTGCCTACTGAAACATGACTACTACCTAGTGCTCTTCCTTACAAAATATTATCTTGATGGCGCTTCTGAAAGAGCATGTGGGCCCCCATGTGTGGTTTTGGTAATTAATGACAATCTCTATGGACTAATGTTTGTATTAATTTGCACGTGTAGGAATTGTTCATTGGCATCGCTTGAAGCATGTGTTGCTTCAAGTTAGAAGAAATAAAGTGCAAGCTAAAGATGTTCCATCTCTAGAAGATCTCATGCTTGAATCTTGACATCCTCGCTGATCATGGATATATAAAGACAAGTTCTAAGAATGAGTTTACCTATATGTATGGGGGGAAATTTGTAAGTCTTTATCAAGAAGGCGCGAGCAAGAGCAATCAAGAAAGGTGTTTCATCTTGAGGAAGACAAGATCGTCTACATCAAGTTCAAGTGGAATGCTCAAGGCAAAGGTATAATCTTGATAGGTTTTCCCTTTTGTCGGTCTCAAGTTGGTAGTTTGGGAGGAACTCGGTAAAACATCCTAGTCTCCGCATGCCTTGGTTATCTCTATACCCGAGCCCTTTACTTATGCACTTTACATTGTGATACCCTTCGTGCTTGAAGTAAGCTATCTTGCTATCACCTTGTTGCTTGTCTTGCTTAGCATAAGTTGTTGGTGCACATAGGTGAACCATAGTATATATAGGCTTTGTGCTTGACAAAAGAAAACACTAGTTTTATTCCGCCTTTGTTAAGCCCATCTCATAAATGTTTTTAACCACCTATTCACCCCCTCTAGTCGGCATCCGTGATCTTTCAATTGGTATCAGAGCGAGGTCTCTCACTTTTAGGCTTCACCTCCTTGAGATTAAAGATGTTGTCTAGGGGATTAGTGAACGATTCTTTCTATATATTCGATGGCACAAATTATGATGTTTGGACATTTCACATGCTTGCTTATTTCCGGGGAATTCACCCAACTATTGAGGGAATTCTATATATGGGTTTTTCTCCTCCTTTGGATCCCCAAAATGAATCTTTTGAGGAGAATATGAACTCTGATATATATGCTCAAGCTACTAAAGTGCTTTTACTTGGTGTGAGCAATGTAGTTATTTATTCAATCATGCCTAATCGGAGTGCTCATGAAATATGGACAAAGATTCAAGACAAATATAGTGAGTCCAACTTTATTGAGGATGATTTGTTTTCCCTCCACCTTCGACCATGATGAGTTCTCATCTTCTACCAGTTCACCAACATGTGATTTTTCACAAGGTAATGATATGGTGAGTGGTGATAGAAATTGCAATGTGGATAGTGAGCATACTATGGGTAATCCATCATCTCTTTCTAGTTGCAATGTGTTGATAGTCCTTGATATCTTGTAGAAATGGGTTGGATAAATCTTATGATGATATGCTTGTGTTGTCTTGTTGCCATGATAAAAATGATTCATTTCCTTTACTGCGTGTGTTGTTAACCATGTAGAGACAACCGAAGATTCTATGGGCCAAGACAGTGTTTTGAATGGAACTACAATTACATTCTCATCATCACCCTCTTTCGGTTCTCACATATGCCTTATGGCTAAGGGAACAAAGGAAACCTCTTTGGATCCCATTGTATCTCATGATGACGATGATGATGATAATGAGGTTTATGATAATAATGATGATGATCATGTTGTTGATTATGATATTGCCTCTATTCAAGAGATGGGAGAGATTGTCTTTCCCGTTCTTCATAAAAATAAAATTGCTTGCTCCAACTTTGACTTGTGCTATTGAGGGAAAGAAACTTATTGAGGAGCAAGAAAATATCATTTTCAAAAGAATGAACATGAGCGTGAGTATGCTAATGAGATTGCTTATCTAAAGAGCTCCCTCAAAGAAGAACAAACCACCAAGGAATCTCTTGAGGATATTTTTACTCTAGAATTATCTAGAGTAAAGGAAAACCATGATAGAGAACTTGAGGTGACAAATGTCTTCAAAACTAAAAATGATGAACTTGTAGTTTGCCATGCTAAACTTGTTGAGAATTTTAAGCACCATGAAAATGGCTCTCAGGTCGTTATGAGGGAGCTCATCAAACTCACCAAGTCGCATGAGCAACTTAAAGATTCATATTCAAAAGATCTCGCCAAGTTGACCTACCTCTTGCAATTAAAAGTGATACTTGTGATACTAACTCTAATTCTTGTAAAGCATTGATTTTGAAGGAGAATGTTGAGCTAAAGGCTCAACTTGATTTGCTAACTAGCAACTATGGGAAGTTGGAAGAAATTCATGTTAAGATTTCGATCTCGCATGGAGATTGATGACTGCAAGTGCACAGATCAATTATAGCTAGTTTCGAAGTAAAGATATCGAACCCATAGAGAGCTATTGGTAAAGATATTTATTCCCCTCGTCACTATCTACCAAAGGATACTTATAAGTTGCCTTTGATCTCAAGTAAAGAGTGTTTGAAAGGTTTTTGGTTGTGTGCATAAAAGTAATTGAAACAATTAGAAGAAAGGAAGTAACAAGATTGTTTGAAAGCGTGTGGGAATGCAATAGGGCTAAAAGGTTCTCGGGTATGTAGGATACTCCTCTATCATGGTGTTGTCATTATTAATAATTTAAGATAACATACTTCTTATGTCATGAAATGTGTGGAGATAGCTCCATAATAATATGTTCACTACAAGGCTCGTAGGAAGCCACTTTGTTGAGCCAAGAGTGAGGTCGCCTCTAAATAACCACTGCAATGCCTGAGAGAAATCACCCATACAGACCACCAAAATTAAGGGTTTCCCCATGGATATCATAGTTAGCTTAGGGAGTCCCTCTTTATTCCCCCTTTGACCGTGTAGTTCACAATTCGGCGCCAATCTGTCATGAGGCCATTCCGGCTACAATCCCAAAGCACGTCCAAAGGGTTTCTCCCTACCTTTAGTCCCGGGGAAAATGGTATGTGGTCGACTTTCACATACCATCTAAATAGAGAGATCAATCACAAATCATAAATCAATCATAAACCAGCAAGTCATATGAACACAAGAATAGATTATCTTTGTTGCAAATTCATAATAGTGCTAGGGTTTCTCCATCTCCCCAAGAACAAAGGAACTACTCACACATGGAAGCAATAAACAACATCATCATAATCAAATGTATGGATGAAAGTACTGAAATAGATCTAGTGCAAACCACAATTGGATCTAGAATTACAACAAGATCTAATGGATGAGGGATAGAGGTAATGATGGTGATGTAGATGCAGCGGTTGATGATGAAGGGGGTGATGTGTTGTCCTCCAATGATCCATGGATCAGCAGAGATTTGTTCCAACCAAGTTCCTCCTTCATATCCCTTTAAGATGTGGTTTTTCGTGGTTTCTGGTGGCTGTGAATGTCGGATACCCCTGTCGTCTTTGCCAGGGGAAAGTATTGACGAGGCGGTGCCGATGGCACCTTGTACGGGCAGGCCCCGTCCATACCGTAGGTTGTTATCGGCACTGGTTGCCTCTCCTCAATTGGTATTTTCCCAGGAGCAAAGGTAAATCCATAAAATGACTTTTATCACTTTAAAATATCATATTATAATATAATATGACAGCTCTAATTGATATGTTCACAATAGACTTAATGAATTGGGAACCTGTTGAAATAAAGACAAAATGGTGCACACGAACACCATGAATACAAAGATCCCTACTCTATTTATGCAAAAACAATAGGTAAAAATGCTTAAATTTTGGACTCATCAACTCTCGCAAGCTACGCTCTTTCTCGTCCCCATTCAAGATGGTAGCTTGTGGACAAGATCCTCATGTTCATGAGACACGAGTCATTACAATAAATGAGGCAAAATTTTGAAAAAGGAATACAACATCGGATGTAAAGAAGCGTTGGGGGTATTATAATACCGTTACACATTACATGACTTATAGGCTTCCACACCTTCTGTTGGGGATATGCTAAATGGTTTCACCATTGCATGTCTTTAATCCGGATAACCCGGGTGGCCCACAATTCGTAGCAAGGCGTATGGCCTGCTGGGTGGCCTAGTTAGAAGGATCTAGAAGGAAGGCCCATGCCTGATAAAGGAAGGATACTATAGAGTCACCGATGTACCCGGGGCCTTGGAGTGCAAGGCATGTTAGACTAGTTATGCGGTGACCCACATTACCACTACATGTGTAGTACACTATAGTCGTTGATATGACATTCATAGAACATCATTTCGTAAATATCACATCCCTCAGAGTGGTACAATAGAAACATTGTGGGTCCATATTACAAACATACACACATTATTATTATTACAATACCAGAAGTTCAAGACTTCATAAGATTCAACTTACAAACCAAATATAAAGTGTTTCAGGGAAGTTTTAAAGTGACAACTTCAACTCCTAATTGAGCTCAACAACTTATTCTTATAGATTGCTCATGTTGCTCGGCTCAATTGGTAACTACTACTAAGGCAACTAATCAGACTCGTTGCCTCTCACACCATATATGATCTCGTAGTCCACCCCTTCCACACTGCCTGACAGGCCAGGATCCTCATAGAAGACATCTTCTTTACATTCTGCTGCATACATTGGAGTATCTTCTGGATCCTCAGATCCTAAGAAGGGGATCAAAGGAAAGGGTGAGTAACAACGTTACCCAGCAAGTTCATTATATGCAAGGTGGAAATTTTGATGCTCTATCTACCACCTCGGACTATAAGTCCTTGGCACGATGTAGTTTTTGTAAATATTTCTTCAAAGGTTGATTTTATTGTTAAAAACTATGCCCATCAGTCTTCACAGGTTTACCAGAACTTTCATGGAGTTCCTTTCCTGCCGCGTTTGTAGATCCTCCCTGGAACAGGGAGTAACAAGTTACAGTTCTTACACTCTACAGAGGTGCACTACTTTACCCATGAGAGATCAACTCCTTGTTGCACAACCGGGCGTACTTTCCCATCCACAATTCCATGATGTGGGGTCCAGTAGGTGATCCAAGCCAATCACTGCCCCCTTTGCAACCCCGCATGTCTCCTTGGTGTACACCATGCCCACCCATTGAATTACAACAATGGTTAGTACAGACCGTTATATGCCAAAACTATCATAGGACGTTGAGCGGTTCCCACCCATGTGCTGCATATCCTCTACAGATTACCAATTAATGCATGGTACGAGGATAATAGCCACGACCTGCACATCCGGCTACATGCGAGAGGAAGAAGATACAACTGACTTGTCCGTTCCATTCCAAATCTCATGGTTAACGCGTGATATACGGCGCTAGAATCATTGATGTCATGGGTTATTAAATTCCTAGATGAGTATCATTGTTGCAAATAGAAACCTAAGTTCTATTGCCCTTCTATATCATCACTTAGGATGATATCATCAATTTATTTATTTGGGAAAATAATATTTTCTGTCCTTGAAACATAGATGATAACACACAATTTATAAATACTTTGGTAAAGACTCTTCAAAGGACATGAGCAAGTGATGAACTTGCCTTGTGATTGCAAGGTAGTGAAGTCGGATGCTTGCACTTGACCTTGAGCTTCTATGTCTACAAAACATCATTATTTCCCGGTAAGGACAATATTTAAAGAGGCAAAATGAATATGCATAGTAATGTACAGCATTATTTATTATTTATCTTCTTTGTGTGTTTTACCCAATATTTTAGTTTCTAGAATTTCTTTAAGTAATAAAGGAATTCATTTTAAGGAATAACCTTTAATATTTTATAAATATTATATTCACTATTATAATATATTATTTATAGAGTTAAAAAGTAATTTTTATTTAATTATAACTCCTATAATTATTTTCTTAATATTCTTTTTTAAGAATAAGTATTTTACTTTAGAAGATTTTATTTTGATATCTTAAATATCCCTTTAGTATTTTTCTAAAATACTATAATAATTAAAGATGATAAAAGTTATTTTTATTTATTTTTAGGTATTTTATCGATTTTTATAAAATTCCATAAGGAATATATATATTATAAAAATCTTTAAACTAAACTTATGGTATTAAAAATAGACTTCTTAATTTATTAAAGTAGCTTGAATTATTATAAACCTAAAAATATATTGCTTGTATTTTTAGGGTGTTTCTTTTATTTACTAGAATTTATTAAATTATAGGGGTATTTTGGTCTTTTGATAAATTATTAAATTCTTGCTCTTTTTATATTTGGGCCAACCCCATAGTCTATTTGGGCCAAACTTGGCCCAATTGGCCTGGTCAAAACAACTCCCCGAAGTGGTACTGGCCCTATCGGCCTAGTCCACTACCTCACCTTCTCTCGACCTCACCCCTTCTCTTCCTCGCCCCCGTGGTCGCTGGCACCGTCGCCGTGCGATTCACGCCGCCTTGGGTCTCCCTAGCCGTTGCCATAGTGTATGGCGAGGTTGCTGACCCTTCTCCTTCGTCTAGTCCATTTCGATTTTTCTCTGGGGTTCTCCTTCGGCTAGGCTGGCTCCGTCCCGAACCCTAGGGTCTAGGGTGCTGCCGGTGATGCCTGCGCCGCTACTCCCATGGTGACGTGAGGTGCTCGTGCGTTGCTGTGGTGTTGTTGTTCTTCCTTGTGCGCTGTTGTGTCCGCTGCCTCGGCTCGGTGCGGGTTGCAGCGCCCTTTGGGTGCTCCCCATGCCACCGTGCGCTCATCGGCCCCTTTGCTTCCTCTTCTAATCTACAACGAGGACCACTGGTGAGTTTGGTATTGATCACCTCCCGTGCCTTCTGTCCTCTGTCTCCTTTGATTTCATCGGTGTGCCTCTAATGGCCATCCCTAATTAGGGTTCATGACTTGTTTAGGGTTCATCCCTCTATCTTGGTTATATATGATGGATTAAAATTAGTAGTAATGGTATCTGAGGATGGTGAATGGTTATTTGATGTGGATTACTGTCTATAATTGGTGTTTGGTGATGCTAGTGGCTTATCAGACTAATTCCAATTGGTAATTGGATATGGTTTAAATGATAGTACTAGTGTGGAATTATTACTTGTGGATCCTAGTGATTTGGAAGTTCAATTCTGTCATGATCTTGTTATTGACAGTGGTCTTGTCGGTGATTTATTTACTGCACCTTTAAATGTTGGCATGTATGGTCACATACAGATTGAGTGTTAACATGTTATGAACAAGATGCTCTGATGATGTATAGATAAGCTTGATGATGATTTCTAGTGTTTGATTCTAGGAAAATGATAGTTAATGGCTTGCCAGTTTATTTATGAAAGCTAAGTAATTGTTTTGCTTGGGTTTTAGAACTTGTTCTTGTGATACCATCTTAGAATGGCACAAAAGTTGTGGTTCTACTACTGGGCTTTATTTTGGTCATTTCTTAAGATTGGATAAATGCCAAAGATAAGTTGAAAGCTTCTTTTAACATTTATGCCTATGATGTTGGTCTGAGGCTTAGGAACTAGGTTCCTATCTTGTAGTCCCTCATAGATATGTTTTGGTAGTGATACCAGTTAGTTATTATGAAATCCCTTTGATAAAGTGATTGGTGTGCTCATGGTTTTGTATGGATCCATAAGATTTATGGATTCTGCGGTCTTACCCTTTTAAGAGATGTGCCCAGAATTCATAATCTTGGCTATGGTCATATTGGAATATAGGATTTGGCCTTAATATCCAGGATCAATGATGTTGGTATGAGATCCTAGTTTTACTTGTATGGTTTTCTTATGTCTTTGGCTTTAGTATTCAAAAATGCTCTATGATGGATTCACCCCACTTGGGTGATTTATGAGAGATTTAATATAAGACAACACATGATTTCTTATCTAACTTAGATAGACAGATTATGTGAAGGTTTTATACTACTAGCCCCAACAGTGGAGTTGTTGGTGTTATTGCTGGTTGATCTGGTGACTTGATCTTGCTGGTTGTGTTGCTGGCCTGATCTTGTCCTTCACCTCCTAATGCTGCTCATACTACTTTTGGTTCATGGAAGCTTGGCCTTGATCTTCCCTTCACCTCCTAGCTCCTGCAACTTGGCCTTGCTATCCACCTGATCCACCCCCTCCTTATGTCACCATCTGGTGATACTAGGATGATCTTGTGTGTGTGGTTTGGATGGTGATTTGGCTAGGCTTTGACAGGCTTGGTGTGTTCCTGGTGTGCTGTTTTAGATGAAAGAGTGAGCTGCTGGAAGTTTCCCACGGCTGTGCTACTCTTTTTGCTTGTGTGAGCTGCTGCTGCTGTGTTGACAACACACACCATGCATTTAGGTGATTGTGTTGCCTGTGTGATTGGTACACAGTTTGGATCAGATCAGTGAGGTGTCTCACCTTTTGATCTTTTAACTATTAACTCTCCTGGTGAAACTTGCCCCTCATACTTGCTATGAATATCTGACTTGTGACTTATTTGATATGGAAGAATAGATACTTTCACATTGGTGAAACTTTCCCCTTTAATAATTAATCAATGATGTAACCTTGAGCAGTGCACTTCACTGCTCTCCACTAAGAGTAAATCTAACAATTAAGCTTTTATTTTCATTTTGTTTGTTTTGTATTTTGCAGGTACAAGATCTGGATACTCAAGATTTAGTATAGAATTACCTAGATAGATAGATTCTTTTTTATTATATCATTTGTAAAGATTTTGTAATATCTTATTTATTCTTGTTGTAAAAATATTGTAATAGTTTATTCATATATGAATTTCCCTTTTTGTAATTTCTTTACTGTAATGAATATCTTCATTGCTTGAATGATTTCATCATTGTAAAATGTTTATGGAATAAAGATAAGGAATAAAGATTCATTTCTCATTTGAATTTCTTTATATTGAATTCTTATTACTATTTGTTATCTTTATTAAAACAAATAATATTACTAAATCATTTTGGAATTCATTCCAAAATACCAAATTTAAATTCAAATTCTTTCCCCCAAAACACAATGATTCATAAAGATCATGCCAAAATTGATAACGATCACTCTCCAGAGCTATTCCTACACCTATAGAGGGAAAGAAGCTCTTATCACTTTAGGTTTTTATTTGGCAAAACATTTACCCGCATTTTACAGATGAATGCATGCATATGCAAAAATTCCTAAATCTACCCTTCGTTGGTTCCTAAATGTTGGGATGTTACAGACTTCCCCCCTTAAATTAAATTTCATCTCGAAGTTTGCTGAAGTGTACCGAAATAGTTCTCGATAGGCTTTTCTTAAGTCATCATATTTCTCCCAGGTGGCTTCTCTCTCGAGGTGATGCTCCCACTATACTTTGCAGTACTTGATTGCCCTGTTTCTCAACCTTTTCCAGTTCTCTTCCAGAATTTTACAGGGTTTCTCAATATATGTTAAGTCTGCTTGTAATTCCACCTCTTGATGTGTGATTGTATCATAAGGAACCTTAAGACATTTTCGGAGTTGTGACACATGGAAAACATTGTGAACTTGAGCCAATCTGGGTGGTAGCTCCAAAGCATAAGCTATAGTCCTGTTCTGACTCAGTACTTTGAATGGTCCTATATATCTGGGACTTAATTTTCCTTTAACTCCGAATCTCTTAGCTCCTTTAATTGGACTTACTTTGAGATATACCATGTCTCCTACTTCAGGATGCCATGATCTTCGACTTAGATCAGCATAACTTTTCTGTGTACTTTGAGCAATTTTCAATCTATCCTTGATTACATCGATAATATCTTGCCTTTCCTTGATATAGTCTGGTGCAAATTCTTTGCTACTACTAGGCTCATACCAACATATTGGTGATCTACATTTTCTTCCATAGAGTACTTGATATGGAGCTGCCTTCAGACTACTCTGATAGCTGTTGTTATAGGAAAATTCTGCCAATGGTAGATGATCTTCCCACGAACGTCCAAAATTTAATGCACAAGCCCTAAGCATGTATTCCAATATTTGATTGGTTCTTTCAGTCTGACCCCCAGTTTCTAGATGATAGGCTGTCCTGAAATCCAACCTTGAACCTAGTGCTTCATGTAATTGTTTCCAAAATGCTGAAGTAAACACACATCCTCTATCAGTTACGATCTTCTTGGGCACTCCGTACTTACTTACTATCTCCTTGACATAAACTTCTACTAACTTCTCGGCATTATATTTATGATTTAGCAGAATAAAATGTGCACTTTTAGTGAGTCTATCAACAATCACCCATATCATATCTTTCCGTTTTGGTGTCATGGGTAATCCTGTGATGAAATCCATACCGATTTCTTCCCATTTCCACTCGAGAATTTCCAAGGGTTGTAATGGTCCTGTTGGACTTTGATGTTTAGCTTTTACCCTTTGGCAAGTATGGCATTCCGACACATATTTTGCAATGTCTCTTTTCATGTTATTCCACCAGAATAATTCTTTCAAATCCATGTATATCTTGGTACTTCCTGGATGAATGGAATATGGTGTCTCATGTGCCTCTCGGAGTATCACTTCACGAATTTCTGATACATCTGGAACACAAAGACGATCTTGGAACCATTGAGATCCAAAATCTTCTAAACAAAAAACTGATGCTTGACCTTGAGATATCCTCCGAATTTCTTCAGTAATAAAGGGATCTTCAGCTTGATGTCTAAAAATTTCATGCCTGAGATCACTATTCTGTTCTGCAACTACCTGTATGGAAGCTAATCCTCCAAGAATCTTTGTTCTTATGAATTGAAGTTCCAACCTTTCCAAATCCATCTATAGCTCTTTTGGTAGTTCTTGATGGCTAGGCTGAATATCTGTGCTCTTTCAACTTAAAGCATATGCTACAACATTTGCTTTTCCAGGGGTATAGTTGATTGTTAGTTCATAATCTTTGATTAGCTCTAACCAATGCTTGTGTCTCATATTCAATTCCGTTTGAGTGAATAAATATTTGAGACTTTTGTGGTCAGTTTATAACTCACACCTTGCTCTATAAAGAAAATGCCTCCATCCTTTCAACCCAAAGACTACTGCTTCTAATTCCAAATCATGGGTTGAATAATTGACTTCATGTGGTTTCAGTTGTCTTGATCCGTAAGCAATTACTTTACGATCTTGCATTAATACACAACCCAAACCTTCTTTGGATGCATCACATTATACTGTATAGTCCTTCCCTGTTTCAGGAAGTGCTAAAATTGGAGCAGTAGTTAATCTAGTGTCCAACTCCTGAAAACTCGCTTCACACTTCTCATCCCAGATGAATGGTGTATTCTTTCTTAAAAATTTGGTCATTGGTCCAGCTATCTTGGAGAAACCTTCAATGAACCTCCAATAATAACCAGCCATACCCAAGAAACCTCGAATTTGCTTCACATTGGTTGGTGCAGTCCACTGTAATACTGATTGAACTTAGTATGGATTTACAGCAATTCCATCCTTAGTGATCACACGACCAAGGAATTCTACCTCATCAAGCCTAAATTCACACTTGCTGAACTTAGCATAAAGCTTATATTCTCTTAAGATCTGCAATGCTATTCTCAAATGATCAGCATGCTCTTCCTTATCCTTTGAATATATCAAAATATCATCAATAAACACTATGACAAACTTGTCCAAGTACGGCATGAAGATTTTGTTCACCAGATTCATGAATATTGCTGGTTCATTGGTCAAACCAAACGGTACGAGAAGATACTCATGGTGTCCATACCTTCAGACAAATGCTGTGTTTGGAAAATCTTCTGGTTTGATTTTTATCTGGCGATATCCTGATCTTAGATCAATCTTGGAAATACTCCAGCTCCCATAACTTGATCAAATAGATCTTGAATTCTTAGTAATGGGTACTTATTCTTGATGCTAACATTGTTGAGATTTCTATAGTCCCCACACATCCTTCTTACTCCATCTCTTTTATATACAAAGATCACCGGAGTTCCCCATGGAGATACACTTTCTTGAATGAATCCCTTCCTGGCTAACTCATCAATTTTCTCTTCCAGTTCTTTTAATTCTTTCGGACCCATCTTGTATGGTGCTTGAGAAATTGGTGCGATACTTGGAATTAGATCAATAGTGAACTCTATTTCCCGATCTGGTGGCATTCCTGGTAATTCTGCTGGGAAAACATCCTGAAACTCATTTACTACGGGTGTTGGGGATATGCTATATGGGTATCCTCATAGCATGTCTCTTATCCGAATAACCCAGGTGGCCCACAGTTGGTAGCAAGGTCCATGGCCTGCTGGGTGGCCTAGTTAGATGGTTCCAGAAGGGAGGCCCATGCCGGATAAAGGAAGGCTACGAAGGAGTCACTGACGTACTCGGAGCCTTGGAGTGTAAGACACGTTAGACTGATTGTATACTGCGTAGGACTCTGTAACCTGTCCGACTAGGACTTTCCCTATAACCCTAGGACCTGGCGACTATATAAGTCGGGCCTATGGGAGCCTTTAGGGCATCGATTAACTCATACCGCGCATAGCAAACCGATCCCTGTAACGACGTATTGCCATTATAGTGATTTATAGCAGGAGTAGGGTTCCGCCACCGTTGTGGGATCTGAACCTGGGTAAGCTGTGTTACCTCGTACCCGCCAACCTTCCGCCTTACCCCACGTCTCTAAACACACATTATGAGCACCCCTCCATGGCGTACTCATCGGCAATACCACGACAGTTGGCGCCCACCATGGGGCAAGAGGCGCTTCAGGATCTACAACAGGCGAGGACTAAGATCTTCGCGGGAATCGGCAAAACCATAGCCATCAGTCGAGTTCTCTTCTACGGCAACATTCCGATCGTCCCTACCGACGAGTTCTGGATCTCGGCAAAGACAAACCCTACCCGATGCTCGATCATCCCCATCGGAGACATCCACCTCTTCATCGGTGAAACCGACTCGGGCACTAATTCCCTAGAAGTCAGAGAAGCATCAAGACCCGCACGGACCTCCTACGAGCAGGACACGTTCACGAAAGGATCTAAGTCGGATATCTCTTTGGAGTTTGCCGACAACGATCGAAAAAATTCAAGGCCCACCCAAACCGCCCCTTGCAGGATATAATGGTGGAAGATCACTTCAAGTCCGCCGGCTTCGCCCATGCGTCTGGATAGCAGAGATCCAAGTTTGTCGGCATGGTAACTATCTTTGATCTGGCGCATTATGTTGAGAGAGAGGGTGAAAACCCTCGCAATTACCTAACCAGGTGGCTACGTATATGGGCTGACCTGGCGCATTACCCCAATGATGATGCTATGTATCACTTTGTGGAAGGCCTGGACCAAGGAACACTTCTCCGACATACGCTAAGGCGACAGCAGGCTTCAGGACGCCTCACTTTTGAAGGCATGGTGAACACCGTCAACAACTACGCGGAAGCTGAGGAGGCAGCCCAAACAGCGCTTGTGCTCTTAGACGTCGCCCCTCCGCCTCAGCCACCGCCACCACCACCTCCGGTCGTTGTCCCTGCAGCTGCACCACCGCCTTCGGTCGTCGCTGCAGTAGCTGCACCATCGCCTCCAGTCGTCATCGCTGCTGTCACACTGCCACCGCCCATCATCGAGGAAGCCCCGACACCCTCCGACTCTGTTCTTGACGCACTCTACACCGACATCAGTGCTGACTCGGAGGAGATAGACTTAAGCCGGAGGAGCTAGACTCTACTATGTAGGAGATGGAGGAGGATTTCAAACGCGACGAGCAGGCCAACAACACCGTCACCTCCCGAGAGGTGTTCGTCGCCTTTGGGACCGCGATGGATGAAGATCAACCCGGACGAGCTCCGCCTACAGCGCCGGACAAGGGGAAGGGACCACATGTTGCTGGCGACAACGATCACGCAAAGGTCATGCCCCCTCTGCCTAACCTAGTGCAGTAGCCACAGGAACTCAACACCGGTCCGAGTAACAACAACACCGCAAACCCGCCGCCTACGGCATCTACGTCTACTGATGCCCAAGTCACTCCAGCTGATAGAGTCATGTACGACAACCTACTCGTCGAGCCAATGACTGTGGCTCATATTCGGAACGTAGTCCAGCTTGATGAGAAGTGCCAGCAGCTGTTGGAGGAAGCACATGCCATCACGGAGCAAGGCGCAAAGCTGGATCATGATCTGGCCAACGCGGAGAAGTCAATAGAGAAGGCTAGAGCCATGGAGGCCGTGTACAAAACTCCGCTCTAGCAGTAGAAGGCTAAGAAAGCTCCGGCTCGCGTCATGAATGATCCTGGTTTATGGAAAAATCTAGGATGGGCTCCCTCGAAGCCGCCACAAGCAAATCCATACATTGAAAGCGAAGGCAGGAAGGTGATGCCCACTCCTCTTCTCAACTTAGCCGTCGCCAAGACCCTTATAGAGCAGGATAGATCACGCGCAGCTGTGGAACAGGTCTATGACCTTGTGGCGAAGGCGGTGAAACAACAGGAAAAGGCCACCTCTCAGAGGCTTGAGTCTGACCCAACGTTTTGCCAGTCTAGCATTCCTAAGCCGCCAAGGGACCAATCTCCTCATGATGTCGGGTCTCAGACGGGTTCATCAGAGCAAAGACGGAGGGATGCACGCAACAGGAAAGACACTATCCCCATATCCTACGACCACAGAGGCAAGGCTCATCATCGTCTACCATCTCCATCGCCCTGGTCTCCTCGATATCGCGAAGACCCCAAGGCTCACCATCGTACGGACATGCCTCTGCCAAGGCAGAGCGGCATCGTCATCCGCGACAACACGGAGCAGACCCGTCATGACAGAGAGCGCAACCAAGGACACAAGAGCAGATTGCGCCATGACCCTCTGCATCCGACAAGCAACCGCGACAAGTGTGAGGTGTTGCAGGAGGGTAACAGCAAGAAGGCTAACCCACCGCCACCTCCGCCTCTGTCGCCCCCTAGCAGCCACAATGGTGGAGGAGGCCCGCGTCGTTCACGCAATCCTTCCCCTGATGACAAGAAGAAAAGAGCAAGCCCGGAGCCATACGACGCACGTTCACGCATGGACAAGATTCACGAGGCCCGGGACGGACAATACCTGGGACCACGTTGCTTTGGACCTGTAATACGGACCACAACTTACCCCAAGGGTTTCCGGATTGACAAGACCATCAAGCCCTATGACAGCACCGCCAACCCAGCTACATGGTTCCAGGATTACGGCAACGCGGTGGAGATCGCCGGGGGTAACCCCAACGTTGCCATCAAGTACCTTCCACTAATGCTGGCGGGAACGGCCCGACAATGTATCGATGACTTTCCAGAGAAGTCCATCTGCAACTGGTTGGACATGCAAGAAGCGTTCACCAAGAACTTCGAGGGTACGTATAAGCGTCCCTACACTGTTGGCGATCTACAGCGGTGTGTGCAGGAGAAAGACGAGTCATCTCGCGCCTACCTCTCTCGCATGGTTGGATATGAAGAATTCCGGCGGAGGGGTGCACGCCCAGACCGCCATGGCCGCCTTCATTGATGGGTTGGAGAAAGGTACGTTTCTCCGACATAAGTTGAAGCGCCTGCAGGACAATCACCAGCTAGATCTCAACCAGATGATCCAGCTGGCTAGTGAGTTCGCGGCTGCTGACGACGATGCTCGCGGCTCCCTGCCGGCAACGGTCGTTCCAACTCAAGCTAGGAGGAACAACATCACAAAGCAGAAGAGCCCGCCAGAAGAAAAGCAAACCTTTGACATGGTCTCTATGACATTTGCAGGACGAGGTGATGGCGGCCAGCATGGCCGAGGACGGGGGGCTGGTCGTGGGCAGCAGCGAGGTAGTGAAACAACCTTGGCAGTGCTCCGTGTTCCCCAAACCTATGAGGAGTACCTTGATATGCCGTGTCTCGTACACCTCGACGTCAACAGCAAAGCCACTCACGCCAATCGCCATTGCAAGTTCGTCAATGACCTCAAGGAGGACCCGGAGTCTGGCTACAAGCAATGTCGGAAGAACAGATCGCGAGGCAAGGGCAAGGGGAAGAAGATGGAAGAGGAGTCCAAGTATTCAAGTGAAATGGATGAGGATGTTGACCCCAAGCACGCCGCCAAGAGCGATGGCAAGGGCAACAACCCCTTCAAGAAGAAGTCCCCCGTCTACCACACTTTCCTTGGCACCCCCACTGTCCGACAACATAAAACCTCTATGAGGATACTGATGGCTACTCTACCCCCAGTTCCCCAGTACCTAGGTTGGTCAGAGATTCCAATTACTTGGGACAGGAAGGATCACCCAGACCTCATCCCTACGGAGAACTAGTACGCCATGGTCATCAACCCCTTGATTGACGACAATGAGTTCACCAAATGCATGGTGGATAGTGGAAGCAGCATCAACATCATGTACCTGTATACGTTGCACAAGATGAACTTGACAGAGGCCAACCTAAGGAGGACCAACACCGTGTTCCATGGCGTAGTTCCTGGCCGGGAGGCTCGGTCCCTTTGGTGCATCATGCTCCAGGTCGCTTTTGGCGATGTTAATAACTACCGCCAAGAACGCATGACCTTCGAGGTGGTCCCTTTAAGAGCGTGTACCATGTCATCTTTGGACGCGACATCTTCCACACCTTCATGGCCAAAGCATGCTTCATCTACAAAAATATTAAGATACCCGGGCCAAACAGTGTCATCACTGTATCCGGATGCTTTACGAAGGCAAGGGATTGCGAGATTGGAGAAGCATCCTTTGCAGAAGCTGTCCTCTACAACGAAGAATTCAAGGAGATCTAGAGCAAGGTCGATGCCTCGGAGATGCCGGCGTCGAAGAAGAATATTTCCGACTCCGTCCCAGCCTTCAAGGCCACCATCGAAACCAAGACGATGGAACTTGTGGTAGGCGATGCCTCCAAGACCACCGCCATTGGGAAAAACCTGGACCGTAAATAGGAAAGCGCGCTCGTCGAGTTCCTCCGTGAGAATAAGGATATCTTTGCCTGGAAACCTGCCGACATGAAAGGTGTACCTAGGGAATTTGCCGAGTACAGCTTGAATATTGATCCAAAATGTAAACCAGTGAAACAACCTCTACGACGCTTCACGAGAAGAGACGCGCCATAGGCAAAGACATAGCTAGGTTACTTGAGGCTAGTTTTATCCGAGAAGTCCTTCACACCCGATGGGTGGCCAATCCTGTACTTGTCCCCAAAAAGGGAACCAAAGAATTAAGAATGTGCGTTGATTACACCGGCTTGAACAAAGCGTGTCCCAAAGATCCATTTGCTTTGCCTCGCATTGACCAAGTCATTGATTCGACGGCTGGCTTGGAACTTTTGTGTTTTCTCGATTCATACTCAGGATACCACTAGATTAAGATGAGGAAGTTGGACCAATTGGCCCCTTCGTTCACCACACCTTACGACAAATTGTCACATCCCAAAATTCTCCAAATTTTTAAATGTGAAAAATAAACAAACAAAAGAAACAAATGTTGAAATTTAGGGTGAAAAGAAACTTTTTGCTTCTAAATGGAAACATCAAAACCCTATTTGAACAAAATTTTGAATGAAAAGGCAACAAAAAATGTCCAAACAAATCAAATGCATTCTTGCATAGCAAGAATCTTGAATTTAAACACTTGGAAAAGTTAAACCAAAACCCTAAATCTTAATGAAAGAAATCGTCTCCAAGATCACTCTAAGACTATGGCTTTGTTCCATATAAAAATTCAGCACAAACATTTCTAAATGATCAAAAATGGTAAACAAAAATATGATAAAACCATGGGAAGTGATTTCACTCAATTTGGAGCCATGGATAAAAACTTACGATTTTAATAAGATAAAAATAAAGTATTTCCAAGGCTAATAAAGCTCCTAGCTAAAAGCCATGCCAAATTGTGAGCAAAGTAATCCTAAAAGGATTTGAAAAGATAAATAAATATTAAGTAAAATTATACAAAGTGGAATCACTATTTTTGGAACTATAAATAAAAATATATGAATTTTATAAGACAAGGAAATAAATAAATAAGAATTGTTTCAAAGACAATTTAAATCTTGGCAAAATCCATAAGCAAATGGAATAAAAGTAAACCAAATTAAGTAAAAAGAATAAAGGATTATTTGAATAAAAGTATATGGGTTTGAACCATATTCAATTTTATTTAAATAAATATAAAATACCTAATTTAAATAAACATTAAATCATGAGAGAATATTTGAAATATTCTAAAGTGGACTTTTAAACACACTAAATAAATAATATAAACCGAATGAAAAAGTTTTGGAAAGATTTGAATTCTAACTGATGTTTAAATCATTTGAATCAAATGAAAACAGAAATAGAAATGGAAAAATAAAAAGAATAACAAGAAAAAAATAGAAAAGAAACCCCATCGAACCAGGCCCAACACCAAGCCCACTAACCAGCCCACCCCGCACTTTCCCCACCTCCGCCACGTCATCGTCTTCAATGTCGCGTTAACCCCGCCCCTCTTTCCCCTACAGTTTCTGGGCCGAATTGAATCGAGTTAATTAGATTGATTGACACAGTGATTCACTCCCCTGACCGCTTCTACTAATTCCCCTTCTCCTCCTCTCTGTTTCCCCTCAGACGCTGCACCTCGAGAGCCCCCAGGCTGCTCGAATTCCTCCTCGCACCACCGCTGCCTCCGACACACTCCGGTGCCAATTTCGGCGAGCCTAGACACCCCCTTTCCCCCTAGCTCACGCAGACTTGCTCGCTTTTGTCGTGCGCACCTTCCAGTAGTCCCTGCTTGCTCGCGTGCGCCCCAGAGGCTCGGCCCCGTCATTTCCTGCATGCCACCGTCGTCTGCCTCAACTCCGGCGAGTTCTCCCGGTGAGCCCTGACTGCCCCTCTCCCTCTCGTTGATGCTCTCGCACTCGCCTCCCTATTGCGCGTCTAATTCCACATTTCTTTTTCCTTAGCACGGTCTATAACTTCGCCTTCGACGACGTATGAGCACACCTGATGCCGATCCTAGCTCCGGCAAGGAATCCCCATCGACCCCGTGTGCCCCTTGATCAACGGAGACCACGTTGAGCTTCATCACGTTCCTATGAACCTGGTGAGCCTCAGTATCCTCTTCCTTTGTTCCTAATTTCTCTGGACCATGATAGACAGAGCGCCGCCGCCGCACGCTGTCGCCAGCATCGCCAGTTCTTGGCAAAAGCGTTTTCGTCCGTTAGATCTAGATCGTATAGTTAGGATAGAATCATTAATCGAAGCTGTATCTGTTGATTTGTGCCGTACACTTCCAATTAGATCTGACTGTCCGCGTAGCTCGATCCATCTGAAGCGGTACCAGCCAATTAAAATAATACACGTGGCCAGACTCTGTTTTAAAAACCAGAATATGATCTATTAGTTGTTTGATTTTGTAAAATCCATAACTTTTGATCTATATGTCCAGAAATTACAAATTGTATATCAATGGATTCAGAAAAATGTAAAATTTGAAAATATGGCCTTGGTTTGGTCTGTTGCTTCTGAAAAATTAGGTGTTTATGCAGAAACATTAATACGACTATTTTGAGTATAAAAATTGTTTTAAAAATGATTTTTGAGTGAAATCTTTTGCAAATAGGATTTATTTTGAACCCTCTGACCATAAACACTAACATTTGAGTTTAAAAATATATTTTGTTAACACTTGGAATTATTACTTTGAATAAAAGCATTTCTAGTAAAACAAAAATGATTTAAAAGGGCTATTTTCACTAACTTGTTTTCAAATGATTTTCCACTTTTATAAATGACCAGTCAGTGTTTTGAAACATTTAGAACCTTGTTAGAAACCAATTTTTAAATAAAACAACCTTTTGGATGCTTGCATGCATTTCTTTGTGTTATTGTTTTTTTGCTAATTGTTTGAATGCTAGTTTTGAATGTGTGCCTTGCTTGATTGTATTGAAGTGAACTTTTAAGAGTGTGACAATTTCAAGATCAAGGACTGTACCTAGATTCTCTACTAAAAAGGCAAGTGATACTTTGGTCATCAAAAGTCCTATCTTTTCAATATTGCATTAGTGATATTTTTGTAGTATGCATGATAGTATTATTTTTGTTTATTGCTATGCTATAGTAGATCCTATAGAATATATCTTGGTAGGAATCTTCCTAAGTCAAGAGACAAGTTATGCTAGTATGCTTAGCCTAGCTATTAGATTACAAGGGTGGAATATTCATACTATGATATTATGCAAAGTCTATGACTATGTTTTTTATTAATAATACAACTATGTGAATGAATCACCTAGGTGGAATGGTGAGAATGGTTTGTGTTGAGTGGTTACACAAGGCCCATTTCTATGGTTTACCTTGTGTATCACACTTGTGGATGGCCACCCAGGAACAAAGAGATTTGAGATGTTTTGTGTTGAGGAACTTCGAGTGTAGCCACATGGCATATGGGCTCTGCCTTGACTACTTAGGTTGCAAGAACTCAGACATGCAGACAGGCGGTGGTAGTGATGATAGGATGGAACGCGTCTGTGCTGATCTGAGGGATTGTTTCTGAGAAGTCTCGTCTCGATGCATGTCGAGTCTTGTGGGAAAAGTGCACCACCTCTCGAGAGGGTAAAACATAAGTACTTAGCCATGTCCCCGGCAATGGACAATTTGAGCATCAAAGACATTGAAGCAATCAAGGATCTCCTCATCCTAATTTCTCTAAGTTAAAACTTGTTGGGTGAACAAGGGAAGCACCTGGTGTGTGTAACCAGTGTGCCATTGTGTGATGAAATGTTTTGAAAAGAGAAAAACTATTTTCAAATGATAGGGAAAACTTGTTTTATGCAAAGGCTAGCCAAAACTCCACTTAGCCAAATATTCATGTAGATGTTAGATTCTCCATATCACTATGATATCACTTGCCAATACAATTCAAATGTATTGACCCTTGTGGCTATAACTTATTATGTTCCAGGTTTTTTTTGATGTTAGTGAAGTTTGTTGAGTAGGGATTACAAGTCTACAACCAACATGATTGCCTATGGCCTATGAAGATGAAGGACTCCATGCTATATAGTGATATCTGCTGCATTGTAATGAGATAGCCATAGGATCTATGTAAGATGTAATGAATTATTTTATTCCTGGTTATAAGTTGTAATATGACCTTTGTTTCTTGATATTACATATTAAACTGTGGGTGCTAGCTATTCGATCCAGGGACTGGCACTGTAAACACAGGGATCCCTACCTTATCAGGTTGGGACCTCTACGGATGGTATCAGAGCACTGTGTTTCCTGTAGGATTTGTAATCCTAGGATTGGAAAAAACCCCTTAGAAAAATAGGAGCTGTATTTGTTCAAACTTATTTACAAACAATCTTGTAAACTCTTTCCTCAACCTTTTGTTTTGATTCTACATCTCTCCCTTTCTACTTGATGGACAAAAACTTCAACATGAGCAAGGACTTCACCATCACAATTGACTTCAACTTTAGTTTCACCAAGGACTTCACCTTGGACATCACTAAGGACTAAAAGTGAGTTAAGAATAATACTCAAGACTTGGAGACTAAGGAAACTCAACACATGAGGAAACGTTATAGACATCACCTTGAACCTTGTGACCGAGATGCAAGAATTTCTTCCAAGGATACCATGATATGGTTCATGATGTAACAACTAAGAAGGATGGAATGATCTCAAGTGAACTCCATAGATAGACCACCACACTAGTGTTTAGTTTAAATCGATTTATTGATCACACCAACTTATGTGGTGTGGCAAAAATATTTTGTTGCTTAAAATATGCTTGAACCTTGTTGTTTGAGTGGAATGCATGATTGTGATTGATTGCACATTGCTTTGTGATTTGTTGTGTGTGAGTAGAATTCTTCCTCTAGAAATCTTTTGCCTAATCCAATCCCAATCCAACCCAAATAGATGACTTCTCCAAGAGACTCCAACATCAAGGATGGTGACAACAACAACCAAGAGATGCACATGAGAGAAAAACTACTAGCAATCCAAGTCCAGTTGAATCAAGTGACAACCTAGTTTTTAGCCAACAACATTGAGTTATATCCAGACATGCTAAAGTTCTTGGAATCCCAATCCCAATTGTTGCAAAGGATGACCAATCAGATGATCAACATGAGAAGCAACCTTTCCCAAAGAGATTCTGACAACAATGATATCAAGGATGATATTATATAATGAAATCAAGCTTGCATTATCTATGGATACATAGGACACACCTACAAAGAACATGTGGACCAATTCCCTAATTGTGAAGAGAAACATCTAACTAGATAATGCCCCACATCTCAAGTTTCTTGTTTCCTACGTGAAGGAAATTATCATGTCCCTGTCCAATGCCATATCTATCCTATAGTTCAATAGATGAAACAAGATGGAATGCATCAAGTGTTTGGAAGCCTTCATGAAGGAACAAATTCCACCAAGAATGATGAAGACAAAGTTAAATCTCGGTATGCACCTCCATACATTGTAACCCACTATAGTGGACAAAAAAGGAAACATGGACGTTATCCTAGGAACCGTTCTAAGAACCGAGGAAGTTTTCCCACATTTGTTGTGAAATATGAGGAACATGAACTAAGATACCTCTTATCCTTGGAGAGACCCAAAAATAAGAAGGACATTAGCAAACTATAGTGCCACAAATGCAAGGAGCTAGGCCATTATGCATCACATTGTACAGAAGAAGAGAAGAACAAGACAAGCAAACCTATGAGGGACATCAACCTTGTCACATGTTTCAAATGTGGTAACAAAGGAGACTATGCAAACAACTGTCTGGAGAAGTTACATCAAGACACCAAGTAAGCCAAGATGTGATCTAGTCAAAAATATTTTAAGGGTGGTAGTACCATAGTGGTCTTGAAGCCAACTTGTAACCTCTATCCTTCCCGAATCTCAGGACGAGATTCCTTTTAAGGGTGGTAGTATGTCACATCCCAAAATTCTCCAAATTTTTAAATGTGAAAAAAAAACAAACAAAAGAAACAAATGTTGAAATTTAGGGTGAAAAGAAACTTTTTGCTTCTAAATGGAAACATCAAAACCCTACTTGAACAAAATTTTGAATGAAAAGGCAACAAACAAATGTCCAAACAAATCAAATTCATTCTTGCATAGTAAGAATCTTGAATTTAAATACTTGGAAAAGTTAAACCAAAACCCTAAATCTTAATGAAAGAAATCATCTCCAAGATCACTCTAAGACTATGGCTTTGTTCCATATAAAAATTCAGCACAAACATTTCTAATGATCAAAAATGGTAAACAAAAATATGATAAAACCATGGGAAGTGATTTCACTCAATTTGTTGCCGCCATGGATAAAAACTTATGATTTTAATAAGATAAAAATAATGTATTTCCAAGGATAATAAAGCTCCTAGCTAAAACCCATGCCAAATTGTGAGCAAATTAATCCTAAAAGGATTTGAAAATATAAATAAATATTAAATAAATTTATACAAAGTGGAATCACTATTTTTGGAACTATAAATAAAAAGATATGAATTTTATAAGACAAGGAAATAAATAAATAAATAAATAAGAATTGTTTCAAAGACAATTTAAATCTTGGCCATATCCATAAGAAAATGGAATAAAAGTAAATCAAATAAATTAAAAAGAATAACAGATTATTTGAATAAAATTATATGAGTTTGAACCATATTCAATTTTATTTAAATAAAGACAAAATGCCTAATTTAAATAAATATTAAATCATGAGAGAATATTTGAATATTCTAAAGTGGACTTTTAAACGCACTAAATAAATAATGTAAACCTAATGAAAAAGTTTTTGGAAAGATTTGAATTGAAACTGATGTTTAAATCATTTGAATCAAATGAAAATATAAATAGGAATGGAAAAAGAAAAAGAATAAGAAGAAAAAAATAGAAAAGGAACCCCCATCGAACCAGGCCCAACAGCAAGCCTAGTAACTAGCCGACCCGGCACATTCCCTCTCTCCCCACGGAATCTTTCTCACCACACCCATACCCGCACCCCCACTGACTTCGCGACCCTACATCCGCCACGTCATCGTCTTTAATGTCGCGCTGACCCCTCCCTTCTCTCCCCTGCAGTTTCTGGACCAAATTGAATCGCGTTAATTCGATTGATTGATGCAGTGATTTACTTCCCCGACCCCTGCTACTAATTCCCCTCCTCCTCCTCTCTGTTTCCCCTTAGACGCCGCACCTCGAGAGCCCCCAGGCTGCTCGAATTCCTCCTCACACCACTGCTGCCTCCGACACACTCCAGTGCCAATTTCGGCGAGCCTAGACACCCCCTTGCCCCTAGCTCATGCGGACTTGCTCACCTTCATCGTGGGCACCTGCCAGTAATCCCCGCTTGCTCATGCGCGCCCAGAGGCTCGGCCCTGTCATTTCCTGCATGCCACCGTCGTTTGCCTCAACTCCGACGAGTTCTCTCGGTGAGCCCTGACCGCCCCTCTCCCTATTGTTGATGCTCTCGCAATCGCCTCCCTCTTGCGTGTCTAACTCCACCTTTCTTTTGCCTTAGAGCGCTCTATAACTTCTCCTTCGATGATGTCTGAGAACACCCGATGCCGACGCTAGCTCCGGCGAGGAATCCCCATCGACCCCATGCGCCCCTTGATCAATGGAGACCATGTTGATCTTCGTCATGTTCCTGCAAACCTGGTGAGCCTCAGTATCATCTTCCTTGCTTCCTAATTTCGCTGGACCATCGTAGACAGAGCGCCGCCGCCACGCGCCGTCGCCAGCACCGCCAGTTCTTGGCCAAAGCGTTTCCGTCCGTTAGATCTAGATCATAGAGTTAGGATAGAATCATTAATCGAAGCGGTATCTGTTGATCTGTGCCGTACGCTTCCACTTAGATCTGACGGTCCGCGTAGTTCGATCCGCCCAAAGCGGTACCAGCCAATTAAAACAAGACACGTGGCCAGAATCTATTTTAAAAACCAGAATATGATCTATTAGTTGTTTGATTTTGTAAAATCCATAAGTTTTGATCTACATTTCCAAAAATTACAAATTTTACATCAATGGATTTAGAAAAACGTAAAATTTCGAACTATGGCCCTGTTTTGGTCTTTTGCTTCTGAAAAATTAGGTGTTTATGCAGAAACATTAGTAGGACTATTTTGAGTATAAAAATTGTTTTAAAAATGATTTTTGAGTGAAATCTGTTGCAAATAGGATTTTTTTGAAACCTCTGACCATAAACACTAACATTGGAGTTTAAAAATATATTTTTTGAACACTAGGAATTATTACTTTGAATAAAAATCATTTCTAGTAAAACAAAAATGATTTAAAAGGGCTATTTTCACTAACTTGTTTTAAATTTGATTTTACACTTTTATAAATGTCTAGTAAGTGTTTTGAAATGTTTAGAACCTTGTTAGAAACCACTTTTTCATAAAACAACCTTTTGCTTGCTTGCATGCATTTCTTTGTGTTATTGTTTTGTTTTGCTAATTGTTTGAATGCTAGTTTTGAATGTGTTCCTTGCTTGATTGAATTGTAATGAACTTTGAAGAGTGTGACAATTGCAAGATCAAGGAGTGTACCTAGATTCTCTACTAAAAAGGCAAGTGATACTTATGTCATCAAAAGTCCTATCTTTTCAATTGCATTAGTGATATTTTTGTAGTAGGCATGATAGGATTATTTCTGTAGAGGTCCCAACCTGATAAGGTAGAGATCCCTGTGTATACAGTGCTAGTCCCTGGATCGAATATCTAGCACCCACAGTTTAAGATGTAATATCAAGAAACAAAGGTCATATTACAACTTATAACCAGGAATAAAATAATTCATTACATCTTACATAGCTCCAATGGCTATCTCATTAAAATGCAGCAGATATAACTATATAGAATGGAGTCCTTCATCTTCATATTCCATAGGCAATCATGTTGGTTGTAGACTTTTAATCCCTACTCAACAAACTTCACTAACATCAAACAAACCTACAACATAATAAGTTACAACCACAAGGGTCAATACATTTGAATTGTATTGGCAAGTGACATCATATTGATATGGAGAATCTAACATCTACATGAATATTTGGCTAAGTGGAGTTTTGGCTAGCCTTTTCATAAAACAAGTTTTTCCTATCCTTTGAAAATAATTTTTCTCTTTTCAAAACATTTCATCACACAATGGCACACTGGTGACACACAAGGTGCTTCCCTTGTTCACCCAACAAGTTTTAACTTAGAGAAATTGGGATGAGGAGATCCTTGATTTCTTCAATGTATTTGATGCTCAACTTTTCCATTGCCGTGGAGACGGCTAAGTACTTAGGTTTTACCCTCTCGAGAGATGGTGCACTTTTCCCACAAGACTCGACATGCATCGAGACGAGACTTTTCAGAAACAATCCCTCAGATCAGCACAGACGTGTTCCATCGTTTCATCACTACCACCGCCTGTCTGCCTGTCTAAGTTATTGCAACCTATGTAGCCAAGGAAGATCCCATATGCCATGTGGCTGCAGTAGAATCTTATCAACACAAAACATCTCAAATCTTTGTTCCTAGGTGGCCATCCACAAGTGTGATACACAAGGTAAACCATAGAAATGGTCCTTGTGTAACCACTCAACACAAACCATTCTCACCATTCCACCCAGGTGATTCATTCACATAGTTGTTTTATTAATCAAAAACATAGTCATAGACTTTGCATAATATCATAGTATGAATATTCCACCCTTGTAATCTAATAGCTAGGCTAAGCATAACTTGTCTCTTGACTTAGGAAGATTCCTACCGAGATATATTCTATAGGATCTACTATAGCATAGCAATATACAAAAATAATCCCTATCATGCATACTACAAAAATATCACTAATGCAATATTGAAAAGATAGGACTTTTGATGACCAAAGTATCACTTGCCAATACAATTCAAATGTATTGACCCTTGTGGCTGTAACTTATTATGTTGCAGGTTTGTTTGATGTTAGTGATGTTTGTTGAGTAGAGATTACAAGTCTACAACCAACATGATTTCCTGTGGCATATGAAGATGAAGGACTCCATGCTATATAGTTATATCTGCTACATTGTAATGAGATAGCTATAGGAGATATGTAAAATGTAATGAATTATTTTATTCCTGGTTATAAGTTGTAATATGACCTTTTTTCTTGATATTACATCTTAAACTGTGGGTTCTAGCTATTCGATCCAGGGACTAGCACTGTAAACACAGGGATCTCTACTTTATCAGGTTGGGACCTCTACACACGTTTTGCTATGTCACTATGCCCTTTGGGTTGAAAACGCAGGTGCTATGTACCAGCGGACGATGAAGCGTTGCCTACATGATCAAATTGGTCAGAACGTTCATGCCTATGTGGACGATATAGCGGTGATGTCTAAAAAGTCAAACGGCTTAATCTCCGACTTAAAAGAAACCTTTGATTATCTCTGGAAATACAACATGATGCTTAACCGTAAGTGCATCTTCGGGGTTCCAGCTGGCAAATTGTTGGGCTTCATCGTTTCCCAGCGCGGAATCAAGGTCAACTCAGAGAAGATCAAGGCCATACTAAACATAAACCGTCCGACATGCATGAAGGACATAGAACGGCTAACAGGCTGCATTGCAGCAGCTAGTCAGTTCGTCAGCCGACTTGGAGAGAAGGCTTTGATTCCATACAAGTTGCTGAAGAAGGCAGACAAATTTACATGGACAGACGGAGAAGATGCAACACTGAAGAAGCTAAATGAGATACTTTCCTCAGCGCCTATCCTTGCAGCACCCGAGCATATGGATCCTATGTTAATTTACATGGCAGCCACCAACCGGGTAATCAGCATCGTTGTCGTGGTAGAGCGGAAAGTACCAGGGCATGAGTACGGAGTTCAACGACCAGTTTACTATGTAAGCGAGGTCTTGATGGAGTCCAAGCAACATTGCCTGCACTACCAGAAGCTAGCTTATGGAGTGTTCCTCGCTTCTCGGAAGCTAAGGCGCTATTTCCAGGAGCACCCTATCACAGTTCTGAGCAAAGCTCCATTGTCCGACATCATCAAAAATAGTGACGCTGTAGGAAGGGTCGCGAAGTTGGGCATTGAACTTCCACCTTCGAGATCACCTACAAGAGACGCGACGCTATCAAGTCACAAGCCTTGGCGGATTTCATCGCAGACTGGACGGAGATGCCAGATGCTATCCCTATACCAGAGCTAGAATACTGGGTAATGCACTTTGACGGATCAAAGCTACTCAATGGCTTGGGGGCTGGTGTACTATTACAATCCCCAACTGGGGAAAAGCTACACTACGTTCTGCACATCTACTTCGAGGCTACGAACAACATGGCGGAGTATGAAGCACTCATTCACGGACTACGCATAGCCAAGGGTATTGGCATCAAGCACATAGTTTGTTGTGGAGATTCCGACTTGGTTTCCTAGAAGGTGGCTGGCACCTGGAACGCGCGGAACCCTATGATGGTGGCAATATCGAGATGAAGTGGACGAGATAGCCAAGAGCTTCTTGGGCTACGAAGTCAATTATGTCCTAAGGGAGCAAAATGAGGCACCTGATCTACTGTCAAAGCTTGGATCAGGGCGCACACAAATTCCTCCTGGCGTTTTCCTGGAGCATCTACGGACACCATCCGTGAAGGGAGCGAACACCAAGAACCCGGATAGAGTTGAATCTTTTGTTCACACAGTGACAAAGGTCCCTCCTGCTTGGACAGAATCGTTCATGGAATATCTTGTACACGGAACTTTGCCCGACGACAAAGTCGAAAGATGGCAAATAGTACGTCGATCAAAGGGCTATACCATAATCAATGGACAACTCTACAAAATAAGCACCACTGGTGTATACCTCAAGTGTGTTTCCTAGGAAGAAGGTATTGAAATCCTTCGTGAGATCCATCTTGGAGATTGCGGGCATCACGCTGCTCCTCGATCGTTGGTCTCCAAAGCCTCCCGGCAAGGATTCTACTGGCTGACCATGAAGGTGGACGCCGACAAGCTGGTTGATATGTGTTTGGGATGCCAGTTTTATGCCCGACAACCACATGTTCCAGCTGAAGAATTGCGAACAATACCAATAACTTGGCCGTTTGCAGTCTGGGGGCTAGACATGGTTGGTCCGTTGCAGACGACACCATGTGGGTTTACGCACCTGCTAGTAGGAGTTGATAAATTCACCAAATAGATATAAGATAAAACCATTAGAAAGCTTGATGGGGCAACTTCCATTAGGTTTGTCCGGGATTTAGTGTTGAGATTTGGTCTCCCACATAGAATTATCACCGATAACGGCAACAACTTGTCACTAGGAGAAGTGGAAACTTATTGTTGGGAGAAGGGCATCCGACTTGACCTAGCATCTATGGCACATCCATAATCCAATGGTCAGGTTGAGTGAGTCAATGGATTAATTCTGCAGGGAATCAAGCCACTTCTTGAAGCACCGCTACATAAAGCAGCTAGAGCCTGGGCGGAGGAATTACCATCTATGCTGTGGAGTTTACGAACTACACCCAATAGATCTACCGGCTACACCCCCTATTTCATGGTATATGGAGCAGAAGCCATCCTGCCTTCCGACATCCTTCACGATTCACCAAGAGTTGCCGCCTATGATGAAGATGACGATGAAGAATCTAGACGCCTAGATGTGGACCTTCTCGAGTAAGAGCGCGTATTGGCATGCCAAAGATCCGCCATCTACCAGCAGAAGCTACGCAGCTACCATAGTCGCCGCGTTCGTCATCGCTCATTTAAAGAGGGGGATCTGGTGCTCCGACTTAAGCAGAAGAAGTCACACAAATTATCCCCGCCATGGGAAGGACCGTTCATCATAAGCAAGGCGCTGCTCAATGGGTCTTACTACCTCGTTGACAATCATGAAGTTGAGGATAGACCCAACAATGATCATAAGCGTAAGCGACGTGACCCGGATGATGACTACCCAGAGCTTGATCGGCCATGGAATATAGCACAACTGCGTCCTTTTTACACTTAGTATTTTACCTCCTTTAGTGTTCATTTTTGGATCATATAAAACCTTTATGCGCAAGCTTTGCATTTGCACTTGCGAAAATTCCGCCTACGGGCGTTAGCTTAAGTTTTCTGGTCTACATGTTCTTTGTTGTCTTTATGTGGATTCCGGAGTAGTGAATTTTGGCATTTGAAGTCGGCGATTTTGTGCTTAGGTTTTTGACGGTGCCATTGGGCATCATCACCTGAGCGCATGGTTCCGACTACGAGTTTTCCTACTCACGAAACGTCAAGCATAAAAACCAAAGTAATGGATAAGCCAGCACTTGCTTAAAAAATATTTACATGTTGGAACAAGTACTTGAGTAGCAATAAATTACAACTATTGTTTTCCGCCTTAAGTTAACACAGTAGTCCAATCCAGAGGAAACAAATATTACATATTTTTTCATTCCTCTGGCTCAGGAGACATTGAAGCAGCAGCATCAGCGGGAGGAGAGCCATCCTGTTCATCATCGAAGTCAGTGGTCTTGAGGGACTCGGAGGAGCTTTGGTGGTCGCCATAAATGATCTCCAAAGGAACGAAGATGTTGTGGTCGACCAACTCGGTAACCCTGGTGTCAAAACCCACGAGCGATGACCAGATAGCTTTGTGATCTATCTTCTGGCCTTCATCGTCTATGTCAGGTAGACCTAAGGTCACTATGTCGATGTCGGCATCCTCCCAGTGCGCTTTGACCATGCCAGCGACATCCTTGCACCATCCCGGGTACATGAAGCTTTCCATCTTACGATACACTCGGGGGATTGGCGCAAGATCTCCGAGTACTTCATCACGGAGTCCACCGCCTTGATGTTAATGGTGAGGGACTTGGCAATCTCTTTGGCTTGCTTGACGGTGGTGCTGACGAATTTGCCGGCAAGAACCATGCATTCCTTTGGCAGATGAGGCGACTTGGTCAAACCAATAGGAGCTGCATTTTCCGAGAAGTAGTGGAACGCGTGAGTTCAGTAACACAAAAAGTTCAGAGTATCTGGCTTACAGAAGTACAAGACAGAGAATCTCTTACCAAAGATGCTCACCTCGGCTTTCTGGAGTGTCTCCGCCATGGAGTCCCGTTCTTGTCAGAGGATCTTGTATGCTTCAAGATTGCGCTGATTCTGCTCATCGGCAGCTCTCTTCTGCTCTTTGAGCATCGCAATCTCCTCCTTCAAGTGGTTCATCTCCATATTGGCGGAGTCCTGCAGGGCCTTCATGGATTCCTCGTGCATTTTGAAAGTGTCAGCCCTCTCCTACTTAAGGATCTTGTTCTCGCTATCCAGCAGCTCAGTGTGATTGGATTGCTCAACAATGTCCTTGGCCTTGGCGATAGCTTCTGCAATTCGGAGAAATAACAACACACAATGAGTAGTCGGAGAATGATGGCACAAGACCAAGCTTGAGTACGAAACTGGAAGGAAAAACAGACTCTTGCTCTTGGTGATTTGTTCCTTCAAGAAGGCAGTTTTACCCTTTTCGGATTCCAGCTCTGCGCATCTTGTGGAACTTCTCGTTGACGACACCTCTCCGAGCATTCTCGTTCTGTGGAAAGAAGATCAAAATCACTAAGTTTACTTGGAGCATCTAGTCGGATAAATATCCATCTAGAGGCTTGGGGGCTACTATGAGAGTTTTTTAACTCAACAATATGATTAGTCTTTCTTTAAGCATCTAGTCAAAACTAATTCAGATTCAACTAGAGGCTTGGGGGCTACAGTATTGAAATTTACAAACACTGCGTATGCTACTCTAAAAGTATCTAGTCAGAATAATTCATTTCAACTACATACTTGGGGGCTACAGTGAGAAGTTTTCTAGCTTAGTCACTCTTAGAGCATTCAGATGCAAAGACCTATGGTTTTCCATCTAAATCCTTGGGGACTACAGTGGGATACTACTTATGAAATGTAAAAGGCAAACAAAACTTACAAGTGCGATCATCTTGAGGTTGGTGGCGCTCTTGGCAAATATCTTGCTGAAGGAAAGGCTATTTCCTCCCAGGATATCCGCCTGCTTGAGCAGCTCCTCAAGGCCGCATGTCAGAAAAGTTGGTGATGCACCATGATCTCGAGCTGAGCTACTCGGCGTAAGCGCCCGGTAGACAATCTTTAGGATCTCTGCTGGCCTCTTGGATGTAGTGGCGCAGCCTTCGGCAGACATTCTGCCTTCCACTATCGCCTTACCGCTACCGATGGCATCCTTAACCGGAGCTTCAGCCATTTTTGTCGCAATGCTTTCTTGCGTTGCCTGTTCGCCGGCAACGACGAGCTCCGCGGAGGCAGCTGGGTCCACTTCCATGGCGGAAGGGCCGGATGCATCCTTAGCCGGAGAGCTTGTCGGCGCAGCAGCAGGCTGGACGCTGGGAGCGGTAGGGGCGATGGTGGGAGATGCTTGGTGTTACACATCTCGGTGCAACATACCTCTAATTTTTTTAGAAGCCCCCCGATGTTTTGGAGGACTTCTTCAAACTTATACTGGCCTTCTTCCTGAAACATGCAAAAGTATAAGTATAGGAAGAAGATGAGCAAGAGACAATGTCGGAGGATAAGAAGCTTACACAATAGTGGGTGCTTTGGTGAAAGGGACCCCGATAATTCTTATTTTCTCCGCCTCCAGGGCGGAAGTGGGTTATAGTGGTCGGACAAAAAACCCGCACGATTTCCGAGGCATGAGGGTCCTCTGAGGTGACCGTTAGTCGGCCTCCGGCTCTCGCCGGCGCCTCGCCGGCATAGGCTCTGCATGGATTCCTCTGTAGGTTGTTGGAAGGTCACCTACTCTGGTGTGACCACGGGTGGTAAGTTTCTGGAAGGCTCTCTCATTGTCTCGGCTGATTCTTGGCTGGTTCTTCTCAATGCCAAAGGCTCTCCCCTTGAGGGGCGATGTTTGGAAAATGGGGAGAAGATCTCGGTTGGATCTGTTTTGAGGTTCCCCTCTCATCTCTCTCGTGTTAATGATTCTTTGGATCCATCATCTGGATTTCTTGGTATATCTCCTACCATCCTTTGGATCGAGATGAAGACCTTTGGTCTTAAATGGCATGCCCTTTGCTCCTCTTTGCCGACTGATGATCTCGAGCCTTCTAAAGGTTTTCTCATGCTTTTTCCTAGTTCTAAAAGGCTTGTTCTCCTCAACCACAATGAGTTTGTGATTGATGCTAGATACTTGATTCATGGTGAGGTGGTGGCTTCTGGCATCTCTATTGATCTCCAGGTGAAGAGGGTTGTGGTTGGTACTCAAATTTTTCCAAGCCCTTTGGTCAAGAAATTTTCCACCAATATTGAGAAGATGGTGCCTAGATCTCTGGATTTCTCTGAAAACCTTCCCTCAGGGTGTGCTTCTAAAGATGTTGCTTTGTGTCGGCCTGCCCTGGATTTTTCTTTAGGGCGTGATTTTGAGAAGAGGATTTTTGATAAATTCAGGCATCAAGTTAATTTCATTGGTGGTTTCAGGAGAAGACCCTTTTATCTGGTCTGTTCTTTTGGGCGAGCAAATTTTAAGTTGGACTTTCATACTGTTAGTCTTGCTCTTCAAGCCTGTTTCGGTGGTAATGCTTCTAAATTCCAGGTGAAGCTTCTGCAAGATAGAACTTTTCGTTTCTCGGTTGCTTCAAGGGCAGTGGGTTTTGAGATTTACAATATTTCAAAGTTTTCATGTAATTCTTTTGTGATTCATGTCAATCTCTGGGGTAATGGGGGACCGAACTGGATTCATGAAGAAAGGGAATTCTATAAGGAGTCTGCTCAAGAATGGAAAGTTGTCACGTACAAAAAATGAAGTGCAAAAAAATCTCCTTCTTTGAAGCCTTCCAGTAAAGGTGGCTTGGTTTTTCAAAGACTCAAATTTCCTGCTTCTCCCGCGGTTCCTTCGCCTGTGACTGAGCAACGTATCAATGGTGAGTTCAAATCAGGACTTCATGGCAGATCTTATGCTCAGGTGCTCACTGATGGTGTTTTTAAGTCGATGGTAACGCCGGTCGGGTTTGGGGGAGGCGCCAATCGCGCGACATTTAAATTGCCTGGTCTCCTTCCTTTTCTGAAATTCCCCTCTTTCCCAAAATGTAGTTGGCCCGACAATTCGTATGAGGGATGGTTCAAGGCCCAGGCAGTTACTCATTCCCGACCCATTATTCACGGCAGTTTTCACGAGTTCACCACTTCGTTGCAAAAAACAACTACCACTTCTCCTGTCTCCTCAACTCCCCCGCCCGCTGAAACCCCATTCCCCTCTTGCTCGTCGCTGGCGAAGGGCGTCGTAATGGCGAACATTCCGATTGATCCTGCGCCTTTCCTGCCAAATGGCTTCCAGATTATGCAGGTGGCTGGGCGGAATCGCGTTAAAAGGGTGGTGGTGCCTCGGAGGTCAAGGGCGCATGAACAGTATGCCATTGCTACCATTTTCCCCTCCCTCCTGGTCCTGTTCGGTTCTTGAATATTCATGGTGTCCTGGTTGATTTCCTCAATAATGAGGTTGGAGTGCACTTCAGAGATATCCAGGCTTGTCCCTTTGGGTCTGCGTATGTGCATTTTCATCATGTCAGCGACCGTGATAGACTCATTGCGGAGAGCCCGATTCCGTTTCAAGATGTGCATGTTTCTTTTGTTAAGCACAATGAGGGCGATAACTGGCGTAGGACTCAGTTTAATAATGAGTGCTGGGTGATGCTAGTTGGGCCTCCTCTTGACCACTGGCATACGGAGGATCTGAATGCTGTCTTTGCGGATATTGGTAAGGTTCTTTTGTGGGAGAGGGACCCTGACCAAAAGGGTAGGATTATTGCTAAGATTCGTGTTACTGACTTGGTTGACATCCCCAAGAGTGTGAGGTTTACCATTGGTGACTTGGTGGAGACAGAGTCATGGACTTTTTCGGTTGAAGTTCTTCAGAGTCACTTGCTTGGAGGGGGCCCACCTGAGGAGGACCCACTGCCATATGACAATGTGGACCCACACCCTGTTCCTGCTCATGGCCCAGTCTTTGGGCCCCAAATTCCACCTCCACCCCCTCCTCCCCCTTCTCCTGGGGGTGGTTGGGGACAGTGGATGGCCCCTGTGCAGGATCCTGCCCCTGATGGTGGTAATGCTGAAGGTTGGGGTCCCTGGGAGGCTGCTGCTGCTCCTGTTCAAGGCCCTATCATTGCTCCTGGAGAATATATGCCTATTGACAATCAGCATCTGCCACCTCAAGATGTGAACAGTGGAGTTACAGGTGCTATCATTGTGCAAGACTGGGAGTCTGATGATGATGAATCTGTTAATGAGCCTGAGGCTGTGGAGGAGCAGGGTGTGGCTGATGAAGAGCAGGGTGTGGCTGTTGCACCACAAGGGGTTGACATTGGTGAAGGCCTTCAAAACATTTTTCAGAACTATCTGGGTGATGAAGAGGAGGCCAATTCTGATGCTGAGGAGGGGGTAGGAAGCCCTATGGACTCAAGTACTGTGGCTCCTGAGAATGATGATTGGATGTTGGAGGACCAGCACCTTCTTTCTCCAAATGAGGCTCACCTTCAGGTTGGGATGGGAACTTTTATCTCCATTCCTGATGTGCATGTGGCTAAGCAGGGATTTTCCCAACAAGGCTTGGAGCTCTGGGAGAATTATTTTGCCCCCCATATTCAGAAGGAAACTTCTTCAATGGGCTCTCTTAAGTGTGATATCCCTGTAAGTTTGTTTAACTTCATTACTCTCATGCTTGCTACTCCTGAGAAGTTTAATTGGGTCAAGGGATTTCTTACTTCTCCTTTATGGCAAATTATTAAAGAACCTATTGCTGAGGAAAGTTCAATTTCTTTCATCATTCCTAATGAGAGCTTTTCCCAGATGGCCCCTTCTTGCCTGGGTATTGAATCCAATAAATCTTCATGCTCTCCCTCTACCCCTGCCAGAAAGAGAAAGGGCAAGGAACCTCTTGTGGACTCTGAGGTGAGAAGAAGCCCTAGAATTGTTGAACTAAATGGGGGTTTTAAAAGTCACATTAATTGTCAAATTGTTGATTGCCTGGTTTGTAATGCTGCTCCTCCTTGTCTGAATTCCAAAGTGGTTAAAAATCTTGCTGCTTCATTCTGCAAGGTAAAGGATGGGGACCTGGAGAAGAGGTTGCTCAAGAAAGGAAAGGCCAATGAAGTGGCAGTTAAGGCTCCTACAAAAGGCAGCATTAAAGGAGGAGCCTCTTCCAGCTTGGGCATTGGTGGCAAGAAGAAACCTGGGGCTGCTGGTACCTGTGGACAGCAAGCCAAGAAGAAGCCCTCTTCTTAAGTGTTTTAATGTATCAAACTAAGTCTTTTGCTGGAGTCTTGTTGACTCCCTGTCATGTGTTCTGTGATTGTGATATTGCAATGTGGTTGGTACTTGTTGTGGAATATCTCTGTGGTACCTTGAATTGGATTGCCTTTTGCCTCTGTAATTGCTGTTTCCTCTCCTGGGTGATTACATTATTTATATCACCCCATATCTATACTTGCTCCTGGTTTCTTAATGAATAACAAAAGAATTTGGAAGATCTTGAATTGGAATATCAGGGGAATCAATTCTGAAAAAAAATGGATTGCTCTCAGAAACAAAATTGAGGAGTCTGGTTGTGACATTATCAGTCTCCAAGAAACTAAGCGTGAGGACTTTGATAGCTCCTACATTAAAAAATTCTGCCCCTCCAAATTTACCAATTTTGAATTTCTTCCCTCCAGAGGTGCATCTGGAGGTTTGATCACCATTTGGAATGGTTCCCTGTTCTCTGGACATCTTTCCTTTCTTAATGAGTTTTCTATCTCCATCACCTTGACATCTCTCTTGTCCAATGAATCCTGGATCCTCACCAATATTTATGGGCCATGTTTACCTGAAAAAAAGACTGAATTTTTAGATTGGTTTGGCAGCATTGATATGCCTGATGATTTGGACTGGCTCATTGTGGGAGATTTTAACTTCTGTAGACAACCTTCAGATAGAAATAAATTGGGTGGAGATGTGAATGGTATGCTTCTCTTTAATGAAGCCATTAATAATTTGGGTCTCATAGAGTTACCTCTTAAGGGTAGAAAGTTCACCTAGAGTAACATGCGGAAAGATCCCCTCTTGGAAAGATTGGATTGGTTTTTTACTTCTGCTGCCTGGACTCAGAGTTTTCCCTCAACTTTTGTTGCTCCTCTTGCAAAGCCTACCTCTGATCATCTTCCTTGTGTCATTTCCATTGGCACAATGATTCCCAAAGCTCAGGTGTTCAGATTTGAAAATCATTGGTTGCATCATAAGGAGTTTAAAGCTATTGTTCAAAATGCCTGGAACATTCCTGTGGGTTTTATGGATTCTGCAAAAAAAATCAATGCTAAATTCAAAAATGTGAGAAGAGGGCTGAAGCTTTGGGCCAAACAGCTACCTTGCCTGAAGGCACAAATCTGTAATGTTAATGCCACCATTGACTTTCTTGATATCATGGAGGAAATGAGAACTCTTACTGTTCAAGAATGGAATCTTAGGGATATCCTGAAAAATCTTATTATTACTCTTCTGCAAGATCAGAATACTTATTGGAAACAGAGGGGGAAAATTAAATGGGTTAAGCTGGGGGATGAAAACACAAAGTTCTTTCACTCCAGAGCTACCATAAGCTTTAGGCATAATTACATTCCCATGCTCAAGGATGATTCTGATCTTGAAGTTTATGATCATGATGGCAAAGCAAATCTGACTCCTGCTGATTTTAGGCCTATTTATTTGCTAAATAGTGTCTTTAAGATTATCACCAAGATTCTGGCTAATAGGCTGCAAAAAGTCATACTTAAACTTGTTCACAAGAATCAATATGGTTTCCTCAAGCAAAGATCTATCCAAGACTGTTTAGGTTGGGCATTTGAATTTCTTGATCAATGCCACAAGTCAAAGGAGGAAATTTTAATTCTTAAGCTTGATTTTGAAAAGGCTTTTGACAGAATTGAGCATTCTGCAATTATCAATATCCTTAAAGCCAAGGGTTTTGGAGATAAATGGATTTCTTGGATTCAGATGATCTTTGGGTCATCTTCTTCCTCTGTGCTTTTAAATGGTGTACCTGGGAATTTTTTTTACTGTAGAAGGGGTGTTTGGCAAGGAGATCCTTTATCTCCTTTATTGTTTGTTCTGGCTGCTGATCTCCTTCAAAGTATCCTCAATAAGGCAATGAACCTGGGTCTTCTTTCTTTGCCCACTGAAGATGTGTTCTGTCCTGACTTCCCTATGGTTCAGTATGCAGATGACACTTTAGTAATCCTTAAGGCTGATTCTGAGCAACACTTGTGCCTTAAGGCAATTCTACATACTTTTGCTCTCTCCACTGGACTCAAAGTTAATTATTCTAAATCCAGCATGATGCCAATTAACATGGACTCTGAGAGACTTGGTCATTTTGCTAATACCCTTGCTTGCCTCACTGGTTCCTTACCTTTTACCTATCTTGGTTTGCCTCTGAGCTTGAATAAACCTGCTGTGGAACATTTCCTGCCTATTGTTCAGAGAATTGAGAGAAGGTTGTGTGGAATAGCTGATTTTCTTAATTATGGGGGGAAACTGCAGTTAGTCAAATCTGTGTTGTCTTCTCTTCCCATATATTACATGAGCTGTTTTGATCTTCCTGTCACTATCAAGGAACAGTTGATTAAATATATGAGGCAATGTTTGTGGAGAAAGAAAACTTCTGATGTTCAAGCTAGAGGTAATGCTCTTGTAGCATGGAAGAAAGTTTGTAGACCCAAGAACCAGGGGTATTGGGAGTTCTTGACCTTAATGTTCAAAACTCTGCACTTCTTTTGAAGAATTTGGATAAGTTTTATAATCACAAGGATATTCCTTGGGTTCACCTTATTTGGAATACTTACTACTGTAATGGTAAGCTCCCTGGAAGAAGTCTTGAGGGATCCTTTTGGTGGAAAGCTCATCTAAAACTAATTGACATTTTTAAAGGACTTGCAAAGTGCTTGGTTGGAAATGGGAAATCCACACTATTCTGGTCTGATATGTGGAATGATAGCTGCCTTCAACATAAGCTTCCTCATCTCCTCTCCTATGCAAAAAACCCTCACATCTCTGTCAGTGAGTTCCTGCATATTGAAAATACTCAGGACATTTTTTACCTTCCTCTGTCCCAACAAGCTTTCCAGGAATATCAAAGTCTTGAGCAAATTCTCAATACTGGCAGGCAGGGGGAATCCGATATTTGGTCTTACATTTGGGGCAGTAATTTTTCGGTCAAAAAGGCTTACTGCTCTTTAGCTGGTTGCCAACCGGTTCAGCCACATTTCTCTTGGTTATGGAAATCTTCTTGTCAGCAAAAGCACAAATTCTTCTTCTGGCTCTTACTGCTTGATAGACTCAACACAAGAAACCTTCTGAAAAGGAAATGTTTTTCCCTGGCATCTTATGACTGTGTTTTCCAGGGTTGTAACAGTGAAGAAACCAACCTACATTTGTTTTGGGAATGCCCTTTTGCAAGAGCTTGCTGGGCTGAAATTTCACAGGTCAATATGGCTGATCAAAATATCTTTGAAGCTTTTGCCAGTATTAAAAAAGATCTTAATGTCCCTTTTGCAATGGAAATTCTGATACTAGGAACTTGGGGCATTTGGATTTGCAGAAATGATGAAATCTTCAATAATCAGCATGCATTGATTGAGAACTGGAAGGCTATTGTAGCCCAGGAATTAAGATGGGTCCTGTATAGAATTAAGAAGAAGTATCATCAGGGCCTTAAAGATTGGATTGAAATTAATTTAGATAGGAGATAGCTGCTTAGAATGTTATCCCTCTTCTTTGAGGTGGATTGAGTTTGTAAATATTCTTTTGTAACTCTCTATAATATATAAAAATTGCAGTGGGTTTTTTTGCCCTACTGTTTTACCCTAAAAAAAGGGCGAAAGTGGACTTCTTGGAGGCTCCACCCTTCGTCTTCTTCTTCTTGCCTCCGTCGGCAGCGTCAGAGGTAGAGCTCTTTCGATTATGCGCCAACGGAACATTGTCGTCCGACCCGACAGTGACTTACTTCATCTTGGGGTCATAGATTTGGGAAGCCATGCTATCATACTCTAGAATTTTGAGCTGTTAAGTGAAATCCCAAAGTGTTAGATGAGATGGTGATGGCTAGACGGAAGAACTGGAGTACATGTCATACACGGAAAATAAATACATACCTCTGGGCACGTGCGTCAACGAACATGTTGTAGGTGATGGTGAAGCCACGCTTCCTGTCCTTCACCTTGAGGATGTCCTCGAGGCGGAGCTTGATGGAGTCACTCAAGAAGTTATCCTCGGAGATGCGGAGGCTATCCTTCCTGTCCTTGGTGTACTGGTGCATCAGCTTCGCGTGGTGCTGCAGAGGCTAGATCCGCCTGACGAACCAGCACATGGCTAGGTCCAACCCGGTCAGACCCGTATCTACGAACCACAATATCCACCTTATGGCACGGGAAGCGTCGTTGTCGGGGGAAGGGTGGACTGGGATCTCCATGTCGAGGCTTCAGCGGCGGCCCCATCGACGAAGTCCGGGTACGCTTCTTATCGGCCAACCAGAGGGATATCTGGGCCATAGAAGTACGTCCTCTGCCAGTTCTTGCAGGATTCATGGCCGACAATGTCGAGGAACTGTCGGCTAGGCCGGATCTTGAAACTAATGGTTCCGCAGCTCCTAAGCTCGTCCTTGCTTGCTTCGGCTTCCCTCTTGATGATGAAGAAGTAAATAAACAGATCTAACCTAGGCCTAATCCCTAGGTAACCCTCGCAAAGTGCCGCGTAGTTTCTAAGAGCTAGGATGCTGTTGGGGGATAGGTTCTGAGGTTGAACCTGGTAATGCTTGAGGACAGCAAGGAAGAAGTCGGAGATCGGAATGGAGACGCCGCATACTAGTTGTGCTTTTAGGTACACCTTCTCTCCGGCTTGGGGAGAAGGAGTGACCTTGCCTTCCGGCGCCGGCCGCCAGATGAGCCCCTCCGTCGCGGGGAGGTATCCTTCAGCGAGTAGCTCCTTGATATCGCCATCGGTGATATCAGAGCCGCGCCAATCTCCCTTGTGGGAGTCACTTTACTCCTCCAGCGGCTCCAGCCCCACTGGAATATGGTCGTCGCCGGTGGTCTCCACCACCACGGACCGCGACACCACCACACCTTCTGGGCGCACGTGGACGGCGATCGCCGGCTTGGCCGCAACATCGCTCGGCGCCGCCATGGAAGAGGTGGAACTACTTCTACCATTGGAGTGAGAGGATAGGAGACTGGGAGATTGGGGGATGAGCTAGGATTTTTCGCGTGCGCGCGGAGAGCTCGAGGAGACGATTCGCAGGAGGAATAAGATGGCATGGGGGAGAATGCGGTGAAAAAATGAAACCTACCTCAGTTATAATTTATAACCCGCAACGTCAATATTCGTGCAAAGCGATCGAATGGTTGCTATGTGGACAGCGCGTTTGTGCGCGTGCGCGGAAATTTCGCCACGTTCTCAACCGCCACCGCCAATGGTTCGTATCCTTCGCGCGGGAAAAACAGGCATGATTGCGTTTTCTGCATGTGTGAGTTACGAGGCGTCGATGACCTATGGTCTATGTTGATCTAGATGACACAGGCAGGTGAACCATCCCATCGGAAGATTCCGGCATGGACGGATCCAGTCTGGCTACGAGAAGAGTACGATGGAAGATTCAGCAGCTCTCCGGCTTACAAGTTGAAGACGGAGAACATTGCAGGGTTCTTGGGAGGAATACAAGGTATTGCTTGACGATTTGCCAACATTCACATAGACGAAGCATTCAACCTAAACAGGCAAGACGGCGCAAGATCTCGGAGTTCTCCGGGGGCTACTGTTGGGGATATGCTATATGGGTATCCTCATAGCATATCTCTTATCTGGATAATCCAGGTGGCCCACAGTTGGTAGCAAGGCCCATGGCCTGCTGGGCGGCCCAGTTAGATGGATCCAGAAGGGAGGCCCATGACGGATAAAGGAAGGCTACGGAGGAGTCACCGATGCACTCGGATCCTTGGAGTGCAAGACACGTTAGACTGATTGTATACTATGTAGGACTCTATAACCTGTCCGACTAGGACTTTCCTTGTAACCCTAGGACCTGGCGACTATATAAGTCAGGCCTATGGGAGCCTTTAGGGCATCGATTAACTCATACCATGCACAGCGAACCGATCCCTATAACTCGGCGTATTGCCATTATAGTGATTTATAGCAGGAGTATGATTCCGCCACCGTTGTGGGATCTGAACCTGGGTAAGCTGTGTTACATCGTACCCGCCAAACTTCCGCCTTACCCCACGTCTCTAAACACACACTGTGAGGACCCCTCCATGGAGTACTCGTCGGCAATACCACGACAACGGGAATATCCTCCAACTTGACCTCCTTCATTGAGTTAACTGAAGATCTACCATGATATGTGTAGGGGTTCGTAGCATGGAAAACAAAAAAATTCTATCGCACGAACACAGACAAGCCAAGATCTATCTACTAGATTGTAGCAACGAGTCGATTAGAGTACTCACCCTTGAAGATTCCAAAGCGGTTAACGAGAGCAGATTCTCGTGGGGGATGTCATCGTACACTTGTCGATCTCAAGATCACGTAGACGATCCTTCCGGCGCTATGTTCCGGCAGCGCTTCCTCAGTCGGTTACATGTTCGGTACTCGATGAATACCATCCTCTCCCTTGTTCCAGCAGGCAGCGGAGGTTGTAGTTCTCCCCTCGCGATTCCGACAGCATAACAGCGTGGTGTCAGAAGTAGAGGGAAGATCCTGCAGGGCTTCGCCTAAGCCAGAGCAGGTTATGGTGGAGATTTAGGGTTTCCAGAGATCTAGGATATAGAGGGCTAGAGAAGAGGAGGCGTGGCCGGCGGCGGCGGTGTGGGGAGGGGTTGGTGTTGTGTGTCTCCTGGGGCACCCCTCCCCTCTATATATGAGAGGGAGGGCAGCTTGGGAGAGGGGAGTTTGAATCCTTCCCCAACTCCCTCTCCTTTTTGGCTTGTGGTGGAGGTAAAGAAGGAGTCTTTCCTTCCTCCACCAGGATACATTGTCCCAGTTTGACTTTTCAAACTTGCCTTTTGACTTTCAATTTGGAGCTCAATTTATTTCTTACAAATGGCCAACCAAGTGACCTAGGACATGATGCAATCATTCCACTTATTCATGACACATTCATCTAACCTTCCCCTTCCGGTCCGGTGAACCTTCTAGACCCTTCTAGATCATTCTGGTGAAAACACCAGAATCATTCCCGAAATCCGGAATTGGACTTTCCTTATATGAATCTTATTCTTCGGACCATTCCAGGTCTCCTCGTGATATCCCGGATCCCATCCAAGATCCCGAACAACATTCGGTCTCCCTACTTACATTACATATCTACTAAACAACATCGAATCCTTAAGTGTGTCTCCCTACGGTTTGCGAATTATGCAGACATGACCGAGACTCTTCTCCGATCAATAACCAATAGAGGAATCTGGAAATTCATATGGGTCCCACATATTTCTAAGATTACTTTGCGATCGAATGAACCACTTATGTACGATACCAATTTCCCTTTGCCTCGTGATACTTTACTTATCCGAGGTTTGATCGTCGGTATCTCTGCATACGTAGTTCAACCTTGTTACCGATAAGTACTATTTTCTCGTTCCCGTGATATGTGATCCCTTGTGATCCAGTCACATGCTTGCAAGACAATTGTATGACATTCCACCAAGAGGGCCCAGAGTATATCTATCCATCATATGGATTGTAACATCCCAAAAATATTGATCATGATTATAAAATTCTAATCACTAAAATTAGGGTTAACAATTTTTTTGATTAAATAAAAACCAAATGAATGCATGTGTGTATGTGATGATTGTATGAATGCATGAATGGACTTGTGTGATTAATATAAATAGCAAGGAATGGTTTAAATATGAAAATAACACCATCTAAAACATTTCCAAGCAGAAACAAATCAAGAGAAAATCAAAAACAGAACAAATAAAGAAAATGATCATTTTTGCCAATCTTGCTCACTAGGTCACTTTGAGTGTTTCTAGTCCTTGATTTCAAACAAAACCTTTTCCATTTATTTTCACCCTTGCTAGATCAAGTAAAAGTAAATCAAAGCCCACCTTTCAAACTTGCAGAAACATTTGCAACTTGTTTCAAATCACAATTGAAAATTGAATCTATAACATATGTGAAGATCACACATTTTCAAAAACCAACGAAACCAGTGCCCCTTGACCAATCCAACTGACCAGAGACTCCCTAGTATGTAGCTAGCAAACCCACCAAGATTGAATCCAAAATTCAAATTTTAATTTCTTTCGGCCATTTCATCAATCACCTTGTAATCAACAAAGAAACAAACATCAAACACTATTAGTAGCAGTAATTTTGGCCAACCTTGTCCCCTCTCTAGCTCACTCTATGCTCTCAGTAGATGATCAAACTAATCTAACTAGCCTGAGCATCACCGTGAGCATGTATAGCCATCAATGGTGACCATGCCGAGAGCACCCTTGCCACCCCATGTTGCCAGCGAGCTAGGAGAATCTCTAGCCTCGCCAACCTTGTCTGCAGCACTAACCACCATCCACCGCCACCCCCTGTACAATGCTCGAGCCTTGCTATCCCCTGGACCACACGACAAGCTCGCGCCCATCTTCTCTAAGTGTGTCCCGAGAGCGCGCCAGTGCGCCATCAGCGACACGAGCCCACAGACCGCGCGCCGCCCTCGCCGGTTGCGGCTGCGTGATCGCCAGCACCCCAGCAACCTGCCAAACAACCCCGTTCACCGTCGTGCAAACCATGGACGCAGTGTGCCATTAAACCTGCCGTCGGAACTGCCCAGAGCGCCGCGACGTTCCGACCATTCCTCACCGCCCCATGCCTCGCCATCAAGCCGTTGAGCTTCGCTAGGAGGCAACACATCGCCCCTATCATCGCCCATGCCATTAGCACACTGTGCCGACGACCACGATGAGCTCCACCCGCGCCCGCCGGTCCCCTTCAGGAACTATAAAAGGAGGCCACCCCCGTTCGATTTGAGCACACCATCTCACTCCCCCACATCTCACTGATCACACTCACTCACTCCCGGAGCAAGGCAAGCACCAGGTGTCCAGAATTTCACCGGAGTTCGCCGCTGCAGAGGAGGAGAGGCGCCGTCGATTGGAGCCGCCCTAGGAGGAGCTATCGGTACCAGGAGGATCGCTGTCGTTAACTTCGTCGTTCGCCCCCATCGCCGACCATCGCCGGAGCCCCGCTGAGCCGCGTCGACCCCCACTGGCCACGCTAGGGTTCAACGTCGTCGCGTCCTGTTCAAACGTGGACGATGAACCACAGCCGTAGGATTAGAGCTAGATCGCACGTCCCTAATCGCCCCATACCGCTTCGCCACTCCCTGTCTCACTGACGAGTGGGGACAGCCACTTAGTCAGCCCCCGCGCGCGCTGTGCATAGTGGGCCGGCCCAGTTAAACCTCCCGCGTGACCCATCAATTCAAACTTAGGTTTATTCATTTAGTTTCAAAATCAGTTATGTACCTAGATTAAAAAATCAACCTAACTTGATTCACTAAACCAAAATTCATGAAGCCAATTTTGTTAGAAAGGTACTGGAGTGCTTAATCCAAGCCCGTTGGATTCAAACCACTTAGAATTGTAGACCCATAGTAAAAATAACAAGGCAGAAGCTTTTCTGCATTCAAACATTTTTCGAAATTCAACCATAAAAGCTTTTGAGTTGATTCTAACTCTCAAAGATCACATTTAACCATACCTTTCAGAATATATAAAAATATCTAGGTTTACTTACAGAATAATGGTCAAGCAATAAAAGAATGCCTCATAGGCATTTCTAGTCACTTTAATTAATTAAAATAAAAGGTTAAACTTTATTAAATTGTGACACCACTTTAAATCACATTCCCATGTACTAAAATGTGTGGTGATGACATGTGTCAACATGATCCCATGTTTGAGTTGGAGAATATTAAATATTAATTAGTTTTTCAATGAGTAGAAATTACTTTTCTAAAATAAAATAAATAAGACAAGTGCTTCAATCTTTGTGATAATAGTGATGATGCTAGATTATCTAGTGTGAACCTTTGTGTGCTAAATAGAGTAGTTAAGAATTGGGTACCTGTTATCGCCGTATTTTGACCAAAGACGGAGATGGGCCGTGATCAAGATGGGCTTGGAAGATACGTATATTCAACGTGTTGTTGAATCGGCCTAGTGTGTGGATTTGGGCTAAATTGCCCGTGTATCTTGTATCATAGTAGGTTTCGTATTTGTTTTGGTTCCGCTTATGTTTAGATACAGTTGTAGAGTTATTCCAAAAGTAGAGAGTCTCCGGACTATAAATATGTACCTAAGGTTATTGAGAAAAAGAGGACAATCACGTTCACAACAAACACAATCTCGGCGCATCGCCACCCCTTGTTTCTAGGGTTTCTTTCGGTAGTAATATGCTGCCTAGATCGCATCTTGCGATCTAGGCAGTATCTACTTATGCGTTACCTGGTTTTACTCGTACTGAAGCGTTGTTGATGGCGAGTAATACCATTATCATAGATTGTTTGAGGCTAGCATCGGTGTTTTTCGTTATTATCATTGAAGTTATGATACCTCTAGTTACCTCGCTACCTTTGCACCTCTTCCCAAGTGCAAGGGTAGCATCCTGCTTGATCTTTATTTAGTTGTTTCGATCTGTTATAGTTGTGCCTTGTTCACCAAGGTTTAGTTTAATATCTACGTAGCCAGGCCTTACAAACGGGTTGAACGATCCAGTAGTACGTAGGGACGTGGTTTATTCGTTCTAGAGAAGTTGTTCCGGTAATTGAATTAAAGTTAGTTATTAGGCCTTTTCTAGGGTTAATATTCTTCATCTTTTGTACATACCAGGCTCAATTACGTGTAGGACGTTCCAGTTACGTAGTGAAAACATTAAACTGTCATAGATCGATTTAGCTTGTAGTGATCAAGCAAAACCCCATGTTATCGTAAATCTAATGCAGAACCATGGGGCGATCGGCTCTAGGAGCCGATTCTGGAAACACAGGAGCCGTCACGGCTCGAATTTTACGATACTTGTTTACCATGCAGAAATCAATCGAGCAATCCTTCACCTTCGACCAGGTATAGGTCGTGGCACGCCGAACCAAGCCAGGACGTGTGCCGGAGTTTTGCGGGCCGTCGCCCGAGGGACCAGGGCCCACCAGCAGTCCTGGGAGCCTCCCGGCTCTTCGTGTTGCTCGTCGCTGCTCGCCGGTGGGTTTTGGCAGCAACATTTCGCACGCCCGGTGGGCCCTTCAACAACGTCTACATCAACATCCGACGTTGCGATGGAGAACAGACCAGTCACTTACGACGATCTACCTGACGAGCACAAGGCCAAATATGACGAGATCAAAGCTCTCTTCGAAGAAGACCTCATCAGCTCTTTTGAGAGGACCCGTAAGCATGGCATCAAGTGGAGGGGGTTCTCCCCCGAGGGTGCCCTCGATGAGGTAGATCTGTCTGTTCCTTCGGAGGAGCGCACCAGAGCTCTACGACAGGAGGTCAACTACATGGTGGCTCATTCTCTGCACCGCCATTCTGAGAGCCTGGTGAACGCTTTCGAGCGGATCGCGGTTCGCGTAGTTCAAGAGATCATGAAACATCAGTACTCTGCAGCCGGGCATTTTGGGACTCACCAGGAGAAAGACCGCCTGCACCAGGCCACAATGCCATTCACATTTAGCCCAGAGCCGCCAGAGCAGGCTTATGTCGTCTACAAGGCTGACCAGGCGATTGCCAATTCCTGTTTGAGCCGCCTAAGGAAATCCCACACGGGTATATATGCGCCTACGTGCCGGACTGCAATAACCTGACACGCACCAAACAGATTGCAGCCGCAGGAGTTTCTGCGGCAGGAGTTCCTGGGGCAGGATCTTCAGGGGCAGGCATGTCCGGAGCAGCGATGTCTGGGATGGACGCTGACAAACAGGCGTGGCCAAGTATGCCACTGGAACAAGTCATGAGAATCTAGGCCCTTCAGCTCAAACAGTGGAGCAAATCGGTACCATCTCGAGAGACGGTTAAACCGTCAAGAGAAGAACAATCGGCTATTCAAAGCCGCACTTCAACGAGTTTGATCTCGATTCGTTGCCACCCAAGTATAAGCTCCCCGAGTTCTCAAGGTTCAGCCGGTCAAGGGTCAAGCTCGATCGAGCACATAAGCCGATACACCGCACAACTAGGCATGATTTCGCATCGGATCGATGCGTGAGATTTTTTGCGCAATCTCGACAGACCAGCCTTTGGGTGGTACACCGCCGCCACCCGATTCAATTCATACCGAAGCAATCGGAAGAACAGTTCCACATCCAAGGTACCATTGAGGCTACCGAGGTGGCATTGCGCACTGGCGCAGTGCGCGAAGCGGGAGAGATCAGAAATACATCCAACGCTTCAGATCGCTAAAACCGATGTTTCTCACTGCTCGTTAATCGAGAAGGAAGCAATCGAGCTGGCAATGATGGGCCTCTTAGCACCCATCAAGGATCTGGCGTTCTGTAGAGTACAGCTCATTGGCGCATGGCCCGAAACCGACTATGTATGAACAGCGCCACCGAGTTATACCAAGACAAATTCAAGCGTCCGATAAGCCTGGTCGATCTGTAAGAAGGTGATCCTACGCAAGACCGTGAGGTGGCCGAGCTGAATGGGCTCGGGGCAGATCCCGAGCCTGCAAATGGGTGAAACAGAAGGGCTGCAAAAGGATTCGACTTGTGAGCAAAGCCGAGCAGATATTCAATTTACTCTTGAAGGAGAAGTACCGGTGAGGTTACCGAAGGCCACAAAATCCCTACGCTCAGAAATGAACGGAGACCATACTGCAAGTGGCATCACTGCTCACCCACATCACCAACGAGTGCAAAGAGCTTCGCCAAATCCAAATGGCGATAGAGCAAGGCCGTCGATCCTTGGGCGATTCGCCATGAAAGTGGACACAAACCCATTTCCGGCGTCAACATGGTAGAACTTCGAAGCTCATGAGGCGCCGCCTGGATTTCTCGTTTACGTTAATATGGCAGGGTCTGGGAACCACCATGACACGCAAGCAGGAGGGAGGTGTCGCTCGGCAAAGAAAGAGGGAGGCTAGTCCACGCGACCGCCCAGCCACAATGACAAAGGATTAACAGAGGAACAAGTGAGGAGAGTGCGATATCGGAAGCCACATTCCACGCATCTCCTTAACAAGTATGAGCGCCAAGATGACCAACGTCGCCGATGTAGACGACGAAAGATATGAGCACCTTAGGGGACCGTCTAAAGAAATGGAGGCGCAGACAAACACCGGATTGTCCTTTCTTCAAGCACTGCTGGGGCTGGAATGAGCCGATTGCCTCATATGACAACCGCCGGAATGCGGTCCAGAAGGAGGACATGAGGCCGGTCGTTGTTCAAACGTCTAGGGCCTCTTCCACCCTGCAGCAAGCTAGGAGTCCGCCGAGCGTAAGACCTCGAGAAGCCTAGGGACGACAAAGAAGAAGTCGTATCACCGCCCAAGGTGGTGTCCCGACGACTCGTACACACCAAAAGCGTAGAGTGCTGCGTAACTTGGAGGAAGCTGAAGCGCAGTATCTCCACGGTTTAAAGAAAGCACGGCCCGATCTAGCCGTCAAAATTAGGCAGACCCTGGAACCGGAAGACCGCCCGACAAGAAAAGAGTGGCGCCCCAAACCAGCAAAAGCCGATGCACGTACATCGGCCACAAACATGGTGTTCAGACTACCGTCAATTTCGCGCCAAGAACCAATGAGCTACCGGGGCACAGTTTGATCGCGGTCCACGGCCGGTTATCTTTGAAAAGCCACGTGAGAAGGGTTACAAACATCCGAAGGCCCCTGCACGCGGGTTACATCAATGGGCAACCTGTCGGAAGATGTTGGTGGACACCGGGCGGCATCAATATCATGCCATACTCCATGCTACGGCGTTGGGACGCCCATCGCAGATTTGATCAGCACCAACGCCACGTTAAGCGACTTCAACGGTCGACTTTCTAAACGCAGGCGTCTTGAACGTGATCCGACCGTGGGCAGGAAGACCATCCCACGGCATTCTTCGCTGGACAGCAAAAGCACTTACACTGTCTTGCTAGGAAGGGATTGGATTCACGCTAATTGCTGCATCCCGTCCGCAATGCACCAGTGCCTGATCCAGTGGGATGGAGATGAAGTGGAGGTCATCCACGCAGATGATTCTATCGAGATCTCCATAGCTGGCATGAACGTCTGGGAAGCAGAAGACCAAGAGCCGATCTCTAGAATCGGTCTAGACGGCTGTGAGCGTATTGAAGCTACAAAAAACGGGGTGAGGCTGGTCTTATCCACTGGCCTTACAGAGTAGAAAAGCCCACGAGCGTACGTGGCACGGCCGATCCTAGCGATCGGCCACAAAAAATAAAAAGCAGCGATCATACGACAAGCAGCTCATGTAGTCGTAGCAGAGAGATGCTCGCCACCCAGAAACAATAAGGTGTAAACCGCCGTCCTTGACTAATGCAAGCAAAGGGCGATTCAGCAATCGCCCGAATTATTTTTGTTATCCTCACCTACCGCTACCGTGTTTAGCATCGATTTGACAGGTGACGGGAAGCTAGGATACGGGTTCACATCCGCTGATGAGCTAGAAGAGATCGACATTGGTCCTGGGGATAAGCCACGACCAACATTTATCAGCAGAAAGTTAGATCCGAATCTGCGGGGCCCGATGATAGCCCTGTTGAAACAATATCCAGACTGCTTCGCCTGGGACTACACAGAGATGCCTGGATTAGACAGGAGCATCATCGAGCATCGACTCCCGCTTAAGAAAGGATTTCGGCCATTTCAGCAGCGAGCACGACAGATGAAGGCCGAAATTCTGGAAGAAGTCAAGAAGGAGGTCGAGAAAATGTTGACAGCCAAGTTGATCAGGCCATGCAGGTATGCGGAGTGGATTTCTAGTATCGTACCTGTAGAGAAGAAGGATGGCCGTTGGCGTGTGGCCATAGATTTTCGGGATCTCAACAGAGCCACCCCGAAGGATGAGTATCCAATGCCGGTGGCAGAAACATTAATCAACGCAATGCTGGTCATAAGATCTTGAGCTTCATGGATGGCAATGCCGGTTACAACCAAATTTTTATGGCTCCAGAAGACATACACAAGACCGCATTCAGAGTCCCAGGGTCAGTGGGGTTATTTGAATATGTAGTCATGACGTTTGGACTGAAAAATGCCGGCGCCACGTACCAAAGGGCCATGAATTATATTTTCCATGATCTGATCGGCAAACTGGTGGAGATTTACATCGACGACGTGGTGGTCAAGTCTGCTTCAGTGCACGGACACCTGGGCGATCTGCAACGCGTCCTGGACCGAACGAGAAAATTCGGGCTACGGATGAATCCAAAGAAGTGTGCCTTCGGGGTGACGGCCGGTCAGTTCTTGGGTTTTTTGGTCCATGAACGCGGAATTGAAATCGGCCTGAAAAGTCAGGAGGCAGTGCGAACAATGAAGCCACCCACCACGAAGAAAGAACTGCAGTCCCTCATAGGCAAAATCAACTTCGTCAGAAGATTCATCTCTAATCTGTCAGGAAGGATTGAGCCGTTCATGGGACTAGTAAAAATCAAATCTGACGAGGAATTCTGCTGGGGGGCAGAACAACAACGATCCTTTAACGAGATCAAAGAATATCTGACAAAGCCGCCAGTGTTGGTTCCACCCCAGCAGGACAGACCGTTCTACATTTACTTGTCAGTCGCCGACACATCCATCGCCTCGGTGGTAGTGCAAGTTTATGATGGGCTGGAGCGAGTCGTATTTTACATAAGCAGAAGGATGCTGGACGCGGAGACAAGGTATCCCGATATCGATAAGTTGTGCCTCACCGCTTTTTCACCTGCACCAAGCTGCGCCACATTTTGCTATCAGCAGAGATCATCATCATATGCAAATCAGACGTCATAAAGCACATGCTGTCGGCTCCTATGTTAAAAGGCCGACTGGGCAAATGGATGTTTGCATTGTCAGAGTTTGACATCCGTTATCAACCCGTGAAAGCAGTTAAGGGACAGGCGTTGGCCGATCTTATCGCTGAAAGGATCAACACTAACATAGCAACACTGTCCATAAAAGCGTGGGCTATGTTTTTCGACGGATCAGTTTGTGACGATGGCTGCGGCATCGGCATTTTACTCGTGTCGCCCCGGGGGGCAACATTTTCCTTCTCCATCAGATTGTCTACCTCTTGCACCAACAATGTAGCCGAGTACAAGGCGATAGGCAAAGGAATGGAGTTACTCCTCGAAGCCGGAGCAGAAGCAGTGGAAGTTTTTGGAGACTCCAAGTTGGTGATTTCCCAACTCACGGAGGAGTACAAGTGTGAGAGCGAGTCCCTCTTCCCATTATGGTTGCACTGCCGTGAGCTGATGGCGCAGTTCCGGTACATAAACTTCACCTGGATCCCACGGTCGCAGAATACAGAGGCAAATGATCTTGCACAAGTGGCTTCAGGCTACAAGGATGTAGCAGAAGGAGCCGATGTTCGTGCAGCCTCGAAGTCGACGATCGAGAGCCGATATCTTCAATTACTTGAAGGATTCGGCTCGGGGGGCACCTAAATGGATAAGATACAAGGCCATGAAGTACGTGCTTATTGGGGATGACATGTTTTACAGGACTCTGGAAGGACTATTGCTCAAATGCTTGGGGACAGCCGAGGCCAATCGGCTCCTACACGAGGTACACGAAGGCGCCTGTGGAACTCACCAATCGGCTCATAAGATGAAATGGTTGATCAGGCGATCAGGGTTTTATTGGCCCACCATGCTTGAGGACTGTTTCAAGTACTACAAAGGGTGTCAAGCATGCCAGAAATTCGGCAAAATTCAGATGGTACCTGCGTCAGCAATGAACCCCATCATCAAGCCTTGGCCATTCCGAGGTTGGGGCATGGACATGATCGGCAAAATCAATCCTCCATCAAGCAAAGGCCATATGTGGATTTTGGCCATCACTGATTATTTCACTAAGTGGGTGGAAGCTGTCCCGATGAAATCAGTAAACTCTAAAGATGTCATCAACTTTGTGAAAGAGCACGTCATCCATAGATTCGGGATTCCCCAAACTATCACGACCGATGGGGGTTCGGTCTTTATTTCTCAGGAGTTTAGAAAGTTCTGTGAGGACATGGGGATTAAGCTGATCAGATCATCTCCATACTATGCGCAGGCTAATGGGCAAGCTGAAGCATCCAACCAGAGCCTCATCAAACTGATCAAGAGAAAAGTCGATGAGCACCCTAGGCGTTGGCATGAGGTTTTGTCAGAGGCATTATGGGCTTATCGCATGTCATGCCATGGGGCGATTAAAACTTCGCCATACCATCTAGTATATGGACAAGAAGCCGTATTGCCTTGGGAAATTACGGCTGGGTCGAGACGGGTCGCTTTTCAGGACGATCTAACGACTGAAGAATACGCAACCCTGATGAGTGACAGTGTGGAGGATTTAACCGAGCTCAGGCTATGGTCACTGGAGAAAATCAAAGAGAATAAGGCCAAGGTAGCTCGTGCATATAACAAGAAAGTGAGGCCAAAGGAGTTCCACGTTGGTGATCTGGTATGGGAAGCAGTGTTGCCCTTGGGGACTAAGGATGCAACATATGGTAAATGGTCTCCAAATTGGCACGGGCCGTACAAGGTCGATCAAGTTTTAAGAGGAAACGCATACATGCTCGAGCAGCTGGACGGCGTAAAATTCCCAGTGGCGGTCAACGGTCAACATCTCAAGAAATATTTCCCAAGCATGTGGGATGTTGGACAGTAAAACTTGAAGGGCCGATACATGGAATCGGCTAAGTAAAGCACGTGAGACGATGGGTAAAAATGTGGGGGGGCCGATTCTGAAAATCGGCCGAATAAAAGCAAAAATACATAGCCGATGCACGGTCATCGACTCTGGAGGTTCACATATGTTACAAACAGATGCTAGTTCGCGCATACAAGCTGCTGAAGAAATGCTTCGAAGGCATGGAGGGCGTCAGTACGGACACGATCCACCTCGGCGATCTCAGCTTCGTCATCTTCGTCCTTGCCCTTCATGAGCTGCTTGCTCAGGGCACGTATGTCTGCCAGATCGGTCTTCAGTTGAGCTTTGAGGCCTTCCGCCTCGTTTTGGGAACGGGCTATGGATTCTTCCTTGTCACGAATGAGCTGTTTAGTCACCCGGACCTTCTCCTCAAGATCTTCCAACTCCCTTTTCAAGGATGCGAGCTCGCGGATCTTGGGAGGTGTCCGTTTTAGCATCCAGGGACGTCTTCTTCTCGTTGAGCTGCTGACATCTGCCTGCAATATCGGCCTTCAACGGAAGTTGGGCATGGCGCAGGTTGATCCTTTCACGAGCTGACTTCACCCGTGGCCCGAAGAAGGACAGATTTGCAACTGCCCAAAGCTTCACCTGCAATACTACTGGAAGATGGCCCTGGAGTTCGGCAAGGGCGCTCTTCACTTCCTCAGAACCCTCGATCAACTCCTCGATCGGGGAGGACAGCAAGGTTTTAAGACGCTGAAATTGAGGTAGAGCGGCCCCAGCTTGTGGCTCAGCGGGAGCAACAGAGGGAGTTGGTTCGATGGATTCAGGGTCGAACGACAGCAAACTTGAAGGATCGCAACTCTGGCAGCCAGAAAAGCGTCAGTATCTCGTCCAAACATGCTAGAATGAGCCGAAAGAACCTGAACGTACCTCTCCTAAGGTCGAGGGGATAGCCGAGGAGGAGACCATCGGTTCGTGTGTGGTTGCTGGAGGCTGGACGAGAATGGTAGCCGTTTCATCTACACCTTCGGGATTCCAGATCCGGCGTTAGCCTGCCTCGGTGTCCCGAAGACACCGATCATCTGCATGAAGGGTGTTCTCAGATATAAATAACGATAAATCGGCATCGAAAGGAAACAAGCGGGAAGAATTGAAGGATGGTGGTTATTGTAACCTCCTGCTCGACGAAGAAGCTTGTTGTCCTTTGAGCTCTCTTAGGACCCAGACGGCCCCGCCTACCTGGTGCTCGAGGCGGCGAGTTCGAGAGCCGACCTTTTCCTGGAAACCGATGGTGGTGAATCTGGCTGGTTCGGTGTGATGGTCCTCTCAGAATCCGTTGGGCCTAGTTCTCCTCGATTAGTCTGGGTTTCCTCACTGGAGGTGTCTTCAACGGAAGCCTGTAAAAGAGGAGAACCAGTAAGCGCGAGCATGTCTGCAAGAATGAAGAATGACAAGGATCGACCAAGGCCTGAATTAGCTTACATGCGAGCTGTCTGGAGAAGGGCTCTGGTGCCTCAAAGTCTTCCTGGCAGCTACCTTCCTCACCATCGTCCTGGTTTTAGTCGGAACTCGAGGAGCAGCTGATTTAGGAGCTGCTGGTTTCTTGGAAGCCGATTGTGGGGTTATCGGCTGTTTCTGCATTATGACCTTTTTCAGAGGTGGCGAGTCTTTGCAGAAAAGAACCACATGGGCTGGCGGGAAGGACTCGAAAGGGGAGCCATCGCTGTGCGTAGGCTCAGGGCCATCTTGTTGCTGCAAAGAGAAAGAGTGGATTAATAAAAGGATCAATTGCAGGTTGCATCAAGAAAATTTGCAAGTAGTGGTACCTGGTCCACGGGGATATCATAGTCCGCGTCGATCTGTTTCAATAACGGTCCCAGAGCCTTCCTGAAGGCGTGGGTTTTCCACATCATCCACCAGTCTTCGAAGCCGTCAGTTGATGAAGAGAGGGTGAGGTCATTTGGAATAGGGATGGTTAGAGCATCAAAGAAAGAGTAACACCTCTGGCTGGTGAGAGGATCAGGCAGGTCGGCTCTGCACTCCGTGAGATGATGGAGAAAGAAATGGGGAGGTACTTGCCCAAGGCCAAATTGCCGGGCCACTACGACCGGCTGGTAGAATTCATACCGTGCTTGATAATTACATTGGATGTGCTCATGCCAACTGGAAGGAAACAGGGACGGATCACAATGGAAAAGAGTTGCCGAGTGCTGGTGTCATCGGCAAAATTATCCAGCCTGAAGGAGAGTGGATTTTCGAAATGTTCAGATTCTTCCATGTAAGGGAAGAAGGTAGGATTGTCCAGGCCTCGGAAGAAAGTGCTGAACCACTTGGCTGCTTCCTTAGGGGATAGTTTGCTGCCTGGCAGCCTGTACAAAGCTTGGCCATAACTAGTACATCGGATCTGTTTCCCTTTAACATCTGGAAAAGTACAACTCGCCAAAAGGGGGAAGTCTGGGATGTGGTTTTGGAAGTACAGCTGAGCCCATAACTGAATGAACCACCAAGGTCCACCTGTTTTAACTGCTATGCCAGAGAACAGCTTAACAGACATCAATTGGAGGTATCGATAGACTTCTCCAAGAAACAATTTGCCGAGGCCAAGTTGAGTACCTTTGGCCAGTTCATGGGCTAAGGAGAGATAGTTTTTGGTTGGAGCGAGGGAAGGGCCACAGAAGATGAAATGCTCTAGCCAGAAGTTGAGAAAGGCTGTATGTTCTTTCTCTAAAACAGGGCCCTTTGTTTTCATATGGCGTTGGAGATAAGCACCCCAACTTGTACAGTCTGTTTTGGAAGACAGTTTGTAGGGGACTGTGGTCAGTTTGAAAGCGAGGGCTGGGTGATGTAACATCTAGACCAGTGATCATCACCACGTCTAACAAGGTTGGTGACATAGGGCCATGGCGAACATAAAGCAATTGAGCGTCGGACCGAAGTAGCCGATGGTTTTGAGAAGATTCTCGTGTTTTTCAAGAGGAGATAACGATAGATGCAAAGCATCGGCTATTCCCAAAGTTTCCCATTGGGATTGGTAAGCTCTAGCTACCCTACTGAACCAAGAAACCCAATGTTCAGGGGGATTAGGCCAGGCTCGCAAGCAGTCGGCCCAAGAGTTCAGATCTAGGTCTTGGCTTACGAAGGGGATTCTATTTGCTTCGCAAGAAATCAGATTGGCGGGACTAGAATCTGTACGAGGGCCAAGACAGAGAGAATTTGGGAGAGAAGGATGCGGAAGCAGAATGTCTGAGACCTAGAAAATTTAATGGTGGAATAAAGGCATTAATTCAGGTGTTCGCCATCAAGTTCTAACATTGCGTTCAGACTGTGAGGGGTAAGCGTACCTTCAGACCGGAGACCTCTGGATTGGTGTTGGACGATTCTGCCATCTGGTTTGCCGGCGGAGATGGATCTGTGCAGATTAAGGATTGAGGGTTCTTGTTGCTGTGAGCTCAATCTGTTCGTTGGGCAGCTGGGGATCTAGGTCGCCCTTTTTGAAGAGAGTCGCAGGTTACCGTTTGAAACCAAGAAGTGGCCGTTTAGGTTTGCCTAAATATGCGACTAAGTTTGACCTTGTCAACGATTTCGGAAAAGCCGATGTGCATCGGCTCTTTGAGTTGTAACTTGGTTGACTGTGAGAACATGACAAGGTGAAAGCCGATGCGTTGCTATCGGCTCCTGGGGCATCGACTTATTTATGTTATCGACAAAATTGGGACGGAAGAACAATCTGCGAGAAACGGATTCTTCATTCATTCATTCAAAAGCAGATTGCTTACAAGCGACTGATGGATTACAAAAGGGAGCCTACTACTACTACGACTACTACTACTGGTTCCTAATCTAGGCCGAGGTCGTCGTCGCTGCCGTCGCCGCCGTCTTGTGCGCTATCCTCAGCGCTGCTACCGGCGTCGTCTCCGCTGCTGCTGCTGAAGAAGCCAGCAGGGGCCTCCTCGTCCTCGTCGTCGTCGTCTTCGCTGGACCCGGTGCGGAAGTACTTCACCGGCTGGTACTCTTCGGAGGAGGTGTCCTCCTCTTCCTCCTCTTCTTCGGAGGAGTCGACGCCGTCCCAAGACCAAGCATCATCGCTGCTCTTCGCCTCCAGTTCCCCGTCAACGAGGAACTGTAGGCTCTCCTCGCCATCGGTCATGGACGCGTCGTCCTCCGACCAGACAGCGAAGTCCCAACCCCTCTCGTCCCACCATTGTGGGGCGAGAGTGTTGTACGCCGCCATCGGCGGGTGTTCTGGCGTCGGCTCTCGGTCGCTCATCGAGTTGGAGGCGTGGGAGGACAGGCCAGAGGAAGCAGAGGAGGCCATGGCGAAGAAACAGGGTTTTTTCGGCGGAGGAAGAAGGGTTTCTGGCAACTGGAGGAAGATGGGGACTGCGAACTGTTCAGGCGGATTTAAATAAGGGGAATAGTGGAGAGACGGTTCAATGCCATAGCGGTTTCCCAGATTGCACTGCCAAAATCGTCAAATCATGCACTGCGCAGGAGTTGAGAAGACAGGGCATCATGATGAAGGGGTAGCGTGACGATTCTGTTCTGCCACGCATTCTGTCGACGCGCAGCCCGATAAAAAAAAAGAGGAGAAGAAGAAAATAAAAACACACAGAGTGGTTTTGGAATTATCATTGCCAAAACCAGGGGGGCATGTGTTATCGCCGTATTTTGACCAAAGACGGAGATGGGCCGTGATCAAGATGGGCTTGGAAGATACGTATATTCAACGTGTTGTTGAATCGGCCTAGTGTGTGGATTTGGGCTAAATTGCCCGTGTATCTTGTATCATAGTAAGTTTCGTATTTGTTTAGGTTTCGTTTATGTTTAGATAGAGTTGTAGAGTTATTCCAAAAAGTAGAGAGTCTCCGGACTATAAATATGTACCTAAGGTTATTGAGAAAAGGAGGACAATCACGTTCACAACAAACACAATCTCGGCGCATCGCCACCCCTTGTTTCTAGGGTTTCTTTCGGGTAAGTGTCATGCTGCCTAGATCGCATCTTGCGATCTAGGCAGTATCTACTTATGCGTTACCTGGTTTTACTCGTACTGAAGCGTTGTTGATGGCGAGTAATACCATTATCATAGATTGTTTGAGGCTAGCATCGGTGTTTTTCGTTATTATCATTGAAGTTATGCTACCTCTAGTTACCTCGCTACCTTTGCACCTCTTCCCAAGTGCAAGGGTAGCATCCTGCTTGATCTTTATTTAGTTGTTTCGATCTGTTATAGTTGTGCCTTGTTCACCAAGGTTTAGTTTAATATCTACGTAGCCAGGCCTTACAAACGGGTTGAACGATCCAGTAGCACGTAGGGACGTGGTTTATTCGTTCTAGAGAAGTTGTTCCGGTAATTGACTTAAAGTTAGTTATTAGGCCTTTTCTAGGGTTAATATTCTTCATCTTTTGTACATACCAGGCTCAATTACGTGTAGGACGTTCGATTCGTAGTGAAAACATTAAACTGTCAGATCGATTTAGCTTGTAGTGATCAAGCAAAACCCCATGTTATCGTAAATCTAATGCGTAACCATGGGCGATCGGCTCTAGGAGCCGATTCTGAAACACAGGAGCCGGTCACGGCTCGAATTTTACGTGATACTTGTTTACCATGCAGAAATCAATCGGAGCAATCCTTCACCTTCCGACCAGGTATAGGTCAGGTGGCATCTCGAACCAAGCCAGGACGTGTGCCGGAGTTTTGCGGGCCGTCGCCCGAGGGACCAGGGCCCACCAGCAGTCCTGGGAGCCTCCCGGCTCTTCGTGTTGCTCGTCGCTGCTCGCCGGTGGGTTTTGGCAGGCAACAGTACCTCGTATTTATTTATAGACGCTAGTACCGACCAAGGATACGAGGAAGAAGGAGGATACTACGAGGAAGAAGCCGAGGAGAACTTCAACCACTGCTCTACACAAGGCAAGTTATTGACTTTGCAAGCCTATACTTGCAATCTTGCAAGCCTTACTATATAAGTTGACCTAGCAAGCTTACACCTTGAGACACACCATCCTAGTTTTACTTGCAAGCTTAATATTTTATTTATTTATCAAAGCTTTCTATTAAAAGTTTACTTAGTGGCTTGTAGATTTCACAAAGATATTTAAAGGTAGCATAAAGAGCATAAAACTTGGCCTAAGTTAGATAATCTTGATGACATCCTGAGGCATGAGATTGAACTTAGATAAGATACACTTGCTTATCACCCCTCATTAGTGTTTATCCCCCAGTTATAGATGCTAGTGCTAAGCATAAAACTTGATCAACTTTAGATGGGAATACTTGGTGAAAATGGTTATGAAAACCTTAGAATGATGAGCCGTTCTATTGAAATATTTTTCCATGTGTTCTTGAACACCAGATGATTTTGAGGATGAAAATGTTAAGGCATGAGCCTTAGCCCTTTATAAAACTGATGGTTGTTTGGATGCGATACCATTCCAATTTTACCGTACAACCACAATACCCGAAATTTGGGTAGGGCTTGACTGGAAATTTATATACCTTAGTATGGGTTCCCTTGCGGCCTAGGTCTGAGCTGAGGCTACCTTGTGAAGATTGTTCACTTGTGCAGTTCCCAAGATGACAGTTGGTCATGGTTGGGAGGCCAAACTCACAGGAGAGGTGCCTATACTAGGGCGTGTAATTGAAAGGTTAGGATTGATTATCCGCATACTGAGTATGGTGAATTCAGGATTGTTCCTGACAGATGTATCGAATGTTGTGGTGAAAGTGTACCACCTCTGCAGAGTGTCAAACTATTCGAATAGCCGCGTCCGCGGTTATGGAGAGTTGGAGTGGCCATATTGTTCCGTCGTCAGATGTTTTCATAATGACTTGTGAAATGAATTATGATTTTGACTTGACCACAATAGAGTTGTGACATGAAATTCAAGTTCCCACTTTGGTGTTATAAAACTTTCAATTAGCTTTCTTTGCTTCTGAACTTAGTTAAGGTAAATCTGGCTTTTTTCAAAACAACCTAGAGCTCTGTATCCTAGTCAAAACCACTTCACTTGTTAGTATTAGTTTGCGAGTACTTAAAGAGTACTCATGGCTTTGTCCCTGGCTATTCCTATGGCTAGACTATGAAGAGGAGTATCAGTAAGATGGACAACAAGAAGGTTACGACAATTAGGATCATCTCCCATCGTCAGCATTGCCAGTGACCATGAAGATGGAGCTTCGCCCATGCTATCATTATTATTACGTTATTCCGCTGCTTTAATTGTATTAAGACTGGATCATGAGATCCTTATTTGTGTAAGACCGTATGTATGGTTTGTAATGGATGATGTACTGTGATATCCAATCTGTTATGTCTCGCAAAAATGGTAATCCTGGGATTGCAATGTATGGCATAACAAGCATCTGTGATTAAAAATCTGGGTGTTGACAAGTTGGTATCAGAGCCATCCTGACCATAGGAGACCCTAGTTTAGAATGGATGTTTGAATCAAAAACTTAGTTTCAAAACCAAGGAAGTGAGTATTTATGAAAACTTATTCTCATTCTTATCACTTAGACTCTTTCATGAAAATTCATGGTCCTCAAAATTTCTTGCAAAATTACATAAAATTTGACACACTTGATCACTCTACTAACTTACTCATCCTATATTCTTATAGATGGACGTGAAGTATGGCAAGTTTTATCAATTGGGGAATGGAGGAGACCTCATCTTTGAGCGTGACTTGGACCAGCTTTCAGAGATGCTGGAGTGTCCGCACCCCGAGTTCTTCGGAGCTCAGCTCAATGATCAGGAAGGAGAGGATTTGCAGTGGCTAGTTGTTGCAAGTCTCCGGGGAAAGATTGAAGCCCCCACCTCAGAGGGAATTCAGTTCATCTTGAGAGATAACAACTGGCTCGATGGACTTGCCAGGGCCATGCAGGAAGCTCTTTCCCGTATGTGTGGGAAGAGTAACGATCAAATCAAGGGTACCCACTTTGAGTTCTACCCAAGGCGTGATATTATGGGACAGCCACTGGAGGCCCCATACCACACAAGATGAAGAGTCAATTGGACCACCTCAGCTTCATGATGTATGACCGTCAGAAGGAGTTGGACAATGCACGCTCCTACGCCAACCACAAGTACGCCATCGCCGCCAAGAAGGATCAGACCATTGCCATGCTAGTGAAGGATCGCCAGTCTCGTCGCCGTCAGCTTGACAAGAAGGAGAGCATCATTGCCCGTCTTCACCACCGGATCATGGATTTGGAGGAGACTATCCACGAGAGAGACATATAGTTGGAGGAGAGGGAGAATGCAGGGGAAGACCTTCGTGGAGACCCCTACTCCTATCTCAGCGATGATGATGACTTTCTGGAGGATCAGGCCATGGAGTTCTTCACTGATGAGGATGACTTATCCTTCATCGATGATGATGATGAGGATGATGAGGACACTTACTCCAAGGAGTAGTAGCACTTGAGCACTTGTGTTTGTGAGTTGTATTCGGTCCCATTGTATCGTAGTTTCACAGAATGGTTCTTAAAACCATCTGTTTTCCTTTGTTGTGGTGTGTGTTGTATCGTGTGCCATGAATGAATGAATGAATGAATGAAAAGCAAGTCGCTAGAAAAATCTGAGTCAAACTTTGAAAACTTTTCAAACCCAAAACCCCGAACCTTAGAAATTTCCCTCTTTTCTCATGACCTATCTTAATCTTCAGATGCCTCGCGGAGGAAGCACTTCATCCCCAGACCCGATGTTGCAACTCTTGCAAATGTTGGTTTCTGACCGCGAAGCCGAAAGAGCCGAACGTCAAGCCAACTTAGCCACCCTTCAACAAATAGCTTAGATGGCCAACAACAATCAAGGCCATGGAAATCAGGGCAATCATGGATCTAAGCTCAAGAATTTCTAGAACACCAATCCACCCGTTTTCACTAAGTCAGAAGAGCCCCTAGATGCAGATGATTGGTTGCAAACCATGGAGAACAATCCGGAAGTTGCAGGAGTGGAAGCTAACGAGAAAGTGTTGTTTGGTACCCACTACCTGGCCGGAGATGCAAGAGCATGGTGGAACAGCGTTCGCGCGATGACAGGAGGTCAAATGATGACTTGGGAAGAGTTCAAAGTCAAGTTCAGCAGAACCCATGTGCCACCGGGTTTGATCAAGAGGATGAGAGATGAATTCAGGGAACTGAAGCAAGGCAGGATGACAGTAGTTGAGTATCGTGACAAATTTTTGTCCTTGGCTAGGTATTCACCAGATGAGATAGATACTGAAGCCAATAAGAAGGAGAGATTCCTGAATGGTTTGCACGATGAGATGCAGACAGTGTTAGTCAATATCCCCTTTGCTGATATTGAAGCCTTAGTGGATTCTGCCATTCAGATGGAAGGAAAGGTCAACCAAGCTAATGAGAACCGCAAGTGTCGCATGATGCATCAACCAGGAAACTACCATTCACCAAAGTATCGCCCCAACCCATCTCCAGGATTTGCCCCAAGAACAAACAGACCCCGATGAACCGTCCAACCTACCCCAACTGTGGAAACCCAAGGCCCGGAGGAAACCACAACAACCCCGGCAACCCCAGCAATTTCAACCGTGCACCACCTAAGTTCAACAACAACAATGTCGCCACCAACACCAACACTGCCCCAAGGACTGGAAGCAATGTTGTGCCTGTTGCAGCAAAGGACAAGTCGCAATTGACTTGTTATGAATGTGGAACCAAAGGTCACTACTCCAATGAGTGCCCCAAGAAGATTGCCGCAGCCCCCAATGCAAATGCCCCAGTTCAGCAACAACATCGTGTTCAACCCGGAAGAAGGTTTTCCCTAGGGAATTCACTCAACCGCAACGGCCGTCTATTTCTCATGCATGTTGAAGAAGCCCAAGAAGCGCCCGATGTCGTGCTGGGTATGTTTTATGTTAACTCAGTACTTGCAAGAGTGTTGTTTGATTCTGGAGCATCGCACTCGTTTGTTACTGAAGAATTTGCATGCACTAGTAAGATTCAACCCACCAAATTGAAGCATGTCATGATAGTTCAAATATCTGGTTCAACCACCAAAGCTAGACAAATTTGCAAAGCCGTACCTATCTGAATCCATGGCATAGATTTTTATGCTAATCTAATAGTACTCAGAACTAAAGGTTTGGAAGTAGTACTTGGAATGCATTGGATGTCCAAACATAAAGGATTAATTGACTGTGCCAAGAAAGCCATAACAATGACCAGTACAACCGGAATATCAGTTGAGCATATATCTGAAACCTTGCCTCGTCAATTCAAGTGAAACAAGAGTATAGCCCAGCCAACCATTGACCAAGTCCGGATAGTCTATGAATACCCCGATGTGTATCTAGATGTTTTTCCCGGTATGCCCCCAGATCGGGATATCGAGTTTATCATTGAAATAATCCCTGGAACCGGACCCATAGCGCAGAGACCATATAGTATGAACCTGTCTAAATTAGTGGAGCTGAAGAAGAAACTAGATGCTATGCTGGAGATAGGATTGATCCAACCAAGTGCGTCGCCATGGATATCACCTGTCTTGTTTGTGGATAAGAAAGATGGAGGTAAACGTTTATGTATGGATTATCGGAAGTTAAATGATATCACCATCAAGAAAAAGTACCCGTTGCCAAAGATAGAAGACCTGTTTGACTAGTTGACTGGTGCCAAAGTTTTTTCTAAGATTGATCTTAGAACTGGTTATCATCAACTCAAGATTCGAGCAGAGGATATCCCCAAGACTGCTTTTACCACCAGATATGGACTGTATGAGTACACAGTCATGTCTTTTGGATTAACCAATGCCTCCGCTTATTTCATGAACCTCATGAATAAGATTTTTATGGAATCCTTGGATAAGTTTGTCGTTGTTTTCATCGATGACATTCTGATTTATTCCAAATCAGAAGAAGAACATGAGCTACACCAAAGGACCATCCTTGGAACCCTTAGAGGGCATCAGTTGTATGCCAAGTTTAGAAAATGTGAATTCAGGTTATAGGAGGTAGGATTCCTCGGACATATTATATCGTCCGGAGGAATTGCCGTTGACCCTGCAAAGGTGAAGGATGTTGAAGATTGGCAAGCCCCAACCACTCAAACCCAAGTTCGTGCATTTCTCGGATTAGGGGATACTACCGCAAGTTCGTAGAAGGATTCTCGAGTATCGCTAGACCCATGACCCAATTGCTGATGAAGGAAAAGAATTTTGAATGGACAGACAAATGTGAAGCAAGTTTTCAGGAACTCGAGAGGAGATTGATTTCATCCCCAATCTTGATCATGCCAGATATTACGAAGCCCTTTGATGTATATTGTGACGCATCCAAGATCGGTCTCGGATGTGTGTTGATGCAAGAAGGCAAAGTTATATCTTACCTATCCCGACAGCTGAAGAAACATGAACAGAATTATCCAACTCATGACCTTGAACTCGCAGCCCTAGTTCTAGCCCTGAAGACATGGAGGCATTAACTTATGGGAAACCGTTGTGAAATTTATTCGGATCACAAGAGCCTGAAGTATATATTCACTCAGAAGGAGCTGAATATGAGGCAGAGAAGATGGATTGAGCTAATCAAGGACTATGATCTGGACATTCACTATCACCCCGGTAAAACCAATGTGGTAGCAGATGCCCTTAGCAGATTGCCGTGCCGCTTGAACTCCATGATTCTAAAGGAGCAACCAAGCTTGCACAAGGAGATGGAAGATTTTAGAATGGAATTAGTAAGTGAAGGATTTTTGGCTAGCATAGAACTTCAACTCACTTTGATCAGTCAGCTCAAGGAGGAGCAGAAAGGAAATGCTAGTATCGACGGGATCAAATGTCGTATCGGTGCAGGCAAAGTACCCGGATTCACCGAGGATGAAGAAGGAGTTCTGTGGTACAAAGGATGTCTATGTGTACCAGCTGACTCAGAATTGAAGCAGGATATTTTGAAAGAGGCCCATGATACTCTTTATTCTATCCACCCCGGAGGAACGAAGATGTATCAGGATTTGAAAGAGCAATTTTGGTGGCATAAGATGAAGAGAGAAATCGGAAGCTACATCGCCAAGTGTGATATTTTTCAGAGAGTCAAGGTGGGACATCAAAGACCCGCAGGACTGTTACAACCATTGCAGATTCCAGAATGGAAGTGGGATTCCGTTGGAATGGACTTTATCACCGGATTGCCTACTTCTAGTAGGGGAAATGACTCTATTTGGCTCATAGTTGAAAGATTGTCCAAGGTAGCCCATTTCTTACTGGTCAAGACCACCTACCAAAGTTTGAAGCTAGCAGAGTTATACATCACTAGAATCATCAGTTGGCACGGAGTCCCCAAGAACATCATATCAGATCGAGGAACTAAATTTACCTCGAGATTCTAGAAGAAAGTCCAAGAAGGACTAGGAACAAGACTGGATTTCAGCACAACGTATCACCCTCAAACCGATGGACAAACGGAGCGAGTAAATCAAATACTCGAAGATATGTTGATAGCATGTGTGCTAGAGTATGGATCTAAATGGGAAGACTGTCTGGCTTTCGCAGAATTTTCATACAATAACAGTTATCAAGCTAGTTTGCAAATGGACCCATTTGAGTTCATGTATGGAAGGAAGTGTCGTACCCCTTTGAATTGGTCGGAAGTAGGAGAGAGTCAGATCTTCGGACCCGACATCCTATGAGAAGCAAAAGAGAAAGTTCACAAGATTCATGAGCACCTCAAGACCGCCCAGTCAAGACAGAAGAGTTACGCCGACAAGAGACGTCGAGACCTCACTTTCAATATCGGAGATTTTGTGTATCTCAAAGTGTCCCCTTTGAAAGGAATGCAGCGTTTCCAGCTCAAAGGAAAGCTAGCCCCTATATAGATCGGACACTTCAAGATTCTGAATCGTCGAGGACAAGTATCATATCAATTGGAACTGCCAGAGGACATGTCAGCAGTGCACAATGTGTTCCATATATCGTTACTTTCGCAAATGCCTTGAAGTTTCAGAGAAGATCGATGTTTCCAAGAACATTGATCACCACACCATAGAGATCAACAATGACCTGACGTATCCCAAAGTACCCATCCGTATTTTGGAGGAAGATTTCAGAACCACCAGAACCTGAAGCATCAAGTTTCTCAATATTGAGTGTAGTAACCACACTGAAGAAGAAGCTACCTGGGAGCGAGAAGATCACATAAGGACGGAGTTTCCCGATCTCTTTAAATCCTAGGTAATCTTTTTTCTTCTTTTTCAAATCTCGGGACGAGATTTTGTTTAAGGAGGGAAGGTTTGTAACATCCCAAAAATCTTGATCATGATTATCAAATTCTAATCACTGAAATTAGGGTTAAAAAAACTTTGATTAAATAAAAACCAAATGAATGCATGTGTGTATGTGATGATTGTATGAATGCATGAATGGACTTGTGTGATTAACCTAAATAACAAGGAATGGTTTAATGATGGAAATAACATCATCTAAAACATTTCCAAGCAGAAACAAATCAATAGAAAATCAAAATCAAAACAAATAAAGCAAATGGTCATTTTTGCCAATCTTGCTCACTAGGTCACTTTGAGTGTTTCTAGTCCAATATTTCAAATAGAAACTTTTCCATTTCTTTTCACCCCTTGCAATACCAAGTAAAATTGAATCAAAACCCACCTTTCAAACTTGCAGAAACATTTGGCAACTTGATTCAAATCACAATTGAAAATTGAATCTATAACATATGTGAAGATCACACATTTTCTTAACCCAACCAAACTAGTGCCCCTTGACCAATCCAACTGACTAGAGAATCCCTAGTATGTACCTAGCAAACCCACCAAGTTTGAATCCAAAACTCAAATTTGAATTTCTGTCGGCCATTTCATCTAACACCTTGTAATCAGCAAACAAACAAACAAACATCAAACACTATTAGTAGCAGTAATTTTGGCCAACCTTGTCCCCTCTCTAGCTGACTCTACACTCTCAGTAGATGATCAAACTAATTAACTATCCTTAGCATCACTGTGAGCATGTATATCCATCAATGGTGACCATGATGAGAGAACCCTTGCCACCCCCATATCTCCAGCGAGCTACGAGAAGCTCTAGCATCGCCAACCTTGTCTGGAGCACTAACCACCATCCACCGCCACCCCATGTCCAACGCTCTAGTCTTGCCAGCCCCTGGACCACATGACAAGCTCGTGCCCAGCTTCTCTGTGTGCGTGCCGAGAGCGCGCCAGTGCACCATCAGCGACACGAGCCCACAACCGCACGCCACCCTTGCCGCTTGTGTGTGTGATCGCCAGCACCCCAGCAACCCGCCAGACAACCCCGTTTGCCGCCGCACGGACCATGGATGATGTGCGCCATTAAACTTGCCGTCGGACCCGCTAGAATGGCGCGACGTTCCGACCGTTCCTCACCGCCCCACACCTCGCCATCAAGCCGTTGAGCTTCGCCAGGAGGCAACACACCGCCCCCTATCGTCGCCCATGCCATTAGCATGCTGTGCCGACGACCACGACGAGCTCCACCCGCGCCCGTCGATCCCCTTCAGGAACTATAAAAGGAGGCCACCCCCGTTCGATTTGAGCACACCATCTCACTCCCCACATCTCACTGATCACACTCACTCCTAGAGAAAGGTGAGCATCAGGTGGCCGGAATTTCACCAGAGTTCGCCGCTGTAGAGGAGGAGAGGCGCCGTCGATTGGAGCCGCCCCAGGAGGAGTTGCCGGTACCAGGAGGATCACCGTCTTTGACTTCGTCGTTCGCCCCCATCACCGACCATCGCCGGAGCCCCGGTGAGCCACTATCGACCCCCACTAGCCGCGGTAGGGTTCAACCTCGCTGCGTCCTATTCAGGCGTGGACGATGAACCACAACCGTAGGATTAGAGCTAGATCGCATGACCCTAATTGCCCCGTACCGCTTCACCACTCCCTGTCTTAGTGACGAGTGGGGATAACCACTTACTCAGCTCGCGCGCACTGTGCATAGTGGGCCGGCCCAATTAAACCTCCCGCGCGACCTAGCAATTCAAACTTAGGTTTATCAATTTAGTTTCAAAATCAGTTTTGTACCTAGATTCAAAAATCAACCCAGATTGATTCACTGAACCAAAATGCATGAAACCAATTTTGTTAGAAAGGTACTGGAGTGCTTAATCCAAGCCCGTTGGATTCAAAACAATTAGAATTGCAGATCACCCATAGTAAAAATAAGAAGGCAGAAGCTTTTCTGCATTCAAACATCTTTGAAAATTCAAGCATAAAAGCTTTTGAGTTGATTCCAACTCTCAAAAATCACATATAACCATACCTTTCAGAATATATAAAAATTCTAGGTTTACTTACAGAAATAATGGTCAAGCAATAAATGAATGCATGATAGGCATTTCTAGTCACTTTAATTAATTAAAATAAAAGGTTAAACTTTATTAAATTGTGACACCACTTTAAATCACATTCCCATGTACTGAAATGTGTGGTGATGACATGTGTCAACATGATCCCATGTTTGAGTTGGAGAATATTAAATATTAAGTAGTTTTTCAATGAGTAGAAATTACTTTTCTAAAATAAAATAAATAAGATAAGTGCTTCAATCTTTGTGATAATAGTGATGATTCTAGATCATCTAGTGTGAACCTTTGTGTGCTAAATAGAGAAGTTAAGAATTGTGTGGTGATTGTGTACCTCATATTTATTTATAGACGCTAGTACCGACCAAGGATACGAGGAAGAAGGAGGAAACTACGAGGAAGAAGCAGAGGAGAACTTCAACCACTGCTCTACACAAGGCAAGCTATTGACTTTGCAAGCCTATACTTGCAATATTGCAAGCCTTACTATATAAGTTGACCTAGCAAGCTTACACCTTGATGACACACCATCCTAGTTTTACTTGCAAGCTTAATATTTTATATCCTTATCAAAGCTTTCTATCAAAAGTTTACTTAGTGGCTTATAGATTTCAAAAAGATATTTAAAGGTAACATAAAGAGCATAAAACTTCACCTAAGTTAGATAATTTTGATGTCATCCTGAGGCATGAGATTGAACTTAGATAAGATACACTTGCTTATCACCCCTCATTAGTGTTTATCCCCCAGTTATAGATGCTAGTGCTAAGCATAAAACTGGATCAACTTTAGATGGGAGTACTTGGTGAAAATGGTTATGAAAACCTTCGAATGATGAGTCATTCTATTGAAATATTTTGCCATGTGTTCTTGAACACCAGATGATTTTGAGGATGAAAATGTTAAGGCATGAGCCTCAGGCCTATATAAAACTGATGGTTGATGGGGGAATACCAATCGGGGTATACCCACGAAGCGGATTCGCCAGCTGGATCGAGCCGACTGAAGCCAAGCCCAGAGCGGGTCGACTCGCCCAATACGGCGAGTGGCGTCTTGGACCCTGCACGATCGGGCGCCGATCGAGGCCCAAGGCAGCGACTCAATAGAAAGCCCACTAAAGCACTTGTAAACCCTAACTGGCTGCATATATAAAGCCACCAAGGGCACCCCCAAGGGGTACGTCATATTAGATCTAGTCTCCCCCACCGCCTCCGGCGACTCCATTGTAAACCAATCTATGATCATATACTGATTGATAGCAGGACGTAGCGATCCTCCACCGAGGGACGTGAACTGGGTACATCGTGTGCCAATCTCGCCCCGGATTCTCCTCACGCCTTGCTCCTCTCGTAAGCTACCCCCAGTAGCATCTGCCGTGCAATACCACGACAGTTGGCGCCCACCGTGGGGCAAGCGGTGCTTGGAGGGTGATAATCCGGGCGGGATCCCTTAGTGCCAACAGCGGCCAGATCGCATCTGGCGTGCCATCTGATCGCCGCCTGTTGAGACTTCAGCAGGCGTGTGCCGTGGAGAAATAATCTAGTGCACCCGCACGATCAGCTGCAATCTGAATTTTCTATTCAATCTCACGTCTTTCATTGATTGCTCTACGGGTTAATTTACTTACTTGGATCTAACCTTGTGCTTTGTGCTTGTATCATATGCATCCTTTGGAGTATTTATCCATCGATGCAGGATATATTGGATCAGAATAATTCATGCCGACAGCGGCGGCCAGGTCGGGGATCACGCCCTGCACCGATGAAGGATTGATCCTAGATACAGCCACAGTCCGTGTTTGCCGGCGATCGAGCGGAAGCGATTGAATTCTACAACGAAGGTTCGATCCGACGCGATGGTTAGCAGTATGCGTTCGATACCGCTCAGCAGTCCAACGCCGCCAGAGCGACAAGGGCAATGATCAGCTCTTCTATTCCAATCTCTCTTTTATTAATTAATCTGCTAATTAGTTATTTCGTTTGATGTAACCTTCTGCCTGCCAAGCGACGGGACCGCTTGGAGGATTGATAAACCAATCACGATTGGATCGGGGCTGTTAAAGCGATCGTGACATCCCTAGCAAAGAATAAAAGGCCCTATCGAGCAGACAACCCAGGCAGCCATAGTCGGTGATATCTTCTCTTATATTTAAATTTTAATATGTATATATAATGTACGTCCTGTCCAATCGACAACCACTACGCGCATACAGATCAGTTTAAAATATCCAGTATTTGTCTATTTTGTATTCTTTCGATTTACTTTATTCTTCCTTAAATTATAGGAGATCATATAATTTGGCACGAGTACTAATCTCTTGTTTTATTTGGCCTATATACGAGGAACAAATTGATCAACACTGCACGTCTACACAAGGCGACATTAAAATTCAGCCTTGGCGACCTAAGGGCGCATGAAGCACCTCGACGGCAACACGCGAACGAAGCAGGCCCAACTAACTCTGCCATGCGAAGGTCTAATCGGACACGCTGACGTGGCCACTTTGAAAAACTCCAGCGATTGTGCTACCACCAGCTGCTTCACCGTCGTAGCTGCCTACATCGACGACTCGGCTATGGCCGAATAATTTTCTCCCAGTTGATCTTATTTTAAATATTTTATTTGTATACTAATAATCTTTTTACTAAATGTGTGTTGATGCATATGTGTAAAGAAGAAGCAAATTGCACTCTCGCGGCCCGGATGCGTGCGGCACGCCTACCCGCCGCGTACTCGCCACGTCCGGCGACTTGTCCATCGCGGACTCGACATGCTCCGGACCTCGCCTAAACGCGGACACGCTTAAACGCGGACTCGCTAGGCTCGGGGACTTGCCCGTTGCAGACTCGCCTGCCGCGTCGACATCGCCATAGCGCGATCTCCGTCTGCCACAACCCTCGCCATAGCGACCTCCGTCCGCGTTGACTTCGTGTCCGCTGCGTCGACTTCGCCATAGCGCGACCTCCGTCCGCCGCCGACTTCACCATAGCGACCTCCGTCCGCGCCGACTCCGTGTCCGCCGCCGACTTCGCTTATAGCGCGACCTCCGTCGCCAGCGTCGACTCCGTGTCCGCTGCGTCGACTTCGCCATAGCGACCTCCGTCGCCGTCGACTCCGTGTCCGCCGCGTCGACTTTTTCCGGCTAAACGTCGTGCGACCCTGTCCGCTATGACAAATGTGTACGCCGCACCTGCTAAGGGACCTCTATCGTCCGAGTCGCCAGAGAGGGTCGCATGCCACGCTGCATGGACTCACCATCGTGTCTCTTCCCCGGAAAAATCTATTCGCTTTGTCAACCTTTGAAAGAGCGACTCGCAACGGCCAAGTAGTGCAGACGAGGACTCACGAACCGAGCCTCGGTTCGTCCACGAAAAACGCTAACCGAGAGCCATCATTGGAGTCGCCTTGCTCGACTGGCCTTCCGGGCCAAGACAAATGGCAGTGCTACACAAACAGCACCATGTCCTCCTCAACCTTAGATAGCGCGACTCGCACGGCCAAGTACTGCGGACGAGGACTCGCAAACCGAGCCTCGGATCGTCCAGGAAGAACGCCAAGTCGAGAGCCATCTTTGGAGTCGCCATGCGACTGGCCCCCCGGGCCAAGACGAGAGACTCGCTGAAAAACAGCGCAATCAACATCATCGCGGACTCGCAATCATCGCGGACTCGCCACACTCGGGGACTCTCCCCTCGCGGATTCGCAATCATCGCGGACTCGCCACACTCGGGGACTCTCCCCTCGCGGACTAGCAATCATCGCGGACTCGCCATACTCGGGGACTCTCCCCTCGCGGATTCGCAATCATCGCGGACTCGCCACACTCGGGGACTCTCCCCTCGCGGACTAGCAATCATCGCGGACTCGCCACACTCGGGGACTCTCCCCTCGCGGACTCGCAATCATCGTAGACTCGGCGCTGCGTCGCCGACCGCTCGCCGCTGGGCCGCCGCCTTGCTCGCCGGTCGCCGACCTTGCCACTCGCCGCCGGGACTCGGCGCTGCCGTCGCTCGACCTCGCCACTCGCCGCGCTAGGGGGACTCGGCGCTCGCCGGTCGCTCGACCTCGCCATTCGCCACGCTCGGCAACAACCACTACTATTTTCAAAATATGAGCCTCGAGTCGCCTCTACAAGCCAACTCGAGCCTCGGGGACTACTCCTAGGCATGCTGCATGTACGCGTGGTTGCACGATCGCGGCTCTCCCTCTTTGATTCGTCACCACGGACTATCCCTCGCATACTCAACACGCTCGGGGACTCGCCGTCGCGGACTCGCCCTCGCGTACTCGACGCGCTCGGGGACTCGGCGCGCTACAGACAGCGGCACTCGCCGGTCGTTCGACCTCGCCGCTCGTCGTGCTCGGAGACTCGGCGCCCGTCGGTCGATCGACCGCCGCCAGCGCTCGGGACTCGGCGCCCGTCGGTCGCCGGCTCGCTGTTTCCGGTGACTCGGCGCCCGTTGGTTGCTCGTCTCGATGCTCGCGTCGCTCGACCTAGTCGCTCTCCGCTCGGTGTCGACGCTTGCCGGTCGCTCGACCTCGCCCCTCGCCGCGCTCGGGGACTCGGCGCCTGCCGGTCGCTCGACCTCGCCGCTCGTCGCGCTTGGGAACTCGGCACTCTACGGTCACTCGACCTCGCCACTCGCCACGCTCGGGGACTCGGAACGCTCCATGTTCTGGGACTCGCTGTAACTAGCGGCTTCACCGACACCCTACGTCTTTCGCCAACTGGTCATCACAGACTGGCTCACGCCGACTGCCTCCCACTTCATGATTCTTTTCTATGTTCAGGAGCTCGTCGCCGATTCGCCACGACCCATCGTCAAGACTCTCCGCGCCCTGCCTCAAGCCCACGTCGAATCGACAACGCTCGGGGACTACGATGGGGAATACCAATCGGGTATACCCACGGCGGATTCTCCATGGATCGAGCCGAAGCCAAGCCAGGCGGGTCGACCGCCTAATACGGCGAGTGGCGCGCGGCCGGACCAGACGATCGGGCGCCGATCGAGGCCCAAGGCAGCGACTCAATAGAAATCCCACTAAAGCACTTGTAAACCCTAAGCTGCATATATAAAGCCACCAAGGCACCCAAGGGTACGTCATATTAGATCTAGTCTCCCCGCCTCCCATGACTCCATTGTAAACCAATCTATGATCATATACTGATTGATAGCAGGACGTAGCGATCCTCCACCGAGGGGACGTGAACCTGGGTACATCGTGTGCCAATCTCGCTCCCGGATTCTCCTACGTCGCCTTGCTCCCTCTACGTAAGCTACCCCCAGTAGCATCTGCCGTGCAATACCACGACAATGGTTGTCTGGATGCGATACCATTCCAATTTTACCGTATAACCACAATACCCGAAATTTGGGTAGGGCTTGACTGGAAATTTGTATACCTTAGTATGGGTTTCCTTGCGGCCAAGGTCTGAGTTGAGGCTACCTTGTGAAGATTGTCCACCTGTGCAGTTCCCAAGATGACAGTTGGTCATGGTTGGGAGGCCAAACTCACATGAGAGGTGCCTATACTAGGGCGTGTAATTGAAAGGTTAGGATTGATTATCCGCATACTGAGTATGGTGAATTCAGGATTGTTCCTGACGGATGTATCGAATGTTGTGGTGAAAGTGTACCACCTCTGCAGAGTGTCAAACTATTTGAATAGCCGCGTCCGCGGTTATGGACAGTTGGAGTGGCCATACTGTTCCGTCGTCAGATGTTTTCAAAATTACTTGTGAAATGAATTATGATTTTGACTTGACCACAACAGAGTTGTGACACGAAATTCAAGTTCCCACTTGGGTGTTATAAAACTTTCAATTAGCTTTCTTTGCTTCTGAACTTAGTTAAGGTAAATCTGGATTTTTACGAAACAACCTAGAGCTTAGTATCCTACTCAAAACCACTTCACTTGTTAGTATTTGATTGAGAGTACTTAAAGAGTACTCATGGCTTTGTCCTTGGCTATTCCTGTGGCCAGACTATGAAGAGGAGTATCAGGAAGACAAATAGCAGGAAGGTTACGACAACTAGGATCATCTCCCATCGTCAGCATTGCCTATGACCATGAAGATGGAGCTTCGCCCACACTATCGTTATTATTACGTTATTCCGTTGCTTGAATTGTATTAAGACTGGATCATGATATCGTTATTTGTGTAAGACCGTATGTATTGTTTGTAATGGATGATGTACTGTTTTATCTAATCTGTTATGTCTCGCAAAAATGGTAATCCTGGGATTGCGATGTATGGCATAACAGGCATCTGTGATTTAAAATCCGGGTGTTGACATGGATGGACAAATCCCACTCTTGATCCATGTGCCTCAACACATACTTTCCAAACACTCAATGCCACCTTTATAACCACCCAGTTACGAAGTGGTGTTTGATGTCATCAAAGCATCCTTTCAGTGATGGTGCTTAGTGTCGTGGTGGTGGCATGGCAGATGCCATGGGTAGGATTAAGTTGGGGGCCGAATGGGTGCTTGTGGTCACCGGGGAGGGAGTGCACAGTCGAGCCATGCACGAAGAACAGGTAGAACTCTCCACACTCAACGATTTGATTGAAACCCCAAAGATTACAAGTGCTCTTTGAGTTGTATTGGCTTGAGTACTTGGCCCATGTTCTCTACTTGGTCCCTGTTCTCTACTTGGTCCAACCTCCTTCTACTACTGCTATGCCCTCCCTTATATAGGCAGTGATAGCTAGCTAATACCCCTTTGGATTCTAGGGTTTACTGTTTGGGTCTTGGTCCCTACCGTATGGGACGGGTTATGGGCTTGCCCTAAGCCCATAGGCCCGTTCCATAAAGCTTGACAGCTAACGGTCTTCTGGTATGCTGCTTCTTATTCTTTTTGGCGCCATACAGTTACTTTGTACGTCAGCGCTTGCTTTGGGCGTCACCCGACTCCTTTTCTGTCACCCGGCGTCGCCCTTCTCTTTTGACCATGCTTTACCATGGTACTTCCCGAACCTTACTCGGAAAGGTGTCACGCGTCCTTCTTGACTCGGCCCTTCCTCGGTTGACTCGTCACGTTGGTACCTGCAAGGGTTACAACTTTGTCCTATACGGGCTGAGATAGTTTACATCTCAGCTTTCTTGCTTATCTTACCCGGCCGTTCTTACCCGGCCTGGTTCATTTTTACTCGGAGCCAACCCAGCTGCGCTATGTTTCCCCTCTCGTGACCCTACCGGGGGTTATCCCCCCGACATTAGTCCCCGAAGCTGGTGAGGTCTAGCAGTTCAAGCTGTTAGGCGTATCCAGGTTCCTTTTGCGTGAATGGAACTTAGTTTTTGTCTTTTATCTACCTCAGTTTTGCATCTTGCCGGGTTAGTTTGACAATGCCGGGTCAATTCTTTGACTTCTTGTGTCATTATTGCCTCGAGCCGAGTTATTTTGGCCAATTCCGGGTCATTTTCGGTGCACTTAAGTCACTGACAGCTAGTAATGATGATTACTTGCCTCAATTTTTGTTCCAAGTTCTGGCGGCACAGTGACGGCTGCGCAGTTATTCCCCGTCACTATGGCAGTCCCATCGGTCTGCGCCTCTTGTCCTTCTAGCCATGACATGGCACCGGATTTTTCGTGTATCTTAGGCTACGTGGCGCTCGCTGACTGTCTCACCCGGCCTGACACACGCTGGCCGCACGGCACAGTTAGATCCCACGACGGGGTTTTTTACTGCCCTTAAGTAGGGGTTGGGGGTTTCCACTTCCCCCACGCCCGTTCAGTTTCCTTAGCCTTTCTTCTTCCTCGTGCCCGCAAGATTGAACTGCCTCCTTTGCGGTTCCTTCTCCCTCTGGCTTTTTTGCTGCGATTGCCCTTGTCTTCTTTCGATTCCAGCACGGGTCCTCGTTGTTCCAAGCCTTTCCTTTCCAAAGAGGAGACAGACTCCGACGACTCCATGGATGCTCGCGACGGTGCTGATGGTGCCCAGCAGTAGGAGGTCCCCGCCGGCGAGCGCGGTGGCTGGGAAGGCTCAGAGGTCTCCACCGAAGAAGTGGAGTGGCTCCGGTCCACCAGACGCATTCCACTGCAAGTGTATTGCCGCCTCCCCGCCGGTGAGATCTCCCCCAAACCTCAAGCTGGCGAGCGGGTGGTTTTTCTTTCCACTTTGAACGCGGTTTTGCTCTTCCTGTGAGCACCTTATTTTCCTTGTTTCTTTCCACCTTCCATTTGCAGACCCACCATCTTCCTGCCAATGCAATTGGCTCTCTCTCTTGCTTTATATCTGCCTGCGAGGCCTATCTTGGAATTTGGCCTACAGTTGCTCTGTGGGCCAAGTATTTACGCTTCAAAATTCAGGTTGTTCCCCAGCCTGAAGTTCCTCGTGCCGAGAAGAAACCTACTCGGTGTGGTGCTGCCAGCATCACGCCCAGGAGGGATTCCATCTTTCCTCAGGTTGCTAGTATCGATTCCTGCAAGAAGTGGCATAGAACCTTTTTCTATGTCAAAAACAGCGGGTCCACCGATAATATCCGGCTCCCCCTTTCTTTGACGAGGTCCTCAACAAGAAGTACTAGCAACTTGACCCGCGCGACCAAGACGCTGCGGTAAAGGAGGCAAATGCTATCCTGGAAAGGTTGCTGTCGCCGGATGAGAACTTTCATCTCGTCGACTTTGACCTCATCTGCACCTTCATCTCGCGCCGGGTAAGCCCCATCCAAGCCAAGAGCCACAAGATGTGCTTCATGAGTGGGTCCCATGATCCCACTCGGCAATCCACTAAGGAGCTCACTCATGACTCCATCGCCCGCCGAGTAAGCTCAATCTTCAAATTGAACTTGGCGGATGATTGGGCTTGGAGTTGCCCACCGTTTAGCCGGGTCAGGCCTGTCCCCTGGGTAAGTTTTCTGAATTACCCTATCGCCGAGTAGGCTTTATCTCTTTTGCCACTCTTTAGTTTAGTTCTTTAGTTTCTTATTCTGTTTGTCCCTCGCAGAATCTCCTTCACCAGGTTGATGACAGTACTGTCCCTCCTGCTGGTTATCATGGGGACCGCTCCGACTCGAACGAGATCGAGTATGACCTGGAGTGCTTCATGCCAATCCCGCACACTGCAGCCGCTTCTGCTTCGAGTAAGAGTCAATCGCGCAATCCCTTACAAGACTGGTCTGACGATGATGAGGATGATGATTGTACAATTTTGAAGGTATATGACTTGTGAGCTTAACCTTTTTGCTTATCCGAGTAATCCCGTTATTTACTTTTACAGCTGGCCAGGTACATGATATCCCTCCTCTTGCCATGGGCGGAGTCGGCAAGATTCCCGTCGCTAAGCCGAAGCGACGCGGAACCTCCTCCAGCACTCAGCCGATTAAGAAGAACAAGCCCAGTCCGGCAGCTCCTGCTGCCTCTGCTCCTGCCAGCTTGAGTGAGACTCGCCAAGCTGCTGGGCGTCGAGTCACGCACCGAGTCGCCCGCGACCCGGTCTTCACCGGGTAAGTTTTTTTTACTTTGCCCTCTCTATTCTTTTCCTTTTCATCCTTGATGTTCTCTCATATATGTCTTGTTATTTTCAGTGTTGCAGCTTTGACGGTGAATCAGGCTGCTTCTAGCATTGCCTCGCCGCTTAGGCCTGCACCTCCTCCAGCTGACTCGGCGGCGCCGAGTCCCGTCCGGGTTGAGGCTAGCACTGTTGAGGCTCACGCTTCTCAGTGTAAGTCAGACCCGGTGGATCACTCGGCTAGTGCTGGCCAGGAGAAACTTCCTGATCTTGGTGCCCACAAGTCTGGCGCCGAGAAACCCTCTGCCACCAGTTCTTCTGGCATCAGCCCTCAAGATGATGTGAATGAACAACTTCCTGATCTTGGAGCCAGCAAAACTGCTGAGCCCAGTCAGGGGGCTCCAAAAACTTCACCAAATCTTCCTGCTCGCTCTCAAACTCTGTCAAAGGGCCAGACCCAGCCCACGGCTTCTGGTTCTTCCCGCCCCTCTTCTGGCAAATCCGCCTCTTCCAAGCAAGCAACTCTAGTTTGCGCTCCGGGTTCTGCTCCTCAGATCCGGCCTCCGACGTCGGCGACAATACTCACTTCAGCGGGTAAGGGGGACGGATCTGCTGCTGCCGGGTCAGGTGACGACTCCAGGGATGTTACCCTTCACACTTCTGCCGCTGCAACCCGTTCCACTGTGGGAACCGCCCTGAAAACGGGTCGAGTTCTTACTCGGACGCTCAGTGGCAAGAGCCTTGGTTCGGCTGAACCTTACGCTATGGCATGGAATGCAGCAGGCGAGCAGGAGGTCAGCACTCGTGCCAGGAAGAAGCTGAAGCTAGGCCCCAAGGCTGTTTCCGACATGACCCAGAAGGCCATTTCTCTGATGGACCGTGTCGACAAAGTGAATGAGGTAAATTACCTTCTTACTCTTTTGTATCATTGAGTATCTCTTTTATACATATCACCTAGTCCCCGAGGTTACAACCTAGTAAGAAACTTACTCGGCTGTAAGCTCTTAAGCTCTATTGATTTCTTTTATGACAAACTCATGTTAGAGCTTCAATCCCTAGCCCTCGAGGTTACTGTCGAGTAAAGAACTTACTCGGCTGTAAGCTCTTTTGATTTCTTTTATGACAAACTCATGTTAGAGCTTCAATCCCTAGCACTCGAGGTTACTTCTGAGTAAAAAACTTACTCGGCTGTAAGCTCTTAAGCTCTTCTTTATTTGGACGGTCGCCTGCCTTGACTCTTCCTTATTGTCTAACTTCTTTGATTAGCTTACACACAACGAGCACACCAAAGTGCACCAAACTCTCGTCCTGGTGCATCGCAAGCTTGAACTTGCGTATGAGAAGCTGCAGACTGACACCTTCGGCCAAGGTAATATCTTTGCTCCTCCTCTTTCTTATTTGATGTAATTTTCCTTGGTTCATCTTCTCATTTTTCTCATGTACTTGTTCCATAGCCACTGCTCAAGATACCATCAACGATATTCACTCGCAAATCAGCGAGGCCGAGAGTAAATTTCCTGCCTTCTAAGCCAATAGTTGAAATTTTTCTGTTGGTACTGACAAATTTTGTTCTCAATAAGCAGAGAAGCACCAAGACGAACTCTAGAAGGAGCGCGATGAGGTGACTCGGCTGAAGAAATTGATGGCCGAGACGGAGGAGAAACACTTGGCCGAGGTGAAAGGACTGAAGGAGGAGCTTGCCGAGAAAAGCGAGCAGCAGGCTGCTAGCGCCGAGAAGACTAAGAAGTTGCTCGACGAGGCCGAGTCATTGGCCGAGTCGAAAAATATGAACCTAGACGCCCTTCAAGCCAAGACCAAGGCTTGGCATAGCAAGCTCGCTGCCATCAACTTTTTTCTTGGAAGTGAGTTCTTACTCTTTACTCATTGACCAAGTCCTGCTGGATTTCTCCCATCTTCCTTTGCTATTTGCTAACTTTCTATTTTTGCTTGCAGAGAACTTTCCTGAGGCCAACATGTTTGCCATCCGAGCCATGAAGAAGGTGAGAGCTGTGGCTGGTGCTCCTGCTGACGGCGATGTGTCCATGGAGGAGCTCCTTGCAGCGGTGTCTGAACGGGTCAAGACCCTCAGATCTTGCGGTGTGGACTTGCTCAAAGAGGCTATCCATGCGTTCCGCATGCTCTGGCCGGATGAACACCCACCCGCACTCATCGAGCCACTCGCTGACAGACTGCTCCTCACTGAAGACCGACTGGATCAATGGCGCGAGTCGGCCGACCGAGCTGCAGCGGACAAGGCTCTCTCCTTCGTGCTTTCATGGTACGAAGACATCAACCTCGACGTTCTTGCTCACATAAGGGGAGATGGCAAATGGTTGAACGACCCAGAGCTGATCAAGAAGCGCCAGGAGCGAGCTTATGCTATGATCGAGTACACCATGGTGCATGCTTGGTGTGAAGGGCCCAGCTTGCTCGACCTTGGCGATCCGCTCGTCGAAGTTCCTGCTGAAGAAGGTGGCGACAGCGAGGCGACCGAGTCAGATGATCCAGATGACCCGGCCGCAGATGCCCCTCACCCGCCCGATGCTCCAAGCACTCCTGGTTCCGAGAATGCTCCTCCGAGTTCTCCTGCTCCTTAGGCCAACAAATACTCCAACAAATATTGCACTTTGAAGTTTGACTATGTGCCTTGTGATAGGCCTTATATATTTGCGTTATGCTTTGAGTGCGAATCACTAAGGACAAGTCCCCGAGTTTCATTTTGCCGTGTCACCTTTCCTTGCCTTTTGCCCTTGTCTACCATTTTTCGGCGTTCGACATTAGGATCTCAAAGTACGAAGGATTTAGTTAGCGGATATGAAACTTGGATAACTTGGCCGAGATTACTCGACACGTATAACACAACCTACAGAGAGTTAGGCACAAACTAGAGCCGACTCGTGTTTCTCCCTTGTACTTATCTAGCGTTCGTGTTTACCCATCTTAGATCTTTTTCTCTTGCTTGCCATGAAGCCGTGTTTTCGGACAACAGCATAGCCGAAGAGCTGATTTCTTCCGAGTAAACACTACTTGTTCCGAAATAAATTCCGGGTATCACGCCAGCCGATGTAAAATAATTGAAATGGAAAACCTAAGGGATAGTCCCCGAGTCAGTCGAATCATACCACTTTATTATTAGCACATAGCCGTCAAACACATCCGGCATACAAGAGTTCGAGTGATACATGCATTGCTTCTCCTAAGTGTAGAAGGGACGAAGCAGTGCCACATTCCATGTCCTTTTGGTTTCATCTCCTAACCTATCTGCCGTTTTATTTTGCGCTTCACGAGCGTCTATGAGATAGTAGGAATCATTGTGCAATGCTTTGCTTACAATGAATGTACCCTCCCAAGGAGGCGATAATTTATGCATCCCGGCTGTGCGCTGCACCAGCCTAAGCACCATATCTCCTTCTCAGAAAACACGAGGTTGCACTTTTTGGCTATGGTAGCGTCGAAGATTTTGTTGATATATAGCAGATCTGGAGAATGCCAGTTCCCTTGCTTCTTTGAGTAAATCTACTCCATCTTCTCGGGCCTCTTTTACCTCGGCTTCCGAGTATTGCATTATTCTTGGCGAGTCATATTCTATGTTCTGTAGGCAAAACTGCTTCAGCCCCATATACAAGGAAAAATGGCGTATAACCATTTGATCGATTCAGAGTCGTTCTTAAGCTCCACAGTACTGAGGGTAGTTCTTCTATCCAACAACTAGGCGATCTCTGGAGTGGTTCCATTAAGCGGGGTTTTATCCCAGACAGAACTAAGCCGTTAGCCTGTTCAACTTGTCCATTTGATTTTGGATGGGAGACTGACACTACGTCGAGTCTTATTCAGTGTTTCCCACAGAAGCGAGCAAAAGCCCCTTCGACAACGTTTGTGCCATTGTCAGTGATCACACTGTGCGGGTAACCGCATCTGAGGATTATATCCCTTAGGAATGTAATAGCTGTTTTGCTGTCCAGTTTTTTGATTGGCTTCACTTCTATCCACTTGGTTAACTTATCGATCATGAACAAGATATGAGTCATGCCTCCCCTTGCTGGTTTGAATGGTCCTACCATATCCAGGCACCACACTGCAAAAGGCCACGTGATTGGTATAGTCTTCAATTCTGACGCTGGCAAATGTGACTTGGACGCATAGTGTTGACAACCACTGCATTTCCCGACTAACTCTTGTGCTTGTGCCAATGCGCTTGGCCAGTAGAATCCATGTCGGAATGACTTGGCTACCAATGCTCTTGATGATGCATGGTGCCCGCACTCTCCTTGATGGATATCCAATAAAATCTCCTAGCCTTTCTCTGAACTAATACAACGCTGTAGTACACTTGTCACGCTTCGTTTGTATAGTTACTTGTTGATGGTGTATGCTTTTGCTCTTCGTGCTGTTTGCCTTGCTAGTGTCTCATCACTCGGCAAGGTTCCATCCTTCAAATAACTGAATATTGGTTGTGCCCACGTTGGTATTAGCGGTTCCGGGTCTGCTTCACCATCAATGTCCATTGGTTCCACCGAGATATGTTCTGCCGACATAACCTAGGGAGTCCCCGAGTGTGATTCGGCTACCCCTGAGGTGAACGGATCAGTTCCCGAGTGACTCGAACCTACCCCTGAGTCAATATCCATTGGCACTGCCTCTGATTCCTGACTCGCCGGGATGACCCTGATTGATTCGGACTCTGGTGAGGGCGTGATCGATGGCTTCCTAAGATGCTCCAATGCTACCCCTGGTGGTATTGCTTGTCTAGATGATCCTAGCTTGGATAACACATCTACTGCCTCATTTTCTGCTCTAGGAACATGGTGAAATTCGCAACCGTCAAAATATCCCAAAATTTGCTGCACGTGGAAGAGATATAATTCCATGTTTGCGTCCAGTGCATCCCAATGTCCAGACACTTGCTGAATCACCAAATCCGAATCTCCAAAACACATGATCCTTTTGATACCAATTTCCCTGGCTACTTTAATGCCATGGACGAGTGCTTCGTACTCGGCAACGTTGTTAGAAGTAGAAAAATTAATCTGCAAGACATACCTCATTTGATCCCTCTTTGGAGATGTGAGCACTATCCCGGCGCCCAGACCCATTTTCGTCTTGGACCCGTCAAAATGCATTTTCCAGTAATTTGGATCTGGCAGTGGTGGCTCGTACTGCATCTCCATCCATTATACAAAGAAATCTTAACGGCTTGAGATTATATTGCATCCCGCCTATCATATTGTAGAGTGTATGGTGCCAGTTCAATGGCCCATTTGGCTACTCGGACGCTGGCATCTTTGCTGCCCAATATAACCGAGATAGGTGCCTTGCATATTACCCGGATCGGGTGTTCCTGAAAATAATGTTTCAGCTTCTTTGCTGCCATATATACCCCATATGTCATCTTCTGATAATGTTGGTAATTCTGTTTCGAGACGGAGAGGACTTCGCTCAAGTAATATACTGGTCTTTGGACTGATTTGCCCCCTTCTTCACGTTCAACCACTATTACTGCACTTACAACTCTGTTGGTTGCGGCGATATAGAGCAGCATTGGCTCCTTGGATAGTGGTGACGCTAATATTGGTGTTGTTACCAACATTTTCTTTAATTCATGGAAAGCGCTATCAGCTTGCTGTGTCCATGTGAATTTGTCTGATTTCTTCATCAGCTGATATAGTGGTAGGGCTTTTTCGCCTAGCCGACTAACAAACCTGCTCAATGAAGCCAGGCATCCAGCAAACTTTTGGACATCATTGAGGGGTTTTGGCAATTCCATTCTTTCGATGGCCATGATCTTTGTCGGGTTAGCTTCAATTCCTCGGCTGGAAACAAGGAATCCGGGTAACTTGCCAGCCGGGACACCAAATTTAAATTTTTCCGGGTTAAGTTTCATCCGGAATATTCTCAAGTTTGCGAATGTTTGACGCAAGTCCTCGATTAGAGTATGACTTTGTTTGGTTTTTATTACCACGTCATCGACATATACTTGAACATTTTTGTCCAATTGATCTTGCAAGCATTTTTGCATGCATCTTTGATATGTTGCGCCTCATTTCTCAATCCGAATGGCATGGTGCGATAGCAATAAGCCCGGTACGGGGTGATAAAAGCTGTCTTTATTTGATCATTTGGATTCAGTGGAATCTGATGGAATCCTGAATACGCATCCACAAATGACAACAACTCACACCCAGCAGTAGAATCTATGACTTGATCGATTCGAGGCAGAGGAGATGGATCTTTTGGACACGCCTTGTTGAGGTTCGTGTAATCAATACACATGCGCCATACCACTGCCACGTTCGGGTCATCTTTCTTCTTCTCGACCAGGACTGGATTTGACAACCAGTCCGGGTGCAGTACTTCCATGATGAATCCAACATCTAAAAGTCTTGCAATCTCGGCCGCTATTACTTTCCTCCTATCTTCGGCGAAGCGGCGGAGGGGTTGCTTCACCGGCATTGCATCTGGTCTTACATGAAGAGAGTGCTCAGCCAGCTCCCTCGGAAATCCTTGCAGATCTTGAGTGGACCTTGCAAAGATGTCCCGATTCTCACGGAGGAAGCTGGTGAGCTCGCTTTCCTATTTATCTGTAAGGCCAACCCCAATGGTTACTGTGCGCTCTGGGAAAGTTTCATCCACCTGCACCTTCTTGGTTTCCTTGGTAGCTTGAAATGACACATTGCCATGCGGGTTGGTGAGTACCGGCATGGACATTTGTGCTGCTTTGGCCAATGCTGCCACCTCCAACATCTGACTTTCTTCTTGTGCTATGACGAGTGACTCGGCCAGTGAAGATCCGTCTGAGGCACAAGCAATAGATCTTTTGTAATCTCCTTCAACTGTGATCACTCCACATGGGCCTGTCAGCTTCATCTTCAAGTAAGCGATGTGAGGAGTAGCCATGAACTTTGCCATAGCCGGTCTGCCGAGTAAGGCATGATATGAGCTGACCAAATCTACTACCTCGAACTCTATGGCTTCAGTGCGACAATTTTCTCTGTTGCCGAATAAGACGTCGACCCAGATCTTGCCAATTGGCTCACAGGACAATCCCGTCACAATCCCGTGGAAAGTGGTCTTAGTCGGCTCCAGCATGTTCATGGTAATGCCTAACTTCAGCATAGTATCCTTGTACATGATGTTGATGCTACTGCCATCGTCAATTAACACCTTTGAAAATTTCATGTTGATATCTGGGCCCATGAACGTTGGATCCAGAACCAGAGCGTATCCTCCTGGGGTTGGCATTATCTTGGGGTGATCCTTTATACTCCAAGTTATCTCTTGCTCAGACCAATGCATGTACTTGGGAATTGCCGGCATCGTGGCATTCACTTCCATCATTCGTCGCTGCTGGATCTTCTTCTCATTTGGTTCTGTGACAAAGACAACATAGCTCTGGTGATGTTCTCTGTACTCATTTCTGGTTCCATGGCCTATATGAGCATCTTCACCTCTTGGATTGTGCACCTAATGCACAACTTCTCTTCTTTCCTGATTCTGATATCTCGGCTGCCTGTTTTCATATTTGTTATCTGCTCCTACTGCTTGAGCATTTCCTCCTGTAAGTGGTGGAGGGGGAGGTGGTGGAAGCTGCTTATTCGGCGAGTCCACTCTGTCTCCTTTCTGAAACCAAGTCCATTGCCTTATTGAGTGATTTGCCGGCTTACTCGGACTAGGCGTGTGAAACTTACACGGCTGATCCAGCATCATCTCATAGGTGTATTTTTGTCGGTCTTGGTACTATTTCCTTTGATCGTATGGACTTATGCTGTCATTCTTCGGCATCCATTGTTGTTGACCACTTGTCCTTTGACGCTGACTGCTTCCAGCATCTGGATGATCCTGATTCACTGCAGCAACTTGAGACGAACCATACCTGTAATCCGTCCTCTCGTCCCTTCTCTTGCTTTTGTACTCGGATCTCTCTTGGCGCCTTTGCGACCCGCCAGCATCATAGATCTGAGTCTCAGTCATCCCGTCTGCCGACATGAGCAGCGGCTGAGTCGGATCTCCTAATGCGTACGAGTCGGCGGTTCTTATCGTCTCTGCTAGGCTTGCCGGCATATCTCTTTGTAACCTTTGACACATCACACTCCCATGTCTGCATCCTTGTGCAAACCATGCGATTGTTTGTGACTCGATTACCCCTTCACAAGAGTTACGCATCGTACACCACCTTGTGAGAAACTCCATGTCTGTCTCATTCGGTCTTTGCTTGCACATTTCTAGTTGCTGTGGGCGATTCGGCCTCTTGTAAGTGCTCGTGAAATTGCTCACGAAGGCATCATGAAAATCAATCCAACTGTTGATGCTTCCGGGTGGCAAATTGTTCAACCATACCCGAGCTGGTCCTTCCAGCATTTGCGGTATGTAACGTAATGCCCATCTCAAGTCTCCCTGCGCGATCTTCACAGCGGTTCCATAATCTATGAGTCAATCCTCTGGCTTTGTGCTTCCATCATATGTTTTTGTTCCTCTGGCCAGCTGGAAATTTGGCACCGGTGGCTCGTTCATGATCCTTGGGCCAAAACATGGTGGACCTGCGGACCTTGCGATTCAATTATCTCTGCCATTTTTATGCGGTCAAGCTTCAGCTTGGCATCATCCGGCTGAAGGTTCCTACCTCCGTATCTTGCTCCCATTGCTTGATATGCATGATCCGGCAGCTCATACCCGTCATTTACCATAGCCGAGTAACCATCATTGTACTTATTCGCGTTGCTCGGTCACCGCTGAACTGCTTTTCCAGCTCTCTTGTCTTTCCGGATGAGCTGGTGCGTCATTCGGAACTGGATTTCCTCCTCCTGCCGAGTGAGTTGCGCGCCGAGTATGAGGCGCAAAATTTTGCCCTCCGTTGTCATTTCTATGTCCAACTTTTTCCTGTTTCTCATTTTCCCGGGGATTATTTCTTTTTGCCCCTTGCGCATGCGCCGGGTTTCCTTGAACTGCTGCCGGATCATAGGCGACCATCTGCTTGTTTCTTCTATAATCCACACTTTTCTCTTTTCTCGGCCTGGGTGCTGCTCCTGGTGAGGATGCCGTGTGCTCAGCCGATCTTGTCGGAACAGGAGTTGCCGAGTGAACCAGTTGTGATCTCCCAGCTATACCTGGATTTGCTCTGTAATATGCCTCATTTAGCATGCTGGCTGCTTTTACTAACACATTGACCCGTTCTTGTTGCCTTTTCTTTGCTTCACCCTCCAAGTGGGGTAACTCTGCCATTGATGCTTCTGCTGCTCGCAGATTAGCTGCTGCTATGTTGTATGTTGGGCGCATGGCTGTCTCATTGCTATTCTCTAGTGTTATCTTTGATGTTGCATCTGCGAGCTCTTCGTTGAGGTTCCTTCCTCTCAATCTCGTCGAATCAAGCCGGGTCTTTGCGCCCTGGACTCGATTTGCCGAGTTAAGCTCTCGGATAGTGATATCCACATCCTGTTGTAACTATGCCAGCTCCTTTGCTTTTTCCAGAACTTTTATCCTGGTTTCTTCCAACTTGGCTTGCATACGTGTCGGGTCAGTCGCATGTGCCACTGGCTCTGCCAACTTGTCTATTGCTTCCTGCAGTTCCTTAGCTCTTTTGCTCCTAGCTAAGTTCTCTGGTTTCTCCAGCGGCGCCTTCGCTGTTCTTGCAGCCCTTGGCATTTCCTCATGATTTTCTCCTTCCCCTTCTCATTTACCACTGGAACTACTGGTGGAGCTACTGGGTTTGTGGAAGTCATCATTACCTCCATGGAGATGAGTTGGAGAGGTTTCCTAGTGACTGGTACCGTTGGGGGATCCGGCGCCAGGACGACGCGCTCAGGATATGCGCGCTCCACGCGCACAGCGACGTAGACCTGGTGCTCGCCAAACTTGATGAAGCGACCTCCCCTAGGGAACGGCTTGGTCTCGAAGCAGCCCGCGTTGTCGCTGACGAAGTTGAGCGCTCCAAACCTCTGGATGAGGCCGGAGTAGACGCGCTCGCCGGTCTTGGCGACGATGTTGCACGTCCGGATGAAGACTCCATCAAGCACCTGCTTTTGCCCCATGGTGGGCGCCAACTGTCGTGGTAGTGGCACGACAGATGCCATGGGTAGGCCTTGGGGCCGAATGGGTGCTTGTGGTCACCGAGGAGGGAGTGCACGGTCGAGCCATGCACGAAGAACAGGTAGAACTCTCCACACTTGATGATTTGATTGAAACCCCAAAGATTACAAGTCCTCCTTGAGCTGTATTGGCTTGAGTACTTGGCCCCTGTTCTCTACTTGGTCCCTGTTCTCTACTTGGTCCAACCTCCTTCTACTACTGCTACGCCCTCCCTTATATAGGTAGTGCTAGCTAGCTAATACCCCTTTGGGTTCTAGGGTTTACTGTTTGGGTCTTGGTCCCTACCATATGGGACGGGTTATGGGCTTGCCCTAAGCCCATAGGCCCGGTCCATAAAGCTTGACAGCTAATGGTCTTCTGGTACGCTGCTTCTTATTCTTTTTGGCGTCAGGCAGTTACTTTGTACGTCAGTGCTTGCTTTGGGCGTCACCCGACTCCTTTTGTGTCACCCAGTGTCGCCCTTCTCTTTTGACCATGCTTTACCATGGTCCTTCCCGAACCTTAATCGGAAAGGTGCCACGCATCGTTCTTGACTCGGCCCTTCCTCGGTTGACTCGGCTCGTTGGTACCTGCAAGGGTTACAACTTTGTCCTATACGGGCCAAGATACTTTATATCTCGGCTTTCTTGCTTATCTTACCCGGCCGTTCTTACCTGGCCTGGTTCATTTTTACTCGGAGCCAACCCAGCTGTGCTATGTTTCCCCTCTCGTGACCCTACCGGGGGTTAACCCCCGACACTTAGCATGATCTCATGGTCGAAGGATTTAGGTTACTATGTATTTGAAAGCTTATAGCAAGCGAACAATTTGAATGACTTGATCTTATGCTACGCTTAACTATAGGAGTATGTCCATCACATCATTCTTCTAATGATATGACCTTGTTGTTAATAACATGTCAATGTTCATGATCGGGAAACCATGATCATATAATAACCAAGAAGCTAGTTTAACAAGAGGCTTTACTAGGGACTCGTTTATGTTTACAAATCACACGAGTATTAATGTTTCCGGTTAATACAATTATAGCATGGTATGTAAACATTTATCATAAGCATGAAGATATGATAATAACCACTTTATTATTACCTCTTGGGTTAATATCTCCAACAGTCTCCCACTTGCACTAGAGTCAATAATCTAGTTTCAAATCTTTGTGTATTCAACACGTATGGCTTTCCGGTGTTTTATGTACGTGATTGGTAGTGGTCAACCAATCTTCGGATCTGACACTTTCAGGTCCGTGTGTAATTGCATGTATTTGCGTCTCTATGCATCACTCATTCTCTAATGAGATGGCTTTGTATAAATTTGGTCCTTTGGTGAGACCTTTAGTTCCTTGTGGTTAAAACATGTTGAAAATATTGCCGTACAATATATCTTCATATTACTATCCCACTGTGAACTGCACCTAGTTTGATAACAAACTAATTAAGACACAAATGCCCTCTTATGTTGCTATAATAGCAGTCATATACTTAGCCTTTTGTTGTAGTATCTGTCACAATGTCTTAACTTGGGAACTCATCCAAATCCATTATGGAACTTACTTTCCATCATATTGTGCCACCATTAGTTTAGATTGAGATAAACTTAATTTTTACTTTGTGACAAAACTAGTATCAATGTAGTACCTTTTACAATGAACTAACCATATATTTGTCACTTCTACAAACTAATTTATTCTTAGTTCTTCCAAAAGATCATAAGAATATCCTTACTATCGTCCAATGATCATCTTATGAATCATTCTGGTATATGCTCATAACATTTAGAGCATAGGACATATCTGGATTTGTACATATCACAGTATGATTAAAAAATACTTTTTGTGGTTTTATTCATCAAGTATCAATCAATACTTGAATCTTTGTTTCACTTACCAAGTGTCGATACACTTGAATTTCGATTTAATCCTTTCTGTGTGGCAAGAACCTTTCTTGTCATTTCCATATTGAACTCATTCAATATCTCATCTATGTACATTTGGCACAACCATATTAGCGTCTTAATCTATCTATATAGATATTGATGCCAAATATTCGGTTTTTTCCTAAGTATTTCATCGAGAGGAATTTCTTAACATGTGTTAAAAAACATACATCATTTCCAATCAACAATATGTCTTCCACATAATGTATTAGAAATTTGTCTTAGCGCTACGACTTAATTTCTTGCAAACGCAAGCATCTTCATCGTCTCTGATGTATTTAAACTCTTTTAACAGTTTCATCATGGTGAATATTCCAACTCTGCGATGCTCACTTCAACCATTGAAGTGTGCTTACGCTTTTAGCATCCTTTGAATTAACAAAACCCTTTGGACCGTGTTATGCACACGTCCTAGGTTACAGTTCTTTTAGAAGAACTTGTTTTGTTTATTCAACTACCACATAACAAAATTATATGTAGTGGTTGCTATATTAATCTGTCTAGACTAAATATCACTATGAAAGATCAAATCTTGTCATAGTCAACCTTTGAACATTGTTGTGAACTCTTTCCCAACATGTCGACTATTTCATAGATGTGAAACATCCATGTCTATTTTTTTATAGATCCAAACACGACTGTAAGGTCTTACACCTTTCCAGAGGGTCTTTCAAGATCAAAGCTTGATTTCTCGTGTATAAAACTATCACGGATTTTATGGCTTCAAGACATTTGACGGAGTCAGGTCCCATCATCACTTGTTTGCATGTAGTCCGTTCATGTAACATCCCAAATTTCATCAAATGCAAATCATGTATTGCATTCATATATAAAACCATATTTAAACCCCTCTTTATATATTATATATGGGGCGTGGTTTTATGTTTATTTCAAAGACCAAAGTGTTTTTGAATGGATAGATGTGTTTAGCACACCTTTTGATTCTAGGGTCACCATATAAAATTTTGGTGAAAGTTTGATTTCAAACAGATTTGAACTGGGGTTCAAATTCATTTCAGAAATTCAAAACAGAAAAAGAAAAGGAGAAAGAAAAAATAAAACCTGGCGCCACCTATCTAGCCCAGCCCCACTTGTAGCCCATCTAGCCCACCCGGGTTTCCACTTCCCCTCTCTCTTTATCACCGCGCCCACGCCGCACCCGCTCGCTGACAGCACGGCCCCACTGCCACATCAGCTCATCGTCCCCAAATCCCCGCGCGACGACCCGCTCCGCTGGCCGTTTGTTCCCCAAATCATTTCGAATCAATCCCATTGATTCTGGTAGTAATCCTCGCTGCCGACGCCTGCTACTTAACCCCCACTTTGCTGCGGCCATTTCCCCTCAAACCCCATCGCCCGAACGCCCCCAGGCTGCCAGTATTTGAGCTCGCACCGCCGCTTCCCGACGAACTCCGGCAATGCATTACGATGAGCCCAGTGCGCCCCTGTTAATGCGAACCAGTTCTTCAGGTCCTTGCACATCTAACCATGCCTCTGGTCTGCCCTATATCGCACCAGGTCTCCATCCCCATCAACCTCCATGAACAACCGAGGCGCTGCTCGACTCCGATGAGCAATTACGGTAATCTCTGATCGCCCCTTGACCTCTGCCCCATATGACTAGGTTCGCCATGTCTTTGCATAGTCATTGATGCCTCTCGTTTGCCCTGTGGTGACCTAGGTCATCGACTTTGTCTCTTCCAGCATGCACCTGACGTCAGTGAGATCTCCGACGAGCTCCTGCACCCGCGACAGTGCACCCCTATCCAAGCCACGACCACCTTGAGCTTCCTCGCATCCGTGCAATGCTGGTAAGCATCGGCACCATGCCCCTACCCCCTCTAGACTCGCCGACGTGTCACCAGCAGTGCCATCACCGCCGCCAGCGCCATCAGCGCCGCCCCGCTATGGTTGCGCCGTTCAGATCCGTTGGAACTAGATCCTATGCCATAGATTAGATCACTTACTGAACCGTTACGTTTAGATCTGGCGCGTTGGATCTGACTTGATCCAACAACGCGGAAGCATGATACGCACGAAACGGTATCAGAGAATCAGATGCTGCCACGCGTGTGTGAATTAGATTTAAAATCTGTTTTTGAATCTATTAGATATTCAAACTTGTAAAATTCATATCTTTTGATCTGTTTGTCCAAAAATTGCAAATAATATATCAATGGATTCAGAAAATTAAGCCCTACACATCTTGGCCTTGATTTAGTCATTTTATTCTGAAAAGTTAGGTTTCTTTGCAGAAGCATTTGTAGGCCTATTTTGCATATAAAAATTATTTCTAAATTGGTTTTAATGTAAATTTGAGTTTGTTTAGACTTTAGAAAGTTTACTTTGTGTTAATTACTGTTTTGTTTGACTTGTTTAGTGTAGAAAAATCATTCCATTGGATTTGCATGCATTCATATGTATTTTTGTTTGAATATTGAAATGTGAATTTGGTGTTATGATTTTATGTGTAGATTTTGGTGATGGTGGTGATTGTGATTGTGATGACTGTTGCTACTATCCTAGCTACCAAGGCAAGTGATTCTTCATATTTTTTTCCTACTATTTTTTCTATGCATTAGTGATATTTTGAGTAGGACTTGCATGGAGAATTTTTTCTATGTATATGCTATGCCTTGGGAAATCCTAGTAGTTGTTGACTTAGTAGATTTTTCCCTAAGTTAAGAAACTTGCTACTAGTATGCTTAGCCTAGATAGTATAATACAAGGGTGGATTATTCAAGCTATGAAATAAGGCTAAGTCTATGACTTGTGTTTTTGATTAATAAAACAACTATGTTAATGAATCACCTAGGTGGAATGGTATGGTTGGTTTATGTTGAGTGGTTACACAAGGCCCATGTCTATGGTTTACCTTGTGTATCACACTTGTGGATGGCCACCCAGGAACAAAGGGATTTGAGATGCTTAGTGTTGAGAAGCTTCTAGTGCAACCACATGGCATATGGGCTCTGCCTTGACCAACTAGGTTGCAAGAACTTAGCCAGATGGACAGTTGGTGGTAGGGTTGATAGGATGGAATGCGTCCATGGTGGTCTAAGGGAATGCTTCTGATAAGTCTCGTCTCGATGCATGTCGAGTATTGTGGGAAAGTGCACCACCTCTCGAGAGGGTAAAACCTAAGTACTTAGCCGTGTCCCCAGCAATGGAAAATTTGAGCATCAAAGACATTGAAGCAATCAAGGATCTCCTCATCCCAATTTCTCTAAGTCAAAACTTGTGGTTGAACAAGGGTAAAGTTTCACCAATGTCTATTGGTGGTTCCTTGGGTGTTTTTATCAAACAAATACTTAGTGTTTTCAACTAATAAGAAAAACCTTATTTTGAGCAAAGCTAGCCTAAGCTATACTTAGCCAAATTCATATAGATGTTAGATACTACTATTATACTATGGTATCACTTGCCAATACAATTCCAAATGTATTGACCCTCTATGGCTGTAACTTATGATGTTGTAGGTTACTCTGATGGAGACTAGGGTTATGAGTCTACACTCAACATGATTGACTGTGGCACATGAGGATGAAGACTTCTATTTATTTACTTTATGTTATGAACTCTATGTATTATCCTTGGTCTAATGAGTCATAAAGACTATGTTATCTCTGGAATGATGATGTAATAAAGACCTTTGTATCTGTGTACTTCATCTTAAATTGTGGATGCTAGCATTTCGATCCAGGGACTAGCATTGCAATCACAGGGACCTCTACCTTAAAAGGTGGGGTCTTTCAAATGGTATCAGAGCACTGTGTTGCCTGTAGGATTATGACCCTAAGATGTATTAGACTAAGGAAACCACTAGGAAAATGCAACTCTTTCCAAAAATTCCACACTTGTCTTTTTCTTCTTGTAAACCTCTCCTAATCTTCTTTCTCCCCTCTATTTCTAGATGACCTCCATCAACGAAGCCGTCAAGAAGGGACCACTCATGACCATGACCTTAGAATGTGAGACGGAGTTTCCCAAGGAACTCAAAAACCTCATGGTTAGCTTGGGAATACATGGTGAAGCCGTGTACAAGGGATTTCCAGTGATGGATGAAGGAGAAGAATATTGGTGGGTACAACTCCACTTGTACAAAAACAAGGGAGACAACCACAAAGATTCAGGATTCTGCATGGTCACCAACTCAGAAATGTATATGTCATTCTTTGACTCTACAAGAAATGTAGCTTGGAATGCTATCAAGGAGCTTGGTGAAAGACTCAACTATAGAATGCTCAACACTCAAAATGACCTTAGAGAGGAGAAGAAGTATACCCAAGACTTAGAGACCGCCATAAACGTCTAAGGGAATATATCATAGACTTAGCATATGAGTGAGAATTGTGACGTTGTAAGGTTCCCAACCTTTAATAAGGTAGAGATCCCTGTGTTTACAATGCTAGTCCCTGGATCAATAGCTAGCATCCACAGTTAAGATGTAATATCAAGAAACAAAGGGCATAATATAACTTTATAACCAGGAATAACATAATTTTATTACATCTTACATAGCTCTTTGGCTATTACATTACATTGCAGCAGAAAATCTATAAGCATGGGGTCCTTCATCTTCAAAGTGCCACAGGCAAACATGTTGGTTGTAGACTTTGTAATCCTAATCAATCAACTTCACTAATTTCAATCAAACCTGCAACGTAACAAGTTACAGCCACAAGGGTCAATACATTTGAATTGTATTGGCAAGTTTCACTACTATGTAGAAAATAAGTGGATCCTATCAATACATGCATATTTGGCTAAGTAGGGTTTTAGGCTCATTTACAGAAAGCAATAATTTATCCTATCTTTTCAAAATGGTTTTGTTCCTTTTGTAAAATCTTTCTAAACTCCTTGGTAAATCCCCAAGTGTTCAAGTCTTTGTCAAAATCTCTTGAGCTCCTTGGTAAATCCCCAAGTACTTCAAGTTTTTATCAAAATCTCTTGAGCTCCTTGGTACCCCCAAGTGCTTCAAGTTTTTATCAAAATCTCTTGAGCTCCTTGGTACCCCCAAGTGCTTCAAGTCTTTTGTTGTCACTTTAAAGTTTTCCTTTTGAAATTGGAATGTCGAGATTTCCCATAGCTTCAAGCTTTAGTTGCTTAGTATTGTCCATAACCGGGGACACGGCTAAGTACTTTAGATTTTTATTTATCTTCTGCAGAAGTTGTACACTTTACCCACATGACACACTCTCATCTTATTGCCACCAGTGGCCACTTGATTAGTACTCACCAAGATGGAGTACTGGCAGATTGAGAATGTGACGAAGTCTTTCCATAGGGTCCTCCCATACATCATTGCTAGCTTGTCTTCAGGCACCCATGTAGGGTTTCGAGTTCCCTCATTTTCAGTAACCTGAAGACAATGCATGGGTCTTCCCAATGTAGTTGACTAAGCCAGAGCCATATGTAGCATGTGGCTGTACACGAAAGCCACAGTTGGAGAAACATGTTCAATCTCTAAGTCCCTGGGTGGTTTTCTTTTGGTGCACAACACAAAGAGATTGCCATAGACATGGTTCCTTTTGTTGCCACCTTATCCAAAACTCAAAGTATCCTTGTCCACCCAGGTGGTTCATTGAGTACTTGTTTTATTATATAAAACACAAGTCTTTTCTCAACTTCATAACAAAATCTCAACATGTATCTCTTCTCAAAATATAAAGCATGGCTAAGCATTTTACAACTACATTGTTTTCACTAAGGAATGTATAAGGGTATCCTATTAGGATTTATCATAGCATAAGTATAGAAATTCTTTTCATGCATGTTTCAAAATCCACTAAGTATAATGAAAATAGTAGGACTTTAGATGATAGTGTCACTTGCCTTTTTGGTAGGGAATGTTGATTCACTTCTTGATCTTGCTAGTATCACACTCTTCTAACTTCACTACAAGTCAATCAAGCAAACACAAAATCAACTAGCATTCCAAACCATAATCAAACAAATAAATCATCACACATAAAATATTAGAAATTAAGTCATGCATGCAAGCATGCAAAAGGTGGTTTTATTTGCAACGGTGGTTTCTACTAGGCTCTAAACTTTGTAAGGTTCAAAGTGGTCTTTTTCCCAAAGTGGAAAAGTCATTTTGCAAAAGGGTTTTATCTATAGATCATTTTTAAATCAAATCATCATTTCATGTGATTGAAATTGTTTTTAGCAAAGCAACAATTTTACATTGTTCACTAAATAAGTTGCTAATTCACAAACTTGGTGTTTTGGGTCAGTAGGTTTGAATCAAAATATTTTCTAAAGGTTTTTGCTCAAAAATCATTTCCATAACAAAATCAACATTTTTATTTGGCTAGAAATGGGCTAATTCAATTAATCCATTCTAATCTTCACCAAATACATTTTTAAATCCACAAGATGGTTCATAGGGTCAGTAGGTTTACCACAAATCAATTTGCAAAGATTTCATCCTCAAAAACATTTTGGAATAATTTTTATAACCTAAACAAGCATACAAATGTTTCTGCAAAAACAAACATTTTACCAGAAGCTTTTTACTAAACAAATTGCATAGTTGGATAGGGCTTGTTCCACTGATTCCATTGATATAAAGTTTGTAATTTTTGGACGTGCGTATCAAAAGTTACAGGGTTTACAAATTTTCATCTAAATCATATTCAAAATTTCTTTTAAACAGATCTAGTGCCACGCGGCGCACAACTACTGGTCGATACCGGTTCGGGTGGATCGGCCTCTGCGGGGCGTTGGATCTAAAAAGATCGCGCGGCTCAGATTGCGTACCCCTTCAGTGTTAAGTGATCTAATCGCATCCTTTGGATTTATATCTAACGGTCACAGATGCTTGGCCAAAGGCTGGCGGCGCTCGACGGTTTAGCGCGGCGGCGACGGTCAGACGACGGCGAAACTGGCGATGCAGGAAGCGAGGAAGGAAGGGAGTATGCTCACCGTGTTCGCAGTAGCGTGGGAAAGCTCAACGTGTTGTTGGTTCGACGAGGGGCGCACAAGGGTGAGGTTAATGGCTCGCCGGAGTTGCTCCTGGCGTCAGGTTCGTCTGGTGGTCGTCGAGGGCGGTGCTGTGGTTCGCCTCGAGGGAAAACGAGGACACGGTTAGATGCGCAAGATCAAGGCGAAGCTGCATGCGTGAAGGAGAGGGCGCGGGGTGGTCGGTTCTTACCAGGAAACTTCGCCGGAGTAAGACATAGACACGGCGGTGCTCAGTCGAGGTGGTTGCCGACGTTCTGGGGCACCCGCGGTTGAACGGAAGGCACAAGCAGAAGCGCCAGAGGCTGTGGAGTAAGCTCGTGTGGTTGGGGAGGTGAGGGGCGACAGTGGTTCGCCGGAATTGACTGGAGATGCTCGTCGGAGCAGTGGCGGTGTAAACCAAATCAGGGGCAGCCTGGTGGCGTTCAGGGCGTGGAGTCTGAGGGGAAAGGAAGAGGAGGGCGAGGCGTTTAATACCGCGTGGTCGCAGGGGGAGTAATGGTCGTGGTTAACGCGAATTGATCGCCGGTGTTACTGGCTTGCAAAGGCAAGGCACAGTTTGGGGGTTGAAGACGATGAACAGGAGAGGTGGGACCTTGCTGTCAGGGAGGAAGTGAGAGGGAAAAGAGGGGCCACCGGTCAGTCGCTCTGCGGGTCAGTTGGCAGGTGTGAAACGTTTTCTTCGTGGAGAGAGGGAGTGGGCTAATGGGCTTAAGTTGGGCCAGGCTCAGTTGGGTCAGGTCTGTTTCTATTTTTTTCTTTCAAATGCTTTTTTTTCTCTTTCTATTTCTATTTTCTGTTTTGAAATTCAAACAACAAATCAAACATTCAATTTACAACAAACTTTCACCAAACTTGGTATTTGAATTTGGTTCTATTTAACAACATAACCCAAAGTCCAAAGACCAAAATAATATTTTTATTTTAAGGTCCATTAATAATTAAATAAATAGACGTTTGTTATTAAAACAAATAGATTTTGATTTATTCAAAACTCCCTTTTGAAAACTAAATATTATCAAAACCAAATCAGTAGGTTTTATTTGAAAATAAAGAATACTTGGAAAACTTGTTTAAAACAAGTAAATAAGTTTTGATGTTTAATTAAAATAGTAAAACCTTTATTTCTATTAAACTTGGATATTAAATCCTTATTATTTTATTTAAATAAATCTTTACTATTTTTATCAAATAGAAATATTTTATTTCAAAGGCTTGGCCAAGTTTTAATTTGGCTTATAAAATAATCCTTATTTAAATTCCTACCTTTTCATTTGAAAGTCAAATCTTTTTATTAAAAGATCCAAAATAGTAATTCTAAATATTTTTATTTTCCTTTATTAAATGATTATCTTTTTAAATCCCTTTAGGATTTACCTTGATCAAAATAGGTTTGAAGGTTCCCATTTGAATTCAAAAAGTTTCTTCTCACCCTGAAAATCAACAAAGTTTTATTTTATTCATTTAATTTTCACATTACAAGATTTGGAAAATCTTGGGATGTGACAGGCTACCACCCTTAAAATAAATCTCGTCCCGAGATTTGGGAAGGCTAGGGTTACAAGTAGGCTCAAAACAACTAGGGTACTACCACCCTTAAAATTTTCCAACTAAATTACATGTTGGCTTGCTTGGGATCTTGGGGAAGCTTCTCTGGGCAAACATCTGCATAGTGTCCTTTGTTTCCACACTTGACTCATGGGGCAAGAATGAGATCCTTCATAGGCTTGTTTAACTTGTTCTTCATCTTTTCCGGACAATTGCTTGCATAATGTCCTGGTTCTTTGCAATTGAAACAGTTGATAAGTTTGAGTCCTTCACGTGTCTCTTATGGACAAGTTGCTGCATAATGACCTAGCTCTTTGCAGTTGTTGCACCATACTTGGCCAATCTCTTTATACTTCTGTTTCTTTGGACATTCACTGGAATAGTGTCCCATTTCTTTACAATGATGACATTGTACATGGCTTTTGTCCTTCTTTTTCTTTTTGGGCTTCTCCAAAGCTAGGAGTGCATCTAGTTCATGTTGTTCATATGTTATCTGGTAGGTAGGAATGTCTACATTTTTATTGGACCTTCTATTGCTCTTTGGATAATTCATATGCCTCTTCTTTGGTCCTTTGAATTGGGTTGTATTGCATGGAGGTATAAGTGGAGCTTTTCCTTTGTCCTCATTCTTCTTGGTAGACTTGGATCCTTCTGGATAGTTTGCAATCATTTGTTGCACTCCACCTTGTTTCCTTTGTTCAACAATGGAATAGATGGCGCATTGGATAGGGACATGGTTGTTTCCTTCACATAGGTAGCAAGTAGCTTGAGAGGTGGGACATTGGCCAACAGGATGTTTCTCTTCACAGTTGGGGCATTGATCTCCATGCTCCTTGGAAGTGTGATCCTTGTCTCCACGAATAATGCAAGCTTTGGTTACTTTAAGAATAACATCTTTGCCATCCTTGGAAAATTTGCTTTCCATGTTGAGCATTTGATCTGTCACCTTATGCAACATTTGGGCTTGGTTTTCCAAAAATCCTTGCAGGGCTGGATCTTCCCCACTGGTGTTGGCTATGAACTGAGCTGTCATTTGATTCAACTGGTTTTGGGTTGCTATAAGTTCTTCCATGTTGTCCTCTTGGTTGGTGTTGTTGTCATCAACCTTGATGTTGGAGTCTCTTGGAGTAGTCATCTGTTTGGGTTGAATTGAGATTAGAATAGGAAAAAAGATTTCTGAGTAATTAATTCTAACCACACACATCACAATTCACACAAGAAATGTGCAAGCAATCACAAACAAACATTTCATTCAAACAACAAAGTTCAAGCACATACTTAGGAAACAAAATATTTTTGTTACACCACATAAGTTGGTGTGTTTGACTTAACTAAAATATGGTGGTCCATCTATATGGTTCACTTGTGATCTTTCCATCCTTCTTGGTTAATTCTTCTTGCATGAGATCATGGTTTCCTTGGGAAAAGTCTTGGTCACAAACTTCAAAGGTGAGGATGGCTCCTTCTAAGTTGTGTTTCCTTAGTCTCCAAATCTTGAGCAAGATTTCTTGTCTCACTTCTCCTTAGTGATATCCAAGGTTGAAGTGCTTGGTGAATATGCTGAAGATGTTGAAGTCATTAGAGTTGAAGAAGTTGAAGTCATTAGAGTTGAAGAAGTTGAAGTCATTAGAGTTGATGAAGTCCTTTGCACATGGTGAAGTCTTTGGCCATGGGGTAGGTTTTTCCATCAAGTTGAAGTAGAAGAGATGTAGAATCAAAACCAAATGGTTGAGGAAAGAGTTTACAAGATTGTTTGTAAATAAGTTTTGGAACAAATACAACTCCTATTTTTCTAAGGGTCTTTGTCCAATCCTAGGGTTACAAATCTTACAGGCAACACAATGCTCTGATACCATCTGTAAGGTTCCCAACCTTTAATAAGGTAGAGATCCCTGTGTTTACAATGCTAGTCCCTGGATCAATAGCTAGCATCCACAGTTAAGATGTAATATCAAGAAACAAAGGTCATAATATAACTTTATAACCAGGAATAACATAATTTTATTACATCTTACATAGCTCTTTGGCTATTACATTACATTGCAGCAGAAAATCTATAAGCATGGGGTCCTTCATCTTCAAAGTGCCACAGGCAAACATGTTGGTTGTAGACTTTGTAATCCTAATCAATCAACTTCACTAATTTCAATCAAACCTGCAACGTAACAAGTTACAGCCACAAGGGTCAATACATTTGAATTGTATTGGCAAGTTTCACTACTATGTAGAATATAAGTGGATCCTATCAATACATGCATATTTGGCTAAGTAGGGTTTTAGGCTCATTTATAGAAAGCAATAATTTATCCTATCTTTTCAAAATGGTTTTGTTCCTTTTGTCAAATCTTTCTGAACTCCTTGGTAAATCCCCAAGTGTTCAATTCTTTGTCAAAATCTCTTGAGCTCCTTGGTAAATCCCCAAGTACTTCAAGTTTTTATCAAAATCTCTTGAGCTCCTTGGTACCCCTAAGTTCTTCAAGTTTTTATCAAAATCTCTTGAGCTCCTTGGTACCCCAAGTGCTTCAAGTCTTTTGTTGTCACTTTAAAGTTTTCTTTTTGAAATTGGAATGTCGAGATTTCCCATAGCTTCAAGCTTTAGTTGCTCAGTATTGTCTATAACCGGGGACACGGCTAAGTACTTAGATTTTTATTTATCTTCTGCAGAAGTTGTACACTTTACCCACATGACACACTCTCATCTTATTGCCACCAGTGGTCGCTAGATTAGTACTCACCAAGATGGAGTACTGGCATATTGAGAATGTGACGAAGTCTTTCCATAGGGTCCTCCCATACATCATTGCTAGCTTGTCTTCAGGCACCCATGTAGGGTTTCGAGTTCCCTTATTTTCAGTAACCTGAAGACAATGCATGGGTCTTCCCAATGTAGTTGACTAAGCCAGAGCCATATGTAGCATGTGGTCGACGTACAAAGCCACAGTTGGAGAAACATGTTCAATCTCTAAGTCCCTGGGTGGTTTTCTTTTGGTGCACAACACAAAGAGATTGCCATAGACATGGTTCCTTTTTTTGCCACCTTATCCAAAACTCAAAGTATCCTTGTCCACCCAGGTGGTTCATTGAGTACTTGTTTTATTATATAAAACACAAGTCTTTTCTCAACTTCATAACAAAATCTCAACATGTATCTCTTCTCAAAATATAAAGCATGGCTAATCATTTTACAACTACATTGTTTTCACTAAGGAATGTATAAGCGTATCCTATTAGGATTTATCATAGCATAAGTATAGAAATTCTTTTCATGCATGTTTCAAAATCCACTAAGTATAATGAAAATAGTAGGACTTTAGATGATAGTGTCACTTGCCTTTTTGGTAGGGAATGTTGATTCACTTCTTGATCTTGCTAGTCTCACACTCTTCTAACTTCACTACAAGTCAGTCAAGCAAACACAAAATCAACTAGCATTCCAAACCATAATCAAACAAACAAATCATCACACATAAAATATTAGAAATTAAGTCATGCATGCAAGTATGCAAAAGGTGGTTTTATTTGCAAAGGTGGTTTATACTAGGCTCTAAACTTTGTAAGGTTCAAAGTGGTCTTTTTCCCAAAGTGGCAAAGTCATTTTGCAAAAGGGTTTTATCTATAGATCATTTTTAAATCAAATCATCATTTCATGTGATTGAAATTGTTTTTAGCAAAGCAAAAATTTTACATTGTTCACTAAATAAGTTGCTAATTCAAAAACTTGGTGTTTTGGGTCAGTAGGTTTGAATCAAAACATTTTCTAAAGGTTTTTGCTCAAAAATCATTTCCATAACAAAATCAACATTTTTATTTGGCTAGAAATGGGCTAATTAAATTAATCCATTCTAATCTTCACCAAATACATTTTTAAATCCACAAGATGGTTCCTAGGGTCAGTAGGTTCAGCACAAACCAATTTTCAAAGATTTCATCCTCAAAAACATTTTGGAATAATTTTTATAACCTAAACAAACATACAAATGTTTCTACAAAAACAAACATTTTACCAGAAGCTTTTTACTAAACAAATTGCATAGTTGGCTAGGGCTTGTTCCACTGATTCCATTGATATAAAGTTTGTAATTTTTGGACGTGTGAATCAAAAGTTGGGTTTATAAATTTGCATCTAAATCAGATTTAAAATTTCTTTTAAACAGATCTAGTGCCACGCGGCGCATAACTACTGGTCGATACCGGTTCGGGTGGATCGGCCTCTGCGGGGCGTTGGATCTAAACAGATCGCGCGGCTCAGATTGCGTACCCCTTCAGTGTTAAGTGATCTAATCGCATCCTTTGAATTTATATCTAACGGTCACAGATGCTTGGCCAAAGGCTGGAGGCCCTCGACGATTGCGCGCGGCGGCAACGGTCAGACGACGGCGAAACTAGCGATGCAGGAAGGGAGTAAGGAAGGGAGTATGCTCACCGTGTTCGCAGTAGCGTGGGGAAGCTCAACGTGTTGTTGGTTCGACGAGGGGCGCATAGGGGTGAGGTTAATGGCTCGCCGGAGTTGCTCCTGGCGTCGAGTTCGTCTGGTGGTCGTCGAGGGCGGTGCTGTGGTTCGCCCCGAGGGAAAACGAGGACACGGTTAGATGCGCAAGATCAAGGCAAAGCTGCGTGCGTGAAGGAGAGGGCGCGGGGTGGTCGGTTCTTACCAGGAAACTTCGCCGGAGTAAGACGTAGACGCGGCGGCGCTCAGTCGAGGTGGTTGCCGATGTTCTGGGGCGCCCGCGGTTGAACGGAAGGCACAGGCAGAAGCGCCAGAGGCTGTGGAGTAAGCTCATGTGGTTGGGGAGGTGAGGGGCGGCAGTGGTTCGCCGGAATTGACTGGAGATGCTCGTCGGATCAGTGGCGGTGTAAACCAAATCAGGGGCAGCCTGGTGGCGTTCAGGGCGTGGAGTCTGAGGGGAAAGGAAGAGGAGGGCGAGGCATTTAATACCGCGTGGTCGCAGGGGGAGTAATGGTCGTGGTTAATGCGAATTGATCACCGGCGTTACTGGCTTGCAACGGCAGGGCACGGTTGGGGGGTTGAAGACGATGAACAGGAGAGGTGGGACCTTGCTGTCAGCGAGGAAGTGAGAGGGAAAAGAGGGGCCACCGGTCAGTCGCTCTACGGGTCAGTTGACAGGTGCGAAACGTTTTCTTCGTGGCGAGAGGGAGTGGGCTAACTGGGCTTAAGTTGGGCTAGGCTCAGTTGGGTCAGGTCTGTTTCTATTTTTTTCTTTCAAATGCTTTTTTTTCTCTTTCTATTTCTATTTTCTGTTTTGCAAATTCAAACAACAAATCAAACATTCAATTTACAACAAACTTTCACCAAACTTGGTATTTGAATTTGGTTCTGTTTAACAACATAACCCGAAGTCCAAAGACCAAAATAATATTTTTATTTTAAGGTCCATTAATAATTAATAAATAGACCTTTGTTATTAAAACAAATAGATTTTTATTTATTCAAAACTCCCTTTTGAAAACTAAATATTATCAAAACCAAATCAGTAGGTTTTATTTGAAAATAAAGAATACTTGGAAAACTTGTTTAAAACAAGTAAATAAGTTTTGATGTTTAATTAAAATAGTAAAACCTTTATTTCTATTAAACTTGGATATTAAATCCTTATTATTTTATTTAAATAAATCTTTACTATTTTTATCAAATAGAAATATTTTATTTCAAAGGCTTGGCCAAGTTTTAATTTGGCTTATAAAATAATCCTTATTTAAATTCCTACCTTTTCATTTGAAAGTCAAATCTTTTTATTAAAAGATCGAAAATAGTAATTCTAAATATTTTTATTTTCCTTCATTAAATGATTATCTTTTTAAATCCCTTTAGGATTTACCTTGATCAAAATAGGTTTGAAGGTTCCCATTTGAATTCAAAAAGTTTCTTCTCACCCTGAAAATCAACAATGTTTTATTTTATTCATTTAATTTTCACATTACAAGATTTGGAAAATCTTGGGATGTGACAGACGTACTCCAATAGTTGTACCACCACACTTGTCGTTTTTATCGCGTCAATAATTTGATCATACCAACCTATGTGGTATGACAAGTTTTGTCTAAGTTATGTTTGAACCTTAGTGTTTGTGATAGATTATTGTATGTTGTGACTTGTGTGTTTCATTGTTGAATGTATGCTTTTGGCTTTTGTTTCACTATCTTATGTTTTTCTCCCTACTTCTACTGTTCCTAATTTTTCTCTATCCTATGCAATAGATGCCTAGCTTAGTTGTCAGCACCGCCGAGGAGTTCAGGGGAACTCATTTTGGTTCTCTTCTTATGGATCTCACTAGTGTGCTCATTCTCCCACTCCCTAGTATTAAGGGACTCCAGCTTACGAAGTTCGAGAGGAAGGATCTATGGGGATTTAGAGTCTTGCAGCCTAGACGCCAGACGGAGCCACCCATAGAGGAGATTACCTTCAAGTTGATGCATGATGACAAGGATAAGGGACTCGATGTCGTCATGCTGGAGCTACTTGGACGCCTTTGTGGACGTCACTCCACTGAGATTAGGGGCCTATATATCCACCCATTCGGGAGATGTGACGAGCAGGGAGAGGCTGTAGCGTATGACGATGTCACTAGAGAGACTATCGAGCCAGTGCGTCTGTATCTCCAGAACCTAGAGAGCCTCGTTAGACACCTCAACATAGATAGGACCAACGTCATTCTTAGCAATGAAGAGCTACATGTTCAGTTGAGGGAGAAGGACAAGGCCTTCGCGGAGCAGGACGAGATCATCAAGGAGATGGAGGCTAGGTTCGGGAGCCAAGACAAGAGGTTCAAGAATCAAGAGAAGAGAGTGCAGGATAGGAACAAGAAGATCAAGGAGATGAGGGCCGAGATAGAGCTCAGGGACCTTGAGCTAGAGACTCAGCAGAGAGTGATAGAGAGGCTCCTCTCGCAGAAGAGAGCCCTTCGTGTGAAGATCGATGCCTTGACCACCAACGTGGAGGAGTATAAGACAACCATGGAGATAGCAGGACTTACTCTAGTGGACGAGGAGGTCGACATGGAGGAGTAGTGTTGACTACTTGGCTATCTATTTATCTTTCATCTTTTCATTTATTGAGTTGCAATGATCATCCAACATGTGGATGGCTTTGCTAGTGTGTTTACTTTTCCAAAACTTGTTGTTCACGTTGTTTAAACTCTAAGTTTATCTTGTGTTTGGTTATTTATGATTGTTGCTATGTGATGTATTGTGCATGTTAGCATCTATGGGTTATATCTCATTACTTATCCTTATTGAAATCACAGATGCCTCCCCGTCGTGCCAATCGCAACCAAAACAACAATGATAACAATGACAATGAGATGCAACAGCTAATGACAGCCCAAACTTAGTTGATGAAAATGATGACCCAGTTCATGGAGAATCAGAATAAAAACAACAACAACAACAACAACAACAACAACAACAACAACAACAACAACAACAACAACAACAACAACAACAACAACAACAACAACAACAACAACAACAACAACAACAACAACAACAACAACAACATCATCATCATCATCATCATCATCAACAACAACAACAACTACAATCAAAACAACCCACCAGCCTTTGATATGCTTACAAGGTTTTTGAGGTTGAGGCCTGCCAAGTTCTCGGGAAGCACGGATCATATGGTAGCCAATGACTGGCTATGTTCTGTGAACAAGTACTTGGTCACCGTGGGCTGCACTGATGAGGAAAAGGTTAGATTTGCAGCACATCTTCTTGAAGGACCAACAGCTACTTGGTGGGGAAATTTCCAAATCACTACTCCTATTGAGGAAGTGACTTGGGCTATGTTTGAGGATGGATTCAGCAATGCTCATATCTCTTCAGGAGTGATGAGTTTGAAGAAGAAGGAATTCCACAATCTTAAGAAACATCACCGTAGTGTGGCAGAATATATTGAGGAGTTCAACAATATGTCACGCTATGCACCGGATGATGTTGATACTGATGCCAAGAGGAAGGAGAAATTCCTTGAAGGACTGAATGATGAGATGTACATGCAGCTATCTGTTGCATATGTCCCAACTTATCAATCACTGTGTGACAAAGCCACCATCTTGGAAAGCAAGATGAAGCAGGTTGAGAACAGGAAGAGGAAGCATCACTTTGATAAGCATAGTTCTGGATCGTCACACAAGCGTTCCCATGGCGATGATAGTGGAGGTTCTGGATCCCACAATCATGGGAAGTATAACAGCCACCACAACAGTAACAGTCACCATGATAACAAGAACCATCGTAGTAATGACAATGGTGGATATAAGAACCATAAGAGTGTACATAAGAGCCATCACAGTGGAAATGGCAATGGAAGTCAGCCTGCTAAGAGAGACATCAGTCAGGTTGAGTGCTTGAAGTGCAAGAAAACTGGGAACTATGCAAATGAATGCCCAGAAAAGAAGGCTCATGGAGCCAACAACCCAAACCCATTTCAGAAGGGTCAAGTGAACCACATCAATGTGGAGGAAATCTATGAGGAATCTGATGTTGTGGCTGGTAAGTTCAAGCTTATTTCTTTTCCAGCACTTGTTCTTTTTGATACCGGCGCATCGCATTCATTCATATCAATAGCATTTGTTGATAAAAATGGACTTCCAACTAAAACTATTGGATGTCCTATTAAAGTAAGCTCTCCAAGTGGAGATATGATAGTAAATTTTGGATGTCATGATCTAGTGATAGAATTTGGAAAGTATAAGTTCCTCCACATGGATGTAAATTTGGGCATGGATTGGATGACTAAGTATGAAGGAGTAAAAGATTGTGCCAATCGTACTATTACACTCACAAGCCCGGATAAGAAATAGATTAGGTTCAAGTCTAACTTTGAATCCAAAGGGAGTAAGCTAAATTGTCTTAAGGGGGTTAGCATAGACAGTGTACCGGTTGTGAAGGAGTATCCGAATGTGTTTCCGGAAGAATTATCAGGAATGCCACCAGATAGAGATGTGGAGTTTTTGATTGACTTGCTGCCAGGATCTGGACCAATAGCAAAGAGACCCTACAAGATGTCAGTTGATGAGTTGAAAGAACTAAACAAACAAATTGGAGAACAGTTGCAGAAAGGATTTATCCAACCAAGTTCTTCGTCTTGGGGTGCACCAATTTTGTTTGTTGGAGAGAAGGATAGAAGTAAAAGGCTATGCATAGATTATCGTTCACTCAATGAGGTGACTATAAAGAACAAGTACCCTTTGCCTAGAATCAATGATCTGTTTGATCAGCTAGAAGGAGACCGTGTGTTCTCAAAAATTGATCTATGATCATGCTACTTTCAGCTAAAGATTAGAGAGCAAGACATACCTAAGACTGCATTTACCACTAGGTATGGATTGTATGAGTATAATGTGATGCCATTTAGATTAACAAATGCACCAGCTTATTTCATGAACATGATGAACAAAGTGTTCATCGAGTTTCTTGACAAGTTTGTTGTCATATTCATTGATGACATATTGATCTATTCCAAGAGCAAAGAAGATCATGAAGAACATTTGCGTATGATACTTGAGAAACTCAGGGAGCACAAGTTGTATGCCAAGTTCAGTAAGTGTGAATTTTGGTTGAACGAAGTTGGATTTCTTGGACACATTGTGTCGGGATATGGTAGCTATCGATCCCGAAAAGGTGTCAGCTGTAACTGAGTGGGAATCTCCCAAGCCGGTTCAGGAAGTTCGTAGTTTCCTAGGCTTGGAAGGATACTATAGAAGGTTCATTGAGAATTTCTTGAAAGTAGATAAGCCAATGACAGAGTTTCTTAAGAAAGAGAAATTTTTTGATTGGATGGAAGGTTCACTAAAAGAAATGTGTTAACTTGTGACCTTCTCATAGTGACGGGAAATGAAATCGTCATAGATTTATGACGATTTTAGACAAGATGGTCGTAGGCTATTTGGAGAGGTCAAAATCCTGTAGAATAACGACGTTTTTGTTAGAATCGTCGCAATTTCATCGGATGAAATCGTCATAATCTACACGGTACATATTAGATCCTTATTTGTATTCGATTACGACCAATTTAAATCGTCATAGTGTCCAATATATAATACATTAAAATGACTAGTCAGCCACGTCAGAAATTAATCATACGTATCAGAAATAATAGACAAAAAAGGTTGCCAGGACGGCAGGGGAGTTCGATCCCGCGACCTCCGCTGCTCTTATACGGAACACAACCACCAGGCCTCATCGTTCTACTTTTCATAACACTACATCGAGCCTTTATGAACTGCATATTCCACCGTTGGGCAATTTTCAGGTTATTCCACAAAAAAAGACCCCAAGGGGGTCAAACCCGCGACCTCCTCCCAGCGGGAGACGATCCTTACCAGCCCAAGAAACCTTTCGTGTAGTATAGGTAACATGCGGCCTTATATAATTAATTTATCTATTGGGCTGGTTTGATTTATCACTAGAATGGACCTCGGTGGGAAGCAAGATGTGCCGCAGTAGGCGGGGCCTTGGCCTTGAACGCTGTTATAGTTAGGAATTTTTTTTCTTTTTTTCTTCTTTTGTTTTTTTATTTTCTTATTTATTTTTATCCTTTTTATAACAAGTCCAAAAGAATTGATTCTTGTCTCTAATTTTTTATAAAATTCAGTAGAATTGATTCTTTTTATAACAAGTCCAAAAGAATTGATTCAAACCGGACCCACTTCCTACCGATTCGGCAGGAATTTGTCTTTTTCGCCAGGGGTGTACGGAAAGGTTTGAGATACCCCGGTTGGGACAATGTCCATGTAAGGTGGTCTAATATTTTTACAAAATGTGGCGGTACCATTCTAAAACTGTCATTTGGTGGGTGCTTCACAAAACGCCCCGTTTTTTGTGCTCGGAAAATGGAAAATGGTTTTTCCGTGCGTCGAAAAGGAAAACTTTCTCCTGCAACATTGTTCTCCATGCCATGATACGTATGTGTGCACAATATGGGCACATTATCACAAACTATGCCCTGATTCTAGCCATAACATTGGTTATTTGACCCGAAAGCCACGAAACCTCGAACATGATAGGTCATTTTGTGAAGGGTTTTTTGAGACATACTCAATTTACCAAGTTTGGTATTTTTCCTTGCAATTATGTCACATAATAAGACACCACGCGAAGGATTTGCGTTGATCGGACCGTTTTTTATTTTTTTATGCCCGTTTCAAACTATGGTAAAAACGACGGGCATGAAGGTTCTTAGCTTCGGGCGAGCCTCATAAACTTGCATTGGATCTCTAAAGAAATAGCATATTGCGAGTCTAAAACACATTTTTTCAAAAAATAATGGGCATCGGATCATGTACCTGTAGTTCAAACCGGACCCACTTCCTACCGATTCTGCAAGAATTTGTCCTTTTCGCCAGGGGTGTACGGAAAGGTTTGAGATACCCCGGTTGGGAAAATGTCCATGTAAGGTGGTCTAATACTTTTACAAAATGTGGCGGTACCATTCTAAAACTGTCATTTGGTGGTTGCTTCACAAAACGCCCCGTTTTTGGCGCTCGGAAAATGGAAAATGGTTTTTCCGTGCGTCGAAAAGGAAAAATTCCTCCTGCAACATTGTTCTCCATGCCATGATACATATGTGTGCACAATATGGGCACATTATCACAAACTATGCCCTGATTCTAGCCATAACATTGGTCATTTGACACGAAAGCCACGAAACCTCGAACATGATAGGTCATTTTGTGAAGGGTTTTTTGAGACATACTCAATTTACCAAGTTTGGTATTTTTCCTTGCAATTATGTCACATAATAAGACACCACGCGAAGGATTTGCGTTGATCGGACCGTTTTTTATTTTTTTATGCCCGTTTCAAACTATGGTCAAAACGGCGGGCATGAAGGTTCTTAGCGGAGGGCCGAGCCTCGCTAAACTTGCATTGGATCTCTAAAGAAATAGCATATTGCGAGTCTAAAACACATTTTTTCAAAAAATAATGGGCATCGGATCATGTACATAGTTCAACTGACCCACTTCCTACCGATTCGGCAGGAATTTGTCTTTTTCGCCAGGGGTGTACGGAAAGGTTTGAGATACCCCGGTTGGGACAATGTCCATGTAAGGTGGTCTAATATTTTTACAAAATGTGGCGGTACCATTATAAAACTGTCATTTGGTGGGTGCTTCACAAAACGCCCCGTTTTTTGCCCTCGGAAATGGAAAAATAGCGGTAGCCAATTGGAATAGAGATTCTGAGTACCCATGGATTACCCCACCGAAGTTGATCTGATCCGTTTACATGCCCTCCATCCAACGCACGGAATTTCATCCCACGCCTCCTGTCCCCTGACATTGTACTTGAAATGACCAAAAGACCCTATAGTTCCCATGTACTTCACCACATAAGTGTTCAGGGGTACTTTCGGGATATGGTGCACACCGCCCTCACAGACAAAACGCGGTCGAGAGGGATTGCCCCCCAAACCCTAATCCCGAGTCCCCGCCGTGACCCAGTCCCCGCTGCCACTTCTTCCTCTACCAAGTCCCCGCTGCCACTTCTTCCTCTCTCTCGCTCTCCTCGCCGTGACCCAAACCCTAATCCCCTCGCTCCACATCGCGACCCACCTCTCTTCACCGCGCTGCGAAACCCCAGCACTCAACACCCCTGTCCTCTCTCTCGATCTGTGAGAAGGGACGCCAGTTTCTCTAGATGAGCCACCACCCTAACCTTCCGCCTCCTATCCCCTTCCTTGCCATGGCCGCCGATCTCCGACACAGATCCTTGACTTCATCCCGCACGCGACACCCTGCATCCAAAACCTAGCGCCCTCCTCCATGTGTGTCGCCGCCACCACCTCCTGCCTGGCCAGCCGCTCCATACCAACGGCATCGTTGACTGGTCGACGGGCTCCCTCTTCATCTACTCCACCGCGGGCTCCCGCATCTTGGCGCTCGCTGCAGATCCCTCATCCTCAAAAGTCGGCGACCCCACTGGCTTGGTGGCCATGGAGGGAATCCAGAGTCCGCCCTTGTCCTCAAGGTCTGCAATCCACACTGGCACGGTGGACATGGAGGGCTACTCCTCCCCCGACGTCTTCAATGCGTGGATCCATCTCATTCCTGGCGCCTGCGTCCTCCCCCGCCTCGCCCGCTTCCTCAAGGTACTCGCTGAGTCACTGTCGCCTCTAACTACACAAGCAGCAACCGTGCCTCCCGCCTTGACGACGGCCACCTATAACTGCGACGGTGCCCACTCCAGTACGATCCTTGCTTGATTCATGTTTGATCTTGTATGGTTTGTGTTCGATTCAGGTGGGCAACTATAAATATTTTTTTGTGTGCCTATGTTAGGGAATTTACAATGCAGATGCTTAGCTCGAGAACTAGGATTTCTTTCCTATCCGTTACGCTCAGTTCCCTGTCGATCCTGGGATTTTTCTTTGCATCGCTTTGAACATGCGCTAATTTCTTGGAAATTTTCATGGGCAGGACCGCGGGTATATTGGCATGTCGTTGGTCTTTACTATGGTCGTTGGTCTTTACTATGGTCGGATCACAGAAAGCAATGATGCTTGGACAATTTTGATTGATGTATATCTTATGAAGAGAGCCGTGAGGACTTTGACAGGATGGTGCAGCACCAGCTACTAACTCAGGTAAAGATAAATATGCATTACATTTTATTATCCTATTGTAATTCAGATCTTTCTTCATCAATAGTTTAATATATGTTCCTTTCAAGAAATATTTTCACGATGCTTACATCTCAATAGTATTTTATTATCTTTGTATAATACATACTTTTTGCTGAGACTGATGCTTCAATTCTATATACGTACCCATGGAATAAGAATATACTTGTGCAGAATATTCTAGCTTGTTTGCTCCATGCATGTATACCTACAAAATTTTAGATTTTATGGATGTCAATGGGCTGTGAAACCAGATTAGGTGCAGTTTTGTTTAATTGCCTAATACTGTCATATGCAGAGCTTCCATGTTTGGTTATTTAAACATGCATCTGTCTTGCACTGTTCTGTCCCTTTACATGTGTTAACTGAATATACCAGAAGATTTCCTGGAATTATAATTTCATTCATATATCACTTGTTCCCCTGTAGGTAATAGAAATTTATGTTGATGATGAGGTGAAATTGACCCTTCATGTTCTTGTATAGGTACCATCTTTTCTACCATAAATAGAGATTGTAAATTGCGGTTGCATGTATGATAATTTTTGTGCTAGTACATTAGTTGTGCGTATCTTGTCCAAGCCATGCATCTCCTGAACTAGGATATGTTCATATTTAAGTGCCATTTATAAACGATGTCGCTGTAATTTGTTGACTTGGAGTTGGGTACATTAGAATTCTCACTAGATGCATTAAGGTCATTCTTGTTGATGTGTGATGTGTTCCTAGATCCCAAGTTTGAATTAACATTGTATTTGTTATCAAGCAAGTGTTTGACTTCTTGGATCTTGCTGGTATTTACTTTCTGAACTATGCATAGTGACTTGTGATGTTTGTTAGAAATAGAAACACTGCATCATATAGTAATTACAATGATAATTTGTTATGTTTCAAGATATGGAGACTCGGGTATGATCTGTTTGTTGAGAAGACTTGTATATGCAGTTCGATTGAAAAATTATTTTTCAGATTTGGCCAACAAGAGTATTCATAGTCACGTATTTCGATTCAGATATTTTGATTCAGATTTATGCTGACGATCACGTATGAAATCTTGTTAATCACAGAGTATACCACCAGTTTAACAAGCAATGTTGCTTTCTTCTCTTTTACAGGAGCTCCAGGCTAAAAGTGGAAGAAGCGAAAGGCTTCATACTCAGCAAATAGTTCAAAAGAGTTGCCTTCTTACCCAGCAAAGAGTTGAAAAAGTCAATTTTCTGTAGATAGTTGTATGTTCGTGAGTAATTTGGCCAATGAAATGGTTGTAACATACTACACAGTATTTATTTTTGTACAGTTTTATATTCCTAGGTTATGTAAAATGTCTGATTGTAATATATAGTATGTTATAATTTTGGTTACCGTGAATGTTATTTGGGTTGTGCTTACCAATATATTTCCTATTTAATGCAGGTACATTAGAAATGAACCAAATGTTGGTTGGGCTATAAAATGGCCATGGCCCAAAATATATTGGACTGGAGCAGCCTAAAATTTTCCAAAAAAATGTTGATAATAGAAAGAAACTGTACAACGAAAATGACGCGGGCCTGAAAACAAAAAGGCCAAAATATTAGCATTTTCCCAAGTAGAAAAAGATTGGCAGAAATATATTAGTGGGCTGAATTGTTGGGTTTGGCCCATGTGAACTATTGATATGGACCGGGCTGATTTTATGCCACGTCGGATTGGCCACGTAGGATCTGACCTGGCGAGACTAGTTTGCCCATGACGATATTGAATCGTCATAACTATTATGACGATCCAATATCGTCATAGACGATTATGACGATTTTACAAAGAACGTCGTTATAGTTCATTTGCGACGCTCAGCTTTCGACGATCTCCAAATCGTCATAGAATCATCATAAACGGACTATTGTGACGATTCTGTGACGAAAATAGAGGGTCATATATAGCCAAATTCCTTGTAGTGGTTGTGAAACCAGTTTCCAAGAATTGAAGAAGACACTAGTGTCAGCACCAGTCTTATGTCTGCTAGATTTGGAGAAGGACATTCAAGTCTATTGTGATGCATCTCACCAAGGATTGGGTGGAGTTTTGATGCAAGAAGGAAAAGTTGTGGCTTATGCCTCGAGACAACTCAAAACTCATGAAGTGAATTATCCTACTCATGACTTAGACTTAGCCTCTATTATCCATGCACTCAAAACATGGAGATACTATCTTTTGGTAAAGCGTTGTGAAGTGTTCACGAATCACAAGAGTTTGAAATATATTTTCACCCAAAAGTAACTCAATATGAGACAAAGAAGGTGGCTAGTGCTCATCAAGGACTATGACTTGAGTTTGCAATACCATCCCGGTAAAGCAAATGTTGTAGCGGATGCTTTAAGCCGTAAGGTTTATGGGAATGGCCTTACTAAGGGAGAATTGCCAGATGATTTGTGTGCACAATTCAAAGAGCTAAGATTGGAGATAGTGCCTGAAGGATATCTCATGTCATTGGAAGTTCAACCAACATTGTTGGACAAGATTAAAGAAGCCCAAAAGTTGGACAAGGAAATAGAGGAGATTAAAGGTAAAATTAGTAAAGGAAATGATAAAGGATTCCATGAAGATGAAAAGGGTAATTTATGGTATGGGAAACGTATCTGCATTCCGCAAGATTCAGAGCTTCGGAAATTGATTCTGCAAGAAGCACACAATTCACCATATTCTATTCTTCCGGGTAACACCAAGATGTACATGGATGTGAAGGAAAGATTCTGGTGGAACAATCTCAAGAAGGACATCATGGAACATATTGCTTTGTGTGATGTGTGTAGTCGAGTGAAGGAGGAACATCAGAAACCGGCAGGGTTATTACAACCACTACCTATTCCTGATTGTAAGTGGGATAAGATTGGTATGGATTTTATCACCGGATTGCCAAGGACCAGATTCGGATATGATTCTATTTGGTTTGTTCTGGATCGCCTAACTTAAGTGGCTCATTCCATACCCGTGAAGACTACCTATAAAAGTGCTAAATTGGCTAAGATCTATATGAACAGGATTGTATGTACATAAGTGTATTTTGTCTGATAGAGGAACTCAGTTCACTTTGCATTTTTGGCGACAACTACATGAATCATTGGGAACAAGGTTAGAGTTCAGCACAACTTTTCATCCTTAGACGGATGGACAAACTGAAAGGACCAATCAGATTTTGGAGGACATGTTGAGAGCTTGTGCACTAGACTATGGTGCTAGTTGGGATGAAAGTCTGCCATACGCAGAATTCTCTTATAACAACAGCTATCAGGCAAGCATAGAGATGGCTCTGTTTGAATTCCTTTATGGAAGGAAGTGTACTACACCATTACTATGGAATGGGGTAGGAGAAAGAAATTTGTTCGGACCAGAACTGATCAAGGAAGCTGAAGAGAAAGTCAGATTGGTAAAGGACAGATTGAAAATATCCTAGTGCCGAGAAGAGCTATGCAGACCCAAAGCATAGGTAAGTCACCTATGAGGTAGGTGATAGGGCCTATCTTAGAGTATCACCACTTCGTGGTGTGAAGAGATTTGGAGTCAAAGGAAAATTGGCACCAAGATATGTTGGACCATTTAAGATCTTGAGCCACAAAGGAGAAATGTCTTATCAGATTGAATTGCCAGAATCACTGTCAACAATTCACAATGTGTTTCATGTGAGTCAGTTGAAGAAGTGTCATCCGGAGATGGAAGAGACTTCACTAAAGGACACTATACCTTTGGAAGAGGTACAATTGGAGAGTGATCTCACTTATGAAGAGGATCCTATCAAGATTCTCGAGACAGCAGAAAGAGTTACTCGTACTAAGACTATCAAATTCTGCAAAGTACAGTGGAACCATCATACCGAAGAAGAAGCTACTTGGGAAAGAGAAGATGACCTTCGGAAAGATCACCCTCACCTATTTGCTAGCCAATCCAAATCTCGAGGGCGAGGTTCATATTAAGGGGGTTAGATTTGTAACATCCCAAATTTCATCAAATGCAAATCATGTATTGCATTCATATCATCATAGCATATTTACCTTGCATAATTTTTTTCAAATCAAAAACGTAAATAAAACCATATTTAAACCCCTATTTATATATTATATATGGGGCATGGTTTTATGTTTATTCCAAAGACCAAAGTGTTTTTGAACGGATAGATGTGTTTAGCACACTTTTTATGCTAGGATCACCATATACAATTTTTGTGAAAGTTTGATTTCAAACAGATTTGAATTGGGGTTCAAATTCATTTTAGAAATTCAAAATAGAAAAAGACAAGGAGAAAGAAAAAATAAAACCTTGCGCCACCTATCTAGCCCAGACCCACTTGCATCCCATCTAGCCCACCCGGGTTCCCCCTTCCCCTCTCTCTTTCTCACCGATCCCGCGCTGCACCCGCTCGCTGACAGCACGACCCCACTGCCACATCACCTCATCCTCCCCAAATCCCCGCGCGACGACCCAAATCAATTCGAATCAATCCCATTGATTCTGGCAGTAATCCTTGCCCCTGACGCCTGCTAATTGACCCCCACTTCACTGCGGCCATTTCCCATCAAACCCCATCGCCCGAATGCCCCTAGGTTGCCAGTATTTGAGCTTGCACCGCCGCTGCCCGACGAACTCCGGCGACGCATTATGGTGAGCCCAGTGCGCACCTCTGTATCTCGTTCATGCAAACATGTTCGTCGGGTCCTTGCGCATCTAACCATGCCTCTGGTCTTCCCTATATCGCCCTAGGTTGCCGTCCCCGTCAACCTCCGCGAACAACCGAGGCGTCGCTCGACTCTGACGAGAAATTACGGTAATATCTGATTTCCCTTGACCTCTGCCCCATACGACTAGGTTTGCCATGTCTTTGCACAGTCACTGATGCCTCTCGTTTGCCTTGTGGTGACCTAGGTCATCGCCTTTGTATCCGCCAGCACGCACCCAACGCCAGTGAGATCTCCAAGGAGCTCCAGCACCCGCGACAGTGCGCCCCTATCCGAGCGACGCCACCTTGAGCTTCCTCGCTTCCGCGCGATGCTGGTAAGCATCAGCACCACCCCCTACCCCCTCTAGACTCACCAGCATGTCATCGGATGTGCCGTCGCTGACGCCAGCGCCATCAGCGTCGCCCCACTATGGTCACAGATCCGTTGGAACTAGATCCTATGCCGTAGAATAGATCACTTACTGAACTGCTACGTTTAGATCTGGCGCGTTGGATCCGTGCGAAACGGTATCAGCGAATCAGACGCTGCCATGTGTCTATGAATTAGATTTAAAATCTCGTTTTGAATCTATTAGATATTCAAACTTGTAAAATTCATATCTTTTGATTTGTTTGTCCAAAAGTTGCAAATAATATATCAATGGATAAAGAAAATTAATCCCTATACATATATGGCATTGATTTAGTCATTTTATTCTCAAAAGTTTGGTTTATTTGCAGAAGCATTTGTAGGCCTATTTTGCATATAAAAATTATTTGGAAATTGGTTTTAAAGTAAATTTGAGTTTGTTTAGACTTTAGAAAGTTTAATTTGTGTTCAGTACTATTTTTTTTGACTTTCTTAGTGTAGAAAAATCATTCCATTGCATTTGCATGCATTCATATGTATTTTTGTTTGAATATTGAAATGTGAATTTGGTGTTATGATTTTATGCGTAGATTTTGGTGATTATGGTGATTGTGATTATGAGGACTGTTGCTACTCTTCTGGCTACCAAGGAAAGTGATGCTTCATATTTTTGTCCTACTATTTTGTCTATGCATTAGTGATATTTTGAGTAGGACTTGCATGGAGAAATTTTTTCTATGTATATGCTATGCCTTGGGAAATCCTAGTAGTTGTTGACTTAGTAGATTTTTCCCTAAGTTAAGAAACTTGCTACTAGTACGCTTAGCCTAGCTAGTAGAATAAAAGGGTGGATTATTACAGCTATGAAATATTGCTAATTCTATGACTTATGTTTTTGATTAATAAAAAACTATGTGTTTTTGATTAATAAAACAAGGGTGCATTGCTAAGTCTACTAGTGTTGAGAAGCTTCTAGTGCAACCACATGGCATATGGGCTATGACTTGACCAACTAGGTTGCAAGAACTTAGCTAGATGGACAGTTGGTGGTAGGGTTGATAGGATGGAACACGTCCATGGTGGTCTAAGGGAATGCTTCTGAAAAGTCTCATCACGATGCATGTTGAGTCTTGTGGGGAAAGTGCACCACCTCTCGAGAGGGTAAAACCTAAATACTTAGCCGTGTCCCTGGCAATGGACAATTTGAGCATCAAAGACATTGAAGCAATCAAGGATCTCCTCATCCCAATTTCTCTAAGTCAAAACTTGTGGTTGAACAAGGGTAAAGGTTCACCAATGTCTATTGGTGGTTCCTTGGGCTTTTTTATCAAACAAAAACTTAGTGTTTTCAACTAATAAGAAAAACCTTATTTTGAGCAAAGCCAGCCTAAGCTACACTTAGCCAAATTCATATAGATGTTAGATACTACTATTCTACAATGGTATCACTTGCCAATACAATTCCACATGTATTGACCCTCTGTGGCTGTTACTTATGATTTTGCAGGTTACTCTGATGGAGACTAGGGTTATGAGTCTACACTCAACATGATTGCCTGTGGCACATGAAGATGAAGACTTCTATTTATTTACTTTATGTTATGAACTCTATGTATTAGCCTTGGGATAATGAGTTGTAAAGACTATGTTATCTCTGGAATGACGATGTAATAAAGACCTTTGTATCTGTGTACTTCATCTTAAACTGTGGATGCTAGCATTTCGATCCAGGGACTAGCATTGAAATCATAGGGACCTTTACCTTAAAAGGTGGGGTCTTACAGTTCATTATTGTCAAATAATGATTCAACCCTCAAATCTTGGTATTTGATTTTTTATCCGACCTACTTGGTTCATGTAACATCCCAAAAATCATGGCTTCTGATTCAATAGACCCCCAAAGGAATGAAAATAAGGATACAAATTAGATCGATGGATCGGATTGACTAGTACCTCTTCGCGCGTGGGTGTAGGACCGGGATTCATAAAATTTATACCATGTATGTAATGCCCACGAAAGCCCGTATGGGCCTGAAGTGTGTTAGTTATCGGGAATTTTGTGCATGCGACATGGATACGTAAGTGTCCAACTCAAACACAACACTTGCACGTGTGCGCTGACATTGCAACACCGCATACGTGGTTTAGGTTGAGTTCTTTTGGACCCGTCGATGGGCTACCCTCATGCGCCCTCCTCTAATACGCACGGGGGAAATTCTACCCTTTCGGAAGTTTACAACTTTTCAGAGTAGGGGGTCTATGGAATCACACCTCAAAAATCATAATTTATAAAGTTTGCATATCATTCATGCATTCATAAGCATTTGATCTTTTCAAATGAATTTTCAACATAAGAAACCATATTTTGTCTATTACTTTATTCAAGTAAGGCAAGGTTAATATTTTACTTTCTAAATATGTTTAAGGTTTGATCAGTAATGATTGGGAAGTGAATACAAAGCCACACAAAATTCTTTCAAAAAAAATTCAAATATGAAACCATCTTTATGCCTATTATCATTAATTTATTAAAGGCATAGTTTCATATTTATTTTCAAACTCAAAATAGTTTTTGAGTGTAAGTAGATGTTTTACACATCCTTGGACACAAGTAACACAGTGAAAAAGTCTGGAGGAAATTCAAATTTAAACTGATTTGAAATAATCATTCAAAATCAAACCAGAAAAAGAAAAAGACAAAAGGAGAAAAAAATAAACCCCACGACCTAACTAACCTAACCCACCCGCGGCCCAACGAGCCAGCCCATCAAGCCCACCTGGGAAACCCCCTCCCCTCTCTATTTCTCACCAACTCTCGAACCCCTACTCTCACTGACGCTATGACCCCACACACCCCGTCATCATCGCCCCCAAATCACTCCTGCGACTAGCTCCGCCGCGGCCGTTTCTTCCGATTAATTCCGCGCTTGATTGCGAGTTATTCCCGACGTAATTCTTTTTCTCGCCCCGGCTACTTAATCCCCCTCCTTCCGCTCATTTCCCCTCAAGCCACACCCATAGAGAGCCACCAGGCTGCCCACATTCGTTCTCACTCCGCCGCGGTACCGAGCCTCTCCGACGGCAAATTCTGGTGAGAACTCCCCACCCCTTGCCTCCTGATCTTGCTGACATGCTCGCCGCATCCTTGCGCATCTCCTAATACTCCTGGTATGTTCTAGGGCGATCTAGAATGTCGCCAACATCAACGACAGTGCGTGCCCGACGAAGTGCTTAACTCCGATGAGCACATACGGTAAACCTAGCTTTCCCCTTCCTCTCTGGTTCACGCTCGCACACTCGCAGCTTCAGTACGCGTCTAATGCTGCCCCTCTTTTCCTTTCCCGTGCCTTGTAGCGCCACCAACGTCGACGACAGAGTGCACCCTAAGCCGCCCGCAACTCCGACGAGGAATCCACGCCGTTTCCGTGTGCCCCGACCCTGTCCACCTGCACGTTGATCTTCGCCGTGTCTCCACGACCTCGGTAAGCACCAGAACCCTCGCCCTTTCCCTCTTGTCTTGCCGGAACATCACCGGCAGACGTGCAGCTACCGCGGTGGCCATTTGCACTGCCCGCGAATGGTCAGAGCGATATGGTCCGCTGGATCTGGATCCAGCGGATGCGATTAGTTCATCCCGCGAAGGGGTACGCGTAGATCTGAGCCTTAGATCTTAGATCTAGCGGTGTAGATTAGATTAGATGCGAAGAGGTAAGTTTTGATCTGGAGCGTTGGATTTAATTAGATCTAACGGCGCGGACGCGTGATCCAGGGTGAACCGGTACGCGCCAATCAGACGCTGCCGCGTGTCAGGGTTTTAGTTTAAAAATTTAGATTTCATTTAATTAGATGATTAAACTTGTAAATTGAATAACTTTTGTTCTGTTTATCCAAAAAATGAAAATAATATATCAATGGAATCACAAAAATAAATCCTACACATTTGTGGGCTTAATTTTGTGATTTGGTCTAGTTAAAATGGAATTTTATGCAGAGACATTTGTAATCCTATTTTCTATATAAAAATTATTTGGAAAATGTTTTAAAAGCCAAAATTAAGTTTATTTGGTATATAATTATTTAGCTCAATGTTCAGTACTGTTTTACTTGTCTTGTTTAGTTTAGAAAAATCATCACATGGCATTTGCATGCATTCATATATTTTTGCTTGAATATTTGAAATATGAATTTAGTGTTATCATTTTATGTGTAGATTTTGGTGCTAGTGGTGATTGTGATTGTGAGGATTGTTGCTACTCCCCCAACTACCAAGGCAAGTGGTGCTTCATATTTTTGTCCCAATATTTCAACTAAGCATTAGTGATATTTTGTATAGGGCTTGCATGATGTTTTTGCTAAGTATCTATATGCTATGATTGGGAAATCCTAGTAGTTGTAGATACTTCCTATATTGCCATGCTTATCCTAGATAGTAACAAACAAGGGTGGATTATATACATGCTAAGGAAAATATTGCTAAGTCTTGGACTTGTGTTTTGCTAATAAAACAACTAAGTGAATGAATCACTTGGGTGGAATGGTATGTTGGGTTAGTTGAGTGGTTACACAAGGCCCATATGTATGGTCTACCTTGTGTATCACACTTGTGGAAAGCCACCCAGGAACAAAGGGATTTGAGATGCCATATGTTAAGAAGCTTCTAGTGTAGCCACATGGCAATATGGGTTCTACCTGGATCATATAGGTTGCAAAAACGTAGCCAAATGGACAGTTGGTGGTAGGGGGTGATTGTAACATCCCAGATTTTGTATTAGGATGTTATTAGCGTCATGCATCATCCTTGCATCATTACATCCTAAATTTGAAAATTGCAATAAGAATCCTAAAACCTAAACCTATTAAAAACCCTACTAATCATTTCAATAAGTGAGCACCTTGTTGTAGTAAGTTGACCCTTCAATATAAACTATGTGAAAACAGAAAACTATGGTCCTATATTGACCACCTTATTTTTACAAAAATTTGGCAACAAGTTTCAACATTTTTGGACTTGTCTTGCAAAAGTTATGTGAGTTTTATCAACCCAGAAATTTAGAAAAAAGATAAAAGAAAAAAAATAAACAGAGGCAGACCTAGCGGTCATGCAGCATAGCCAACGCCCACGCAGCAGCCCAGCGCCGCGCCAGCCAGCCCGCCACCGCCCACTCGCACTGCCGCCACTGCACCGACCGCCTGCCCACTGTCATCATCTTCCTCCCCACGGAACCCGCGCGCCGCCGTGAGGAGGTCGGACTCCAACCGGCACGGAGACGAGTCCGTGCCCCCAACGCCAAGGCTCCCGCCTATTTAAACCCCGCCACTCTCGCGTCCCCTCCGCTCTATTCTTTCCTTGCACGAACCCTAGCCAGCGACGAACTGCACCGCCGCCGTCGGGTCAACCTCGCCGAGTCGGTTTGAAGCCTCTCCCTCGCTCCTTCCTCCCACCGGAGATTCTGCATCCACCACTGATTCCAGCCGTGTGTTCCTCCCCTTCTCTCTCGCAGGAACTCGCCCACGATTTCTCGCCAGAGCGCCGCCGGAGACGAAGGAGATCAGCGGGACGCTGCTGACAGCCGAAGAAGCAAGGGGAGACGACGAGGACGCGAACGTGACCGCGAGAGCCAGTCGAACCTCGTCGACCTCTCCACGGTTCCAGGGACCCGCCGGAGCACCGCCACCGTCGACCACCGACGCCACCGCCGCCCTGCGCCGCCGTCACGCCCTGTAAGTCGCCGCCGCTCCTCCTGACCGTCGGATTGAGGTTGAACGCGTAGGATTAGAAGATTACCGAAAGGGTATCGGCGAGTAGCAGCGTGCCACGTGGCCGTGCGCATCAGCGCGCACACGCCAGCGCCGCGTCACCCATCTGGATCCAATCAGAAGCTGCCACTTGCCAAGCTCTTTTAGATCTGTTTGCAGATTTGAAGTAAAATTGCGAAATTCATATAAAATTGAATTTTTGGCCAAACTTAGCTTATAATATACCGTTGGATTCCTAATTTTGAGTAGAACCCGAATCTGCAATAATATCCCAGGTTCACAGTAAAGTTTTAGGTGTAGATTTTGATCATTAGATTAGGGTGTTTTATCCTATAGAAAATTAATTGAAATTTTGTTTTAATTGATTCTTGTTGCAATAACTTTGTATCCACAATACCTACTGATCCAAATCTTTAAGCTTTGCTTAGGATCATTAGATCTAACTTGGGGCTATTTAGATGGCTTTGATCTTCTTATAATCCCAGGATTTGTTTCGTGACTCTATCAGATCTAAACCTTTGGGAAATCAATCCTAGTGACACCCTTACACTATCACAACACAAACTTGCTACCTTGATCAATTTGACCAACCCTGCATAAAATACCATGTTGCATGCATGCATGATTTCCTTTGTGTTATGCTTCGAACAAGTTGTGATCAGATCTATGTTTGTGATTCGTTAGATTGCTCGGAGTGCGCTAAGGAGTGCTATTGTGTAGAGTGCTGCTCGGATCAAGGCAAGTTACACCACTTGTTCATATTATCGTCCCAGTTTTGATTCTATGCATGTGATCTTCAAAGTTCTGTAGTATGCATGTGTAGGATGTTCTAGTAGAATTTTTCCTTAGTATTATTTTGCAAGTGCGATGATTTTGTAGTATGCCATGAGTAGCTTTATACTTAGGATTTCCCATCCTAATAGGTTACCCTTGTTTTTACTAAGTATTGCTTGCTATGCTATATATACAAAGTACCGTTGGGGGGTTCGAAAGACAAAGGATTTTTCTAAGTATAAAGGCTCTCTAGAGCAAACTTTTCTTCTCAAATCCACTTCAAAATAAAACTAAGTTTTCTTCTGGGCGGAATGGTTGTCGGGACAACGAGTGAGATTTTGGTGGAGGACGCCCGGGGAATCAAAGAAGTCTGCCATGTTTCAATTAAGCTTCCAAAGGCAACCACAATACATTATGGGCTCTGTCTTGGCCTAGTACTTAGTGGGAAACCTCACCTGGGTACCAACATTTGGAGGTTCTTGGCACGGTTGGATCCGGAAGGTAGAGGGGATACTAAGGGAAAGCCTCGCCATGGTCCTGTCTGTAAAAGGACTTGATCGTGGATTGTGGGTAAAGTGCACAAACTCTCGAGAGTATTTCAATCTGATCGATCAGCCGTGTTCACGATAACAGAACAACAATGAGCGTCTAAAGGATGAAGCCTCTGAAGTATCTTCCTCTCTCTTTTCTAAAACAAAGTTTTGAAACCCCATGGCGTGCGTAATATCGCTAATGGGTGGGAATTTGGGAAACTTGGTGTGTAATATCCAAGTGACGCTTGGTGCGTAATATCCAAGTGTTTGGTTGTTTGGACACTTGGTGCGTAATATCCTCGTGTGCCACTCGACCTTATTCTATCCAAGCAAATGTTTACAAAGTAGGGCAATCTTCTATTCTTCTCTCTACTTAAGAAAATTAGCTTTGAGCAAATGAACTCTACAGCCTATACCAGCCTTGCATGTAGAGATAGTCTTTTCTCTCCTTGGTGTAATTTGACAATACATTCAAAGCATTGACCCAACTTGTTGGCTGCACGTCTTATGTGCAGAATCCGAAGATTGAAAGGTGCGTAGGGATCGCGGGTCTACACTCGACAAGCCTGGGGCGTTGATGGACTCATGCTGCTTTTATGTTTCCGCTGATTATTTGAGCTAGCATAAAGCTAAGCAATTTTTTTGTAATAATTTCATACTCTGGATTCTCCATGTAATAAAGACTTTGTGTTTTACATGATATTTCATCGACTGTGAGTGCTAGCTATTGATCCAGGGACTAGCATGTTAATTCACAGGGACTTAGGATCCTTACCGATCCGAGGCCACTACAGATGGTATCAGAGCACATCGTTGCCTGTAGGACGTGACCCTAGGATTGGAACCACCTCTAACTTTAGTGCCTTACTTTCTTTTCTACTAAGTTATTTTCCGCACATCTAGTATCTGCTTTCCTCTACTTGTTTAAGTATCTAACCCTCGTTCTTCTAACTCAAAGATGACAAGCTTCCTCTACGACACCGTCGCGAACATCGAGCCCCTTCGCTTTGGAGGGTGCCTCATGGATCTACTCACATGTTTGGACCTTCGTCTCCCAACAATCCAAGGGAGCACAATGAAGAAACTCCACAAGGACGGCTATTGGGGAGTCAAGGTCATTCAGCCAGGAAAAGAGCGAGGCAAGAACCCGGAGGAAGACATAGCAATCCACATTGTTAGCGATTCCAAGGAGAAAGCCCTTAGCATTAGCTTGCAGCAACTCATTGGTCGTCTATGTGGACGTCATCATGAAGCTCTCCAAGGACACTGCGGCGGCCTCTTTGGAAGACGAGATGAGGAAGGAATTCCCATGGAGTTAACCTTTGAGGAAAGAACTTCTACCAAGCGCCGAAGAACACAATATCAAGACTTGGAGTGCCACATCCATGACCTTGAGAAGGGTACCTTCCTCGAGATGTTGAAGAACGACGAGCTATGCGCCCTCATCAAGGAGAAGGAAGAAATGATCAAGCAGCAGGAGGAGGCAATGAAGCTCCAAGAGATAAAATTCCAGGACCAAGAGAAGAAGTTCGCTAACCAAGAGAAGAGGGTGATAAATAAAAACAAGAGAATTAGGGAACTCAAACAGCAGATCGATGGAGATGAAGTGCAAACTGAAGGCCTTCGCAAGATAATCAATGATGTGCATGCTTCCAAGAGGGACTTGGCAAAGCAACTTGAAGCCGCAATGAAGTCAAGTTTAGTGGAGGAGCTACAAAGCGAGAAGGAGGGACTTCAGGAGCAGCTGGAAGCCACTACCAAGAAGCTACAGGATGAGATAAAGGACCTCCAAGAGAAGCTTGAAGCCACCACAAAGGAGATGGAGTTGTACAAGACAACTCTAGAGCAAGAAGGCTACTCGTTCGAGGACGAGGAAGAGGAAGGCGTGGAAGATGTGTAATAGTTGGACCACCTTTAATTCTATAGTAGAACGTTATTCGCAAATGTAATAAATACCAAGATAAGTCTGGTTTAGTTAAAAGTTGGTTGTTTCCTGTGTTAAATATGTGTTGTGTGCCTTGTGTGCTTGGTGTGTTTTCATAAGGGTAGGAGTTTACTACTTAGTCTTTCTGTCTATTTCTTAACTATTCTCTTAACCCCACAGATGCCGCCAAGACGTGCGAACCCCGAAATCCCGCCAGAAATAGCAGAACTTCTGGCCACTCAGAACCAGCTGATCCAACTGCTCACTCAGAACAAGCAAAACAATAACAATAACTCGCCGCCACCTCCTCAACAAGATCGCTTGACTCGGTTTTTGAGGCTGAACCCACCTACCTTCACTAGCAGCACTGAACCAATCATCGCCGATGACTGGCTACGTACGATCAACAAGAAGCTAGACACCGTGCAAGCTGTCGGAGTGGTGCGTTATGCCGCACACCAGCTGGAAGGACCTGCTGCAGAATGGTGGGATAACTACCAAGTCACCCACCCGGACATTGATGCTATCACTTGGGAACAGTTTGAGTTAGCTTTTCGCACTCATCATGTAGCTGTTGGTGTCATGGCTCTAAAGAGGCGCGAGTTTTGCGACCTACACCAGCTGCACCGTTCTGTCATTGAGTATGGTGAGCTTTTCAATAAGCTAGCCCGTTATGCACCCGATGATGTTTCCACTGATGCCAAGAGACAGGAGGAGTTCTTAAGAGGGCTCAATGATGAGATATCCATTCAGCTTGTGGCTCAGAAATTTGACAACTTTCAGGAACTCGGAGGAGCCATTGTGGTTGAATCAAAGAGGAAGAGCATAGAAAATCGCAAGAGGAAATCTAACCCTCACAAACACTCTGTTCCGTACCAGAAGCAGCGCAATTCCTCACCACCACCTTATAACAATAATGGCCACAACCATAACGGTCATAACCATGGTGGCCACAAACACAATGGGCACAGAAACCGCAATGGCAATGGCAGCAATGGAAAGGATCTCAGTGAGGTGACATGCTTTAAGTGCAACAAGACAGGGCACTATGCAACCTCTTGCCCCGAGAGGAAGAATGGAAATGGCAATGGCAATGGGAATAGTAATGGGCACAACCATGGCAATGGAAATGGGAAGAAGCCAAATCCGTTTGTCAAAGCCACGGTGAATCATGTTTCTATGGAGGATGCTTGTGATGCGCCAGACTCCGTGATTGGTAAGTTCAAACTCAATTCTATTCCCGCAGTTGTTCTTTTTGATACCGGTGCATCGCATTCATTCATATCAAGGGTATTTGTGGATAGAGGCAAGGTACCAACGGAGACTATAAACTTTCCTCTAAGGGTAAGTTCTCCTGGGGGAGAAATAGTGGCAAACTCCGGTTGCCGGGATTTAGAACTGGGGATTGGGACACACATTTTTCCCACCAGTCTAGTAGTTCTAGAATCACAAGGATTAGACATAATCTTGGGCATGAATTGGATGACCGAATATGAAGGGGTCATAGATTGTGCCAAGAGAACTGTCATTCTCACAACACCGGAAGGGAAGAGGATCCGTATCAAATCGAATTTCGCACTTAAAGAAGTCATGGTGAATTCTCTTAAGGGGGTTAGCTTGGAGGAGGTACCTATTGTAAAGGAATACCCAGATGTCTTCCCAGAAGAGCTACCCGGAATGCCACCCGACCGTGATATCGAGTTTCTCATTGACTTAATGCCAGGCACGGGGCCGATAGCTAAGAGACCATACAAGATGGATGTGGACGAGTTAAAGGAACTCAAGAAACAGCTTAGGGAACAATTGGACAAGGGGTTCATCCAACCCAGCGCGTCATCTTGGGGAGCACCCGTCCTATTTGTGGAAAAGAAGGATAAGACCAAGAGGCTGGTTGTGGACTACCGCTCGTTGAACGAAGTGACGATTAATAATAAGTATCCTCTGCCCAACATCAACGACCTGTTTGACCAGCTAAAAGGAGCCAGTGTGTTCTCAAAGATCGATCTACGATCGGGCTATTTTCAGCTAAAGATTCGAGAACAGGATGTGCCCAAGACAGCATTCACCACAAGATACGGATTGTATGAGTACACCGTGATGTCTTTTGGTCTAACCAATGCCCCAGCATACTTCATGACCATGATGAACAAGGTGTTCATGGAATATTTGGACAAGTTTATCGTGGTATTCATAGATAATATACTCATATACTCTAAGGATGAGAAAGAACATGAGAAACATCTGCGCCTTATTATGGAAAAACTAAGAGAACACAAGTTGTATGCCAAATTCAGCAAGTGCGAGTTCTGGTTAAAGGAAGTGGGATTCCTTGGCCATGTTGTGTCAGCTAAAGGAGTTGCCGTAGATCCTAGCAAGGTAGCTTCCGTGACGGAATGGGAGTCACCCAAGAATGTGGGAGATATTAGGAGTTTCTTGGGCCTCGCAGGATATTACCGGAGGTTCATCAAAAACTTTTCCAAGATAGCAAAACCCATGATGGAACTATTAAAGAAGGAAAAGAAATTCCTATGGACCGAGGCATGTGAAGCAAGTTTTCAAGAGTTGAAGAAACATTTGTAACGATTACGTATGCTTTGATATCCAGAAGGATTTTCAAGTCTATTGTGACGCTTCTCGACAAGGACTTGGAAGTGTATTGATGCAGGATGGGAAAGTGGTATCCTATGCCTCCCGAAAACTTAAGAACCACGAACACAATTATCCCACTCATGATTTGGAACTTGCATCTGTGGTTCATGCACTCAAGGTATGGAGACACTACCTCATGGGCAAACATTGTGATGTGTTCACAGATCATAAAAGTTTGAAGTACATCTTCGCCCAAAAAGAGTTGAATATGAGACAACGAAGATGGCTTGAGCTAATTAAAGATTATGACTTGGATTTACAGTATCACCCCGGAAAGGCAAACGTGGTGGCTGATGCCTTAAGCCGTAGGGTATATGTAAATGGACTTACCGCAGGGGAACTTCCAGAGGATTTATGCAAGCAATTCAGGGATCTCAGGTTGGAGATAGTCCCGAAAGGACACGTAGCGACTATGGAAATAGTGTCCACCTTCCAAGAAAGGATCCAAGAAGCACAAAAGGGGGATAAAGAGTTGGAACAAAATAAGAGTCAGGATAAATGAAGGAAAGACTAAAGAATTTCGTCTGGACGAACAAGGGACCCTCTGGTATGGGAGGCGTTTGTGCGTTCCCAATGACCCCTATATCAGGAAGATGATTCTACAAGAAGCTCATGATTCGCCATACTCAATTCATCCAGGTAACACAAAGATGTACATGGATGTGAAGCATAGATTCTGGTGGAATAACCTAAAGAGAGATATTGCAGAGTATATTTCCCTGTGTGATGTGTGCAACAGAGTTAAAGCCGAGCATCAGAAACCGGCAGGATTACTACAACCACTACCTATACCCGACTGGAAGTGGGACAAAGTAGGCATGGATTTCATCACGGGATTACCCCGGACTCGTTCTGGATTTGATTCTATCTGGGTAGTGGTGGACCACTTCACCAAGGTGGCTCACTTCATCCCCGTAAAGACCACATATACAAGTGCTAAGCTTGCTTAGATATACATGTCAAGAATTGTAAGCCTGCATGGTGTTCCCAAGGGAATTGTGTCAGATAGAGGCACCCAGTTTACTTCAAAGTTTTGGCGACAACTACATGAGTCTCTTGGAACCCGACTAGAATTCAGTACTGCCTTCCACCCTCAAACAGATGGCCAAACAGAAAGGGTGAATCAAATTTTGGAAGATATGTTGAGAGCTTGCGCACTAGACTATGGGTCTAGTTGGGACGATAACCTGCCATATGCTGAGTTCTCATACAACAACAGCTACCAGAAAAGTATCAAGATGGCTCCGTTTGAAGTTCTATACGGTAGGAAGTGTAGGACTCCATTGCTATGGAATGGAGTTGGAGAACGCAGTCTTTTTGGACCTGACTTGATAAAGGATGCCGAAGAAAAGGTGCGACAAATTCAGGATAGGCTAAAGGTAGACCAGTCCCGACAGAAGAGCTACGCTGATTCCAAATGCAGAGACGTGGCCTATGAAATAGGGGACCGTGCGTATCTCCGAGTTTCACCCCTACGTGGAGTTAAGAGGTTCGGAATCAAGGGCAAGTTAGCCCCACGATTCATAGGACCGTATAAGGTTCTGGCCCATAGAGGAGAAGTTGCTTATCAGTTGGAGCTACCGGAAGGACTGACTGTTCATGATGTGTTTCATGTGTCACAAATAAAGAAGTGTCACCCGGAGATGGCTGAAACACCGCTAAGAGACACCGTTCCCCTAGACGAGGTTCAATTGGAGAATGACCTTACCTATGAGGAAAAACCCATCAAAATACTGGAAACAGCCGAAAGGGTTACCCGCACCAAGACTATAAGATTCTGCAAGGTACAATGGAACCACCACTCCGAGGAAGAAGCTACGTGGGAACGTGAAGACGACATGAGAGCAGAGCACCCACACCTATTTGCTAGCCAACCCGAATCTTGAGGACGAGATTCTTCTTAAGGGGGGTAGGTTTGTAACATCCCAGATTTTGTATTAGGATGTTATTAGCGTCATGCATCATCCTTGCATCATTACATCCTAAATTTGAAAATTGCAATAAGAATCCTAAAACCTAAACCTATTAAAAACCCTACTAATCATTTCCATAAGTGAGCACCTTGTTGTAGTAAGTTGATCCTTCAATATAAACTATGTGAAAACAGTAAACTATGGTCCTATATTGACCACCTTATTTTTACAAAAATTTGGAAACAGGTTTCAACATTTTTGGACTTGTCTTGCAAAAGTTATGTGAGTTTTATCAAACCAGAAATTGAGAAAAAAGATAAAAGAAAAAAAATAAACAGAGGCAGACCTAGCTGGGCCGCAGCGCAGCCCGCCAACGCCCACACAGCAGCCAGCGCACCGCTCCAGCCTCCACAGCCCGCCACCGGCCCACTCGCACCGTCGCCACCTGCCGCACCACGACCGCCTGCCCACTGTCATCATCTTCTCCCCACGGAACCAAGGCCGTGAGGAGGTCGGACTCCGACCGACATGGAGACGATTCCGTGCCCCCGACGCCAAGGCTCCCGCCTATTTAAACCCCGCCACTCTCGCGTTCCCCCGCTCGATTCTTTCCTTGCACGAACCCTAGCCAGCGACGAACTGCACCGCCGCCGTCGGGTCAACCTCGCCGAGTCGGTTCGAAGCCTCTCCCTCGCTCCTTCATCCCACCGAGATTCCCCATCCACCGATTCCAGCCTGTGTTCCTTCCCTTCTCGCAGAACTCGCCCGATTGCTTCCGGGAGCGCCACGAGACGAAGGAGATCAGGGGGACGCTGCTGACAGCCGAAGAAGCAAGGGGAGACGACGAGGACGCGAACGTGACCGCGAGAGCCAGGCGAACCTCTTCGACCTCTCCACGGTTCCAGGGACCCGCCGGAGCGCCGCCACCGTCGACCACCGACGCCACCGCCGCCCCGCGCCGCCGTCACGCCCTGTAAGTCGCCGCCGCTCCTCCTAACCGTCGGATTGAGGTTGAACGCGTAGGATTAGAAGATTACCGAAAGGGTATCGGCGAGTAGCAGCGTGCCACGTGGCCGTGCGCGTCAGCGCGCACACGCCAGCGCCGCGTCACCCATCTGGAGCCAATCAGAAGCTGCCACTTGGCAAGCTCTTTTAGATCTGTTTGCAGATTTGAAGTAAAACTTGCGAAATTCATATAAAATTGAATTTTTGGCCAAACTTAGCTTATAATATACCGTTGGATTCCTAATTTTGAGTAGAACCCAAATCTGCAATAATATCCCAGGTTCACAGTAAAGTTTTAGGTGTAGATTTTGATCATTAGATTAGGGTGTTTTATCCTATAGAAAATTAATTGAAATTTTGTTTTAATTGATTCTTGTTGCAATAACTTTGTATCCACAATACCTACTGATCCAAATCTTTAAACTTTGCTTAGGATCATTATATCTGACTTGGGGATATTTAGATGGCTTTGATCTTCTTATAATCCCAGGATTTGTTTAGTGACTCTATCAGATCTAAACCTTTGGGAAATCAATCCTAGTGACACCCTTACACTATCACAACACAAACTTGCTACCTTGATCAATTTGACCAACCCTGCATAAAATACCATGTTGCATGCATGCATGATTTCCTTTGTGTTATGCTTCGAACAAGTTGTGATCAGATCTATGTTTGTGATTCGTTAGATTGCTCGGAGTGCGCTAAGGAGTGCTATTGTGTAGAGTGCTGCTCGGATCAAGGCAAGTTACACCACTTGTTCATATTATCGTCCCAGTTTTGATTCTATGCATGTGATCTTCAAAGTTCTGTAGTATGCATGTGTAGGATGTTCTAGTAGAATTTATCCTTAGTATTATTTTGCAAGTGCGATGATTTTGTAGTATGCCATGAGTAGCTTTATACTTAGGATTTCCCATCCTAATAGGTTACCCCTGTTTTTACTAAGTATTGCTTGCTATGCTATATATACAAAGTACCATTGGGGGGTTCGAAAGACAAAGGATTTTTCTAGTATAAAGGCTCTCTAGAGAAAACTTTTCTTCTCAAATCCACTTCAAAATAAAACTAAGTTTTCTTCTGGGCGGAATGGTTGTCGGGACAACGAGTGAGATTTTGGTGGAGGACGGCCGCCCAGGAATCAAATAAGTCTGCCATGTTTTAATTCAAGCTTCCAAGGCAACCACAATACATTATGGGCTCTGTCTTGGCCTAGTACTTAGTGGGAAACCTCACCGGTACCAACATTTGGAGGTTCTTGGCACGGTTGGATCCGAAGGTAGAGGGGCTACTAAGGAAAGCCTCGCCATGGTCACTGTAAAAGGACTTGATCGTGGATTGTGGGTAAAGTGCACAAACTCGAGAGTATTGCAATCTGATCGATCACCGTCTTCACGTAATGTAACAACAATGAGCGTCTGAAGGATGGAGCCTATGAAGGATCTTCCTCTCTCTTTTCTAAAACAAAGTTTTGAAACCCCATGGCGTGCGTAATATCGCTAATGGGTGGGAATTTGGGAAACTTGGTGTGTAATATCCAAGTGACGCTTGGTGCGTAATATCCAAGTGTTTGGTTGTTTGGACACTTGGTGCGTAATATCCTCGTGTGCCACTTGACCTTATTCTATCCAAGCAAATGTTTACAAAGTAGGGCAATCTTCTATTCTTGTCTCTACTTAAGAAAATTAGCTTTGAGCAAATGAACTCTACGGCCTATACCAGCCTTGCATGTAGAGATAGTCTTTTCTCTCCTTGGTGTAATTTGCCAATACATTCCAAGTATTGACCCAACTTGTTGGCTGCACGTCTTATGTGCAGAATCCGAAGATTGAAAGGTGCGTAGGGATCGCGGGTCTACACTCGACAAGCCTGGGGCGTTGATGGACTCATGCTGCTTTTATGTTTCCGCTTATTATTTGAGATAGCATAAAGCTAAGCAATTTTTTTGTAATAATTTCATACTCGGTATTCTCCGTGTAATAAAGACTTTGTGTCTTACATGATATTTCATCGACTGTGAGTGCTAGCTATTGATCCAGGGACTAGCATGTTAATCACAGGGACTTCGGATCCTTACCGATCCGAGGTCACTAAGTGATAGGTTTGGAGCGCGTCCATTTTGGTCTAAGGGAAGGCTTATAAAAGGTCTTTTCTTGATGCATGTTGAGTCTTGTGGGGAAAGTGCACCACCTCTCGAGAAGGAAGAATCTAAGTAATTAGCTATGTCCCCGGAAATGGACAATTTGAGCATCAAGACATGGAAGCTATCAAGAATCTCCTCATCCCAATTTCTAAGTTAAAAACTTATGGTTGAACAAGGGTTAAGGTTCACCAATGTCTATTGGTGGTTCCTTGGTAATTTTGATCAAATAAAAACTTAGTGTTTTCAACTGATAGGTAAAACCTATTTTGAGCAAAGCAAGCCTAAGCTACACTTATCCAAATTCATATAGAAGCTAGAAACTATTATTCTACTAAGGTATCACTTGCCAATACTATTCCAATGTATTGACCCACTGTGGCTGTAACTTGTGATGTTGCAGGTTACTCTGATGAGGATTAGGGTTGTGCGTCTACAATCAACATGTTTGCCTGTGGCACATGAAGATGAAGACTTTTAATTATGTTGTTAAGTTAAACTCTTGTACTAGCCTATGGATATGGAGTTGTAAAAGAATATGTTATCTCTGGAATGACGATGTAATAATGACCTTTGTTTCTGTGTACTTCATCTTAAATTGTGGATGCTAGCATTTAATCCAGGGACTAGCATTGCAATCATAGGGACCTTTACCTTTATAAAGGTGGGGTCTTACAGATGGTATCAGAGCACTGTGTTTCCTGTAGGATTATGACCCTATGATGGATTAGACTAATAAACCACTAAGGAAAATTTCAACACTTTAAAAATTCCACACTTGTCTTTTTCTTCTCGTAAACTTTTATAAACTTCTTTCTCATCTCTATTTTTAGATGAACTCCATCAACGAAGCCGTCAAGAAGGGACCAGTCATGACCATGACTTTGGAGTGTGAGACTGAATTTTCCAAGGCACTCAACAACCTTATGGTTACCATGGGGATACATGGTGCAGCTGTGTACAAGGGATTCCCTGTGATGGATGAAGGAGAAGAGTATTGGTGGGTGCAACTTCACTTGTATAAAAACAAGGAAGACAACCACAAGGAGTCAGGATTCTGCATGGTCACCAACTCTGAAATGCACAAAACATTCTTTGACTCTACAAGAAATGCAGCATGGAATGCCATCAAGGAGCTTGGTGATAGACTCAAGTGCAGAATGCACAACACTCAAAATGACCTTAGAGAAGAAAAGAAGCATACCCAAGAATTAGAGACTACCAACCAACAACTAAGGGGAGACATCATAGACTTAATATGCGAGTCTTGTGAACAAGATAGATAGATGGCCACTAAGGATGCCCTGATAGCTATTTTGTCTAGTGAGTGAGAATTGTAACGTACTTCGTTAGTTGGACCACCACACTTCTCGTTTTTACTTCCAAAATTTGTCTATGTTATGTTGAACCTTTGGTGTTTGTAATGGATTTGTGTATGCCATGACTTGTGTGTTTGTTGCTAAAAATATGTGCTTGTGATATTTTGTCTTGTGAATTTTCTCTACTTGTGTTGATTCTAACTTTTCTCTATCTTATAAAAATAGATGCTTAATGTAGTTATCAGCACTGCCGAGGAGTTCAAGGGAACTCGTTTTGGTACTCGTCTCATTGAGCTCACTAGTGTGCTCAACCTTCCACTTCCTAGTATCACTACACTTCAGCTCACCAAGTTTGAGAGGAAGGACCTATGGGGCTTTAGAGTCACACAGCCAGGACGCCAGGCAGAGCCATCCATGGAGGCTATCACCTTCAAGATGATGCATGATGACAAGGAGAGAGGCTTAGATGTAGTCATGCAGGATTTACTTGGACGCCTGGTAGGGAGGCACTCCACCGAGCTTAGAGGTCTTTACTTTCACCCGTTCGCGAGACACAGCGAGGAGGGTGAGTCTATAGAGTACGATGATGCTACTAGAGATACGATGGAGCCGGATTCGTCTGTACCTTCAGGACTTAGAGGGTCTTATTAGACACCTTGATACGGATAGGAACCAACGTCATGCTTAGTAATGACGAGCTCCAGGTTCAGCTATGGGAGAAGGACAAGCTCTTCGCAGAACAAGACGAGATCGTCAAAGATATGGAGGCTAAATTTGAGAGCCAGGACAAGAAATTCAAGAGCCAGGAGAAAAGAGTCCAAGACAGGAACAAGAAGATCAGGGATATGAAGGAAGAGTTAGAGGCCAAGAACTTCGAGCTTGAGCACCAGCAGGAAGTGATCGATAGACTTCATTCACAGAAGAGGGCTCTTAGGGCCAAGATTGAGACCTTGACCGCTAGTGTTGATGAGTACAAGACCGCCATGGAGAATGCAGGTCTTACCCTTGTTGATGTGGAGGTCGATGTGGAGGAGTAGTGTAGACTACTCGACTACCTTTCATCTATCATACTTTGATTATTGAGTCGCAATGACCATCCAACATGTGGATGGCTTGCTATGGTGTGTTTGCAGTTTTCAAAACTTGTTGTTATGTCGTTCAAACCTTATGTTATTTTGATCTTGGTTATTGTGATTGTTTCTATGTGATGTATTGTGCATGTTAAGCATCTATGGGTATCCCATTCTTATCCTTATTAAAACCATAGATGCCTCCTCGACGTGCCAATCCCAACCAAAACAACAACGTCCCTCCCGAAATGCAACAATTGATGACAGCACAAGCTCAACTGATGTAGATGATGACACAGTTCATGCAGAACCAAAATAACAACAACAACTTCAACAACAATAACAACAACAATAACCAGAATAATCCGCCAGGATTTTATATGCTCACCAGATTTCTGAGACTGAGGCCTGCAAAGTTCTCGGGAACCACTAATCCAATGATAGCCAATGACTGGCTACGTTCCGTGAACAAGGACTTAGTGACTTTTGGATGCACTGACGAGGAAAAGGTCAGATTCGCAGCACATCTGCTTGAATGGCCAGCTATAACATGGTGGGATAACTTCCAGATCACCACTCCCCTTGAGGATGTGACATGGGCTATCTTTGAGGATGGATTCCGTACAGCTCACATCTCATCCGGAGTGATGAATTTGAAAAAGAAGGAGTTCCACAATCTGAAGTAGCGTCACCGCAGTGTGGCCGAGTACATTGAGGAATTCAACAATCTGGCGCGTTATGCACCGGATGAGGTTGATACTGATGCAAAGAGGAAAGAGAAATTCCTCGAAGGACTTAATGATGAGTTGAACCTGCAGCTATCTGTTGCCTATGTTCCAACCTCTCAATCACTTTGTGACAAGGCTACCATCTTGGAAAACAAGATGAAACAGGTTGAGAGCAGAAAGAGAAAGCATAGATTTGATAAGCACAGCTCGGGATCATCTCACAAGCGTTCCCATCATGATGATAGTGGGAGTTCTGGATCCCACAAACATGGAAAGTACAACAACCACCACAGCCACAACCGTCACCATGACAATAAGCACCACCGCAGTCATGATAGTGAGAAGTATAAGAACCACAAGAGTGGGCACAAGCACCACCATAGTGGAAGTGGGAGTGGAAGTCAGCCTGTAAAGAAAGATCTTAGTCAGGTTGAATGCTTTAAGTGTAAGAAGATGGGACACTATGCTAATGAGTGCCCAGAAAAGAAAGTTGAAGGTGCCAACAAGCCCAATCCCTTCCAAAAGGGACAAGTGAACCACATAAATGTGGAATAAATATATGAGGAATCTGATGCTGTGGCTGGTAAGTTCAAACTCAATTCTATTCCAGCACTTGTTCTTTTTTATACTGGCGCATCACATTCATTCATATCAAGAGCATTTGTTGATAACAATGGATTTCCAACTGAAAATATTGGGTGTCCTATAAAAGTAAGTTCTTCCGGTGGAGATATGATAGTAAGTCTTGGATGTCATGATCTAGTAATAGAATTTGGAAAACATAAGTTTCTATTCAGTCTGATAATCCTAGATTCCAAATGTTACAATTGCGACAAGAAGATAACAAAGAATGAAAACAAAAAACACAACAAGGGGACACAGATTTAACGTGGAAAAACCTCTCCAACAAAGAGAGGAAAAAACCACGGGGGCCAGCCAGCGAAACTTCACTATATCGAGGAGTGTTTACAAACGCCGGGGATTTCACAGATGCAACTCATCCCAACCGGAGGCTTACAAGGGGTTTATATATCGGTGGAAACCTAGGTCTTCGACGATCTGTACCGTTACACTCGGACCAAGCCTCCGGCGACGGGCCTCGCTCCACTCGTCAGAAGTTGGCCTATACTTTGTAGAATTTGGATCAACATATAACAAACTCCACCTTGAGACAAATTCCTCCTTGTAGCATCAACAGCAACCATCTCCCTGAACAAACAAAGCAAATACTTTCGGCGCCAATAGCCACTTGGGCTAATCAGTTAAACCAACTAAGTTCGAGCAAAGCTCAAACTTAGCAACAGTGAGTTTAGTCATCATGTCGTAGGATTATCATGAGTGCCGATCTTGCATACCTTTAATTTACCTTGAGCAACAATGTCTCTAACAAAATGGTACTTGACATCAATGTGCTTAGTTCTCTCATGGAACATCGATCTTTTGTAAGGTATATGGCACTTTGACTGTCACAAAACAAAGTAATGCAAGAATCATTTCCACAAAGCTCAAGCAAACAAACCTTTCAACCAAACAGATTCTTTGCAAGCTTCAGAATAGCCATGTATTCAGCTTCAGAGTAGATTGTGCAACAACACCAATGTAGCCTTCCAGCTAACAGCACAACCACCAACATTAAACACATAACCTGTGAGGGATCTTCTCTTATCCAAATCGGCAGCAAAATCTGAATCCACATAGCCAACGAGTCCCTCACCGGTCCTTCCAAACTTCAAACAAGCATTGGAAGTGCCAAGAAGGTACCTGAAAACCCACTGAACAGCCTTCCAATGTTCTTTACCAGGATTAGCCATGTATCTACTTATCAAACTCATAGCATATGATTAATCAGGACGAGAACAAACCATGGCATACATCAAAGAACCAACAGCACTAGAATATGGCACCTTTGACATGTACTCAAACTCTTCATTAGTAGTAGGACATTTGAGAAACTGACAATTTAAAATGAGGAGCAATAGGAGTACTAACTGAGTTGGCACCATCCATATTAAAACGATGAAGAACTTTCTTAATGTAACTTTGCTGACTAAGAAATAACAAACCAGATTTTGTATCTCGGGTAATCTCCATACCTAAGATCTTCTTAGCAGCACCAAGATCCTTCATCTCAAACTCACTACTTAGGTGTGCCTTCAAAGCAGTGATTTCTTTAGACCCTTGGCAGCAATTAACATATCATCAACATATAGCAGCAAGTATATAGGTGACCAATCAACAAACTTGATATAAACACAACTATCATATTTAGACCTCTCAAAACCATGTGAGATCATAAATGAATCAAACCTTTTATACCACTGTCTTGGAGATTGCTTTAAGCCATAAAGAGACTTCTTTAATTTGCACACAAAATCCTCTTTACCAGGCACTATGAACCCTTCTGGTTGGTCCATGTATATTTCCTCATCAAGCTCTCCATGCAGAAAAGCAGTCTTGACATCTAACTGCTCAAGCTCAAGATCACGCATAGCCACAATGCTAAAGAAAGTACGAATGGAACTATGCTTCACAACTGGAGAGAACACATCATTGTAATCAATACCTAGAATCTGGCTGAACCCTTTTGCTACTAACCTTGCCTTGTACCTTGAAGGCTCTTTGGGAGATAGACCTTCCTTTTTCTTGAAGATCCACTTGCAGCGGACCGCCTTCTTTTGTTTAGGCAAGCGCACAACATCCCATGTGCCATTTTTATCAAGAGATTGCATCTCTTCTTGCATAGCAGAAACCCACTTCTCGCGGTCAACGGATGCAATGGCTTCATTATATGTAGCAGGTTCAGAATCGTTTTCCACATTGCTCAAAGACAACTCAAAGCATAATGTACAAGATTACACTCTTCAATTAAACGAGGGCGAGGACCACGATTCGCCTCGGTCTATCGTGACGATGGACTCATGTGGCTGCTGCAAAAGCAAGAGGTGAGTCTTTGAACAACAATATCATCAATGTTTTCCTCATGTGTATCTTCAACGATAGCATCATTATCAACAATTTTCTGCAGGTTCTCCACCTGCACATTAACTCTCTCCTCTCCAACAACAACAAGAGAGGTATATGATGGCAAGCTATCATGATACATAACGGACTCATTGAAAACAACGTTTCTACTTAGCAAAATCTTTTTAGTTTCAGGATTCCATAGTTTATATGCTTTAACTCCTGAACCATAACCAAGGAATATGCATTTAACAGCCCTAGGATCTAACTTTCCATTATCAACATGAGCATATGCAGTGCAGCCAAAAACTCTCAACTATGAATAATCAGCAGGCGAACCTGACCATACCTCAATGGGAGTTTTCTTCTCAAGTGCAATAGAAGGTGACCTGTTGATGAGGTAACACGCTGTGTTGGCTGCTTCAGCCTAGAAACGCCTAGGCATACCTGCATTAGACAACATACAACGAGCCCTCGAGATGATGGTTCTGTTCATGTGCTCTGCCATGCCATTCTGCTGAGGAGTATATGGGATGGCGTGATGCCTGATCATGCCATCGTTACTGTAAAACTCCTCAAACTCATTAGAACAGAATTCCATACCATTGTCAGTACGTAATACCTTTACCTTCTTCTCAGTCTGTTTTTCAACCATAACTTTCCACTTCTTAAAAGCATCAAAAACATCAGATTTATGCTTCAGAAAATAAGGCCACACTTTTCTTGAGTAATCATCAATAATAGTAAGCATATAATTAGCACCACCAATAGAAGTCTTACGGGACGGACCCCATACATCAGCATGCACATAATCTAATATGCCTTTGGTGGTATGAACGGAAGCATTGAATTTAACTCTTTTATGCTTACCAAAGATGCAGTGCTCACAGAACTCAAACTTACTCAAGTTGCAACCATCAATCAGCTCTCTCTTGACCAACTCTGCCATGCCTTGTTCGCTCATATGCCCAAGACGCATATGCCATAGATGTGTTTTACCACAATCATCAGAATCATTAGAAGTAACAGCAGCAATACCAGGCAAAGTGCTACCTCTAAGAACATATAATTTAGCAGAATTCATATCACCTATCATGTGAATAAGAGAACCTTTTGATACCTTCAGAACTCGATGCCCACCGGCATACTTGTATCCATCAACGTCCATGGTACTTAGGGAGATCAAATTTCTGGCCATGGTTGGTATGTGCTTCACCTCACTCAACGTGCGTGTCATGCCATCATGTGTCCTAATCTTAACAGATCCAACACCAACGATATGGCATGGGTTGTCATTCCCCACACGCACAAAATCTCCTGTCTGCACGGACTCATATGAACTGAACCAATCTTTGTTACAACAAATATGAAACAAACATGCAGTATCAAGTATCCATTCATCATCACGAGAAGCACAAGCAGCAAAAACAGCTAAGCATTCACCATCAGAACTATCAGAAACAACAGCAGCCTTACCAGAACCTTCAGACCTTTCTTTCGGTTGGTAAGTTCCGTTTCTTTTCTCCTTATTCTGCAACTTCCAACAATCATCAATAACATGATTAGATTTCATACAATACCTGCAGAATTTATCCTTTCCCTTGGACTTTGAACGACTTCTACCGTCCTTGCTCTTATCTCTGTTGCCATAGTTGTTGTATCTCTGCTCGGTCCTGCCACGAACCTGCAGAGCCTCAGCCTTGGATGACGTCCCATCTGACCCTACCATAGTTTTCATCTTTTCCCTCTGTTTGAGGGCATCATGTACTTCGGCAAGGGTTAGTTCATCACGGCTCAACAATATTGTATCATGAAAATGTGTATAGGAACTAGGCAATGAGCATAAGAGTAGAAGAGCTAAATCCTCATCATCATATTTTACCTCCATAGATCGCAAGTAAAACAATCTCTTTAAAACAGATATGTGATTCATTACCGATCCACCTTCTTGCAGCACGTGCGAGAACAACTTCATCTTCACATTCATCTTCTTGGTTAGATCCTTTGACACAGATCGTTTCGGTTTTCCCATAGGCGAGTGATTTCATCTCCGATTTCTGCAAAATATTATTGGAAAGATGAAGTTGAATCAAAGACAAAGCCTTACGGTCCTTCCGCTTCTCTTGACGGACCAGGTCTTAGCATCCTTTTCCCGAATCCATCCAAGGCTTCCGGATCAAGTTTGGGCGAGAATCGCCCGCATCTTCACCTGCCACAAGGAGAATCTTGTGGTGTAGTCCAGTTGTGGTAGATCGAACTTCAATGATGACATGTCGCAAACCCTAGATTAGAACCTGGGGCTCTGATACCACTTTGAACAATTGCGACAAGAAGATAACGAAGAACGAAAACGAAAAACACAACAAGGGGAGACAAATTTAACGTGGAAAAACCTCTCCAACAAAGATGTTATTTTGGGAATGGATTGGATGACCAAGTATGAAGGAGTCCTAGATTGTGCCAATCGTACTTTCACACTCACAACCCCGGGTAATAAAAGGATTAGATTCAAGTCTAACTTTGAATCAAAAGGGAGTAAGCTAAATTCTCTTAAGGGGGTTAGCATAGACAGTGTGGTAATTGTGAGAGAATATCCGGATGTGTTTTTCGAGGAATTACCTGGAATGCCACCGGATAGAGATTTTGAGTTTCTAATTGACTTGCTCCCAGGATCTGTACCAATAGCAAAGAGACCTTACAAGATGTCAGTTGATGTGTTGAAGGAACTCAAGAAACAGCTTAGGGAACAATTACAAAAAGGATTTATTCAACCAAGTTCTTCATCTTGGGGAGCACCAGTCTTGTTTGTGGAAAATAAAGATAGAAGTCAAAGACTATGCATAGATTACCGTTCACTCAATGAGGTAACTATCAAGAACAAATATCTTTTGCCAGTGATTTGTTTGATCAGTTAGAAGGAGCCCGTGTGTTCTCAAAGATTGATCTTCGATCAGGCTATTTTCAGCCAAAGATAAGGGAGCAAGACATACCTAAGACTGCTTTCACCACTAGGTATGGATTGTATGATTACACAGTGATGCCATTTGGTTTGACAAATGCACCAGCCTACTTCATGAATATGATTAACAATGTGTTTATCGAATTTCTTGACAAGTTCATTATCGTTTTCATCGATGACATTTTGATCTACTCCAAGAGCAATGAAGAGCATGAAGAACATTTGTGATTGATACTTGAGAAGCTTAGCGAACATAAGTTGTATGCCAAATTCAGCAAGTGTTAATTTTGGCTGAATGAAGTCGGATTTCTTGGACATATTGTGTTAGGAGATGGTGTAGCAGTTGATCCCGCAAAAGTGTCATCTGTAACTGAGTGGGAATCTCCTAAGTCAGTGAAAGAAGTGCGTAGTTTCCTTGGCTTGGCAGGATACTATAGATTTAGTGAGAATTTCTCAAAGGTAGCTAAGCCAATGATGGAGTTACTTAAGAAAGAAAAGAAATTTGATTGGACTGAAGGATGTGAACTCAGTTTCCAAGAGTTGAAAAAGAGACTAGTGACAGCACCAGTATTATGTCTGCCAGACTTGGAGAAGGATTTCCAAGTATATTCTGATGCATCTCACCAAGGATTAGGCGCAGTTTTGATGCAAGAAGGGAAAGTTGTGGCTTATGCCTCAAGACAACTCAAAACTCATGAAGTGAATTATCCTACTCATGATTTGGAGTTAGCCTCTGTTGTCCATGCACTCAAAACATGGAGACATTATCTTTTGGGAAAACGATGTGAAGTGTTCACAGATCACAAAAGTTTGAAGTATATCTTCACTCAGAAAGAAATCAACATGAGACAAAGAAGATGGTTAGAACTCATCAAGGACTATGACTTGAGTTTGCAATACCACCCTGGTAAAGCAAATGTTGTACCGGATGTGTTAAGCCATAAAGTTTATGTGAATGGCCTTACTAAGGGAGAATTTCCAGATGATTTGTGTACCCAATTCAAAGATCTCAGATTGGAGATAGTGCCTAAAGGACATCTCATGTCATTAGATGTTCAACCCACATTGTTGGACAGGATCAAGGAAGCCCAACAGATGGACAAGGAAATTGATGAGATTAAGGGAAAAATTAGCAAAGGAAAAGCCAAAGGATTCCATGAAGACGAACAGGGTAATTTATGGTATGGAAAACGTATCTGCATTCCGCAAGATCCGGAGCTTCGGAAACTGATTTTACAAGAAGCACACAACTCACCGTATTCCATTCATCCGGGTAACACCAAAATGTACATGGATGTGAAGGAAAGATTTTGTTGGAATAATCTCAAGAAGGACATCGCCGAACACATTGCTTTGTGTGATGTATATAGTAGAGTGAAAGCGGAACATCAGAAACCAGCAGAATTCTTACAACCACTACCTATTCCTGATTGGAAGTGGGATAAGATTGGTATGGATTTCATCACAAGACTGCCAAGGACTAGATCAGGATATGATTCTATTTGGTTCGTGGAAGATCACCTAACTAAAGTGGCTCATTTCGTACCCGTAAAAACAACATATACCAGTGCTAAGTTAGCCAAGATTTATATGAATTGGGTTGTATATCTGCATGGAGTATCCAAAAGTATTGTGTATGATTGTCACATCCCAAGATATTGGAAATTGAGACTAGATTTTTTTTGCATTTGCATGACATTCATAAGCATTGCATTGCATATTTGCATCAATAAAAATCCCTAAATAGAAATAAAGGACAAAAACCCTAAATAGTATATGCCACTTTGTTCCTAAAGGGAATTAAATTGGCTTTATAAAAACCCACTATTGCTAAGGCATCTATTATTGCTAAATTATAGCCTAAAAATATCCAGTGAATATTACAAAATTTTAGAAACAAAATTGAGCTCATTTGGAGTTATTATGAAAAAGTTATGGAATAAATACAAACAAATAAAGATATAAATAAAATAAAATATACAAGGATATATAAATCCATTATTTGCAAGCTATTAAAAATATTATAAATATGATCCTACAATGATCTATTCGATTTTAGAAAATTTTAGAAACAAGAATCGTGTCATTTGGAGTTCATATGCAAAAGTTATGAGGAAAACACATAAATAGAAAATAGAAAAAAACAAAAAGAAAAAGAAAAAAACTAACGGGCCAGCCCAGCTAGCAGCCGACCGGACCAGAAGCGCATGCATGAGAAGGATCGATCCCATGGGGTGCTTTAAAAGGCATGCAAATCAGTTTTTTTCAAACCTATCTCTATTCAAACTCTTATATCTTTTTATCTATAACTTCGAATCGACTTCCGTTTGTTTCTAGTTGTTCACTACTTCAAGACCTATCTATACACCGTTCTAAACATCCATATAAACCCGTGGAGGCACAGCTGTATGAGTTTCCCTTCTCGAAATCCCGCTTCTACACATGCATGAATCTTATTTCGCTTATTAACCCATCTAGACTTCGTCGTTTGCCTTCGGCAAAAAAACGAAAGTTATAGATCTCGTAGAAATCTTTCAATCCCAACAAACCACAGCCGGAGAATTTTGCATCGGAATATTTTAGATATGATGGTGTAAATCCAAGATCTACTCGCGCTTGTTTCTTCAAATCCAAATTCCTTTGGTGAGAAGGTAGGACTAATGATTCCTCACAAATTTCATGTTGTAAGTTTTTCAATTTGACCTACGGATTTGTCTCTCTAATACAGATCTATTTCTTGTCTATTCTGAGCCAAAATCGGGTCAATCTCCTCTCCTAGCAACTGGATCTCATCCCGACGGTCAAGATTAGAGCTTATCAACGAAGGGGTACGAGCCAACCAGATCTCGCCAGGTGAGCCCCGCGTCCCAGTCAGCATAGAATATTCCCAGGGAATATTCCCAGGGAATATTCCCTGTAGATTTGAAATTGAATTTAATTTGCAGAAAATTGTGTAAACTTGCAAAATTCATATAAAAAGATTCGTAGATCAAAAAATAGCAAATAATATATCAATGGATTCAGAAAAACGTGTAGAATATTATTATGACATTATATCTAACCTTTACAGTATGCGTTTACTGTAGTAATTTAATTAGTTTTAATGGTCTTTTAGGTTAATAAATTCATAGGAAATTATCTGTAACTCCAAAAAATATGAACAATATATAAAATTGAAGCTACTATAATGTAGATTAATAATATCTGGTCAGATCCAGCCTTTGCGGATTATTTACCCCATAGTGATTTAATTAGTTTTAGTGGCTTTAGAAATCATTAAATTCATAGTAAATTATTTGCATATCACAAAAATATAGATAATATACCGATGGAAAGCTGGTTCCATGTAGATCATCAATATGCAAATGTTTCAGGCAAATACTATAAGGTTTCACAACAATTAAATAAATAGTTTAATGGCTTATTTAGAGTATTAAAATCATAGTAATTCGAGTGCTGCTTAGAAAATTACAAAAAATGTGTGCCTGGAATCACAATTCCGTGGAGATTACAGATATAATTGTAGTTTGATTTTTAGGCAATAGAAACTATTCAGATTGTTTAAAACTCATTAAACCCTATTTAAATCATAAGGAAATATTTATAACTCCGATTAGGGTGAATCCAATGCCTAATGGTTCGTATTAATGTCCTCTATCCAATACAGTTAAGATCCAAATTTAATTCGACAATTAGAACAGGCATTACAATAGAACTATTAAAACCCCTATATTCTCCTGTGGCACAATTGAAGATGGAGCCTATCAATTGTTTATGCTTCCGTATGCTACTTGACATTGAGCTAGCCTTGAGATAAGCATTATTGTAATATTTGCAAATTTTGGATCAATTTGTTATTTATGATGCACTGTTAAATTCTTTGGTGTTCATCTGTATTGTGTGTGCCAGTGAACCGATCCAGGGATTGGCACTATACACATGAAATCAGCCTTATCAAGCGAGGGTGTTACACTGATAGAGGAACTCAATTCACTTCTCATTTTTGGAGACAACTGTATGAGTCATTGGGAACTAGATTGGAATTCAGCTCTACTTTTCACCCCTAGACTGATGGTCAGACAGAAAGGACCAACCAGATTCTAGAGGATATGTTGAGGACATGTCCCTAGATTATGGTGCTAGTTGGGATGAAAGTCTGCCTTACGCAGAATTCTCTTACGACAACAGCTATCAAGCCAGTATTGAGATGGCACCATTTGAATTTCTCTATGGAAGAAAGTGTACTACACCATTGTTATGGAGTGGTGTTGGAGAAAGAAATTTATTCAGGACAGAACTAATCAAGGATGCTGAAGAGAAAGCCAAGTTGGTAAAGGACAGATTGAAGATAGCACAGTCCCGACAAAAGAGCTATGCAGATCCAAAGCATAGAGAGGTCACCTATGAGGTGGGTGATAAAGCTTATCTTAGAGTATCACCACTTAGTGGAGTGAAGAGATTTGGAGTCAAAGTAAAATTGGCACCAAGGTATGTTGGACCATTCAAGATTTTGAGTCGCAAAGGAGAAGTGGCATATGAAATTGAATTTCCTGAATCACTCTCTGCCGTTCACAATGTGTTTCACGTGAGTCAGCTAAAGAAATGCCATCCGGAGATGGAAGAGACTTCTTTGAAGGATACTATACCTTTGGAACAGATCCAGTTGGAAAGTGATCTCACCTATGAAGAGAAGCCTATCAAGATTCTTGAGACTGCAGAAAGAGTTACTCGGACCAAGACTATCATATTCTGGAAAGTTCAGTGGAACCACCATTCTGAAGAAGAAACAACTTGGGAAAGAGAAGATGATCTTTAGAAAGACCACCCTCACCTATTTGCTAGCCAATCCGAATATCGAGGGCGAGATTCACCTTAAGGGGGTTAGATTTGTAACATCCCAAAAATCATAATTTATAAAGTTTGCATAGCATTCATGCATTCAAAAGCATTTGAACTTTTCAAATGAATTTTCAACATAAGAAACCATATTTTGTCTATTACTTTATTCAAGTAAGGCAAGGTTCATATTTTAATTTCTAAATATGTTTACGGTTTGATCAGTAATGATTGGGAAGTGAATACAAAGCCACACAAAATTCTTTCAAAAAATTCAAATATGAAACCATATTTATGCCTATTATCATTACTTTATTAAAGGCATAGTTTCATATTTATTTTCAAACTCAAAATAGTTTTTGAGTGTAAGTAGATGTTTTACACATCCTTGGACACAAGTAACACAGTGCAAAAGTCTGGAGGAAATTCAAATTGAAACAGATTTGAAATAATCATTCAAAATCAAACCAGAAAATCAAATAGAAAAAGAAAAAGAGAAAAGGAGAAAAAAATAAACCCAACGACCTAACTAACCCAACCCACCCGCGGCCCAACAAGCCATCCCAGCAAGCCCACCCGGGAAACCCCCTCCCCTCTTTGTTTCTCACCAACTCCCGCACCCCTCCTCTCACTGACGCTATGACCCCACACGCCCCGTCATCATCGTCCCAAAATCACTCCCGCGACCAGCTCCGCCGCGGTCGTTTCTTCCGATTGATTCCACGCTTGATTGCGAGTTATTCCTGGCTTAATTCTTTTCCTCGCCCCGGCTACTTAATCCCCCCTCCTTCCGCTCATTTCCCCTCAAGCCACACCCATAGAGAGCCACCAGGATGCCCACATTCGAGCTCACTCTGTCGCGGTACTAAGCCTCTCTGGCCGCAAATTCCGGTGAGAACTCCCCGCCCCTTGCCTCCTGATCTTGCTGACATGCTCGCCGCATCCTTGCGCATCTCCTAATACTCCTAGTATGTTCTAGGGCGATCCAGAACATTGCCAATGTCAACGACAGTGCGTGCCCGACGAAGTGCTTAACTCCGACGAGCACATATGGTAAACCAAGCCTTCCCCGTCCTCTCTGGTTCACGCTCGCACACTCGCAGCTTCAGTACGCGTCTAACGCTGCCCCTCTTTTCCTTTCTCGTGCCTTGTAGCGCCATCAACATCGACGACAGAGCGCACATGAAGCCGCCCGCAACTCCGACGAGATATCCACGCCGTGTCCGTGTGCCCCGACCCCGTCCACCTGCACGTTGAGCTTCGCCGTGTCTCCACGACCTCGGTAAGCACCAGAACCCTCGCCCTTTCCCTCTGGTATCGCCGGAACTTCACCGGCGGACGCGCAGCCGCCACGGTGGCCATTTGCGCCGCCCGCGAATGGTCAGAGCGATGTGGTCCGCTGGGATGCGATTAGATCATCCCGCGAAGGGGTACACGTAGATCTGAGCCTTAGATCTTAGATCTAGCGGTGTAGATTAGATTAGATGCAAAGAGGTAAGATTTTATCTGGAGCGTTGGATTTAATTAGATCTAACGGCACGGACGCGTGATCTAGGGCGAACCAGTACGCGCCAATCAGACGCTGCCGCGTGTCAGGGTTTTAGTTTAAATTTTCAGATTTGATTAAATTAGATGATTAAACTTGTAAATTCAATAACTTTTGTCTGTTTATCCAAAAAATGCAAATAATATATCAATGGAATCATAAAAATAAATCCTACACATCTGTGGGCTTAATTTTGTGATATGCTTCTGTTAAAATGGAATTTTAGGCAGAGACATTTCTAAGCCTATTTTGTGTATAAAAATTATTTGGAAAATGTTTTAAAAGCCAAAATTAAGTTTATTTGGTGTATAATTGTTTAGCTCAATGTTCACTACTGTTTTACTTGTCTTTTTTAGTTTAGAAAAATCATCACATGGCATTTTCATGCATTCATATATTTTTGTTTGAATATTTGAAATATGAATTTGGTGCTATGATTTTATGTGTAGATTTTGGTGCTAGTGGTGATTGTGATTGTGAGGATTGTTGCTACTCCCCCAACTACCAAGGCAAGTGGTGCTTCATATTTTTGTCCCAATATTTTAAATAAGCATTAGTGATATTTTGTATAGGGCTTGCATGATGTTTTTTCTAAGTATCTATATGCTATGCTTGGGAAATCCTAGTAGTTGTAGACTTCTTAGAATCTTCTCTAAGTTAAGATACTTGCTATATTGCCATGCTTAGCCTAGATAGTAACAAACAAGGGTGGATTATATACATGCTAAGGAAAATATTGCTAAGTCTTGGACTTGTGTTTTGCTTAATAAAACAACTAAGTGAATGAATCACCTGGGTGGAATGGTATGTTGGGTTAGGTTGAGTGGTTACACAAGGCCCATATCTATGGTCTACCTTGTATATCACACTTGTGGAAATCCACCCAGGAACAAAGGGATTTGAGATGCCATACGTTAAGAAGCTTCTAGTGCGGCCACATGGCAATATGGGTTCTGCCTGGATCATATAGGTTGCAAAAACTTAGCCAAATGGATATTTGGTGGTAGGGGTGATAGGTTTGGAGAGCGTCCATTTTGGTCTAAGGTAAGGCTTCTGAAAGGTCTTGTCTCGATGCATGTCGAGTCTTGTGGGGAAAGTGCACCACCTCTCGAGAAGGAAGAATCTAAGTACTTAGTTGTGTCCCCGGAAATGGACAATTTGAGCATCAAGACATGGAAGCTATCAAGAATCTCCTCATCCCAATTTCTAAGTTAAAAACTTGTGGTTGAACAAGGGTTAAGGTTCACCAATGTATATTGGTGGTTCCTTGGGAATTTTGATCAAATAAAAACTTAGTGTTTTCAACTGATAGGTAAAACCTATTTTGAACAAAGCAAGCCTAAGCTACACTTAGCCAAATTCATATAGAAGCTAGAAACTATTATTCCACTAAGGTATCACTTGTCAATACTATTCCAATGTATTGACCCACTGTGGCTGTAACTTGTGATGTTGCAGGTTACTGTCATGAGGATTAGGGTTGTGAGTCTACACTCAACATGTTTGCCTGTGGCACATGAAGATGAAGACTTTTATTTATGTTGTTAATTTAAAATCTTGTACTATCCTATGGCTATGGAGTTGTAAAAGACTATGTTATCTCTGGAATGGCGATGTAATAATGACCTTTGTTGTGTACTTCATCTTAAACTGTGGATGCTAGCATTTGATCCAGGGACTAGCATTGCAATCATAGGGACCTTTACCTTTATAAAGGTGGGGTCTTACAGTTCAATAGGAACTTAGACCTCCGTAACCACAACCTTTGAAGCACGTGATCCATGAGCATTATTGCTGGCTCCGGAACACTTTTCGGCTGCGCAACTTTGCACATATAGCTAAGGTTGGTTTAACCTTATCAAAGTTCTATTGTCCTCCCACTTAAATTTTCACGGAAAATTTCTTCTCAAAGAAAATTGACGTTTTAACCGACAAACATTTTTTTATTCGATGTTATGGAGGAATACTCAACGATTATTCGAAATAACATACAAAGACATGTTCATCCAACTTTGGTAGTAAACATCTCACTTATGCATAACATACCAATGTTTAAGAAAGTAAAACTTGGGTTTTATCCCAAACCATAACTTTATATGGTGTCATTTCAATGGATCATGATGGAGCTCTTTTTAGTGAAAAAGTGGTAGTCTCTAAAGCTTTTAATATTTAAAATATAATGGCAGTATTATGAATTACACCTTTGATATTACCATGTCAAACAAGGTTTCATTGCATATCTTGATTATTCCATACTCATATGGTGTTTCGGGAAACACAAATCCATGGAAAGATTCCTCAAATCTTAGATGTTATGCTAAACTTATAACTCAAATATCTTCCTTTATGATCCTATCATAAATTCTTTATTTTCTTGTTACATTGATTTTGCACTTCATCTTGAAAGTTTTGAACTTTTCAAATGTTTCACTCTTCATCCTCATTAAATAAAAATATTCATATATTCAATCAATTTTTTGGAGAATGCATATGAAGTTGAAATCCATCGCTCTCGACTACATGTTATGGACTTCATACATCAAATATGTGCAAATTCCAATAATTTAGTCCTTCGTTCCCTTTTGGCCTATGAACGGAGTTTTAATTATCTCTAGGAAAGTTTCACAAGCGTCATTTGATCAAAAATCAAAAGACTCCAAAATTCCATCCACATGGAGTTTCTTCATTTTTTCTTTCCAATATAATTTAAACGGCAATGTCACTTCCTAAGTGATCTTTCAAGCAATTTGTCTTTCGACATTTTTAGCACTAGATTTATGGATGTGATTTCTTCAACGAGATATGTTAATCATCCATCTTTTATGGATTACTGCAATTATTTGAACAACACTTTTGTTCTCATAATACCTGATCGAAATAACAATTATTGAAACAAATCTTGAAGTTAAGTTTTGATTTCAATGAGCAACACAACAACCTTTTATTTGTTCTTGATGAACATCATCACATATTCTTTTGCTAGTTACTTAGGCCATTGTAGTTCATGAATTGTGTTGTTTCGTATGACTATTCACACCAACAAATTCAGTATCCAATACTCAAGAACTACATTGTTTAACAAGCAAAGAATACAGTCATAACATGTATATCCTCTGTGTACCTAAGCTGAACAATTCTAGTCTTTTCTCTTCTGCCAAATATTTCTTAGATTTCTCTTTTAGTATTTCTTTATCCTTTCAAAAGAATATATCAACATCAACAGTGGCGCCGTACTTATGACACATAGTCCAAAACATGTATAGTTAAATACCAATGTCTTTGGACTTACACTTTGAAGTAGATCACCATCATAAAATGTATGTTGTTCTTTCAAATTCCATTCTTTAGTAATATTTTAGTGTAATAAACATTTTACCTAAATCAAATATTCATCCTTATCATGGAACTATGCATGATCAAGCTACTTTAACTTATAATGGTGAATTGTGAGTATAATGTTTCTCTCCAAAAACCTTTTGGAGAATTAGGACGACTAGCGTCTCCAACCTTTTTTAAAATTCTCATCAAATATGAGAACATAAACTTTGCTATATTATACTCTATCATGTTGTAATCAAAACATTGTTTCAGATATCGCAATATCTTCTACATATGATGGTTTCAAAAATAATTCTTTGAGCTCCTAGATAACCTTGATATTAAAACAATCTTTTGAATATCAAGAATCATGGAGATAAAAAATGATACTTATTTACTAACACTAGGATTGTTACTCTTAATTTAATACCAATTATTAAACTTCATGGAGTAACCGGAACTTACTGAAAGTTTGCAATACGGATTTTAAACTTTAGATCAACACTTCAAAATAATACGATACCAGTTCGTAAAGTAACTAACCAGAATTCTATAGTTCTATTATCTCAATTATAACTAAGCGCAATGTGATAAACGGATGCCAATGACTATAACAACTATGCATATTCACTTTGATTTAATTTATGATAAATAGTGTTCAACTTTTAATCATATTGCTGTTGAACTCCCACTCAAAACAATATCCCTCACGTTGTTTTAGTGATTACATGAACCAAATCCACTATACCAAGTCCGATCATCATGTGACATGATGTAGTTTCAAAGGCAAACAATCATCATGTTCATCATATCATCTATATGACTCATGCTTTAACTTTCAGTATTCCGTGTTGCGAGACCATGCTTGTACATGCTAGGCTCATCAAGATGTAACTTTAGTTTCCGCATGAGCAAATTCGGCTTGCTCCCGTTATATACACTCGCAGAATCTAACACACCCGATCATCACGTGGTGCTTCGAAACAACGAGCTTTGGCAATGGTTCCTACTAAGGATGAACACTTTATAACTTGATATTTTGTGAGAGGGATCATCTTATAATGCTACCATCACGATCTAAGCAATACAAGATGCATAACAGGATTAACATCACATGCAATTCATAATATGTGATATGATATGGCCTTTCTTCTTATGCTTACGATCTCCATCTTCAAGCATGAACATGATCTCCATCATCACCAGCGTGGCGTCAAGGTCAATGGCACTGCTCCATGGTTGTCGTCCACCAGCATCAACTATTACAACTACTTTTAATAATAGACACGCAGGTCTTAACGAAATTAAAAGACAACCATAAGGCTCATGTCGGTTGCCGACTTACAATAAGGAACATTGCATACATCATATGTAATCACAATCATGGCCATATCACATCACAGCACACCCCTGCAAAACAAAGTTAGACGCCTCTATTTTTTTTTTGCATGTTTTACGTGGTTTGGGGCTTTCAATAAGTGTTGTTATAACTTACAAACAAGAACCACAACGTTGATACTAGTATTGTCGATCACCTTTTGTAAATTAAATCTTCACTATGTTGGGATAAACAGGCAACCACAAAGCCACTTATGCAATACAAGTTTCATGTCAAGCGTGGAGCAAGTCTCATGAACGATGTCATGTAAGGTTAGCCCGGGCCGCTTCATCCCACCATCCCGCAAGATGCAAAATACACAAGAAGCAATCGACAACAAAACATCAACGCCCACAATGACCATTGTGTTCTACTCGTGCAACAGATCTACATATAGACATGGCTCTGATACCACTGTAGGGGTTCGTAGCATGAAAAACAAAATTTTCCACTTCAAGAACACAAACAAGCCAAGATCTATCTACTATATTATAGCAACGAGTTGATTAGAGTACTCACCATTGAATATTCCAAAGCGGTTAACGATAGAAGATTCTCGTGGGTGATGTAGTCGTACACTTTCCAATCTCAAGATCGCGTAGACGGTCCTTCTGGCGCTGCGTTCCGGCAGCGCTTCCACAGTCGATCACACGTTCGGTACACGATGAAGACCTTCCTCTCCCTTGTTCCAGCAGGCAGCGGAGGTTGTAGTTCTCCCCTCGCGATTCTGGAAGCATGACGGCGTGGTGTCAGAAGTAGAGGGAAGATCCTGCAGGGCTTCTCCTAAGCCAGAGCAGCTCATGGTGGATATTTAGGGTTTTCGGTGATCTAGGATTTAGAGTGCCATAGAGGTGGAGGCGTGGCCGGCGGTGACTAGGGCGGCGACAGCACGGTGGCGGTGTGGGGAGGGGCTGGTGTTTTGTGTCTCTTGGGGCACCCCTCCCCTCTATTTATGATAGGTAGGGCAGCTTGGGACAGGGGAGTTTGAATCCTTCCCCAACTCCATCTCCTTGTTGGCTTGTGGTGGAGGGAAAGAAGGATTCTTTCCTTCCTCCACCAGGATACATTGTCCCAGTTTGACTTTTAAACTTGCCTTTTGACTTTCAATTTGGAGCTCAATTTCTTTCTTACAAATGCCCAACCAAGTGACCTAGGACATGATGCAATCATTCCAATTATTCATGACACATTCATGTACCCTTCCACTTCCGGTCCGGTGAACCTTCTAGACCCTTCTAGATCATTCCGGCAAAAACACCGGAATCATTCCTGAACTCCGGAATGGGATTTTCCTTATATGAATCTTATTATTCGGACCATTCCGGGTCTCCTCGTGATATCTCGGATCCCATCCTAGACTCTGAACAACATTCGGTCTCCCTACTTACATTCCATATCTACTAAACAATATTGAATCCTTAAGTGTGTCTCCCTATGGTTCGTGAATTATGCAGACATGACCGAGACTCTTCTCTGATCAATAACCAATAGAGGAATCTGGAAATTCATATGGCTCCCACATATTTATACGATTACTTTGTGATCTAATGAACCACTTACATACGATACCAATTTCCCTTTGTCTCGCGATACTTTACTTATCCGAGGTTTGATCGTTGGTATCTCTGCATACCTAGTTCAACCTTGTTACCGATAAGTACTCTTTTCTCATTCCCGTGATATGTGATCCCTTGTGATCCAGTCACATGCTTGCAAGCCAATTGGATGACATTCCACCGAGAGGGCCCATAGTATATCTATTCGTCATATGGATGGACAAATCCCACTCTTGATCCATGTGCCTAAACACATACTTTCGAACACCCAATGCCACCTTTATAACCACCCAGTTATGAAGTGGTGTTTGATGTCATCAAAGCATCCTTCCAGTTATGGTGATTAGCATGATCTCATGGTCGAAGGATATCGGCTACTATGTATTTGAAAGCTTATAGCAAGTGAACTATTTGAATGACTTGATCTTATGATATGCTTAACTATAGGAGTATGTCCATCACATCATTCTTATAATGATATGACCTTGTTGTTAATAACATCTCAACGTTCATGATAAGTAAACCATGATCATATAGTAACCAACAAGCTAGTTTAAGAAGAGTCTTTACTAGGGACTCTTTTATGTTTACATATCACACAAGTATTAATGTTTCCGGTTAATACAATTATAGCATGGTATGTGAACATTTATCATAAGCATGAAGATATGATAATAACCACTTTATTATTTCCTCTTGGGAATATCTCCAACAATATGACTGTGCGTATCTGCTTGAAAAACTATCCTTGCTCCACTTGAAGTCTTGATTGAGACAGTTTTATCCTCACAATTAATCTGAGCCCCGTGTTCAGTCATCCAGTCCATACCCATCACTACTGCAATTCCTTCCAAAGGAATCACATAAAGATCCACAAAGTATGTACAACCACAGATCGAGAAAACCTGATCTTGTTTAATGTGGCATACAACTACATTTCCCCCTGCCGTCACCATGGTCATAGGGTTTTCTAACGCTGCCCTTCTAATCCGAATTTATCACAGAATTCTTGATAAATGAATGAAGTAGTTGCACCGGTATCAAAAAGAACTTTTCCTGGATTGGTAAGGATATTGAGTGTACCTATCACTGCATGCTCAGAGTTACACCTCCACCAAGGTTGCACAATTCAGCTTCCCGGTAGGTCTGTTCCTCTTGCCATTGTTGTTCTTGACATAATTTCCTCCTCGATTGGGATGTCGATTACCTCCACTAGCTTGTCCTCCACCCCTAGTAGGCCAACCACCCAGTGGTTTATTTGGACAATCAGGCTTGATATGACCTTTTTTCCCACAACCATAATAGATAACTACTAGCTTTTTGCATTCTCTCTAGAAATGCCCTGGAACTCCACAATTATTGCAAATAACATTCCTCCGGAGATTGGACTGATTTCCACTGTTGCTCTTGTTGTTGTTGTTATTGTAAGCTTTGTTCCTGGGTTTAAACTCTATATTGGGTTTAGATTTACTTGCTTGAATCCTCTTCGTCTCTTTCTTGGCTCTCTTCCTTTGATCCTCTTAGACATTCTTATAGTCATCTTCAAAAGTGATGGCTACATCCAGTAACTGCTGAATTTTTTTTATTTTCCAACCTCAACTACATCTTCACGTATGGGTTTAACCCGCGTAGAAAATGCTTCTTCCTTTTCTCTTCAGTGCTCACTTCATCCTCGGCATAACGAGATAATTGGCTAAACTCCCGGATGTACTTCATGACACTAGTATAACCTTGCTGAAGCTCCTCAAACTCCCTACGCTTCAACTCCATTACACTTTCTGGAACATGATACTCACGGAACCTCTGCTTGAACTCTTCCCAAGTATACTCTCTTCCTGGTGGTTGCATGGCTAACTGATTTTCCCACCATGATGTTGCAGGTCCAGTCAAAAGATGAGTTGCATACCTCAGATTTTCCTCATCATTACAACCTACAGTTTTCAACTTTCTCTTAGTATCTGCTAGCCAATCTTCTGCATCCATTGGTTCTGGGGCTGATGCAAAAGGTAACGGCCTTGCATTCTACAAATCGGAAAGACTCACTCCTCCTCCTTCAGGTGTTCTCTGATTTCCAGCTCATCCCAACAGCTCTTCCATGAACTTGTTTTGGTGTTCTTGCATCATTTGCATGTATTGCATAAAGTTCTGCTCCATTAGTGGCCTTATTGGTGGTGGTGGTAATGCTCCCTGATTTCCAGTATCTACATCTGCCTTCTCCTTAGCCTCGCGCTCCATGCACTGCTATTCACATTCGGTTTCTACACCTGATTCCATGACCCCCTAGTCCTGTAACATAAAGTGAATACTCATAATTACATCATGCACATGTGTTCTGAGTCAACTTTACACACAAAACTAGTCACACAATGGAAATCAAAACCCAAATAAAACCTAAATATGCATTTCACATATTATACATTACAAACCACTTAGTAAATACAAAGTCATTACAACCTGTACCATATAGGTACAATAACAAATTAAATACACTACCTCACTTATTTAGCTACATCATTCTCTTGGATTACAATACGCAATACCCGATACTTCCTAATAAGTAACCTACTTCTAGTATTTGCGACGCTCATCATACATGCCTGAAGTCCAACCGTGATGACGTAATTAATTTTTGTCACTTGTGGAACAAATGGCCTTCCAGAAGGAACATACTCAATATCTGAAGTATCAGGACTTGAGTCATTACTCAGCCTGAGTGCATTGACTCCATCCAGCTCAGCTGAAAAGTCTTCAGAAACCTGTTCAACATTATCACCCACTTGCATATCCTGAGCTTCATTCCTAGAGTTGTCAACAGAATACGTAGATTCTGCTGCTCCCTAGGTGCTCGTTTGGGCAAGATAATTAAACACTGGATAATGTACATTCCCTGGGTTTTGAGGAGGTGTTGATGATTCAAACACTCTCCTCCGGATGTTCTTCCTCATCCTGACTTTCTACAAATATGGTAGTTCTACTACTATCATTAGGATTGGTTCTCGCACCCATCCAGCTGGATTGTCCAACATCTCTGTCAGACCCATCTATGGACATCTCATTCCCTTGGGATCCCTCAAATGACCCTATTGTCCATCCATCAGAATTCTCGATAGGATGTTCTGAATCAGATCCTTCCTTAGAAGCCTGTGATACAGAATGCCTCATACCTAAAATAGGATCATAGGTAGGTTCTGGTCTGGATGAACAAGGATACGGTGTAAACGAGTTGGGATCTATAGGTATATCCTTAAAGGTTGGTTTTGCACTACTCCTTTCTCCAACTGGAATGCTAACTGTTTCCTTCTTTCTGGATCAGTTAGATCTTCTAACATCTTATTTTTATCTTCAACAATAACTTGATGTGTCTTATAAAAAGACGCAACAAGTATTCGATACCGATCCATAAAATTGGAAGCTAACTTAGGATGCTTCTTTACCAAGGTAAGATGATCCGGTACTGGCTCCGAGTCTATAGAATCATGAGGAATCACAGAAAATGTCCTCCCTTCTAACTCCTGGACTTTATGCTCCCGGATATTGGTTATCGCCTCCACAACAGCAACATGGTATGCTGCTAAATGACTCCTACATTCACCTATAGGTAGATCGTGATATAGTCCAAGCTCCTCTGGAAGTTTGATACTCAGACGATACTTGGATAACATATGACCATCATAATAGGTTATGGTATTCACTGGGATTTTAGTTGGAAAAGTAAAAATCCTTAACAGTTGACGAAGCTGATCAGTGAATGATCCTTGGTAATCATCGAGAGTCTCCTCTTTCCTTACCAAAGTTTGTTTTGGAAACTTTGGTGCCATAACTCTGTATAACAAAAATATTTTTATTAGTATGAATAATATATTGCATCATAACAAAGAATTATTACACTAAAACATATAACAGAATATTCCCATTTGAATACCCATTATGCCCTTTTAGAGAATTCTTTATCGTTGGTATATACTCCTACAAGTAATACCCTTTACTAGGTTTCCAACCTAAGGTCAAAGCAATTTGCTCTGATACAAACTACGGTGACCAAGCATACCACTACATGTGTAGTACACTATAGTCGTTGATATGACATTCAAAGAACACCGTTCCGTAAATATCACATCCCTTAGAGTGGTAAAACAGAATCATTGCGGGTCCATATTACAAATATACACACATTATTATTATTACAATACCAGAAGTTCAAGAATTCATAATATTCAACTTACAAACCAAATATAAGGTGTTTCAGCGGAAGTTTTAAAGTGACAACTTCAACTCCTAATTGAGCTCAATAACTTATTATTATAGATTGTTCATGTTGCTTGCTCAATTGGTTACTACTACTAAGGAAACTAATTGGACTCGTTACCGCTCACACCATATCTGATCTCGTAGTCCACCCCTTCCATACCGCTCGACAGGTCAGGCTCCTCATAGAAGACATCTTCTTGACATTCTGCTGCATACATTGGAGTATCTTCTGGATCCTCAGAGTCTAAGCAGGGGATCAAAGGAAAGGGTGAGTAACAGCATTACCCAGCAAGTTCATTATATGCAAGGTGGAAAGTTTGATGCTCTATCTACCACCTCGGACTATAAGTCCTTAGCACGATGCATTTTTTGTAAATCTTTCTTCAAAGGTTGATTTTATTGTTAAAAACTATGCCCATCAGTCTTCATAGGTTTACCAGAACTTTCATGGAGTTCCTTTCCTGCCGTGTTCGTAGCTCCTTCCCAGAATAGGGAGTAACAACTTACAGTTCTTACACTCTATAGAGGTGTGTTACTTTACCCATGAGAGATCAACTCCTTGTTGCATAACCGGGCGTACTTTTCCGTCCATAATTCCATGATGTGGGACCCAGTAGGTGATCCAAGCCAATCACTGCCCCCTTTGCGACCCCGCATGTCTCCTTGGTGTACACCATGCCCACCCATTGAATTACGGCAATGGTTAGTACAGACCGTTAGATGCCAGAACTATTGTGGGACGTTGACGGTTCCCACCCATATGCTGCATATCCTCTACGAATTACCAATTAATGCACACTACAAGGATAACAGCCACGACCTGCACATCCATCTACATGCGAGAGGAAGAAGATACATGTAACATCCCAAAAATATTGAACAAGGTTATCAAATTCCAATCACCAAATTTAGGGTTAACAAAAACTTCTATTAATCATATGAATGCATGTGTGTATGTGATGATTGTATGAATGCATGAATGGACTTATGTGATTGTTGTGATTAGCGAGGAATGGTTTAAAGATGAAAACAACATCATCTAAATCAAATCCAAGCAGAAACAAATCAAGAGAAATTCAAAAACAAACCAAATAAGCAAATGGTCACTTTTGCCAATCTTGCTCACTAGACCACTTTGAGTGTTTCTAGTCCAAGATTTCAAACAGAAACAATTCAATTTCTTTTCACCCCCTTGCCATACCAAGTAAAAGTGAACCAAAACCCACCTTTCAAACTTACAGAAACATTTGGCAACTTGATTCAAATGATAATTCAAAATTGAATCTTGTTCATATGGGAAGATCACCCAATTCTCAAAAACCAACCAAACCAAGTCCCCTTGACCTTTAAAACTAACCAGAGACTACTGAGTATGTAACTAGTACACCCACAAAGTTTGAATCAAAAATTCAAATTCAAATCTCTTTCGACCATTTCATCAAGCACCTTGCAAACACAAACCAAACAAACTACAAACACTATAGTGAGCAGTGATTTGGCCTAACTTGTTCCCTCTCTAGATCACAACAGACATTTAGTAGACCATCTAGCTTAGTTAACAAACTCTAGCACCACTATGAGCTTGCCATTGCCATCAATGGTGACCATGTCGAGCCTCACCTTGCCACCCCTTGGTCGACAACAAGCTAGGAGCAGCACCAGGCCTAGCCACCTTGTCTGGGACACTCACCACCGTACATCGCCACGCCCTGTCCAACGCCAACGAGCAGCAAGCCACTGGACCACTCTAGAATCGCCACGCCCTATGCCTCTGCACCATGCCGAGAGCACTCCAGCGCGCCGCACGCGACACACGCCCACAGACCGCGTGCCTCCCTCACCGTGTGCAAGCGTGATCACCACCGTCCCAGGAGACCGCCAGATAACCCCGTTCGCCTCCGCGCGACCCGTAGCCGCGGCGCGCCATAAAACTTCCTGTCGGACCCGCCCAGAGCACCGCAGCATTCCGACCATCTCGCACCGCCCCACGCCTCGAGACCACGCCGTTGAGCTTCGCCAGGGAGCACAGCATCGCCCCTACCGTCGCCCATGCCATTAGCCCACTGTGCCGATGACCACGACTAGCTCCACCCGTGCCTGTCGGTCCCCTCGCTGCACTATAAATAGAGGCCACCCCCGTTCGGTTTCAGCACAGCATCTCACTCCCCTCTCTCTCAGAACCACCCCCACTCATTCCTGGAGAAAGAGGAGTAGCACATCGCCGAAATTTTGCCGGAGTCTGCCACGGAGAAGGAAGAAAGGAGCCAGCGATTGGAGCCGCCCTAGGAGGAGCTGCCGGTACCAGGAGGTTCACCGTCGTCGACTTCTTCGTTGGCCCCCATCGCGAACCCTCGGCTGAGCCCCCGTAGACCCCTACTGGCTGTGCTAGGGTTCTGTCTCGACAGTGTTGCCCGACGGAGACGATAGGTCGTGGCCATTCGCTTAGAGTTTGATCATGCGGTCTAGATCACCCTGTATCGCTTCGCACCCCCTGTCTCGCTGACTGGTGGGGTCATCCACTTAAACCCACCCGTGCATGCGCTATGCATCGTGTGCCGGCCCATTTTCATTCCCGCGTGACCTAGTAGTTTGAATTTAGGTTTATTCTTTTAGTTTCAAACTCATTTCTGTACCTAGATTCAAAAATTAACCCAGCTCGATTCACTAAACCAAAATGCATGAAACCAATTTTGTTAGAAAGGTACTGGAATACCTAATCCAAGCCCGTTGGATTCAAACCATTTAGATTTGTAGATCACCTATAGTGAAAATAACAAGGCAGAAGCTTGTCTGCATTCAAAAAAAATTCAAAATTCAACCACAAAAGCTTTTGAGCTGATTCCAACTCTCAAAAGTCACATTTAACTAGACCTTTCTAAATATAGAAAAATATCTAGGTTTACTTGCAGAAATAATGGAAAATTAATAAAAGAATGCCTCATAGGCATTTCTAGTCACTTTATTTAATTAAAATAAAAAGGTTAAACCTTATTAAATTGTGACACCACTTTAAATCACATTCCCATGTACTGAAATATGTGATGATGACATGTGTCAACATGATCCCATGTTTGAGTTGGAGAATATTAAATCTTAAGTAGTTTTTCAATGAGTAGAAATTACTTTTCCAAAAATAAAATAAATAAGACAAGTGCTTTGATGATTGTAATGTTTGTGATGATGCTAGATCATCTAGTGAAAACCTTGGTGTGATAAATAAAAGTAGTTAAGTATTGTTTGGTGATTGTGTACCTCGTATTTATTTATAGACGCTAGTACCGACCAAGAATACGAGGAGGAAGGACAATACTACGAGGAAGAAGCCGAGGAGAACTTCAACCACTACTCTACACAAGGCAAGCCTAACACTACAAGTTACCTTAGCAAGCTACTATCTGAGCAAGATATTGACTTTGCAAGTTAACCCTTGCATGACAACTATGCAAACTAGATGCCTTAAGCATATGTAATTATACCCACTTGATTATACAAAAGTTTTATTTGCAAGCTTAGTATTTTATTTCTTTATCAAAGCTTTGTAGTAAAGTTTACTTGGTAAATTTAGAGCTTAGAAAGATTTTTTAAAGGTAGCATAATGTAACACCCCCGGTCACTCTGAACCGACGGTTGTCACTTCTGGCAGCTCAATAGGATCTCTAGACTAACCCCACAGACCAACACTAGTCTTTTCTGCACACTTTGTCCTCACTCGTGCGCACCCGGTACCCACTTCCCGGTCGGTCACCCATCCTCAAATTTCTCCAAGCCAAGCACGCTTAACCTAGAGGTTCTTTTCAGATGAGCTTCCGAAAAAGAAGTTGCAACTTGTTGGTATGGGTTTCCTATCAATCCTATTGAGCCATGCTCCAGGGTCTCACATACACCCACCCATAGAAGATCGACGTCCCCGTCGATCAACCACAAGACAGGAACATCCCCTCTTGGCACACGTCTGTGCGTCCAGTACCGGCACATTTCCATGTCGTGTCCACTCCAGGCTACACGCGCCATGCTACACATGTCCGCCACTGACCCGCACACGCCCATGTAACCGAGAGGGTCGGCTCTGATACCACTTGTAACACCCCCGGTCACTCCGGACCGACGGCTGTCACTTCTGGCAGCTCAATAGGATCTCTATATTAACCCCACAGACCAACACTAGTCTTTTCTGTGCACTTTTTCCTCACTCGTGTGCACCCGGTACTCACTTCCCGGTCGGTCACCCATCCTCAAATTGCTCCAGGCCAAGCACGGTTAACCTAGAGGTTCTTTTCAGATGAGCTTCCGGAAAAGAAGTTGCAACTTGTTGGTATGGGTTTCCTATCAATCCTATTGAGCCATCCGCTAGGGTCTCACACATAAAGAGCATAAAACTTGACCTAAGTTAGATAAATCTTGATGTCATCCTGAGGCATGAGATTGAACTTAGATAAGATACACTTGTTTACCACCTTCATTAGTGTTTACCCCCACTTGTAGATTCTAGTGCTAAGCATAAAAACTTGATCACTTTAGATGAGATTACATGGTGAAAATGGTTATAAAAACCTTAGAATGATGAGTCATTCTAATGAAATGTTTTCGACATGTGTTCTTGAACACCAGATGATTTTGATGATGAAAATGTTGAGGCATGAGCCTTAGCCCCTTTATAAAACTGATGGTTGTCTGCATGCGATACCATTCCAATTTTACCGTACAACCACAATACCCGAAATTTGGGTACGGCTTGACTAGAAATTTATATACCTTAGTATGGGTTCCCTTGCGGCCAAGGTTTGAGTTGAGGCTACCTTGTGAAGATTGTCCACCTATGCAGTTCCCAAGATGACAGTTGGTCATGGTTGGGAGGCCAAACTCATAGGAGAGGTGCCTATACTAGGGCTTGTAATTGAAAGGTTAGGATTGATTATCCGCATACTGAGTATGGTGAATTCAGGATTGTTCCTGACGGATGTATCAAATATTGTGGTGAAAGTGTACCAACTTTGCAGACTATTATACTATTTGAATAGCCGCGTCCGCGGTTATGGACAGTTGGAGTGGCCATACTGTTCCGTCGTTAGATGTTTTCAAAATGACTTGTGAAATCACTCATGACTTGACTTGACCACAACAGAGTTGTGATATGAAATTCAAGTTCACTCTTAGGTTTTATAAAACTTTTAACTAGCTTTATTTGCTTCTGAACTCAGTAGAGATAAATCTGGCTTTTTACAAAAAATCCTAGAGCCTAGTACTTCCTGTTCAAAACCACTTCACTTGTTGGTAGTAGTTTGCGAGTACTTAAAGAGTACTCATGGCTTTGTCCCTGGCTATTCCCGTGGCCAGACTATGAAGAGGACTATCAGGAGGATGGACATCAGGAAGGTTACGACAACTAGGATCATATCCCATCGTCAGCATTACCTGTGATCATGAAGATAGAGTCTCGCCTATGCTACCGTTATTATTATGTTATTCCACTGCTATGATTGTATTAAGACTGGATCATGAGATCCTTTATTTGTTGTAAGACCTTATGTATGGCTTGTAATGGATGGTGTACTAAGATATCCAATCTGTTATGTCTCGCAAAAATGGTAATCCTGGGATTGCGATGTATGGCATAACAGGCATCTGTGATTAAAACTCCAGGTGTTGACAAGTTAGTATCAGAGCCATCCTGACCATAGGAGACCCTAGTTTAGAATCGACGTTAGAATCAAAATTTAGTTTCAAAATCAAGAAGAAATGAGTATTTATGAAAACTTATTCTCATTCTTATAAACTTAGACACTTTCATAAAAATTCATGTTCCTAAAAAATTCTTGCAAACTTACATAAAAAGTGACACACTTGATCACTCTACTAACTTACTCATCCTATATTCTTATAGATGGACGTGAAGTATAGAAAGTTCTATATTCTTGGACCAACTTTAGGAACTTTTGGAGCATCCTCACCCCGAGTTCTTCGGAGCTCAACTCAACGATCAGGAGGGAGAGGAATTGCAATGGCTGGTTGTTGCAAGTCTCCGAGGAAAGATTGAAGCCGCCACCTCAGAGGTAATTAAGTTCACCTTGAGAGAGAACAACTGGCTCGATGGACTTGCTAGGGCAATGCAGGAAGCTCTCGCCCGTCTGTGTGGGCAGAGTATCAATCAGATCAAGGTTACCCGCTTTGAGTTATATCCACTTCTAGGTTCCATTGATAGGATTCATCTCCATGTGAAGAGTGGAGTAGAACTGAGCAATAGAGGTCTCATCAAAGTTCTGACGGTGCTACATGATAGGAATCAGCCCAAACTTTCCGCATATCTCAAGAGCTTCTCCAAAGTGCTCCTTCTTGCTTTCCATATGAGCCACGTTGATGAATTTCTGAGGAGCTACAACAAACTTGGACTTGGTGGCATAAATCTCTGCAAAAATCTTTTCTTGGCGACAATTGTGGAAGAGAGGATCCAAGCAAAGAGGGTCACGCGGGACAAGATACGGATCCACATGGCAAAATTCTAAATAGGCCTTCTGAGGCCAATTGGAGATCTTGAGCTTGGAGGAATCAGGCCCAGCAGCAGTGGCCTTTTGAGAAGCAAGGACATGACGCTTCCTTTTGGCAGTAGCAGCACGACGAGCAGTAGCAAACCTCTGACGGAGAGTCTAAGTGGGAGGTCGCAGAACCTCATGATCTTCTTCATCAATCTCGAGAGGAGGACCGGATCCAGAAGGAATACAGTTGCGCTTGCCTCAACGGGAACCACCTCGCCCTGAGAATAAAGCAAATAAAGTGCACAAGTTCGAAAGAAGAAACAAAGATAGGTTGAAAAATACATGCAGTGAATCAAATATAGTGCACCGGAACTTCCGCCGAACCATCGGAACTTCCGGTGAAAAATCACCACCGGAAGTTCCGTTCGTGACTCACCGGAAGTTCCGGTGAGGCCACGAACACAACGGTTCAACAGGAAAATAGCATGGATCCAAGATCTAGGGTGTACATGTACAGATTCACACGAATGTATTGGTTCAATCCACCCTAGCAAGGTTTCCAAGGCCTACCAAGACCTCCCAACAAGTTCTAGCCAAAGAACTAGCCTAGACATGGTGAGCCCTAACTCAAGCAATGGAGTGAGCAAGATATCCATGAATGGAGGGAGTTGAGGGCAAATACCGGAGTCCATGGCGGGACATAGAGGTGGGGAAGGTTCCCACAGAGTAGATATGAAAATGGTTGGCCGGAGACGGAGGGGCCGGAGCACCTCCACGGAGATGATGTCGCCGGCGGCTGCTCCAAATAGAAGATGGGTCTTGGGGAAAACTGGGAGAAGACCTCATTTTTCCTCGGCCCACCTTATATAGGTCGATGAGCCACACCGGAAGTTTCGGTAAACCACAGGAAGTTCCGGTGAACCGAAAGTTCCGAGCACAAAGGAAGTAGCCAGTCGTGAAGTTCGAGAACTACGATCGATCGGTACTTCCGCAATCGCCTAAGTTCCGGTGACGCCAGAAACAATTCCTAGGATTGGAAGAAAACAAGGGAGAACTTGTGCAGGAAATAGAAGGGGCTTGAGGAAAGTAAAATATTGGGATAGAGAGCTCAAACTGTGAAGAACCAAAAAAACAAAAGACACCAAGAAAACACAAGAACAATCAAGCACAAAAACAAAAGGAAAACCAAACAAGAAACACAAAAGGGTCAGTGGCTGAGGCCACCTTATATAAGAGTAAATGGCTTGACACCGCGAAGATATATCTTGCGTTCATTACCAACACTCATCATGAAGCTCAAATGGTTTCCTTAAGAGACTATAGAGTATGAAAACTTTAATGTGCGCATAATAGGGATAGTGTTCGTTCATAAGAGGAACTACACCCCCCTAAATCCATGCCTGCATCAAAACAAAGATACACATTGCGACATGGGTAGGAGTGCAAGGTACTCAACCCACAGTTCTCGAATCTATGATATTTAGCTCATGCCTTAACCCCCGGAACCTTGCTTCATCTAGAGGCTTCGTGAAACGATCCGCAAGATTTGCCTTGGTGGGAACATACTCCAAACAAATGTCCCCTCTTACAACATGGTCCCGAATGAAATGATGACGAATCTCAATATGCTTAGTCCGGTTGTGTTACACATGGTTGTGAGCAATGGCAATAGCACTCTCATTGTCACAAATAAGAGGCACCTTGTCAAACGAAAGTCCAAGATCCTTCAAGGTTTGCTTCATCCATAGCAATTGAGCACAACCATTTGCGGCGGAGATGTACTCAGCTTCGGTAGTGGACATAGACACACAATTTTGCTTCTTCGAGGACCTACATACCAAGGATCTTCCAAGAAATTGACAAGCTCCGGAGGTTGAATTTCTTCCCACTTTGTCTCCAGCCCAATCCGAGTCTGTATATCCAATGAGGTCAAAGCTGGCTCCCTTGGGGTACCACAACCCAAAGTTTGGGGTATGAACCAAATATCAAAAGATTCTCTTGACCACCACCATGTGGCTTTATTTTGGTGCGGCTTGGAATCTTGCACACATACCCACACTCAACATAATATCTGGTCGGGATGCACAAAGATAGAGCAAAGAACCAATCATAGAGCAATAAAGTTTTTGATCCACATCCTTACCCTTAGGATCGAGATCAAGATTAACCTTTGTTGGCATGGGAGTATTAGCACCTTTGAATTGATCAAACTTGAACTTCTTGAGCATGTCTTGAATGTATTTGGCTTGGTTGATGAAATTCCCCTTCCTCAATGGCTCGACTTCAAATCCAAGGAAGAACTCCAACTCTCCCATCATGGACATCTCGAAGCGGTCGGTCATGATCTTGGAAAAATCCTCATTAAAAGCTTTGTTAATAGACCCAAAGATAATGTCATAAACATAGGTTTGGAAAATGAACAAGTGGCCTCCTACTCTCTTAGTAAAAAGAGTCGAATCAATGAGGCCCACTTCAAAACCACGGTCTAACAGGAGATCTCTAAGGCAATCATACCACGCACGTGGGGCTTGTTTGATACCATAGAGTGCCTTATTGAGCTTGTAGACATGGTTCGGGAAAAGTGGATCCTCAAATCCCCGAGGTTGCTTAACGTAAACCAACTCTTTCAAAGGAACATTAAGGAAAGCACTTTTAACATCCATTTGATGCAACTTGAAGTTATGATGACTAGCAAAAGCAAGAAGCATACGAATGGATTCAAGGCGAGCAACGGGGGCATAAGTCTCAACGTAGTCGATGCCCTCAACTTGTGAGTATCCTTGGGAAACTAACCTTGCCTTGTTGTGCACGACTATCCCATTTGCATCACACTTGTTCTTGAAGACCCACTTGGTTCCGATGACGTTTTGACAATCTTTAGGCCGCTCAACCAAAGTCCATACTCTGTTCCTCTTAATGTTGTGAAGTTCTTCATTCATAGCGTCGAGCCAATCATCATCTTCAAGAGCCTCGAAGACTTTCTGTGGTTCCACATGAGAGACAAAATCATGGTGAGAGCTAAAAGATGCTAATTGCCTCCTAGTAGTGGAACCTCTATTGAAATCTCCATAAAAATTATAAAGGATATGGCCATCTCGGACGAGCTTGGCAAGATGATAGGCTTGACGACGGGCTTGAGCATCAATACGAGATTCTTGAGCAACCACTTGGTCATTGCCACCATTTGAGTCCCCGCCTTGACTTTAAGCACGAACACGAGGATCATCTACATCAATCTCCACCTCAGGAGAGTAATCATTTGGAGTAGAGCCTTGATCTACATTAGCTTGACCTTGTTGTTGAAGAGCTTGACCATGTTCATGACTAGTTTGACCTTGGGAGATGTCTTGAGAAGGAGACCCATCTTGGGGAGGTATATGTTGTTGATGAAGAGCTTGAGTATCGGGACTAGAAGAGTCATGATCATGAGGAGCTTCGGAAGAGCTTGAGGGAGCTTGTGCCAAAATAGTGGGTCCTTGAGGGGCAAGATGATCTTGAGAAAGTGAGGGCTCCACTTGAGTAGAGCTTGTCCTTTTCCTTCAGTCACAAGGGGATTTTCGATGGGGAGGTGGAAACCCACGCCCATTTTTCTTATGGCCTTAGGAGGAATTTCATCACTTGGATCATGAACACCGTCTTGCCTAAGAAGGGACTCATGGTCTTCATCAAACTTCACATTGCGCGTCTCTTCAACTCTTCCATTGGCTTTGTTGTAGACTCTAGGAGCATGGGACTGATTTGAGTACCCAACAAAAACTCCTTCTTGTGCCTTGGATTCAAACTTGGACAAACGAACTCCTTTCTTGAGAATATAGCACTTGCAACCAAACACTCAAAAGTAGCTAACATTGGGATTTTTCCCGGTGAGCAGCTCATAAGAGGCCTTGTTCTTTTTATTGCGAAGGTTGGTTGCATGACAAGCGTGGAGATGGCCTCGTCCCAAAATTTGTGTGGAGACTTGAATTAAGCTAGCATAGACCGGGCCGCATCCATCAAAGTGCGATTCTTACTTTCGACAACTGATACGTCGGAAACTTATCTATAATTTTTATTGTTCCATGCTTGTTTAGTATCTACTTTGCTTTGCTTTGTCCACACTTTGAGGTGATTTTCATATGTATTCTGGTACTAACCTGTTAACAAGTTGCCACAGTGCCAGTTGCCTGTTTTCTGCTATTTTTGGTTCCAGAAAAGCTAGTAAGGAAATATTCTCGGAATTGGACGGGATAAAATCCAAAGTCAATATTTCACCAACGAGAACACGAAGTACAAAGGAGATACGGAGGGGCGCCACAGGGCATACGCACCCCCTAGGAGCGGGCCCACCCTACGCCACGCCTGGGTAGGGTGTGGGCCCCCTGGCCGCCTCCCAGCCTTACCTCTTCGCCTATAAGAAGCCCCCGATGCCTAAACCCTAAGCACCCGATCAATATTCCACGAAACCATCTGTAGCCGCCGCCACCATCGTCCCTAGATCGGGGGATCTGAAGCTCTTCCCGGCACCCTGCCGGAGGGGAGATCATCCCGAAGGCCTTCTTCTTCATCATGCCAGCCTCCGGTATGAAGCGTGAGTAGTTACACCTTGGACTACGGGTCCATGTAGTATCTAGATGGTTGTATCTCCTCCTTGTGCTTTCATGTCTAGATCTTGTGAGCTCCATTCATGATCAAGATCTCATCTATTTGTAATCATGCATGTTGTGTTTGCGAGGATCCGATGGATGTTGAGATTACTATGTCAGATTGATTAATGGTTTTGTCTTATTGACTCTATCATTTCTGTAACACCCTCGGTCACTCCGAACCAACGGCTGTCACTTCTGGCAGCTCAATAGGATCTCTAGACTAACCCCACAGACCAACACTAGTCTTTTATGCACACTTTGTACTCACTCGTGCGCACCCGGTACCCACTTCCCGGTCGGTCACCCATCCTCAAATTGCTCTAGGCCAAGAACGCTTAGAGTTCTTTTCGAATGAGCTTCCGGAAAAGAAGTTGCAACTTGTTGGTATGGGTTTCCTATCAATCCTATTGAGCCATGCGCCAGGGTCTCAAAATGTCTGTGTTGTTTGTGATATTGCATGCTCTCTGTTGTTAGTAGCTATCTTGGCCGAGTAGTTGATAGTGACTCCAAGAGGGGGTATGTCACATCCCAAAATTTTCCAAATTTTGTAATGTGAAACTAAATAAACAAAATAAATAATTATTGAAATTTAGGGTGAAAAGAAACTTTTGTTTTCTAAATGGAAACTTAAAAACCCATCTTGAACAAACTTTGAATAAAATTTGAATCCAACTAAATTCAAATCAAGTGAAATGCCTTCTTCATAAATGCATCTTGAAATTTAAACACTTGGAAAATAAACCAAAACACTAAAACCCTAATGGAAGAAAATCATTTCCAAGATTACTCTAAGCCTATGGATTTGATCCACATAAAAATTGGTCAACAAACATTTTAAAATGATCAATAATGATAAATGAAAATATAATAAAACCATAGGAATTGATTTCATTCAATTTGGGACCATGGATAAAAACTTATGAATTTAATAAGTTAAAAGGAAATAATTTCCAAAGCTAATAAAGCTCCTATCCAAATCAATACCAAATTGTGAGCAATTAATCCTAAAGATATATAAATGGATAAACAAATATTAAATAAGATTTTACAAATTGGAATCACCAAGTTTGGATCTTTAAATAAAAAGATATGGATTTTATAAGATAAAGAAAGAAATAATAAATAAGGAGTATTTAAAATCCAAATTAAATCTTGGCCAAATCCATAAGCAAATGAAAATAAAGATAATCCAAATAAAATAAATGGATAAAGAATATTCAAATAAAATTATATGGCATTAACCAAATTTCATTCTATTAAATAAAGACAAAATCTCTGATAGAAATGATAAATTAAATCTTGGGAAAATAATAAATGGAATTACCCAAGTAAAATAAAAGTCATTTAATTAACTTAAATGAAATAAAAGAAACACTTAAATAAAATTTATATGGTATTAAAATCATAATCAAATTTTATTTAATTGAAGACATTTACCCAATTTAAATGATTAATAGATCATATGGAAGTATTTCAAATAAAGCAAAGAGAACTATTCAACACCCGTTTGAATAAATAAAACCTACTGGAAAAGGTTTTGATAAAAATTTGAATTTAAATAAGAATGGAAATTATATTTAAAATCTTATTTGAATAAGGGCAAGAGCCTATTTTAAATAAAATATAAACCATAAAGGAATAAATGAATTATTCTAAAATAGACTTAAAATAACTATTTAAAACAGTATTGAAATATACTGAACATTTGAAAAGGGTTTGAATTCAAACAAGGTTTGAAATCATTTGGACAAAATCAAAACAGAAAAATAAAATAGAAAAAGAAAAACGAATCAGAACAAAAAAAGGAAAGGACCCAGCCCAGCAAACCTGGCCCAGCCTGCCCATTTCCCCTCTCCCCCACAGAAAACGGTTCACACCGCAGTTCTCACCCGCAAACCCACTGACCGCTGGATGCCACCTTCCCCCTCTCTCTCTCGCTGACCGCTGAGCCCCACCTGCTAGACCTTCTTCCTCACCCGCCGCTGACCACGCCCCCTATGGCTGTTTCTCAGCCGATGAATACCGGCGTTAAATTCCCATCAATGTCGTACTAAAACCTCGTTGTGACCATGCTCGATTTATCGCCCAGGTCTCCTCCCCATTTCCCCTCACTCTCCCATCCCCCTCCGCCACCAGGCTGTGAGAATTTCTTCTCACACTGCACTGTCTCCGGCGACCATTCTTGGTCAATCCCGATGACGCCAGACCGCCCCACTGTCCCTAGCATCCACGATAACATTACCCATCCCCTGGCGAACCTTTCTACAGCACCAGCTCTCCTGCGCGTGCTCTACATCGTCGGCAACGTCAACACTGAGCGCCGCCACGGTCTGCAGCAGCTCCGGCGAACCCTACTGGTAGTCTCTGACCACGCATTCCCCTCTCCTTGACACTCACGCCTTCGTAGATCTCTCGCGCATCTAACGCCGCCACTGTTTGGTCTTCTCGTGCCTTGCAGCCTCGCCCAGACGACACTGGAGCGTACCCGACGCCAGGAGCAACTCCGGCGAGGGATTGCCGACCCGTCCATGTGCCCATGTCCTCGCGACGAAAACCTTGAGCTTCAGCACGACGAGGCGAACCCGGTGAGCTTCTCGACTCCTTCCCTTGCTTCATGTATTAGCCAGAACACCATCGTCTGACCGCTCCACCGTCGGCCATCGTCGCTGCGCCGCCAACATTTGGTCAAACGCATGTGAGCCGTTAGATCCTCATCCTGTGGCATAGATAGAACAACTTAACGAAGGGGTATCCTTTGATCTGTGTCGCACGATCCTCTTTAAATCCAACGCACCGCGTAGGCTGATCCGTGCGAATCGGTACCAACGAATCAGAACACACCACGTGGCCTAGAGTTTGATTTAAAACCAGAAACTTTTCTATTAGATGTGTGAATTTGTAAATTGCATAACTTTAAATCTACACGTCCAATTTTTACAAATTTTATATCAATGGAATCGGTAAAAAGAGTACTTTCCAACCATGTGCTTTGTTCAGTAATTTGCTTCTGTAAACTTAGTTGTTTTTACAGAAACTTGTGTAGGCATATTTTGAATATAAAATTCATTCTAAAATTATTTTTGTGATAAAATCTTTGGTAAATGTATTGTTTTGAACCTACTGACCATAGAAACCAACTTTTCGATTGAAAAACATATTTTGTGAAGCCAAAGAATAAATATTTGAATTAAAGCATTTCTAGTTAAATAAAAATGGTGTTTATGTTTTAAAAATGCTTTTTGAGTAAAACCTTTTGAAAATGGTTGGAATTAAACTCTCTGACCCTAAAACACCAAGATTTAGGATTTGAAAATATATTTGATGAACCCTATAAAATTATTACTTTGCTAAAAGGCATTTCCAACAAAATAAAATGTTGCTTTAGTATAAAAATGGTTTATTGGTGAAACCTTTTGCAAATGGTTTTAATATTAAACACTTGACCAGAAAACACTAACATTTGTGTTTAGAAATGTATTTGTCAAACACTATAAAATATTACTTTGATTTGAACCATTTCTAGCAAAACAAAAATGACTTAAAATGGCCATTTTCACTAACTTAAAAATCAAATGGTTTTGCCACTTTTATAAATGACCAATAGATGTTTTAGAATGTTTATAGCCTAATAGAAACCACTTTTCCAAATAAAACAATCTTTGGCATGCTTGCATGCATTGCTTTGTTTTTATTATTCTATGTGATGATTGCTTGAATGGTAGATTGAATATTTGCTTGCTTGATTGAATCGTAATGGAATTTGAAGAGTGTGACTATTGCAAGATCAAGGAATGGACTTATATTCTCTACCAAAAAGGAAAGTGGTGCTTAATACTTTTTTCCCATTATTTTCACTATGCATTGGTGTTATTTCTAAGTAGGACTTGCATGGATTTTTTGCTAAGTATAAACTATGCCATGGGAAACCCTAGTAGATGAAACCTTAGTAGAATTTTTCCTAAGTCAAGATTCCTACTACCATCATCTTAGCTTAGCTAGTAGAAAACAAGGGTGGATTATATTCATGCTATGGAATATTTCTAAGTAAAGGACTTGTGTTTTGTTTAATAAAACAACTAAGTGAATGAAACACCTGGGTCGAATGGTGGATTGGTTTGTGTTGAGTGGTTACACAAGGCCCATTTCTATGGTTTACCTTGTGCATCTCACTTGTGGAATGCCACCTAGGAACAAAGAGATTTGAGATGTAAAATGTTGAGAAGCTTCAAGTGCAGCCACTTGGCATTATGGGCTCTGCCTGGATCATATAGGTTGCAATAACTTAGCCAAATGGACAGTTGGTGGTAGGGGATGATAGGTTGGAATGCGTCCATTCTGGTCTAAGGGAAGGCTTCTGAAAGATCTTGTCTCGATGCATGTCGAGTCTTGTGGGGAAAGTGCACCACCTCTGTAGAGTGTAAATTCTAAGTACTTAGCCATGTCCCTGGCAATGGACAATTTGAGCAACAAGACAATTTCTAAGTTAAAAACTTGTGGTTGAACATGGGTTGAAGGATCACCAATTTCTATTGGGAGATGCCTTGGGTGATTTTGACAAACAAAAACTTAGTGTTTTCAAATGATAAGGAAAATCTATTTTGAGAAAAGCAAGCCTAATTTCCACTTAGCCAAATGCATATAGATGATAGATACCACTATACTACAATAGTAACACTTGCCAATACAATTCAAATGTATTGACCCTTGTGGCTGTAACTTATTATGTTACAGGTTTGTTTGATGTTAGTGAAGTGTATTGATTAGGATTACAAGTATACAACCAACATGATTGCCTGTGGCACTTTGAAGATGAAGGACTCCATGCTATAGTTATTTCTGCTACATTGTAATGAGATAGCCAAATGAGCTATGTAAGATGTAATGAATTATTTTATTCCTGGTTATAAACTTGTAATATGACCTTTGTTTCTTGATATTACATCTTAACAGTGGATGCTAGCTATTGATCCAGGGACTAGCATTGTAAACACAGGGATCTCTACCTTATTAAAGGTTGGGACCTCTACAAGGTATTTATGCTCGATAGTGGGTTCATGCCTCTATTTAATCAAGGGAAGTGATAGAAATCTCTAAGGTTGTAGATGTTTTGTTGCTACTAGGGATAAAACAATGGTCTCTTGTTCATGGAACAAGTAGATTGTTTACCTTACACACTTTTCTTAAAGCAGTTGTCTGTTGCTTGCAAATTAATACTGGAGCGGGTTCAGATGATAACCCAAAGTTGCACTTCTAGTCATAGATGCAGTTGGATGGCAGTCTATGTATCTTGTTGTATTGCCCAATCGAATCTCATAGGATATTTATGTCTAGTATTGCATTGTTATGCCTTGATCATTCTTGTCAATTGCCCTGCTGTAATTTGTTTACCCAGCATGCCATGTTTGTTTATCTAAGGAGAACACCTCTAGTGAACTATGGACCTCGGTCCAATCTTTACCATTGATACATCTTCCACTATTATTGTTTACTTGCTGCAAACCATCATCACCTTCCACACCATACAGTGAATCCTTTGTTACAGCAACCGATGAGATTGACAAGCTCACTGTTAGTTGGGGCAAAGTCTTGAGTTTGTGTTGTGTAGGTTTCCACGTTGCTTGCAACACCTTTGAGATGTTTCCTTCCTCCTACTGGTTCGATAACCTTGGTTTCTTACTGAGGGAAGACTTGGTGTTGTGCTGCATCATACCTTGCTCTTGGGGTTTCCCGACAAAGCGCTCCACATTGACGCAGCGCCATCAAGATTTGCTGGCGCCGTTGCCGGAGAGCGTAAGGACGTGTTCACAAGGGGAGTCCTTCACAACCTTTCTCTTTACTTTATTTTCATTTTTCTTAGTTTCTTCTGCTTGGTTTTGTTTGCCTCTTTTTATCAAAAACTCCAAAAAATTTAGATTAGTTTGGTTTTCTTTCCCTTATCAAAAACACAAAAAAATTAGTTCCTACTCTACTTGTTGGTCTGTCATTGCCTTGCTTTGTCATGATTTCTATCAATGTATGGTTTCTTTGAAACTAGTTCTTATTGGCAGGCTGGGTTCACGGAAGAACAAAAGAATTATTATAAAGAACACTATTTGTCACAAAAAGGGAAACACTTATAGGAACAAATTGATAAATTGAATACTATTGCTAGAGAGGTGTGCTCTGCTTATAATGTTACTTATTGCTTTGATAAAGCTTGTTGTTGTAGGAGGTATAAACACCTCCCTTTTTAATGTGAGTATAATGATAATGTTACCATATCCTCTTATGTTAAAGGAAATTATGACTTTTATGATCTGGAACAAATTGAAGAATTTATTGCCTTCAAGGGTGCATTTGAACTTGCCAGTTTGCTTGAAAATACTGATGATACACCTTATGATTATGAGGTTTATGAGATACTTAAATTTTGCTTTGATAATTACAAGAAAGAAAATGGCTATATTCTTGAATATTTTAATAGATGCTTTTCACAAATGGAAGAGACTAATGCCTTGCAGGAGCCTATGGAAGAAGAAATTGTTGAAACTGGAAGCTCATTAGATGAAAAAGAGGAGGAGAGTGATGAACAAAAGGAGGAAGAATGGATTATCTACCCATGTCTACCTTCTAATGAGAGTAACTCTTTATCCCTTACATTATTTGATTGTCCCCCATGCTTACCAAAGGAGGATACATGTTATGTTCATGTGGATCCTTTGGAAATATCTACTTTGGGTAAAACCTGTGAAGGTTTTAACCCCACTATTTTTGAGCTATATAGAAATTATGTCTTTGTAGATCATGAAAAACATGCTTTATGTGATAGTTATATTGTTGAATTTATTCATGAGTCTACTGAAAATTATTATGAGAGAGAAAAATATGGTTGTAGAAGTTTTCATGGTACTGAAACACCTCTCTATGTGCTGAAAGTTTCGAAGTTACTCTTGTTTTTTCTTCCTATGCTTGGCACTTTGTTCTTTGTGAATTTATTTGCGTACAATATTCCCATGCATAGGATGTGGGGTAGACTTAAATGTGTTTTTAATTTTCTTCTTGATGCTCTCTTTTAATTCAATTCATATTTCTTATGTGAGCATCTTCTCAAACTATCATGCCTAACTTAAAGGCGTTAAAGAAAAATACTTGTTGGGAGATAACCCAAGAGTTTTATTGAGTCTTTGAAGTTACTACTTCAGTAATTACCTCTCCTTATCCTTTTTGTTTGCTTTTTGTGCCAATAATGACCTATAATGAGAGGGAAGTAAGATTTGGGGAGTTGCTGTCCCGAAACAAATTTCTATCCTCCACCATAAAAATTCATGAGGAGTCTATGTAAGTCGGATTGAGCAGGAAATTTACAAATAAATCCCTCAGTATGTTATCTAACTTTATTTAGTTCAAGACTTTTTGATTTGAGCGACAACAGGTCTTCGAAAAAATCGGTATCTATCTGCTGGTCTGTTTTGACAGATTTCTGCCATTATTTGCATTTGCTTCTTATTGATTCCTTTTTGGGTTATTTTTGGGAAATTGAGCTTTTCGAAGGATTTTCTACAGTAGCTTGTGTTTTTATTGAAAGTTTTTCTGTTATAAAGCTAAACCCAAGGGTCTATTATCTTTTGAATACACTAATGTTGCTAATGAAGATTGTGTGAAGTTTTGTATGAAGGAAAAATTTCAGGTGTAGAGAGAGAATGATGTAATGAGATGAAGAATGGACAAAAGCTCAATCTTGGGGATGCCACCCCGGTGTCACCCCAAGAAATATCCAAGAGGTACAAGCGTCAAAGCTTGGGGATGCCCAGGGCATCCCCTTCTTCATCAATAAAAAGCTCAGGTCTTTCTAGACACTTCTTTTTTATTGTTTCATGCACTATTGTGTTATTCTTGGAGCATCTTAGTTTTTGTTTGCTTTGCATTGTTTGTTTAGTTTGCTTGAATAAAGTAGTTTGGACCCCCCGTTCTCACTATGTTGTTTCAAATAAGTTGATTGGTGTTGGAAATGAGTAGAAAGTTCTTGCTTGAAAGTGCAAGAGGAGCTTGCATTGACTGTGACTTAGACTTTAGCATGTCATGCTAGGTGTTGTTTTGACCTTATGCTTAGTGATTATTGTTGTAGCATGACTTTTTCCAAACAATTGGGATTGCTTAGTGTGCCTTGAAGGAAACAAGCGTTGTTTTAGCATGCAAAAGCATAGTATTGTGGTATTCTCCTTTGATGTTTTGTTTGGGTTTACTTGGCACATGCTCACACTATGTTATGACTATGAACAAGTCACCATAGCCTCTATATCATTTAGTCCTTGACTTGTAGTACCAATCTATTCTTTGATTATTAATGTTTTGTCGCTCTGCATGATTATTGCCATTATTGCTCTCTTTGTTGGTTGCTCCCAGTCTTTTGCTAGCCTCCACTTGTATGAGTAAGCTCTACTCATGCTTCCAACTCCCAAGAAAACAAGTTATTCCGAAGTTTCCACTATAAATTCCTATGCATGGTGTGTTTGTCACATCCCAAGATTTTCCAAATCTTGTTATGTGAAAAATAAATGAATAAAATAAAACTTTGTTGATTTTCAGGGTGAGAAGAAACTTTTGAGTCCAATTTGAAAATTTCAAAACCTATTTGGATCAAATAAAATCCTAAAGGGATTTAAAAAGATAAATAAACAATAAAGTTAAAAATATTTGGAATTACTATTTTTGGATCTTTTAATAAAAAGATTTGGATTTTATAAAGCAAAGGTAGATTTATAAATAAGGATTATTTTATTGAGCCAAATTAAACCTTGGACAAGTTTTTGAAATAGAATATTTCTATTTGTTAAAAAGAGTAAAAGTTTATTTAAATAAAATAATAAGGATTTAATATCCAATTTTATTAATAAAGATTTTACTATTTTAATTAAACATCAAAACTTGTTAAATTATTTTAAACAGGTTTTCCAAGTATTTTATATTCTCAAATAAAACCTACTGAAGTGTTTTTGGTTTTATATTTAGATTTCAAAAATAAATATTTTAATAAAACAAATCCTATTTGAATTAAATGATTAAAGTCTAATCATTTAATTATAAATGGACCCTAAAATAAAAATATTATTTTGTTTTGAGACTTGGAATTGTGTTGTTAAACAGAACCAAACTCAAATACAAAGTGTGGTGGAAGTTTGAATTTATTTGTTGTTTGAATTGTTTGATTGAATTTCAAAACATAAAATCAATTAGAAAAAGAAAAAGATTACAGAATAAAAAAATGGAACCAGACTCGACCCACTAAACTGGCCCAACAGCCCAACAACACAGCCCATCTGCTTACCCCACTCGCGAACTGTTTTCACCCAGAAGCAAACCCGCTAAGTCACTGACTAGCAGACCCCACTCTCTCTTCCTCTCTCTCACAGACATCGCGGCCCCACGTCGTCGGTCATCGTCTTCACCCGCGGTGGCCACTCCCCACCTCGCTGCCGTTTCTGCCCGTTGATAGCTCCTTCAATCCCCGTTAACTGCCGCGTTAATTCGCCCAGACATCACGCAAGGTAAAAGCGCCTGCCTCCCTCTTCCATTTCCCCCAGACACCGCCTCCCCTCTACCTCCAGGCTGCCCCAATTTCGAGCTCGAGCACCACTGCTCCGACGAGCTTCTCCAGCCGAATTCGGCGCCGTCCAACCGCCCCTCGCCTCCCAGAGCACACTAGCCTGCTACCCCTCTTCTTGCGCATCTCCCAGCACCAACCCCACACCCGCGCGAGCACCGTAGCCTCGGCAACCTCAACATCAGGGCATCGCCGCCTCCTGCCTCGACTCCGGCGAGTTCCCCCGGTGAGTACAGACTGCCCCACCACCTCCCAATGATACTCCTGTGATACCCAGTACCGTACGCAGCTAACCGCATGGTCTGTTTGCCTTAGCGCGCCCTCAAACCTCTCCGCCGACGACAACCAGAAGCACCCGACGCCGCTGCAAGCTCCGGCGAGCAATCCACCCCGTTCATGTGCGCCCCTCGACGAACTGATCATGCCTTGAGCTTCGCTGCACTTTGGCGAGCACGGTGAGCATCCTCCCCCTCTCCCGCGCGACCTAATTCGCCGGCAAGCTCACTGGCCGAGCACGCACCGCCGTCCGTCGCCGCTAGCGCCGCCCAGTTATAGTCTGGCTGTTGTGATCCGTTGGATCTCAATCCGTTGGCTAGGATAGAAGCTAGACAAAGGGGTAAGTAGCACCTGCGTGCCATGCGATATGACTTAAATCCAACGTCCTGCGTCGCTTGATCCACGCGAAACATTTTCGGCGAATAGGAATAGGACGTGTGTCCCAGTCTGTTTGATTTAAACAGAATTTGATCTATTAGCTTTCCAATTTAGTAAATTTCATAACTTTAGTTCCACACGTCCAAAATTTGCAAATTTTATATCAATGGATTCAGAAAAGCAAGCCCTAGCCAACCATGCCATTTTTTTTAGTAAAAAGCTTTTGTTAAAATGTTTGTTTTTGCAGAAACATATGTATGCTTGTTTAGGATGTAAAAATTGTTCAAAAATGATTTTGGGGATAAAATCTTTTGCAAATGGTGTGTTTTGAACCTACTGACCCTGGGAATCACTTTGCGGTTTGAAAAATATATTTGGTGAAGAAAAATAATGATTCTTTGATTTAAAACCAATACTAGTCAAATAAAAATAGGGTTTATTTATTAAAAATGGTTTTGAAGGAAAACCTTTGAGAAATGTTTTGTTTTAAACTCTCTGACCCTAAACACAAAGTCTTATGGTTTGAAAACATATTTGGTGAACCCTATAGATTAATGCCTTATTAAAAACATTTTTACACCACATAAAATGATACCTTGTTTTGAAAATGGTTTATGAAATGAAATCTTTTGCAAATGACTTTGCCACTTTATAAAATGACCATTAGGTGTATCCAAATGTATATGACCCATTAGAAACCACTTTTACAAATAAAACAACCCTTTTGCATGCTTGCATGTATTGTTTTGTTTATTATTTTATGTGATGAAGTGCTTGAATTGGTAGATTGAAATATTGCTTGCTTGATTGAATTGTAGTGACTTGAAGTGTGTGAACATTGCAAAGATCAAGGAGTGAACTTATACCCTCTACCAAAAGGCAAGTGATGCTTCATACCTTTGTCCCATTACTTTCACTATGCATTAGTGATTTTTCTAAGTAAAACTTGCATGGAATTTTTGCTAAGTATAAACCATGCTATGGGAAAACCTAGTAGATGAAAACCTTAGTAGAATTTCCTAAGTTAAGATTCCTACTACTATCATGCTTAGATTAGATAATAGAGAACAAGGGTGGAATATATACATTCATACTATGGAAAAATTTCTAAGTCTGAGGACTTGTGTTTTTGTTTAATAAAACAACTAAGTGAATGAATCACCTGGGTGGAAAGGGACTTGCTTGGTGGTTTTTGGTTGAGTGGTTACACAAGGCCCATGGCTATGGTTTACCTTGTGTCTCACACTTGTGGATTGCCACCCAGGAACAAAGAGATTTGAGATGTCAAATGTTGAGAAGCTTCAAGTGCAGCCACTTGGCATTATGGGCTCTGCCTGGATCATATAGGTTGCTAGAACTTAGCCATTTGGACAGTTGGTGGTAGTGGGATGATAGGTTGGAACGCGTCCATTTGGTCTAAGGAAAGGCTTCTGAAAGATCTTGTCTTGGTGAAACCAAGTCTTGTGAGGAAAGTGCACCACCTCTGTAGAGTGTAAAATCTAAGTACTTAGCCATGTCCCTGGTAAAGGACAATTTGAGCATCAAGACATGGAAGCTATCAAGAATCTCATCATCCAAATTTCTAAGTTAAAAAAACTTGTGGTTGAACAAGGGTTAAAGGATCTTCAATCTTTGATTGGTAGATGCCTTGGGTGATTTTTGTCAAGCAAAAACTTAGTGTTTTCAAATGATAAGGAAAAATCTATTTTGAGCAATGCAAGCCTCAACTCCCCTTAGCCAAAAGCATATAGATGATAGACTCCACTATACTACCATAGTATCACTTGCCAATACAATTCAAATGTATTGACTCTTGTGGCTATAACTTGTTATGTTGCAGGTTTGATTGTTTTAGTGAAGTGTGTTGATTAGGATTACAAAGTCTATAACCAACATATCTGCCTGTGGCACTTTGAAGATGAAGGACCCCATGCTTATAGTTATTCTGCTGCAATGTAATGTAATAGCCAAATGAGCTATGAAATATGTAATAAATTATTTTATTCCTGGTTATAAAGTTGTATTATGACCTTTGTTTCTTGATATTACATCTTAACTATGGATGCTAGCTATTGATCCAGGGACTAGCATTGCAATCACAGGGATCCTTTTTCTTTACAAAGGAGGGATCTTATAGATGGTATCAGAGCATTGTGTTGCCTGTAGGATTTGTAAACCTAGGATTGGACAAAAAACCCTTAGAAAAATAGGAGTTTTATTTGTTCCAAAAACTTATTTACAAACAATCTTGTAAACTTTTTCCTCAACCATTTTGGTTTTGATTCTACATCTTATCTATTTCAACTTGATGGAAAAACCTACCCCATGGCCAAAGATTTCACCATGAGCAAGGACTTCATCAACTCTAATGACTTCAACTTCTTTAACTCTAATGACTTCAACTTCTTCAACTCTAATGACTTCAACATCTTTAGCATTTTCACCAAAGACTTCAACCTTAGATAATACTAAGGACAAGTGAGACAAGAAATCTTGCTCAAGATTTGGAGACTAAGGAAACACAACTTAGAAGGAACCATCATCACCTTTGAAGATTTTGTGACCGAGAATTCTCTCTAAGGATACAAAGATTTTGATCATGAAGAATCAACTAAGAAGTAGGGAAAAATCTCAAGTGAACCATATAGATGGACCACCATATTTAGTTTAAGTCAAACCCACCAACTTATGTGGTGTAACAAAAATATTTTGCCTAAAAATATGCTTGAAACATGTTGTTTGAGTGGAATGTTTGTTTGTGATTGCTTGCACATTGCTTGTGTGAATGGTGATGTGTGTGATTAGAATTATTTCCTTAGAGATATTTTGCCTATTCTAATCTCCATTCAACCAAACAGATGACTACTTCAAGAGACTCCAACATCAAGGATGGTGACAACAACCACAACCAAGAGAACAACATGAGAGAACTTATAGCAACCCAAAACCAGTTGAACCAAGAGACAACTCAGCTTTTAGCCAACAACAATGGACTAGACCCAGCCATACAAAGGATTTTGAAACTTCAATCCCAATTGTTGCAAGGATTGGTTACTCAAATGATCAACATGGGAGAAAACTCTTCCCAAGGAATTTATGTCAACAAGGATGACAAAGATGCTATTCTAGAAGGAACCCAAGCTTGCAATATTTGTGGAGACAAGGATCCTACATCCAAGGAGCATGAAGATCAATGCCCTAATTGTGAAGAAGAAAGTCATATCTCTAGTAACTGCCCCAAGAAGAGAGAAATATTTCCCACCTTTGAGGTGAGGTATGAAGAACATGAACTAGAAGAACTCCTAGCTTTGGAGAGACCCAAAAAGAAGAAAAAGGACAAAAGCCAGTTGCAATGTTACAATTGCAAAGAGATGGGACACTATGCCAGTGAATGCCCAGAAAAGAAGAAGAGCCAAGAGGACAAACAAAAGCTAGTGAAACCCAAGATGAGGAAGGATATTAGCCATGTGATATGCAACCAATGCAAAGAGTTAGACCATTATGTATCATATTATCCAGAGAAGCCACCTCAAGACCTTAACCTTATCACATGTTTCAAATGCAAAGAGCTAGGCCACTATGCAAACTTCTGTCCAGGAAAGTTACACCAAGATCCCAAGAAGGCCAATATGTAATCTAGATGGAAAAATTTTAAGGGTGGTAGTACCATATTTGCTTTGAGCCTACTTGTAACCCTAGCCTTCCCAAATCTCGGGACGAGATTTATTTTAAGGGTGGTAGCCTGTCACATCCCAAGATTTTCCAAATCTTGTTATGTGAAAAATAAATGAATAAAATAAAACTTTGTTGATTTTCAGGGTGAGAAGAAACTTTTTGATTCCAATTGGAAACCTTCAAACCTTTTTTATCAAATAAATCCTAAAGGGATTTGAAAAGTTAAACAATTAATAAAGAAAATATTTTGAATAAGTGGAGTTACTATTTTTGGATCTTTTTTTTTTGACTATAAGACTGTGAGGCAAAAAGCCCCACAGCAATTTATTAATAATAAAAAACAGAAAACAAAGAGTCAAAAAGAAATACTTACAAGTGTCAAGGCTAAAAGAAAAAGACAAAGACTACTTCTAGTTCTACTAATTACAAGCAGGATCAATAAGCATGTCTTGATCCCTAGTGTAAACCCTCTACCCAATCTATCAGAGAAGCTCTCAATTTCTTCTTAATTCTATATTTAAGCAACTTGATATCATGAATAAATCTTGATTTCCATTGTGAGAAAGACGGTCTCTGATGATTAAAAAATTTATCATTTCGAATTAACCAAATATTCCAGGAAGCAGTGATCAAGACTTCCATGAAAAACTGATGTCCAAAAGATCTTTTAGCTGCTGCAACAATCAACTGCAAATCTCCAAGAGGTAACCAAACAATCTGTAAGTAATTCCATATCCTAGCACTGAAATTGCACTCAAAGAAAAGATGAGATCTGTCCTCATATGCTCTGGAAGGGCACAGTTCACAATGTGTATCATCAGTAACGGTCCAATGTCTCCTTTGCAACAAATCTCTGGTGTTCAATCTGTCCTTCAGAAGTAACCAAGCAAACACCTTAGTTTTCATGGTACAACAAGATTTCCATAACCAAACATAAACCTTAGGGGCCATTATATTTTCAAAAATGCACTTGTAGAGTTTACTTGGGGCATAATTATCCCCCCACCTATAAGTCCATACATCCTTCTGCGCAGAAAGTGGATTAGCTACCATCACATTCTGAATCTCTCTCAATTCCTCAAAAGCCTCAACAGATAGAGGCAGATAGAATAAATCATGGATATTCTCAGAAGAATAAACCTGAGCAGCAGATAAATTTTCATTGAGCACAAATGAGAAAAGTTTTGGGTATCTTTCTTTTAAAGGCCTGGTAGAACCATTTAGTTCCCAATTATCTGACCAAAACAGAAAAGAATCCCCACAACCCTGGTGCACTGCAGCCACCCCTCGAAAGTTATCCACTTGTTTCAAAACATCTTTCCACCAAAAAGAACCACATAAGTTTTCAGCATGAGGCACCTTATCTGTGTAATAAGCATGTTTCACTAATTTGACCCAAGGTATATCTTTACTATTATAATATTTATCCAGAAATTTAATGAGCAGAGATGCATTCTTCTTCTGAAAATCTATAACACCAAGTCCACCTTTTTCCTTCGGCAAACAGACAATGTCCCATGCTGCCAAGGCAGGCTTTGGCTCATCATGTTTCTTCCTCCAAATACATTGCTTGAGTATTTGATCTAGCTGCTTAGTTAAACCTTTAGCTAGTTGCAAGGAACTTAGAAAGTGTAATGGCATAGAAGACAAGGCAGAGTTGATGAGTTGTAATCTAGCCCCCTGAGATAAGAAACTAGAGCTAGAGGTGAGCTTCCTTTCAAGTCTGCAAACCAACGGTTGCATTTCAGCTATAGTGGGTCTAGTAGTACCCAAAGGCAGCCCTGTAGGTAAAAGGCATAGACCCCACAAGACAACCAAACTCATCAGCCAGCTCCTTCACCTGGTCATCAGGAACATTGATTGGAACCATCATAGATTTGCTATAATTAATTTTAAGGCCAGTAGAAAGTGCAAATTTATGCAATAAAACCTTCAGAGCCCTAAGTTGAATCATATCAGCAGGCATAATCATCAAAGTATCATCTGCATATTGTATTATTGGATAATCATTCTCATTGGTGACAATAGGCAAACTGATACCATTTGAACATAAGAGCTCATTTACTGCAGATTGTAGCAAATCAGATCCCAGGGTATATAAAATAGGAGACAAAGGGTCTCCCTGTCGAACACCCCTCTTGCATTTAAACTGTTTGCCAGGAATTCCATTAAGCAGAATAGAAGAGTTGCCAGATGACAGGATTGCTTTCATCCATCCAATCCAAACCGAGTTAAAACCTTTGTGCTTCATAATCTCCAAAATAGCCTCATGTTCAATGGTATCAAAAGCCTTAGCAAAATCCAGTTTTAATATAATGATAGGTTTCTTAGAAGTATGACAGAGAAACAAGTACTCAAAAGACCAAGCCAGACAGTCCTGAATTGACCTATTCCTTAGAAACCCATATTGATTCTTGTGAATACAAGATAGAATCTTATCCTGTAGTCTATTGGCAACAAGTTTAGTTAAGAACTTGAGACATACATTGGTTAGAGAGATTGGCCTGAAGTCATTAACCTCAATAGGGGCATGCTTTTTAGGAATCAAAGTAATATATGAGCCATTAATATTCTCAAGTTTGAGTGTGCCGTATGAAAATCCTTGGCAATTTGATAGAATTCAGATTGAATGATAGGCCAACATCTCTTAACGAAAAGTCCATTAAAACCATCCGGCCCAGGAGCACGGTCAACAGGCATTGAGGTCACTACCTCATCCATCTCCTTCTTAGTAAAAGGAACAGTCAGATCATCCAACCCCTCCACTTTTGGTAAGAGATTACTTAAATCAAATTGCATTGCAATCCCCTCAGAACATCCCATCTTATCTTTATAAGACTGCCAAAGTAATCCAGCCATAGACTCATGATCAGAGTGTTCCACGCCATTCTCATCTCTTAAGGCAGAAATGGCATTCCTTCTAAATATTTCAGTAGCCATAGCATGGAAGAATTTAGTGTTATCTTCACCTTGTTGTATCCATCGTACTGTGCACCTTTTACGCCAGTAATTACACTCTGCAAGTAATAACCTGTCTAGATGCACCTTCACAATTTTCCTGAAGTTAAACTCAGTACGGAACAGTGGCCTAATCTCTTCAAGAGAATCAAAGTAAAAAATGACTTCATTGCCTTTTTTGATGAGCCATTTTAGTTTAGAGAGACTGGTGTGCCATTTCCTCAGATCATGTCTCAGAGTTTTAAATTTATCCACTAGTACGGCTGAGCTATAATCTTTAAAAGACTGCTTACTCCAAGAAGAAGCCACACAATCATGGAATCCAGGTAGATCCACCCAAAAGTTGTCAAACCTAAAAATCTTTGCTTTAGGTATATTTGTGTCAATATTAATCACATTGGAGTATGATCGATCCATTTCTAGCCAAAGGTAGAACCATAGAATTAGGATAATCGATACCCAATTTGTGCTAGTGAAAACCAGTCCAACTGTTCAAGTAAGGGTGTTCTTTGCATATTAGACCAAGTGTATGCCCGACCTTTCAAAGGCAATTCAAGCAGACCCAGATGCCCAATGATCTCATTAAAAAGGAACATGTCATTTAAATCTCCACCAGGTCTATTTCTGTTATCAGGTGCTCTAATAAAGTTAAAATCCCCAATAATCAACCAATTCTCATCTGAAGGAATATTTAAATTATATAGCCATGAAACAAACAAATCTCTTTCAACCCCAGTACAAGGTCCATAAACAGAAACAAGTGTCCAGGCATCATTATTATGTGATGATGTGAATTTGATGATCACTCCAAAACGCTGGGTATCAACCAAAATGCCATTAAAAATTGCAGAGTTCCATAGAATAATAATCCCCCCCGATGCACCAACAGAGGGTGCAAAAGAAAATTATCAAACCTCTTGGGACAAAATTTTCTAATAAACCTCCAGTCAAAAGATTCACATTTGGTTTCTTGCAGACAAACTATATCACATTCATTCTCATTAATCTTGTTAAAACTGCTCTTTGCCTCACTTCAAGATTAAGCCCTCTCACATTCCAACATAAAACCCTCCATTTCCTTTTGGTAATATGATTCATGAAAACGAGGGCTAAAATAAAACACCACTTGAGACATAGTTTCAAGTACCATAAAACCACAGACCACTGATACTGATAGAGAAATAACTGTCACAACCGGATACTGAACAAAGACATAAACAACACCAGACCCACACTTGAAAGATCGATGACTTGAGAAACCGGCATGCACAAGGTTCACAGTAAAGACAAACAGACTGTAAAGTACCATTTATGGATAATGGTCTAACCCTCCAAAAGCAGTGCCTATACATAGCTAAAATTTGTCCACCTTGTCATCAGGATTGGCTTCAAGCTTCTCCTTCGTGAGATCCTGCTGATCAATGCAGAGCTGAGACCCCACTGCCTGCAATATATGTAGAGGTGTAACCGCAAAGGCACCTCATTAGACGATCGATTGCCATCTTCCCCTCAAGATTTGGATCGGATAAAAGTGGTACAACGCCGCATCGACCACGCTTGTTTGGGTCTTGGAGGTGTGTCAGAAACAGACTTTGGCCTCATCCCTTGTGAAGCAAGCAGACTTCTAGTGAATCTTCTCTCAGAAGACTGAACCACTAATTTCTTTTTCTTCCCCACTTTTCCTTTAGGAGTAATCTCACTAGTAGCCAAGAAGATTGGCTCCCTTTGATCAGGCTGCATCTTCAAAGTAGACTGAATTTCAACAGGCTTTTGTTTGTAAACCTTTGTAACCTTGTCACTGGAGGGCATATTAGCACAAATTGGGGTTACCCAATCATGTTGAAACAGATCAGTCCATGGAAAGAAAGCTTCAGACCAAGATCTCTTAGCTTTTAGCATCTGAAAAGGAGATGTCTGCATTGCTAAAGGTAGCTTGGAAGACAGGTACAATGGTAGCATTCCATCAAAAAACCTTCTCCATAACATATCAGGAGGCAGAACAGGTCCCACAGTATGATGTACCTGTCCCACATGCAGAAAATCATAGAAAACTTGGTGAGGTCCAATAGGCCCCAAAGGGTTGTTATTTGCCACTTGCCCTGCACTCCAACCAAGTTCCCGCCAACAGGAGCCACCTCAGAAGAGTTTGCATGTATAGAATCCTCAACAACAATAGACTCTTGTGAATCCTGAGCTTCCTGTTCCTCTTCCATATTGTTTTGATTCTGTGGATTTTTCCCATGAGCCTCATGATTCCCATTATTATCTTGCCAATGCGCATGGTCCCAGCCAATTTCAGGGAATTGAGGTCCCACCCACATATTGTTGTTAACAGCCAAATTTCCAGGTAGGGGGTGAGGGTTGCCATCAGGGGGCATCTGATCCACATCAGGAGGTAGATTATCAGCAAAGTGAGCCGAGAGAATGAAAACAGCAGCAGTCCAAGATTCAATAACCCCTCCCACTGAAGCAAATTTACCAAAGTACACATCACGAGGCACCAAAGCAGGTGAAGGGAAAGAAGCATAAACAAGAACTCTATCCTTGATTGGGTCATTACTATTCCAGTAGTGAAACTTCCCGAAGGTGGAGACGGCATTAGCAATGTGCACATCAGTTCTGTAGTCTGGGGGCACCCCCAAAAACATCAACCAACCATGTCGAAAACCATGTTCCGCTCTATGAGTCTCAGTATCATCGGAGAAAACAAATCTGACAAAACTACCATTCAACTGATAATGCCCATGGTTAACAAGAGCATGCGCAGCATTGGGACCATTGAGTTGGAATAGGCCAACACCAAAGACACTAGGATGATCCTCAACAACATGGCGATTCAGCGCCCCAATCATAAATTGATGTACCTGATTTCTCCAATGATCAACCAGAGCAGCCGGCGGCCTCGGTTCCACAATGGCCACCACCCAAGATTGATGCAGGGGAGTTGGGTCTTGTGTAGCATAGTAGAAGGAACGGGGCAACCTGGTTACTCCACCGTCAATGATCTCATGGCCCCAAGGTAGCCAGACCAAAGGATCCACTTCCCAACTCGCCATAGGAGGGCAATCTGAAGGAAGAGGGGAAGGCAGGGGCGGCGGAGAGCTCTGCGAAGGACACGCCTCAGAAACGACAATATCTTGAGAAGTTGTAACGACCGGGGTCTTTAGCACGGACTCTCCAGAGTCAGGGTCAGAACGGGTAACACAAGATTTTTTAGGAACCCATTTTTGCAGACTAGAGGAAAAACGATTCAGACAGTCCCGTTTAACATGACCATAATTGAAACATTGTTTACATCTAACTTGACACTTGCACACCTCAACTTTATGGCCCATACTTAAGCATTTACTGCAGTCCCAAGCTCTAAATACAATATCATCCACAACATCCTCAAAGCCCGTGGGATCCGAGTAAGTATCTTCATCAGACTCATTTAAAGCAACCGATTTATTAATCGAGAAAAGTCATTAAGGTTTTGAGCGGAAGCCTTAGAGACAACATCATTTAGAACGGTCGTAGAAACTGGATCACTTTGAATATCAGAAACCAAAGGAGCATAACCATGACAGGCTGGATAAGATATCTCCTCAGCAAAGACAAGACGCCTAGAATTTGAAGCATTGGATTTAATAATAGATTTAGGCTTTCCTTTATAAAGAGCTTGAAGACCAAGTTGCATCCTTCTTTTGGAGGGACTGACTAATGTCCATTCCATATCAGCCTCCATTTGCCATTCCTTGAATTCTCTGAACCAATTAGGCCCACCCCGGCCCCAAAGATGAAAGAAACATTTAAACTTGGAGCAAACATATTTCCTCATTTTGAGAATGTGAAAACCCACAACTTTGGATGCCACACAGAAGGAAAAAACTCTGTCACGAAGCAAAGATACCTTGAAAAGCTTTCCAACCCCACCAATAACAGATTCAAGAGCCAAACTGACAGAGAGCTCATCCAGTTTGAAACAAGCTCTACCAAACGAGATCACAAGAATGAAATTCCTGGCCTTGTCCAAAGGGTGCACTTCAGAATGGAATTTAGATCGCACATCTTTCGAGAAATTAATACCATGAGAGACATTTAAATCCAACGAGAGAGGAACCTCATTAAAGGAGGCCGCAGGATATAAATCAGACTGACCTCTGTCTTTAAACTCCTTGGATGCCAAACAGTCTAGATCCTTGGCCGCAACAGACAAGATTCGACCAATCCGAACCACGTGCTCAGGAAAATAAAGCTTTTCACCAATGCCAAAATTGGATCTAGGAGGGACTAAAAGGTGTCCAATATGAGAACCCTTTGCATTGAAAAGAGAGATTTTACCACTATTTGAGCACAGTTCAATAGATCCATCATAAGCCTTCATTCTGCCACGATTCAGGTCATGTAACGTAGAATAAGTGACAGACCAACATTTGATCTTGCCAAGATCAGACCTAGAAGTAACAGCCTCGCTGGTGCTAGAGATAACTGAAAGCCGCAGATCCGGATCAGCACCAGTGCTACGTACCTCGGGATCCACAACCATGCAAGAATGGTCCCCATTCGGAGAGATGGAACACGATCCAACAAAAGCAACATGCGTTTGAAAAAGAACCTCCGCGCCCAAGGAGATCAACTCACCAGAACGAAGGGGGCGCCCTATGATCCCAAAACCCTTGGAAGTTTGCAAAGTGATCCAATTAGACCAGATACAGATCATACCTTTCGAAGGAGTCACCTCCAGATCTGGATCCACAATGGGCACAAACGTGGCCTCCCAACACCACGTAGAAGAGGACATCATCGCACAGAGAACTGAGGTAGAGAAGGTGGGAAGGTGGGGATCCCGGCGAGAGATCACCGGCGGCGAGGAGAGATGAACTTACGGTGAACTTACGGTGGAACGGAGAGGAGAGCCATAGCTATCTTCTTTCCTTACATGGAAGAATCTGAATATTTTTGGATCTTTAATAAAAAGATTTAGTTTCAAATAAAAAGTAGAAATATAAATAAGGATTATTTTATAGAGCCAAATTAAACCTTGGCCAAGCTTTTGAAATAAAATGTTTTGCTTTGATTAAAAGAGTAAAGGTTTATTTAAATAAAATAATGAGGATTTATTAATATCCAAATTTATTAAAAATAAAGGTTTTACCATTTTAATTAAACATCAAAAACTTGTTAAATTATTTTAAACAAATCTTCCAAGTATTTTATATTTTCAAATAAAACCTACTGATTTGGTTTTGTTAATATTTAGATTTCAAATGGAGATTTTATTAAATAATCAAAACCTATTTGAATTATTAATTAAGGTCTATTTTATTTAATTATTAATAGACCCTAAAATAAAAATATTATTTTATTTTGGGACATTGGATTCTGTTGTTAAACAGAATTAAAATCTATACAAACTTTGACAAAGGTTTGAATTTCATTTGAGTGTTTGATTTGTTGTTTGAATTTCAAAACATAAAATCAAAAGAGAAAAAGAAAAACAATTAGAACAAAAAAAGGGGAATCAAACCAACCCAACCCAGCAAGCCCACTAGGCCCAGTTAGCCACTCCCTCTCTCCCTGCGAGAAAATGCTTCGCACCGTGAAAGAAACCCTCTTAGTCACTGACTCATGGACCCCCTCTCCCTATCTCTCTTCCTCACTGACAAGCATGCCCCACCCTCCTGTTCATCGTCTTCAAGCACGACCCCGTCGCCTGCCGTTGTAGCCAGTTACTCCGGCGTTGATTACGCGTTGATGGAGGCTTTGATTCCTCCTGGAGACCACTCTCCCTTAAACGTCTCCCTCTCCTCTCCATTTCCTCGTCGCTGAACCTACACGCCCAAAGCCGCTCACTAACGCCTAGACCCGCCTGCCCGACGAGCTCAAGAATCGACCCGCAGCCCGCGCCACCCCTTGCGTCCTCGAGCACACACACGTGACCTCCAGACCTTGGCGCATCTCCCTGCCTCCTCAGCTCACTCGCGCGTGCCCTACATCGTTGGCAGCGACCACGACTGATTACGGCACCGTCTGCCATTTCTCCGGCGACGATTCCAGGTAGAGTTCGACCGCACCTTTCCCTCCTGTGGATGCACCCGTTCTCACTATTTCTGTGCGCAGCTAACACAATATCTTTTGTGCCTTGGCATCGCCTGTACTCTCGCCAGCGAATACGAACAGAGCGTGCCCGACGCCGTGCGAACTCCGGTGAGCAATCCACGGCAACCACGTGCGCCCCTTCGCCAGCCAGTGCCACCTTGAGCTTCCCCAAGCTTCGGCGAACACGGTGAGCCTTCTCCTCCTCTCCCTTGCGTCCTGTATCACCGGCGACGACCTCGTCTGAGCGCTGCCGCCAGAGCGCCGCCGCCAGCACCGCCACTAGTTGGCAAGCGTGCTGCGCGCCGTAGGATCTTGATCTGACGCTCGCGATAGAATCTTAGCCGAAGGGGTATCGATCGATCTGCGCTGTGCGATGTTAGTTTAATCCTACGGTTTGAGTTTGCTGATCCAACCGAAATGGTACCAACCAATCAAAACCTTCCACGTGGCTTGAGTTTTGTTTTAAAAACAGAATAGGTTCTATTAGACGTTAGAGTTTGTAAAATTCATAACTTTTGTTCCACACGTCCAAATTTTGCAAATTTTATATAAATGGAATCAGTGGAACAAGCCCTAGCCAACCATGCAATTTGTTTAGTAAAAAGCTTCTGGTAACATGTTTGTTTTTGCAGAATCATTTGTATGCTTGTTTAGGTTATAAAAATTATTCTAAAATGATTTTGGGGATAAAATCATTGGCAAATGAATTGTTTTCAACCTACTGACCATAGGAATCACTTTGTGGATTCAAAAATGAATTTGGAGGAACAAAAGAATGAATCTTTGATTTAAACCATTTCTAGTCAAATAAAATATGGTTTATTTATTAAAAATGGTTTTGGAAGAAAACCTTTGGGAAATGTTTTGTTTCAAACTCTCTGACCCCAAACACCAAGTTTTATTATTTGAAAATGTATTTGGTGAACCCTATAGAACTACTACTTTACTAAAGACATTTTCAAACCACATAAAATAATGACTTCGTTTAGAAAAAGGTTTATAAAGTGAAATCTTTTGCAAATGACTTTGCCACTTTATAAAATGACCATTAGATGTTTTCAAATATTTATGACCCATTAGAAATCACTTTTACAAATAAAACAACCCTTTTTGCATGCTTGCATGTATTGTTTTGTTTATTATTTTATGTGATGTTTTGCTTGATTGGTAGATTAAGATTGTGCCTTGCTTGATTGAATTGTAGTGACGTGAAGAGTGTGATTGTTGCAAGGACAAGGAGTGAACTTATATCCTCTACCAAAAAGGCAAGTGATGCTTCATACCTTTGTCCCATTATTTTCACTATGCATTAGTGATATTTCTAAGTAAGACTTGCATGGAATTTTTACTAGGTATAAACCTTGCTATGGGAATCTTAGTAGATGAAACCTTAGTAGAAATTTCCTAAGTTAAGATCCCTACTACTATCATGCTGAGCTTAGCTAGTAGAAAACAAGGGTGGAATATATATTCAAGCTATGGAAAAATTTCTAAGTCTGAGGACTTGAGTTTTGTTTAATAAAACAACTAAGTGAATGAATCACCTGGGTGGAAAGGGACTTGCTTGGTGGTTTTTGGTTGAGTGGTTACACAAGGCCCATTTTTATGGTTTACCTTGTGTATCACACTTGTGGATTGCCACCCAGGAACAAAGAGATTTGAGATGTCAAATGTTGAGAAGCTTCAAGTGCAGCCACTTGGCATTATGGGCTCTGCCTAGATCATATAGGTTGCTAGAACTTAGCCATTTGGACAGTTGGTGGTAGTGGGATGATAGGTTGGAACGCGTCCATTTGGTCTAAGGAAAGGCTTCTGAAATATCTTGTCTTGGTGAAACCAAGTCTTGTGAGGAAAGTGCACCACCTCTGCAGAGTGTAAAATCTAAGTACTTAGCCATGTCCCTGGTAAAGGACAATTTGAGCATCAAGACATGGAAGCTATCAAGAATCTCATCATCCAAATTTCTAAGTTAAAAACTTGTGGTTGAACAAGGGTTAAAGGATCTTCAATCTTTGATTGGTAGATGCCTTGGGTGATTTTTTTGTCAAGCAAAAACTTAGTGTTTTCAAATGATAAGGAAAAATCTATTTTTGAGCAATGTAAGCCTCAACTCCACTTAGCCAAAAGCATATAGATGATAGACTCCACTATACTACCATAGTATCACTTGCCAATACAATCCAAATGTATTGACCCTTGTGGCTGTAACTTGTATGTTGCAGGTTTGATTGATGTTAGTAAAGTTTGATGATTAGGATTACAAAGTCTACAACCAACATGTCTGCCTGTGGCACTTTGAAGATGAAGGACTCCATGCTTATAGATATTCTGCGGCAATGTAATGTAATAGCCAAATGAGCTATGTAAGATGTAATAAATTATTTTATTCTTGGTTATAAAGTTGTATTATGACCTTTGTTTCTTGATATTACATCTTAACTGTGGATGCTAGCTATTGATCCAGGGACTAGCATTGCAATCACAGTGATCCTTTTCCTTTACAAAGGAGGGATCTTATATCGTAGATGCAGTTGGATGGCGGTCTATGTATCTTGTTGTATTGCCCAATCGAATCTCATAGGATCTTTATGTCTAGTATTGCATTGTTATCTTGCTCAGTCCTGTCAATTGCCCTGCTGTAATTTGTTTACCCTTCATGCCATGTTGTTTATCTAAGGAGAACACCTCTAGTGAACTATGGACCCCGGTCCAATCTTTACCATTGATACATCTTCCACGGTTACTGTTTACTTGCTACAAACCATCATCACCTTCCACACCATATAGTTAATCCTTTGTTACAGCAACCGGTGAGATTGACAACCTCACTGTTAGTTGGGGCAAAGTCTTGAGTTTGTGTTGTGCAGGTTTCCATGTTGCTTGCAACACCTTTGAGACGTTTCCTTCCTCCTACTGGTTCGATAACCTTGGTTTCTTATTGAGGGAAGAATTGATGTTGTGCTGCATCATACCTTGCTCTTGGGGTTTCCCAACGAAGTGCTCCACGTTGACGCGGCGCCATCAGCAACACCATTTTCTTGAGGGGTATAAGGAGTGGAGTATTGATGCTTGATGCCTTCATCTCTAAGAAACTCATCCAAGGTATAGTTCTTGAACTCGGTGCCATTGTCACTTTGGATGGAAAGAATGGTTGCATTGTATTTTCATTGAACTTCATTGGCAAAGTCGATGATGTTTTGTTGAGTCTCACTCTTGTACTTAAAGAAGAACACCCAAGTGTATCTTGAGAAATCATCCACAATAACCAAACAATACTTCTTGCCTCCATGTAGAGGGAGTGTCCCAACCTTTATACAACATAAGGTGGAGTCCCCTGTGTTTACAATGCTAGTCCCTGGATCAATAGCTAGCATCCACAGTTAAGATGTAATATCAAGAAACAAAGGTCATATTATAACTTTATAACCAGGAATAACATAATTTTATTACATCTTACATAGCTCATTTGGCTATTACATTACATTGCAGCAGAATAACTATAAGCATGGGTCCTTCGTCTTCAAAGTGCCACAGGAAAATGTTGGTTGTAGACTTTGTAATCCTAAACAATCAATCTTCACTAAAATCAATCAAACCTGCAACATTACAAGTTACAGCCACAAGGGTCAATACATTTGAATTGTATTGGCAAGTGATACTATGGTAGTATAGTGGAGTCTATCATCTATATGCATTTGGCTAAGTGGAGCTTGGGCTTGCATTGCTCAAAATAGATTTTCCTTATCATTTTGAAAATACTAAGTTTTTGTTTGGACAAAATCTTTCCAAAGATTCTCTCAAGCAAAGATTGAAGATTTCAAACAACCCTTGTTCAAACCACAAGATTTTAACTTAGAAATTGGAATGATGAGATTCTTGATTGCTTCCATGTCTTGATGCTCAAATTGTCCTTTACCAGGGACATGGCTAAGTACTTAGATTTTACACTCTGCAGAGGTGGTGCACTTTCCCCACAAGACTTGGTTTCCCAAGACAAGATCTTTCAGAAGCTTTCCCTTAGACCAAAATGGACGCGCTCCAACCTATCAAACACTACCACCAACTGTCCATATGGCTAAGTTCTTGCAACCTATATGATCATGGCAGAGCCCATATTGCCAAGTGGTTGCACTTGAAGCTTATCAACATTTGACATCTCAAATCTCTTTGTTCCTGGGTGGCCATCCACAAGTGAGATACACAAGGTTCACCAGTACCCTGGCCTTGTGTAACCACTCAACCAAAAACCACCAAGCAATTACCATTCCACCCAGGTGATTCATTAACTTAGTTGTTTTATTAAACAAAACATAAGCCCTCAGACTTAGAATATTTTTCCATAGTGTGAATATATATTCCACCCATGTTTTATATTAGCTAGGCTAAGCTTGATAGTAATAGGAATCTTAACTTAGGAAAATCCTACTAAGGATTCATCTACTAGGTTTTCCTATAGCAAGGTTTATACTTAGCAAAATCCATGCAAGTTTTACTTAGCAAAATCACTAATGCATAGTGAAAGTAATGGGACAAAAAGTATGAAGCATCACTTGCCTTTTTGGTAGAGGGTATAAGTTCACTCCTTGTCCTTGCAACAATCACACTCTTCAAGTCACTACAATTCAATCAAGCAAGGCACAAGTTCAATCTACCAATCAAGCAAAACAACACACATAAAATCATAGAATCAAAGTAATGCATGCAAGCATGCCAAGCTTTGTTTTGTTTGAAAAAGTGGTTCCTAATGGGTTATAGACATTTGAATACACCTAATGGTCATTTTGTAAAGTGGCAAAGTCATTTGCAAAAGGTTTCACTTCAAAAACCATTTTCAAAACAAAGTATCATTTTATGTGGTGTAAAAAATATTTTTACTAAGGCATTTACCTATAGGGTTCACCAAAAACATTTTCAAATCACAAAACTTGGTGTTTGGGGTCAGAGAGTTTAAAACAAAACATTTCCCAAAAGTTTTCCTTTAAAATCATTTTTAATAGATAAACCACATTTCTATTTGACTAGAAATGGTTTAAAATCAAAGAATCATTATTTTGTTTTACCAAATACATTTTTGAATCCACAAAGTGTTTCCTATGGTCAGTAGGTTCAAATAAATCCAATTGCAAAAGATTTTAACCCCAAATTCATTTTTAAACAATTTTTACATCCTTAACAAGCAATCAAAAGTTTCTGCAAAAACCAACAAGCTAACAGATACTATTTGCTAAACTAAAGGCATGGTTGGCTAGGGTTTGTTCTACTGATTCTAATGATACCAAATTTGCAATTTTTGGACGTGTGGGTTAAAAGTTACAGTGGTTTCAAAATGGCACTTAAATCTGATTTCAAAATCTGTTTTAAACAGAACAGGGGACACGCGGCGCTTCGCTATTCGCGGGTACCGGTTCAGTGTGGATCACGCTGCAGATCGTTGGATTAAAAAGGATATGTGCGGCTCTGATCAACGCATACCCTTTCGCTTACTTTCTATCCTATCCGCCAGATCGAGGATCTAACGGCTCTCAGTGCCCCGACCATAAGCTGGCGACGCTGGACTCTGATGCGCGGCGGCGGCTTGTCAGTGGCGTCGCCAGCGTTACAGGAAGCGAGAAGGAGGGAGAGGGTGCTCACCTGGTTCGCTGAATGATGCTGATGCTCAACGTGCTCTCGGGGAAGCAGGGGGCGTACGAGGGTGGCGTTAATTTCTCGTCGGAGTTGCTGTCTGGCACGGGTATGCACGGACGTCGTTGGAGGCGAGGCTGTGGTCCTCGAGGAGACAAACGGAAAGCACTCTAAGACGCGCAAAGGTACATCGGTGATGCGAGCGTGAAGGAGGAGGAGAGGCGCGGTCGGAATCTACCTGTGGGGCTCGTCGGAGAACGGCAGAAGACGGCGGCGCTCTGTCATGTTTGTTGTCGGCGTTCTAGAGCACGCGCGGACGAGTGGTTGGTTCTGGGAGATGCGTAGGGATATGGGGATCACGCTCGGGTGGTCGAGGGGCAGTGGGGCGATTCGTGCTCGCCGGAATCGGTCGAGAACCTCGTCGGAGTTGGCGAGACGTTGAGCTTGAATTCGAGGTGCTCAGTGGCTCATTAGCGGTGGTTGTTGAGGGGAAATGAGAAGGAGTCAGAGGGGATTAAGAGGGTCTTGATGGTTTTGGTGATTAAGATCGCATTAGAGCGAATTTAAGCCGAGAATCAATCTCTGGCAACGGGCGCGCGAGCTTGATGACGGCGTGGTGGCTAGGTGGGTCCTGGCTGTCTGTGAGAGAGAGTGCGTGAGTGTGGGGTCCAGTTGTCATTGTCTGCGTGGGTCAGTAAGTTGGTGCCGAACGTTTTCTTTGGGAGGGAGGGAAACTGGGCTGGTTGGGCCTTAGTGGGCTGCTGGGTTGGGTCAGTCTGTTCTCACATTTTTTTCCTGTCTGAATCTTTTTCTTTTTCCAAATCTATTTTCTGTTTTGAAAACCAATTCACAAATCAAACAACAAATCAAACATTCAAAATAATTCAAACACTTCCAAACTTGTAATGAGTTTTTGGTTCTGTTTATCAACATAAACCAAATCCCAAATTAAAATAATATTTTTATTCTTTTTAGGTTCCATTCATTAATTAAATAAAATGGACCTTTAGTTATTTAATCAAATAGGATTTGTTTTATTAAAATATTTATTTTGAAATCTAAAATAAAACTAAAACACTTCATTAGGTTTTAATTAAGAAAATAAAATACTTAGAAAACTTATTTAAAATAATTTAATAAGTTTTGATGTTTTAATTAAAATGGTAAAACCTTTTATTTAAATAAAATTTAGATATTAATTCCTTATTATTTTAGTTAAATAAAGCTTTACTATTTTTAATCAAAACAAAACATTTTATTTTAAATACTTGGCCAAGGTTTAATTTGGCTTTGTAAAATAATCTTTATTTATAAATCCACTTTTTCTTTTGAAAGCCAAAACCTTTTATTTAAAAGATCCAAAACAGTAAGTCTAAATATTTTCAAGTTTATTGTTTATTTAACTTTTTAAATCCCTTTAGGATTTCATTTGATCAAAATAGGTTTTGAAAGTTTCCAAATGGTTTCAAAAAGTTTCTTCTGGCCCTGAAAATCAAACAAAATTTTATTTATTCATTTATTTTTCACATTACAAGATTTGGAAAATCTTGGGATGTGACAGGCTACCACCCTTAAAATAAATCTCGTCCCGAGATTTGGGGAGGCTAGGGTTACAAGTTGGCTCAAAACAACTAGGGTACTACCACCCTTAAAAATTTTCAAACAAAAATTACATATTGTCCTTCTTGGGATCCTGGGGAAAATTTCTCTAAGCAAACATTTGCATGGTGTCCTTGCTTTCCATACTTGACTCATGGGCCAAGGTTGAGATCCTTCATAGACTTGTTTAACTTGTTCTTCATCTTTTCTGGACAATTGTTTGCATAGTGGCCTAGTTCCTTGCATTTGAAACATGTTATAAGTTTGAGGTCTTGAGGTGGCTTCTCTGGACAATATGATGCATAATGTCCTAACTCCTTGTAGTGTTTGCACATCACTTGGCTAATATCCTTCCTCATCTTGGGTTTCACTAGCCTTTGTTTGTATTCTTGGCTCCTCTCCTTTTCTGGGCATTCACTGGCATAGTGTCCCATCTCTTTGCAATTGTAACACTGCAACTGGCTTATGTCCTTCTTCTTCTTTTTGGGTCTCTCAAAGCTAGGAGTTCTTCTAGTTCATGTTCTTAATAGGTGGGAGATCTTTCTCTCTTCTTGGGGCAGTGATCTTCATGTTCCTTGGATGTATGATCTTTGTCTCTAAAACTATTGCTGGCTTGGATTCCTTCTAGATTAGCTTCTTTGTCATCCTTGTTGTCATTAGCTCTTTGGGAAAAGTTTTCTCCCATGTTGATCATTTGAGTAACCATTCCTTGCAACAATTGGGATTGAAGTTTCAAAATCCTTTGTATGGCTGGGTCTAGTCCATTGTTGTTGGCTAATAGCTGAGTTGTCTCTTGGCTCAACTGGTTTTGGGTTACTATAAGTTCTCTCATGTTGTCCTCTTGGTTGTGGTTATCATCAACCTTGATGTTGGAGTTTCTTGGAGTAGTCATCTGTTTGGGTTTGAAGGGAGATTAGAATAGGCAAGATATTTCTAAGGAAATATTTCTAATCACACACATCACAATTCACACAAACAATGTGCAAGCATTCACAAACAACTTTTCACTCAAACAACAAAGTTCAAGCACATTTTTAGGCAACAAAATATTTTTGTTACTCCACATAAGTTGGTGTGTTTGACTTAACTATAAATGGTGGTCCATCTACATGGTTCACTTGTGATCTTTCCTTCCTTCTTGGTTGATTCTTCTTGCATGAGATCTTGGTTTCCTTGGAAAAACTTTTGGTCACAATACTTCAAGTGATGTAGGCTCCTTCTAACTTTTGCATTCCCTCAGTCTCTAAATCTTGAGCAAGATTTCCTTGTTTCACTTGCAGTCCTTAGTGGTATCCAAGTTGGAAGTCCTTGGTGAATATGCTGAAGATGTTGAAGTCATTAGAGTTGAAGATGTTGAAGTCATTAGAGTTGAAGTAGTCCTTTGCACATGGTGTAGTCTTTGGCCATGGGGTTGGTTTTTCCATCAAGTTGAAATAGAAGAGAAGTAGAGTTGAAACCAAAATTGTTGAGGAAAGAGTTTACAAGTGTTTTTGTAAATAAGTTTTTGGAACAAGTACAACTCCTATTTTTCTAAGGTTTTTTGTCCAATCCTAGGTTTACTAATCCTACAGGCAACACAATGCTCTGATACCATCTGTAGAGGGAGTGTCCCAACCTTTATACAACATAAGGTGGAGTCCCCTGTGTTTACAATGCTAGTCCCTGGATCAATATCTAGCATCCACAGTTAAGATGTAATATCAAGAAACAAAGGTCATATTATAACTTTATAACCAGGAATAACATAATTTTATTACATCTTACATAGCTCATTTGGCTATTACATTACATTGCAGCGGAATAACTATAAGCATGGGTCCTTCGTCTTCAAAGTGCCACAGGCAAATGTTGGTTGTAGACTTTGTAATCCTAAACAATCAATCTTCACTAAAATCAATCAAACCTGCAACATTACAAGTTACAGCCACAAGGGTCAATACATTTGAATTGTATTGGCAAGTGATACTATGGTAGTATAGTGGAGTCTATCATCTATATGCATTTGGCTAAGTGGAGCTTAGGCTTGCATTGCTCAAAATAGATTTTCCTTATCATTTTGAAAATACTAAGTTTTTGTTTGGACAAAATCTTTCCAAAGCTTCTCTCAATCAAAGATTGAAGATTTCAAACAACCCTTGTTCAAACCACAAGATTTTAACTTAGAAATTGGAATGATGAGATTCTTGATTGCTTCCATGTCTTGATGCTCAAATTGTCCTTTACCAGGGACATGGCTAAGTACTTAGATTTTACACTCTGCAGAGGTGGTGCACTTTCCCCACAAGACTTGGTTTCCCAAGACAAGATCTTTCAGAACCTTCCCTTAGACCAAAATGGACGCGCTCCAACCTATCAAACACTACCACCAACTGTCCATATGGCTAAGTTCTTGCAACCTATATGATCATGGCAGAGCCCATATTGCCAAGTGGTTGCACTTGAAGCTTCTCAACATTTGACATCTCAAATCTCTTTGTTCCTGGGTGGACATCCACAAGTGAGATACACAAGGTTCACCAGTCCCCTGGCCTTGTGTAACCACTCAACCAAAAACCACAAAGCAATTACCATTCCACCCAGGTGATTCATTAACTTAGTTGTTTTATTAAACAAAACATAAGTCCTCGGACTTAGAATATTTTTCCATAGTTTGAATATATATTCCACCCATGTTTTCTATTAGCTAGGCTAAGCTTGATAGTAATAGGAATCTTAACTTAGGAAAATCCTACTAAGGATTCATCTACTAGGTTTTCCTATAGCAAGGTTTATACTTAGCAAAATCCATGCAAGTTTTACTTAGCAAAATCACTAATGCATAGTGAAAGTAATGGGACAAAAAGTATGAAGCATCACTTGCCTTTTTGGTAGAGGGTATAAGTTCACTCCTTGTCACTACAATTCAATCAAGCAAGGCACAAGTTCAATCTACCAATCAAGCAAAACAACACACATAAAATCATAGAATCAAAGTAATGCATGCAAGCATGCCAAGCTTTGTTTTGTTTGAAAAAGTGGTTCCTAATGGGTTATAGACATTTTAATACACCTAATGGTCATTTTGTAAAGTGGCAAAGTCATTTGCAAAAGGTTTCACTTCAAAAACCATTTTCAAAACAAAGTATCATTTTATGTGGTGTAAAAAATATTTTTACTAAGGCATTTACCTATAGGGTTCACCAAAAACATTTTCAAATCACAAAACTTGGTGTTTGGGGTCAGAGAGTTTAAAACAAAACATTTCCCAAAAGTTTTCCTTTAAAATCATTTTTAATAGATAAACCACATTTCTATTTGACTAGAAATGGTTTTAAATCAAAGAATCATTATTTTGTTTTACCAAATACATTTTTGAATCCACAAAGTGTTTCCTATGGTCAGTAGGTTCAAAGAAATCCAATTGCAAAAGATTTTAACCCCAAATTCATTTTTAAACAATTTTTACATCCTTAACAAGCAATCAAAAGTTTCTGCAAAAACCAACAAGCTAACAGATACTATTTGCTAAACTAAAGGCATGGTTGGATAGGGTTTGTTCTACTGATTCTCATGATACCAAATTTGCAATTTTTGGACGTGTGGTTTAAAAGTTACAGTGGTTTCAAAATGGCACTTAAATATGATTTCAAAATCTGTTTTAAACAGAACAGGGGACACACGGCGCTTCGCTATTCGCGGGTACCGGTTCAGTGTGGATCACGCTGCAGACCGTTGGATTAAAAAGGATCTGTGCGGCTCTGATCAACGCATACCCTTTCGCTTACTTTCTATCCTATCTGCCAGATCGAGATCTAACGGCTCTCAGTGCCCCAACCATAAGGCGGGCTGACTCGACAAGACGGGCGGCGGCGGCTTGTCAGTGGCGTCGCCGGCGTTACAGGAAGCGAGAAGGAGGGAGAGGGTGCTCACCTGGTTCGCTGAATGATGCTGATGCTCAACGTGCTCTCGGGGGCGACGAGGTGGCGTTAATTTCTCGTCGGAGTTGCTGTCTGGCACGGGTATGCACGGACGTCGTTGGAGGCGAGGCTGTGGTCCTCGAGGAGACAAACGGAAAGCACTCTAAGACGCGCAAAGGTACAGCGGTGATGCGAGCGTGAAGGAGGAGGAGAGGCGCGGTCGGAATCTACCTGTGGGGCTCGTCGGAGAACGGCAGAAGACAGCGGCGCTCTGTCATGTTTGTTGTCGTCGTTCTAGAGCACGCGCGGACGAATGGTTGGTTCTGGGAGATGCGTAGGGATATGGGGATCACGCTCGGGTGGTCGAGGGGCAGTGGGGCGATTCGTGCTCGCCGAAATCGGTCGAGAACCTCGTCGGAGTCGGCGAGACGTTGAGCTTGAATTCGAGGTGCTCAGTGGCTCATTAGCGGTGGTTGTTGAGGGGAAATGAGAAGGAGTCAGAGGGGATTAAGAGGGTCTTGATGGTTTTGGTGATTAAGATCGCATTAGAGCGAATTTAAGCCGAGAATCAATCTCTGGCAACGGGCGCGCGAGCTTGATGACGACGTGGTGGCTAGGTGGGTCCTGGCTGTCTGTGAGAGAGAGTGCGTGAGTGTGGGGTCCAGTTGTCATTGTCTGCGTGGGTCAGTAAGTTGGTGCCGAACGTTTTCTTCGGGAGGGAGGGAAACTGGGCTGGTTGGGCCTTAGTGGGCTGCTGGGTTGGGTCAGTCTGTTCTCACATTTTTTTCCTGTCTGAATCTTTTTCTTTTTCCAAATCTATTTTCTGTTTTGAAAACCAATTCACAAATCAAACAACAAATCAAACATTCAAAATAATTCAAACACTTCCAAACTTGTAATGAGTTTTTGGTTCTGTTTATCAACATAAACCAAATCCCAAATTAAAATAATATTTTTATTCTTTTTAGGTTCCATTCATTAATTAAATAAAATGGACCTTTAGTTATTTAATCAAATAGGATTTGTTTTATTAAAATATTTATTTTGAAATCTAAAATAAAACCAAAACACTTCAGTAGGTTTTAATTAAGAAAATAAAATACATAGAAAACTTATTTAAAATAATTTAATAAGTTTTGATGTTTTAATTAAAATGGTAAAACCTTTTATTTAAATAAAATTTGGATATTAATTCCTTATTATTTTATTTAAATAAACCTTTACTATTTTTAATCAAAACAAAACATTTTATTTTAAATACTTGGCCAAGGTTTAATTTGGCTCTGTAAAATAATCTTTATTTATAAATCCACTTTTTCTTTTGAAAGCCAAAACCTTTTATTTAAAAGATCCAAAATAGTAAGTCTAAATATTTTGAAGTTTATTGTTTATTTAACTTTTTAAATCCCTTTAGGATTTCATTTGATCAAAATAGGTTTTGAAAGTTTCCAAATGGTTCCAAAAAGTTTCTTCTAGCCCTGAAAATCAAACAAAATTTTATTTTATTCATTTATTTTTCACATTACAAGATTTGGAAAATCTTGGGATGTGACACTCCAAGACTATCATGAGAAGGAGGGCCAATGAGGTCCATGTGCAAGAGCTCCAAGCATCTTTCCGTGGTCATTTGATCGAGAGCCTTGTGAGGAGTTTCATGCATATTCCCTTCAATACAAGCCCTACACACACGATCTTTGGAAAAAGAAAAATCATTAAGACTAAGGATGTGGCCCTCGGAGTGAAGTGTTTGCAAAGTTCTCATGTTAACATGGGCTAGGCGGCGATGCCACAGTCATCCCTTTTCGGCTTTAGCATAGAGACATAGAGCATGAGGAGTGGTGGTCCTCGAAAAGTCCACCACATACAAGTCATGCTCTATATACCCTACGAAAGCCACCTTGAGATACTTACCCCACTAAGGCCCACGGAATGCTCATTGAAGAAAGAAGAGAGACCCATAATGGCAAGAGAACAAACTGAAAGTAAATTGTAACCGAGGGTTTTGACAAGAATGACGTCAACCAAGGATACATCCGGGGTTACCACCACTTTGCCAAAACCCAATACCTGAGAACTTTTTTTATCACCGTAGGAGACCATAGTGTTGGAAATATTTGGCCTTATCTCCGCATGATAGACTTGCTTCCGGTCATATGACTTGTGGCGCCGCTATCAAGCACCCATTTTGCTACACCGAAAGCATAGTACAACAAGAAAATCAAGCTTTGGTTTTAGGTACCCATTTTGCAATGGGTTCCCTTTTGTTAGTAACAAGAGTCTTTGGCACCCAAATGGCCCAATGATAATCATGCGTGTAAGAAGTTACAACATATCTAGCATATACATGACCACCATAGGACTTGCAAATAATATAAGAGGGATTGTTCTTTCCAACAAAGTTGCCACTTTGCAAGATAGAGGGACCACAAGAGGGTCCTTGAGATTTGCCTTTGTTCTTTCTCCTCTTCTTGTTCTTCTTCTTCTTATTCTTCTTATTCTTCTTCTTCTTAGCCTTGGCAAGTTGATCCTTCAACACCTTGTTCTCCTCAATGAGATGCTCATGCTTGCAACAAGGGTTAGAAGGACTAGATAAGTCTATAATTTGCACAGCGGAAGACTTAGAAAGTTCACATGTTAGTTGAGTTTGAAGTTGTTCATGGGCTTCAAAAAGACTTGAGAATTTTCTCTCCAGGGCTTTGTGTTCCTCTTTGAGTTTCTCAAAGTCTTCTCGATTCCTATCATGACCAACACCAAACTCAACTTTCTCCTTCTTAAGGACCTTAACCAAAGCTAGAGCATGATCACGTTCTTTAGTGAGATAGCACATAGAGTTGTTATGGTCATCTACAAGCTTAGAAACATTTTCCTCAAGATTAATTCTCATATTTTGTTCATCCTCAATACTTTGAGTGAGAGAAGCAATTTCATCAGCGGCATCCCTTTCATTTTTACTTAGCAAGTCAAGAAGTTCTTCCTTTTCATCTAAAGAATCCCTAGCATTGTAAATTTCTGCAAGCAAGGAATCAAAGAAAGTTTTAGTTTCTTCATCCAAGGTAGCAATAAACTCACACATGTCTATCATCTCTTTCTTTATCTCTAGACCTTCAAGATCAAGAGAGGAAGGATCACTAGAGATGGGTTGAGGAGTGGGTTTAGATGTTACCTCGGTGTAATTGGCCATGAGACACTTTTGGTTGGAGGAGATGACGTTCTCATTTGGTGAGTCGAAGAGGGACAATCGTGGAGTAGAGGTAGTGGCAGTAGCAGCAACTCCCACAATCTCTCCGCCTTGGACTTCATCATCATATTCATCTGTGCCGAAAGGTATTCTTCATGGACCACAATAGCCCTTTCCTTATTGGTGACATTCTTGACGGCGTAGTTCTTGTTGAAAGGATGAGGAGGCCTTGACTTGATCTTGTGAATGAGACGACCACCATTGTCTTCACGGTTCTCAAAGGGACACTTGGCCACAAAGTGACTCTTGTCATTGCAATTGTAGCATGATCTCCCCTTGGGATACTTGTTGGATGAGTTGAATCTTGTGTTGTCCCTTGACATTGACTTAATGTCGGGCTTGTTCCAAAAGTCTCTTGAAGCAAGTGCAAGATGTTCGTTCAAGGAAAACTTGATGTCCTCTTGAGACCACTCACTTGATGTATCATCATCATCAACTTCAATAGCCTTGGCCTTCAATGCAAGATTCACTTTTGTCGATCCTATAGCCCTAGCACGGGCAGACTCCGTGTTATTCTTGGCAATGGTCATGGAAATCACTTCACTCAAGACTTCTTGGGAGGTCATTAGGTTAAAGTTGGTTCTTCCCTTAATGGAGTTGAGATTTTGTTCTTCAAATGGAAGGAGAGTGTAGTGGTGGTGTCACGGCAGATGCCATGGGTAGGCTTAAGTTGGGCACCGAATGGACGCTTGTGGTAACCGGGGAGGGAGTGCTCCCTAAGCTGTTCAAGCTTAGCCTACGGGCACTAGTTCCCTACTTGGTCCAACCTCCTTTAACCCCTAGCTATGCCCCTCCTTATATAGGCGATGGGGTAGCTAGGTTACAACTTTGGGCCCTAGGGTTTACTGGTTGGATCTTTACCCTTACTGTGCAAGCTGGATCACGGGCCAGCCCTTAGACCTTGACCCAGTCCATAAAGCTATACCGCCAACGGTCTTCTCGTATGTAAACTCTAGCCCTTTGGCGTCATACGGTGTTTTTGTACGTCAGCACTTTATTTTGGCGTCACTCGGCTCCTTTTATGTCACTCGGCTGTGCCCTTCTTTTTTGACCATGCTTTACCATGGTCCCTCCTGGATCTTACATGGAAAGTTGCCATGTGTCCTTCTTGACTCGGCCTTTTCTTGTGAGACCCGGCTCGATGCTACCTGCAAGGTAAACTACTTTGTACTATGCGGGCCGACATACTTCTTATGTTAGCCATACATAGGCTTTGTATCTCGGCCGTTATGACCCGGCCTGCGGTTTCTTTGACTCTGACTAAGCCAAGCTAATGTTTTACCACTTATGACCCTACCAGGGGTTATCCCCCCGACATTAGTCCCCAAAGCTGGTGAGGTCTAGCAGTTCTTGCTGTTAGGCGTCTCCAGGTTCCTGTAACGTACTTGGAACTTCTCTTTTTACTCTGCATTTCTCATGCTGGATGACCTGTTTGGCGTAGCTTTGATCTTTGCTGAGTAAATCTTGGACAATCCGAGTCTCATTTTCGACTCTGCGTGGTCTTTTTGACCCGTGCCGAGTCATTTCTGGCTTTGCCAAGTCACATTGGGCTTTTCATACTTTTCATAGTCACTGACAGGTTGTAATTATGATTACTTGCCTCAAATTTTGTCTCAAATACTGACTGCACAGTGACGGCGGCGCAGTTACTCCCGTCACTGCGGAAGTCCCATCACTCAACGCCTCGTGTCTTGCACAGTGTGACATGGCTCGGGATTTCTCATGTATCACCTACACGTGGCACCCGCTGACGCGTTTACTTGGCTGGGTACACGGCCACAACGCGTCCACACAGCACAAAGGGATCTCATGCCTGGGGTTTTTACTCCCCTTAAGTAGGGGCGTGGGGAACTTAACTGCCCCCGCCGGTTCAGTTTTCCCCAAGCCTTCTTCTTCCTTGCGCCTCCCCCATGTGCAACTACCTCTTTGTTCTTGTCCCTTCTTGCTCCACTGGTCCAGCAATTCCCTCCTTCTTCCTCCAATTCCCCAACGGGTCCTCGGCATTCTAGGCCTCTTCCGACGGAGGAAGGGCCCGATCCGCGAGAGATCATGGATGCGCGCGACGATAGCGAGGAGGTGGAGGAGCATGAGACCGCCGGCGAGCGTGGAGCTTGGGAGGGCTCGGAGGTTACTGCAGAGGAGATCGAGTGGCTGCGCTCCACCAGGCACATCCCTCTTGAGGTCGATTGTCGCCTCCCTTTAGGTGAGATTGCTCCTAAACCCAAGGTCAACGAACGGGTGGTTTTCCTTTCCCACTTCGAGCACGGTTTTGCTCTTCTTGTTAGCAACTTCTTCAAGTTTTTTCTGTCTACTTTCCATCTGCAAACCCATCATCTTCCTGCCAATTGGCTCCCTTTCTTGATTTATCTCTGCCTACAAGGGCTTTCTCGGTCTTTGTCCCACTGTTCTTATTTGGGCCAAACATTTTAACTTCCGGATCTAGGTCATTCCTGATCCCGGCGTTCCCTCTTCTGAGAAGAGGCCTACGCGGTGTGGTGCTGCTAGCATCACACCCAGGAGGGACTCTCTTTTTCCTCGTGTTACTGGTACCGACTCTTGCAAGAAGTGGCATAGGACCTTTTTCTATGTCAAGAACAGTGGGTCCAATGATTACATCAGTCTCCCCCCTTCAAGGATAAAGTTCCCAGCAAGGATCTTTGGAAGCTTGACCCGCGGGATCGGAACCCGGTGGTGAATGAAGCCCACGCTGTTATGGAGCGGCTCCTTAACCCGGAGGAGGGGGTTTAAACTCACTGAGGGGGACCTGATGTGCACCTTTATATCTCTCTAGGTCAGCCCCATTTAGGCTCGGTGCCACAAGATCTGTTTCATGAGTGGTTCTCGCGACCCCACTTGGCACTCCACTCTAGAGATCCCCAATGATTTCGTGGCCTGCCGAGTCAGCTCCATTTTCAAGCTGAACTTGGCGGAGGACTTGGCTTGGAGTTGCACTCCATTCTGCCGGGATAGACCCATTCCCTGGGTAAGCTTCCGAGTAATTCCGTTCTGCTAACATATTTACCTGGCACCTACTTATCATTTATTTCTCGAATTGACTTTGTTTCCTTTGCTTTTTGTAGAATCTTGTGCACAAAGCTGGCGATAGCAATTTGCCTCCCAGTCGTTACTTCGAGGATCACTCAGACGACGACGAGGCCAAGTTTGATTTGGAGTGCTTTATGCCCATCCCGCACGCTGCTACCGATCCAGCTCCGGGTAAGAATTTCACTTAAAATCCTTTGCGGGATTGGTCAGATGATGACGATGATGATTGTGAGGTCCTGGAGGTACTTTTCCTTTGTCTTAATCTTTCAGCTTGTCCCATTGAGCTTTGCATTTACTTATGCAGCTGGACAGGTACACGAGGAACCTCCTCTTGCTACTGAGGCCGACCCGGAAGCGCATTCGTCAAAGGAGACTCGGCCTCCTTCTCATGTTGCCTCTGTTGACCCGAACCTGGGACCCGGCGCCAGCAGCATCGGTGCCGAGTCCACCCAGAACACTCGTACTGTGTCTCCTCCTGTTATCGATCAACCAGTGAATCCAGTTTATTATCCCCAGCCTATTGTTGAGCCTGCTCATTCGGCTCCCCTGTCTTCACAACCCAGCACCAGACCCGCTCCTTCAGCTCCAACCACCAAGAGAAAGACCCGGCCTGCTCTGCAAGGCCAGACTCGGACTGCGCCTGTCAAGACGACGGGTTCCAAGCAGCAGACTCAGGTCTCCACTCCTGACTCGGCGGCACAGATTAGGCCAACACTATCAACAAAGACACCTGCTTCGGCGGTTCAGTGGGGTCAACCTGTGGTTGCTGGATCTGGCAGCATTCCAAGGGCCAGCACTTTGCACGCTAGCACTGCTGCCACCCGTGCCGGAGTGGGGGCTACCCTGAAAAGGGGGCTTAGCGGACAGAGACTTGGCTCCGTCGAGCATTTTTCCTTGGACTAGAACGCTGCAGGCTACCAAGAGGCAAGCTCGGGTCCTGGTCACTAGCTGCAATTGGGCCCCAAGACTATTTCTGAGATGACCCACCAGGCCATCGCAGGCCCAAGAAGATCGAGTGAATGAGGTACGCGTTTACATTACTCTTTTGTGTTCTAAGTATTTTCATATCCGTACATATTCCCTAGTCCCTAAGGTTACTGCCGAGTACCGTAATTACTCGGTTGTAAGCTCAAAACTTGAACATATCTTATTACTTTCTGTCATGATAGAATTACTTGATCTACCGAGCATTCTCTGATTAACTCTCTTTCCTGCAGCTCACGCACAATCAATGTACCAAGGTACACCAAGCTCTTCTATGGGAGTATCAAAAACTCGAGGCTGCTCATTAGAACCTGAAGGCTGAGGCTCAGGGCCAAGGTATATTCTCTTACCCGTCTTGCTTTTTACTGACCGATCTTTTTTATTTTGTTATCTTGACTTCTTCTTGTTATTCTTTCCATAGATTCTACCCAATCAACCATCGACACGCCGCACAAGAAAATCAGTGACGCTGAAAGTAATGCCCTTCTCCTTAGAAATTTTGTAACTGCCCAGCATTTGTGTTTCCTTTATTCTTCCATTTTTGCCTTAGTTGTGTCGAGATACGTTTGCCGGTATTGATGAAACACGCTTTACGAATAAGCAGGTCAGCACCAGGGCGAGCTCCAGAAGGAGCGAGACGAGGTGACTCAGCTTAAACAGCAGATGGCGGACATGGAGCAGAATCACAAGTCCGAGTTGGAGGGTCTGCGCCAAGAGCTTGCCGAGAAAGATGGGCAATATGCTGCCAGAGCTGAGAACACAAATCAGTTGCTCAAGGAGGCCGAATCAGCGGTGGAGTCGGCTCACCAGGACTTAGATGCCCTTCAGGCCAAGGCGAAGGTCTGGCAGACCAAACTTGGCATGATTAACTCTTTCATCGATAGTGAGTTCTTACCCTTTCCAATGTGCTCTTTACCTTAATTTTTATCCCTTTCACCGTTTTTGATGATCCCCTTTATTTTTGCAGAGAACTTTCCTGAGGCCGACATGTTTGCCTTGAGAGCCATGAAGAAAGTGCGATCCGAATCTGGCGGCCCAACATATGGCGAAGTCACCATTGACGAGCATCTGGCTGCCCTCACAGAGCGCGTGACTACCTTGAAGTCATGTGGTGTCAACTTACTTAAGTCGGCCATCCATGCATTCAGGGCGCTTTGGCCGGATGAAGACTCACTTGCGCTCGTTGAACCCATGGCTGTTAAGCTCTTACTCGCCGAGGAAAGGCTTGATGAATGGCGTGAGTCAGCTGGCCGTGTTGCCGCATACAAGGCCTTGGCCTTCGTGCTCTCGTGGTATGAGGACGTCAATCTTGATGTTCTTCAGCACATGAGGGAGGAAGGCAAGTGGATCCATGACCCGGAGCTTATCAAAAGGCGCCAAGAGCGAGCCTATGCAATGGTGGAGTATGCTCTCGTGCATGCCTGGTGCGACGGGCCAAGCTTTCTCGATGCCGCCGAGCCTGATGCCGAGACCGCCAAGATGACACTGCTGACAGCAAGGCCACCGAGTCAGATGTGGCAAACTCAGCCGACGTACATGACCCGGCAGGCCCTAATGATGCTCCTAGCTCCAAGCCCACCAATGCTCCTTCGAGTCCATCTGCCTCTTAGGCTGGTTAAGAAAAACACTTGAATCTCATGAGATCCCCGGTATGCCGGGTGCAGATGTAAGAAATACTGCAGCTCTTTTGGGTGTGTGCCTTAGTGAAGGCTTAAACTTCTATTCTGGCTTATATGCGAATCACTCAGGGGCAAGTCCCCGAGTTTCATTTACCGTTTTCCTTATCCTCGAATTTGGCTCTTGTCTACCTTTTTTGGCATTCGAAATTAGAGTCTCAAAGTTCTAAGGATTAAGTTAGCGGGTATGAAACTAGGCATCTTGACCTAGGGTCATCCGACATATAAGCCGACACATCCTGCAATGGGTTACTTATAATTATACATAGGGTTGCCTCGCGTTTTTTCCTTTGCTTATCCGCTGTTCATGTTTACCCGTCCTTGGTATTTTTCTATTGCTTGCCATGAAGCCGTGTTTTTGGAAAATAGCATAGTCGAAGAGTTGACCTCATACGTGTATACATTACTAATCCGAGATAAGTTTAAGCGACAACGCCGGCTGACATAAAATATGTAAGAGTAAATGTGAGGAGGAGTCCCCGAGTCAGTTTTTCGAGTCATACCATTTTATTATCAGCACATAGCCGGCATAAGTGTCCGACATATGAGAGTTTGAGAGGTCCATGTCTTGCTTTCCCTAAGTATAGAAAGGACGAAGCAATGCCACATTCCATGACCTTTTGGTTTCATCACCCGACCTGTCCGCCTTGTTCTTTTGTGCTTCGCGGGCATCTATTAGATAATATGAATCATTGTGCAACACTTTGCTTACAATGAATGGTCCTTCCCATGGGGGTGATAGTTTGTGCATCCCAGCTGTGTGTTGTACTAGTCTAAGTACCAAATCCCCTTCTCGGAAAATGCGAGGCTGAACTTTCCGGCTATGATAGCGTTGGAGATTTTGTTGGTATATGGCGGATCTGGACAATGCTAGTTCTCTAGCTTCTTCGAGTAAATTAACTCCATCTTCTCGGGCTTCTTTTACCTTGGATTCTGAGTATTGCCTTACTCTTGGTGAGTCATGTTCTATGTCGGCAGGCAAAACTGCTTCTGTCCCATACACAAGGAAGAACGACGTATAGCCTATTGACCGATTCGGAGTTGTTCTTAAGCTCCATAACACTGAGGGTAATTCCTCTATCCAACAACCAGGTGATCTCTGGAGTGGTTCCATTAGCCGAGGTTTTATCCCGGATAGAACTAAGCCATTAGCTCGTTCAACTTTCCCATTGGATTCTGGGTGAACAACTGACACTACGTCAAGTCCTATTCGACTTTCCCTGCAAAATCGAGCAAAATCTCCTTCGGCAAAGTTTGTGTCATTGTCTATGATCACGCTATGCGGATGACCATACTTTAGGATTATTTCCTTTAAGATTGTGACAGATGTCTTTCCATTAAGTTTTTTGATGGGCTTCACTTCTATCCATTTCGTGAACTTGTCAACCATGACTAGTATGTGGGTCATGCCGCCTCGTGCTGGTTTGAATGGTCCCACCATATCCAGACACCATAGCGCAAATGGCCAGGTGATTGGTATAGTTTTATCTCGGATGTAGAAAAATGTGACTTTGCTGCGTACCGTTGACACCCGTTGCATTTTCTCACTAGGTCTTGTGCTTACATCAGTGTGCTTGGCCAATAGAATCCATGTCGGAATGCTTTGGCTACCAATCCTCTTGACGAGGCATGATGCCCACATACTCCTTGGTGAATATCCAATAGTATCTCTTGGCCTTGGTCTGAACTAATACAACATTGTAACACAGTTGTCACACTTCTCTTGTACAACTCCTTATTAATTATGGTGTATGCTTTTGATCTTCTTTCTATTTGTCTTGCCAATGTATCATCATCGGGCAAAGTTCCATCCTTTAAGTAATTGAATATTAGTTGTGCCCAGATTGGTATCGTTGGTGCTGGATCTATTTCTGTATCGATTTCCATTGGCTCAGCCGACATAGTTTCTGCCGACATAACCTGAGGAGTCCCCGAGTGCGATTCGTCAGTCCCCGCGTTAGGTGGAACAGTCCCCGTATTACTCGAACCTGCCCCTGTGTCAATGTCCATTGGTTTAGCATCAGACTCCTAGCTTGTCGGGATGAAGATTGACTCGGATTCGGGTGATGGCTTGATTTATGGCCTTCTGAGATCTTCCAATGCTATCCCTGGCGGGATTGCTTGCCGAGATGAGCCTAACTCGGATAACACATCAGCTACCTCATTTTTTGCTCTGGGTATGTGATGAAACTCACACCCATCAAAGTATCCCGAAATCTGCTGCACATGGAAACGATAGAGTGCCATATTTGCATCCAGCGCGTCCCAATGCCCAGATACTTGCTGGATAACCAAGTCCGAGTCTCCAAAGAACATGATCCTCTTGATGCCAATCTCTTTAGCCACTTTTATCCCATGAACAAGTGCTTCATTCTCGGCAACATTGTTGGATGCGGCGAAGTGGATTTGCAACACATATTTGAGCTGGTCCTTCTTTGGTGAAGTAAGAACTATCCCGGCACCTACGACCATTTTTGTCTTGGACCCGTCAAAGTGCATTTTCCAGTAATTCGGGTCTAGCAATGGTGGCTCATATTGCATTTCCATCCAGACCATGAAAAAATCTGCTACGGCTTGAGATTTAATTGCATCTCGCCTATCGTATTGTGGGGTATATGGTGCCAGCTCTATGGCCCATTTTGCCACTCGGCCACTGGCATCTTTATTGCCTAATATGTCCGAGATAGGTGCCTCGCATATTACCCGGATTTGGTGTTCTTGAAAATAGTTCTTCAGCTTCTTTGCTGCCATATACACCCTATATGTCATTTTTTGATAGTGGGGGTAATTTTGTTTTGATGTAGAGAGCACTTCGCTCAAGTAATAAACTGGTCTTTGGACTGATTTGCCCTCTTCTTCGCACTTTACCACTATTACCGCATTGACAACTCTATTGGTTGCTGCGACATAGAGCAGCATTGGATCTTTGGATAGTGGTGAGGCTAATATTGGTGATGTTGCCAACATATTTTTAAGTTCATGGAAAGCGCTATTAGCTTGCTGTGTCCATGTAAATTTATCTGAATTTTTCATCAGTTGATATAATGGTAAGGCTTTTTCACCTAGCCGACTTACAAACCTACTTAATGATGCCAGGCACCCTGTAAACTTCTGGAAATCATTGAGGGTTTTCGGCAATTCCATCCTTTTGATGGCCCTGATCTTTGTCGGGTTAGCTTCAATTCCTCGGCTGGACACAATGAATTCGAGTAATTTTCCAGCCGGGACACCAAAGGTGCATTTTTTCGGGTTAAGTTTCATCCGGAATCTTCTTAAGTTTGCGAATGTTTGACGCAAGTCCTCAATTAGAGTATGACTCTGTTTGGTTTTTATTACCACATCATCGACGTATACTTGAACATTCTTGTCAAGTTGATCTTGTAAGCATTTTTGCATGCATCTTTGATATGTTGCACCTGCATTTCTTAACTCGAACGGCATAGTACGATAGCAATAAGCCCCGTACGGGGTGATAAAAGCTGTCTTTATTTGATCATTTGGATTCAGTGGTATCTAATGGAAACCAGAATACGCATCCACAAATGACAACAACTCACACTCGGCAGTAGAGTCAATGACTTGATCGATCCATGGCAGTGGAAATGGACCTTTTGGACACGACTTATTTATGTTCGTGTAGTCAATACACATGCGCCACACCACTGCCACATTCGGGTCATCCTTTTTCTTCTCGACCAGGACTAGATTTGACAACCAATCTAGATGCAGTACTTCCATGATAAACCCGTCAACCAAGAGCCTGGCTATCTCGGCAGCTATTACTTTCCTCCTATCTTGAGTGAAGCGGCGGAGGGGTTGCTTCACCGGCTTGGCATGTGGCCTTTCATGAAGAGAGTGCTCAGCCAGCTCCCTCGGAACTCCCTGCAAATCATGTGTGGACCATGCAAAGATATCCCGATTCTCACAGAGGAAGCTGGTGAGCTCGCTTTCCTATTTGCCAGATAACCCGGCGCCAATAGTCACTGTGTGCTCTGGGAAAGCCTCATCAATCTGTATCTTTTTTGTATCCTTAATAGCTTGGAAAGACACACTGCCATGCGGGTTAGTGAGTGCCGGCATAGACATTTGTGCCACCTTAGCTAGTGCTGCAACCTCCATCATTTGCTGCTTCTCCTGCACTATCACCAGTGACTCGGCCAATGAAGACCCGGCTGAGGCGTATGCGATAGATCGCTTGTAGTCACCCTCAACTGTGATAACTCCACATGGACATGGCAGCTTCATCTTTAGATAAGCAATGTGTGGAGTGGCCATAAACTTTGCCATAGCTAGTCTGTCGAGTAAGGCATGGTATGAGCTAACAAGATCGACCACTTCGAACTATGTGGCCTCAGTACGACTATTCTCCCTGTTGCCTAATAAGACGTCAACCCAGATCTTCCCAATTGGCTCACATGAAAATCCTGGCACAATGCCATGAAAAGCTATCTTAGTCGGCTCTAGCATGTTCATGGTGATGCCCAGCTTGAGCATAGTATCCTTGTACATGATATTGATGCTACTGCCATCTTCTATCAGTACCTTGGAGAAATTCACATTGATATCTGGGCCCATGAAAGTTGGATACAATACCAAAGCATATCCCCCTGGTGTCGGCATGATCTTAGGGTGATCCTTTATGCTCCAAGTTATCTCCTGCTCAGACAGGTGCATGTATTTTGGTATTGCTGGCATTGTCGCATTTACTTCCATCATCCGTCTCTGTTGACTTTTCTTGTCAGTTGGCTCTGTGACAAAACACAACATAGATCTTGTGATGCTCTTTGTACACGTTTCTGGTACCATGGCCGACATGACCGCCATCATTTCTTGGGTCATGCACTTGATGCACAGCCTCTCTTCTTTCTTGGTTATGATATCTCGGCTGTCGGTTCTCATATCTATGCTCAGTTCTGACAACATGAGCATTTCCTCCTGTAAGTGGTGGTGGGGGAGGTGGTGGTAGCTGCTGAGTTGGCGAGTCTACACTGTCACCCTTCTAGAACCAAGTGCATTGTCTAGTTGTGTGATTTTCCGGCTTACTTGGAATCTGCGTGTGAAACTTGCACGGCTGATACAACATCATTTCATAAGTGTACTTTTGCCTTTCTTGATATGGATTTCTCTGTTCATATGGCTTTTTGCCGTCATTTTTTGGTATCCATTATTGTTGCCCACTTGTCCTTTGACGCTGGATACTTCCAGCATCAGGATGATCTTGACTTACGGCTGCAACTTGAGTTGAACCATACCTGTAATCTGGCCTCTCATCTCATTGTTTTCTCCTGTACTCGCCTCTTTCATGGCGCCTTTGTGACCCGGCTGCATCATAGATCTGAGTCTCAGTGATCCCATCTGCCGACATAAGCAGAGGCTGAGTCGGATCCCCTAATGCATACGAGTCGGCAATCCTTATCGTTTCGGCTAAGCTTGCCGGCATATCTCTCTGTAACCTTTGCCATAGCACACTTCCGTGCCTGCATCCTTGTGCAAACCACGCAATGTCCTGAGATTCAATTACTCCTTCACAAGAATTGCGCATGGTGCACCATCTAGTGATAAACTCTCTGTCTGTTTCATTTGGTCTCTGTTTGCACATAGCCAGCTGTTGTGGGCGATTCGGCCTCTTGTAGGTACTTGTCAAATTACTCACAAAAGCTTCTTGGAAATCAATCCAGCTGTTGATGCTTCCTGGTGGCAAGTTATTAAGCCATACCCGCGCTAGTCCTTCTAGCATTTGTGGCACGTATCTCACTGCCCATCTTAGATTACCTTGTGTGATTTTTACCGCAGTTCCATAATCAATCAGCCAATCTTCTGGCTTGGTGCTTCCATCATACGTTTTTGTTCCTCTTTCCAGCTGAAAGTTTGGCACTGGCGGCTCTCTCATTATCCTTGGAACAAAACATGGTGTACCATGTGGACCTTGTGACTCGACAAGCTCTGCTATCTTTATTCGGTCGAGCTTTAGTCTTTCATCATCTGGTTGGAGGTTTCTGCCTCCTAGCCTTGATCCCATAGCTTGGTACACATGATCTGGCAGTTCATACCCGTCATTTACCATTGTCGAGTAACCATCATTGTACCTGTTTGCATTCGGATCTGCGACTTGCTGCACTACATGTCCTGCACTTTGTTGTCTTTTTTCGGGTTAGGCCGCTGGAGGATTTGGAGCGGGATTTCCTCCTCCTGCCGAGTGAGTCCCACGCCTAGGCTGAGGTGCAAAGTTCTGGCCTCCATTATCATTTCTTTGACCACCTTGCCTTTCTCGGCCAGCATTTTCTTGGTTTTTGTTTCCTTGAGCAGCATTTCTCCTTGTGCCTCGGGCACGGGCCGGGTTTCCTTGAGCCACTGCCGGATCATAGGCAATCATCTATTTGTTTTTCCTGAGTCTACACTTTTTTCTTTTCTTTGTCTCGGCGCAAGCCCTGGTGAGGAAGTTGTATGCCCTGCAGACCTGGCCAGGATTGGGGTTGTCGAGTGAACGAGTTGTGACCTTCCAGCTATACCCGGATTTTCCCTGTAGTATGCTTCATTCAGCTTTCCTGTTGCTCTTACCAACTCGTTTACTCGTTTTTGTTGCTTTTTCTTTGCTTCACCCATCAAGTGGGGTAGCTCATCCATTGCTACCTCTGCGACTCTCAAGTTCACTGCTGCCGTATTGTATGTCATCCGAATAGCAGTCTCGTTGCTACATTCTAGGGTTACTTTTAAGTAGCATCCGTCAGTTCTTCATTGAGGTTCCTTCCTCTTATTATTATTGCTTCGAGCCGGGTCTTAGCGCCCTTAACTCGGTTCGCCGAGTTATATTCTCGGATCATGATGTCCATGTCCTGCTGCAGCTAGGCTAATTCCTTGGCCTTTTTTAACACTTTTTTCCTGGTTTTCTCTAACTCGGCTTGCATGTGCGTCGGGTCAGCTGCTGATGCCACTGGCTCCGCTAATTTTTCTATTGCTTTTTGCAACTCTTTGGCTCTTTTACTCCAAGCTATGTTCTATGGCTTCTCCAGCGGTGCCTTTGCAGTTCTCGCTGCTCTTGGCATTGCTTCTAGGTTTTCTTCCTCAGCATTCTCATTCACTACAGGAGCTACTGGAGGTGCTGGGGGACGCGAGGGATCATGAGCAGTCATCATTACCTCGGCAGAGACGAGCTGATGGAGCTTTCCCGCGGCGTGAACCACAGGTGGATCCGGTGCCAAGATGACGCACTCTGGGTATGCGTGCTCCACTTGCACCACAACATAGACTTGGTGCTAGCCGAACTTGATGAAGTGACTGCCCCTTGGGAATGGCTTGGTCCCGAAGCAGCCCGCGTTGTCGCTGACAAAATTGAGCGCCACAAACCTCTGGATGAGGCCGGAGTAGACATGCTCGCCCATTGTGGCGATGATGTTTCCCGTCCGGATGAAAACTCTAGCAAGAGCCTCCTTCTACTCCACGGTAGGCGCCAACTGTCATGGTTGTGTCACAGCAGATGCCATGGGTAGGCTAAGTTGGGGAGGCGAATAGACGCTTGTGGTAACCGGGGAGGGAGTGCACGGTCTAGCCGCGCATGAAGAACACGAAGAACTCTCCAGACTTGTGATTTTTATTCCTCCTAGAAGTTTACAAGTGCTCCCTGAGCTGTTCAAGCATAGCCTACGGGCACTAGTTCCCTACTTGGTCCAACCTCCTTTAACCCTAGTTATGCCCATCCTTATATAGGCGATGGGGTAGATAGGTTACAACTTTGGGCCCTAGGGTTTACTTTTTGGATCTTTACCCTTACTGTGCAGGTCGGGTCACGCGCCAGCCCTTAGCCCTTGACCCAGTCCATAAAGCTGTACCGCCAATGGTCTTGTCGTACGTAGACTCTAGCCCTTTGGTGTCATATGGTGCTTTTGTATGTCAGCCCTTGCTTTTGGCGTCACCCGGCTCCTTTTATGTCACTCGGTTGCGCCCTTCTCCTTTGACCATGCTTTACCATGGTCCCTCCTGGATCTTACTCGGAAGTTGCCACGCGTCCTTCTTGACTCGGCCTTCCCTTGTGATACCCAGCTCGATGCTACCTGCAAGGTAAACTACTTTGTCCTATGCGGGCCGACATACTTCTTATGTCGGCCGTACATATGCTTTGTATCTCGGCCGTTATGACCTAGCCTGCGGTTTCGTTGACTCGGCCTAAGCCAAGCTGGGCAATGTTTTACCCCTAATGACCCTACCGGGGGTTATCCCCCCGACAGAGAGCTTGAATGAACTTCCTCTTCATGAACTTGTCATCAACATAGGTGGCACCAAGATCCCTCATAGTGCAACAAAGGACCTTGAGCCGCCTATACATGTATTCGGGAGTCTCATCATCTTGCATGGCAAAACCATTGCACTCATTGTTGACTTCATCAAACTTGGAGCTTTGAATGCTTGCATTCCCAACAAACAGTTCAGTGACATGATCCCATGTCTCCTTGGTGGTGTTGAATTGGCGAATGTGAGAAAAGTCCTTGGGAGTCAAAGCCTTTTGAATCATGCTCAAAGTTGTGGCATTGAGTTGCTTGTCCACCACTTCACCTCGAGACAACTTCTTTGGGTCATATGGAGAGAACCCATCCTCCACAATCATCATAAACTCAATAGAAGAGGTGGAAATATGTGAGCGCATTAGATATTGCCAATTGGCGAAATTTGAAGTATATAACATAGGTGGTTCTCCTTGAGGAATGATGTGTGGCATGGGAATGGGTGGATCCGGAGTGTACTTCGGCGGTGGGGGCACCGCCGAGTAGTCCTTTCCTCCACTTTCCTCTTTGGAAGTTGAGTCTTAGAGCCTCTCGGTGTTCTTGCTTGGGACCTTGGTAGATGTTTGAGCAACAAAACCAAACCCCAAGTGAGTGGTGACGGCTACGGGATTCACCCCGGGGGCGGTCACGGGAATGGTGGGAGGAAGCTCGGTGGATTGGGTGTGACAAGAGGAACCATGGGGTTTGGCTTGAGAGACTGCAATATAGTCATCATTTCCTCAAACTTAGACATCATGGATGACTCCAATAGCTTGAGGTCATCCATGGTGTTCATGTTCTTGGCGTTGCCATTTTCACTACCACCTTCGTCGGCCATCGTCTCTTAGGCGGTAAAGCCCAAAATAATATCCTTGGCTCTGATACCAATTGAAAGTACCGACTTTGAATCGACTAGAGGGGGTGAATAGGCGACTACCAATTTTTAATTAGTTAATCAATTTTAGGCTTGGCAAGAAGATAAGTTCTCTAGATATGCAACTAGGTGAACAACCTATATGATAGAGAACTAACAACAAGAACAAGAGCGGTAAAGAGCAAGTAGTAAAGGTAAGGAACGAGATGTAATTCACGTAGTTCACTTCCAAGGAAGCTACGTCTGTGTTGGAGAGGTGTCGGGGCCACACAAGATCACCCGGGGCCACAAAGGCCTCACCTTCTTCTCCAGTGAGCTCCCCCACAAAGGAGGCCTCACAATCCACTAACCGGTGACCTTGAAGGCACCAACCAAAACCTTTACAACAAGGTTGAGGGGGAAGCTCCACAACTCAATTGGAGGCCCTCAACGACACCACGGAGCTTTACAACACATGCCCTTAGCTCCGAAGATGCCCTACACCGTCTAGGGTTCCAAGAAACCCAAGAGTAACAAGATCCATAAAGGATAGGTGGGGGCAATCAAATCTTCTTTGGTGGAAGTGTAGATCTAGGTCACCTCTCCCACCTCTCAAAAGATCAAGTGATTTGAGTGGCTAGGGAGAGAGATCTAGTGAGGTGAAGCTCTAGTATTAATGGAGGAGAGAGAAAATTGAAGAGTTAGGTAGGAGGAAGAAGGAGGGCGCCTTAAATAGGCCCCCTCCAAACTGAACCGTTGGACAGTTCGCGACATCACCGAAAGTTCCGGTGAGGGGCAGAAGTTCCGCCCAGCACTGCTTCAATGGTATGAAGACCATTGACGCACGCTCCAAATCTTGACCGAAAGTTCCGGTCAGAATGATCGAAAGTTCCGGTGAAACTTCCGGAGAAAGTTCTGGGCCAAGTTCCGTCAAATAGAACACTTGCAAACAGAAGTATTCTAAACCTGAGCGGAACTTGGAGCGGAACTTGGGGCAGAACAACTGGGTCGCAAAAAATTCCTTACCGAAAGTTCCGATGCCTGGGCGGAAGTTCCGCTCAGGGTCTCAGCGGAAAAAGCAAAGGAAGTTCCTGTGACCGGAACTTCTGGTGGAAGTTCCGTCAAATAGAACACTACAATACACTAGGTTCTGAACTCTGGCCGGAACTTCCGTCGGGAGTTGGACCGGAAATAATCCCAGATCCATCCAATAGAGAACCCTGAGCGGTGGCCGGAAGTTCCGATCAGACAAAAACTGCACCAACAGATCAGAAACTCTCTCTCTCGCTGATGAATAGGATGGTTGTGGCGGTGCAAATATGGTTTGTGCAAGAATATATGATTCCCCACAGCCTTCCGAGGTGTACCCCCTCTTGATAGTACGGCGATCTAAAACAATAAAAAGAGAGAAATAGAAAAATGAAAGACCGCTGTCTTCACAAGATCCCAAGAAAAGCATCCACACACTCCATAAGCCCCATTAATAAACAATTAACCCGAAACTCAAGCACACGGTTAGATCACAAGTGGGATTGTCATCATCACCAAAATATCAAGGGAAAACATAGTCCTTTCAACTGCTCTTTAAGTTTCAAGTGGGACCTCCATACTTATCCACTCAAAGGCTCCGGTCTTTGGGGAATCGAAGGAGGAGGACTCGATCTTCATCAACACCAATCAAGCGCTCAACTTCCCCTCCATTCATTTGGAGAATTCTTGCAAATATCTTGATCTAAAATTTGGTTATTTGATAATCCTTGTTTTGTGGCAGCTTTTTGTCATCACGGGAGCCTCCAATTCAGTTGTGGATGTGTGCCCCGCTTGCGTTGTAAAGGCACTGATTACCACCTTAAAGGGTACCAATGGTGGAAAGGTGGATCGGGCCTTTGGTGGCAAGATCCATCGGAGAATAGGGTGAGTCCTATTGTGGCGTTGTGGTCTTAGAACCGCACACCCCTCCAATGAAGACCCACTTCCCTTAACAAGGAAGGAACTGTGGTAAAACATATCCATGTGTCTCCGTGTGCTCCACTACGGTTTCCTCGTTCCTCTTTTTACTCGCTTAGTAGTTAGGTTTGCATATATGGAAATTCTCTGTAATTGCATATCTAGAGAATTTAGATTTGTGTCAAGCCTAAAATTGAAAAAGAACTAAAAATTAGAGTAGCACCTATTCACCCCCCCCCCTCTAGGTGCCCATACGATCCATTTCAATTGGTATCAGAGCCCCAGCTCTTTATTCGGGCTTAACCGCCTAAGAGAAGTATGGGTACTAAGGGAGATGGGAGTGAGGCTGTTGACATGGTCACCATGAATGATCTCAAGATGTTGGAAACAACCTTGATTAGTTCTATGGAGACTAAAATGGAAGAGATGCGCCAAATAATTGCGTGTCTCTCCATGCCCACAGGACCACCTCCATCTACTTCTAAGGCCACCACGCCCCACTCTAGGGAGAAGGGTAACACTAACTCCAAGGAAGATGATGTGGTAGGTGATGACATTAGTAAGATCTCCTCCTCAAAAAAGGGAAGTGGTAAGGAGGAATATAGTGAGGTTCCTCATGTATATTCACCTGATCCACCTATCGCTAACCCTCATATAAACAATAGGGGTGATCCACCCATAGGGGCAGAGCTAAGGGGGGTAGCAGGGGCTAGACCCCCCTAACCATCGGCCCCTGATGGTGGCTTAGTTGACTTTAGAGCCCCGTTGGGAGACCCCAAGGGAAAGGTGCGATGAGCACAGCAAAAAAATTTCCCTCAGTTATGAAACCAAGGTTATCGAACCAGTAGGAGCAAGGAACAACTCCAAGGTGTTCCTAACAACTTGGAATCCTACACAACACAAAATCAAGACTTTGCCCCAACTTACAGTGAGGTTGTCAATCTCACTGGTTTGCTAAAAACAAAGGATTAAACGTATAGTGTGGAAGATAATAGTTGCTTATAGAAAGTAAACAGTAACAGTGACCATGGATGGAATATCAATGATAAAGATTGGACTAGGGTCCACAGTTCACTAGAGGTGTTCTCCTTAAGATAAATAACATGCTGGGTGAAAAATTACAGCGGGGCAATTGACATATTGAGGAAGCATAACAATGCATATACTAGTCATCAAGACTCCTATGGGATTTGATTGGGCATTACAACAACATACATAAACCGTCATCCAACTGCATCTATGACTAATAATCCACCTTCAGTTTATCATCTGAACCCCTTCTAGTATTAAGTTGCAAACAACGGATAATTGCATTAAGCAATGTGTGTAAAGTAAACAATACAATTGTTCCATGAAAAAAAGATTGTTGTTTTCTCCCTAGTAGCAACGACACATCTACAACCTTAGAGATTTCTATCACTTCCCCAGATTACTAGAGGCATGAACCCACTATCGAGCATAAATACTCCCTCTTGGAGTCACAAGCATCTACTTGGACAAGATAGATACAAGCAACAGAGAGCATGCAAGATCACAAATAACATAGACATGATAGAATCAATAATCAATTTGACCTGATAGAATCAATAATCAATCTGACATAGTATCTCAATATCCATCGGATCCCCGCAAACACAACATGTATGATTACAAAATAGATGATCTTGATCATGAACGGAGCTCATAAAATCTAAACATGATAGCACAAAGGAGGAGAAACAACCATCTAGCTACTGTATGGACCCATAGTCCAAGGGTGAACTACTCACGCATCATACCGGAGGCTGGCATGGTGATGAAGAAGGCCTCCAAGATGATCTCTCCCCTCCGGCAGGGTGCCGGGAAGAGCTTCAGATCCCCCCGATCTAGGGACGATGGTGGCGGCGGCTACAGACTATTTCATGGAGATTTGATCGGGTGCTTAGGGTTTCAACATCAGGGTGACTTTATAGGCGAAGGGGCAAGGCAGGAGGCCGGTCAGGGGTCCCACACCATAGGGCGGCGCGCCCTAGGGTGTACCCGCGTGGCCCTAGGGTGTGGTAACCTTGTGCCCCCTCCCCCTTCTACTGCCCTTCGGTCTCTGTGTTCTCTCCGATAAAATATTGACTTTGGATTTTGTCCCGTCCAATTCCGAGAATATTTCCTTACTAGCTTTTCTGAAACCAAAAACAGCAGAAAACATGCAACTGGTACGGCGGCATCTTGTTAATAGGTTAGTCCCAGAAAATGTATAAAAATACCTCAAAGTGTAGACAAAACATAGAAAAGTTGATACTGAACAAGCATGGAACATAAAAAATTATAGATACGTTTACGACGTATCAAGCATCCCCAAGCTTAACTCCTGCTCGTCCTCGAGTAGCTAAGTGATAAACAAAACAATTTTTTAGGTGACATGCACCATCACAATCTTGACCAAACCATTTGCAAAGCATTGAAAGCTAGGATCAAAGTACTCTAAACATGAGCATGAAAGATGTAGTTCTAACAATAAGACATAGTAACTATGTTGCAACATGAAAGGTAACACAAACAAAAGATCATGAATAACAATGCATTGAAAGACGTTTGTTTGTTTCACATATAGAAAACATAGAAAGAGTGGTATTCAGCTTGTCCTTCATGGTATAGCAAAACATAAATGCATAGGACACCTTCAAAGTTCATAAGGGTGACTAGATACAAATAGTTCAAGAACAAGCAATATCAACATTATGAATCAATCAATAAGTTTTCGGACAATGCACATAAAACTAAGAATGACAAATATGCTCTCTTAATTGGTGCATAAAGGAAGAAGGTGGAGACTCAACATAAAAGTAGGAAGAAAGGCCCATCACAGGGAAGTAGGGATTTCAAGTTTCATAAAGAGCTTCCAAAAATTATGGTACTTATTATATTTTAGCTCTCATTGCCCCTATATTAAAGTGATTAAGGTTAAAGTGAAACAAATATGGAGTACATGCTTGACAAATCATAAGTTGGAAATCTCATGTCCCTTGAGTACGAGGGTCGTTCCACATGCTACTCAACTTTAGTCACCGGTAAGTTCTTGTCATTGTAAGTATATGTGTATCATAAAGAACCGCCAACGGGGTACCCCTTGCCCCATGACACAGGAGCTATCCCATATCAAAATGACAAGGCAACAGACAATGAGCATCTCAGCGATCTTTTTATTTGCTATTTGCATATGTTTTTATTGAGGATGCTTCATAGATTGCTCACTATAGTTATGCTGCAAGTTTCCACCATGATTAGGCATGGATTAGGCTAGCTGCCCAGGCATTTCTCTAACACATATACATAGATCTACCGACTTACAAGCTCCCCTTTTATTTCACACCGCCGACATTCGCAAACAAAAGATCATGATATCAACTGGGTAGATATGTACAGGTGTTGAAAGCGTTCCCCATGACAGCATGGTTCTGCTAATTCCCAACTTATAAGTGAAAGCATATACAACATAGATGACACAATGTTTCAATCTTATTAGGTGCAAAAGGTAAAGTGTTCCATCAAGTTTGTGAGAGCTTTAATCACTAATTTTCTCTTAACAAGTTTAATTTGGAAGATAGATAAAACAAGAATATACTTGGAATGGTGTAACACACCATGCATAGGAATTTATAGTGGACTCTTCGGAATTACTTGGTTTCTTCGGAGTTGTATGCATGAGTAGAGCTTACTCAATACAAGTGAAGGCTAGCAAAAGACTGGGAGCGACCAACTAAGAGAGCAATAATGGCCATAATCATGCAGAGCGACAAAACATTATCAACTAAAGCATAAAGTGGTATCACAAGTCAAAAACTAAATGATCATAGAGGCTATGGTGACTGGTTCATAGTCATAACATGGTGTGAGCATGTGCCAAGTCAACCCAAACAAAGCATCAAAGGAGAATACCACAATATTATGCTTTTGTATGCTAAAACAACGCATGATTCTTGCAAGCCACATTAAGCAATCTCAATTGTTTGGAACAAGTCATGCTACATAAATAATCACTAAGCATAAGGTCAAAAAAACATCTATCATGACATGATAAAGTCTAAGCCACATTCAAAACAAGCTCCCTTTTGTACCACTTAAGCATGAAACTTTCTACTCTTTTCCAACACCAATCAACTTATTTGAAACAAAAGAGTGAATGCGGGGGTCCAACTACTTTATTCAAGCAAACTAAACAAACGAAAACTAAGACGCTCCAAGAACAACACAATAGTACATGAAACAATAAAAACGAAGTGTCTAGAAAGAGACCTGAGATTTTTATTGACGAAGAAGGGGATGCCTTGGGCATCCCCAAGATTTGACGCTTGTACCTCTTGAATATTTATTGGTATGACACGGGGTGGCATCCCCAAGCTTGAGTTTTTGTCCATTCTTCATCTCATTACATCATTCTTCCCCTACACTTCGAAAATTTCCTTCATACAAAAATTCACACGATCCACATTAGCAACATTAGTGTATTCAAGATAATAGGCCTTTGGGTTTTGTTTTAAAACAAGGAAAACTTTCATTATAACACAATCTACTGTAGCAATTCCTTTTTAAAAGCTCAAGTGATCAAGGAGAACTCAAAAAGAAACCAATTAAGAAGCAAATGAAAATAATGGTAGAAATCTGTCAAAACAGACCAGCAGGTAAAAACCGATTTTTTAGAAGACCTTATGTTGCTCAAATCGAGAATTATTGAACTAACTAAAATTAGATAACAACCCAGGGCATTTACTCAGAAGATTACAGCTCAATCCGACATATAGATATTTTTCACGATTTTTTTGCAGTGAAGCACAGAAATCTGTTTCGGGACAACAACTTCTCCAAATCTTACTTCTCTCTCATTAGAGGTTATTCTTGGCACAAAAATCACACGATAAGGATAAGGATAAGTTATTACATAAGTAATAACTTCCAAGACTCAGTAAAACTATTGGGTTATCTCCCAAGAAGTACTTTTCTTTAACACTTTTAAGTTAGGCACATGAAGCAAGAATCAAGTATTTTCAAATGAAGAAGCATTAACATAAAATTTCTTGACCATGCCTTTCTTACCTTTACTCTTATCTTTAGGGAATGTATGATTTCTTTGTGGAGAAGCAAAATTCATAATGCCTTTTCCCACATCTATTATTGCACCAAGGAGTTTCAGTAGGGATCTTCCAAGTGTAATTTGTCCTTTTCCTACACATTCAATGACAAGATAATCAGTAGACACCACTTTCCCTAAGATCTTTGTAAACACTCCTTCAGCTATCCCAATTGGTAATACAGTGGCATTATTGGTAAGAGATATTTCTACTCCTCCTTCAGAAAGTCCCCAAATATTCAAAGATTCATAGATACCTTTAGGCATAAGACAAAACTCAGACATAATATCACAACGAGCATCAAAAGTTTCATTATTTATAAAAACTTTTACTGTAGGAAACCATTTTAAAGGCTCAGAATTTATTGGAAGATAATCAAGATGTTCTCTAAGCATGTTATAGCAATCTTTTAAACTAGCAGTATTGGTCTCAAGAGTGTTCAACCTAGCATAGATGTTTATAAAGGAAGAATCTGACTTGCTAGGCAAATTATATATTGTTATCAACTTCTTTATGGAATTCAAAGCTTCATCCTCATTACACTGGAGAAAATCTTTTCCTGCAACAGCATCCAAAGCATATCTATAACAAAGAGTAAGACCATAGTAGAAACTGCTAAGAACCAAGCCTAGAGTCATTTTAGGCTCAGTTTTATCATGTGAATCAGAAATTCTAGACCAAGCTTCTTTGAAACTCTCTTCACTTCCTTGTTTGAAAGTAAATATTATTTCCACATGTGACACAGTGATTGGAGCAACACTAGACATGGAAGCAACTTGAAGTAGGAACTAATTTTTTTGTGTTTTTTATAAGAAAAGACAAACCAAACGAAACTAATTTTTTGTGTTTTTGAAAGAAAGAAACAAGCAAAAGAAACTAACCAAAAAAACAAAGTAAAGAGAGTGTTTGTGAGAGACTCCCCTTGTAAAGCTGTCCTTAACTCCCCGGCAACGGCGCCAGAAAATCTTGATGGTGGCTCAGTTGACTGTAGAGCCTAGTTGGTAGACCCCAAGAGCAAGGTGTAATGAGAACAACATCAAGTTTTCCCTCAGTTATGAAACCAAGGTTATTGAATCATTAGGAGCAAGGAAACCACTCCAAGGTGTTGCTAACAACATGGAATCCTGCACAACACAAACTCAAGACTTTGCCCTAACTTACAGTGAGGTTGTCAATCTCATTGGTTTGCTGAAAACAAAGGATTAAACGTATAGTATGGAAGATAATAGTTGCTTGTAGAAAGTAAACAGTAACAGTAACAGTGGATGGAATATCAATGATAAATATTGGATCAGGGTCCACAGTTCACTAGAGGTGTTCTCCTTAAGATAAATAACATGCTGGGTGAACAAATTATAGCGGAGCCATTGACAGATTGAGGAAGCATAAAAATGCATATACTAGTCATCAAGACTCCTATGAGATTTGATTGGGCATTACAACAATATACATAGACTGTAATCCAACGGCATATATGACTAATAATCCACCTTCAGGTTATCATCTAAACCCCTTTCAGTATTAAGTTGCAAGCAACAGATAATTACACTATGCAATGTGTGTAAAGTAAACAATACAATTGTTCCATGAACAAAATATTATTGTTTTCTCCCTAGTAGCAACAGCACATCTACAACCTTAGAGATTTCTGTCACTTCCCCGGATTACTAGAGGCATAAACCCACTATCGAGCATAAATACTCCCTCTTGGAGTCACAAGCATCTACTTGGCCAAGATAGCTACAAGCAACGGAGAGCATGCAAGATCACAAATAACACAGACATGATAGAATCAATAATCAATCTGATATGATAGAATCAATAATCAATCTGACATAGTACCTCAATATCCATCGGATCCCCACAAACACAACATGTATGATTAAAAATAGATGATCTTGATCTTGAACAGAGATCACAAGATCTAAACATGATAGCACAAAGGAGGATAAATAACCATCTAGCTACTGTATGGACCCATAGTCCAAGGGTGAACTACTCACGCATCATACCGGAGGCTGGCATGGTGATGAAGAAGGCCTCCGGGATGATTTCTCCTCTCCCGCAGGGTGCCGGGAAGAGCTTCAGATCCCCCGATTTAGGGACGATAGTGGTGGCGTCTATAGACTGTTTCGTGGATATTTGATCAGGTGCTTAGGTTTTCAGCATCAGGGTGAATTTATAGGCGAAGGGGTGAGGCAAGAGGCCGGCCAGGGGGGCCACACCATAGGGCGGCGCGCCCTAGGGTGGACCCGCGTGGCCCTAGGGTGTGGCCACCTTGTGGCCGCCCTTCGTCTGCCCTTTGGTCTCCGTGTTCTCTCTGGTAAAATATTGATTGTTAATTGTAGTTCGTTTTATTAGTTAACTGTAGTAACATGTCCCAATATTCTTCATTTGTGTAACTAGACCTAATAGCTAGCACCATATGCAATCATTCAGATCAACTGACTGGATGCCTGCCATCATCGCTCGCTCCTACTCAGTAACCATATGGCATGCGATGCCACGGCCGCGGCGCCATGCTAGCCAACCGTATTGTTTGTCAGTTTATACCTCTGTTAATCATGTCGCAACGCCGGCAACAAGCATGTTGTGGCATCAAGTATAGGAATCAATCTTCCTCACTCTGATTGAAGGTACCAAATCGTAGTATTTTATTGATAGATTGCATAACCTATAGTTTAATTGATTAATTTACAAAAAATGCGTATTTTTTATGTTAGCTCAGTGATGACGACAACTTATTGCATAATAATTGGGAAATAATAATAGGAAGGTCACCTGCAATGGAATTATCAGGCTTTATACTCGTAGAGATAAAGTTGATCCAATATAAACTAATCTTTTGTTTTGTATTGTCTAAGATTTAATGCTACATATTAATATCAGTTCTATGCCGATACTTTGATATACTGTTATGTTTTTTATCCAAATAGTTCTTCCAACACAAAATGATAGGTAGTTGTCTTCATGAGAAAAAATCTTATATATGATCATCAGTATCTTCGCCCCCCTCAGTGTCAAATCCTGACTCCGCCCATGTCCACCCAAGTTTACTGCATCTCCTTTTAATTAATGTCAATTCTTAATGAAATCTCATGTGTGCAGCTCGTGCATTGAGTTATGGAAAATCAACAAGAATAGTCTTCATGTTGGATATCTAAACAACTTGACAAGAAAATAAGTTGTGGATAGCCAACTCAATGCAACGGCTCTACACATGATTCAACTTGGTGTGGGCCCCAAGGACATGCTCCACATAGAACATATTAGCATCGCAAAAGAAGCTTGGGATGCCCTCACCGAACTCTTTATTGGGAATGAAAGCATGAGAAGGAATAGGTATGATGCACTGAGTAACTAAGCTGAAGGTTTTTATATGATCGATGGCGAGGATCACGAAGACTCAAGTTAATAGCCACCACATTAAGAAATAATGGTGCTATCCATGTTGATGACGCTTGGATCAAGAGAAAGTATGTTAGTGCATTTATGTCGTTTGAGCATACTGATTTGAAGAGCCTCCAAGGTAGACACAATTACCATCAAATGGATTATAATGAGGTCATGCAAGAAATGACAGCTTTCAAAGTTGTCGCCAAGATGCCGAAAACGCTCGTGCTCGAGCCATTGAAATGCAAAAGGGGGTAATGTGGCATTGGAGGAAAATGTTGTTGAACAAGATGATGATGATTTTTAAGCTATGGACTGTCCCGAGGATGTCAAGAGGGCACATGGTGAGTACATGGCCTTTTATGCTAGAAAATTTTGGAAGGACCCCGACAAAGCCAAATCTGAACGTGAACGCAAGAATGAGTCAAATGGAAGAAGAGAGAACCGTCCTAAACTGAGAACATGTTTCAATTGTGGAGACTGGATGCACTTTGTAGCTGAATTTTCTTATCAAAGTAGAGAAGATAATGGAGGATGGCTCATTATCAAAGAAAATTCAAAAGCTCTGCGGATGCATGGCTCGACGATAGATGAAGACTGTATGCATGGCTCAACATAACCAAACCGAGAGGAGGGCAACCAGGTAGATGTGTTTACCTTGCTAATGTTTGACGAGGGTGGCGGCCTTGTACCGTCGGCCAAGCTGGCCCCGAATAGTTATGTCCCAGGGAAACAACCAAGGGTCCTTCAGCGTCTCTCGAGCTGATTCCTGAGGCCGCCCGTGACATCAACCACACCCCTCCACGTATTCCTACAACACCTTCCTCCACCATGAGTGCCACTTGGGTGCCCTACAGCTCCGAGCCAGCAATACGCTGCCGCTCCACTCACTATTTGTCGCTGTAACAGTCTCCTTGCCATGTGATGGAGATCCCACTCCTCCCACTCTCCCTCCCCATCTCATCAATCTCCCTCTACATATCTGGTCTCGTTTCCTCCCCAACCTCTCCTATCATATCAAAGACACTGGCCTTTTTACCTCTTAGATCTAGTGAAAACTAGGGAGGCAGTAGATCCAATCATCGGATTTTCTATAAAACCTCGTCGTTCGAGAGAGAGGGAGAGGGAGGGCGGTCGAAGGAGACACTAGGAGGATCTAAGGCGGCAACGACTTGAGCAACTCAACCAGAGGTAGCTGAGCTATGCGTGCAACACATGCAAAACAAGGGCGGGTGGAGGAGGCACTTGAAGGTGATGTGGTGGAGGGAGGCGTATGTGGTGGCTGGGACCACGCCAGAGGAGGAGAAGGCAGGCCACTGGGACAGTAGCCAGAACATGGGGGTCGAGTGTGCTGGGAGTCCGAGCAGAGGAGTGCACCGAGTTCTCCACTCCTAGGCTCTTTAAAGAAGCTTCTTTTAGCATATAAGAAAGCTGGGAAAAGAAAGGGTGAGATAAAATCAAAGAGAGGATGCGTAGCAAAGAAGATTCTGTTCAAGAATGCCCAGTTGCAGGGTAATTCATAATGGAAGGAAAACAAATACAAAAAGCTATGTGCAAATTCTCATTGGATCTCGGTTGTTCTTAGCCGTGGTTATTGGCAAGAACTCATTAAATCAATCATTTAAGCTCATAACAAATTAAAATTTGCTCATGCTACTCAGCCTAGACCAATGACGCGTCGGGCTTCGAAATAAAAGAAGGAATTGACGCACCTACTCTAGTGGAAAGATAAGACTCGGCAGCTACTGACTGCGAAAGATAGGTATAGGTATGATTGCCTTCCGTAGGAATACATAAGGCTAAGGATAGTGAGCATGAGGATAGGAAACATGAGAATGCGATCGGAGAAGCCCCCCTAGTATTGAGAATAAAAAATTGGATTCATTCCTCTGGCGTGATACTTTCAGAGAAACTAGAGTACACTTGATGACGATGCCGAAGTATACTGGAGGCATGGGATTTAGAGACATTGAAATTGAGAATCTGGCAGAAAAAACAAGTATATAAAAGATATGATGTAAAAAAAGAAGATAGCTTTAATTCAACAGGCAGTTGGTAAGCTGACAATGGATAAGGTGTGGCGCGATAAAATAGCGGTAGTCTTATCCTTTTTCACTAAAGAGATTCAAAGACAACCGATACATGATATAAACGACTCATTGCTAACAATAGGTTCGTGCGTGTATATAGTACCGAAAGCCATATTCCCTAATAACTAACTTAACATCTGTGGATTCTAGGTAAAGATATTTAGATATGGAAGAACCATCAAAGCCTGTCCCAGGCAACAATGCCCACTGTGTGAAAGGAAAGGGGACGCCGTTCTCTTTCTTTCCGCAATCGTTCCGATCATTTCTCTCATTCCTTTTTGTTTGTTTGGGGCCCCGGGTTGGTTCGTTTCCTCCTCCTATCTACGCAATTCTCTGTCTTCGTTCGTGATCATCTTAGGGGAAAGGATAGGTCTCTATCAATTTTGTGGAGGGGCGGATGTGAAAGGACGATTCCCCCTTTCCCATTGAAGTAGGGAGGGGGCGATTGATCATTTTTCAGGGCGGAAGACAATGGGCTCAGGGGAGGAATTCGTGGCAGAGCGGTGCAAGAGGTTGGAGGGTAGGATGTACATAGTACATGGAGAAGAAAAGAGTGGCTGAGTCAGCGAGGTAGATAGGAGTCGAGGGGATAAGATGGATCGAAACTTTGCTATATACGGGACACGCGCCAGATCAGAGCTATAAGAGTGGACACATTCCCCCAATAGATAAATCCATTACTAATACTAAGTAATATTAGTCCCATATACAAGCACATCACAGAGGCGAAAAAAAAGCATCCTTCATGTGAGCGAGGTACAAAGTATTATTACGTCTCGTACACTGTTGTTGAACTAAACAGTAAACATATCAGGGCATTGCTTGCCGTGTGAGTACAATTAAACAAAAAAAAAGAATTTCATACTAGCATAGAAAGAATGCATGAATTAAGAACAGAATATATGAACCTAATCAACTTGAGCAGCGATTCGGCTCATCATTTTCCTGAGGAGAAGCTGAAAAGAGCCTACTGATGTGTAGCAGATTATTCAAATCGCGTCTGCTGCTGCTGCTGCTAATTAACCCGCAGATGAAGAATCAGCCTTTCGTCTTCTGCCAATAGTTAAAAACACCATCGTCATTAGGGATAACGCTAATAGTAAATTTACTAATTAGAAGAGAGACAAGAAGAAAGTAAGCCGCGGGAGGATCGGATGAGCGTACGTACCTCAGCTGATTTATCGGAGGAGGAATCAGCCTTGGTCGATGATGAGTAGGACGACTTGGGTGCTGAGGCTGCTGAGCCGGACTTGGGCGATTCGGCAGATGATCCTTTGGCGGACTCGGGCGATTCAGCTGATGATGAGTCTGGGGATTCGGCGGGAGAGTCTGCGGAGGATTTGGTAGAGGGAGCAGACTTGCCGGTTGGCGGTGGCAGAATCCAGGAGTCGCCGAAGATGTAGTGTGTGCCGATGAATGGCTTCACCTGGGCCTCGGTGAGATCCTGCGCCCAGCCCACCCTCTTCTTGGCGTCGGAGCCCGGCCCGCTGCACTTGAACTCGCCGTAGTAGATCCCGCTGCTCTCGGGGGCCTTGATGCTCCATCCGTCCCACCCCACCGGCACCACCTCCTTGCTCATCTCGGTGTATGCGTAGATGACCCGCGACGAGTCCCCCCACGCCCTGCCCAGGTAGATCTGCCCCCCGCTCTCCCCCTTGATGCTGCAGTTCTTGAAGGAGAAGCCGCTCTCGATGGCGCCCTCGATGGTCTTGGTCCGCTGCTGCGCCGTCAGCACCGCCACCTCCTTCACGATGGACACGATGTCGCAGTTCTCGTAGAATGACCTCCCGAAGCCGAAGATGAAGTCCACGCTGCCCCTGATGAGGCAGTCCTTGAAGTAGTGCAGCCCCTTGTGGTCGTACAGCGTGTCCTGCCCGCCGTCGATGGTGCAGTTGTAGAAGGCCGCCTTGGTGCCGAACACCCGCAACGCCACCGCCTGCCCTCCCTTGGCGCCGGGCTTCGCCAGCGGCGCGTCGTTCTTGAACACCACGCCGTACGCCACGAAGTAGTCCGCCTCCACGGCGCACGTCGTGCTGCCCACCGTGCCCACGGGCTTCCCGTCTTTGCCCACCGTCGCGGCGGTGTCGCTGTACACGATCTTCGCGGGGTTCATCGGGTCAGACTTGAAGGTCACGAACGGCTTGCTCAGGTTCAGGAACACCTTCTCGCGGTACTCGCCGGGCTTCAGGTCCAGGATCACGCGGCCGGTGTTGCCCTCAGGGATGGCGTCCAGCGCCGCGTTGATGGTCTTGTAGTCGCCGCCGCCCTTGGGGTCCACCACGTACGTCTTCTTGTCCGCCTCCGCCTTGGACAGGGACGCGTCGATGGTGTTGCCGGTGTCACCCACTGCCTTCTTAGCGTACAGCGCCTGGTTCACCTTGTAGTCCGTCTCGGTCGCCGTCAGCCAGTTGTCGAACGCCGCACCGGGGTTTGCCCTCGCAACACCGGGAAAAGACGCCGCCGCCAGCAGCAGCGACAGGAGCAGTGCCATGTTGCGGGCGCCCATGGTGATCGATCGATCGATCGACGACGACTCACACGCGCGTCCTTATTACCTCGGTAGGCGGCTCTCGTTTCCTGAGCACGCATATATATGTACTGCCTCTGCCTCCAGGGAAATGCATGGCCGATCCACATTTTTAGCTAAGGCTGGAAACCGCGCCGGCAGGACCGCCGGATGTCTCGATCGTCTCCGTCTCGGGAGGACCGCACATGTACATGTAGGGTAGAAACTGGAGCAACTAATTTGAGATAAAGATTCGACATACCACCATGCATCTTATTATTACTTGAATTGCCAGCAGCGCGAATCTTGTATCTCGATCATCCAAGATTATTCAACACCACGTACGGAAGAATGCCAACGTGAATGAGTTTTTTTTTTCTTTCTAGGATAACGTGAATGATTGGGCCGTTGTTTTACAATCGACTAGGCTTAATTGGGCCCAGAACGTTCGACAGATACTAGTAGTAACAAAAGAGATATCAATCCAGTCTGCTGGAGGTCCATCCCACGCTAGTAGTATCAGGTGAGTCAATACTGCGCAATATTTCGGTAAATCTCATTAAACTCATATACTAGATCAATCCAGTAAATCTAGTCTAGAAAATAAAAGAAGGTTAACCAGATAATGTCACTACAATTTTCAGGTATTTGAGAAACGTCCACCACAATTTTTGACTTTAGAAAAACACCACTACAATTTTGTGTATAGTTGATAGATGCCATTACATCCACTTTACCCCATATACTGGTCAATATACACTTGTATTTTCATCATATATACTATATAGTGGGACCCACTAGAATCAGGTTAGATATTTTCGCCAACCAAAATATATAGATGGCAACTCATACTGCTATACAATGAGAACCGAAACATGAACTATTCGATTAAACAGTGATCTTTTCTATTTTCTATTTTCGTTGCAATCAAATGCCTCCACCATTAGAATATTTCATTTTGTGGTATAACTATGCAGCATATGTTCCGCCCCGTCGCGTGTACTGCAAATAGCAGAACAGATTGTACCCTCCAACAGCTCAAACCAATACAGAAATTTCAAAGTTTTTACAACAACACATAGTACAATAGCACAAACAAACTAAAAATAAACATACTAGGATCCCTCATGACCAGGATGATCATCTCCACCGTTCACAGCAGCTCTGCGAGCTTTCCTTGCCTCGATAATCTCCATTCTTCTATCGTCCCACCATTCTTATGTGATCGGATCCATCTTGTCAGGATCAGTAGTCATCACTCGTGTTTCATCGGCAATTACTGTTGTCCTAGCCTTTTCCTCTTCGAAATAAATCCTCTTCTCCTCAAATTCAGCTTTGCGCTAGTTTTGCCTCATCCCCTTACAAGGGGGCGACTATCGTCACCAACCTCTATGGGTTATGCCTTTGAGCTGCAATTTAAGCCGGCACCAATCATTGAAATTTTGGGTTTTCTTTCCTCACCCTGGTTCCAGTAACAATGTCAATCAAAGGGTGATCATTGTGTACCTTCACCGAGGCAACACTAACTGAAAATTGTGCTCCTCTGGAAGAAGCACCAGATTGGGATTGTGCTTTTCCAAGACTAATCTTGCAAGCTGTCCTGTTCTTTTTCCTGCATTTACTTGAAATAATAGGAGTAAACCCATCCAAATCTTCATCTTTATCAACAAATTCCAACAACACAAACTACTTATCTTGCTCAGGCACATTATCCAAAAAAAATCATGTTTATTAGCTAAATTATGTCTAGCAACTTCTAAATCTTGCAAAAGATTAACTTTCTCAAGATCAAAAGAGTCAGTATCAACACCCATTTCCAAAGCTCTACTAAAAACATCATCAACATCTAAAATAGCAAAGGAGTTAACAGAAGTAAGATTAGTACCTTCAAGATTTATAGCAGCAACTTGATTACCTGTCCTCTGCTCCATCCTCATATGTCCCCCAGGTTGATCAACAATTCTTGAGCTAGCTCTAATTGGAACATCTTCAACAACAATGTCTCTATCATCCATCTCCTCTTGAGTAGAATCAACCTCAGGTTGAGAACCATCCATAGGAATCACCACTTCTCTATGTTCTTGAGATAAATTTGGAGCACCAAGCCCTAACACCGCATCATCAATGAATTCACCATTCTTGTCAGGCTCCAGATCCATACCCTGACTCACTATCACCAAAATCCACCTGCTGTTCACTGGTTGCATCAGCCAGTTCTTCACTGATAACCTCATCATCAGTTTCATGTGCTTCCACACCCTCCTGAATTGGATCTAACAGGTGTTTATATTGTTGTTAAACATCAAAGGCCTTATCGCTGCCAGACCTGGCTAATTTTTTAATAAAAACAGTAAAGTTAGGATCCTCATCTTGAATACCCTGTTCACCCATGTTCTCAACATTCTCCTAGGACAAGGACTGAAACACCTCATGATGCAGTGATGAGGTGATTCAATCATGTTCTCAACATTCTCCTGGGCCAAGGACTGAACATCTAAGGATGTTGAAGTCCCCACCAACAAACAAAGGTAGTTGTTGGTTTCGAAAAACATCCCCTAATTCCACTAAGAAATCTTCCTTACCCCTTTATTTTGCTGCCCCATAAACAATGACTAAACTCCACATGCTCTAAATCTTCAAATCAAGCAAATCCACATTTACAAAGAATCCGCCTATAACTGAATCAATAACATCAAACATCTCCTTACTAAACCCTCCTAATATGCCACCAGCTCTACCAACAGAAGCAATACGTTTCTAGAAAAATCGATTCAAAGAACCAATTTCCTGAAAAAAGACCAAGAATAATCTTTCTTAATAGTTTCATGCAACCCCACAAAATCTATACATTGCTCCTTGATCAAATCAGTGAAAAACACACTCATACCTTTCTTGCCCACACTCCTTCATTTTAAGCTAGCACCAATCGTTGAAATTTTGAGTTTTTTCCTCACCCTGGTTCTAGTAACAATTCCACTCAAAGGGTGATCATTGTGTACCTTCACCGAGGCAGCACTAACTGAAAATTGTGCTCCTCTGGAAGAAGCACCAGATTGGGATTGTGATTTTCCAAGACTAATCTTGCAAGCCGCCCTGTTCTTTTTCCTGCTTTTTCTTGAAATAACAGAAGTAAAACCATCCAAATCTTCATCCTTATCACCAAATTCAACAACACAAACTGCTTATCTTCCTCAGGCACATTATCCGATTTTTTTCATGTTTATTAGCTAAATTATGTCTAGCAACTTCTAAATATTGCAAAAGATTAACTTTCTCAAGATCAAAAGAGTCAGGATCAACACTGAAAGAACATGTTGGGCCCCCATGTGTGGTTTTGTTAATTAATGACAATCTTCATGGACTATTGTGTGTATTGAGTTGTACTTGTAGGAATGGTCGATCGGCATCGCTTGGAGCATGTGTTGGCTTCAAGGTCGATGAAATGATAAGAATATGTGTTGTGCAAGCTCAAAATGCGCCATCTGTAGAAGATCTCATGTTTAATGCTTGCCATCCTCGGTGATCATGGATCGATGATGAGGAATCAAGAAAGGTGTTCCATCTTGAGAAGGACAAGATTGTCCACGTCGAGCTCAAGTGGAATGATAAAGGCAAAGGTATAATCTTGATAGGTTTTCCCTTTTGCCGGTCTCATGTTTTGTGTGGGAGACCGGGTTTAGGATAGATAACCGTACTATCAACAGGGGCTCTCGAATGAGTAACTCGATCATATCATTCGGAGAGAGCTCATACCTTTGCATACATGCATCATCGTATTTGGTTGTTATTTGGTCTTATTCATGAGAGGATATAGATCTTGTGGTAATCTCCATAACAAGCTCTTCGTTATCAAAATCGGATCTTCCATTTGCATCTTGTTGCGATTTTGATCTACGCGGTTCTTCGGTTTCTCACCAAGTGAGGTATCTCACATTATAATACATGATACATTCTCACTTGGTGATAACCAATATTTTAACTTTTATAGGGTAGCTCGTGTCGTCCTCTTTCCAACGCAATTGGAATCGGGTCGATCAGAGTTACCAATCAAAAGTTATGGTCATTTGAATATATGCCGATCTTATTTAAAAAGAAAAGGAAAATCTGTTTTCTGGGCCGAGCGGTAGTACCGCCCGTGCGGACCGGTACTACCGCCCGCACCCGAGGGCGCCCCATCTATTCTCTGCCTCGCTAGGTAGTCAAATCCGGTACTACCGGCCGTCTGAGTAATGGTGGGCGGTAATACCGCCGCCCGTAAATATCCGCCAGAAACCCATCCAGCTTCTCTCACGCGCTCGCTCGCCCAGAGCCGCTCGCTCGTCCTTGCGCGTTGACCTGGCCGGCCACAGCCGCTGGCCGCCGCCCACATGGCCTTCGCTGCCCGCTTCGCGCTCGCCACATATCTGCGTTATTCGCGTTGATCGCTTCGCGCCAGGCGCTTCCGATCACAGCGTCGCCAGGCGCGCCGATTGCCCATCGCTGTTCTTTGGGCCGCTTGGCCTCTGCCCCCGCGGTTGCCCACTCCTCGCTTGCTCACAAGACGCATGTTCGCCTCACTGGCCCCATGCACCGCACAACTGCTCTTCCCAATCCCCTTGACCCGATTTGGTTTGCTCGCTTAAGCGGTTGGCCCAGTGTAGTACGGCCGATCCGCATTACCGAACGTTCGGAAAATTAGCCCTAACGGTAACGGCTAGATTTTTGGGGCCCCTATTTAAGGCTTTGCCCGTTTTGAGTTTTGTTATGCCTCTCTCTTATCTATTAGACTAAGATTTGTCCACACTTGTTCTAGATCTTGAAGCTTGCCTAATTTTTTTCCTCTGATGATTCTTGCCCATATTTGAGTGGAAGAGAGAGGAGATCTAGACCCATGTTTTGACCTAACCAATTCATCTCTTTGTGAGTGCATCTTTGGGGATCTAGATTTTGGGGGATTTTGTGTCTCTCTTTGATTCCTCCTTTCTTGTTCCCCAAATACCTTTAGTAGCTTTGTTGGAACTTGAGAGTGAGGGATTTGAGCACCTTTGTGGTGTTCTTTCCATTTGCATTTGGTGCATCGGTTTGAGTTCTCCTTGGAGGATTTGGTTTGAGTTACTCATTGGAGCTTGTCCCTCTTGGATTCTTGGAACCCTAGACGGTTTTGTGGCCTTGGTGGCATTGTGGCCTTTTGTGGCATTTGTTGGGAGCCTCCAATTAAGTTGTGGAGAAGTGCCCCAACCTTGTGAGAGGTTCCGGTTGCCACCGACAAGTGCACCGATAGTGGAAGCGTGGATCGATCCCATTGGGGTGAGATTCACCAGAGAATAAGGGAGGCCTTTTGTGGCATTGGTGGTTTGATACCACCCCCTCTCCAAACGAGACGTACTCCATGTTGGGAGGAACTCGGTAAAATATTGTTGTCCCCGCGTGCCTCGGTTATTTCTATACCCGAGCTCTTTACTTATGCACTTTACATTGTGATAGCCTTCGTGCTTGAAGTAATATATATATATATATATATATATATATATATATATATATATCTTGCTATCTCTTTGTTGCTCGTATTGTTTAGCATAAGTTGTTGGTGCACATAGGTGAACCGTAGTTGTTCTAGGTTGTGCTTAACAAAGTAAACCCTAGTTTTATTCCGCCTTTGTTGAGCCACTATGGGAAAAGTTTTAATCGCCTATTCACCCCCCCCCCCTCTAGGCGACATCCGTATCCTTTCAAACACCCATTTCCAAAGCTCTACTAAAAACATCATCACCATCTAAAATAGCAAAGGAGTTAATAGAAGTAAGATTAGTACCTTCAAGATTTCTAGCAGCAACTTGATTACCCGTCCTCTGCTCCATCCTCATATGTCCCGCAGGTTGATCAACAATTCTTGAGCTAGCTCTAATTGGAACATCTTCAACAACAATGTCTCTATCATCCATCTCCTCTTGAGTAGAATCAACCTCAGGTTGAGAACCATTCATAGGAATCACCAATTCTCTATGTTCTTGAGATAAATTTGGAGCAGCAAGCCCTAACACAACATCATCAATGAATTCATCATTCTTGTCAGGCTCCAGATCCATACCCTAACTCACTATCACCAAAATACACCTGCTATTCACTGCTTGCATGCGCTAGTTCTTCACTGATAACCTCATCATCAGTTTCATCTGCTTCCACACCCTCCCGAATTGGATCTAACAGGTGTTTTATATTGTTGCTGAACATCAAAGGCCTCATCATTGCTAGACCTGGCTAATTTGTTAATAAAAATAGTAAAGTTAGGATCCTCATCTTGGATACCATGTTCACCCATGTTCTCAACATTCTCCTAGGCCAAGGACTAAATCACCTCATGATGCAGTGATGAGGTGATTCTGTCATGTTCTCAACATTCTCCTGGGCCAAGGACTGAACATCTAAGGATGTTGAAGTCCCTACCAACCAACAAAGGTAGTTGTTGTTTTCTACAAACATCCCCTAATTCCACTAAGAAATCTTCCTTACCCCTTTCTTGTGCTGCCCCATAAACAATGACTAAACTCCACCTGCTCTAAATCTTCAAATCAAGCAAATCCACATTTACAAAGAATCTGCCTATAACTGAATCAATAACATCAAACATCTCCTTACTAAACCCTCCTAAGATGCCACCAGCCCTACCAACAGAAGCAATCCGTTTCTAGGAAAATCGATTCAAAGGATCAATTTTCCTGAAAAAAGACCGAGAATAATCTTTCTTAATAGTTTCATGCAACCCCACAAAATATAAACATTGCTCCATGATCAGATTAGTAAAAAACACACTCATACCTTTCTTGCCCACACCCCTGCAATTTAAGTTGTCACCAATCATTGAAATTTTGGTTTTTTTTCCTCACCCTGGTTCTAGTAACAATGCCACTCAAAGGATGATAATTGTGTACCTTCACCGAGGCAGCACTAACTGAAAATTGTGCTCCTCTGGAAGAAGCACCAGATTGGGATTATTCTTTTCCAAGACTAATCTTGCAAGCTGCCCTGTTCTTTTTCCTGCATTTACTTGAAATAACAGGAGTAAACCCATCCAAATCTTCATGTTTATCACCAAATTCCAACAACACAAACTGCTTATCTTGCTCAGGCACATTATCCGATTTTTTTTCATGTTTATTAGCTAAATTATGTCTAGCAACTTCTAAATCTTGCAAAAGATTAACTTTTTCATGATCAAAAGAGTCAGGATCAACACCCATCTCCAAAGCTCTAGTAAAAACATCATCAACATCTAAAATAGCAAAGGAGTTAACAGAAATAAGATTAGTACCTTCAAGATTTCTAGCAGCAGCTTGATTACCCGCCCTCTGCTCCATCCTCATATGTCCCCCAGGTTAATCAGCAATTCTTGAGATAGCTCTGATCGGAACATCTTCAACAACAATGTCTCTATCATCCACCTCCTCTTGAGTAGAATCAACCTCAGGTTGAGAACCATCCACATGAGTCACCACTTCTCTATGTTCTTGAGATAAATTTGGAGCAACAATAAGCCCTAACACAACATCATCAACGAATTCATCATTTTTGTCAGGCTCAGATCCATACCCTGACTCACTATCACCAAAATCCACCCGCTGGTCACTGTTTGCATCAGCCAGTTCTTCACTGATAACCTCATCATCAGTTTCATGTGCTTCCACACCCTCCTGAATTGGATCTAACATGTGTTTATATCGTTGTTGAACATCAAATGCCTTATCACTGCCAGACCTGGCTAATTTGTTAATGATAAAAACAGTGAAGCTAGGATCCTGAATACCCTGTTCACCCATGTTCTCAACATTCTCCTGGGTCAATGACTAAATCACCTCATGATGTAGCACAGAGTATTTTAATACATTCGTTTGACAAAGCTAAAATGTCTCTATAAACGGAACGAGTAATACTAATACGGAGCATGAACAACGTGTAACCGTAAGGACGAAATCTCGTTTAGGCCTTTCGATCCTAGCTGGAAGCAGGGGAGAGCTTAGTTGCACCGACGTGAACGGTCAGCTAGCCAGCCAGATGGGTCCTCCGGCCGGCGGTCGTCCCGTCCAGTCGCTGCGCGTACGTACGAGGACGGTAGCGACACCGGCGACGACGTATCGGTCGCCGACGAGCACGGAGACAAGCGTACACGCACATCGCCCAAGCAGCTGGCTTGCATCGTCGACTGATCGACATGCCCGTCCACGACGTGTGTGACCAGCACGCCCCTCCTCCTCAACAGCGAACACGATCGACATACGTACTGTAGCAGCCCTCGCGAGTCCGGCAAACCGTGGGCCCTTCTCGCCGTTGACCGTGCCCTGACGTAGTACGTGGCCGGCGGGCCGCCGGACGCGCTGCCCGTACGACGTGACGTGGCGCTTCTGCTGAGTTCAGCGACCTGTACGTGCGGACGAGATCGTTTCGCGCATGTGCCGCGCGCCTTTCGTTGTACGACCTGCGGTGGGGCCGGCTGCTAGCTGCGGCCGCCGGTGCATGTATCAGCAGCTCCCGGCGCCAGCTGGCTAGCTAGTGACGCTACGGAACGATCCCTCACACACCACTTGGCCCTTGCACTTGAACCGTAAAATATTCTCTTTGCACATATTTTTCTCTCTTTCTACTACTTGTGCTGCTACTTGGAATATTTTCAGGCGCGCACTTCATAAAACTTGAGTGCGGACCTTGCCGCGCTAGCTGCACTCTGTGTACACAGCTACTACCGGTACTTCCTCTGTTTTAAAATATAAGATGTTTTAGATCTGTGAAGCAAATAAATCTAAACTACTTTTAGTACGTAGATTCATTTATATTTCGAGTGAATCTACGCACTAAAAACAGTCTAGATACATTTTCATCACAAACCAAAAATGTCCTGTATTTTAAAACGTAGGGAGTATAATTTAATTGAGTGATCCTCTAGTAGTAGTATTGAAATTTAGAAAGAAAAAATATATGTGAGCACGCCAATTCTGCTCTTAAAATACCCGGCTATACAAAAGCGTGCTTTGTTCGTTCCACGTTTAGCTGATGATGCTGATGGGCATGTTAGTGCAACCATACTTTTTTCTTGCAAAAAAAAAAACACATGCATGCATCATGCTTGACCTTATACTCATTGCGCCATTTTTTTTTCCGAGACGGACGTTTGCATTCTAGTCTAGCAATATAACGTGCTTCTTTAGAACGCTAGTACTTTCTTGCATTCGAGCAGGGTCCCCTCAATATACGTGGCCAAAATATTGGTTTTGTTAGTTCTGAATCGAATGAGGATTAAGTTAGAGCTCAAACAACTCCATAGCTATCAGATTTGAATCGAATGAGGATGCTATTAGGATTTCTTTTAGTTGCACGTGAGGTGGCGACTGAGATTGTTCGATTGCAAGTAGGATTGCGACTAAGATTTTTGAAGTTGTAAGTGAAGTTGCAAAGTTGTGTAAATGAGGTTGTAACCGAGAGAAAAAAATACACAGTAACAAAAATGTTTATGCAGTACAAAGATTGAAGATGCCATCATTTTTACTGAGAATTAGCCACACCTGATAAATATAGTGGAAACTAATGCATTGTTAATTAAACACAACACATCGGGTTTCATCCGAGACTATCTATATAGTATGTAATACAAGGACTTTTCAAAAAAAAACTTTTTTGCATGAACCTTTGTCTCGGTTGAAGATGAAAGGACTTATCGTCATGCCACTAGATGATTAGTCCTTGGCGACGTCACATGCAAAACATGTCTTGGAGTACCTATCATCTTGGCCGAAGACGACATCATAATATTTTGTGAAATTAAATTAATTTTCGTATATTATTTCTGAAATTTGGTGTGAGACAACGATTTCTTCCTTCTTTAAATTCCATAGCAAACTATACATGATAGGCCGGCCAGCTTTTCGTAAAAAAAAAGGAGGACAAGGATAAGATACATGCATACAGCTGGTTGCCAATTTGGGGTCTAAAACTAATCATCAGCCGGTGCATTTTTTCCAAGATATGCATCAACATACTGTCATGATTTCTCCTTCTTTTGGCCGCCATTGAGCCACACAAGGCAAAACAAGCCTTTCATGGGGGAAAAAGGCACAAAAATATAAAACAAGATCCAGAGAAGGAACTTGAGTGCCTCGCACTTTACATGATGCATGCCACCACTTAATTGAAGTTAGCACTAGGGTATAAATTAATTAACCGGTTAATTTTGCCACCATCATCCTTGACGACGTAGTAGTATAGTACTGTCTATCTCTCTCTATTAATTCTATCATGTACATGTATATGTGTATGTATAAAATTTCTTTCCCAATAATTGGAGCGAGAAGTCATTGCATCTTCCATATGTCCTCGAGGCTCCAGAGAGTGTCAGCCGAAGCGCCCATGTCTGAGAATCCCTGCACCCATCCGCTGAGGTCCTGGTCGAGATGGAACTGAGAATCATCGTGGTGCTGGATCTGCATATGCGTGGCCCAGAACTCCTGGTCCACGTCCTGCATCCAGTGATCGCCGCCGTCCGCCGTGGCCTTCTCGCCGCCGGCACAGGCGCCATGGACATGCTGCATGTCCTTGTCGTCGCCGCAGAGGTCGGACGAGGTGAAGGATCCCGAGGACGTGGACCTGCTGCTGGTGACCGCGCTGGCGGGAGAGCTGTTGTTGTCGAGAAACGTGTTGGCGGCGGCGGCGGTCGTCAGCCCTGACGCGGCGGCGGAGGCGCAGGACATGTCGACGGTGGCTGTTGCGGCGTGGATGCGCTCAACGAGTCGGGGCATCCATAGGTACCTCATGGCGTCCTTGAATGCGGCGCTGCCGACGTCGCAGTTGAGCTGCTTGGCGTGCTTCTGCACCCTGGTCCGCCAGTAGTTCTTGATCTCGTTGTCCGTCCGGCCCGGCAGGTGCTGCGCGATCTTCGACCACCTGTATGAACAGCACAGTTGTTCGTTAATCATGATTAGAGTTAGTTAACCAGCCATGGATGGAGACCGAGGAGGAAGACGACGGGGGAAGTAAGGACGATGTGGACGTCTCGAGGAGGAGGAAGAAGAAGCGTGCGAATCCCGAACTAGTACTACAGCCGCTGCCGCCATTGTTCTGCACCCATCATCTGTAGTGGGTGACGTGGCCCCGGGGTGGGGTGGGGTGGGGTGGGTTGAGTCGGGCACGTCAGGGAGTCGATTAAACTAGAAGGGGCGTGCGTGCGTGACACGGACGGACGTGTTCACACGAGTCTAATCGTGACCACTCCAGTCGGCACGCCCGTCAAGCTTTCCAGCTCATCATGCATCGCCCCACAGGCCGGAGGGACAGTGCGCGTCGAGCGTGCGAAGATTAACTAGTATAGTATGGTTGATTAAAGATTAGGAGGAGGTATTAGTAGGTAATTACCGGTTGCCCCATCGGGAGTGGAGGTCGAGGATGAGGAGCTGCTCGTCGGCGGTGAAGTTGCCCCGCTTGACGTCGGGGCGCAGGTAGTTGAGCCAGCGCAGGCGGCAGCTCTTGCCCGTGCGCTTCAGCCCGGCGGCGCGGGCCAGCGCGTTCCAGCGGCCCTCGCCGTTGTCGGCGATGTAGTTGATGAGCGTGAGGTCCTCGTCCACCGTCCACGGGCCCCGACGGAGCCCCGCCGCCTCCTCCTCCTGGTCCTGCTCCGCCCCCGGCGACGCCGCCCTGCCGCTGTTGCTGCTCCTGCTACGGCTCTGATGACCCATTGGCAGAGTGCTCTTGAGGGCGGCGGCACGAGATATGAGAGGGGAGTTTTATTAACTGAGGAAGAGATATATAGAGAGAGCAGAGACCGGCACGCCATTTTATAGGGGCTTGAGAAGGCAAAAGGGAAAGTCGACCGGAGGAAAAAGAATGAAGAAAGGATCCTCCCCATCGGAGACGGGGACTAGCCGTGTGAGATAGTGAGGGATCACGTACTGGTTCAGGTTCAGAGTTCACACGCACTCTCGTACACACCAGGATCCTGATCTGTATGTAACCCTCTCTCTCAGTACGTACTACGGGTGATACCGATACGTTGCCGTATTCTACAACTCACGGACAAAATTTGTGCAATATACTATCAACAAGGCACGATTTTCGGCTGAAGAAATATCTTGATTGCCGTGTAGTAGCACATTGCGAGATTAATTTACAGCTGTTTATCTGAAATACTCATGGCTACTACTAGTACTACTCCTACTAGTACTAGTAAGGATTAAATATGACGTCATTATAGCTTTCTAGTGTATGCTGCAAAGTGCTTTATGGTTTGCTAAAATTGATACTAAACCACTACTACTACTAGCCATGTTATACTAGATGTCAAACGAGGAAACGAACTTAAATAGAGAAATCAGTGCTCATTACTTGTTTCCTCACTCGCGCACACGTTTCTTTGCATGATCAGGGCAAAACATACCCATGTTCTGCACGAGCTGCATCAAGATTAGCAGCAGCGCTCCTACTAGTAGTATTTGCTTGGTTTATTGAAGAGGATGAAAGGATGATTAGCTCCTTGGGCACGGATGCATGTGACCTGTGCGGAAGAATGGAAAAAATAACCCTTTTTTAAAAGGATTTTACAAAATAAACTCTCATCGAAAGAATTTCACAAAATTAACCCTTTGGGTAGGCGCTATGCTCTACATGGTAGCGCCTTTATGTTAGGCGCTATGCCCTGCCAGTGTGGCACCCGCCATCCGGCCGTGTGACGCCTAGACGCTAAGCCTGGGGCGAGTAACGTCTGGGCGCTAAGCTCGATGTATAGCGCATTTCTGATAGGCGCTATGCTCTAATGTGTAGCGCCTACACGTGCATCTCCCTCCCCATCCCGACCCATTCAGTTCCACAGGTGACTCCAAGAACAAAGAGGGACGTCGGCAGTTCCTCCTCCCCTCTCTCTCAAACCCCCTCCTAAAATCCATCAGATATGAAGGATTTGCCCGTGGATTTGCTTCCTAGTCTCTCCCTCAAGGTATTCTCCTCATTCCCCTCTATTTCATCCAATAAATAGTGCACAGTCTTGTCTAATTTGTTTGAAACCCTAGGTCAAGTTTGATTCATATGGATTTGTATAAATGTTTGAAGTGTGGATTGGGTTTAGGGTTTAGGGATTGCATATGGATTTGTATGGATGTTTGAAACCCTAGGTATACTTATTTGCATTGTATATGATTTGAAACCCAAGGATTGCATATGGATATGAAAGCCTAGGCCTACTTATTTGCATTGTATATGATATGAATGTTTAAAACCCTAGGATTGCATATGAATGGATTTGTATGAATTGTTAATAATAATTTGCCATGTCCTTTGTAGTTTCTTGTAGAAATTGAAACAATGGACACATAGGATGAACCACTAACATATTTATTGATGTTTATGGATTTGTATGTAGGATGGTGTGGCTACTTGAGGATTATTATGATCATGAACACCGGGCATACTTGATGGCGGAGAAGCATATGGTAATAAAACCATGGTTGAACTTGTTTGTTTTTATTTTTCTATTGATTCAATTGTGTTGGAAGAAGAATAATGTTTTATCTTGTATGTATGCAAAGGCTTTGACCCCTCAAGCTTCGGTCTCATGGCGTGTCTTCAAATGACATGCCGTACGACGAGCGGTACACTGAGTAAGTCAAGCGGCTAGGCCTCCTCCTTTTCATCTTGTGAGTCGGTCGACGCCAAACCTCAACGCGGCTGCTATCACCACACTTGTCGACCGGTGGAGGCCGGAGACCCACACTTTCCACCTCCGGACCGGCGAGATCACCCATACTCTTCAGGATGTTTCCATGATCTTTGGACTTCCTATCGCGGGGGAGCCTCTCTGTATGAGCACAAATTCCAACGGGTGGCGCAATGAGATGCCGCTACTTATTGGCATGGCTCCTGAAGAACTTGAATATAAGAGAAAAGATAGAGTCCCAGCAGACGCGACATACGCATGGATTTTGGAGAACTTTGCGCATTGTCCGGAGCCAGCTGAGGTTGAGGTGATCGAGACACACGCTCGTGTGTATGTGTGGTATGTCCTTTCTAGGACTTTGTTTGCTGAGGTAGGACCGCTCAGTGGATGTGGCTGAAGGCACTATCAGATTCAGCCCACCAGGTCCCTTTTGTCCTTCTCACCCTCTCGTTTTTGCAAAGCTGGCAGCACCCGACACTGGACGCACATGCACGTGCCAAGAGGGGACATTTGTGGGGTGTGATTGATCGATGAGGGAATCGATCCCCCCGAATATTAGTTGCTCCTGCTACGGCTCTGATGACCCATTGGCAGAGTGCTCTTGAGGGCGGCGGCACGAGATATGAGAGGGGAGTTTTATTAACTGAGAAAGAGATATATAGAGAGCAGAGAGAAGAGAACCGGGTGGGATTATTCGGGGGGAGAGAGAGAGAGACCGGCACGCCATTTTATAGGGGCTTGAGAAGGCAAAGGAAAATGATACCAATCACCCGGGGGATATCACCGCTCGATCCCCCGGTTCGGTTTCACTGCCTACGCGCGGACCTCGCACAGCCTTGTACAGGTGGGACCCATGCTCTTCCTTATCTCTTCAGTTTCTTCTTAATCCTAGTCCCGTCGCCGTACTACCTGTTTCTACGCCGTCGGCCAGCCCACAACTGTTGCTGAAGCACCTCGCGCAGTTGCCGCCGGCCTGTCCCTGCAGCTCTCGCTGCCACGCTCCTCGCTCCTCTCGCCGGAGATGGCGGCCACTCGCCATGGCCGCCGCGCCTCCCGCCTCGCTCCTCTCGCCGGAGATGGCGGCCACCCGCCATGGCCGCCGCCCGGCGTTGCTCCGCCACACCTCCTCTCATCGGACGTCGTCTGTGCAAGCATCTCTGCTCCGGTCTGCTGCCCACGCGACCCTCCCGGTGGTCCACATTAGGTGGCCTGACTTGCTACAATGGGCGGCCGCCGTCCCGGCCGAACTTGCTACAGCGGGCGGCTGATGGGCTTGCTACAACAGACCGCCGTCGGCCGGACGAACTTGCTACAGCAACGGGCGGCCACCGGCCGGACTTGCTACGGCGGGCGGCCGAACTTGCTACGAGGAGCGGCTGGTGGGCTTGCTACAAGGGGCGGCCTCCGGCCGGACTTGCTACAACGGGCGGCGTAGCTTGCTACAAGGAGCGGCGAAGCTTGCTACAAGGGGTGGCCGTCGTCCCGGGCGAACTTGCTTCAAGGAGCGGCTGCTCGCTTGCTACAAAAGGCGTCCGCCGGCCGGAATGTGCTACAGCGGGCGGCCAGACTACATTATTGCGAGAGGCCCTGCTACACAAGGCGACCGGCCCTGCTACATATAGCGTTTGGTGTTGCTACCTGCGGCGAGCGGCGCTGCTACATGGCATTTTTTTCTTACAAGTTTTTGCTCCGGCGATGTCTCCGGCGAAGTCGGCTTTTGCTACATTAGTATAATTATTTTGCTACATCTGTTTTCTGAGTTTGCTACAATAGCGCAAACTTCTTGCTACGAGGTCTCCGGCGAGATCTCCGGCGAAATTCTCCGGCGAGTCTAAGACGGAGTCAGTTTTGCTACATTAGCACAAATATTATGCTACATAGTCTCCGGCGAGGTCTCCGGTGAAGTCTCCGACGAGATCTGTATTTTTTATTTGTAACTTGGACGAACCGTTTTCTGCTACAATGTAGCAAAAGCGGGACAAAATGTAGCAAAAGCGGAACAAATGTAGCAAAAGCGGGATTTTGAATCTAAAAAGAGGACACGTGTTTGGCTGGGGACCCGGGGGATGAAAACCAGAAATCCCCCGGGGGACGCCTAGCACTGTCCGAAGGCAAAAGGGAAAGTCGACCGGAGGAAAAAGAATGTAAGAAAGGATCCTCCCCATCGGAGACGGGGACTAGCCGTGTGAGATAGTGAGGGATCACGTACTGGTTCAGGTTCAGAGTTCACACGCACTCTCGTACACACCAGGATCCTCTGTATGTAACCCTCTCAGTACGTACTACGGGTGATACCGATACGTTGCCGTCTTCTACAACTCACGGACAAAATGTGTGCAATATAGTACTACCGTCCGATCCATATTAGTTGATTTGCATTTGGCAAAATTTAAACGAATCTCAACACTATTTAGTATATAGATTCATTTAAATTTTTAATAAATCCAAATCAACTAATATGAACCGGAGGGAGTACTATCAACAAGGCACGATTTTTGGCTGAAAAAATATCTTGATTGACGTGTAGTAGCACATTGCGAGATTCATTTACATCTGTCTTATACAGCTGTTTATCTGGAATACTCACATGGCTACTACTAGCAAGGATTAAATATGACGTCATTATATCTTTCTAGTGTATGCTGAAAAGTACTTTATGGTTTGCTAAAATTGATAAACCACGATAGCTGTATTATAGATGACGTCAAACGAGGAAACGAACTAATTAAATAGAATTCAGTGCTCATTACTTGTTTCCTCACTCGCACACACGTTTCTTTGCATGATCAGGGCAACACACACCCATGTTCTGCACGAGCTGCTGCATCAAGATTAGGCTGGTTCTAGTGAGAGTATCATAATACTCGTATCATGCATATGATACTAGTGTATGATACTATGTCTCTAGTGCATTGTATCATGTAGTAGTATCATAGTAGTAATATATTTATTGATTGTAGAATCTCTATGTAAAATGTATGTACAAGATTTATTTGTCATTATGTTCTAGTTTTACGTGCTATGATACGGTATCTACCTATGATACACTAACCACCTCTCTCTTCATTAATTATGACGCCACATCAGATTTTTGCCAAGCTGGCATGCATGATACACCTTATGATACTAGCACTTAGGCTGGTCCTAGTGGGAGTATCATAATACTAGTATCATGCATATAATACTAGTGTATGATACTATGTCTCTAGTGCATTGTATCATATAGTAGTATCATAGTAGTGATATATTTATTGATTTGTAGAATCTCTATTAAAATGTGTGTACAAGATTTACTTGCCATTATGATTTCTAGCTTTACGTGTTATGATACGGTATCTACCTATGATACACTAACCACCTCTCACTTCATTAATTATGACGCCACATCAGATTTTTGCCAAATTGGCATGCATGATACACCTTATGATACTAGCACTAGGACCAGCCTTAGCAAGGCTCCTACTCTTTGCTTGGTTTATTGAAGAGGATGAAATAATGATTAGCTGATTGGGCACGGATGATGCATGTGGCCCGCGTACAAGCAGCCATTTTCGAACATAATTCATGGGAGAATGCTGTACAAAACCCAAAGATCAGGGTGGCACCATCAACTCTACCCATGTGAGCTCCTAGTAACTTTTAATTCTCCCAATTGTAAGCAAATTAACTTTCATCTAATTGATATTGAGCTTGCTTTTTTTGGGTCCATGCATGGTGACCATTCGATCTATAAAGCAATACATTAGTCCATATGATTTTAAAAAAAACAAACACTTGATGAAAAAGACATACACACCGCTATATTAATAGCAACCATGTGAGACCGCTACTAGACCAAACAACAGAATAGACACAACACGAAACACGATGTTTGGGCAGCAGCACACACACTCTCAAACGAAAACAAAGAAATGGAGACGAATGTGGATCAACTAAACGTCGGTAACCCGTAACCGTTGCGCCCTTCGGAGAATTACCACCATGCTCCTTGCCCCAACTCGTCGAGCACCAAGCAACACCCTCAAGAGGGAAAGCAACCGCTGCTTCCCGGACCAGATGGTCCTAGGGTGTACCCCGTCACACAGAGGGAGGTGGAAGAAGGGAGGCACCGCGTCGGTGTCGAGCAAGCCGACAAGGATTTCTTCCGAGAACTCTATCCACAACCCTCAGACGAGCCATTACACAGGAGTCCCGCGAGGACGAGGCCTCGCCACCACCAAAACTTTCCGTCCACGAGCATGCGCCACCACGGTCACGAAGCTACCATCGTCAGCTCATTATACTTGAAGAGGATGAAAGGATGATTAGCTGATTGGGCACGGATGATGCATGTGGCCCGCGTACAAGCAGCCATTTTCGAACATAATTCATGGGAGCATGCCGTACAAAACCCAAAGAACAGGGTGGCGCTATATCAACTCTACCCATGTGAGCTCCTAGTCAGTTTTAATTCTCCCAATTGTAAGCAAATTAACTTTCATTTAATTGATATTGAGCTTCCTTGTTTTTTCCTCTTCAAAGTATTTTGGTCCATGCATATGGTGACCATTGGATCCATAAGCAACAATATTCAACAGTCCATATATATGATTTTCAAAAACAAACACTTCACGAAAAAGGCATACACACCCCTATATTAATAGCAACCATGTGAGACCGCTACTAGATCAGACAACACAACGCCCAAAAATATAGATACGACACGGAACATGATGTTGGGGCAGCGGCACACACATGCCTAAATGAAAACAAAGAAAAACAAAAAGGAATGGAAACGAAGGTGGATCAACTAAACGCTGGTAACCCGCAACCGCTGCGCCCTCCGGAGAATTACCACCATGCTCCTTGCCCCAACTCGTCGAGCACCAAGCAACACCCTTAAGAGGGAAAGCAACCGCTGCTTCCCGGACCAGATGGTACTAGGGTTTCCCCCGACACACATATGGAGGTGGAAGAAGGGAGGCACCGCATCGATGTCGGGCAAGCCGACAAGGATTTCTCCCGGGAACCCTATCCACAACCCTCAGACGAGTCGTTGCACAGGAGCCCCGCGAGGAAGAGGCCTCGCTACCACCAAAACTTGCCCTCCACGAGCATGCGCCACCACGGTCATGAAGCTACCATCGTCATCTCACCAAGATATCCGTCGCGAGGTCTACAAAGCAACGGTGAAAAGTAGCTAGAATCGGGTCAGCAGAACCGCGTTCGCGCGGGAGGGAACTACCTCCACCGCCTGGGCGGTAGTTGACCGGACGCGACCGCAGACACCCTAGTCCCAGTTAGATCCAGCCGGGTCAAGCGGACCCTTGAAACCCCCGCGGGGGCACACTAGTCCCAAAAGGATCCGATAGGGCCCATATGAGCCCGCAAAGTCTGTCGCCACACAACAATAAGCCTGATTGCAGCGGTCGATGGATTCCTGCACGAGCTACCCTGCTGCTGTCCGTAGATCAAGCAGAGGGCAGGGCCCGCCAGCCTGCCCCAGACTCAGATGGAGCCCAAGCAGGCCCGAACCTGGGGATTGGCAGGAGGGGCGGCCGCCCTGGGCCCCAAAAAATCAGGGTCCCCTCTGAGCTACATTTTATGTATAGTAAACTGAATATTCCAACGTTGTTTCCAGTATGGTATAGAAGAAAGTCACTACTAAAAACAAAGTCCTGGCCGTAGCAGTACACGGAGAGGAGCTGATGGTGTTGGAATTATGCCCTAGAGGCAATAATAAAGATGTTATTATTATAATTCTTGTTCATGATAATGTTTATATTCCATGCTAGAATTGTATTAAGAGGAAACTTTAATACTTGTGTGGTTTGTGAACAACACCGTGTCCCTAGTACGCCTCTATGGACTAGCTCATTGATCAATGATGGTTAAGGTTTCCTAACCATAGACATGAGTTGTCAATTGATAATGAGATCATATCATTGGGAGAATGATATGATGGATGACAAACTAAGCGAAGCAATTAGATCGTGTCATCGTGTTCGTCTTTGCGAAGCTTTTCTTATGTCAAATATTGTATTCCTTAGACCATGAGATAATACAACTCCCGGTATCGGAAGAAAGCTTTGAGGTCATCAAACGTCATCCTATGAGAGGGTGATCATAAAGGTGTCTCTCGGTGATCGGAAAGTATCTCATTGGGTTGTATGTATCGAGATGGGATTTGTCCCTCCCAAGTCGGAGAGATATACTTGGCCCACTCGGAATCGATATCAACACCGCTTGCAAGCATGTGGTTAAGGAGTTAATCACAAAGTGATATCGGATTACGAGCAGTAAAGTACTTGCCGTAAACGAGATTGAACTAGGTATGGCGATGCAACGATCGAATCTCGGGCAAGTAAAATATCGCGAGATGAAGGGAATATATATGGGATTGATTGAATCCTGGCATCGTGGTTCATCCGATATGATCATCGATGAATGTGGGAGTCAATATGGGTGCCTGCAGACCATTGTTGATTATTGATAGAAGATCATGTCCGCATATTCTCGAACCCGCAGGTCACACTTAACGTATCTCGATGCTAGGATAGATTGGATAATTGGTTTATGAATTTTTGTTCGGAGTCTCGGATGGGATCCGGGATATCACGAGAGGTTCCGGAATGGTCCGGAGAATAAGATTCATATAAGGCAATGCAGTTTTTGGAGTTCGGAATTGTTCCGGGTTAATCGGTATTGTACCGGAAGCTTCTAGAACCTTCCGGAAGGGGACCAACGTGGCCCCACCTTCCGGGAGGGGGCATGGGCCTATGAGGGAGTGTCCTGGCCGCTTTGGGCTAGGGGCACAAGGACCCATAGGGCCCAGCCGATCCTATAGAGTTTAAACTCGTTTAAACTAGAGATAGGGTTTCTAGAAGGGGGAGAGTCCTTGCCCCCCACTTCTCCCTCCCTCGGCCGCCGGCCCAAGGCTTGGAGGAGGGGCAAGGGCTGGCCGCCCCCCCTCTATATATAGAGGTCTGGTGCGCCCCCTCCCCCCTACACCTTGCCTCCAAACCATAGTTGCCCTGCTGCCCTTCCTCTCTCCCTCCCGACTGTTTGTAGGCGAAGCCCTGCTGCAGAAATTCTCCACCATATACACCACGCCGTCGTGTTGTAGATCCAATCTATCTCTCCACCATACTTGCTGGTCCAAGGAAGGAGAAGACGTCGAGGTGCTGCACGTGTGCATCTCACGGAGGCACCGCCACTTTGTTGGGATTCGTAGCATGGAAAACAAAAATTTTCTATCGCATACAAACAAACAAGCCAAGATCTATCTACTAGATTGTAGCAACGAGTCGATGGTATAACTTACCCTCGAAGATTCCAAAGCGTTTAACGAGAGCGGATTCTCGTGGGTGATGTAGTCGTACTCTTTCCGATCTCAAGATCGTGTAGACGATCCTTCCGGCGCCACGTTAAGCGCGCTCCTGATCGGTCACACGTTCGGTTTTCGACGAAGACCTTCCTCTCCTTGTTCCAGCGAGCGGAGGTTGTAGCACTCTCCTCGCGATTCCGGCAAAGTGGCGTGCAGGAAGTAGAGGAAATCAGGCAGGCCTTAAGCTTGGTGCAGTATGGTGGAGCTTATGAGAGAGGCTATTAGTGGTCTAGTAATTAGACACAACAATTAGAAGGCTCTAAACCAATTAGAAGACTCTAAACCTGGCTAAAGCAATTAGAAGCTCTAAACCAAAACGGCTCTAAACCGGAGATTTAGAGGTAGAAAGTTGTGTGTCTAGGAGGAGCCCGCCTCCTTATATAGGTGGAGGGGCCTTGGCGCCAGGAGGAGGAGTCCCTCCCCAACTCGGCCTAGGGCTGGGCGCCCGGAGGAGTCCAACTCCTCCTCCGGGTTGGTTCCAACTCCTCGCTTGTTTCCCACAGTTTCTGTTTCCCACAGTTTCTGTTTTAGCCGCTTGACTTTCAAACTGCAATTTGACTTTCATGTTTTGGAACAGCAAGAACACTTAGTACATGATGCAATCATTCCAATATGTAATGACACATTCATGTACCCCTCCCCCGAGTGCTTGGGACAATCCGAACCTTCTAGAACATTCCGATGAAAACACCTAATCATTCCCGAACTCCGAAACGGGACTTTCCTTATATGAATCTTATTCTCCGGACTATTCCGGTTCACCTCGTGATATCCCGGATCCCATCCGAGACTCCGAACAACATTCGGTCTCTTTCTCATAATACCATAACTACTCAAACAACGTCGAATCCTTAAGTGTGTCTCCCTACGGTTCGTGAATTATGCGGACATGATCGAGACACTTCTCTGAACAATAACCAATAGAGGAATCTGGAAATTCATATGGCTCCCACATATTTCTACGATTACTTTGCGACCGAATGAACCACTTACATACGATACCAATTTCCTTTTGTCTCATGATAGTTTACTTATCCGAGGTTATGATCGTCGGTATCTCTGCATACCTAGTTCAACCTCATTACCGATAAGTACTCTTTCTCGTTCGTGATATGTGATCCCTTGTGACCAAGTCACATGCTTGCAAGCCAATTGGATGACATTCCACCGAGAGGGCCCGAGTATATCTATCCGTCATATGGATGGACAAATCCCACTCTTGATCCATGTGTTTCAACCAATACTTTCCGAACACTTAATGCCACCTTTATAGCCACCCTGTTACGGTGTGGTGTTTGATGTCATCAAAGCATCCATCCGGTAAAGGTGATATGCATGATCTCATGGTCGAAGGAATTAGGTTACTATGTATCGTAAAGCATATAGCAATTGAACTATTGAAATGACTTGATCTTTATGCTACGCTTATCTATAGGAGTATGTCCACCATATCATTCTCCTAACGATATGATCTTGTTGTTGATAACATCTCAATGTTCATGATAGGGAAACCACAATCATTAATCAACCAACAAGCTAGTGAAGTATAGAGGCTATACTAGGGACTTCAAATTAAGTTTACAAATCACACAAGTATTAATGGTTTCCTTGTTAATACTATTATAGCATGAATGTAAACATTTATCATAAACACAAAGATATAATAATAACTACATTTATTATTGCCTCTAGGGCATATCTCCAACACACTTGTGGTGCTAGATCGGATCGGATCGCGAGGAGGAGAAGCGAGTACGACTACATCACCCACGCCCGATTTAACGAGCGTTCATTGCGAATCTTCAAGGGTATGAAGATCTAATCCAATCTCTCGTTGATTGCATCTCCTAGATTAGATCTTGGCTTTCCTCTGCTCGCATCCGTAAATTTTTTGATTTACAATGCCGAAACCCTTCAAAGGGTATCGAGCTAGATCTATGCGTAGATGTGTTTCACGAGTAGAACGCAACATGGTTGTTGCGGGCGTTGATGTTTTGTTGCAAGCCTCTTGTTTGTGTTCTTCTTATGACGAGATAGTGAGATTGAAGCGGTCCAGCCAACCTTACGCGACGTCGTTCAGGAGACCGGCTCCGCACTTGACGTGTGGCTTGTTCCACACATGCGGCTGGTGGATGCCGTTTTCTCACTATAGTTGTCATAGGATTAACACCGGAGTTTGGCAACCATAATATCACCGTTGTGGCTTTCCGTAGGTAAGAATCGTTCTGAGCATCTACTCCCATAAGCCACGTAAAACATGCAACAACAAAGTAGAGGCGTCTAACTTGTTTTTGCAGGGAGTGTTTTCTGTGATATGGTATGGCCCAAGATGTGATGTGTATATTGTATGCGATGATCATGTTTTGTAATGTTTCACGACTTGCATGTCGATGAGTACACAACCGGCAGGAGCCATATGGTTGTCTTTATAATTGTGTATGACCTGCGAGTCAACTTCTTATATGCCATGTAATAGATTTACTTTATCGCTAAGTGGTTAGCAATAGTTGTAGTTGCTATTCGTGGTGGAGGCAATCATGGTGGAGTGATGGAGATCATGCCGGAACGCACAAGATGGAGATCATTGCGCGAAGATTGGCTATACCATGTCACATAAAGTTATATGCATGTGATGTTTATCCTTTTGTGTATCTTATTATGCTTAGATCGCGACGGTAGCATTATAAGATGATTCCTCACTTAAAGATCAAGATAAAAACTGTGTTCTCCCCAAGTATGCACCGTTGCGAAAGTTTGTCGTGTCCAAGCATCACGTGATGATCGGGTGCTATAGACTCTACGCTCACATACAACGGGTGCAAGCCAGTTTTGCACACGCGGAAATACTTGGGTCTAGCTTGACGAGCCTAGCATGTACAGACATGGCCTCGGAACACAAGAACCGAAAGGTTAAGCATGAGTCATATGAATGATATGATCGACACTTTGTTGTCCACCATTGAAACCACATCTCTTCTCGTGATGATCGGATTAGGTGTGGTGAATTTGGATCGTGTTCACTGAACAACTTGAGGGATGTTGAATTTAGTGGGAGTTCATCTAGTAATTTGATTAAGTTGAACTATTTATCATGAACATAGTCTAAATTGTACTTGCAAATACTGTAGATCACATGGCCAAATCCAACTTCAACTTCAACGTTTTTGCTGAGAAGGAAAAGCTTAGAAACAATGGGTCTAACTTTACCAATTGGTTCCGCAATCTAAGAATCATTCTGTCTGGCGAACAAAAGGACTATGTCCTTGGGAAAGCGTTAGGTGACCCCCCTGCTGCAACTGCGCCGGCTGATGAGAAAGCTGTGTATCAGTCGCGCAAAGATGATTATGGTGTGATTAAGAGCACCATGTTGTTTGCTATGGAACCGGAGCTTCAAAATCGTTTTGAAGAGTATCCCGGGCCCTTTGAGATTCTCGAGGAGCTAAAAACTATGTTTCAGACTCAGGCCCGTTCTGAGAGATATGAGATCTCCGAGAAGTTCTTTAACTGCAAGATGGAGGAAGGGAGTTCCGTTAGTGAGCACGCCATAAAGATGTCGGGCTACACTCAACGCCTTGAGCAACTGGAATGCACGATTCCAGAGGATCTCAAGATTGACAGGGTTCTGCAATCACTCCCTCCCAGCTACAAAAGTTTTGTAGTGACTCATAATCAGATTGGCTCCACCGATATGATCACCGAGCTCTTCGCAAAGTCAAGGTCATGGAGGTGGACATCAAGAAGGATAATCATGTGTTGATGGTCAACAAGCCCTCCTTTAAGAAAGGTAAGGAGCAAAGAAGCCCTTCAAGAAGGGCGGCAAGCGCAATGCTCTGCCGAGAAGAAGCTCAAGTCTGGTCCTAAGCCGGACCTTCGAGTGCTTCTATTGCAAGGACAAGGGTCACTAGAAGGCGAATCGTCCAAGTACTTAGCGGACAAGAAAGCTGGCACCATCAAAGGTATATTTGATATACATGTTATTGATGTTTTCCTTACTAGCCCTCCTTGTAGTGCCGGGTATTTGATACGGTTCGGTTGCTAATATTTGTAACTCAAGCAGAGCTACGGAATGAGGCGGCTTGCGAGGGATGAGGTGACGATGCGCGTTGGCAACGGATCAAGAGTTGATGTGATGGCCGTCGGCACGCTCTCCTTAGTTTTACCTTCGGGATTAGTTTTAAACCTTAATAAATGTTATTATGTGCCTGCGTTGAGCATGAACATTATTTCTGGATCATGTTTATTGCAAGACGGTTATTCATTTAAATCGGAGAATAATGGTTGTTATATTTATATGAGTAACATCTTTTATGGTCATGCACCTCTTGTGAATGGTTTATTTCTTCTAAATCTCGAAAGGGATGATACACACATCCATAACATTGAGGCTAAGAGATGCAAAGTAGATATTGATAATACTACTTATTTGTGGCACTGTCGTCTAGGTCATATTGGTGTAAAGCGCATGAAGAAACTCCATTCTGATGGACTTTTGGAGTCTCTTGATTTTGAATCATTTGACACATGCGAACCATGCCTCATGGGCAACATGATCAAAACCCCGTTCTCCGGAATGATGGAGCGAGCAACGGACTTGTTGGAAATCATACATACCGATGTATGCGGACCGATGAGTATTTCGACGCGCGATGGATATCGCTATTTCCTCACTTTTACCGATGACTTAAGTAGATATGGGTATATCTATTTAATGAAACATAAATCTGAAACATTTGAAAAGTTCAAGGAATTTCAAAATGAAGTGGAGAACCATCGTAACAGAAAGATTAAGTTTCTACGATCCGATCGTGGAGGTGAATATTTGAGTTATGATTTTCTCACGCATCTTAAAGCAAGTGGAATCGTTTCACAACTCACGCCACCCGTAACACCACTGCGCAATGGTGTGTCTGAACGCCGGAATCGAACCCTATTAGATATGGTCCGATCAATGATGTCTCTTACTGATTTGCCGTTATCATTTTGGGGTTATGCATTAGAAACCGCTGCATTCACTTTAAATAGGGCACCATCTAAATCTGTTGAGACGACACCGTATGAACTGTGGTTTGGTGCTAAACCTAAGTTGTCGTTTCTTAAAGTATGGGGATGCGAAGCTTACGTCAAGAAGTTGATGCCGGACAAGCTCGAACCCAAAGCGGAGAAATGTGTCTTCATAGGATACCCTAAGGAAACTATTGGGTATACCTTCTATCACAGAACCGAAGGCAAAGTGTTTGTCGCAAAGAACGGTTCCTTTCTTGAGAAGGAGTTTCTCTCGAAAGAAGTGACTGGGAGGAAAGTAGAGCTTGACGAGGTTATTGAACCTTCTCTTGAATTGGAGAGCAGCGCAACACCTGAAATTGTTCCAGTGCCGCCTGCACCAACAATAGAGGAAGCTAATGACAAGGATCATGAAGCTTCAGGCGATGCTGCTACTGAACATCGCAGGTCGACAAGGTCGCGTGCCCCTCCTGAGTGGTACGGCAATCCTGTCTTGACTGTCTTGTTAGTAGAAGACAGTGAACCTACGAACTATGAGGAAGCGATGATGAGCCCAGACTCTGAGAAATGGCTAGAAGCCATGAAATCCGAATTGGGATCCATGAGCGAAAACCAAGTATGGACTTTGGTGGACCCTCCTAGCGACCGAAAGGCCGTTGAGTGCAAATGGATCTTCAAGAAGAAAACGGACCCGTATGGTAATGTTACCGTCTATAAAGCACTGCTTGTCGCAAAAGGTTTCGACAAGTTCAAGGTGTTGACTACGATGAGACTTTCTCTCCCGTAGTGATGTTTAAGTCCATTCGGATTTTATTAGCAATTGCTGCGTTTCATGATTATGAAATATGGCAGATGGATGTCAAGACTGCGTTCCTCAATGGCAACATTGATGAAGAGTTGTATATGATGCAACCCGAAGGTTTTGTCGATCCTAAGGATGCTGATAAAGTATGCAAACTTCAGCGTTCCATTTATGGACTGAAGCAAGCATCTCGGAGTTGGAACCTTCGTTTTGATCAAGTGATCAAGAGCTTTGGATTTGTTCCAAATTGCTACGAAGCTTGCATCTACAAGAAAGTGAGTGGGAGCTCGGTGACGTTTACGGTACTATATGTGGATGACATATTGATTATCGGAAATGACATCAACATGCTTAACGATGTGAAGAGTTATTTGAACAAGTGTTTTTCAATGAAAGACCTAGGTGAAGCTGCTTATATATTGGGCATCAAAATCTATAGAGATAGACATAGACGCTGATAGCTTTAAGCGGTACATACCTAGACAAAGTTCGAAAAGGTTCGTAATGGATAAGGCAAAGAAAGGTTCAAAGGCCTATGTTGTCGGTAAGATATTGAGAAAGGCTCGGTGTCCACTACGGTAAATGATAGGAAGCTATGAGCAAAGTGCCTTATGCCTCGGCCATAGGTTCGATCATGTATGCCATCTTGTGTACTAGACGGATGTGTCCAATGCTCTTAGTTTGTGACGAAAAGATATCGAGTGATCCAGAGTGGAACATCGACAGCCGTGAAGAACATCCTAAAGTACCTAAATAGGACTAAAGAAATGTTCTTAGTCTATGGGGGTGATGAACAGCTTGTCGTAAAAGGTTACGTCGACGCTAGTTTTGACACCGACAAGGATGATTCCAAATCTCAGACAGGATACATTTATATTTTGAATGGAGAAGCTGTGAGCTGGAGAAGCTGCAAGCAAAGCGTGATCGCAGGATCTACAGTAGAAGCGGAATACATGGCTGCTGCAGAAGCGTCAAGTGAAGGAGTTTGGATCAGGAACTTCATCACTGAGCTTGGCATGGTTCCAAGTGCATTGGACCCACTGGAGATATTGTGTGACAACACTGGCGCCATAGCACTCGCTAAGGAACCAAGATATCATCCAAAGACCAAGCATATCAACCGCAAGTTTCATATAATCCGAGATTATATAGCAGATGGAGATCTGAAGATTAGAGAGTACATACAGATCTGAATGTCGCAGATCCGTTGAATAAACCTCTTCCGCGTGCAAAACATGATCAGCACCTCAGTGCCATGGGTGTGAGATTGTTGCCAAATGTAAACTAGATTATTGACTCTAGTGCAAGTGGGAGACTGTTGGAATTATGCCCTAGAGGCAATAATAAAGATGTTATTATTATAATTCTTGTTCATGATAATGTTTATATTCCATGCTAGAATTGTATTAAGCGGAAACTTTAATACTTGTGTGGTTTGTGAACAACACCGTGTCCCTAGTACGCCTCTATGGACTAGCTCATTGATCAATGATGGTTAAGGTTTCCTAACCATAGACATGAGTTGTCAATTGATAATGAGATCATATCATTGGGAGAATGATATGATGGACAGACCCAAAATAAGCGAAGCAATTAGATCGTGTCATCGTGTTCGTCTTTGCGAAGCTTTTCTTATGTCAAATATTGTATTCCTTAGACCATGAGATAATACAACTCCCTGGTATCGGAAGAAAGCTTTGATGTCATCAAACGTCATCCTATGAGAGGGTGATCATAAAGGTGTCTCTCAGGTGATCGGAAAGTATCTGTTGGGTTGTATGTATCGAGATGGGATTTGTCCCTCCCAAGTCGGAGAGATATACTTCGGGCCCACTCGGTAATCGATATCAACACCGCTTGCAAGCATGTGGTTAAGGAGTTAATCACAAAGTGATATCGGATTACGGAACGAGTAAAGTACTTGCCGTAAACGAGATTGAACTAGGTATGACCAGTGCAAGCGATCGAATCTCGGGCAAGTAAAATATCGCGAGATGAAGGGAATATATATATGGGATTGATTGAATCCGGCATCGTGGTTCATCCGATATGATCATCGATGAATGTGTGGAGTCAATATGGGTGCCTGCACTTCCGTTGATTATTGATAGAAGATCATGTCGCATATTCTCGAACCCGCAGGTCACACACTTAACGATCTCGACGCTAGGATAGATTGGATAATTGGTTTATGAATTTTTGTTCGAGTCTCGGATGGGATCCGGGATATCACGAGAGGTTCGAATGGTCCGGAGAATAAGATTCATATAAGGCAATGCAGTTTTGGAGTTCGAATTGTTCCGGTTAATCGGTATTGTACCGGAAGCTTCTAGAACCTTCGGAAGGGGACCAACGTGGCCCCACCTTCCGGGAGGGCATGGGCCTATGAGGGAGTGTCCTGGCCGCTTTGGGCCAGGGCACAAGGCCCATAGGGCCCAGCCGATCCTATAGAGTTTAAACTCGTTTAAACTAGAGATAGTGTTTCTAGAAGGGAGAGTCCTTGCCCCCACTTCCTCCCTTGGCCGGCCCAAGGCTTGGAGGAGGAGGGGCAGGGCCGCCCCTCTATATATAGAGGATGGTGCGCCTCCCCTACACCTTGCCTCCAAACCCTAGTTGCCTGCCCGCCCTTCCTCCCTCCCGACTGTTTGTAGGCGAAGCCTGCTGAAAATCTCCACCATATACACCACGCCGTCGTGTTGTAGATCCAATCTATCTCTCCACCATACTTGCTGGTCCAAGGAAGGAGGAGACGCCGAGGTCTGCGTGTGCATCTCACGAGGCACCGCCACTTGTGGTGCTAGATCGGATCGGATCGCGAGGAGGAGAAGCGAGTGACTACATCACCCACGTTCGACGAACGTTCATTGCGAATCTTCAAGGGTATGAAGATCTAATCCAATCTCTCTCGTTGATTGCATCTCCTAGATTAGATCTTGGCTTTCCCTCTGTTCGCATCCGTAGAAAATTTTGATTTACTATGCCGCGAAACCCTTCAGATGGAGTATTAGGGCCTCCACGATTCTGGTTTTGTACCTGTTTGCAGATCCTGAGTTAGTCCCGATTGGAAATATAGATTCACCTCAGCCTCTCCTCTCGTCTTGCGCACGTCATTGCCTTTACCGCTCTCCGCTCCGATGAATCGCTGATTCATCCAGTCCAATCGCCTAAGACGGCCACCCGATAGGCAATCTTAAAATAACTGAACTAGGTATGTTTATCGATGAATCTTGTTGTTCTCAAGTTCTCCGGTACATGTACATGCTACAGTTAAGTTATCTTATGCCTCTATGCCCAAATTTCGATTCTTAATTAATATTTATTTCGGCGTGGTTGATACGTTCCGAAACGTATCTATAATTTTTGATGATTCATGCTTGTTTTGTATCTAATTTGCTTTGCTTTGTCTTTACTTTGAGGTATTTTTATATCTTTTCTAGAACTAACCTATTAACAAGTTGCCACAGTGCCAGTTGCTTGTTTTCTTCTGTTTTTGGTTCCAGAAAGGCAGAAAATCAATATTCTCGGAATTGGACGGGACAAAAGCCAAAGTTATTATTTTTCCCGGAGCAACACGGAACCACGAAGCAGAGCCGGAGGGGGGCCACAGGGTGTCCGCACCTCCTAGGCGCGGGCAAGCCCTGGAGGCGCCTGGAGGGGGTGTGGGCCCCCTGGACCCCCACCGACCTTGATTCCTGTGCCTATATGAAGTCTTCGACCCAAAAACCCTAGCCGAGCCAGAAGAAATCCACGAAAACCTTCGTAGCGCCGCCGCCACCGAAAGGGAGATTTGGGGGACAGAAACTCTCTGTTACGACACCCTGCCGGGACGGGGAAGTACCCCCGGAGCCATCTCCATCGATCTCCATCACCATATCCATCACCGTTGCTAATGTCCATGATGATGAGGGAGTAGTTCTTCCTCGAGGCTAAGGGATCTACCGGTAGCTATGTGTCCATCTCTCTCTATGCATGATCATGTTGTGCTCATGAGCTTTGTAATCAAGTAGATCTACCTTGGTACTCAAGTGCTTCATTAGATCTCTGCTCTCCCCATGTGTGAAAGTGACAGCGTGCACGCCATGGTGGCACTTAGGTTTGAGTCTACATAAATGCTCTTTGTGCTTTAATAGATCTATGCTTTTCCCCACGTGTGTGAAAGTGACAAGGTGTATACCGTGTGTGGCACTTTGGTTGAATATTTGTTATGAGTTATATTTGGAGTTGGATGTCTATATGAAATTGTGGTGTTTGTTGGAACCATCTAGCACTCAAGGTCACAGTGTGGGGTTATCTAGATTGGGGAAGGCCTTACCGTGGATTAGAGTGTCCAACAGGAGAGTAGTTAAGAGTAGTATCATGAAGAGAGGATATTTATATGAGAGAGTGTTCACTAGTGAAACTATGATCCCTAGGCCTTGCTTCTAAGCATTGAAACACCTTTTGCTTCTAGATCTATTGCATGTTTGCTTGCTTTAGTCTGTACCTCACCTTCAAGCTCTTTTCTGGCACTCACACACGTTCTCCCACTTCAACAACAAGTCAGAAGCTATTTTCTAGCACCGTTACCACTTGTATTTCACTATCTCTTCGCCGAACTAGTGCACCTATATTGGGTGTGTTGGTGCCACAAGAGACTTCTTGTATCTTGATTGTAGGGTTTCTTGAGAGGGATATCTTTGACCACTTCCTCCCTGAGTTCGATAAACCTTGGGTAATCCACTTAAGGGAAACTTGCTGCTGTTCTACAAACCTCTGCACTTGGAGGCCCAACAACTATCTACAAGAATAGAAGTGCGTAGACATCAAGCTCTTTTCTGGCGCCGTTGCCGGGGAGGTAAGGTAAAAGGTACTCACATCCTCCGGTGTGAGTGCTCAAAGTTATTTCCTTTAGATTCTGCAGTTTTGTCTTTTTGTTTCTTGTTTTCACTAGTTAGGATTAATGGAAAACAACAAAAAATTAGAGAGCTTTATAGTGTTTATCTTGAGTTAGGACATGAAGTGTTGAAGAGAAAATTAAAAAACCTATGGAACTTTATCTGCATGCTAATAGCAATGTTGTTAGTATGAATTCTTTGGACACCATTATTGCTAGTGCTATGGAAAAGTCTAAGCTTGTGGAAGCTAGTTTTGATAAAAATGATCTTTTTAGTCCCCCAAGCATAGAGGAGAAAATTTTCTTTGATGATAGTTTACCTCCAATATATGATGATTACAATGATGAATATGATATTTTCAGTCCACCTACTATTGAGGAGGAAATTAATTGTGATTACAATCTGCCTCCTATATTTGATGATTATGGTGATGAGAATAGTGATGATAGCTATTTTGTTGAATTTGCTCCCACTATGATTAATAAGGATGACTATGCTTATGTGGAGAGTGATAATCATTTTATGCATGTGGCTCATGATAAGAATGTTTTATGTGATAGTTATATTGTTAATTTTGTTAATGTTGCTACTGAAAATTATTATGAGAGAGGGAAACAAGGTTTTATGCTTCTAAAAAATATTAAGTTTCCCCTCTATGTGCTGAAAGTTTTGAAGTTGCTCTTGTTTTGCTTTTCTATGCTTGTTGCTTTGTGCTTTCATGACTTGTTTCTTTACAAGGTTCCTATGCATAGGAAGTGGGTTATAATTAAATGTGTTTTGAATTTGCTTCTTGATGTTCTCTTTTATTTAATTCATATTTCTTATGTGAGCATCTTCTCAAGCTATAACGCCTAACTTAAAGGCATTAAAGAAAAGTACTTGTTGGGAGATAACACAAGAGTTTTCTTGAGTCTTGGAAGTTATTACTTAAGTAATGACCTCTTCTTATCCTTTTTGTTTGCTTTTTGTGCCAAGAATAACCTCTAATGAGAGGGAAGTAAGATGTGGGGAGTTGCTGTCCCAAAATAGATTTCTGTCCTCCACCATAAAAATTCGTGAGGAGTCTCTGTAACTCAGATTGAGCTAAATATTTACGAATAAATCCCCCAGTATGTTAGCTAACTTTTGTTAGTTCAACAATTTTTTATTTGAGCAACATAAGGTCTTCGAAAAATCGGTTTCTACCTGCTGGTCTGTTTTGACAGATTTCTGCCATTATTTGCATTTGCTTCTTATTGATTCCTTTTTGAGTTCTCTTTAGGTAAATTGAGATTTTTTAAGGAGTTACTACAGTAGCTTGTCTTTTTAGTGAAAAACCTTACTGTTCCAAAGCTTTTCCATAGGTCTAATATCTTTTGAATACACTAGTGTTGCTAATGAAGATTGTGTGAAGTTTTGTATGAAGAAAAATTTCAGGTGTAAAGAGAGAATGATGTAATGAGATGAAGAATTGACAAAATATCAATCTTGGGGATGCCACCCCGGTGTCACCCCAAGAAATATCCAAGAGGTACAAGCGTCAAAGCTTGGGGATGCCCAAGGCATCCCCTTCTTCATCAATAAAAAGCTCAGGTCTCTCTAGACACTTCGTTTTTATTGTTTCATGCATTGTTGTGTTGTTCTTGGAGCGTCTTAGTTTTCGTTTTTGGTTTTCGTTTGCTTGAGTAAGTTGGTTGGTTACACCACACTTCTTTTGGAGAGAGACACACTCTGTTTCCATTGCCTAGAACACTCTAGTTTTCACTCTTATTGTTTTGTGAGTGTTCACTTTTGCTAGCACTGCGTTTAACCTTAGTTTTCTTGTGCTTTTGGCTTAGAACTTTTTAGTTCTTATTTGTGGATTTGTGAAACAAGCTCACCGATCTTTATTGATTATTATATTTGTGAGTTGTTTCAAATAAATTGTTTAGTGTTGGAAAAGAGTAGAAAGTTTCATGCTTATAGTGGTACAAAAGAGAGCTTGTTTTGACTGTGGCTTAGACTTTATCATGTCATGCTAGATCTTGTTTTGACCGTATGCTTAGTGATTATTGCTGTAGCATGACTTCTTCCAAATAATTAGGATTGCTTAATGTGCCTTGAAGAAATCATGCGTTGTTTTAGCATATAAAAGCATAGTATTGCGGTATTCTCCTTTGATGCTTTGTTTGGGTTGACTTGGCACATGCTCATACCATGTTATGACTATGAACAAGTCACCATAGCCTCTATGATCATTTAGTCCTGACTTATAGTACCACTCTATGCTTTGATTAGTAATGTTTTGCCACTCTGCATGATTATGACCATTATTGCTCTCTTAGTTGGTTGCTCCGAGTCTTTTGCTAGCCTCCACTTGTATGAGTAAGCTCTACTCATGCTTCCAACTCCCAAGAAACCAAATTATTCCAAAGTTTCCACTATAAACTCCTATGCATGGTGTGTTACACCATTCCAAGTATATTCCTGTTTTCAACTATCTTCCAATTAAAAACTATTTTGTGATGTGAAAACTTAGTGATTAAAGCCCTCACGAACTTGATGGCACACTTTATATTCTTTGCCCCTAATAAAATTGAACCATTGTAACAACTTTGTTGTATATGATTGCACTTATAAGTTGGAATTAGCAGAACTGTGCTGTCATGGGGAACTTTTTGAATATTGCACTTGTACTCTGTACTCAGTTGATATCATGCTCTTTTGTCTATGGATGTCACCAGTGTGAAATAAAGAGGGAACTTGTTAGGTCCATGGAGTTTGTATCCTTTGTTAGAGAAACGCTTGGGCCGCTAGCCTAAGCTATGCCTAATCATGGTGGAAACTTGCAACATCACCATAGTGAGCTATCTATGAAGCATCCTCAATAAAAACCTATGCATATGGTAAATAAAAAGATTGCTGAGATGCTTATTGTCTGCTTGCCTTATCATTTTGGTTATGGGAAAGCTCCTGTACCATGTGCAAGCGGTATCCCGTTGGCGGTTCTCAATGATATGCAAATACTTACAATAACAAGAACTTACCTGGACCCAAAGTTGAGTATGCATGAGGTGTGGCCCTCATATTCAAGGGACTTGAGATTGCCAACTTATATTTCGTTAAGAATATACTCCAGCTTTTCCACTTTAACCTTAACCACTTCAAGATGCTTATGATAGGGGCAATGGGGGCTGAAAGCTAACAAGTACCATAATTTTTGAAAGCTCTTTTTGAAACTTGAAATCTCTGCTTCCTTTATAAAAGGCCTTTCTTCCACCATTATTGAGTCTCCACCTTCTACTTTTAGGCACCATTAAGAGAGCACAGTTGTCATCTGTGTGCAGTGTCCCAAAACTTATTGATTGATGCATATTGTGATATTATTTGTTCTTGTGCTATTTGTTTCTAGTCACCCTTGTGAACTTTAAAGGTGTCCTATGCATCTATATTTCTACTATATGAGGGACAAGCTAATTGCCACTATGCTATATTTTCTGTATGTGAAACAAACAAACATTTTTCAATGCATGTTATTCATGATCTTTGTTTATAGCCTTTCATGTTGCATGCATAGTTACTTTGGCTTACTGTTAGAACTCCATCTTTCCTGCACATGTTTAGAGTTCTTTGATCCCAGCTTTCAATGCTTGCAAATGGTTTGATCTTGGTTTTGATGGTGCATGTCACCTTAAAAATTATTCTTTTTATCACTTACCTACTCGAGGATCAGCAGGAGTTAAGCTTGGGGATGCTTGATACGTCGAAAACGTATCTATAATTTTTTATGCTCCATTCTTGTTTTGTATCTACTTCGCTTTGCTTTGTCTTTACTTTGAGGTGTTTTTATATCTTTTCTAGAACTAACCTATTAACAAGTTGCCACAGTGCCAGTTGCCTGTTTTCTTCTGTTTTTGGTTCCAGAAAGGCAGAAAATCAATATTCTCGGGATTGGACGGGATAAAAGCCAAAGTTATTATTTCCCCGGAGCAACACGTAACCACGAAGCAGAGCCGGAGGGGGGCCACAGGGTGTCCGCACCCCCCCTAGGCGCGGGCAAGCCCTGGAGGGGGTGTGGCCCCCTGGACCCCTACCGACCTTGATTCCTATGCCTATATGAAGCCTCCGATCCAAAAACCCTAGCCGAGCCAGAAGAAATCCACGAAAACCTCCGTAGCGCCACCGCCACCCAAAGGGAGATTCGGGGGATAGAAAGTCTCTATTCTGGCACCCTGCCGCCTGCCGGGACGGGGAAGTGCCCCCGGAGCCATCTCCATCGATCTCCATCACCATCTCTATCACCGTTGCTGATCTCCATGATGATGAGGGAGTAGTTCTTCCTCGAGGCTAAGGGCTCTACCGGTAGCTATGTGTTCATCTCTTTCTCTATGCATGATCATGTTGTGGTCATGAGCTTTGTAATCAAGTAGATCTACCTTGCTACTCAAGTGCTTCATTAGATCTCTGCTCTCCCCATGTGTGTGAAAGTGACAGCGTGCACGCCATGGTGGCACTTAGGTTTGAGTCTACATAAATACTCTTTGTGCTTTAATAGATCTATGCTTTTCCCCACGTGTGTGAAAGTGACAGCATGCATACCGTGTGTGGCACTTTGGCTAGATTGAATATTTGTTATGAGTTATATTTGGAGTTGGATGTCTCTATGAAATTGTGGTGTTTGTTGGAACCATCTAGCGCTCAAGGTGACAGTGTGGGGTTATCTAGATTGGGGAAGGCCCTACCGTGGATTAGAGTGTCTAACCGAAGAGTAGTTAAGAGTAGTATCATGAAGAGAGGATATTTATATGAGAGAGTGTTCACTAGTGAAAGTATGATCCCTAGGCCTTGTTTCTAAGCATTGAAACACCGTTTGCTTCTAGATCTGTTGCATGTTTGCTTGCTTTAGACTTTACCTCACCGTCAAGCTCCTTTCTGGCACTCACTCACGTTCTCCCACGTCAACAACAAGTCAGAAGCTATTTTCTGGCACCATTACCACTTGTATTTTACTATCTCTTCGCCGAACTAGTGCACCTATATTGGGTGTGTTGGGGACACAAGAGACTTCTTGTATCTTGATTGCAGGGTTGCTTGAGAGGGATACCTTTGACCACTTCCTCCCTGAGTTCGATAAACCTTGGGTAATCCACTTAAGGGAAACTTGCTGCTGTTCTTCAAACCTCTGCACTTGGAGGCCCAACAACTGTCTACAAGAATAGAAGTGCGTAGACATCAGTGGTCATGAAGCCTCTATCTGAGTGCTGCGAAAAGGGAGAGGAGAGAACAAGAATCTAAGCTGGTAAAATCATAGATAGGAGCCATTTATAAACTTTTTAAGAGTAACACTAGAACTTCGGAAAATCCAGGCGAGTTGGCACTAGTTTTTGGGAACGGAGGAATGTTGATCAAGAATATGAGGTCCATATGGTAGACAATGTTGACATCAATGCAAACAATAACAGTTAGAGTGGTAATGAGCACGATTCGAAACATAACTACATACATATATCAAAAACAAATCGAGACCTAAGGGGCCTAAAATTCTAGTTTCTCCCCGGCCCTCGGAATCCCAAGACCGGACCTGAGCCCAAGGGGCCCAGCTATGGGCCGATTGGGGCTGGCCCGCACAACCTCGTCGCCGCTAGGTACCTACAACGCCGCCCCACCGCCCGTCGCCGCGTCGCCATTTCCCGCCCGTCGTCGGACCACCGTTGCCCGAAGAGCACCGTCGCTGGGGAGGATGGGACCCCTATCCCACCTCCACCAACTCGGGACGGACATACCGCCGCCATCGGCGCCACCCGGGACGTGGCCGGAGGTCCCTACCGGCGGCAGCGGGGGAGGGGGGGAGGGGTGATGTAGGGGCGGTTGGACGGGAAGTGAGGGAGGAGTCCCTCCATCGCCCTGGGAGGGAGGGCGAGAGTAGGGTGGCAAGCGGGGAGGGTTAGACATTTTCACTAACCATGCTTTAATTTTGCTAGCTTTTACAGCTCCTTTTAGCTTGATTTCAGTTTTGCGTGCTGAAAAGCGGGTGCCGCTTGCAACCCTAGGCGAGAGGGACGAGAGGTTTTTTTTTCTCATCCAAAAAACAAACACTATGCGATTAAATATCTGTGGGAAATATACCGATCAAGAGACTAGAGAGGAACATCTAGTGTGAATAGCATGTGAACAACTCATGCAAAAAATGTGCTCATCGTCCCACCATGCGGAAAAAAGCTTGACCCAAGAATTCCTGCCTGGAAAAACGCTTGACTAGACGGATAGGGAAGGCCCACAAACCTCCTCCGATCCAACGGTTAATCAACGTAGAAACTTACTACGCACCTCATGGTCGATTTCAGCCAGGGGGGTCATTCATCAGTTCGAGATTCGACGGCTCCGACGACCTTCCTCGCCGGCCGCCGCGATTTATAATAGGCAAAAATAAACACATCTTATCCAACGTTACATCCCCCCTAGCTAGCTAGCCCATCTCTCAAGTGCTAGTACGTATTAACACATCGCAATCACTAGTGATGGCAATGTCCTCTCCCATCGCGAACAGAGCCATGTGAACAATGCGAGACCGATAGCATAGAGCGGCGGTGGCGCGCATCGATCACTTCCGCACCATTTCCGAATAGAAAATCTATGGCTAGAAGAAGCCACTAGGTCCGAAAGTTGGGTTAGCCTCCATTTTTTGTGGAGGCAAAGCCATAAAGACGCCTTTGCCAAAACGGGCATCGTAAATGGACAGCACACCACGACGACGCGAAAGCCAGGGTCGGGAGGGAAGATAGATTAGCGGTGACACGCCACCACTGGCTGGCTGGCTAGCTGATCGAGCTTATCATCATCATCGATCAGATGCTAATGTCGACTGATGACATGCTCGCTCGTCGGTCGTCAACAGTGACAGCCACGAGGCGTAGGCCGCTCGCTCGCGGAAAAGGGGAATGAAATCAATGGGCGCGCGCGACACCAGTTTCGGCTGCTTTCCTTGAGTTGCGATCGACAACTGGATTGGAATCGTCGCTAGATCCGAAAGACACGCTTCTACAGTTGCGATGATCAGCCATCATCTCCTCTACTATGGGTTTCCTAACGGGGGTTGTGCTAAACTGCACGTTAGCGATCTAAAGGCCTCACGCATGCCTGCCTGCCGACTCGAATTGAAGGCACATGTGACGTTGCTCCCATCCATCCATCTAAGAGGTCGATCATCTCGCCCGCCAGGGTTTGCATCTGCGTCCGCTTTCGTTGATGTAACCCAAACCCTTTTTCCCCAAGGAGGTTTGTGTGTGCAAGTAAATGTCGTCCAGGCCGGGTGATGCGATCATTAGTACTGTAGCCTTGCAATCGCACAATGGCATCATGTCGTAGCGGCTGCGCAGAAAGGAGCTCGAGTGCTTACTCGATCTCAGAGCGGCCCCATGCAAGTTGCACCCATATTATTCCGTATTTTTTCTCCTGTTGAAGTGGACGAGTTTCTGCTAGCTCGTCTTCACGTACACGTGCCTATTGACCGGTTCTTCTACAGGGATTCAGAAAATGATTAGCTAGCTCTAAAAGGTTCCAAAAAAAGAAAAAAACAAGGTAGTACATAGTTGACATGTATACTTTTACACGAGCAAGTTGGATGCATATATAATTTGAATGGGCAAATGATGATATGATCTCGACAAGTATGACAATGACATCATATACGTCCGCAATCCAAATTTCTATGTAGAAATGATAAATCAATGAAATTGTTTGTGTTCTTCTATCTGGTCCTGTGTATATGTGTAGTTTACATATATATATATATATATTTATTTATTTATTCCTAGACTTATTTCTAGACGGTATAAATATATAGACCCCACGTGTTATTTTAAATCGAGTTGGAATAAATCTTATTTTCTCCGTCTAGAAATAAGTCTTTTTTTTAGAATGGAAACAAGTCACTTGGATTTATTTAGATTCACATGTATTTATATACTAAAATACGTCTAGATACATACAAATCTAGATAAATCAAAGTCACTTATTTTCGGACATAAGGAGTACAATAAGTCTGTCTCTTGCCACATTAATACTCAAAGCCTAGTTAAGAACCAACGTGTGATTGGATGGCTAGAGGTGGTTACATCATAACCCACTAGAAGTTCAAACCCAGATTTGACACTTGTGTGTCTTATAAAAGGTAAAATATTATTTCAATGAGAGACGACATTTGTATCGACATCGAGGTGTCTGTGGTGACTTCATTAATATCAAGACCTGATCCAGTATCTCCAAGGTGTTCATAGGGGTAGGGATGCATGTACATTCATAGGGTGAGTGTATGTGTGGGTTGTGTTATGTATGTTTGTACTATGTTTCTAAAAAAGACTTCATTTTGGACCATGTTTCTTCCTTATCTTCTCCTATTCACAGATTTTGGTCTAATTCTTAGGTTATGCACATACATAATAATATATAATTAGTAAACTCACTAGCCCCTCATACCCCCTGCTTGGTTCATCTCCTCCAGGGACTTTAGGGGGAAATCCTAGATCGCGTCGTGGCCATCCTCCTTGTGGGGAAAATCCTCATGACTGTCAAATGAAGGGAGTGGCGGGGCTTAGAGCATCTCTAGCAGACACCATAAAAGGGCGGAACCAAAAAAATAACAGCCACTATTCGGTTTCGCATGCTAAAAGTGGCCAGAACAGACGCCCCAAAACCTACCGAACCGAAAAAAAATTAGGGACCCCGATACCCCCCCCCCCTCCCGCGCGGAACCCTAAATCCCCAGCTTTCAAGTCCGACACGTAGCCGACCTGAGAACCACGGGATGCTTGGCGGGACGGAAGTTTCAGCGCGTTTCCCTCCCTTCCGCGTCCACACGTCGCCGGCGCCGCCGTCAACCCAGGCCCCGGCAGACAAATTTCGCCCGCCAACAAGGCCTTCGCCACTCGACGGTCACGTTCCCAACCCTCGCTGTGTTAGAAATTGATCTGGGGCGGAGATCTAAATCGAGGCGGAAACATAGTTGCATTTCATTGATTCAACCATGAATTCTTCCTAAACAAAGCTACGATTTCACATCCTACATTAATTGATTCAACCACTAGTCAAAAATTTCACTTCCGCTGCCGCTGTCCTCCGCGTCGTCCTCCTCCTCCTTCGAGCCACCGGCTTCCTCGTCGTCGTCGGACAAAACCTCCATGATTTCAGCATTGTTTGCGAGACGGAGGACCTCTTCGCGGCGAGCGGCGGCGATGACGGTGTACTTGGTCCGTCCAGGGACGGACCAGAACCTCTCCCGGCCTTCTCGGTTGCGGAGATCCCGGTGCACCATGCGCCCGTAAACGACGTGGTTGCCTATCTTGGCCTTCCGATCCTTCTTGAACATCGCCTACCAGTACGGGCTGGCCGCCGCGTATCGAGGCAGCGCCCTCTTCCACGTGGGCATCTGGCGGCAGAACACCTTGATGTTGCTCTCCATCTCGGCTCGGTCCGGGAAAGGAGCCACCGGCACCCCCACATAGCTGATGCGCCATCTGTGGGGCACCGTCGCGGCCGGCGGCACAACGATGTCGAAATGCGCGAACATCACCGCCTCGTAGAAGTTCAGCGAGGGCACCTCCATGGCAGCGCTGTGGAGATTGGAGAGGCAGGGGATGGATGGGGATGAACGCGTTGGCACCTTCCATTTGTACACGAGGACGATGAAGCGACGAGAGAAATCTAAATCGAATATTCCCTTTTCCGGTTAGGGTTTTTGGTTTCTGTTCCGCCAAACGCGACCTAGGAACGCGTTTTCCGATTCGCCCTTTTACGGTGTCTTCTAGAGATGCTCTTATCACGGTGGAGTTAGAAGGGTATCATAGGTAGGTGCGGTGGTGGGTTGCAACGACGATGTGGTGTGTATCAGTGGTGGGTAGCGGAGATCAACGACATCAGTGTGGATGGAAGGAGGCGTTGTGTGGCCACAAATTTTCCTTCTCCTTTTGTAATAATCAAGTTGTCTATATCCTTGATATCATGAATATGATCTTGATATTATGTTGTTGCATGGACTGAGTGTAATTGATATTGTCTTGGTACCAATGCTTTTCAATTTATCCAAAATATTAGGGCATTGATACGTCGGAAATCGTATCTATAATTTTGATGTTCCATGCTTTTTTAGTATCTACTTTGCTTTGCTTTGTCTACACTTTGAGGTGTTTTTATATGCTTTTCTGGACTAATCTATTAACAAGTTGCCACAGTGCCAGTTGCCTGTTTTCTTCTGTTTTTGGTTCCAAAAAAGGCAGAAAATCAATATTCTCGGAATTGGACGGGACGAAAGCCAAAGTCAATATTTTACCGTGGGGAACACGGAGCCAGAGTACGAGATGGAGGGGACGCACTGGGCACACCCAAGCGGGCTAGATCTTGCGCACTGGGGTGACCACCACAGCCGCCTCGCCTCTTCGCCTATAAAGATCCCCCGATACAAAAACCCTAAGGACCCGATCAATATTCCACAAAACAGTCTGTAGCCACCGTCACCATCATCCCTAGATCGGGGGGATCTGGAGCTCTTCCCGGCACCCTGCTGGAGGGGAGATCATTCCAGAGGCCTTCTTCTTCATCATGCCAGCCTCCGGTATGAAGCGTGAGTAGTTCCACCTTGGACTACGGGTCCATGTAGTAGCTAGATGGTTGTATCTCCTCCTTGTGCTTTCATGTCTAGATCTTGTGAGCTCCGTTCATGATCAAGATCTCATCTATTTGTAATCATGCATGTTGTATTTGCGGGGATCCGATGGATATTGAGATTACTATGTCAGATTGATTAATGGTTTTGTCTTATTGATTCTATCATGTCTGTGTTGTTTGTGATCTTGCATGCTCTTGACAGAATTCCCATGTGTCCTCGAGAATGTTTGGTCTTTATAAGTATTTCTACCGGCTTTTCCTTTGCTAATAAAGGATTGGGCCACTTGCTGTATTTGTTCTTTCTTACTTGCACTTTGTTTTGTTGCCTTATCAGAAAACCACTAAAAATCCTTTTGCTAAGTATTCACAGGGATTTCCTACTCCATACCACTGTTCAGCACCTTATAATCCTTGTTGGGATCGACACTCCTATTTATAGAAAGTACTACGATACACCCCCTATACTTGTGGGTCATCAAGACTATTTTCCAAGCGCCGTTCTTGCAGTGAAGCGCTATTGAAGAGTGGAACTGGTAAAGGAAACTTCTACTGTGAGTATTGCTTTTGTTACTGCTTGTTACTGTGTTTCCAATATGGATAACTCACTTGGTTTTCTGTTTGAGAAAACTACTACCACTGCTAGGGTAGTAGATGAACCACCACCTGTTGAGATAGATCCTTTTAAGATACCTACAAGTATTGTTAATCGTGTTATGGATAATTATGATTTAGGGGATGGAACTGTCCATACCAGTGATCACTTGCTTTTTATCCATGAATTATTTGGGTTGTTTAAGTTAGAAGGTATCACAACTGAACAGGTGAAGAAGAAGTTACTCTCCATATCCTTGAAAGGGAGAGCTGAAGAATGGTATAAGCTGCTGAAGAATGGACAATCCATGGAATGAGAAGAGATGGCATCTCTCTTTTACTCTAAATTTTATCCCCCAGTGGGATTCATAAGGATAGAAATCTTATATATAACTTTTGGCCTCTTAATGGAGAAAGTACATCTCAAGCTTGGGGGAGATTGAAGTTACTAATGCTTAAATGTCCTATTCATGAACTCCCTAACAATATTATTCTCAATAACTTTTATTCTAGGCTTTATCTTCATGATAAATATTTACTAGATGCTTCTTGTGCTGGATCATTCACACGTATGAAGGAAGAAGCTAAATGGGATCTCTTAGACCGTATTCAAGAAAACACTGAAGCTTGGGAGAATGACAAAGGAAGAAAGTCAGGTATAAACTATGATTATGAATGTATTAAATCTTTTATGGGAACTGATGACTTTCGTGATATTAGCAATGAGTTTGGTCTTGATTCCCAAAGTATTGCCAACTGTTTTAAGGCCTTTGCCTCTTACATAGAAATTCCCGAGAAGAAGTGGAATAAGTATCATGCTCCTTATAAAGATGTTGTTAGTCATGTTCCAGTTAGAAGTACTGAAGTTTGTACTACTAATCATATTGTGCCTGAACCTCATGTTGAGAAAGTTCCTTTCCCAGCTAAGGTAAAGGAGTATTCTATGATTATTAGTGCAAATAATAAAGGTACAATGAAAACTGTGGAGCCCGATGAGCAATTTAATGATGAACCTATGGTAGCTATTGTGAAAGACACTGTCACTAGAAATATAGAGGATGAGCATATTGTCTTCTGTGAAGACGCTTCTAATATTATCTCTCATCCTAGTAAGGCTAGAAAAGCTAGTGTTCTTGTGCTTTCTGTTAAAATTGGTGATCATTGCTACTATGGTTTATGTGATATTGGTGCTAGTTCTAGTGCTATTCCTTATGAGCTTTACAGGGAAATTATGCATGAGATTAGTCCTTGTGAGCTTGAGGACATTGATGTGGTTATCCACCTTGCTAATCAGGAAACCATTTGCCCCATTGGTATTGTAAGAGATGTGGAGGTTCTTTTTGGTAATATTAAGTATCCTGCTGATTTTCTAGTGCTTAATTCAACAGCTAGCAAAACTTCTCCTATCATTTTTGGTAGACCTTTCTTGAACACTTGTGGAGATATTATTGATTGTAAGAAGGAAAAAGTTTTAACTAAGTTTGATGGAGATTCTTATGAGTTTAACTTTTCCAAGTTTGCTAAAGCTCCTTGTGAAAACAGCTTGCTTAATAAAGATTTCAGGATGGAACAACTTGCTTCTATTGATTCAGTTTATGACTTTGGACCTCTTTTTGGTGACTATAAGTATGCTTATTCTGATGATAAAGTTGTTTCCAATGACAGTTATATTGTCAACTTTATTCAAAGTGCTACTGAGAGTTATTTTGAGAGAGGGAAACATGGTTTTATGCATCCCAATAATGTTAAGTTTACCCGTTTTATGTTGAAAGCTTTGAAGTTGCATCTGTTTTGTCTTCCTATGCTAGTAGATTTTTGTTTCAACAATTCATTTTCTCATGATACCCCCATGCATAGGAAGTGGGTTACACTCAAGTGTGTTGGTTATTTGCTTCTTGATGCTCTCTTTCACTTCAAATATATATATCATATGTGAGCATCTTTGAAAGTTTCAAGCCTAACTTAAAGGCATTAAAGAAAAGTACTTGTCGGGAGATAACCCAAGAGTTTTGTCGAGTCTTGAAAGTTATTACCTCAGTAATAACCTCTCCTTATCCTTTTTGTTTTGTTTTTTGTGTCAAGTGCAACTACCTTTCTGAAGTAGAGGAGTTGTGAAAAGTGGCTGTCCTGGGACAGATTTTTGTGATGTATTGTAAACATTCGTGAGGAAGCTCAGTACTTTGGATGGAGCTGCATTTTTCTGAGCTTGTTCTCCAAGTTGTTACCCAACTTTCATCAGTTCTGCACTTTTTGATTTGAGCAACAGAAGGTTTTCGAAAAAATCAATCTTTACCTGCTGGTCTGTTTTGACAGATTTCTGCCGTCATTTGCATTTGCCTATTACAGAGCCTTTGTTTTGATGGGTTTTCAGTTGAAGTGTGTACCCAAAGTTTTATTGTTTTTCTTACACTAATGTTGTCATTGAGATTTGTGTATTGCCTTAGAAGAAAGGAATTTCCAGGAGAAGGAGGAAAGAAATCTGCAGAGTTCGTCTTTGAATAGGTAAAAGTGGTGAAAACAGAAGGTTTGTGAAACCCCAATATTTTTATATTTTTGATGTTTTTAATACATAAGGGAAGTTACAAGATGGAACTAAAGAGGAAACGGAGTCCGGGGTGGACAAACCCTGGGCCCGCGCATGGAGGGGGTCTGCTACCCCCGAACTCCGTCTCTGCCTCGTTTCCGTGTCAGAACCTTCCTTATGCACTGAAACATCGTAATATATAACCCCCCGGATCCCCCGAGGTTCGTGCGTCATGTTCTTGTTGTGTTTTTGTTTCGATCTGTTTCTGTCAGGAAAACTTCTCAAGTTTAGAGCACCATGGTCTCCGCCAACGACAAAGGCAAGCCCGAGGAAGAAGAACCTCAAGTCCCCAAGGAGGAGGATATTTGGTAGGGTATGAAGGTGACATGGAGGAGGACAAGCAACCGGACACTCGTGCTACTATCGCAAGTATTGGATTGGTGACACGACCTATCAAGCTTAAGAGGACAACACAAATGTCTACAAGAGGGATAACTCCGCGTCATATCCTCGCTCCACGCACACTTCCTCCTCGTACCACTTGTTCTAACCATGCAGGGAAGTAACACTCTAAGAAGGAAGAGTGGAGAAAGAATAACAAGAACTGGGATTCTCGGTCTGACATGGTCATGAACCGTATAGAGCACAACTCGGAGCTAATCCGTACTCTAACCTTTGAGTTTGAGGAGTTGAAGAAACTTATTGAAGAGCTTATCAAAAGAACACCACCACCACCAAAGGAGTAATTCATCATCAGGTTTGGCATCCCTTTGGCTTCTTCAATAGCACTTCACTCCCTGGCAACGGCGCCAGAAAATATTCTTGATGACCCACAAGTATAGGGGGGTGTATCTTAGTACTTCCTATAAATAGGAGTGTCGATCCCAACGAGGAGCAGAAGGTGCTGAATAGTGGTATGGAGCAGGAAATCCCTTTGAATACTTAGCAAACGGATTTTTAGTGGTTTTCTGATAAGGCAACAAAAGAAAGTGCAAGTAATAAAGAACAAATGCAGCAAGTGGCCCAATCCTTTATTAGCAAAGGACAAGCCGGTGGAAATACTTATAAAGACCAAACGTTCTCGAGGACACATGGGAATTCTGTCAATTTCTTTCTTTGATGGCGCTGCGTCAACGTGGAGCGCTTCGTAGGGAAACCCTAAGAGCAAGGTATGATGCAGCACATCAGCAAGTCTTCTCTCAGTAAGAAACCGAGGTTATCGAACCAGTAGGAGGAAATAAACGTTTCAAAGGTGTTGCAAGCAACGTGGAAACCTGCACAACACAAACTCAAGACTTTGCCCCAACTAACAGTGAGGTTGTCAATCTCATCGATTGCTGTAACAAAGGATTAACTGCATGGTGTGGAAGGAGATGATGGTTTGCAGCAAGTAAACAGTAACAGTGGAAGATGTATCAGTGGTAAAGATTGGACTGGGGTCCATAGTTCACTAGAGGTGTTATCCTTAGATAAAAAAACATGGCATGTAGGGTAAACAAATTACAGTAGGGCAATTGACAGGAGTGAGCAAGGCATAACAATGCAATACTAGACATAAAGATCCTATGAGATTCGATTGGGCAATACAACAAGATACATAGACCACCATCCAACTGTATCTATGACTAGAAGTCCACTTTTGGGTTATCATCCGAACCTCCTCTCGTATTAAGTTGCAAGCAAACAAAGTGTGTAAGGTAAACAATTCACTTGTTACATGAACAAGAGACCATTGTTTTCTCCCTAGTGGCAACGACACATCTACAACCTTAGAGATTTATGTCACTTCCCTTAGATTAAATAGAGGCATGAACCCACTATCGAGCATAAATACCCCCTCTTGGAGTCACTAGCAACTACTTGGCCAAGATATCTACTAACAACGGAGAGAATGCAAGATCACAAACAACACATACATGATAGAATCAATAAGACAAAACCATTAATCAATCTAACATAGTAATCTAAATATCCATCGGATCCCCGCAAACACAACATGCATGATTACAAATAGATGAGATCTTGATCATGAACGGAGCTCACAAGATCTAGACATGAAAGCACAAAGGAGGATATACAACCATCTAGCTACTACATAGACCCGTAGTCCAAGGTGGAACTACTCACGCTTCATACCGGAGGCTGGCATGATGAAGAAGAAGGCCTCCGGGATGATCTCCCCTCTGGCAGGGTGCCGGTAAGAGCTTCAGATCCCCCGATCTAGGGACGATGGTGGCGGTGGATACAGACGGTTTTGTGGAATATTGATCGGGTGCTAAGGGTTTAAGCATCGAGGGATTCTTATAGGCGAAGAGGCGAGGCTGGGAGGGGCTAGGGGGGCAACACCCTGCCCAGGTGCGGCCTAGGGTGGGCCCACGCCTGGGGGGTGCGGTCGCCCTATGGCGCCCCTCTGACTCTCCTCTCGAGTCCGTGTTCTCCTCAGTGAAATATTGACTTTGGCTTTTGTCCCGTCCAATTCCGAGAATATTTCCTTACTAGCTTTTCTGGAACCAAAAACAACAAAAAAAGGCAACTGGCACTGTAGCAACTTATTAATAGGTTAGTACCAGAAAGCATATAAAAAAGCACCTCAAAGTGTGGACAAAGCAAACCAAAGTAGATACTAAACAAGCATGGAACATCAAAAATTAAAGATACGTTTCTGACGTATCAAGCATCTCCAAGATTAACTCATGCTCGTCCTCGAGTAGGTAAGTGATAAAAAGAATAATTTTTGAGGTGACATGCACCATCAAAACCAAGATCAAACCACTTGCAAGCATTGAAATCTAGGATCAAAGAACTCTAAACATGTGCATGAAAGATGTAGTTCTAACAATAAGACAAAGTAACTATGCACGCAACATGAAAGGCTACAAACAAAGATCATGAATAACATGCATTGAAAAACGTTTGTTTGTTTCACATACAGAAAACATGGCATAGTGGCATTCAGCTTGTCCCTCATAGAGTAGCAAATAGATGCATAGGACACCTTCAAAGTCCATAAGAGTGACTAGATACAAATAGCACAAGAAAAAGCAATATCAACAATATGCATCAATCAATAAGTTTTGAGACAATGCACATAGAACTAAGAATGGAAACTATGCTCTCTTAACTGGTGCCTAAAGGTATAAGGTGGATACTCAATATAATAGTGGAAGAAAGGCCCTTCAAAGGGAAGCAAGGATTTCAAGTTTCAAAAAGAGCTTCCAAAAATTATGGTACTTGTTAGCTTTCAGCCCTCATTTCCCCTATCATAAGCATCTTGAAGTGATTAAGGTTAAAGTGAGCAAACTATGGAGTATATGCTTGACAAAGTATAAGTTGGCAATCTCATGTCCCTTGAATACGAGGGCCGCTCCTCATGCTACTCAAGTTTAGATACTTGCAAGTTCTTGTCATAGTAAGTACATGTGTATCATAGAGAACCGCCAACAGGGTACCCCTTGCACATGGTACAAGAGCTTTCCCATAACCAAAATTTCAAGGCAAGCAGACAATGAGCATCTCAGCATTCTTCTTATTTACCATGGGATATGGTGCTTTTTTCTCTCTTTCCTCTTTTCTCAATATGTCTCTTTTTTCTCAATATCTTTTTTATAAGAAGAATGCTTCATAGATGTCACTATGGTGATGCTGCAAGTTTCCACCATGATTAGGCATGACTTAGGCTAGCGGCCCAGGAGTTCTAACACAAAATACATAACTCCATGGATTTCAATCTCCCCTTTCATTTCACACCGACAACATCCATAGACAAAAGAGAATGATATCAACTGTGTACAAAGTATAAGTGCAATGTTGAAAGCGTTCCCCATGAAAACATGGTTCTGCTAATTCCAACGTATAAGTGCAAGCATATACAACATAGATGACACAATGGTTCAAGTTTATTAGAGGCAAGAAATAAAATGTGTGCCATCAAGTTCGTGAGAGCTTTAATCACTAAGTTGTCACATAACAAAATACTTTTTAATTGGAAGATAGCTGAAAACAAGAATATACTTGGAATGGTGTAACACACCATGCATAGGAATTTATAGTGGAAACTTTGGAATAAATTGGTTTCGTGGGAGTTGAAAGCATGAGTAGATCTTACGCATACAAGTGGAGGCTAGATAAATACTGGGAGCGACCAACTAAGAGAGCAATAATGGCCATAATCATGCAGAGCGATAAAACATTACTAATCAAAGCATAGAGTGGTACTACAAGTCAAGGACTACATGATCATAGAGGCTATGGTGACTTGTTCATAGTCATAACATGGTGTGAGCATGTGCCAAGTCAACCCAAACAAATCATCAAAGGAGAATACCACAATACTATGCTTTTGTATGCTAAAACAACGCATGATTCTTTCAAGGCACACTAAGAAATACCAATTGTTTGGAACAAGTCATGCTACAACAATAATCACTAAGCATAAGGTCAAAACAACACCTAGCATGACATGCTAAAGTCTAAGTCATAGTCAAAGCAAGCTCCTCTTGCACTATTCAAGCAAGAACTTTCTACTCCTTTCCAACAGCAATCAACTTATTTGAAACAACACAGCGAGAATGGGGGTCCAAAATACTTTATTCAAGAAAACTAAGCAAACTAAGCAAAGCAAACGAAAACTAAGACGCTCCAAGAACAACACAATAGTGCATGAAACAATAAAAACAAAGTGTCAAGAAAGACCTGAGCTTTTTATTGATGAAGAAGGTGATGCCTTGGGCATTCCCAAGCTTTGACGCTTCTACCTATTGGATATTTCTTGGGGTGACATCGGGGGTGGCATCCCCAAGCTTGAGCTTTTGTCCATTCTTCATCTCATTACATCATTCTTTCTCTACACCTGAAATTTTTCCTTCATACAAAACTTCACACAATCTTCATGAGCAATATTAGTGTATTCAAAAGATAATAGACCCTTGGGTTTAGCTTTGGAACAACAAAACTTTTCACTAAAAATACAATCTACTGTAGCAACTCCTTCAAAAAGCTCAATTTTCCAAAAAAAAAACCCAAAAAGGAATCAGTAAGAAGCAAATGCAAATAATGGCAGAAATCTGTCAAAACAGATCAGCACATAGAAACCGATTTTTTTGAAGACCTTTTGTTGCTCAAATCAAAAAGTGTTGAACTAACAAATCAGAATTCTGTTTCAGGACAGCAACTCCCCAAATCTTACTTCCCTCTTATTAGAGGTCATTCTTGGCACAAAAAATAAAAACAAAATGATAAGGAGATGTCATTACAAAACTAATAACTTCCAAGACTCAAGAAAACTCTTTGATTATCTCTCAACAAGTACTTTTCTTTAACGCCTTTAAGTTAGGCACAAGAAGCAACAAATCAAGTATTTTCAAATGAAGAAGCATTAACATCAATACTTGCAAAGTCTTCAGCTATGAATTGTATCTCATCCAAATGAGGATCCCTTCTCATATCTATTTGGTTCACTAGTTTCATCAAAAGGATTTTCAGGAACAATCCAATCAAAATTCTTTTCAAAGGCTTCATGCTTCCCAACAACCTTAAAGGGTATGGGTATCTTAATTTCCTCTCTAGGTTTGGTTTTATCTGAAGTACCCACAATATCTACACATGAGCTGTAGCACCCCGGGAAAACCAGTACTATAAAATCGCATGTTAAAAATACTTTGTGCATCATCATGACATCATCATGCATATTAATTGCCAAAACTATTTCCTAAAGCCTATGTTGTTTTCTAAAATAATCCACTCTATTTCAAATACAAACCCCGGCCTCTTCCGGATATGTTTTTTGTCTAAAAACTATTTCTAAAAGACTTCTATAAAATATATCAAACAACAATCTAAATAAAATAAAACTATTTTTAAAACCCGGGAGGCAACCGGCCAGGCCCGTAAGCCCAACCAAAAGCCACCCAGCCCTACCACCAAACCCTATTCTACCCAATCCTCTGACCTAAACCCTAATCCACCCATAGCTTTCCTCCACCCCGCCGCCACCCACCACACATGCATGCTGTGCGCCCCCCATCTTGACCCGTTCAACACACACGCACTCACGCAAGGCGCGCACGGGATCCCCACCCCATCCCGCGTACGCTCCACCACGATTGCCACTAAGCCCCTGGGCCCACCCTGTTCCACCCATCGCGAATGCCCCTCTCTCCTTGTCCCGCACAACCACCGCCGCCTTCTTCCCCTACCTCTGCACCTCACCTCACCTCCCTGCTACAGCCAGCGCCAGAGCTTATGGCTCTCTTCCTGTCTATGGGCGCCGAGCCTCCCCTATGCCCTTGCCGCCAACCCGCCGGAGATCCCCTGTGCTTGACCCGGTCGCGCAGCTCCGCCCTGGCCGCCCTACATCAAGCTCCTCTGGCCGCGACCCTGCCCGACCGCCTCTACGACCTCCTCTGACCCCGTGGCCTTCCTCCTCCTCGCCGCGGCAGGCCCAGTCCCCGAGTCGCCGGCGTCCCCTTCGCAGCCACCCGTACTCGCACTCTCCTCGCCTCCCGCTGGCCTCTCTGTAGTGTCGTGGCCAAGCCCTTGTCGCCCGACGTCTCCTGCTCGTTTTGCGCCTCGTGTATCCTCCTTCCGTCTGCTTGCCGCAGCTCACGCTACTCTCTGTCCGCACGTGTTGCCGGATACAGAAGTCTAGGACCTCATGTTCAGGATGTTTCCTCATGTTCAGTACCTTGGGTGGACTTGTAGTCTGGGACATCGTGATGTGAGACTGGTGCTCTCCGGCCTATCACTTCAGCTCTGGCATTGACAAGATGGAAGACTGTCACGACAATCGGCTCACCAAGATCTACCTCTCGGACTCTAAGCCCCATCGCCGGATCCGATGGCCGAGACCAAAGATTCCTAGAATGCCAAGAACTTCCCATATTCGAAGAACCAATCCCCCGTCGAACCCTCGGACCCCAAGATCTTCGACCGCCATGTGTGACCCCTTCTTCGAGACCATTATTTTTATAATATATATAATATACTTGTTGCATTTAAATTGTTCATGTTTCCACACATGTCATGTGGTTTGGGAGAATTATGCCGATTCACGTCATAATTAAATATGGAGGCCATATGTGTGCGAATCTAGTCTAATAGTGTCCTCATTTAAATTTGTGTAGAGAACCGGTGCTATCTTTTGGATTTTTAACATAACATTTAATTTGCGGGGTATTTAAACAACTTGACGCATCTAAATAATTGGCGGGATCTCGATTCCGCTTAATATGGCCTAGTTGCATCCCATCTTTGTCATGGCATACATCATGCATGCATCATGCCCGATCTTCTACCGTAGTATTAAATATTGCATCCGGTGTTTCTGCTAGTGCTTTGCTTCTTCACGGATTAGGACGATGAGTTGATGCGAGTGTCGACCCGATCTTCGGATGAATCTTTGACAATGTTTTCAGGCGAGCATTCTCCTCTTTCTACCTATTTTAAATTTCTAGTTTTTACTTTCCTCCTGTTGATCTATTGCTATCTGTGTTGCGATGCTATAGATTCCATACCTCGTTATACTTCCATGCAGCCCTTATATTGTAGTTGCTTGCGCAGGTGATGTGTCGCGCCGTCGATCTTCCACAGTTCTTGGAGTAATGCCGCATGTTTAATGTTGGAGATGATCATGACTTTAATTACCGTTTAATAACTAATATTGAAAGTAAGTAAATAATGCAGAGGCACATGTGGGCAATAGATGTTATTTGGTTTTTAACCGCCCACTTGTGTCCCGTAGGACCCCGAGTACTTGATACATGTTCCTTGAATATTTGCACTATCCGCATGTGGGCCCATGAATCCCCTTAGCATGAGCTTGAGTCATATTTTATTTCTTGGGTCAACAAAGTAGTTTGGGGTTTTATTACTATCTCGTACTTATGCCATGCTTTACTGCTTTATTTATGATTGCGCGTGGAGCACCTGTATTGTTTAGGGACAAATATGGAATGTTTTCGCAGTATCGACAAGCCCAGTCACACTTTCGGGTTCCCAGTCGTTTACAACCATTGTCACAAACCTCTGGGTCCATTTCGGAGCCGGCCAACTTTGTCGCGGGTATCTTGGTGGGGTGGCCCCCTGAAATATTATATGAATCTTGCGATATATTTGTCGTGATGCCTCGTTGGGTTTTCATTTGGTTTTTCCGAGGTTGATCGTGCATGTGTTGTTATTTGTGCCCCCCTGCAGGGTAAAACTTTCTGAAAGCCGTGTCGGCGGTTATGGACGACTTGGAGCACAGTATCCCGATCATAGACAACTATAACTAAAGTAGTGCTATAAATTTGACTTTATAATGACTAGTAATCAGCTTCACTATAACATAATGGTTAAATAAAAGTACCAACAACTGCTGGGTTTTGGTATGTCTCATTGTATATGTATCTGACTAGTAAGTATTGCAACTACAACAGAATGGTTAACTAAAACTGCTCACTGTTAATGTTATCGGGATGACTAGGGCTATCTATATCTAACTAGTAATTGCTGCAACTGTAATGGAATGAATAAAACTGCCAACTGTGTGAGTTCCTCGGTCCAACTTCCTCGTTTGGTATCGAGGGGAAAACGCCAGGATGGGTTTGTTTGGTGTTAGTATCAGGTTGGTTTCGAATAGGTCTTTCTTATCCCTCTCTGATAGCCGACAGTTATATCGAGTCCCTATAGGTTGTTTAGTGCATGCTGCGCTGCCGCTTCAGTCCACCATACCTATGTAGGCGAGGACCGCCGAATTCTAAGACTCGCCGTGTACTGGCCTTAGTACTGACCGCTCTCCTTTTTTCCTTTGCCCTTTGTCGGCACCCCTTTTGTTTAAGCAGGTTTTGAGATCGACATCGTTAGCAGGGTTATCCTTCCGGCTTGGCCTAGGCAGAGTTATGGACGCCATTGGTTATTCTTCAGGGCTCTTAGACCAATTTGCATCTTGTCCGTACTCGGACGCTGTATCGTTTTAAAGGTGATTTGGATCTTTGTATTGTATATCTGTATTCTTGACTCTTTGAGTCATTGTTGTATATATATGTTCTATGGGTTCCATCATGGACTATTGTGTAATTGTATTACTTCGTTTTCCACCCGCACGAAAGTGCCTGGTGGGCACCTTTGAATCGTTTCTATGCAGGTTTAGCAGGAATCGCTGAAACTTGCATAGGGCCGATTCCGAGGGTGTTACAGAGTGGTATCAGAGCCCAGCAGTTACGATACCCCACTGGTCTAGCATGTAGGATAACCTAGCTAACGGACGTTGTAGAGTGTCAAAACTATTTTGGAAAAATCGTTTGGATAGATCTGATTAGGTCTGCTTTTACTCCTTACCCCTGTGTTGTTCTCATCTTACCTCTGCGTGTTTTGAATCTGCTCTCTTATCTTTTCTTCGAGTCCAGGAATTCTCGTGGTTGGGTTTTCGTCGTACCTTCAGGGTTTCGCTTCCATCCTCTTGTAACGGTGCTTCAACATCCGACCTTCATGCTATCTGATGAATCTTTCATCTGTTGTACCTTTCAGTGGACCGAAAATTCACTAAAATTTTTCTTTCTATCCTCCGGTGTTTCCGATACGACGAAGTCATCTACATCAGACCTGATGAGACTGTCCATCTTTAGTTTCTGAATCTCGCTTGTTGATATCTTCAGTCTAAATTCCGAAAGTTGGCTTCATAATCCGCCTGTTCATGTACATAGTAATGCTTTGAGTGCGGGATGGAGTCGCGACCATACCACTACTCTTATCATTCGCTTTTGTACATTGAATGGTTGGGTCAATGCAATTTACTCCTTCCGCTGAAGTTAGAGGTGGACCTATCTTTTGAGACCTTTACCTTCGTCCTTTGTTTATTCGGAGCGTTCTCTCGACGATCATGGACAATGACCCCTTGTTGGTGGTGTCGCCGATTTCAAGACTGAGAAATAATCCTTGTTAGTGGTGTCCCGAGGATCTACACAAAGCGAGAAGATTCATATCACCGTCATTCTTCCCTGTATCATGAGGCGGATCTCGAGGGCGAGATCCATTGTTAGTGGTGTCGAATTGTAGCACCCCGGAAAAACTAGTACTACAAAATCGCATGTTAAAAATACTTTGTGCATCATCATGACATAATCATGAATATTAATTGCCAAAACAATTTTCTAAAGCCTATGTTATTTTCTAAAATAATCCCCTCTATTTCAAATACCAACCGCGGCCTCTTCCGGATATGTTGTTTGTCTAAAAACTATTTATAAAAGCCTTCTATAAAATATATCAAACAACAATATAAATAAAATAAAACTATTTTTAAAACCCGGGAGGCAACCGGCCAGGCCCGTAAGCCCAACCGAAAGCCACCCAGCCCTACCACCAAACCCTATTCTACCCAACCCTCCGACCTAAACCCTAATCCACCCATAGCTTTCCTCCACCCCGCTGCCACCCACCACACATGCATGCTATGCACCCCCTGTCTTGACCCGTTCAACAAACACGCACTCACACGAGGCGCGAACGGGATCCCCATCCCATCCCGCGTACGCTCCACCAGAATCGCCACTAAGCCCCTGGGCCCACCCCGTTCCACCCATCGCGAACGCCGCCTCTCTCCCTGTCCCGCACAACCACCGCCGCCTTCTTCCCCCGCCTCTGCACCTCACCTCACCTCCCTGCTACCCCGTCGCCGCCAGGAGCCCTGCCTGAGCGCCCTCTTCCCCGGCTATGGAGCGCCTGCCGCCGAGCCTCCCATGTGCGCCAGACGCCGGCCCGCCGAAGATCCCCTGCGATCGACCCGGTCGTGTGGCTCCGCCCTGGCCGCCCTACATCAAGCTCCTCTGGCCACGACCCCGCCCGACCTCCTCTGCGACCTCCTCTGACCCCGCGGCCTTCCTCCTCCTCGCCGCGGCAGGCCTAGTCCCCGAGCCGTCGGCGTCCCCTCCGCAGCCGCCCGTCCACGCCCTCTTCTCGCCTCTCGCTGGCCTCTCTGCAGCGTCGCGACCAAGCCCTCGTTGCCTGGCATCTCCTGCGTGTTTTGCGCCCCACGTATCCTCCTTCTGTCTGCTTGCCGTAGCTCGCGCTACTCTCTGTCCGCGTGTGTTGCCGGATACAGAAGTCCAGGACCTCATGTTCAGGATGTTTCCTTTTGGTGAAGGGGTCATTTTTGTTGCTGCCCAGATGCTTCGGTACCTCGGGTGGACTTGTAGTCTGGGACATCGTGATGTGAGACTGCTGCTCTCCGGCCTATCACTTCAGCTTCGGCATTGACAAGATGGAAGACTGTCACGATAATCGCCTCGCCAAGATCTACCTCCCGGACTCTAAGCCCCGTTGCCGGATCCGATGGCCGAGGCCAAAGATTCCTGGAATGCCAAGAACTTCCCGGATCGGAAGACGCGATCCCCCGTCAAACCCTCGGACCCCAAGATCTTCGACCGCCATGTGTGACCCCTTCTTCGAGACCATTATTTTTATAATATATATAATATACTTGTTGCATTTAAATTGATCATGTTTGCACACATGTCATGTGGTTTGGGGGCATTATGCCAATTCACCTCATAATTAAATATGGAGGCCATATGTGTGCGAATCTAGTATAATAATGGCCTTATTTAAATTTGTGTAGCGGACCGGTGCTATCTTTTGGCTTGTTAACATACCATTTAAATTGGGGGGTATTTAAACAACTTGACCCATCTAAATAATTGGCGGGACCTCGGTTCCTCTTAATATGGCCGAGTTGCATCGCATCTTTGTCATGTCATACATCATGCATGCATCATACCCGATCTTCTACCGTAGTATTAAATATTGCATCCGGTGTTTCTGCTAGTGCTTTGCTTCTTCACGGATTAGGCCGATGAGTTGATGCGAGTGTCGACCCGATCTTCGGATGAATCTTCGACAATGTTTTTAGGCGAGCATTCTCCCTCTTTCTACCTATTTTAAATTTCTAGTCTTTACTTTCCTCCTGTTGATCTGTTGCTATCTGTGTTGCGATGCTATAGATTCTGTACCCCGTTATACTTCCCTGCAGCCCTTATATTTCCATGGACACATCCTATTACCTGTTGTTTGGTAGATAGTTGGCCTTGCGAGTCGTAGTTGCTTGTGCAGGTGATGTGTCACACCGTCGATCTTCCACAGTTGTTGGAGTAATGCCACATGTTTAATGTTGGAGATGATCATGACTTTAATTACCGTTTAATAACTAATATTGAAATTAGTAAATAATGTAGAGGCACATGTGGGCAATAGATGTTGTTTGGTTTTTAACCGTCCACTTGTGTCCTGTAGGACCCCGAGTACTTGATACATGTCCTTGAATATTCGCACTATCTGCATGTGGGCCCATGAATCCCCTTAGCATGAGCTTGAATCATATCTTATTTCTTGTGGCCACAAAGTAGTTTGGGGCTTTATTACTATTTCGTACTTATGCCATGATTTACTGCTTTATTTACGATTGCGCGTGGAGCGCCTGTACCGTAGGGACAAATGTGGAATGTTTTCGCGGTATCGACAATCCCAGTCACACTTTCGGGTTCCCAGTCATTTAAAGCCATTGGCACAAACCTATGGGTCCATGTCGGAGCCGTACAACTTCGTCGCGGGTAGCTTGGTGGGGTGGCCCACTGAAATATTATATGAATCTTGCGATATATTTGTCGTGATGCCTCGTTGGGTTTTCATTTGGTTTTTCCGAGGTTGATCGTGCGTGTGTTGCTATTTGTGCCCCCTGCAGGGTAAAACTTTCTGAAAGCCGTGTCCACGATTATGGACAACTTGGAGCACAATATCTCGATCATAGACAACTATAACTAAAGTAGTGCTATAAATTTGACTTTATAATGACTAGTAATCAGCTTCACTATAACGGAATGGTTAAATAAAAGTATCAACAACTGCTGGGTTTTGGTATGTCTCATTGTATATGTATCTGACTAGTAAGTATTGCAACTACAACGAAATGGTTAACTAAAACTGCCCACTACTTATGTTATCAGAATGACTCAGGCTATCTATATCTGACTAGTAATTGCTGCAACTATAATGGAATGAATAAAACTGCGAACTGTGTGAGTTCCTCGGTCCGACTTCCTCGTTTGGTATCGAGGGAAAAACGCCAGGATGGGTTTTGTTTGGTGTTAGTATCAGGTTGGTTTCGAATAGGTATTTCTTATCCCTCTATGATAGCCGACAGTTGTATCGAGTCCCTATAGGTTGTTTAGTGCATGCTACGCTGCCGCTTCAGTCCACCATACCTATGTAGGCGAGGACCACCGAATTCTAAGACTTGCCGTGTACTGGCCTTAATACTGACCGCTCTCCTTTTTTCCTTTGCCCTTTGTTGGCACCCCTTTTGTTTAAGCAGGTTTTGAGATCGACGTTGTTAGCAGGGTTACCCTTCCGGCTTGGCCTGGGCAGGGTTATGGACGGCATTGGTTATTCTTCAGGGCTCTTAGCCTAATTTGCATCTTGTCCGTACTCGGACACTGTATCGTTTTAAAGGTGATTTGGATCTTTGTATTGTATATCTGTATTCTTGACTCTTTGAGTCATTGTTGTATATATCTGTTCTGTGGGTTCCATCATGGACTATTGTGTAATGGTATTACTTCGTTTTCCACCCGCACGAAAGTGCCTGGTGGGCACCTTTAAATCATTTCTTTGCGGGTTTGGCATGAATCGCTGAAACTTGCATAGGGCCGATTCCGAGGGTGTTACATGAGACTAGCATATAAAAACGCTCAAAGACCTTTTTGGCATCCTTAGCAACATCATGGAACTCTTTTAGTAAAGTTTCAAGGATAAATTCTCTCTTTTCAGCATTTTTTTCTTCTTTTAGTTTTAGGAACAAAATTTGCATCATGGGGTCAAGGCTAACAAACCTAGCCTCCAACATATGAACTAAAGAAGTTGCAGCAATTTCATAAATAGGAGCAAGTTCTGCTATAGATCTATCCTCAATATCATCATGCTTGCTAACATGATTAAAGAATTCTTCAATATTTTCTTTCCCAATTATAGAGCCACTACCTATCGAAAGGTCCTTTAGGGTGAACTTAGGGAACAACATGGTGAGCTAGAGCAAGGTGGAAACTAGAGTAGGAACTAATTTTTTTTGTTTTCGATAAGAGAAAGCAAACCAAACTAAACTATTTTTTGGAGATTTTGATAAAAAGAGGCAAACAAAACCAAGCAAAAGAAACTAAGCAAACCAAAAAACAAAGTAAAGAGAAAGGTGAAGGGTTTCGCGGCATAGTAAATCAAAAATTTCTACGGATGCGAACAGAGGGAAAGCCAAGATCTAATCTAGGAGATGCAAACAACAAGAGAGATTGGATTAGATCTTCATACCCTTGAATATTCGCACAGCGGAATGTTCGTCGGAACGTGGGTGATGTAGTCGTACTCGCTTCTCCTCCTCGCGATCCGATCCGATCCGATCTAGCACCACAAGTGGCGGTGCCTCCGTGAGATGCACACGTGCAGCACCTCGACGTCTCCTCCTTCCTCGGTCCAGCAAGTATGGTGGAGAGACGGATTGGATCTACAACACGACGGCGTGGTGTATATGGTGGAGAGTTTCTGCAGCAGGGCTTCGCCTACACGCAGTCGGGAGGGAGAGAGAGAGGGCAGCAGGGCGGCTAGGGTTGGAGGGGAAGGTGTGTCGGGGGGTGGTGCGCCCCCATCCATCCTTATATAGAGGGGTGGGCGGCTGCCCTAGCCCCTCCCCCAAGTCCAAACCGGCGGCCCCAAAGGAGGAAGAGTGGGGGGCAAGGAAACCCCCCTTCTAGAAGCTCTATCTAGGGTTTAAACCCTCTTTGGCCGGCTGGGCCCTATGGGGCCTTGTGCCCCTGGACCAATGCGGCCAGGTCACTCCCTCATAGGCCCATGCCCCCTCCTGGAAGGTGTGGCCACGTTGGTCCCCTTCCGGAAGGTTCTAGAAGCTTCCGGTATAATACCGATTAACCTGGAACAATTCCGAACTCCAAAAACTGCACTGCCTTATATGAATCTTATTCTCCGGACCACTCCGGAACCTCTCGTGATGTCCCGGATCCCATCCGAGACTCCGGACAAAAACTCATAAACTAATTATCCAATCTATCCTAGCGTCGAGACACGTTAAGTGTGTGACCCTGCGGGTTCGAGAATATGCAGACATGATCTTCTATCAATAATCAACAGCGGGGTATGGAAACCCATATTGACTCCCACACATTCATCGATGATCATATCGGATGAACCACGATGCCAGGATTCAATCAATCCCATATATATATTCCCTTCGTCTCGCGATATTTTACTTGCCCGAGATTTGATCGTCGGTACCATCATACCTAGTTAAATCTCGTTCACAGCAAGTACTTTACTCGTTCCGTAATCCGATATCACTTTGTGATTAACTCCTTAACCACATGCTTGCAAGCGGTGTTGATATCGATTAAAGTGCCCGAAGTATATCTCTCCGACTTGGGAGGGACAAATCCCATCTTGATACATACAACCCAACAGATACTTTCCGATCACCTGAGAGACACCTTTATGATCACCCTCTCATAGGATGACGTTTGATGACCTCAAAGCTTTCTTCCGATACCAGGGAGTTGTATTATCTCATGGTCTAAGGAATACAATATTTGACATAAGAAAAGCTTCGCAAAGACGAACACGATGACACGATCTAATTGCTTCGCTTAGTTTGGGTCTGTCCACCATATCATTCTCCCAATGATATGATCTCATTATTAATTAACAACTCATGTCCATGGTTAGGAAACCTTAACCATCATTAATCAATGAGCTAGTCCTTAGAGGCGTACTAGGGACACGGTGTTGTTCACAAACCACACAAGTATTAAAGTTTCCGCTTAATACAATTCTAGCATGGAATATAAACATTATCATGAACAAGAATTATAATAATAACATCTTTATTATTGCCTCTAGGGCATAATTCCAACAAAAGGTTGTGGCGGACTCCCGTTGTGAATACGTCCTTAGCCTCACCGATAACGGCGCCAGAAAATCTTGATGGCGTTGCGTCAACGTGGAGCCTTTGTTAGGAAACCCCAAGAGCAAGGTATGATGCAGCACAAAAGCAAGTCTTCCCTCAGTAAGAAACCGAGGTTATCTAACAAGTAGGAGGAAGGAAACGTCTCATAGGTGTTGCAAGCAACATGGAAACCTGCACAACACAAACTCAAGACTTTACGCCAACTAAAACTGAGGTTGTCAATATCACCGATTGCTATAACAAATGATTAACTCTATGGTATGGAAGGTGATGATGGTTTGCAGCAAGTAAACAGTAGCAATGGAAGATGTATCAATGGTAAAGATTAGACCGGGGTCCATAGTTCACTAGAGGTGTTCTCCTTAGATAAACAAACATGGCATGTAGGGTAAACAAATTACAGCAGGGCAATTAACAGGACTGAGCAAGGCATAACAATGCAATACTAGACATAAAGATCCTATGAGATTCGATTGGGTAATACAACAAGATACATAGACCGCCATCCAACTGCATCTATGACTAGAAGTCCACCTTTGGGTTATCATCCGAACCCCCACTAGTATTAAGTTGCAAGCAACAAACAACTGCTTTAAGCAAAGTGTGTAAAGTAAACAATCCACTTGTTACATGAACAAGAGACCGTTGTTTTCTCGCTAGTGGCAATGGCACATCTAAAACCTTAGAGATTTCTGTCACTTCCCTTTGATTAAATAGAGGCATGAACCCACTATCGAGCATAAATACCCCGTAGTCCAAGGTGGAACTACTCATGCTTCATACTGGAGGCTAACATGATCAAGAAGAAGGCCTCCGGGATGAGCTCCCCTCCGGCAGGGTGCCGGGAAGAGCTTCAGATCCCCCTGATCTAGGGATGATGGTGGCGACGACTATAGACGGTTTCGTGGAATATTGATCGGGTGCTTAGGGTTTAGGCATAGGGGGATTCTTATAGGCGAAGAGGCGAGGCTGGGAGGCGTCCAGGGGTACCACACCCTACCTAGGCACGGCCTAGGGTGGGCCTGCGCCTGGGGAGGGTGCGGGCACCCTGTGGCGCCCCTTCGTCTCTCCTTTGGATTCTGTGTTCTCCTCGGTGAAATATTGACTTTGGCTTTTGTCCCATCCAATTCCGAGAATATTTCCTTACTATCTTTTCTAGAAACAAAAACATCAGAAAACAGGCAACTGGCACTGTGGCAACTTGTTAATAGGTTAGTACCAGAAAACATATAAAAAAGCACCTCAAAGTGTGGACAAAGCAAAGCAAAGTAGATACTAAACAAGCATGGAACATCAAAAATTATAGATACATTTCCGACGTATTAGTATTCAAGGGACATGAGATTGCCAACTTATACTTTATGAAGCATATACTCCATAGTTTGTTCACTTCAACCTTAATCACTTCAAGATGCTTAAGATAGGGGCAATGAGGGCTAAAAGCTAACAAGTACCATAATTTTTGGAAGCTCTTTTTGAGACTTGAAATCCCTGCTTCCATTATGAAGGGCCTTTCTTCCACCATTATATTGAGTCTCCACCTTCTACCTTTAGGCACCAGTTAAGAGAGCATAGTTGACATTCTTAATTCTATGTGCATTGTCCCAAAACTTATTGATTGATGCATACTATTGATATTACTTGTTCTTGTGCTATTTGTATCTAGTCACTCTTATGAATTTTGAAGGTGTCCTATGCATCTATTTGCTACTCTATGAGGGACAAGATGATTGCCACTATGCTATGTTTTCTGTATGTGAAACAAACAAACGTTTTTCAATGCATGTTATTCATGATCTTTGTTTGTAGCCTTTCATGTTGCATTCATAATTACTTTGTCTTATTTTTAGAAGTCCATCTTTCATGCACATGTTTAGAGTTCTTTGATCCCAGCTTTCAATGCTTGCAAATGGTTTGATCTTGATTTTGATGGTGCATGTCACCTCAAAAATTATTATTTTATCACTTACCTACTCGAGGACGAGCAGGAGTTAAGCTTGGGGATGCTTGATACGTCGGAAACGTATCTATAATTTTTTATGTTCCATGCTTGTTTAGTATCTACTTTTCTTTGCTTTGTCTACACTTTGAGGTGTTTTTATATGTCTTCTGGTACTAACCTATTAAAAGATGCCGCAGTGCCAGTTGCATGTTTTCTGCTGTTTTTGGTTCGAGAAAAGCTAGGAAGGAAATATTCTCGAAATTGGACGGGACAAAAGCCAAAGTCAATATTTCACCGAGGAGAACACGGAGTCCAGAGGAGAGACGGAGGGGAGCCACAGGGCAGCCGCACCCCCCAGGTGCGGACCCACCGTAGGCCGCGTCTGGGCAGGGTGTGGGCCCCGGGCCGCCCTCCTGCCTCGCCTCTTCGCCTATAAGAATCCCCCGATGCCTAAACCCTAAGTAACCGATCAATATTCCACGAAACCGTCTATAGCAGACGCCACCATCATCCCTAGATCGGGTGATCTGAAGCTCTTCCCGGCACCCTGCCGCAGGGGAGATCATCCCGGAGGCCTTCTTCTTCATCATGCCAGCCTCCGGTATGATGCATGAGTAGTTCCACCTTGGACTACGGGTCCATGTAGTAGCTAGATGGTTATATCTCCTCCTTTGTGCTTTCATGTCTAGATCTTGTGAGCTCCGTTCATGATCAAGATCTCATCTATTTGTAATCATGCATGTTGTGTTTGTAGGGATCCGATGGATATTGAGATTACTATGTCAGATTGATTAATGGTTTTGTCTTATTGATTCTATCATGTCTGTGTTGTTCGTGATCTTGCATGCTCTCCGTTGTTAGTAGCTATCTTGGCCAAGTAGTTGCTAAATACTCCAAGAGGGGGTATTTATGCTCGATAGTGGGTTCATGCCCCTATTTAATCTAAGGGAAGTGACAGAAATCTCTAAGGTTGTAGATTTGTTGTTACCACCAGGGAGAAAACAACGGTCTCTTGTTCATGGAACACATGGATTGTTTACCTTACACGCTTTGCTTAAAGCAGTTGTCTGTTGCTTGCAACTTAATACTGGAGGGGGTTCAGATGATAACCCAAAGGTGGACTTCTAGTCATAGATGCAGTTGGATGGCGGTCTATGTATCTTGTTGTATTGCCCAATCAAATCTCATAGTATCTTGATGTCTAGTATTGCATTGTTATGCCTTACTCAGTCCTGTCATTTGCCCTGCTGTAATTTGTTTACCCAGCATGCCATGTTTGTTTATCTAAGGAGAACACCTCTAGTGAACTATGGATCCCGGTCCAATATTTACTATTGATACATTTTACACTGTTGATGTTTACTTGTTGCAAACCACCATTACCTTACACACCATACGTTTAATCCTTTGTTACAGAAAACCAGTGAGCTTGACAACCTCACTGATTCGTTGGGACAAAGTCTTGAGTTTGTGTTGTGCAGGTTTCCACGTTGCTTGCAACACCTTTGAGACGTTTCCTTCCTCCTTCAGGTTCGATAATCTCGGTCTCTACTGAGGGAAACTTGTTGATGTTCTCATCACACCTTGCTCTTGGGTTCCAACAAAGTGTCCCACGTCAACACTGGGTGCACGCATCAAGATTTCTGGCGCCGTTGCCGAGGAGGCTAAGGACGTCTTCACAAGGGGAGTCCTTCACTTCCTTTCTCTTTACTTTGTTTTTAGTTTGATTTGTTTCTTTTGCTTGGTTTTGTTTGCCTCTTTTAAAAAAACCCAAAAAAATTAGTCTAGTTTGGTTTGCTTGCTTTATTCAAAAACACAAAAAATCTAGTTCCTGCTCTAGATGCTGCTACTGTTTTTGGCTTACCCACCTTAGCCAAAATGAACTCTGTTGAGAATAACAAGTTGTGTGACTTCACTAGCACCAACAACAATGATTTCCTTAGCACACTTATGGCTCCACCTACTCCTGATACTACCTTTTATGAAATTAAGCCTGCTTTGTTGAATCTTGTGATGAGAGAGCAATTTTCTGGTGCTGGTTCTGATGATCCTGCTGCCCATCTCAATAGCTTTGTTGAACTTTGTGAGATGCAAAAATATAAGGATGTAGATGGAGACATTATTAATATCAAGCTTTTTCCTTTCTCCTTGAGAGGAAAAGCTAAATAATGGTTGCTTTCCTTGCCTAAAAATAGTATTGATTCTTGGACTAAGTGCAAAGATGCTTTTATTGGAAAATACTATCCTCCTGCTAAGATTATATCTATGAGAAGTGACATTATGAAATTTAAACAACTTGATAGCGAACATGTTGCTCCAGCTTGGGAAACAATGAAGTCTTTGGTTAAGAATTTCCCTACTCATGGACTCACTGCTTGGATGATTATCCAGACTTTTTATGCAGGTTTGAACTTCTCCTCAAGAAATCTATTGGATTCAGCTACTGGAGGTACTTTTATGGGTCTCACTTTGGGTGCTGCAACAAGGCTCCTTAATAATATGATGGTTAACTACTCTGAATGGCATGTTGAGAGAGCTCCACATGGTAAGAAGGTAATTTCTGTTGAGGAAACTTCCTCTCTGAGTGAAAAGATTGATGTTGTTATGGCTATGCTTGTTAATGTGAAAGCTCCTCTAGATCCTAATAGTGTTCCCTTAGCCTCTTTGGTTGCTCAAGAAGAGCAAGTTGATGTGAACTTCATTAGAAACAACAATTTCAACAATAATGCCTATAGGAATAATTTTGGTAGCAACAACAATTATAGGCCTTATCCTCCTAATAATGGCAATTCCTATGAGCTCCTACAATAATGCTAGAAGTGCCCCCTCTGAACTTGAAGTCATGCTCAAGGACTTTATTAGTAAACAAACCACTTTCAATAAGACTATAGAGGAAAAGCTTTTAACTGTTGAGAAAAATATATCCTCTTTGTCTGAAGCCCAGTCTTCCTTGGTTAATAAAATGGCTGCTAAACCTGAAATTATGGAAAATACCTGTGCTACTGCTCATGCCATACAAGTTACTATTGATGAAAATGTTAGGCTGTTAGCTCAACTTCATGCTAAGTGGGAAAGGGAAGCTGAAATTGATAGAAACAATAGCGTGTGCACCATCACCACTAAACCACAAGTAGCCACCATTCCTCGTACTATGCCTAAGCCTATTGAGACTAATACTAGTGATGCTAAGTTTGATTTTGATATTGATGGTTGCAGTATTTCTGAAGTGATTATGTTCTTGCAAAAGCTTGCTAGAAGTCCTGATGCTAGTGATATGCATGTTTCCTTTACCAAACACATTATAGATGCTCTTGTTAAGATTAAGGAAGAGAAGCTAAAACACAAAGCTTATATTCCTAGGAAAGTAGAAGATAGTTGGGAACCCATTATTAATATGCAAGTGAATGACTTTGATCTTAAAGCTTCATGTGATGTTTGTTCTAGTGTCTCTATTATGCCTAGGAAGATTTATGAAATGCTTGATTTGCCACCATTGGAATATTGTTATTTAGATTTACCACTCAATGATAATGCTAAGAAGAAACTCATGGGGAGTATTGATGATGTTCTAATTATGGTTAACAATGCTTATGTCCCTATTGATTTCTATGTTTTGGATGTTGAATACAATGCTTCTTGCCCTATTACTTTGGGAAGACCTTTTCTTAGAACAGTTGGTGCCATCATTGATATGAAGGAAGGCACCATTAAATATCATTTTCCATTCAGGAAAGGTATTGAACACTTCCCTATGAGGAGAGAGAGGTTGATTTTTGCTCCTCCTTTGAAAGAAAGATTTGATGTTAATGCTTCATCATTTTAAAATACTTGATTCTTCTTGATTCTTGTGCCTAACTTAAAGGCGTTAAAGAAAAGTACTTATAGGGAGATAACCCAAGAGTTTCCTTGAGTCTTGGAAGTTATTACTTCAGTAATGACCTCTCCTTATCCTTTTTGTTTGCTTTTTGTGCCAAGAATGACCTCTAATGAGAGGGAAGTAAGATTTGGGGAGTTGTTGTCCCGAAATAGATTTTTGTCCTCCACCAAAAAAATTCGTGAGGCGTCTCTGTAACTCGGATTGAGCTCAAAATTTACTAATAAATCCCCTAGTATGTTAGATAATTCGTTAGTTCAACACTTTTTTATTTTAGAAATAGAAGATGTTAGAAACAATCGGTTTGTGTCTGCTGGTATGTTTTGACAGATTTGTGCCATTATTTGCATTTGCTTCTTATTGATTTCTTTTTGAGTTCTCTTTTGGGGAATTGAGATTTTTGAAGGAGTTACTACAGTAGCTTGAGTTTTTAGTGAAAAGCCTTGCTGTTCCAAAGCTTTGCCAGAGGTCTAATATCTTTTGAATAAACTAATGTTGCTAATGGAGATTGTGTGAAGTTTTGTATGAAGGAAAATTTTCAGGTGTAGAGAGAGAATGATGCAATGAGATGAATAATGGACAAAATCTCAATCTTGGGGATGCCACCACGGTGTCACCCCAAGAAATATCCAAGAGTTACAAGCGTCAAAGCTTGGGGATGCCCAAGGCATCCCCTTCTTCATCAATAAAAAGCTTAGGTCTGTCTAGACACTTCGTTTTTATTGTTTCATGCATAGTTGTGTTGTTCTTGGAGCATCTTAGTTTTCATTTTCTTTGCTTAGGTTGTTTAGTTTGCTTGAATAAATTAGTTTGGACCCCCGTTCTCGCTGTGTTGTTTTGCAAATAAGCTGCTTGGTGTTGGAAAGGAGTAGTAAGTTCTTGCTTGAAGTGCAAGAGGAGCTTGCATTGACTGTGACTTGGACTTTAGCATGACATGCTAGGTGTTGGTTTGGCATTATGCTTAGTGATTATTGTTGTAGTATGTCTTGTTCCAAACAATTGGGATTGCTTAGTGTGCCTTGAAGAAATTATGCGTTGTTTTAGCATGCAAAAGCATAGTATTGTGGTATTCTCCTTTGATGCTTTGCTTGGGTTGACTTGGCACATGCTCACACCATGTTATGACTATTACAAGTCACCATTAGCCTCTATGATCATTTAGTCCTTGACTTGTAGTACCACTCTATGCTTTGATTAGTAATGCTCTGTTGCTCTACATGATTATGGCCATTATGCTCTCTTAGTTGGTTGCTCCCTGTCTTTTGTTAGCCTCCACTTGTATGAGTAAGCTCTACTCATGCTTCCAACTCCCAAGAAACCAAGTTATTCCAAAGTGTCCACTATAAACTCTGATGCATGGTGTGTTACACCATTCCAAGTATATTCTTGTTTTTTGATATCTTCCAATTAAAAACTATTTTGTTATGTGAAAACTTAGTGATTAAATCCCTCACGAACTTGATGGCACACTTTATATTCTTTGCGCCTAATAAACTTGAACCATTGTGGCGCTATGTTGTATATGCTTGCACTTATACGTTGGAATTAGAAGAATCATGCTATCATGGGGAACGTTTTCTACATTGCACTTGTACCTTTTACTCAGTTGATATCATGCTCTTTTGTCTATGGATGTCACCGGTGTGAAATAAAGAGGGAACTTATAAGTCCATGGAGTTTTTATTCCGTGTTAGAGAAACGCCTGGACCGCTAGCCTAAGCCATGCCTAGTCATGGTGGAAACTTGCAGCATCACCATAGAGAGCTATCTATGAAGCATCCTCAATAAAAAACTATGCATATAGTAAATAAAAAGATTGCTGCGATGCTCATTGTCTGCTTGCCTTGTCATTTTGGTTATGGGAAAGCTCATGTACCATGTGTAAGGGGTACCCCGTTGGCGCTTCTCAATGATATGCAAATACTTACAATGACAAGAACTTACATGGGCCTCAAGTTGAGTAGCATGAGGTGTGGCCCTCATATTCAAGGGACTTGAGATTGCCAACTTATACTTCGTCAAGCATATACTCCCTAGTTTGTTCACTTTAACCTTAATCACTTCAAGATGCTTATGATAGGGGCAATGAGGACTAAAAGCTAACAAGTACCATAATTTTTGGAAGCTCTTTTTGAAACTTCAAATCTCTGCTTCCTTTACAAAAAGGCCTTTCTTCCACCACTATTGAGTCTCCACCTTCTGCCTTTAGGCACCATTAAGAGAGCATAGTTGACATTCTATGTGCAGTGTTCCAAAGCTTATTGGTTGATGCATAATGTGATATTACTTGTTCTTGTGCTATTTGTTTCTATTCACCCTTGTGAACTTTGAAGGTGTCCTATGCATCTATATTGCTACTCTATGAGGGACAAGTTGATTGCCACTATGCTATGTTTTCTGTATGTGAAACAAACAAATGTTTTTCAATGCATGTTATTCATGATCTTTGTTTGTAGCCTTTCATGTTGCATGCATAGTTACTATGTCCTGTTGTTAGAACTCCATCTTTCATGCACATGTTTAGAGTTCTTTGATCCCAGCTTTCAATGCTTGCAAATGGTTGGATCTTTATTGTGAGGGTGCATGTCACCTCAAAAATTATTCTTTTATCACTTACCTACTCGAGGACGAGAAGGAGTTAATCTTGGGTATGCTTGATACGTCGGAAACGTATCTATAATTTTTGATGTTCCATGCTTGTTAGTATCTACTTTGCTTTGCTTTGTCTACACTTTGAGGTGCTTTTTACATGTTTTCTGGTAGTAACCTATTAACAAGTTTCCACAGTGCCAGTTGCCTGTTTTCTGCTGTTTTTTGTTTCAGAAAAGCTAGTAAAGAAATATTCGCGGAATTAGACGGGACAAACGTCAAAGTCAATTACTCTCCGTGGGGAACAAGAATCCAGAAGACGAGACGGAGACGCAAGACAGGGCGGCCAGAACCCCCTAGGCGTGGGTGGGCCCTACCCCGCGCCTAGGAGGGGTGTGGGGCCCCTGGTCACCTCCTCGGCCTCCCCCTTCGCCTATAAGAAGCCCTCGATGTAGAAACCCTAAGCACCCGATCAATCTCCACGAAACCGTCTATAGCCGCCGCCACCATCGTCCCTAGATCAGGGGATCTAAAGTTCTTCCCGACACCCTGCCGGAGGGGAGATCATCCCAGAGGTTTTCTCTCCAGTTTGATGCGTGAGTAGTTCCACCTTAGACTATGGGTCCATGTAGTAGCTAGATGGTTGTATCTCCTCCTTTGTGCTTTCATGTATAGATCTTGTGAGCTCCGTTCATGATCAAGATCTAATCTATTTGTAATCATGCATGTTGTGTTTGCGGGGATCCGATGGATATTGAGATTATTATGTTGGTTTGATTAATGGTTTTGTCTTTATGATTCTATCATGTCTGTGTTGTTTGTGATCTTGCATGCTCTCCGTTGTTAGTAGCTATCTTGGCCAAATAGTTGCTAGTGACTCCAAGAGGGGGTATTTATGCTCGATAGTGGGTTCATGCTTCTAGTTTCCAAGGGAAGTGACAGAAATCTCTTCGGTTGTAGATGTGTTATTGCCACTAGGGAGAAACAACGGTCTCTTGTTCATGGAACATGTGGACTGTTTACCTTACACACTTTTCTTAAAGCAGTTGTCTGTTTCTTGCAACTTAATACTGGAGGGGGTTCGGATGATAACCTGAAGGTGGACTTCTAGTCATAGATGCAGTTGGATGGCGGTCTATGTATCTTGTTGTATTGCCCAATCAAATCTCATAGTATCTTGATGTCTAGTATTGCATTGTTATGCCTTGCTCAGTCCTGTCATTTGCCCTGCTGTAATTTGTTTACCCTTCATGCCATGTTGTTTATCTAAGGAGAGCACCTCTAGTGAACTATGGACCCCGGTCCAATCTTTACCATTGATACATCTTCCATTGTTACTTGTTTACTTGCTGCAAACCATTACCTTCCACACCATACATTTAATCCTTTGTTACAGCAAACCGGTGAGCTTGACAACCTCACTGATTCGTTGGGACAAAGTCTTGAGTTTGTGTTGTATAGGTTTCCATGTTGCTTGCAACACCTTTGAGACGTTTCCTTCCTCCTTTAGGTTCGATAACCTCGGTCTATACTGAGGGAAACATGCCACTGTGCTCATCACACCTTGATCTTGGGGTTCCAACAAAGTGTCCCACGTCAACACTGGGTGCATGCATCACCAACGTAAACCATACCGGTAGGAGGAGGCGTAACTTCTGGTTAGTGTTTGCGGAGATGACCTGGACTTTACTGAATATCCGTAATAATATGGTCACAGAGCATGTATTCATGCGCTGTGCCTCTGGCTCAATTTTCAAATTTTTGGCTTTTTTGCAGCAGTGGTACCCGTTGTGTATACAGCGAGACAGGGAGTGGCTAACTCTCCCTCCCGAGTATCTCTCGCGCGGGAAGGCTCTGGAGGGCACCCAGCCCACACAAAAAATCTTCCCAGATCTGGACGACCTGGACGCCTCTGCCACTGGCACCGACGATGGTGGCGGCGCCCTACCACTGAAGGTGGAGGGCGCGACCCTAGGCCCCCATTTTGCGCGAAGCAGCGGCCGCATGGTGGTTGGATTGAGGTGGTGCTTGCCGTCAGGCGGGAAAGACGCGGTGGGGGATAGCAAGTGGTGCGATGAGGGCAGGCCAGCGAGCCGCTGTTGTGGTCGTCCGGCCACAACAAAGGTGGTGCAGTCATTGCCCAGCTGCTGCGCTTGAGGAGGGCTCGATCCGGGCCTCTCGGGCCCGATTTGGGCAGTTTGGGCAGACGGTGTAGGAGGGTTTGGTTGGTGCTGGCAGCCACATCCCTACGACGTCGCCTTGCTTGCTCTGACATGCAGACTGCAGGAGATGAATGACACCGGAGGGGTGTTGCATCTTTTTGCCTAGTGTGGGAAAGAGGAAGAAGACGGCGGAGGCAGGGGCTATGGTTTGTTGTCCTATGTTGCGGTAGTGCGTGACGGTGCGAGGTGGTGGTGGCTGGAGGGAGATGAATGGCGCCGTGGAGGGCGTTGCATCCTTCAGTTGGGAAACGAATGGTGTGGTGCGGGCGTTGCATCCTCCGAAGGGGAGACGAATGGCGCTTTGCGGGGTGTTGCATACTTCCAATGAGAGAGGAATGGCGACGTCGTGGTCGTTGCATCCTCCTTTCCAGCGCATATAAGAGGAAGGAGGGTTGGCAGCATGACGGGCTTGCCGGGAGGTGAGGTTGGCCATGGCTACAAGGAATATGGCAATATATGACCCTCCATTTTCGTCACAGAATCGTCATAGTAGTCTATTTATGACGATTCTATGACGATTTTGAGATCGTCGAAGTCGAAAGGCGTCAAATGAACTATAACGACGTTTTTGATAAAATCGTCATAACTGTCTATGACGATATTGGATCGTCATAACGTCTATGACGATTCAATATCGTCACGGGCCATCTAGCCATGCCATGTCAGATCCTACGTGGCTGATCCTACGTGGCAAAATTGTGACGAAATTAACTCGTCTTAAATCGGAATTAGCCCAATCCATTATGGTGGTCTATATGGGCCAGCCCAATAATTCTTGCCTTTTTCTTTTTTGTGTCGTGGCCTTTTATGGTACATTTCTTCTATGGGCCATGGCTTTATTAGGGTGTATTCCCTTTTGGGCCTTTATTCTGTACATCAGATTTCTCTTTTATTTTTCAGCCTTTTTTATATCCAGAACAGGCCCGAAGCTACTACCAAACCATCCCAGCAACATTTCCAAATATATATTTTACACAACACAACAATTTAACATCTAGAATTTAAATATGACAGCCACGAGGTAACGATATAACAGGACCTCGATATAACAGGACATGACAGCCAGATCATCATATAACACTATAACAGATATAAATAGCTGATATAGTAGATATACATGATGATACAAAGAAACAAAGAGCCAAAATTGATACACAATAACCAAATAATCAAATAATCAGCAGATGTAAACATTCCAGATTAGCTACTGGACTGGCCTGGAGCATAGCTCCCTACTACTCCTTATGGCGCCCTTGTTGCTGGCCTATACCACATCCAAGAACTTCGAAATATCCTCCTTGACCTTCTTATTTCTCACAAACAGAAAAACTAGCATAAGTGATACTGAATTGGATAAATAAATAGCAGCATATTAGCTATGGTAAGTCCATTTCCATAAGTTTTCAAGTACAAAAACATGTATTCAAATAAAAACAATAGATAGTCTTGTACATGCACAAAACATGCATGCCTAGCTTCAAAATGATGTACCAAGCCTATACAACCAATAATGAGTCATATCCAACTATTGACTACTTATAGTTGCAAATCTGCATAGACTTTTGCGTCATATCCAAACTGCATAGACTATTGACTACTTATAGTTGCAAACCGCAGACTTATGGTCTAAAACTCCAAGTAAAAGCTGCTACGAATTCCACCTAGGCGATTACTATCAATAACACACTACTAACCATATATTTCTTCTTCTCATCTTGAATCAAAATAGTATCTAAGCGCCTCGAGATTAAGTTTCGGATGCATCAATCAACCAACAAGAATATATAGATGCAAGGGGAAGAGAGTCGCTTACCACAGGGACCAGCTTGTTGTTGGGGTGCTTCTCCTTGTAGTCCTTCCTCTAGCTCTGATATATAGTAACTGGTCAGATGTTCAGATTCAGCAAAGTTCAGACATAGCATGGCATCAAGTAAAACCTTCTGTCGAATTACAAGAACATCCATGATATGCACCTAGTAAAGAGAAAGGCAGACAACATGAAATAGGTAAGATGACAGGGATAATCACTCAACACATGGTATACGATAAATAAGGGACATATGTGTATAATTAAATAGGTTTTGAATCTAGGTGTAAAATAGAGGAGACATAGTACATAGCTAATCAAACAGCAGCAGGACCATGTAAATACTCTTTAGATGACAAGAGCATGCACGAGGTACTGATATAGGTATTGGCTATTTGGAAAAGAAAAAAATGCACTTGTAGATGTCCTCAATTTTCTCTACCTTTTAATTTATCATGTTTCTATGCTGAAAAAAACACGGAAGGAATCTTTGTGTTATCTTGAATAAGTGTTCAACAATGTGTCCACCTTAGTCGAACAAATTGAAAGTTCAATCCATGTATCTTGTCTCGACGACATTAAAGCAACATCCAGAAATTGACAATGCATTTAGCTTAAAGGATAGGAACAACACGTTGACAACATGATTTTTGACCTAGCAATTCTTTCACTATAAGGCCGAGGATAAGCACATGAAAAAACTTAGCTCAGTTCACGATAGGCAAAAGTGGCATGGTGAGCCTAGTAGAAAAGAGCACTAAACTATAACCTAATTAAGATGAATTTAGTTCAAATACACAATGTTTCCGAATATTTATGCCCAAAATCAAACACATCATAACATATAATTTTAGGTTGTACAACCGCAAGAGTACATATATGGAGAAGGATTGGTAATTTGGCATTTTAAAAGGCAAATGAAATTTGGCCATAGTGTAAGGGAAGTGTGTTGATCAGTTCAATATAAATGTTTAATAACCTAGCTTAAAAACAGTTTGTGGATGCTCGTAAGCCACATGCCATTAGCTCATTCATCACCGTTCGGTCTATTTTGTATTGATCCTGGCTGCGCATAATACCTTGTACATGTGAACTCTAAATTTTCAGGGAAAGGTCCATTGTGCAGATCCATAGCGATTACTCATGCAATTTTAAAATAAAATTGTCGTGCAATGGAACAAGTAACTAAATATATCAGGCACCTAACTTGAATGTTCTTTTCTTACGCCTGCAACAAGTAACTAAATATATTACTACCAAGCTGAAAAGATATATATGTAGCTCACCAAGCTCAATAAAATAACTAAAATCTAAAAGCATGCTATTTGTTGGTTTATAAAACATTAAATGCCATCTTTATTTCCAAATTATCTCCACATTTAAAAGATTTACTCACAGACAGAGCTGCCCTCGTCAACTTGCTCACGCCGAGTCGGGCGATCTCGATGACGTGCTCTGGGGGAGGAGGGGCAAGCTTCACTCTGGCCAGCCTCGCCGGATTTTGCAGCAGTAAAGCGACGATTGATTAACACGAGACTAAATTAGCGCTTCAAGATAGAGGGGGAAGGGAGCAGGAACAGAGACGGTACCTTGGCTTTCTCCTGCGCCTTCTTAATCAACTGAGCACCAAAGTTCCTGGTCACGGGGCGGTGAGCATTCACCGGCTCCTGGAGCTGCTTCTTCCTGTTTATTCCCAAGAACGCGTGAATGGAAAATTCCATAGAAACAAAGGGGAATCATGCATCAGAATCGGTCGGTTTCACCTTACCCTTCGCACGCGGAGGTTGCCGATGTTGCCGATGTCGCGCAGACTCACGGGCTTGGTCTCGTCCGCCAACCATGGAGGCCTTCGCTTTCCGCATGGGACACCACCACCAAGCACAGCATGAAACGAGAAAAACAATACCATGAGAATTTCGATTTGTCGGAAGACATCAATAACGAGAAAAACCACACCAAATCGATACCAAAACAAATCTTTCTTGATTGCTGGGATGCACCAATCAAAGATAAATTGGGAAAGTCATAGCGAAATCAGACAAGATCCCCGAGATCCCCGAGTTCCGCTCGCTCACCTCTGTTCAGGATTAGAATGACCACAAAAGGATTCATCAGGATTCAGGCTTCCATCAGGATTAGAATGACCTGAAGAATGCAAGTATGCTATAGTTCTTATGATGTATGTTAGAATGACCAGCTTCCATCAGAGCTTGACAAGCAAGCTACCACTACATGGCGCATGTAGTGGTAGCTTGCTTAGCTGAAGCCTGAATCCTGATGGCAGCTGCTGGTCATTCTAACATACATGGTCCTGTAGAAGTCAACTCAAAGGAACCTAACATCTTTGTTGAACTATTGTCCAGAGTACCATCAGGAATGAGTTTGAGCACCCAAACATGTACTTATCCAAGAAATTCATGACTTTGACATTGCATTAATAAAATATATAACCAACTAATGTAATTATACTTGACCTAAAAATAAGATGGAGCATGATTATGAACCATGAAAATATGTAAATGTGCAATTATAATTGATGTGCATGTTTCAGTATACAATATGGTTTTGAGACCTAAAAGAATGTTTCATTCCTCAGATAAGAGAGCATTAGAATAGTAGATATTAGAACCAACTTAAACAAACTCACATTTAGCACCAAGTAGATATTAACTACTGATGGTATTTATGATACAATGCTCCATTAGAATAGTTGGTTGGTCACTTTATTTACCAACTTACAGGGGAGAATGCCTGAGGTACAGCCTTAAAAAACACAGTCCTGAATGTTTAGTTTGCTTCCTACAAAGATTTATTTTTGGGACATGTACCATGTGGCCAGTGCAGAACTGTAGACAACCAATTATTGTCTAAGATTTACTTTTGGGACATACAGATAAGTATATGGTTTCAAGATGAAGTTATTTTGGGGAAATACATAGAAGTATATGGTTTCAAGCTGAAGTTATTTTTAGGACATACAGAGAGGAAAATCATGAAAAACAATTAAATTTTGACACACGAGAACCATGAAAACAAACCGTTCTTCCAGTTCTGGAACAAGAAGCCATGTACTATCCAATAACTACACTAGGGTGTATTTTACACAACACACCAATTTAACATCTAGAATTTAAATATGACAACCACAAGGTAACAGTATCACAGGACATGACAGATCATCATAACACTATAACAGATATAAATAGCGATATAGTAGATATACACATGAGAAGATACAAAGAAACAATAGCCAAAATTGATACACAATAACCAAATAAACAATGATGTAAACATGCAGATTCGCTTTGGTTGTCGATGCAGAGCATAGCTCCCTACTACTCCTTATGGCGCCTTGTTGTGGCCTAGATATACCACATCCAAGAACTTCAAAATATCCTTAAGTATGAAATTATTAGTAGTATTGCCTTAAGTATTACATGGTACAATGAATTCATAGTACTATTAGTAGCAGACAGATAAATTCATTTCCTCGTATGAAATTATTTGATGTTTATTTTTTGCAATTACATAGTACTATTAGTCATTCATATAGTAGTACACACACCAAATCACACAAATTCCATGGTAATGAAGAGAGATTTGCATGTCGAGTGTCTAGTTTACTGAAATTTGCAATAGGCAATCAAACAATGATATCATAGACAACACTTTTCTACTTCCCTATTTTAGCCACAGCAACAAATCATGATATCATAAGCAGAACACTAACTACAGAGATAGTGAAAACTGGGTACTGAGGGTAGTATATTCTTTGCAAATTACCTTGGTGGAGCCACTGATGAGGTTATGGACGTGGTTGCTGTCGTCGCAGGCGAGCATGACGGTGGAAGCCATGGAACTCCTGCTCCTCTCCAGCGATCTCTGTCTCCCGGTGGAGGTCATGGCCTTCCCCGCAGCCACAACCATGGTCACCTCCCGCGCCCACGCCCATGTTGTCCCCCGCCTCCTTCGGCACCACCCGCCCCCTCCTTCACCATGCAGATCATCGCTCCTCCGAACCACCACCCATATTCTCCTCCCTTTCTTATCCTCCCTTTCTTCCTCTGCGACATGGAGAACCCCTCCCCCATCTTCTCCTCCCTTTCTTCCTCTCCACCGCCCTACAGATCACTGCTTCCTCTGGAACCACCACTCCCAGATCCGACGTTGTCGCCGTCCAATCCACCGCCTCTGAGCTCGCCTTGGCCATGACTGCAAGGAGGCGGGTGCAGGGGGTACCAAAGCGGAGTGAGAGGAGGCGGGGAACGAGGCCACGCAGTAGAGGATGGAGCACTGGGAGGCGGAGATCTGCCGAGGAGAGGGCAAGAGGCGCCATCGGAGGGTCATGGTGATGCCGGGATCTTCTTTGGAGAAGGAGGAGCTGGAGCGAGCAGGAAGAGCGGCTGCGCGTGGATCTTGCTGGAGAAGGAAGAGCGGCGGCGCGCGGATCTCGCTGGTGAAGGAGGAGTGGCGGCGATAGGTTTAGGGTTGGGAGACGCGTTCACTGGGAGGGTGGGGATGTGGCGCGGTTTTGGTTCGGTCGGCGCGCAATATTTCGTGTGTCCACGCGTGAGGTGAAATTATTTGGTGCCTGCACGCGGTGGGTAGCATTGCCATGTCATCGATCCATGTCAAGTTCCCAGATATTAGCATCCTGCCCGTCCATCTTGTTTGGATCCAACGGTCCATGTTGCTATCCTCTATATTTAGATATCCCTAGCTATTATGACGATTTCATTTAAAGGAATAACGACGTTTTTGAGCAAAATCGTCATAGTTTACTAAGGCTTTGACCCTCCCAAGCAGCTTGAGCAGAATCTTCATAAATCTAAGACGATTTTATAGATGGTCACTACCAAAACGTCACAAGCTGACACATTTCTTGTAGTGGCAAGGGCTACATGGATGGTTTGGTGGTTGAACGTTTCCATGTTGGGCTTGTGCGGGTGGGTTTGCAGGTGAAAGCCGTACTCCGGCTGTCATCGGAGTCGTCGACGGTGGCGCCTACGGGCGTCGCTTCCTTGTTGAAGGCGTCGATGTAGCATTCCTCACTTGCCCTTCGCGACTTGCTCCAGGGGAAACTCGAGATTTGGTCTTCCAGATCGGGCGATGGCCACGCTACTCAGCACCGCATTCCCTCTTGGAGGCATCGTTTAGGAGCTGGTCTCCGGTCAGAGGGGTGTGTGGTTCGCAAGGGTGTGCGGCAGTGTGCTTAGGAGTGGCTTGCCGTTGTTCAGGCTTTTGCCTGGTTTTTCTCTATTAAACCGAGCAGTGTGGGTCTTTGACTGGTTTCTATCTATTTTAATGGATTTAGCAGTTCTCCTGATAATATTCAAAAAAAGAGATAGTGAGTGGTTGGACGTGATGATGGAGCACCTGATAGTGACAGCCCGCCAATTAGCTACACCGGCTGGCCGCTGAGTGCTACTCCTGAAGGGAGTTGTTTCATGTATCTCCATGTTTGTGCCTTTTCGTTTGTGCTGGATGTGGGTATGTGTGTGTTGTTTGCCGCAGCTCGTGTTTTTATTTTGTCTTTGACTTGTTTTCGTTGATCTATACTGGATATTATATGGATCAACTATCGATGTTTGCTTTATGAGTTAAATGCACTAACAATCCCTATACTTGTATTTAGTCCTCGTACTTGTAATTTTCTGACTTTCGTCCGTATATTTGTGAATTGGGTTCGATTTAGTCCAATTTAATGTTTTCCGTCGAATTTGAGCTGACGCGGACGACACGTGGATTGGAATCTTGCAAAAAATACCCTCCCACATCTAAAAGAATTGCAAACACTACCACAATTAAGGCTACATATAATAGCAGTCCCTATACTCAACCGATTGGCACGATTTAGTCCTGATACTCATAATTTGCACAATTTAATCTCGTCAATTGAACTTTATTTAGTCCAAAATCATATTTGTCGTCGAATTTGAGATGACGTAGATGGCAAATAGATGCAAGCCCCACTTGCCGGAGAGCGGCTGACATGAAAACTTGTAGGACTCTCCTCCCGCATCTAGAACACACATTTTCGTGGCTGCCGGTATCGCTTCGACATCATCTCTCCTTTATGAAAAAATTTACACATTTTGGTCTAGTGATCATCGCCATCGTCACCTCCCTCTCCATCGACTCCCTTATTTTTCCTCCCTCTCAAATAATAGAACAGTCTTAAATTGAAGGATACTATAACGGCATGGAGTGATGGCTTATTAATTAGATGGGGAATGGGTACATGCAAATATCTAGGAATGAAAATATATCGTTCTGGATGTGTGACTGAGTCTCTGCAAATTTTCAGGCCGGCTAGTCTCCTATAAGTGGGACCTGCGGCCACATGTCGTACTCATTACCTCAAATTTGACAGCAAACATGCGTTTGGACTAAATCGAGTCCAATTGACAAGTACACATGTTAAATTATGCAAATTCCAAGTACCAGGACTAATCGAGCTATCCGGACAAGTACAGGGACTAATGTTGTATTTTGCAAAATTTGTGTTTGTTTTTTGCAAAATTAGTGTTTGTTTTTTGCAATTTTCTTAGATGCGGGAGGATGTTTTTATAAGATTTCAGTCCACGTGTCATCCATGTGAGCTCAAATTCAACGGCAAACATCAAATTAAACTAAATCAAACACAATTCACAAATACATGAACAAAATTCGGCAAATTCTAAGTACAAGCTAGTCCGATAAGTAGAGGGACTGTATTTAACCGTTGCTTTATAAAACCTGTTTCGAGGAACGTGTCACCCCACTGGGCTGGGCTGACCTTTGGACATCAAATGGTGTCGAACGGGTCGGGCGGTAGAGGTGCCCTTAGAGCACTCGGAGCTTTTCTAGGTGTTTGAGAAGGGAAAAAAAGGAAATAGTACGGCCGTCCGTTCTGAGATCAGTGGTTGGAGATGAATCGTGGTGTGTGGTTGACGCGAGAGCAGAGCATCAGGATCGATGGTAGCTGGCGTGGAACAAAGTTCGTCGCCTCCCTGGATTGCCGGCAAGCCAGCTGGCCCTTGTTATCCAGGAAGGATCCACCTGCGAACACGCGTACGACGTGCTCCGTTTTCCCCCTTCGTCGAGCCATACATACGGGTCTTCGTCTATCGTCGTCCTCTCTCTTGACTCGCGTGCCAAATACGTATGTCGGTTTGTTTCCTGCTGAAAATGTATGCTCTCTACTATATACTATTCTCTTTGTTTAGAAATATAAGATGTTTTATATTTGTGAAGCTAATGTATCTAGACATCTTTTAGTGTGTAGATTCGTTTAAATTAATATACTAAAAAGTGTTTAAGTACATTTTGTAGAGAGATTATGGGAGAGTGCACAGCTTCAATAGGGCGGCTGTCACGTATATATATAGACAATTACATGGTACAATCTAACAGTTACACGGAGACCTATTGTAATACAATTACATCTCAACACCCCCGCAGTCAAAGGGTCAGTACCGCAAAACAGACCGGATCGGAATTCATCAAAGGCCGACGTCGGCAAGCCCTTCGTCATGATATCCGCAAACTGCTGAGAGGTCGACACGTGAAGAACTCGAACGTGACCTTGAGTAACCTGCTCATGAACGAAGTGGATATCCAGCTCGATGTGCTTAGTACGTCGATGATGAACGGGGTTGGCGGAGAGGTAGACAGCCGAAACGTTGTCGCGGAAGACAACTGTAGCCTTGTCAACAGGACAACAGAGCTCAGATAGAAGCTGACGAAGCCGGGTGCACTCGGCGACGGAGTTAGCCATGACGCGAGACAGTGGGTTGTCTCTTGGACGACCAAGAGATGAGTGACAAGCCAAGGTAGACACAATATCCCGAGGTAGAGCGCCGAGTGTCAGGGCAGCCCGCCCAGTCCGTGTCGGAGTAAGCCATGATGTCCGAGGACGGCGAGGCGGTGATCGAGAGGCTGAGATCCATAGTGCCGTAGATGTAGCGAAGCACCCGCTTGACCGTAGTCCAGTGGGCGTCCCGTGGCGCATGCATATGTAGCACACCTGCTGCACGACATACTGCGGCTCTGGTCGCGTAAGCGTCAAGTATTGCAAGACACCGACGATGGAGCGGTAGAGCGATGCATCAGGAGCCTGTGAGGCATCGGTGGCGGACAACTTGGCCCTCATGTCGACGGGAGTGGGCGCAGGATTGCAATTAAGCATCCCGATGCGCTCGAGAAGCTCATGATCATACTTGCGCTGGTGAAGAAAGAACCTGTCCGCTCGACGAACCACATCGAGGCCGAGGAAGTAATGGAGCAGGCCCAAGTCTTTGATGGAGAACTCGGCGCGAAGGCGGTCGCTGAGCCATCGAAGGAGATCAGCAGTGCTGGCCGTCAATATGATGTCGTCAACATAGAGCAGCAGGTAGGCAGTCTCGCTGCCATGTCAAAAGACAAACAACGAGGCGTCGGAGCGTGTAGACCGGAAGCCGAGCTCGTGGAGGAATGCCGCGATACGCTGGTACCAGGCGCGCGGCGCTTGCTTCAGGCCATACAAGGAGCGCATTAGCAGGAACACGTGCTCGGGGTGATCGGTGTCGACGAAGCCGGTGGGCTGCTGACAGTACACCTGCTCGGAGAGGTGTCCATGAAGAAAGGCGTTGGAGACGTCCATCTGATGCACCGACCAAGATCGAGAGGTGGCGAGGTGCAGCACCCTTGCAGATCGTGCCTGGTTTGACAACTGGGGCGAACGTATCCGTGAAGTCGATGCCGGCATGTTGGCGGAAACCGCGAACCACCCAACGCTCCTTATAGCGCTCGAGAGTCCCATCAGGCCACAACTTGTGCTTGAAGACCCACTTGCCGGTGATGACGTTGGCGCGAGGAGGTCGAGGAACGAGCTCGTAAGTCTGATTGCGCCGCAGTGCATCAAACTCTTCCTGTATGGCAGCTTGCCAGTGAGGGTCTCGAAGGGCAGCCTGAGCGGAGGTGGGCACCGGAGAGAGTGCCGACGAGGGCGCCGATGTAGAGGCCGCACAGACGTACTCAGTGGAGGGATAACGAGTGGACGGGAGACGCACACCCGCGCGAGCCCGAGTGACAACAACCTCGGGAGCAGGGGCGGGGTGTCGGCGGCCGGCGTGGACGGTGTCGAGGCGGAGGGCGACGCGGCTAGCATCGAGGGCGTCGAGGGAGCGGACGGTGTCGACGCGGACAAAGTTGACGCGAAAGGGGTTGCAGGCACCGTAGGGGTCGACGCGGACGAGGTTGGCGCAGACGGTGGCTGCGTGTGCCCGGGCGCTGGCGGGGCCGGTGGGGCAGGCGCCGAGTCTGGCGCGGCGAGGGAAGCCCGACGTCATCCAGGGGCAGCCTCAAGCGGAGCCGCAGGTGTCGCCGAAGGGGTCACCAAATCTCCCTGCTGAAACGGAAAAAACAACTCATCAAAGTAAACGTGCCTCGAGGTGATTACGCGATCAGAGACCGGATCGTAGCAGCAATAGCCCTTGGTGTTGGCAGGATAGCCGAGGAACACACAAGTCAAGGAGCAGGGGCGAGCTTATGGGGCGCGGTGGCGGCGGTGCTAGGGTAGCAGAGGTAGCCGAAGATGCTGAGATCATCATAGGACGGAGGCATGCCAAAGAGGAGATGGTCTGGCGCGTATTGCCAGCGGGAACGACATGGGCGAATGTTAATGAGAAGAGTAGCGGCCGCGAGGGCATCCAGCCAGAATCATGGAGGCATATATGCGTGGAACAAAAGGGTGCGAACACAATCGTTTAGAGTGCGGAGGATGCGTTCAGCACGACGATTTCGTTGAGAGGTGTAGGGACACGTTAGACAAAAGACAGTGCCATGAGAGGCGAGGAGGGTGCGGACAGTGATGTTGTCAAACTCTTTGCAGTTGTCACTTTGGAGAGCATGTATGGGGCGACCGAATTGGGTGGAGACGTAGGCGAAATAGGAGGCGAGGGTGGAGGAAACATCTGACTTACGGCACAGGGGAAAAGTCCATACAAAGTGCGAATAATCGTCCAAAATCACAAGATAGTAATTAAAGCCAGAATTACTCAGAATCGGCGAGGTCCAAACATCACTATGAATTAACTAAAAAGGAAAAGATACTACTGTGGAGGAGGAATTAAACGGAAGGCGAACATGTTTGCCAAGACGACATGCTTCACAAGAATGAGCATCCGTTTTGTTACATGTAAAATAAAATCCTCTAATTATTTGATGAAGAGTGGTGGAGCTAAGATGGCCTAGGCGCGCGTGCCAGAGATTGACACCGGCGGAGAGGGCGAGGCGGCTGGTGGTGGGGGCAGAGGTGGTGGAAGATCCAATAGGGTATAGATCGCCAGAGCTGTCACTGCGGTGGAGTAGCATCCGGGTATGACCATAATTAACAGAAAAACTAAAAACATCAAATTCCAAAGTCACAGAACTATCACGAGCGAGAGAACGAACTAAGCCTAAATTCTGAATTAATTTAGGAGAGACGACAATATTATTCGGAGTGAGAGGAGTGGAGTTAGAAGGAAAGGCGGCAGAGCCGGTGTGAGTAATAGGAAGATCATGATCGTTGCCAACAATGATGCGAGACGAAGTGGAAGTGGGAAAGGAGGTGGAGAGGTTACCGGGGTGAGAGGACATGTGCGTGGAGGCGCCGGTGTCCATGAACCAGTCACTGCCGCCACCATAGGGGCCAGCGGTGGGGGCGGATTAGAGGGCGGTCAGCAGCGCTGGATCCCACTGAGTCGACGACGGCTGAGGCACGGTGCAGTAGGGGGTTGAAGGCGCGGTGTAGGGCGCATACACGTTCGGCCCCCCCAAAGAACGCCTGGTGGTTGGTCGGGCGTGGCCCCATGATGCCCGGGTAGGGGGCACGCGACACGAGCATCGTGTAGGCGTGGACGACCCCCGTCCAAGGGTTGGTGGCCGTCATCCAGGGCGGGGTCAGGGCGGCTTGCTGCGTGGGGTGGGGCGGGGCAAAATTGGTGTTGCCCCCGTTGCCGCGTCGACAACGACGAGGACCGTCGTTGCCCCCGTTGCCGCCGTTGGTGGGAGGCAGATAGGCGGGCTGCTGAGGCACGTAGAACGCGGGCGGGGTCGAGGCCGGTGCACGACGGGCGGGAGGATCCGTGGGCGACGGAGTAGTGGAGGCACGAGAGAGAGGCCAGCAGCAAAGGCGGTGTGAGCCGCCTAGGCCCGCATGTGCTTCAGCCGCCGCTTCTCGAGGCGGAGGTACGCCACAGCTTGCTCGAAGGTCGGCGTGGTGAGAAGCATGAGGTTGGAGGCGGCATTGCTGAGGTCTTCACCGAGTCCTGCCGACTGCATGGAGAGGAGGATCTTGTCATCGATCGGGAACTCCAGGTCGCGTAGCTCGTCGGAGAGGGACTTGAGGCGGAGGAGGTAGTCGTCGAAAGAGAGATCGTTCTGGTGGGTGCCGAAGAATTCCTGATGGAGGAAGGTGACCCGCTGGAGCTTGTTGTCGGTGAAGAGGGTGGTGATCTTGGTCCAGACCGTGTGCGCGAAGTCGCCGTCCTTGACGACGGTGTGGAAGATCTCGTTGTAGACGGTCTGGAAAAACCAGCAGATGATGGTGGCGTCGATCGCCAACCACTCGGGGTCATAGGGCATGGCGAGGAGGTCGATGGTGTCGTTGACGTGGTCGAGGAGATCGTACTCGCGGAAGAGAATCCCGAAGTACGTCTTCCACGGGAAGAATTTAGCAGCGGTATGGGAGAGCTTCACCGGCACGCGCTCGGTGATGGGAACGTCGCGGATGACGGCAACGGAGGGGCCGGCGGAAGGGGTTGCTGTTGCCGAAGCGGGAGGAGTTGAAGGGATCGGATTTGCCGGAGGAGGAGGCGAACCCATCCATGGTGAGGAGGCGGCGGAAGCAGAGGCGGCGGCGCCTGAGGGGGAGGTGACGGCTGGGTGGAGCATGCGGCGGCGACAAGGTTAGGGTTGGGAAGGATCGGTTAAGTTGATACCATGTAGAAAGATTACGGGAGATTGCACAGCTCCAATAGGACCGACTGTCACATATATATATATATATATATATATATATATATATATATGTATTTTTGAAAAGAAGCATATATTAATATCAGATAATACCAATTATATCCAGCCTCTGCAACGACGCATTGCCATAGCGGCCACACGGATGCACACAACCAAACAAAAAAAGAATTACAAAAAAGAAAAGTCCCGCTACAGTGACTCATTCATTGAAACAACAGTACTACCGCCACCAAGACAATACCAGAAATCCAGCTTCTCCAAAAATGACGCCTCCAAGAAGGGAACAGTGCAGAAACACCGTCATCGCCCGATCAAATATTTAGGTTTTCACCCTGAAGGAAGTCCACGCTCTCAAAACAATACCTTCAACAAGGCCATTGCCACACAATCAATTAAGGCCAGACCCTGGGTTTTCACCCTAAGAGGTAGGACCATGAACCTCTCCTGTGCAGTCGCCCCCACTTGCATGCCGCTGCTCCAATTCACAAGTCACCTAGCCAATTCCTCATCACCACCCAGACTCGAACCACCATTGTCTATCCTCATATCTCGGTCTCCATGACTTTCTCCGTCAGCACCATGGAATGAGAACATGCCCCATGATAATAACAGCTAACAAAGCTTCGAAGCACACCCTCTGAAACCAAAAGTTTAGAGTAAAGCATGGGTGCGAACGACCGAATTCAATCCTTCCAGCAAACTCACGGCATGATAGCACTTATGGAGTTCGCCGGCGGAGCCTTCCGGAACACGACACAGAAACCAGATCAATGGAGACCAACATCCGACAGATCAACATCTTTTCTTGAGAGGGATCCAGGACCACCTCCTTTATTGAAACCGAGCCAGCAGCCCCCACGCCACCCGCCGGAAACTAGCAGGATCCGCCGCAAGATGGCAAGACCACCCGGCCGACCATTCCGACGGAGAAGGAGGCCACCACCACCATGCCGGGGGCCGATGCCCCAAGCGCCCTAGTGTCGCGGACAAGGCCTGGGTCACCTGGGCGCCGGCGTCGAGGCCAACTTTCGGGACAGAACGCGACTAGGCCCAAATCCCCGTCGCATGCCGCCATCTGGGCCGAGGATCACCGGCCGCCGCTTGCCGCAACACCACCGCCAAAACAGCCGAGACGGACGCCGCCGCCATCCGCCAGATCGTGATCGGGGACGCCGCTGCCGCCGCCACGCCCCCAGGTCTTTGCCTGGCGTCGATCCTGGCGGCGGCGGCGGGGAGGAGGAGAGGACACGGGAGGAAGGGCTCGGCGGGGAGGAGGCCGCCAGCGCCGCCGCACGGGTGGGGGAGGAGGAGGGGTGCGAGAGAAGGAGGGCGGCGGCTACAACCGACGACCGTCACGTGTGTATATATATATATATATATATATATATATATATATATATATATATATATATATATATATATATATATATATATATATAATTACAGGGTACAACGTTACACGGAGACCTACTATAATACAATTACATCTCAACACATTTGTTTTACAAACCTAAAATATACCGAGGGAGTACATTACTGCACTCCGATCAAGGATTAATGTGTGATAGGTACAGTCGACCGTCTCACAGGAGTCGACCTAGCTCGCAGGCAATGCAGGCTTGACAAAAAATAGCAGTCGGAAAACGTGTAAGAAAAACACAAGATCTCATGGAAATACTGTTGAACGGAGAATCACACAAGTGTCCCTATGGGGCTATGGCCTACAGAAGCTATATATGAACATACGCACAGGCGCAACGGCGGGAAAAATTCAACACAAAGTTTGACTATACAAGTAGTACTAACTAAATTCCCGTTGATTAGTATTTAGAAGATCGAGTGGCCGAGTGCAGCGCAGCACACAATCCGCCCGTCTATCGCGGCACATGAAATGAAAGTCTCCGATGCTAGTACTACTAATAAGCAAAACTGTGTAGGTGTGTAGCTGAAAGAGACCGCGGTCCAACCTGCTGAGAAGTTCGTCAAGAACGGACGAACGGGGTCAATCTACGCACGTGTTCGACAACCTGTCCGTAGGGGACAAGGCCCCTGGAAAAATAATACATTTCTCCCAAGAATTTGGACGCATAATTCACACTAGTTTAGTAGTTTCTCACCACATCACAGTGGAAAATTTGCTGAACTTTGCGTAGACAATCTTATAGTAAATGAACTCTACACTGCAGAACGAGGACAGTGGGCAGACGACAGTCACAGGGATTTCATTTGGATTGCAAGATCACCAATCCCAATCAGGTAAAAAAATACAGTATTAAGCTCATACTTGCTTGGACTGTGGTGTTCGTTTGACTCGATTTGAGAAAGTACGCTGAAGTGGAGCGTGTTACTTGGGAGAGAGACAGAGTAGGGAACGGGGGAGACAGCATGTCCCCAGATTTAGGGCGCTCGTAGAATGAACGGGTCATCACGATGCCGTCATAACTAACTCGGTTTATACGTTCTAGAAGGCCCTGCCGTTCGGAAGGATCCATGGAAGACGCACAGCAGGGCACTTCCTGTCGAGTTGAACATGACTTGGAAAACGGGAGAATGTTACTTCGCAAGTTGAGATGTCGGAATTGTTTAGCGCAACGTTTTGCTCGCGAGTATGAAGAATTTCCAAAGTTTCTCGAATGTTTGGTTAAACTAATTGTCAGCCCCCCACACACGCCGGTTCTTCTTCTTCTTGTGGGAATGCCATATAGTAAGGCCAAAGTGAGGGTACTGTTGTGATGCATACTATTGTGACCACTGGTGTTGGAAGCAACAATACTATTCACTGAAAGCTACCTGATACTCGACTGATAGTAGTAGTAATTAACTAAAACTATACTGTGGAGTACTATAGGACATCAAGAAGTTATTCCCACATTAATTAGTCACAACTCCCTGGCTAATTATTGTTGAGGATTATTGCTATCCATATCGTCCCAATTGCCAAGTGTCCCATTTGTTTATGCTAAAAACACTCACACCAGCTGGTGAGCATCACTTAGTCAGTCAGTCCTTCTGGGTACACTATGATCAGAACCACTTCTGAATAAAAAAATAGTTGTGTAACATAATCATGCTTCTGACAAGGATGTCTTCTTCCCTAATTAAACAAAACCTAAAGTTGTAATCCATATATAGTAGAGAGAAGACCAATTAATTAATTAGTCTTGATGATTCTTGAACCAGTAGGAGGGTTACCGCAAGCACCCACCAACCTGAAACTTTAAGCACCCAAAGAGGGGAACTAGTGGGAGAAAAGGAGACACAAGCAGCAAAAGTGCCATGCACAGTACTCTAACAAAGGATTATGGATAGGCCATGATTACCACAACTGTTTATGAGTCATGACGACATGTGTCTCCACCGGAAGCTTAGCTAGAAAAAAAAATCATGATCCTTCAGCTAATAAAGGTAGACCAAAGCTATCACTAAGTGAGACTCTTGATCGGCGTTGCTTCGTTAAGCCAAACACTGGCCTCCCCTTCCCACCTTAAGCAATGTGAAATCAGAGGTGAAAAGTTGCCGGAGTTGAGGAAAGGGAGAGGACATCATATTCTTTCGAAAAAGAGTGAGAAAGCAAGAAAAACAGCACACGTTATATATGCTTCACCGGTGAAGTTAGTTAGTTAGTTCACTAATTTTGTCAAAGATTCTCTTTACATTTTCAAGTTCTGATTCGTTCTTGACCCGTTTGGAGTAATATTAAGTGCTCTGCTGGAGTGATGCTGGTTATGACAACGACCAAGGAAGCATCATCAGGGTTTAGCATTTTGGAAAAGATTGTTCCATCTGATTGACGATCAAATCAGCTGAATTGTTCCTGCACTGTGCAGACATCAGACGTGGTAGTGGTGATGAACTGGAACAAACTTTGTGGAGAAAGTTGTTAGCTTTGAAGTTCTGACATCTGATTGACGATTAACTTAACAGGATTCGTGCAATGTGCAGACATAGGACATGGAAGTAGTGATGAACTGAAGTGCGTTGACGGTATATGCCATGTTTGATCCGTGTAGTTTTTTCGGTCATGTATATGCCATGTCTCTAAGAAGGACTTCCATTGACATTATCTAGACTAAAAGGAGATAAATTTGAGACTCTAGACGGTAAACACAGCTGCTAAGTACGTAGAGATACTAATCAACATCTTTCTCTATCAGAACAACATGGACTGAAACCGTACCAGCCTTTTGGCATTTGGGGAAAAGAGCGTCAGCTGCAAGAGGAAAGGGACGACCACAACATCACAAACCCTTCAAGGCTCTAACTCATCGATGATCAGAGGATTGGACATCTGATGAATGATCACACATAACCAATGATCGATGGCACTGACGCGTCGATCAGAGGATTGAACACCAATGATCGCACATAATCTTTCTACAAAGATTAGTAGAAAAAGGGCCATGTCTGATGTCTCCAAACCACACGCGGATAGGTAGCACGTTCTAATCTATGGTTGTAACTTGTCGATGAATGATCACACATAACCAATGATCGATGGCACTGACGAATTGGGAACACCTCAAAAATACTCTTTACAAAGACTATTAGAAAAGGGGCTATGTCTCCAAACCACACGTGGGGGGCTCAGGCAGGAGTGGTGCCAGAATTTGGACATAGGTAGCATGTTCTAATCTATGGTTGTAACTTGTCAAGGACCAACGACTTTTTTAAGATAAAAATGAATATATTAATACGAGATAGATGTTAATTACATCCGGACTCTGCGACAATATAATCTAACCGAAAGAAAATAAAGAAAAAAACTTGTTGGACTGATAAAATTATGCCACTTCTTACAACTCGAATTTGCACGGCCGAAATAATTTTTTGGATGTTCACAGGATGTGTCTTCAAGATCCCTAGAATTTGCATAACCAATTTCCAAATATACGCAGAGAAACAAAAAAGGAAAATTCAACATGAATAGTGTCAGAAAAGACAAAAACACAAAATGAAACTATTCACATGGCAATTTGTCTTTTTTGTTTCTATTTTGAATTTGGTTCTCAAACCGTTAGGGAATGTAAACATACATTTTGTGAACACCCACAAATTTATTTTGTAGTTTTTTGACTCTTTTAAATTTCAAATTTGTAAAATGGTATCATGTGAGTTGTGGTATCGCCCTAAATATTTCCGCTCCATTTTTATATGACTTCTATGAAACCTAAATAACATAATACAAATACTCACGTGTGCAACTCTGGTTGGGCCTAACCCATTGTGACGTGAGTCGGTTATTTATTAATTTCTCCTTTTTATTTTTATTTTATTTGTGATTTTGCATATTTATTTATTTTTAATATGAATTTCTCTTTTGTATCTCCTTTTATCGAGACATACAAACATTTTTTTGAAATTCATGAAAATTTATTTTTAAATACTTCAACATTTGTCTGAAATATATGAATATTTATATTGAACATGAACATAATTATTTTGAAATTCATGAATATTTGCAATACATACAATATTTATATATATGGCAAAAAATAGTTCTATAAAATTCTACACACTTTTTTCTCGAATAGCATGAGTATATTATTTATTATATATGAAGATATCCACATAACTTACGAAACGCACATAAAAGATAGTAAAATATTAAATTACTTATGTAATATTTTAATTATAAAAAATAATTGTTACTAAAAATTCTCACATTTTGTTTGAGCATTTTTTTTCTCGCGTGTGCTTGTGGAGTTGTGGTAGCGACAGAGCAATTTGCACCAAGAGGCCAGTTAGTTCAGCCCATTACGCACGGGCTGTAGGCAGATCAGGGAATAGGAGAACTTGTGATTTGGTTTGCCAAACTGGGACAACGGGCCTTGTGCAACTTGAGTGCCATGTTTGTAAATTGTAATAATATTTTTTATGCTGGGTGAGATATGTTGTTGCAACACTTGTACCACAGTTGCAAATCATAACGGTGTCGTATTTGCTATAAATATCATGAAAGTTAGAGCCAAAGAAATCGGTAGTTAAATTGGTTCTACAAGCAATAGAAAATCCGACAAGTAATGTGGAGTCCTTTCAAATAAAGTTTGTTCACACTTTGCTGGAATTTGACATTGGGTCTTAGCCCATAGCCAATACAAATTCTAAAATTCCCTTGGCCCATGCGGGTATGGCAAGGGGTGGAGTAAAGTTCAGTTTCACATTTCTAGTCGAGAGAGTTGGAGTGGTTTATTAGGGGGGTTGTTCTAGTCCTTGTAAGAGAGTGAGAAGAGAGAGTCCTCGCGCATTCCTCTGCCGCCCGCCTCGCCTCGTCTCACACGTCACTGTTGGTTGCCATGATTTGTGGGAGAATGACGTGTAACCCTCCGGGCTGCATCGATTGCGTGTTATATGTCACGGGAAAACCCTCCGAGGTGGTTACGTAGAAAGAGAGGAGAGTTTGGGTAGAGTACTACTCTATACCAAACATATACAAAGAAATAGAAAATACATTATGTCTAACACTCCCTCTTAATCTAAAGCTTGGAAAGGTTTAGATTACGCATAAACTCATTTAACATAGTGGTTTAGTGAAACCATTTGCAATCTGATTCTTACTGGAGATGAACCTGACATCAAGTTATTTTCTAGCAACTCGTTCCCAAACAAAGTAGAAATCAATCTCAACGTGTTTAGTTCAAGAATGAAAAACTGGATTTGCTGACAAGAAAGTAGCACCAAGACTATCACACCAGAGAGTGGGTTTTTCATGAAGTGTAGCATCCAATTCTCTGACAAGAGCCTCAACCCAGATCAGCTCAACTGTAGCATTGCCTAGAGATTTGTACTCAACCTTAGTACTAGAACGAGAGAACGAGAGACAGTAGGCTGTTTCCTGGCACTCCATGATATAAGACTAGGAAAGTTGGCGCGGCGATACGTGGCGCTTACTCAGTTGTGTACCTGGCTAGGTTCAATGTTTACTCATGTGTGTACATGGCTAGATTCAACGTTGCCATGATTTTGTGAGATTGTTAGACTTTAGCCAATGCTTACGACTATTATAATACATATTCATGATATTATCTATTACTTGCTTTTTAAGATGGCATGCATTAAAGACAACACTAAGAAATCCTATGATCTCAGGCCTAACTACATTTTATATACCAGAAGAAGATAAAAACTCAAACAATAATGATAAATCTTGTGTTATGGTTTCTGAAGACAATATAATGAATATGACAGTACATAGATAAATCTTAAAGACAACCACTGTCACTATCGCCAACACACAAAAAAGATTTGAGTGGCCAACAATGCATCCTCTTGAGTATATTCAGTCAGTGCTCTCGAACCTATACATCATTGTCACAATATGGAATTCCCAAAGGGTAGCATCATAGTTTTCTAGTATCAGTTCCTACTTCTAATTCTTCTGCTTGTAAGCTATGACACAGCTCACATATTTTTCTCTACATGGAAGGTTTTCAGCTCAGAGAGCCAAGAATCCATGTAGTTCCCTGAACACCAGGAGGGCAAGCGGCATCCAGAATAGCAAACATGCTTCTGGTAAAAAGCTACTTAGTTTGGCTGACATCAAAATAATTACAGAAAACATGTTTTCGTCAATATTATTCTAAATCGACGTGACTTCTCACCTGTCCTCAAAGAGCACTGGATCTTTACTCAGATTCTCCAATATTTGTTACATTTCTCCCAACAGGAAGATCAAACCATGCAGATATCAAACCGTGCCATACCCAGCAGACTCGAGCTGAATCTGCAACAGAGTTATGAAAAGAATGTAAAGGGACATTTGGTAGATCGTAGATGAAAATATCTTAGTATGTTTTCCATAGGCCATGACCAAAATTCCAAATACTCCAGGCTATTCAAAACCAATGAAAGAAAATATACATTAGATCATCATAGTTTAGAGCCCTTGTGCTGCTGCCTCTAGAGGGCTATAATCAAATGTAGACGTCATGTTGTTCGCAACAGACAGTTCCAGAGTACTTGCCTCGTTTATTATTCTGGGTTTCAATGGTCAGCTTGTACCGTGTGCATATGAATAGAAGTTCTTAAATTGTACATAAAGGCTTAACCATAATAACACCTATATAGAAACTACTCCATCTAGGATAGGATCATCATGAATAAATACATCAACTATTAGACATTTGCACATATTTTCCAGAGCAATCTGTGGCACATCAGGTAGGTGCGATGGAATTTTTTTAATCCCCATCACCTGTAAGATGTAATTATATGCTGAGATCCCAGGTGTTGTCATTTGCTGGGGGCGCATGGATTTTTAGAGGCAAATGGAGCCAATACAAATTCAATAACTGCACTGAATTTAAGTTGCACGTAAGTTGGTTATTTTGAGCTAAACAACTTGAGTGACAACACAACCAACCGATCCATACTCTGCTATCCATTCTATTAATCCAACCTCCTCACTGATAACCCAGTGTTTAGATGGAACAGATAGCATATTGTGCAATGGCATGAAGGGGTAATCCTGATCAATATATAACAGTCAAGTAAGAAAGTTAACTTGTGTACTGATGTGATATTTTGTTCATAGAAAGTATGCAAATGCTCTAGTAGTAACAACATTAGGGAGTTGTATTCATTAGACATGAAGATAATATGTGCCCATAGGTCATAAAAGTAGCCATTAGCATTAATCATCCAAATAAATAAGGAAGATCGTCTCCAGATATAAAGAAAGCTCGAGTACCTGAATTTCACCAAATAGGCGGTGTGAATCGAAACCATATATCCTCTCATAGTCAACTCATTCGTCCAAATCACCTTCATGTGATCCTTCTCCTCACTGAAATCCTTGTCAAAATTGCAACAAACAACAGCAAACCAAACGGAACATCAATACTTTTAGCGAGACGAAAAAAAACACCGCTACATCTAAACATGCAGAGCACATGAGCTAGAAAAAAATCAGGAACAGTGAAAAAGGCTCAGGCCTGGGCACTGACATGTTCTCTATCATCGCCAGCGCCAGCTGCAGCTTGTCGAGTCCTCGACCGCATCTGAGCTCATGGCGCCGACAATCTAGATCATTCCCACTCTAACCCGCCGCTGCCGCTACTGATCCTCACAGCATCATTGATCATGTTACCGATCCAGACTCTAGAGAATACCCACTTGAACCCGTCGACGCACCGCCTCCTTTCCGAGGCTAGTAACCTGACCTTCTCCAAAATTGTGCTACACTGCACGTGCATCTCCAAACTCGTCACCTGAAGGCGGTCACGATGAACAGCGAGGGGAGCCATGGTCAACATCGTACCGGGACGTCGTAGACGACCCACTTGCTTCTCCTCGCCGACAACCTCATAGGAGACGCAGTTCGTCCCCGTCCAAGATCAGCGGGCTTGGCCGGCCCGCGCCAGATCCCTCTGTCGCTCAACCTTGCCGGTGAACAGCCAGCGGCGCAAGAGAAGATGGAGGATCGGAATGAGTGGAATCCGATTCCCCTTTGGCGCTTGGCCGACCTCTGCATGTCCCTAATCCTACTCCTTCCCGGTCACCATGGGCGGCGGCATGGGGCGGCGCGATGAAGCTCTTCCTCGCCCAGCTCTTCTGCGGCAGCAACGACGGCGATGGATCCACTGCGGATGGGGCGGCTGCAGAGAGGGGAGTGGAGGAAGAGGCTGAGGAGAAGGGCATATATGTAGTAATTAGAACCGAAGAAAATAGCAAAGCCTCCTGAAGAGCGTCTGTCATCTAAATCTCCAGCCCAGTCAGCATCTGAATAAGTACTAAGAAGTATAGAAGGAGATCGACAAAAAGTAAGTCCCACTGTGAGTGTACCATGAACATACCTCAATATCCTTTTTACAGCTGACCAATGAGTGGTAGTAGGAGCATGGATAAACTGGCACACCTTACTAACTAAAAAACATAGATCGGGTCGTGTTAATGTTAAGTACTGAAGAGCTCCTACAGTACTCGTGTAATGTGTGCTATCTTCAGGACCAAGTGGATCGCCATTCTTCAACGACAAGATATCAGTCGTGGATAAAGGTGTAGGACAGGTTGTACAATCCTTCATACCCACATGTTTCAGAAGATCTGTGGCATACTTTTCCTAATTCAGAAGTAACCGATTTTGCTGTTTGTGAACTTCAAGACCCCAAAAGTAATGAAGATCTCCAAGATCCTTAAGAGCAAACTCATAACTCAAATTCTTGAGAAGAACTGATATGACAGTATCAGAGGAGCTTGTAACAATGATATCATCAACATAAATAAGAAGAAATATCTGAATGCCTGAATGGTTGAACAAAAACAAAGATGTATCTCCTTTGGAAGGTATGAAACCAAGAGTATGAAGTTTAGCACTGAGACATGATTACCATGCCCTTGGTGCCTACTTTAGTCCATAAATAGCTTTACCAAGTTTGCAAATAAAGTTTGGAGTAGCGGAAGACTCAAAACCAAGTGGTTGTCTCATGTAAACCTCCTCTTCTAGAACACCATGTAAGAACACGTTCTTGACATCTAGTTGCCTTAAACTCTAACCTTTTGAAACAGATATGGATAGAACAAGCCTGATTGTAGCAATCTTAACAACATGACTAAAAGTATCCTCATAGTATATTCCATACCTTTGTTTAAAGCCTTTTGCAACAAGACGAGCTTTATACATGTCAATTGTACCATCAGCATTTTTCTTGATGCGATAGACCCATTTGCAATCAATGACATTCTTTTTGGAGTTTGGTGGAACAAGGTGCCACGTGTGATTTTTCATAAGAGCATCATATTATTCTTGCATGGCATGAGGAAATTTCTGTAGGAAGTAAGAGGAGTTCTTCACGAAGGCGATGACCAGCGTTGGGATGGAGTTCAGCAAAGGGAAAAACATTTTCATTGAACACAACATCTCGTGACACATAAACACGTCCAGTAGCAACATCTAGACATTTGACCCCTTTGTGAAGGGGACTGTACCCAAGAAAAACACACCATTTCGAACGAAAAGATAATTTCCTTTTGTTGTAGGGACGTAAGTTGGGCCAGCAAGCACAACCAAAAACACGAAGAGAGTCATAGTTGGGTTTGGTGTGAAGAAGTTTTTCAGTGGGAGTTTCAAAATTGAGCACCTTTGATGGAATAAGATTTATGAGAAAGTGGCTGTGAGAAAAGCATCATCCCAATACTTTAATGGCATAGAGGCATTAGTAAGTAAAGTAAGGCCAACCTCAATAATGTGACGATGTTAGCGTTCAGCGGAACCGTTTTGTTGGTGAGCATGAGGACATGAAACATGATTTTTAATGCCCACGTTTTGGAAGAAACCATTGAGTTTTTTATACTCACCCCCCAATCAGTTTGCATAGTAATAATTTTCCTATCAAACTTGCACTCAACATATTGTTGGAAATTAAGAAACACTTGGTACACCTCCGAACGATTTTTTAGAAGATATATCCAAGTAAATTTACTGAAATCATCAATGAAACTAACATAGTATGCATGTTTTCCTAAAGACATGGGAGCTGGACCCCAAACATCAAAAAACACTTGTTCCAAAGGAACAGCGAAAACACTTGTAGAAACATGATTGGTCAATTGATGACTCTTAGCCTGTTGGCATGGATCACATATGTAAGAGTTTATTTCTAGGGTATAAGGGAGGTTGTTTTTCCTAAGAACTTGCTGAACAATAAAAGAAGAGGGATGCCCTATACGACGATGCCATGTAGAGGATGAAGGCTTCATGGTGGCCAATGCATGCTTGTAATAATCTGAAGCCATGGGAACAAGAGGGTAGATACCACCATGACAAGGACCTTTAAACATGATTTTTTGGGTTACCTTGTCCTTAATCAAGAAAAAAATGGGTGAATCTCAATGAAGGCACTATTGTCTAGAGTTATTCTATGAGCGGAAAGTAAATTCTTGGAAGAACTAGGAACATGTAAGATGTTACGAATTTGAAGAGAATTATTTGGGGTGTGCAAAACTGAATGACCAATATTAGCAATTTCCATACCTTGTCCACTAGCATTGTGGATTTGATCTTTTCCTTGATATGGTTCATGAAACTGGATCTTGTCAAGCTGGCTTGCAACATGATTGGTAGCTCCTGTGTCTAGCACCCAGTTAGTGTTAACACCATAGGCACCATAGTCGCCCTTGTTGTCATGGGGAGCATCATCATCATTATCATCACCATAGCGCCACCAACATTCATTGGAGGGGTGACCCTCCTTCTTGCAGATTTGGCAGTAGACACCGGGCTGCCATGGGCTAGCAACACGATCTGGGCGTCCACGCCCCTTTCCTCTCCCCCCTTGGGGCGGCGATCCTGACGCCCCTGGTTTGGGTGACCATAGGGCGTTGGCGGGGGTTGTGATGGGCGCGGCTGCTGAGTGGGATAGAAGACATGGGCATATGTTGGTTGTATGTAGGGCTGGGGTGGAGGGTGGGCATAGGTTGCAGGAGCATAGGTGGGTTGTGAAAGTTTGGTGATGGTGGTGGGGCGGCATGGTATGGTGGTGGTGTAGGAAGGACATGTGGTTTGGGTGGGGTGGTATAAGGGAAAGTCGGGTGATACGCCCAATTTGCATCACCTTTCTATACCATAATCTACCTCTATTCATTGATATTTGTCTTATTATGAGGTATTACTTATGGCTTTTCATCTGTTTATGCATGTTGGATGATTCTTGGAGGATGAACCGCCGGAGTCTAGATTCTGGTGGAAAAGAAGGCGTTTCGATGCAATTTCACGAAGATCAGAAAAATATCAGAAAAATATGGGAAAATATTATTTTTCCAGAAGATTGAGGAAGCCAGAAGGAGGAGCGAAGAGAGGCCGCAGGGGGCCCACACCCTCCTAGGCGCTGGTCCCCCCTAGGCCGCTCCTAGGGTAGGTGTGGACCACCTGCCCGTCTCCCGACTCTGCCCCTTCGCCTATATCTTCCCTACGAAACCCTAAGGCTAGGGGAGCGACCACAGATAGATTTCCGCCGCCTCTAGGGGTGGAAAACACCAAGAGAGAAAGATCTCTCCAGCAGACAGATTTCTACCGGGGGAATTCCTTCCCCGAGAGGGGAGATCGTCGCCATCAACACCATCGTCAAGCTAGGCTTCATCGGGATCATCATCTTCATCATCCACACCATCATCTCCACCAGCACCATCATCACCACTCCGTTCTGCTGTAAAAATTGTGTTGGATATTGCTTAGTTCATTAGGGGAAACTTTCCCGGTGTTAATTACTATTGTAGTTGATGCTTGCGAGTGGAACCATTGGATTATTGTTTATGTTCAGATTGTTACCCATTACCATATCTCTTTGATCTTTATCCATATGAAGTCTTGTGAGTAGTTCGTTGTGTTCTTGAGGACATGGGAGAAGTCATGTTGTTAGTAGTGAATCTTTGTTGAGTTATTATTCAATGGTTTAGTATTTAAGTTGTGGTGCTATTCTTCTAGTGGTGTCATGTGAACGCCGACTACATGATACTTTACCATTTATGGGCCTAGGGGAATGCATTTTGTATTTGCTACTAATTGTGGGGTTGCCGGAGTGACAGAAACCTGAACCCCCGTTAGGACAACTTTGCACAAGGGAGCATAGGATCTCAGAGTTTAAGGTTGTGGTTAGATTTATATCTTAGTTACTTTCCTTTAGTTACGGATGTTTGCAGAGGGTTTAATCACAAGTATGTATTAGTCCAAGTAAGGTCGGTATGTTAGCATAGGTTCACCCACACAACACTTACAACACCAGAGAAGAGCACTCAACTATTTAAAGCAAAAGCACTTGACAGAATTCCCATGTGTCCTCGAGATCGTTTGGTCCTTATAAGTATTTCCACCGGCTTGTCCTTTGTTAAGAAAGGATTGGGCCACTTGATACGTTTGTTCGTTGTCTTTATTACTTGCTCCTTGTTTTGTTGCCTTATCAGAAAACCCCTAAAAATTCGTTTGCTAATTATTTATAGAGAGTTCCTGCTCCATACCACTGTTCAGCACCTTCTGCTCCTCGTTGGGATCGACACTCCTATTTATTGAAAGTACTGTGATACACCCCCTATACTTGTGGGTCATCATCGGGCGTCGTGGAGCAGAATTGATGGATGAGGTGAAGGTGCCGATGTTTTGGCCCGTAGCAACAAGCATATGTTCACGGGATTCATAGGATAAAAGTTGAGAGGACATGTCACTAATAGTAGTAGAGGGATTTGCATTGATGGAAGCAACAAGAGGGGTGTAGGTACCATCAAGACCATTGAGGATGTAGTCCTTTAGCTCATCATCATATACCTTCTTCCCCGTAGCGGCGAGTTCAGAGGCAAAACCCTTCATCTTAGCGAGGAATTGAGAGGCAGTCATATCAAGCTTCTTTGTGTTGGAAAGAGCTCCACGAAGCATAGAAACTCGAGACTTGGATTGGGTGGACAAGAGCTCAAGAATAGCGCTCCACACTTCCTTGGCATGGACAAAGCCATACACATGAGAGAGGAGATCATCGCCAAGGGAGTTGACGAGGAAGCTCACCACCGCTTGATCCTTCGTGAGCCAGACATCACATTTTGGATTGGGTATGGTGATCTTCTTGTGGTCGGCATCCTCAACTTCAATGAGTTTTGCCGGCTCCTTTTTGGTGCCATCAAGGTACCCGATGACCCGGGCGCCACGCAGGGAGGGCATCACCTGTGTCTTCCATGAAAGAAAATTTTCACGGGTGAGCTTTGTTGTCGGGGGAGTACCGATGGTGACCGACAAGTTGGAGGAGCTCGACATGGTTATGAGGGGAAGGGGATCGTCGGGAACTAGGGTTTTGGGAGGGAAGGTTTAGGAGATTGTTTTGAAGGGAAAAAACTATGGGAATAGGAAGGCCTTGTCGTGATCTATGAGAGGGAGAAGTTTGTGGTTGTTTTGAGGGGAGGAAGATGGCCGGCTGACATGGTTATACCCTACAGTTACACGACATCAGCATACCTAGTCCAGCCCAAGGAAGGCCCACGAGAATATACGCAGCCCATGAAGATTTTTGGGTGGCCCAAGCCCATGACGTCTTCGAATCCTTGGAGAGCAAGACTAGAATAGATAGAATATTCAAAGGAGCAAACCCTAAACCTGTAGACGACTCGATCTATGCCCGAGACCTGCCTATCTCTATATAAAGGCTAGGAGGGCACGACGAGAAGGGCACTTCATATACCACCGCATACACACCACCACGCCAGATTGCATCTGCGCACCCCTGTAATTCTCGGTTCCGCCGTAATCAAGAGCAGACAAGCAGGAGTAGGGTTTTCCCTCCGGGGGCCTGAACCTGGGTAAACCTCGTGTCCCCATGTTGCTTGTTTGCTAACCGTTCCGCGATCTCCAGCATCCCCATCTTCTCCAAAACCCAAGCTCATAACAATGGGCATTGGCGAGATTAAACCTCGTCAATTGGCACCGTCTGTGGGAATTGGGGGCGCTGATTGTGCGATCGTGACGGTCCCAACCAAAGTGATCTACAACTCTTCGGCGACGGAGAGCCATCTCCTCTTCGGCGCTTTCGACTTCACCGCCCACTCGCCAGCCACCACGAAGGACTTTGAGCCCGTAGGCAACGGACTCGAGATTATGTTCGGGAGCTTCTGCTTCCAGGTGGGACAGACCGGCACCCTCTACCTCCTAGAGCGGGTGCCACTGCCATCGATCAGGCCTTCCTCGTGGGCTCCGCACCCCGTGCTACACACATCACCATCGACAGATGAGTCCTATGATAGCAGCAGCTGCAACTCAGATCTATGCGATCCACCATCGTATGAAGGAACCTACGGTTCCAGATCCGAAAGCTGCGGCATCAGCGACCCGATCTACACGCGCTACCAATGCGCCGCAGTCATCGAGAGTGATGTGGATCAGCGGCAACCTAACCCGCCACCCAACCCGCAGGGTAGAAACGGCGAAAACAGGAGGAACCAGCCCAACGATGAGGACACCGATCCCAATCGGGTAATTCACCTCAGCGAGGAAGGATGGAGACAATCACGCGACGCTGTGGCAGTGATATGGGATCCCTTGTGGGATTGACCCTAGGGTGGCCCGATCTTCACGGGTTTGGGGCGGGACGTGAGGGGATACCCGATGAACACGATGAACGCAACACAAACGCAAGGTAAAGATACAAACACACGCAATCACAACCCGATTCGATTTGCTCCCGTTGGCTCGAACAACCAATCCAATAGAATCCTCGGCGAGAGACCGTTAGGTAGAATCACCAAAGGAGAGATCGGCAAGCGGATGATAGAATCCAAATCAAAGGAGAGAGTAGCAACCAAGTAGAATCCCAAAGGGGAGAGACCTAGCACTACTAGAATCCTTGATGAGGAGAGACCAAACACTTGAGGAGGGTCTTGACGACTTGGAGACGAACAACCGACCTCTAAGGCCTTGTACAACTCATAGATTAACTACAGAGAGGGGTTCCCATCTAGGGTTAGGCACAAGCCTTCATTCATCATCAACTCTAGGGTTTCAAGGAGGGGTGGGGGCTTATATATAGGCCAGCCACGAGCTAGGGGCAAAATAGACATAAACAGGGAGTTCTGGGCGTTACATGGGCCAGGCCCAAAAGGCCTTAACATGATTGGCGTCGAGAAGGCCGGAGACTCCGGTATTGGGTCTCCGGACCCGTCTCCGGAGGGGGCTTCTGGCTGTCCCGGGCTTGGTTCCTGGGTCCGGACCGGAAACTCCGGTGTAGTCCGGAGACTCCGGTGTGATCGCCGGAGACTCCAGTCTGGCGTCCGCAACTTCTTGCGTCTTCTCTTCCATGCCTCTTGCTTGGGGGTCTTGGTTTCTGGGGTCCTCTTGTCATCTCCTCTCGGTGTCACGGTCATGGGCCTGGTCATAGCATGGGCACTTGTCTCAAGTAGGATTCCATTCATATGATAACCAAAGGAGGGTGAGATATGGAATGAGTTCACCTTTGAGGGTGTGGTTGATGTAGCATGGTGTGGACCAATGGTGAATGCCAAGTGTTGGGCTGCATGATCTCCCCCCTCTTCAAAACGAGTCGTCCTCGAGGAAGTTCCATCATCATATAGGGAGAAAGGTGTGCACATGGTCTTGAGCTTGTATGTTGTTGGATCTCCGGTGTCGTAGCTTTGTTCAAATTGGTTGAAGATCTTGAAGTTGAGCTTTTCATCAAGATGTGGTTGGAGATCTTGTAACGTGTTCCTTGTAGGTGGTGGGTGAGGTTGTGTATCCTGCAAAACTGACAACAAGGAGAAAGAGTTGTGTGAAGGATTGTTAATATTGGGTACACTCAAATCACTCTTCTCACGTGAGGTGGCATGCGGCACGGCACTCATGATTTTTCCACTCATTTGGGGCTTGTAGCACTCACGCACGTGTTGGTGGATCACTCTCTCACCACTCATCTCACAAGGGTCCTTAGCTTGTTTTATGTTGGGCAACGAAGTCATGTTGGAAGTGATAACTTGGCTTGGCGTCATAGGTTGTAGCACCAATGTATTGTCATTCCACCTAAAGGAGTATTGGTTGGATGTACCATCATGTAGTGCGCCCTTATCGTATTGCCATGGCCTTCCAAGGAGTATGTGACACACGGTCATAGGCACGACATCACACTCGACGGTGTCTTGATATGGACCAATCTTGAAGGAGACTTTGACCTTGTTTTTGATTTGAATGGTGCCATTGTCATAAAGCCACTTGACATGATAGGGTTGAGGGTGCTCCATGTATGGTAACTTGAGTTTCTCACAAAGATCGATGCTCGCAAGGTTGTGACAACTTCCTCCATCAATGATAACTTTTATGGACTTGCCATCAATTCCGGCTCGGGTTTGGAAGATGTTGAGGCGTTGGTCCTCTCTAGGGATGGATTTGGTCGTCAAGACTTGGGCGATGACAAGTGAGGGGCTTGTATCATGTTCACAAAGAAGCGTGTCCTCATCTTGCATTGCGGCATCTTTTGTGATAGCAGCTTGGTTCATAGCTTCAAATTCATCTTCTCTCACGGAGTATGTTGCGCCGTTCTCATCCGTTAGCATGACTCTTGTGTTGATGCACTCATAAGACTTGTGGCCCTTTCCTCCATACTTGTAGCAAACTACTTGACTTTCCGTTGTTGTGTTGGAGGAGGATGCCATGGGTGTCTTGGATTGCTTGGAGGAGCTTGTTGCTTGGTTTGTTGGCTTGGAGGGGCTACTCGAGTTGATTGAAGCGAAGTACGCCCTTTGCTTCTCATAAGCATGTTCCTTTTGCAAGTGGCGCTCGGCCTTGGTTGCTTGGTGAAGAAGGTTCACGAGAGTCTTGTAAGGTTGGAAATCAACTATCTTGCGTATTGGGCGGCTCAAACCGTTGAGGAACCGTGCTATTGTTTGCTCCTCGAGTTCCTTCACATCGGCTCTCATCATAGTCATCTCCATCTCCTTATAGAACTCTTCAATTGTCTTTGTGCCTTGCTTCAAGTTTTGTAGTTTGTCGAAGTGGTCTTGGCGATAGTGCTCGGGGACAAATCTTGCATACATCACATTCTTCATCTCGGTCCAAGTGGTGACCGGTGGTTCTTCTTGCTTCTCACGATTGCTTTGGTAGTCTTCCCACCAAACATTAGCGTAATCATCAAACTCAAGAGATGTCATTGCCACTTTCTTCTCTTCGGAAAAGTTGTGGACTCGGAAGATCTTGTCGACTTTGAGCTCCCATTCAAGATATGCATCGGCATTTTCTTCTCCTTTGAACTTGGGCATAACGAACTTGAGCTTCCCAAACTTGCCATCATCACGCTCATGGTGGTTGTTGCAACGTTCTTGGTGCATACTTGCGTCACTTGGAGGGCGTGGACGCGGAGGAGGAGGCTCTTGATTGCCTTGAGGTTGTTGTGGTGGATGAGCTTGATGATGCTCGAAGTTTCTCCTTCGCCATTGGTCGGCATCATTGACATTCATAGCTTGACGGTGTCGGTGGTGGTGTTGTGCATGCCGGTTATTGCGTCGAGCTTGGCGTGCATCCTCATCATCATCACTTGTGTCCCATACCGGTTCTTGATTTTGTTGACGTTGCTCGTGGTGTTTATGAGGAGGATGACGACGCCTATCATTGTGGTTAGCTTCATCTTGGCGTTCTCGAGGTTGGTGCACGTCGATGATTGCTTGGTGTGGTGGTGTACCATGCTCTTGTCGTTGTTGTTGAGGTTGGGGAGCATTTGGGTCCACCGCTTGAGGGCGACGATGACGAGCTTGTGGGTCCCCATTATGGTGGTGGGGTTCTCCGCGGCGGGAGTGTGACCTTGAAGACTCGCCATGTCGACTTGAGGAGTGCGTGCGGGAGGAACTTGACGAGCTTGAGTGATGACCGTGTCGGTTGCCAAGGTTGGCAATATCTTGGAATTGAGCATGGTGCTCCTCTTGACATTGCCTCTCACGGTACTCAAATTCTCGAAAAGTATCATCAAGATGGTGCTCAAGTCGCTCAAATTGATTGTTGAATTCTTGGCGTTGCACCCATAAGTTGTGGCGCGTGGCAAAGCCATCTTGGTTGTTGAAATTGCTATCTCCACTAGCTCCACTTGCCCTAGACATGGTGCACAAACACACTTGATAGATATGGTGATGGAACTTCGTCGAGGACGACTCGTTTTGAAGCGGGGGGAGATGATGCAGCCCAACACTTGGCATTCACCATTGGTCCACACCATGCTACATCAACCACACCCTCAAAGGTGAACTCATTCCATATCTCACCCTCCTTTGGTTATCATATGAATGGAATCCTACTTGAGACAAGTACCCATGCTATGACCAGGCCCATGACCATGACACCGAGAGGAGATGACAAGAGATGATGCAGCCCAACACTTGGCATTCACCATTGGTCCACACCATGCTACATCAACCACACCCTCAAAGGTGAACTCATTCCATATCTCACCCTCCTTTGGTTATCATATGAATGGAATCCTACTTGTTCAGGGCCGGAGACTCCGGTGTGTTGGGGCCAGAAACTCCGGTGTAGTCCGGAGACTCCGGTGTGATGACCGGAGACTCCGGTCTGGCTTCAGCACGACGAACAGCTCGAGTTCATGAGCAGAAATTCGGCCCTTTAACCCTCAAATCCAGAAAATTTCGACCAAATTGGGCTAGGAAACGCATGGCAAAGGTAGACCAAATCCAAGGACAAGTTTCTAATGGACCAAAACCACTATCAACTCACCAAATCAAGAGATCGATCCAAAAGCAATTTTGGGCTAATTTTTTTTTGGTATTTTCAAATTTATGGTGGATATGGGGGAACGAAGTCAAATCCGTGGCAACCAAAAGCTGCTGATACCAGTTAATATGGGATCCCTTGTGGGATTGACCCTAGGGTGGCCCGATCTTCACAGATTTGGGGCGGGACGTGAGGGGATACCCGATGAACATGATGAACTCAACACAAATGCAAGGTAAAGATACAAACACACGCAATCACAACCCTATTCGATTTGCTCCCGTTGGCTCGAACAACCAATCCAATAGAATCCTCCACGAGAGATCGTTAGGTAGAATCACCAAAGGAGAGATCGGCAAGCGGATGATAGAATCCAAATCAAAGGAGAGAGTAGCAACCAAGTAGAATCCCAAAGGGGAGAGACCTAGCACTACTAGAATCCTTGATGAGGAGAGACCAAACACTTGAGGAGGGTCTTGACGACTTGCAGACGAACAACCGAACTCCAAGGCCTTGTACAACTCATAGATTAACTACAGAGAGGGGTTCCCATCTAAGGTTAGGCACAAGCCTTCATTCATCATCAACTCTAGGGTTTCAAGGAGGGGGTGGGGGCTTATATATAGGCCGGCCACGAGCTAGGGTCAAAATAGACATAAACAGGGAGTTATGGGTGTTATATGGGACATGCCCAAAAGGCCTTAACATGCCTGGCGTCGAGCAGGCCGGAGACTCCGGTGTTGGGTCCGGAGACTCCGGTCTGGACCAGAGACTCCGGTCAATCTCCGGACCCGTCTCCGGAGGGGGCTTCTGGCTATCCCGGGCTTGGTTCTTGGGTTCGGACCGGAGGACGGTCCGGAAACTCCGGTGTAGTCCAGAGACTCCGGTGTGATGGCCGGAGACTCCGGTCTGGCGTCCGCAACTTCTTGCGTCTTCTCTTCCAGGCCTCTTGCTTGGGGGTCTTGGTTTCTGGGGTCCTCTTGTCATCTCCTCTTGGTGTCATGGTCATGGGCCTGGTCATAGCATGGGCACTTGTCTCAAGTAGGATTCCATTCATATGATAACCAAAGGAGGGTGAGATATGGAATGAGTTCACCTTTGAGGGTGTGGTTGATGTAGCATGGTGTGGACCAATGGTGAATGCCAAGTGTTGGGATGCATCAGGCAGGCAACAAGATCCTGCCTATGGGTGCCTCACGGGATCTACTGATGGCGTTCCACCTGCTCCTCATCGAAGAGCACAAAAAGTATTGGAGATATGCCCTAGAGGCAATAATAAATGTTGTTATTATTATATCTTTGTGTTTATGATAAATGTTTGCATTCATACTATAACAGTATTAACCAGAAACATTAATACTTGTGTGATTTGTAAACTAAATTAGAGTCCCTGGTAAAGACTCTTTATAATACTAGCTTGTTGATTAATAGATGATCATAGTTTCTTGATCATGAAAATTTGAGATGTTGTTAATAACAAGGTCATATCATTGGGAGAATGGTATGATGGACATACTCCTATAGATAAGCGTAGCATAAAGATCAAGTCATTTTAATAGTTCAATTGCTATAAGCTTTCTGATACATAGTAACCTAATTCCTTCGACCATGAGATCATGCTTATCACCATCACCGGAAGGATGCTTTGATGACATTAAACACCACACCGTAACTGGGTGGCTATAAAGGTGGCATTGAGTGTTCGAAACGTATGGGTTGAGACACATGGATCAAGAGTGGGATTTGTCCATCCATATGACGGATAGATATACTCTGGGCCCTCTCAGTGGAATGTCATCCAATTAGCTTTCAAGCATGTGACTGGCTCACAAGGGATCACATACCACGGGAACGAGAAAAGAGTACTTATAGGTAACGAGGTTGAACTAGGTATGTAGAGATACCGACGATCAAAACCTCGGATAAGTAAACTATCGTGAGGCAAAGGGAAATTGCTATCGTGTGTAAGTGGTTCATTCGATCGCAATTAATCGTAGAAATATGTGGGAGCCATATGAATTTCTAGATTCCTCTATTTGGTTATTGATCGGAGAGGTGTCTCGATCATGTCTGCATAATTCACGAACCGTAGGGAGACACACTTAAGGATTCGATGTTGTTGAGTAGTTATCGAATGATGAGTAAGATACCGAATGTTGTTTGGAGTCTCAGATGGGATCCGGGATATCATGAGGAGATCCGGAATGGTTCGGAGAATAAGGTTCATATAAGGAAAGTCATGTTTCGGAGTTGGGGAATGATTCCGGTGTTTTCACCAGGAATGTTCTAGAAGGGTCCAGAAGGTCCGGCACTCCGGAGGGGAAGGGTACATGAATATGTCATGACAATATGGAATGGTTGCATCATGTACTAGGTCACTTGGCTGGTCAAAATAAAGAGAGAAATCAAATCCTAGTTTGAAAGTCAAATGCCAATTTGAAAAAGTCAAACGACAAGTTTGCTTGGTGGAGGGAGAGTAGGAAACCTACTTGGGGAGGAAGTCCCCTCCCTCCACCCGCCGGCCAAGGAGGCCGAGTTGGGGGAGGACTCCCTCCTCCCGACCAGCCACCCTCCACCTAGATAAGGAGGGGTAGGGTGCCCCCTACCCCTCACACCCAAAACCCTAGCCCTAGCCGCCGGCCTCCTCCAAGTCGCTGCCACCACCTAGGGTTCCTCCAACTCGCCGAGTTGGGGCTTCCCCAAGCCCTAGCCGCCGGCCAAGCTCCCCCCTTGGTGCTTCTAAACCCTAGATCGCCAAGGCACCTCTCTTGCTCCACCATACTCGCTCCGGCTTAAGGCGAAGCCCTGCGAGATCTCCCCTCTACTTCCGACACCACGCCGTCGTGCTGCCGGAATCGCAAGGAGAGTGCTACAACCTCCGCATCCTGCTGGAACAAGGGATAGGAAGGTCTTCATCGAGTACCGAACATGTGACCGACATGAAGCTTCTTAGAACGCTTGTGGAAGGATCGTCTACGCGATCTTGAGATCGGCAAGTGTACAACTACATCACCCACGAGAATCTGCTCTCGTTAACCGCTTTGGAATCTTCGACAGTGAGTTCCTCTATCGACTCGTTGCTACAATATAGTAGATAGATCTTGGCTTGTTTTTTTGCATGCGGTAGAAATTTTTTGTTTTTCATGCTACGAACCCCTACAGTGGTATTAGAGCCGTGTCTATATGTAGATCTGTTGCACGAGTAGAATACAATGGTCATTGTGGGCGGTGGTGCTTTTATTATCAATTGGTTTTGTGTACTTTGCATCTTGCGGTATGATGGGATGAAGCGGCCCGGGCTAACCTTACATGACATCGTTCATGAGACTTGCTCCACGCTCAACATGCAACTTGTATTGCATAAGTGGCTTTGCAGGTGCTTGTCTCTCCCATCATAGTATAAATCCAATTTACAACGGGCACTTGATAGTTCAAGAATCAACGTTGTGGTTCTTGTTCGTAAGTTAGATCGACACTTATTGGAAGCCCCAAACCACGTAAAATATGCAAAGAAAATTAGAGGCGTCTAACTTTGTTTTGCAAGGGTGTGCTGTGATGTGATATGGCCATGATTGTGATTATATTTGATGTATGAAATGTTCCTTATTATAAGTTGGCAACCGGCAGGAGCCATATGGTTGTCTTTAAATTCTGTTAAGACCCGCGTGTCTATTCAAAGTAGTTGTAATAGTTGAAGCTGGTGGACGAAAACCATGAAACGGCGCCATTGACCTTGACGCTATGCCGGTGATGATGGAGATCATGTCCATGCTTGAAGATGGAGATCGGAATCACAAGAAGAAAGGCCATATCATATCACATATTATGAATTGCATGTGATGTTAATCCTTTATGCATCTTATATTGCTTAGTTAACGACGGTAGCATATAAGATGATCCCTCAAGCACACAAATTTGAAGTTTTAAAGTGTTCATACTTAGTAAGCACCGTTGCTAAAGCTCGTTGTTTCGAAGCACCACGTGATGATCGGGTGTGTTAGATTCTGCGAGCGTATACAACGTGAGCAAGCCAGATTTGCTCATGTCGAAGCTAAGGTTTGATCCTGACGAGCCTAGCATGTACAGACATGGTCTCGGAACACGGATCACCGAAAGGTAAAGCATGAGTCATATAGTAGATATGATGAACATGTTGATTGTTCGCCATTGAAGCTACATCAACTCTTGTGATGATCGGTTTTGATGTGGTGGATTTGGTTCGTGTGATCACTAAAACAATGTGAGGGATATTTTTTTGAGTGGGAGTTCACCTAGATTAATTTAACTATTAATTAGAAATCAGTTTTTCATAAACTTAGTCTAAACTATTGCAAATATGTTGTAGATCAATGGCAGCCCCTACCATCAATTTTAATGCATTCCTAGAGAAAGAAAAGTTGAAAAAAAATGGAAGCAACTTCGCGGATTGGTTCCGCAATTTGAGGATTGTCCTCAATGCTGGTAATTTGACCTATGTGCTGGATGCACCGCTGGGTGACCTGTAGCACCCCGGGTAAAGGCACTACTAGAAAATCGCCTGTTGTTTATATTTTGTGCATCATCATGACATCATGCATATATTTTGCATAAAAACTATTTTCGTAAAAGCCTAAGTTGTTTTCTAATTAGCCCTCTCCTTTAATCTCAAACTAAAACCTCAGTCTGTTCAGATCTTTTATTTGCCTAAAAAGTATTTACAAAAATGTTTTAAATAAAATAAATAATAAAATGTTTTGTCCGGGGAGGCAGTCCGATCGGTCAGGCCAGAGGCCCAACTTGACCAGACTACCTACCACCCGGCCCATCTAAAGAAACCCTAAACCCTTTTCCTACCCAACCTAATCTACCCACCCTGCCTCCACCTCACCCCACCCAATAGCCAACCGCCACCTCACCACTCCCTTTCCCCTATCCAATCCCAGCCGCCGCCACTCCCAGGAAAACCCAAATTGCCACCCTCCTGAACCACCCCACATCGCTGCGGCACCCACCCGTGCATGACCTCCCGCCCACGACGCCTCGCTCGCACACATACACGCTACCCAGGACGCACGTCGTGCGCTACCGCTCATGTACCGAACCCAGTAACGATCCCCAGCACGCTTCCCTGGCCACCCCGAAAACCCTCCCACACTCGCGCATGGCCCCACCCGCATCGATCCCCCGTGCCCCTCTCTCGTCCTCGATCCCCTCGTCGTAACCGTCCCCACCTCCACGCCCTGCGCGAACCCCTCTCTCTCTCTATCTGCGCGAGATCTGCCGCCAGATGCGCTTCCACCCCGCAACCGCCGCCGCGGGCTTCCTCTCTCCACCGTCGGGTCCCCATCGCCGCCACCTCGACCCTCTCGCGTGTTCCGCCGCCGGTCCCTCTCCTCTGCCCCGTGAGTAGCTCCCCGCCGCCTCCCTCTTCAATCTCGCGGCGCCACCCTCTGCAGCACCGGCCGAGCTCGCCGGACTTCTTCTCCCTGCGGCCCCACCTCCTCTGAGCCTTGTTGGCCGCATGCGCGAGCTCGCCCATGCTCCTCCATGAGCCGCAGGTGTTGTCGCCCATGCACCACGCCGCGAACGCCTCCTTCTCGGCATGTTTCCTGTCCTCCAAAGTAGCTCCCTGCAGGTGCTGACCGTGACAACGCCCTGTAGTGGCCGTCGTTCCCCTCTATGAGCGCAACCTGTGAGTTCTGCAACAACACATCGAGCTCGATGCCGGGCCGATGTCTGCCTCGCGCCCGCCGACCTATTGCCCCAAATCGTTAAAAGGTGTGGTACTGCTCCCGTATCTCGCTCTCCCGTGCATGCATGCATGTGGGTGTGGTACCCTTTGTGTTTTACATACAAAGATTTTGCTGGTCTCAGGTCCATATCCTGTCTGGGAGTCAAACGAAGATCTTATACACGGACAACTAACTCGGGTACTTCTGCATCGACATTGGAAATGAACTCAAGTGCACGACGTTTATCCAAGTTCGTCATTGATAATGGTTATCGGGAAACCCTAGGCCTCCAGCATGGACGCCTAGTTCTCCTTCTCGAATAAGTACTTTGACATGGACACCGAAGACCTTCATCACGGATGTTAAGTTCTCCTTCCCGGACCCGAAGGCCACCAAGTGCTCCGTCATGGATCCGATTGCCAAGGCCGAAGATTCCCGGGCGCCAAGACCGATCCCGGCGTTGAGACCGAACCCAAACCCCTCGGAGCCCAAGTTCGCCGAACCCTAATGTGATTCCCTATCCGAGACCCCATTATTTTTATAATATGACATTATCAACTGATGCATATTAAATTGTTCATGCATGCATACTTGTCTGTGGTTTGGGGGCATTATGCCGATTCACCGCATAATTAAATATGGAGTTTATATGCGGGATATATTTGTGTTATTCCGGACTCCATTTAAATTGGCATAGCGAACCGAAGCCATGTTTTGTCTTGTTAATCCAACATTAAATTTGCGGGGTAGATAAATAACTCGAACCTAATAATAATTGTCGGGACCCCGGTTCCGCTTAATATTGCCTAATTGCACCGCATCTGCATCATATCATAATCATGCCGGATCTTTTGCCATCGTATTAAATATTGCATCCCGTGTTTCTTCTAATGCTTTGCTTCTTTGCGGATTAGGACGATGAGTGGATGCGAGTATCGACAAGTTCTCCGGATATGAATCTTCGGCAGTGTTTCCCAGGCGAGCATCTCCCCCTTTCTACCCATCTTACTTTTATAGTATTTATTCCCCCTGTTGATCTATTGCTATCTGTGTTGCGATGCTCTAGTTTTCGTACCCGTGATATCCCTTGCAGCCTTATATTGCCTTGGACACATCCTATTACATGTTGTTTGGTAGATAGTTGGACTTGCGCGTCGTAGTCGCTTGCTCAAGTGCTGTTGCGTGTCGTCCAGTACCACAGTTGTCGGAGTATTTGCCGTATGTTAATGTTGGAGACGATCATGGCTTTAATTATTGTTTAATAACTAAAATTGAAGTAGGTAAATAATGCAGAGGCACAGGTGGGCAATAGATGTTATTTGGTTGTTAACCGTCCACTTGTGTCCCGTAGGACCCCGAGTTCTTGACACCTGTTCCGAGATTGAGCGCGCTAACCACAGGTGGGGTGTATGGGCACCCCCATCGATTTAGTACCTGATTCCAAGTACTGTACTAGGGGCCACAATTAGTTTGGGGCTTTATTACTATCCTGTACTTATGCCATGCTTTACTGCTTAATTTAAATTGTGCGAGGTACTGCACATGTACTGTTTAGGTCCGTGACACGTTTTCGCTGTATCGACAAGCCCAGTCTCATTTTCGGGTTCCCAGTCGTTTACAGCCGTCTACACAAACCCTGAGTCCGTCTCGGAGACCGGCCGACTTCGCTATGGTAGCTTAGTGGGTGGCCCCATGTACTTGCTTTGGGTCTGGGAAACGTCATGACTTAGGCCCCGCCGACATACCGATGGGTGTATGTTAACTGATCTGGCAAAAAGGGTCGAAGTGCGTGTGGATACTTTGGTGCACCCCTGCAGGGTTAAATCTTTTCGATAAGCCGTGTCCGCGGTTATGGACGACTTGGAGCACAGTTCTTGATCATAGACAACCCTAACTAAAGTTTACTGTTATAATTTGACTAGTATCCGATATGACTAGTAATCAGCTTCACTGCAATGGAATGGCTAAATAAAAGTACCAACAACTACTGGGTTTGGGGATATCTCATGCTATTTGTATCTGACTAGTAAGTGTTGCAACTACAACAGAATGGTTAACTAAAAGTGCCCACTTCTCATTATATCAGGATGACTATCTATACCTGACTAGTAATTGCTGCAACGATAACTGAATAAATAAAACTGCCAACGGTGTGAGTTCCTCGGTTGACTTCCTCGTTTGGTCGCGAGTGGGAAATACCAGGATGGGTATGTTTAGTGGTAGTATCAGGTTGGTTCCGAATAGGTCTTTCTTATCCCTTTCTGATAGCCGACAGTTATATCGAGTCTCTATAGGGTGTTTAGTGCATGCTTTGCCTTCATCCACCATACCTATGTAGGCGAGGACCGCCAATTCTAGCCTCGCCGTAATCGCTTCAAGATCTTGACCGCTCTCTCTTTTCCTTTGCCCTTTGTCGGCACCTTTTGTTTAAGCAGGTTTTGAGATCGACATCGTTAGGTGGTTACCCTTCCGCTTGGCCTCGGGGTTATGGACGCCATTGGTTATTCTTCGTGGCTCTTAGCTCAATTTGCATCTTGTCCGCATTTCGGACGCTATATCGCTTTTAAAGGTGATTTGGATCTTTGTCTTCAAATCGTATTCTTGACTCTTTGAGTCGCTGTTGTATACATATGTTTTGTGGGTTCCATCGAGGACTATTGTGTAATGGTATTACTTCGTTTTCCACCCGCACGCAAGTGCCTGGTGGGCACCTTTGAATCGTTTCTATGCGGGTTTTGGCGGGAAGCGCTGAGACTTGCATAGGGCCGATTCTGAGGGTGTTACATGACCCGCCTGCAGCTACTGCTACCGATGAAGTAAAGAATGTTTACCTCACTCGGAAGAATCAGTACTCCATAGTCAGTGTGTTATCTTGTATGGTTTGGAATCGGAGCTTCAGAAAAGGTTTGAGAACCATGACCCACATGATATTGTCCGTGAACTCAAAATGATATTTGAGGCTCACGCGGTAGTTGAGAGTTATGAGGCTTCTGAAAAGTTCTTTAACTGCAAGATGGAAGAGGCCAGCTCCGTCAGTGAGCATGTGCTTAAGATGTCTGGGCACGCAAACAAACTCCAAAGTTTGGGTATAGTGATTCCTAATTCTTTGGGGATTCACCGTGTCCTCCAATCACTACCACCAAGTTACGGGAACTTTGTGATGAACTACAATATGCAAAACATGGACAAGACGTTGGCAGAACTCTTCTCCATGTTGAAATCTGCAGAAGTGGAGATCAAGAAAGAGCACCAAGTTTTGTTGGTCAATAAGACCACCAAATTCAAGAAAGGCAAGTCTAAGCAAAAGGGAAACTTCAAGAAGGGCGGTCAGAAAGTTGCCGCACCGGCAAAGAAGACCAAGGCTGGACCTAAGCCTGATACTGAGTGCTTTTACTGCAAGGGAGAAGGTCACTGGAAGCGGAATTGCCCAATGTACTTGGCGGATTTTAAGAACGGCAACATCAAGAAGAAAGGTATATCCGATATACATGTTATTGATGTGTATCTCACTAGTACTCGTACTAGTGCCTAGGTATTTGATACTGGTTCGGTTGCTCATATTTGTAACTCGAAACAGGTGCTGCAGAATAAACGGAAGCTAGCGAAGAACGAGGTGACGATGCGCGTTGGAAATGGATCAAAGGTTGATGTGATCGCGGTCGGCACGCTACCTCTTCATCTACCATCGGGATTAGTTTTATACTTAAATAATTGTTATTTGGTGCCTGCGTTGAGCATGAACATTATATCGGGATCATGTTTATTGCGAGACGGTTACTTGTTTAAGTCCGAGAATAATGGTTGATTGATTTATATGAGTAATATGTTTTATGCACATGCACCTTTGATAGATGGTCTATTCTTATTGAATCTTGATTGTAGTAATACACACATAAATAACATTGAGGCTAAACGTTTGAAATTGAGCGATAACTCGACCTATATGTGGCACTGTCGTCTTGGTCACATTGGAGTGAAGTGTATGAAGAAACTCCATTCCGATGGAATTCTTGAATCACTTGATTTCGAATCACTTGAAAGATGCGAAGCATGTCTGATTGGTAAAATGACTAAGACTCCATTTTCTGGGATGATGGAGTGAGCTACAGACTTATTGGAAATCATACATACCGATGTGTGTGGTCCAATGAGTGTAGCATCGCGTGGTGGTTATCGTTATGTTCTTACCTTCACGGATAACTTAAGTAGATATGGGTATATCTATTTCATGAAACATAAGTCCGAAACTTTCGAGAAGTTTAAGGAATTTCAAAGTGAGGTAGAGAATCAACGTAACAAGAAGATTAAATTTCTACGATCTGATCGTGGAGGTGAATATCTAAGTTACGAGTTTGGCGAGTAGTTGAAGAAATGCGGAATACTTTCACAATTGACACCGCCGAGAACACCACAGCGTAATGGTGTGTCCGAACGTCGTAATCGAACTCTCTTAGATATGGTTCGTTCTATGATGTCACTTACAGATTTACCTCTATCATTTTGGGGTTATGCATTAGAAACAGTCGCATTCACGTTAAATAGGGCACCATCTAAATCCATTGAAACGACACCATATGAATTATGGTTTGGGAAGAAACCTAAATTGTCGTTCCTTAAAGTTTGGGGTTGCGAAGCTTATGTAAAGAAGTTACAGTCGGACAAGCTTGAACCCAAAGCGGAAAAATGCGTCTTCATAGGATACCCGAAGGAAACTATTTGGTATACCTTCTATCATAGATCCGAGGGAAAAATCTTCGTTACTAAGAATGGATCCTTTCTAGAGAAGGAATTTCTCTCGAAAGAAGTGACTGGAAGGAAAGTAGAACTCGACGAGGTTGTTGAACCTTCTCTCGAACTTGCGAGTAGCACAACACCGGAAGTAGTTCTTGTGGCACCTAGAAAAATAAGAGAGGAAGCTAATGATGATGATCATGAAACTTCGGTTGAAGTTGCTACAGAGCCTCGCAGGTCAACGAGAACTCGTACCACTCCTGATTGGTATGATCCCGTTATGAGTGTCATGTTAGTGGATAACACCAATGACCTTGCGACATATGAGGAAGCGATGATGAGCCCAGATTCCAATAAATGGAAAGAAGCCATGAAATCCGAGATTGGATCCATGTACGAAAACCAAGTATGGACTTTGGTGGACTTACCGGATGGCCGAAAGGCTGTCGAGAACAAACGGATTTTCAAGAAGAAAACATATGCTGATGGTAATGTTACTGTCTATAAAGCTCGACTTGTCGCAAAAGGGTTTCGACAAATTCAAGGAGTTGACTACGATGAGACTTTCTCACCAGTAGCGAAGCTAAAGTCTATGAGGATTATGTTAGCAATCGCTGCATATTATGATTATGAGATATGGCAGATGGATGTCAAAACGGCGTTCCTCAATGGAGACATTGATGAAGAGTTGTATATGATGCAACCCAAAGGTTTTATCGATCCTAAAGATGCTAACAAGGTATGCAAACTTCAATGGTCCATATATGGATTGAAGCAAGCATCCCGAAGTTGGAATCAACGTTTTGATAAGGTAATCAAAAGCTTTGGTGTTATACAAACTTATGGAGAAGCTTGTATTTACAAGAAAGTGAGTGAGAGCTCTGTAGCATTCTTAATACTATATGTAGATGACATATTGTTGATTGGGAATGATGTAGACCTTCTTAATAGTGTCAAGGAATATTTGAATAATAGTTTTTCAATGAAATATCTTGGCGAAGCAGCTTACATATCAGGCATAAAGATTTATAGAGATAGATCGAGACGCCTAATATCATTATCATAAAGTACATATTTGGACAAAGTTCAAAAGAGGTTTGGAATGGAAGATAGCAAGAAAGGGTTCTTGCCCATGTTGCCCAATACGACCTTGAGTAAAACTCAAAGTCCTGCAACAGCAGAAGATAGAGAAAGGATGAGTAAGACTCCCTATGCCTCAGCCATAGGATCTCTAATGTATGTCATGCTATGTACTAGACCCGACATTGCATATGATGTTAGTTTGACTGGCAGATATAAAAGTGATCCAGGAGTGGATCATTGGACAGCGGTCAAAAACATCCTTAAGTACTTGAGAAGAACTAAGGATATGGTTCTTTCTTATGGAGGTGATGAACAACTCGTTGTAAATGGTTACACCAATGCTAGTTGGAACACCGATCCGGATGATTCTAAATCTCAATCTGGATACGTATTTACTTTGAATGGTGCAGCAGTTAGCTGGAGGAGTGCAAAGCAAAGCGTTGTGGCGAGATCTTCAACTGAATCAGAATACATAGCTGCTTCGGAGGCTTCACAAGAAGCGATATGGACGAAGGAGTTCATTACAAAGCTCGGTGTGGTTCCAAGTGTGTTGGACCCAATGTCTATCTACTGTGATAACATGGGCGCCATAGCCAATGCGCAAGAACCAAGGTCACACAAGAAGCTGAAGCACATCAAGCTACGTTTTCACGCTATTCGAGAAGTTGTCCAAGATGGTGACATAAAGATTTGCAAAGTACACACAGATCTGAATGTGGCGGATCCGTTGACTAAACCTCTCCCGAGGGCAAAACATGACCAACACCAAACTGCCATGGGTGTTCCGTATATTACCATGTAATCTAGATTAGTTGACTCTAGTGCAAGTGGGAGAATGTTGGAGATATGCCCTAGAGGCAATAATAAATGTAGTTATTATTATATATTTGTGTTTATGATAAATGTTTGCATTCATGCTATAACAGTATTAACCAGAAACATTAATACTTGTGTGATTTTTAAACTAAATTAGAGTCCCTGGTAAAGCCTCTTTATAATACTAGCTTGTTGATTAATAGATGATCATAGTTTCTTGATCATGAACATTTGAGATGTTGTTAATAACAAGGTCATATCATTAGGAGAATGGTATGATGGACATACTCCTATAGATAAGCGTAGCATAAAGATCAAGTCATTTTAATAGTTCAATTGCTATAAGCTTTCTGATACATAGTAACCTAATTCCTTCGACCATGAGATCATGCTTATCACCATCACCGGAAGGATGCTTTGATGACATTAAACACCACACCGTAACTGGGTGGCTATAAAGGTGGCATTGAGTGTTCGGAAAGTATGGGTTGAGACACATGGATCAAGAGTGGGATTTGTCCATCCATATGACAGATAGATATACTCTAGGCCCTCTCAGTGGAATGTCATCCAATTAGCTTTCAAGCATGTGACTGGCTCACAAGGGATCACATACCACGGGAACGAGAAAAGAGTACTTATAGGTAACGAGGTTGAACTAGGTATGCAGAGATACCGACGATCAAAACCTCGGATAAGTAAACTATCGTGAGACAAAGGGAAATTGGTATCGTGTGTAAGTGGTTCATTCGATCGCAATTAATCATAGAAATATGTGGGAGCCATATGAATTTCTAGATTCCTCTATTTGGTTATTGATCGGAGAGGTGTCTCGATCATGTCAGCATAATTCACGAACCGTAGGGAGACACACTTAAGGATTCGATGTTGTTGAGTAGTTATGGAATGATTAGTAAGAGACCGAATGTTGTTCGGAGTCTCGGATGTGATCCGGGATATCACGAGGAGATCCAGAATGGTCCGGAGAATAAGATTCATATAAGGAAAGTCATGTTTCAGAGTTGGGGAATGATTCCGGTGTTTTCACCAGGAATGTTCTAGAAGGGTCCGGAAGGTCCGGCACTCCGGAGGGGAAGGGTACATGAATGTGTCATGACAATATGGAATGCTTGCATCATGTACTAGGTCACTTGGCTGGGCAAAATAAAGAGAGAAATCAAATCCTAGTTTGAAAGTCAAATGCCAATTTGAAAAAGTCAAACGGCAAGTTTGCTTGGTGGAGGGAGAGTAGGAAACCTACTTGGGGAGGAAGTCCCCTCCATCCACCCGCCGGCCAAGGAGGCCGAGTTGGGGGAGGACTCCCTCCTCCCAACCGGCCACCCTCCACCTATATAAGGAGGGGTAGGGTGCCCCCTACCCCTCACACCCAAAACCCTAGCCCTAGCCGCCGGCCTCCTCCAAGTCGCCGCCACCACCTAGGGTTCCTCCAACTCGCTGAGTTGGGGCTTCCCCAAGACCTAGCCGCCGGCCAAGCTCCCCCTTGGTGCTTCTAAACCCTAGACCGCCAAGGCACCTCTCTTGCTCCACCATATTCGCTCCGGCTTAAGGCGAAGCCCTGCGAGATCTCCCCTCTACTTCCGACACCACGCCGTCGTGCTGCCGGAATCCCAAGGAGAGTGCTACAACCTCCGCATCCTGCTGGAACAAGGGAGAGGAAGGTCTTCATCGAGTACCAAACGTGTGACCGACTGCGGAAGCGCTGCCGGAACGCAGCGCCGGAAGGATCGTCTACGCGATCTTGAGATCGGCAAGTGTACGACTACATCACCCACGAGAATCTGCTCTCGTTAACCGCTTTGGAATGTTCGAGGGTGAGTTCCTCTATCGACTCGTTGCTACAATCTAGTAGATAGATCTTGGCTTGTTTGTTTGCATGCGGTAGAATTTTTTTGTTTTCAATGCTACGAACCCCTACAAAAAGCAGGTGAAGATGCAAGATGTGCTTGATAAACGCAAGCAAGCGGCCTCGGAGTCCAGTGCGCGGCGAGCTGCGCTCTCCGCCATGGGCGGCTCCAGCTCGCACGGCTACCATGGCAACAAGCATCATTCTCGCGTAGAGAACATGGACCTCACTGCACGTCGCGAGGTGACCCGAACCCTCAACACGTCCTTTATGGAGATGGATGCCGATGGCAACGTCATCCCGAAGACACCGCAAGCTACAATCATGGCAGCCACCACATACCTTGCATCCCATCCACCTCCGATGGGGGATCCGAAAAGGGCCATGCACAACTCCGCACTAGCCGGACTCGTACTCATTGGAGCTGCGCTCCACGGAGAAGCTCCTACGGAGCCAAAAAATAAGGCTGCGGTCAGGTTCAACCGCAGTCCCACACCTTCATCCGACGAGGAAGAACACGACCTACCTTGGAGGCACAAGAGCTCACGACATCGCAGCCGCGACTATGTCGCTCGAAGCAAGCTCACCCAACGCAATATCGACAAGGAACGCGCCAAGCGTGTATGCTCATCCGAATCTGAGGAGGACGACGACGAAGGAGAACTCTGCGGAGCTCGATGCTTCAGCAGATCCGTCTGGCGGACACGGATGCCGCGGAACTTCAAGCTTCCTTCGGACACTCCGAAATTTGACGGCACACAAGACCCCAAGGCATGGCTCAGCGACCACCTATCGTCTATCAAGCTGCATGGCGGCAGCAAAAACACCGCCCTACAGTGCCTTCAGCTACAGCTGACAGGCGCAACCCGGATTTGGCTCAGCAGGCTATCCTCAGGATCCATCCGAAGCTGGGAGGAACTGGCATACAGTTTCATCCGAAACTTCGAAGGGCACCAGCAAAAGGCCGGCCTCGATCGAAGAGCTACGGGCCTGCACCCAGCGTACGGGCGAGTCCATCCGTTCATACATACTGCGCTGGATCAACATCAAAAACTCTACGGCGCACATCTCGGAAGAGAGGACGATGGATGCCTTCAAAGATGGCGTCAAACGCCCTGACTTCAAGGAAGAGCTCGGGCGCATCAAGCCCAAAATGCTGGACCACCTAATGGACATTGCCAACAGTTGGGCAGATGGCGAAGATTCCCTCCACCGGGCGCATTCGGATGATGAGGACGAATACGGACGGAGACGTGAACGCCGTAGCAAACGAAGATCGTGCGTCTACGACGATCGCGACGAACCCAACATGGTCGCGGCTGGCTACGCCGACCGCCACAATGAGAGCAACTGCAGCAGCGGCGGATACCGTGGAAACAACTTCCGCGATGGAGGACGCCCAGCGCAGTCATGGCAACGCCGCGGCCGCGACGACGGACCCTTGGCATACGACAAATTGTCGGGCTCATGCACCATCCACCTCTACATTGACAAGCAGGATGGGAAAAAGAAGGCAAGCCACATGCTTAAGGACTGCCGCGAGTTCCAGAAACTCAGCGAGAGAATGGCCCAGATGAGACAGCAGGCCCCGAATCCTGGATACGGGCACGCACCCGCACTAGGCGACATTGCCCACGGAGCTCCTCCACCACCACCCGCGGGACCTGCGAATCATCCAAATTCCTCCGTGAGCGTTCGTCAAATTCCTCCATGAGTGCTGGGAAATCTTCGCCTGGTGTCCTGCGGACATGCCAGGAGTTCCTAGGGAATTCGCCGAGCATGCACTCAATGTGTTCCCAGATACCAAACCCGTCAATCATGCAACTGTCTGAGCCACGAGCCGAAGCCCTCGGGGTCGAAGTCAACAGACTGCTCGACACTGATTTCATCAGGGAGATCAAGGAAAGCGAGTGGCTGGCCAACACCGTGATGGTCCCTAAAAAGGACATGGACATCCTGCGGATGTGCGTGGACTTCACCTCGCTGAACAAGCACTGCCCGAAGGATCACTTTCCTCTCCCTCGGATCAACCAGATTATTGATTCAACTGCAAGATGCGAGAAACTCTCCTTCCTCGACGCCTATTCAGGCTACAACCAAATTCGACTGAAGGTCAAAGACCAGGAGAAAAAGGCGTTCATTACGCCGTTCGGAGTGTTCTGCTACAACACAATGACTTTCGGGCTGAAGAATGCAGGTGCCACGTACCAGTGGTGCATGTAGGCATGCCTGAAGAGCCAGATCGGCCGCAATGTACAGGTCTATGTCGACGACATAGTGATCAAAACAAGAGAAGCCAAGACACTAATCGACCATCTCCGCGAGACGTTCGACAACCTTGATCGCTACAAGATCAAGCTGAACCCAGAAAAGTGCGCTTTCGGCGTTCCATCTGGCCAACTACTTGGCTACTTCATCTCCCAGCGAGGGATCGAGGCGAACCTGAAGAAAATCCGGGCCATAATGGCCATGGAGAAGCCGAAGAACCTCAAGGGGGTCCAACAGCTCGCTGGACGCATCGTGGCGCTAAGCAGGTCCATCAGTCGCATGGGCGAGAAGGCCCTGCCTTTCTACCAGCTGCTGCGCAAAGCAGACAAATTCGAGTGGACGCCTGAAGCAGACGATGCATTCGAAGATCTGAAGCGGCTGCTCTCCACCTCGCCCGTCTTGGTCACGCCAAAGGAGCGTGAGCCTCTGCTTCTATACATAGCAGCTACACACCAGGTGGTAAGCACCGTCCTCATGGTCGAGCGACCCGAAGATGGCAAGACCCACGGGGTCCAACGCCCAATCTACTACCTCAGCGAGGTATTAACGCTGACAAAACAAAGGTACCCTCACTACCATAAACTCGCCTACGGCATGTTCATGATGGCTCGTCGGCTGAGCCAATACTTCCAGGAGCATCAGGTGATATTCATCAACGAAGTACCCCTGAAAAGCATCCTGAACAACCCGGAGGCCACGGGACGCGTGGCCCTATGGGGCATCGAGTTGTCTCCTCTCGACATAATCTACGAGAAATGCCATGCGATCAAATCGCAGGTCCTACCGGATTTCCAAGTCCACTTGATGGAACTGCAGCTGCCGGACACTCCGGACATGACGTAGTCGTGGACGATGCACTTCGATGGCTCCAAGCGCGAGGCTGGAGCAGGAACCGGATTCATACTGACCTCCCCGCAGGGCGACAAGATGAAGTATGTCCTCCGGATGAAATTTAGAGCTTCCAACAACGAAGCCGAATACGAGGCCCTCATCCACGGCATGAGGATGGCCAAATCTGCGGCGCGACACGCCTGGTCATCTACGGCAACTCAAACCTTGTCGTCCAGTAAACGATGAACGAGTGCGACGCGCACGCCGCCAACATGATCGCGTACCGCGCGCTCTACAACTCACTCGAAGGAGACTTTGACGGCTACGTGCTTTCGCACGTTGGAAGAGAAAGCAACGAAGAGGCCGATAGACTCGCCAACATCGGCTCCACCTGCATGTGGGTGCCACCAGGTATGTTCCTCGAACAGATCTGCATGCCATCCATCAAAAGGAAATTCCCTAAGGGATCACCCGAAGAATAAGAACACTCGGGGGCTGCGCTACCCAAAGGACAGGGAGGGCCAGAAAAACTCAACACATAGGTCGCAGTGGTCAACCTAATGCAGGTCATGGTAGTCGAAGAAACATGGACATAGCCATACCTCCGATACCTGATAGACAGGGAACTTCCTGATGACCCGACAGATTCCTGGCGCATATCTTGCCGGTCCAAGGCCTTCACCATCATCAATGGCGAGTTGTACAAGCACAACATTTCGGGTGTACTCCAAAGGTGCGTCACCATCAGTGACAACAAAACTATTCTCCAAGACATCCACGAGGGCATCTACGGCCATCACGCAGGTAGCCGCACTCTTATCGCCAAAGCTCTACGAGCCGGGTTCTATTGCCAACGGCCATGAAAGATGCCAAGGATATCGTCCGAAGATGCAACGGGTGCCAGAGGTTCGCAGATAAACCGCACGCACCAGGATCGGAGCTCAGGCCCATACCCTTAGCCTGGCCCTTCGCCTAATGGGGCATCGACATGATCGGCAAACTGCCCAAGTCCTCGAAAGGAGGCCACGTCTACCTCTTGGTTGTAGTCGACAAATTCACCAAGTGGATTGAGGCCATGCCCGTTACTAATCAAAAGGGCAAGACGGCCGTGAAGTTCTTCCAATCCATAGTCTACAGGTTCGGCGTGCCGCACAGCATCATCACTGACAACGGCTCGAACTTTATCTCCAAAGAATTCTAGAACTTCTGCGAAGGCCTCGAGATCAACATATCATACGCCTCCGTGGCGCACCCGCAGACCAACGGACAGGTCGAAAAGGCCATCTCGGCCTCATCGGTGGCGACATCAAGAAACGCCTACTGAGCCCACTCGAATGACTCACGTGTGCATGGGAAGAAGAGCTCCCCTCTGTCCTCTGGAGCCTGTGCACAATGCCAAATAGCTCAACTGGCTACACGCCCTTCTTCATGGTGCACGGAGCCGAAGCCGTGTTACCTGCAGAGGTACGCCATAAGGCCCCACGGGTCGTCGCATACAGCAAAGCTAAATCGACGGCCGCACTCGAAGACGTCGTCGACACACTCGACGAGGCACGCGACATTGCCGCGGCCCGATTAACGGTCTACCAGCAGAGCCTCCGCAACTATCACAGCCGTTGGTTGCGCCCAAGGTCCTTCGTTGAAGGAGACCTCGTCTTACGACTCAAGCAAGAGCGGCCGAAGAAGCTCGAGTCGCCTTGGGAAGGACCCTATGTCGTCACCGAAGTCATCCCAGGTGGCGCCTACCGCCTAAAACACGTGGAGTCTAGAGTCGCATACTCCAACCGATGGAATGTCGCGCAACTGCGGCGCTTCTACCCCTAGCTATCCTCCCTTTACTTTCAATAAGGCTATTCAGCCAAGGCTACTCAGCCGAACAATGTACCTCCTCATTACGATATTAATAAAGCTAAGTGTATCGCCCCAAAATTTATCTTTTATCCGCACTTCTTCATGCCACAAAACACTCGGGGGCTCCCCCCCTCACCTCACAACCACGTTGACTGAGGATAACACATGTACACATGAGTAGCTGATCACGTCAGGCTAACGAAAAGGGCATGTATACAAACAAAGAACCACGTGCTAAAAACAATTAACCTTCTACATCTAAGGGCATAACACGCCCAATCCACATATATACAAATTTTACATCCATCTTTTTTCAGGTCCTACCTATTCTTAAGAATAACCTGCGCACGGTGCTCAAAGAGATCTACAACCTCCTCGGCATACTGCCTCATAGCCGCATAATGCGGCCGCATATCCCATAGATCACCATCTGGTCGAGGGGGCGGCACAGCCGCCACAGTCGCAAGATCCACTTCAGGGCGATGCAGTCGCACAAGGGAAAAATAGGCCTTCACCCCAGCAACCAACTGGTGCCGCACCAGCTCCCTGACACGACACACGTCACGGAACTTCGCCAGCAAGTCCCAGAGAGCCGAGGGCGCTTCGTCTAGAGGAAACATGACGTGCAGAATTGACGCCAAGGATGTATTCGCCTGCCGCAGCACCCGTGACACTTGGTGGACACGATCCTGCACAGTCGCAAGGACCATGGCACGGTCACGGTCCATCTAGAAAAATCCGTCAGCCTCCATATCTTGCTGGGTCAGGCAGTTGATCCAAACAGCAACGCGCTCCTTTTCCTCCTTAGGAACAAGGTTAGCACCTGCAACACCTACAAAGTAAGATGAAAAGCCAACAGGCGCATCCGAAAAATGAGCAGCAGCTCAAAGAAACTTACACTAAAGTTGTTCGGCCAAACGCCGCAACTCCCCCATCAGATACTCCTCTCTGGCAGCGCCCCGCTCTGCCTTAGACTTCGAAACATCCGTGCGGCCTCGGATACCAAGAAATTCCTTCTTAAGACTACGGACGTGGTCACGAAGAAATACAAGCTGTGATGCATCATCCAAAGATGGTCGCAGTTGCGGAGCAGACGAGGTATCAACAGGGTCATCACCGAAGATCCCTAAAGGAAAAGAGACAAGGATATGAACAAACACATGAATGGGCAATAGCTCGAAGATTCATTATATACAACAAAAACCACTGCATGGCACAAGTAGTGTTTGCAAATATATTACAACAAAAGCAGACGAAAACTATCCTACAACTACAAAGCCTAAGGAGCAGCATCCTGGGTGGCTTCGGAGCCAGATTTCCTGCTCTTGGCCTCTCCCTGCTGCCTCACCGTGTACTCCGCCAGCAGGTCAATCAACTTCGGCCCATAGCGTTTACAGCGGGAAGCATAGAGGGCAAAAGCTACCTCGGATCCGTCGAGAGCCATGGGCATCTAGGAGGTGACCTGATGAAGATCCAGCTTCACTCCAGACGCCATGGCCATCACCATACCCACAGACGTGTCGATGCCCTTCTGCTTGCGTTTGTACGCCGCGGGCGCCTCGGACGACAGCGCATCCGCCAACAAGTCGACATCCTCGAGGGCAACGCCCTTGGGTACGAGCTCCTTGTAGAAGCGCCCGAGCACCTCCTTGGCTTTCGCAAGGGAGCCAACCACAGTGCTGCAGCGTTCTTCGACCGCCGCAGTAGCATCATCCAGAGCACTTCCGTGCTCCAGAGCACTACGGTCAAACTCAATGCCCGCGGCATCTGGATAAGCGAAAAAGGCAAAGTGAGTACAAAGTAAAACCAGAGAGACAAGGAAGACGAAAAGGAACAAGTAACATACGAAAGTACTCACCTGAAATAGCTTTGGCATCAGCCATCAGCTTGTCGGCTAACTCCTTCTCGCGCGCAGCCGCATGGATGGCGAGCTACTCCTCGTGGTCCGTAGCCTCTTCCTGCAGGCGTTCCTTGGCCGCAGCTGCGTCGGCTAGCTCCTGCTCGAGGCACTCCTTAGCACCAACGGCATCCTCAGCCTTTTTCTCCGCTTGCCCAAGGCTCTTTTTGAGAGCATTAAGCTCGCGGAGGGCCGTATTATTCTCATCTGCAAAAGGCAACAAGAACATGTGTGAGTTTCATTAGCTAGCAAGCAGGCGAAGAAGTTGACGACATAGTTACAGATGTACCTTGAAGCCGCTGGAGGCTAGCCTCCAATGCCAGATGCTGCTTCCAGTTGGTTGGCGCCTTGTACAAAAGGCTGCGAGAAGACGCAACTTATCAGGAAAAAGGCTCGAGGCTGCGCCCAATAAACGAGCAAAAACAATAACAAGCATACGAAAAGCGCTCGGGGGCTCCCCCCGATACGCGTACGAAACATAAGCAATGATCAGCAGATCATACGAAAAGCGCTCGGGGGCTCCCCCACGGCAAGAATAAAAGCACTTACGTGATAAGACGGAGACACCGAAGGTCCGGCTGTAGTCTTATGGGAGACGATCACCCTAGCCTCCGGCGGAGAGGGGTTCGGAGCAATGCTCCCAGAGGCGGCCACCGTATGAGAAGGAGGAGGTGCAATCTTTGACTCCCCCACCATCTCCTGAGTGCCATCGCTAAACGAGGCATCAGAGGAATGGCTACAAAAGAAACATCAGTCAAATACAAGCAAGCAACAATGAAAGATAGCAAGAAGCAACTGAAGGTACTTACGAGTCTATATCGCTCAAGTTGAAGACAGGCAAGGTCCTCTTGCCCTTCTTCTCTTCCTTCTTCCGCTTCGCCGGCGGCTGCGGCGCTATAGCCCGCACAGGCATGGCCGGAATAGGAGAGGAAGAGCCACCATCACCTCCACTGTGACGCACAAGGCATGGAGGGTTCCTAGGCATCGGCGGAGTCTAAGCATCCGACGACTCGCTCAAGCTCCATGTCCGCTTTCGAGTCTGATCCTTGCTCGACTTAAAGGTCTCTTCAGCTGGTGACTGCGCCGAGGGAAGCTCAGACATGGAGTCCACTACCTCATTGTCCGGCGCATGCGGAAAATGTTCGGGTAGTGGAGGCACCATGCCCGGTACCTTGAACTCCTGCACAAAAGAACAAACTTTCAGAACAAAAGAAGTACAAGATAACGCAGTCAGAAAAAAGCGCTACGCGCACGTCCCAGATCTACACCTGCGGCATCGGTCGAGAGGCCCTGAACGGAAGGGTCAGCGAGATACCCGAAAGGTCCTCTTCAGCTTTGAACTTCAGCAGCGGCCGAAGGATTCTGTCGAGACCCTCCCTGGAGAGCTCCTCAGTCGAAACCCTAGTCGGATCGTGGCGACCAGAATAAAGGAACATCGGGTGCGCCCTAGCCTGGAGCGGCTGCACCCGACATTTGAGGAAGGTGCGGATAATATCCACACCGTTCACCTCCTTATCCGGAATCACCTGGAGGTCCTCCACCCGACGATAGAGCTCCTCTATTTCCGCCACCTCGCCATCCAAGATCTGATTCTTCCAGGACCTCTTCGGCTAGATTATCTGGGTGGAATCGAAAGGAGCAAGGCCAAAGTTTTGCCCATCCACTGTGGAGTCGCGGATGTAAAACCAATGCCTCCGCCAGTATTGGACAGACTCAGACATAGAAAAAGAAAAGAAGAGAAAATTGGATTTAAGGGAAATGATGCAGCCGCCGATGGGATAAACGCCATCGGAGCCAGATTGCCTCTTCACGGAATAGAGCTTTCCAAAAAGGCCAAAGTGCGGCTCGATATCGAGCCAGCACTCGCAGAAGGTGATGAAACAGGCGATGTGGAGAAGGGAATTTGGCGAAAGATGATGAAGTTGGATGCCATAGAAGAAAAGCAATCCAGGGAGAAAATCGTGGACCGGGAGAGAGAGTCCCCGAAGGACAAAAGCAACAAACATGACCCGAAACCCAACGGGTGGACGGAGAATTACGTCGTCGCCGGAAATCTTGACGGCCTCCTTGTCCTGTAGGATCAGACCCCGCTCACGAAGATTGCGAAGGTCGCCCTCGCGCGTCTCCGACCGTTGCCAGCCACCGTCGGTGACGCGAGTGGCGGCGGTACCCCTCTTACCACCGGCAGCAGCACTGGTGCCCACCGCGGTGGAGGCCTTCTTCGTTTTCCCCATGGCAATACGACGATGGCGGCGGTGTGGGCGTAGAAAAGAAGATGGGAAGGATCGAAGAACTTCCAGCGCGCGGCGAGAACAGCTCAAGGAAGTGGAAGCAGTGAAACGAGAATGGCTGCGGTGAAAACAAACAAAATTTTCCCCATAGATTATAAGGATGAAGACGATAAACAAGGACCATTCGTCGGGAAGCCCTCGAGCCAGCATCAACATCCAACCGTCCACATGTCAGCACAGCAGCGAACCGTCGCTTGCACGCCGTCCACTATGCACGGAAATCGAGGCGACGCCGTAATTATCTCCATGCCGCGTGTGACCAGTCAATTCAAAGTCAGAAGGTGGGACCCACTGTCGCCAAGTCACGTCATCTCTGGTGCCGCAGACGCTTGGGGTCACTAATCGTCAGCACTGATGTCATCAAAGCTATACTAGAAATGGTTACAAATTTTCGACTACACAGCTAAAGTACTCACTTGAATCTACGATTCGAGTAACTACTCGGGGGCTACTCCTGTCAGGAGCGCTGGCCGCGCACCCGACGTATGACTAAGGTACTACACCGCTAAACTATTCTTTGAGTCCTATGTCGAGTCTATGACTCCACTACGTACTCGGGGGCTATCCCCATAGGGAGGATGGATTCAAGCATCCGAAAAATTTATGTCCTACGGACCTAAAGTCAACAACGATTGAATTAAAGTCTCTGCTCGAGTCTACGACTCGAACAGACACTCGGGGGCTACTCCCATACGGAGCGCTGGTCGCGCACCCTATGAATTCTTCGACTATGATCCTTCGGATTAGAATACAAATTTTTTTTGGCAACTCTGCCCCAACCAACGCTAAGTGAGAAGCATTCTCTTTGGCCACCTGAAACACCTCCGCGGTGATAAAACTTCGGATGTTGTGTCTGGGACACAAAGATAAGACCTACAGATATCATCTGATGGCCTGGCAACGCACACGACTGCGCTCTGCTAGTGAAAATCTGTGCTAACAGGAACGATGAAAAATCCTGACGGACGCGTTGGGTGCATCATTCGAAAATAACTGGGATTTCACTCCTGTAAGTCCTCAACGGCCTGAGTCAAATTTGCGCCTGCATCTGTTCCAGGTTCGAGTCGAGAGACTCGAATCTGAAGAAGATCGTGTTGTTTTGTCCTAAGACAGTTAACTGACCCTGATCCGTCGGAAGAGTCAGGCACATGCATCAACAATCCCTACATACTAACTTCATTCTCTGATGAACAGAAACAACTGCACTCTAAAGATTGAAGAGTCCTCAGCCGAATCTATGATTCGACTGAACACTCGGGGGCTACTGACATGGTTATACCCTATGGGTACACGACATCAGCATACCTGGTCCAGCCCAAGGAAGGCCCACGAGAATATACGCGGCCCATGAAGATTTTCGGGTGGCCCAAGCCTAGGACATCTTCGGATCCTTGGAGAGCAAGATTAGAACAAAGATAGAATATTCAAAGGAGCAAACCCTAAACCTGTAACCGACTCGATCTGTGCCCAGGACCTGCCTACCTCTATATAAAGGCTAGGAGGGCATGACGAGAAGGGCACTTCATATACCACCGCATACACACCACCATGCCATATTGCATCTGCGCACCCCTGTAATTCTCGGTTTCGCTGTAATCAACAGCGGACAAGCGGGAGTAGGGTTTTCCCTCCGGGGGCCTGAACCTGGGTAAACCTCGTGTCCCCGTGTTGCTTGTTTGCTAACCGTTCTGTGATCTCCAGCATCCCCATCTTCTCCAAAACCCAAGCTCATAATAATGTGCATTGACGAGATTAAACCTCGTCACCGGCGGTGGTGGAGAAGATCAACACTAGGGGCGGCGGCTATACGGGAAGAGGATAGCTCGTGATACCATGTTGATTGCCATGATTTGTGGGAGAACGATGCGTAACCCTCCGGGCTGCATCGATTGCGTGTTATATGTCACGGGAAAAACTCCCGGAGGTGGTTACGCACAAAGAGAGGAGAGTTTGAGTAGAGTACTACTCTATACCAAGCATACCCAAAGAAATAGAAAATACATTATGTCTAACAGTCATGACGCGTCGCATGTTGCAGAAATCTCATCGAGCACAACTTTTATCATTAATGAACACATTAATGCAACCGTTTTCGACATCGTCCGACACTAGTTCCTGAACATCGATAACCTCTTCGGTAGCCACAACATGGGTGAGAACATCGACACTGTGGCGGCCAGCGCTGGACCGTAAGTATTACTGTCTAGATGATGGTTTGGATGTTTAGTTACCTATTGTTTCTGTAGTCATGATTTTTTTTGAAGGACTGTAGTCATGATTTATGAATTGTTTATTCAAATTAAATCATATGGTAATTTGATTATATATTTAACATATCGTAGGTGCTGCTAGCAATCGATTTTTGATGATTTAGTCGGCCCTATGTCTACCAAAGGGTGTGTTTGAGAGTGAATAATACCAGTTATTTAGGGAGTAGTCTGCTAGAGTTGCTCGACACAAATTTGATTGAGTAAACTGATAATCGTCGGGCTTTGTTATAGGAAAACGATGGTAATCCCTCGGATGATGCATCGTCTGGGTTCGCTACCGCGCATCCTTTTTCCTCGGGTTCCTTGGGCTCATGACTCTTCCCTTGCCTTATCCTCTGATGCAAAATCCCCCCCCCCCAGTTCTTCTCGCGCTCGATTATTGGACCACCGCCGCCGTACCTCTCTTGGAGCTCCGCCTTGGCAGGAGATGGTGCGCTCAGTAGGGAAGGAGGTGCTGCTCTGGTGGGAAGCACTCAGGGCGGGAAGGAGGTCTTGCGTCGGCGTGCTCCTCCCTCGCGTGTCCTCGGGCGGGAAGCAGGTCTTCTTCTTTGTCGCGTGTCCTCGGGCGGGAAGGAGGTCCTGCGCCGGTGCCGCGTCGCGCCTCTATCGACGTTGCGCCTCCTCCGTGACGCCCTTCTCCGGCGTGCTCCTCCTACCGCACTCGCATGGTGGTTTCCTTTCTCAGTTTGGACCGGCGCAGGCCCGCCCCGTTGCTACGAGCCCTTGACGGCGGTGCTGCAAGCCCGGGGCGGCGGTGCTACCAGCCCTAGACGGCACTGCTACAAGCCCTAGACCGTGCTGCTACAAGCCAAGGCGGCGAAGTTGCTTTTTTTGTTGCACTTACTGGATTTTTTTGCTAGAATTGTTTTGAGGTTTTGCTACAATTGTGAAAAGTTTTTGCTACGAGGTGTCCGACGATGTTTGCGGGCGAGAGTCTCCGACGAAGTTATTTTTTTGCTACATTAGAAGAACTTTGTTGCTATAACCGTCTTGTGGTTTTGCTACAACAGTGTCAACTATTTGCTACAAGGTCTCCGGCGGGAATCACCAGCGAGTTTTTCCGACGATGTCTCCGGCAAAGTCGGTTTTGCTACATTAGCACAATTTTTTTTGCTGCATGGTCTCCGACGAGGTCTCCGTCGAGACGTTCAATTTTTGAAACGAACCGTTCTTTTTTTGCTTCGGAAGCAAAAGCGGGAACATATGTAGCAAAAAAGGAATGTTTTACGGCAAAAGCGAGGTTTGGGCCATTTTTAATGGACACGTGGCACGCAGAGGAGCATGACGATGGGAAACCCCCATCGTCCGGGAACGCCTAGCACTTGTTATACTGCTCATGGTGAGCCGTGAGACTAAACTACCTTCTCCGTCGAAGAATAGATGTCTTAGATTTTTCAAATTTTGGATAAATCTATATACTAAATAGTATCTAGATTCATTCAAATTTTGACAAATTTGAGATATCTATTTTAAGACGGAGGGAGTACTAATAATATCCTCCGATCAATCTTGTGGATAATTTGATCCTATAGCGTATACGTGATGTTTTCGTTGGTGAATAGATGGCAATCGATAATTAACGCGACAATCTTGTGAATAGATGGAGATCGATAATTAATGCGACAATCTTGTGAATAGATGGAGATCGATAATTAATGTGACAATATTTTTCTAGAAGCTTCCAGTTTTGGCTACTTATATTTGGAATGTTTGTCTAAAATAAGAGATTGTTTAGCATGACCCAATAACCTGTCAAGTAATTAATAACCAAATAACCTGTCAAGTAATTAATATCATACTCCCTCCGTTTAGAAATATAAGATATTTTAGGATTGTGAAGGAGATGTATCTAGACACCTTTTAGTGTATAGGTTCAATGAATCTAGACACTAAAAGGTGTCTAGATACATCTTATTCACAAACCTAAAACATCTTATATTTCTAAACGGAGGAAGTACTTTGCTAGTTATTTATATACATGAACAAGTGTGGATCGATACAGCAAAGCATTGGTAGTGGCAACGACTGTGGTAGGCATTCTTTCCCATACCGCGAGCACCATACAAGTTTGCATTGCATAGTCGACATGGACAAGCACATGACCCATGTCCATGCACGAGCCCTGCTACTGGCACTCCTTCCCATGTATTCTGCTACCCACCTTGTTATGGCTATACTTGTGTTGGTTCGATTTATATACTCCCTCCGATTCATATTAGTTGACTTAAATTTATCTAGATTTGAATAAATCTAGACACTATTTAGTATATAGATTCAACCAAATTTTAAAAAATCCAAGTCAAATAATATAGGTCGGACGGAGTATACTCTTTCCAATGTTTTACCTTACATTCTCAACAGTTGATGCATTCATGGGTTGTCCATAAATTTCTTATTCTCTGGACATGTTAAAGGATAATGGCATGAGTTTCTTACTACGAATACTAACGGATTTTCCTTTATTCTGTATAGGCGTAATCATGGAAGATATGGACAGCGAGAAGATCAATTTTCCTAACGGGATGTGCACCCAGAAACACGGTTCGGACTGTGGCGCGCATGGGTATTGCTACTGCTGTTTATGGACGAACCAATGCTATTGGACAATGAACAATTGCAAGACAGAATGTAACAACAGATTGTCTTCTTCAACCGCACAAGCGCCGGCGAACAAACCGTCCTCCCATTAGATTAGATGTAACCATATGTTGTTCGCTTGTAGACAAAATAATATGGACCGCGCTGAGCGTCCTCCGGAGGACGCGCGCGACACAACCTTCGACTCGGGCGCCGTTAGATTGAGCAAACCTGAACCGTCCGATACAACTACTAGTATCCTCCTCCCGCTTTTGCGCTACGCAGCAAATATTCAGAGTTACGCAGCAAAAAAACCTGGACGGATCTGTTTTCACCAGAGCTATCGCGATCTCGTGACGGCGGCCGGAACGGGGGCCGCGGCGGCTGGATCCGTTCATGGCGCATCTCTAAGATCCGTCCTATACCCTCCTGCTGGTCATCCTAACCATCTTATTCCTCCACCAATTGTTGCTTCTAGCTCTAGTTCAAACCCTGCTCCACGGCAGCGCTGTGAACTCGATTCGGTGAACGGCGACAACAGAGATCAAAATCGCGGCGGGCTGAACAATCCTCCAACGTATTTCAACCAAGACCAAGAAGCTGATGACCCTGTTCCATCGGTATGCTCCATCCCCTCCCGATTTGCTGCTAGGTTACAATTTTGCTGCTTACATGCTGCAATGCGCTGGTAATGTGCTGGTATGATTAGATATGCATCATTGGCATATGTGGTTTGATTAGATAAGCATCATTGAAATATAATTTGCTGGTAATGTAACAAGAATATTTATTTTCCAATGTCAGGGTTTTGTGGCTGACAGCATACATGCTGGTTTTGACCTGAACAATGATCCTCCACAGCCAGATGGATTTGCTTCAAACTTGAACCACAATGGTGATGTGCCACAATTTGTGCAGCAAGTGCAAGTGAAGTACATGTTGCTGTTGAAGATGGAGAAGAAATTAGTTCACGGCCTGTGGTTCCATATGTCGGTATGGTATTTGATGATCTTGAAGAGGCCAGAAAAGTGTACAATAATTATGCTTGGAAATTTGGATTTGGCACACGGATTGGAAACACAAAGTACATCACAGCAAAAGGAGCACCAAAATCTACCATTCTTAATAGGGTGTTTGAGTGTGTGCATACCGGTAAACCAAATGCTCATGAAGAAAAAATTGAGCGCAGCACGACAGGTGTTGGTGTAAAAGGTAAAGAAGCTATGATAGACTTGAGCAACTTTAGTGGACAAAAGTCACGTAGCAAACATGCCGGATTGCATGTGGATGTGAAGGACACGAGGCAGCGGAACAAAATTTTGCGTCATGACTGTAAAGCACACATGCATGTTGGGAAGCGAGATGGGGTTTGGGTGGTGACTGTATTCAAAGCAGAACACACCCATCCAATGGTGACGCAAATAGGTCGTCGGAGGTACTATCGCTCTCACAGGAAGGTCCCGGAAGAGGATTTCCAATTCATCCAAACTTTGCATCAACAAAACATTAGCACTGCTAAAATCATGGGATGCTTGGGGAGTGTTCATGGTGGTGACCCAAGGTGCCTAGGGTACGTGAAGAAAGATGTGTCTAACATCAGAACAATGCTGCGAGAAGAGGTCTCAGTGCGAGACATGAGTATGGTTATTGAGTACTTTGAAAAGCGGCAAGCTGAAAGTCCACACTTCTTTTATGCAACACAACTAGACCAGAACAATGCCTTACGTGCCCTTTTCTGGGTGGATGGACGGACAAGGGCACTGTATCAAAAGTACAAGGATTGTGTCTTCTTTGATACAACATTTTGCACCAACAAATACAACATGCCCTTTTCTCCAATTGTTGGCATCAACAACCATACACATACTATTGTTTTGGGATGCGCTTTGCTGCCAGATGAGAAGATCGAAACATTTGAATGGGTGTTCAGAAAGTGGAAATTAGCAGTAAATCTGCCTCCTGACCACATCATGACAGATCAATACCAAGCAATGAGAACAACAATTTCAAATATTTTCCCTGCTACAATCCACAGGTGTTGCATCTACCATGTGCTTGCAATTGCAAGAAAAAAACTTGTTCCACTTTTGGTAGATGGAAATCCGTTTGCATATGTGTTTTACTCATGCATTTATGGCACGGACATTGTTGCGGAGTTTGAGTTATGCTGGCAGAATATGCTGCAAAGGTTTGAAATGACTGATAGCACCCACCTAGATAACATGTGGAAAAGCAGAAGAAAATGGGCCCCGGTGTATTTTCGGCGCAATTTCTTTCCATTCACAAGCACAACGGGAAGATCAGAAGGACTGAATGCCTACTTCAAATCATTGGTTCAACCAAGCGACTCGGCATACAATTTTGTGCAGCAGTACGAATTATGCCAGAATCTTATGCTTGATAGGGAAGATAATGCAGGATTCACAATGGAGACGACTACTGCACCACTTTGGGGAAGGTGAGACCACATCATAACAGTTTCTGAAAATGAAGCATAAAATGTTTTGTAGCATTCTGTTTTACCTGTTTTAGCAAATTCTGATGCTATTTTCACCGAAAACTGTTGCATGTACATGATAGAAAGGCAGGGTTTGAGATTTTACACTAGGGAGATATTTGAAAGGTTCCAGATGATCATACAGGCATCAACATTGTTTTATCCACAAAAAGTCGAGGGAGAAGGGTTGTGTTTCGAGATGAAGGTCTCGATGTGAAAACATATCGGGTTCTGGTTGTTGCTACAGAGGGGCTCTATTCGTGTGGTTGCAACGAATTTGAGATGTGTGGGTTACTCTGCCCACATATAATCAGGGTGATGGTCCAGTTAAATGTTCAGGAAATCCCTGCGAGATACATGCTTGAGCGGTGGTATGCAGCAGCAACAACACCTGCTCCTAACCCGGGCACTAATACAACAGGTTTGGAGTACCAACGACAAATACACTGAGGTACAACTCGTTGTGTATGAAGATGAATAATTTGGCCTCTGATTCTTGTTTCAATGAGGATGCATATGCAGTGGTGTCTAGCATGGTAGATGAAGCGACCAAAGTCGTTGCAACAATGAGAAGAGCACAACATGTTGCGCAACAACAACAACAAGAAAATGCTACATCTACGCAGCAACCTGAAATGCATTACCAAAATCAACAACAGCCTGCACCACAAGATGCTCCTACAACTAGCATGTTGCAAAATCCTCCCCGGACAAAGCCAAAAGGCCGTCCAAAAGAGAGTGAAAAGAGAAGGAAGCCGCTTATTGAGCTCCGAGAAGAAGCAAACAAGAAAAGGAGGAAGAAGGCAAGTGAGCCAAAGAAGCAAAAAGAACCAAAACCACCTAGGAAGTATAGAAAAAAGAAGTGTCCATACTGCAACGAGGAAGTCCATACGGTGCAAGATTGCAAGTATATGAAGGTTGCATTGGCAAAAGATGCCGAGAAAGAAGCAGGAGTGGACTTGCATTTGTAGATGATTGGATTTTATAGATGATTGGAACACATGTTTGATACATAGGAGCAAAAACTGTTTGATACATATACAAATGCAAGTTTTGCATACTTAGTTCATATATTTAATTGCTTTATTCTACCTCTTTTGTATCACTACCTGTCACATTATCTTGCTGTTATTTGTGGGAAAAGAGCAAATGATGTGTATGGAGCAACTGATGTGACAGACTTTATGTAGCAATTATGAGACACCAATATAGCAATTTAATTTGTCTAATATAGCAATTGTATTTTGTGTTTACAACAACATAATATGTTTTATGAAAAACCTGAATAGTTTTTAGTCTGGTTAAACATCATACACTGCATTTGTATGCAGCACCTGTTACTCAGTTGGCAAAACCTGTAAATCCATTTGAGTGCGACATTTTCTTGCATTCTCAGGTAACAGAGCAATTCTGAATAACATATATAGCACTTTTTATATGGATATACAACAAAAAAATCTGCAGCAGTTATGTTATTCAATCATCACTGTTGCATAAATGGGAAAACGGATTTCCCAGGGAACAGAGCAATTCTGGATAACATATATAGCACTTTTTATATGGATATACAACAAACAAATCTGCTTGTGTTCGACAACGTATCGCTTCCCAGATACAATAGCAATTCTGAATAACATAACTAGAAATTTTTACATGAATATACAGCAAAAAAAGCAGCCCAGTTTCAAAAAAGCAGCCCAGTTTTGAATAACATAACTCTGAATAACAAAGTTTTGTGCATACACAAGTTCCCAGATTTCTTTCTTCATCCATCAGTTTTGTTCGACGACCATTCATCTTACAAACATGTTTCAAAAGCATCCATCTAACATGATCCAAACATTACAGGTTTAACAAAGACAAAAACAAACATGACTAGTTTCCAATCAACTCCCCGGCCATTATCTTCTCGACATCATCATTGTGGTTCTCTCTACAATCAATAAGAATTGATGCCAAGAACTTGCGGAAGTACAAGACTAAATCGCTGTCAATCTCCGGCATTATATTGGCGTTGTAGTGCTCCATGTATAGAATCTTGTAGAAGCCGCAATCATATCTACAAACAAAAGTTTAAACTCTTAGCATCACAAAATACACATGAAACCAAAACATGCAGCAAATAAAACAGAATAAAAAGTAGTAAGGTATGTAGAAAATTACAATGTTTGTTGCTGCGAATGGCTGGGAGTGATATGCTTGAAACTAGCAAAGTGAACGTTGCAAATCTCTGATTCAGTTGCAGTCCTCACGAAGTTGGTGAACTACAGGAGAACGATGCATATATAAACAAACAGTCTTAAAAAAAGTGCCAAAGTTGCAATGCTTAACAAACTAACCAGATTGTCTGCGAGTTTTTGAAGCTTGCTGACACCATTGGCCGGTGTCATGGAGTCAAACGTGTGAAATTGTTTGTGGAGCAAGTTGGCACAGCAAACAATCTAGTGCTGTTGTGCTACAATGGGAAAATAAAGCTACATACACAAAGTAAAGAAAAAAGAAAGGAAAACAGATTAATCATCTAGTAAACATAATGAAACAACTCTTTTATGAATATGTAGCACTATAATATATCATATATAGCAAAAAAAACATTGTTTACAACATTGTTGTAGCACTATAATATATCATACAATAGAGTGGTGCAGGCTGCTTATGTACAAAAATGTAGCAATAATTATGTTCATAAAAAGAAAAAAAGATTAATTCCATTTCACTCACAAGGTCATCCTTTAGGATTTTGAACTTTCTACAAGCTTCCTTAAAATCTTTCATGAAACCATTGGGGTTGAATATTGATGGCTCAGCAACAAGCTTGTCCTGTCATTATTTTTTATGGATGAGCAACACGCAATATTGATGGTTTAGCAAGAACATTGTTGGTTTAGAAAGACCAACACAGGCTTACCGTGTCATATGTTGAGAAAGAGTACTTCTTCTTTACGCGAGTGTTCTTGTCAGCATATGCTTTTGCTACATTGTTGAATTTCTTAAGAAACACATTCATCACCTCGCTGCTCAGATATTGGCGGGTGCTGAGAGACTCTTGGAAACCTCTGTAGGAAGTATAGAACCTACCATACTTCACAAAACATTTGCTAGAAATAAAAACAAAACAACATTATAATTTGGGGGCAACCAGATTGTACAAATGAAGCTAATGTTGGGGATTAATGTAGCATATAAAATTGGTAGGGGTAACTCACGGTGCATGTTTCTTACCCTCTTGAATCTGCGACCATTCATGACAAAATTGTCATATGTGTGGATCATATCTTGAGAGACCTTAATCTTTTTCATCTTGGGAGGTGAAAGAACTTCTTTGGCTGCCCTTTTGAACCTATTCTTCTTCTCAAGTGTTCCAGCACCAATACTATCATCTTTTGTTACATCATCTGAGAAACAATTGTCACCAAGGAAGTTAAGAAGCATATGCAAGTAAATATCCAAAACTTAATTCAGCATTCTATGCAGCATGTGCAAAACCAAAAAATATAACTTCTAACCCGTGCATTCTATGTGCCCTCCGGAGGACGCGCGCGACACAACCTCCGACTCGAGCGCCGTTAGATTGAGCAAACCTGGACCATCTGATACAACTACTAGTATCCTCCTCCCGCTTTTGCGCTACGCAGCAAATATTCAGAGTTACGCAGCAAAAAAACCTGGACGGATCTATTTTCACCAGAGCTGTCGCGATCTCGCGACGACGGCCGGAACGGGGGCCGCGGCGGCTGGATCCATTCATGGCGCATCTCCTAAGATCTGTCCTATGCCCTCCCGCTGGTCATCCTAACCATCTTATTCCTCCACCAATTGTTGCTTCTAGCTCTAGTTCAAACCCTGCTCCACGGCGGCGTTGTGAACTCGATTCGGCGAACGGCGACAACAGAGATCAAAATCGTGGCGGGCTGAACAATCCTCCAACGTATTTCGACCAAGACCAAGAAGCTGATGACCCTGCTCCATCGGTATGCTCCATCCCCTCCCGATTTGCTGCTAGGTTACAATTTTGTTGCTTACATGCTGCAATGCGCTGGTAATGTGCTGGTATGATTAGATATGCATCATTGGCATATGTAGTTTGATTAGATATGCATCATTGAAATATAATTTGCTGGTAATGTAACAAGAATATTTATTTTCCAATGTCAGGGTTTTGTGGCTGACAACATACATGCTGGTTTTGACCTGAACAATGATCCTCCACAGCCAGATGGATTTGCTTCAAACTTGAACCAAAAAATATAACTTCTAACATGTGCATTCTATGTGCCCTGCTCTTCAGATCAAATATCAAATTCGGATCGCATTTCAGCATTATCATTTGGCTCTTTCTCAGGTGCAGCTTCTGTTGGAAACATGACGCTTGGATCGTCTTGTGAATTCTGCGCATCATCAACATCAAGAAGCAAAGAAGCCATCCGGTGTGCATTCATTTGTTTTAACCCAACAGCAAAGTTCTTCACAGCCATGTCAATATCAGCACCGTAGATGTCCTTGTGCTTGTCATACAAGTGCTTGAAGCAAGCTGGAACCTGTAAAAGAAGTGTAAAATAATGTAACAATGGAGCACTATTTTAAAACAAAAAGACACAGCAACAATACAGAAAATGATAGTGAATGTAGCAAAATCATATGGTTGAAGTAGCAAACTAGACATATGAATGAAGCATAAAAATTTAGTTTATGAAATAACACAAAAGTGGTGAAAACTGTAAGTAGAAAAACATATAAATTAATGTAACAAGAATATAACATTAATGCAGCAGTATAACTGAAAGTAGCAGAAACACTTTAACACTTTAAAAAGTTGTATGCAAAAATATATAACATATGTAGCAACTGGTAGAACATAATAAAGCAAAAATACAAGAAAAATGCAACAATAATATCAATTACATGTGCTCAGAAATTGTTATGATCAAGCAACTAGAAAAGTAACTTATGAAGCATTAAATTTATGCAAGTAATGCTAAAACAAGATCATAATGAAGCATGTAATGTACCTCTAATTCCTGACTACTAGGGAACACTAGCCATTCGTTTAGAGAGGCGGACAAGTTGCCTTCTGCTGCTCCCACAGCCTCAATGATAGGTGGTTCAACTTCATATGGAGTTGCTAATATTTGAAGAAACTACAAACAAATATAGAAAAAAGAGAAAAGTAAAAGAATGAGGAGAATAATTTTGACAAAAGAGCAAAAAGAAAATATAAACATCAATAGAAGTACAAAAGATGTTGGTCAACTTACCGGACGCCTTCCAAAAACGGTTGTATTGTTGAGAATCTTCCTTTCAGTATCTGTCTTCACTAGAAACTTGAAGTCGGAACTAGTCACATGACACACTCTAGGTAGCGAGTAGTCAAAGACATGAGAGTTAGGTGGAAACTGAAGGTGGTCTATGTATACAATCTGTTGAAAACAATAAGCACACTAGTACAGAGCCCCCCCTTTAACTCCGGTTGGGAGGGCCCTCTAACAGCGGTTCCCCAACCGCTGTTGAGGGTTCGGTGTTAGAGGGGGGGCCTTTAATACCGGTTCTTATACGAACCGGTGTTAAAGGTGGCGCCGCGATGGGGCTGCAGTTTCTTTAACACCGGTTCAGTCTGGAACCGGTGTTAAGGTTCTTCTGCCATGATAGAGATTTAGGTCGTTTTCTGCCTGGCGAGAACTCTCATGGCAGGAAAATGGCCTAAATCTCGCCACGGCAGAACTCGCCCGCCTTCTTGGCGTATTTCTGCGGGAGGGGGGGAGCGAGGGGGAATCGATCGGGAGCGGTATACACATAAATCGTCATCGGTACATACGAGTAAATGAATAATTAAGCAACTATTATTATACACAAACATCGTCATCGACACATACATCGTCATCGGCACATATACATCGTCATCGTTCATTTTGGTGGATATCTAAAGAGTTCTCCACCAGGCGTGACGACCTCATCAAGTATGAACCCCACCAATTCCTCTTGAATGGCTCGTAGGCGTTCAAATGGTAGTAGCTGGTCCCGCATCCGTTCGATCTGAATATATATGAAGAATGGGCCGTCAATATATATATATATATAAGAATAAAACTCAACACAATTGATGGTAATAAAATAATGTTGTGGACTTTGTTTACTTACTCTAAGTTGTTCTAGTGCGGCTTGGCCCGTCGCACATATCGTGTTGCGAATGAACTCGCAAACATAGTACCCACATAAGTTATTGCCGTGTCCCGATGCGCACTTTACGAGAATAGAGAGTTCAATCAAAATAATAATCAATAAAGCATGATATAATGGAATTGGAAGCTAGCTAGTATTACTTACATTTTGGTCTACAAATTTTAGTTCTTCCGACCATTCACCCACTACTGCCCGTGAACCTTTTCCAAACCCTGTCCGGCAAAGAAAATGGATAAAGGAGTAATTAATTACTTGTTGTCAAGAAAGTTGCCGATCTAGTGCGATAATATGATTGAAATTACCTCTGGAGCATCTCTCTAAAGTCTGCCCATATCTCTTTTTCTTTTCGTAATGAGTCCATGACAAGGACTTTTCCTGAGTCGGGTTGAATGACTAGCAGAATAAAGTGGAACCTACGCACGCATAACTCATCATCAGTTACACTTAACATCGAGTAAGCCGAAATAGAATGTGTACAAGAGAGAGGGTAACAGTACTCACGAGAAGTTAGCAAGTAATCTTCTGGTTTGCCCGGGTTTGGTTTTTACCACTTCTTCATGAACTCTATTTGGGTCAATGAACCCAATGTCAAAAGGGCCTCCTTTCATGCATTCCATAACCTTTTTCCTGCATAATAGTATATACATATATGGTGAGCATATATATATATATATATACATGCAATTAATGAAGTGAATGAGATGAGATAAAAATTACAGAAATAGTACTTACACACAATAAAGGCTGCTGGCAGATTTGTCGAGTTCCTTCTGATTGAATAGAAAATGAAAGTCTTTAATGTTGAAGTCGATCGCGTCGTCTCCGCACAAGAAAATCTGATCTCTTATATGCGCCGTGATCCATTCTTCTTTTCTCGTCTTGCAGAAATCAAGGTACCACTTGTGCAATTTTCGCATCTTTGTTGGTAGATTCTTGAGCTCCTCTTTCTTGACTAGATTCTTCCCATACTTCCATGGTTGTATGGGGTTGGCATCGCATTTGGGCAAGTTATCTCCCATGACGTTCAAGTATGAAATGTAAGTCATTCCCATCTCATTGGCCTTTCTTTGTAGCTCTGCCTCGTAATCATTTACGGGAGGATCGTCCCGTGTGTCGAACATTTGGAGCGGGGCACATGATTGGTTTTCCTGCTCTCCGAGCATGGGAACTGTTTTCTGGGGTGCCTCACGACTGCTACTTTCAGTCTCCCTGCGGCGCCTTGCATCCGCCTTCAAAATCTGGCGCTCGAGTCCCAAGACAAGTGGGGTTTCAAAAGATTTTTGTAAAACTTCTCCACCACCGCCGGATCTATTTTCTCCTTTGGCTCGGCCCGTCTAGGTGCAAAGAATTTCTTGACCTGTTCTTCCGAGATCCTATTGGTCTCCTCGTCGCTGCGATTCCACGGTAAAACCGGCAATGGCTTGGCGGAAGGCTACGGGACGTAGTTTTTTGAACTCTTTGGCGACGGTTTCTGCGGATTTCTTTGTGGCAGTGCATCGATGCTCCTCGTGGCAGTGCTCTTCCGCTTCTGCCGAGGAGATGGTCAAGCACGGAGATGGCCGACGGGTCGGAGATGGCTGCCCTTGAGAGATGGTCATGTCACGGAGATGGCTGCCACGCAGAGATAGCTCAAGCTCAGATTCTTGACGCCGCAGAGACGGCAAAGTGCCGATGACCTCCAATTTGGAAGCACAATGTGTTCCTTCTTCCAAAGAATGGTTGTTTTCACTGCAAATTTGAGTTGAGTTTCCCCTTCACCTGTAGCATGGTCAAGCTGTGCTTCCTCATATTCCTTCACAACCTCATCCACCCCGACAATAGCATAGCCATCTGGAATCGGTCGGCAGTGGTAAGTTCCACTAGCTACAGGAGGTAAGGCATAGCCGACAGCCACCTTAATGGATAAGCCCATTAATCTCACATGCAGCTCAGCGTGTTCGCTCTCCGTGATCTCATCCACGGGGTATCGAGGACCCGTCATTTCAAGCGTGGGCTGCACGTTCTCCGTGGAAGCCACACTGCTTTTCCGCGCAGAGTCTGGGCCACGGGCAGCTTCCAATGCAGGCTCTTCGTGCCGCTGAGATGGGCCGGTAGCTTGATGGCTCTGTTGTGCATTCACTTGCGCCTGCAGCGCCGCAAGTGCATGTTCTATCTGTGTCATCCGCTCTGTATGCTCTTTTTCTTTTCTGCCGCGCCATCTGTAAGAGTCGCTCCAGTCGGCAAACCCATCCTTCCACGTCATACCCCCTGTGCCTCGTGCATGTCCAGGGTGTTCTTTTTTACCGATGGCGCGTGTGAGCTGGTCATTCTCTCTGTCGGGATGGAAGGTCCTGGCGGATGTTTCCTCGTATGCCGTGATGAGTTCAGTGACGGGTTTGGCAAGGAGGGTTGGGAAGATACACAACTGCTTCGGGTCCAACCTTGCCCGATTCCGTAGAACCAAGTCTTTGCACGTAGGTCCCACCCATCCGTCTGGGTGTGATCCTCTCACGCAGGGCCTTCTCAGCTTCCTCCCACTTAGGCCTCTGAGATATGTAGCCACCTGACCCCGTCCTCTGGTGATATTCCTTCTTCAGGGCATTAAGCGTATTGGTTTCTGACCTCTTTTTAGCTATAGCACTTTTTTTATATGTCTCACATTCGGGCCAGTGAGGTCTTATCTTCGCATAATATGCGTATTCGAAATTTGAGTCTCGCCAGATTTGAAAATTTTGTTCAATTTTGTCTTCCAGTTGCGGAAAGCGTCAGCCATCTTCTTTAGATTCCACTCTTTGACCTTTTCCTTTATAACCGGGTTGTTTTCTTCCTCCTCTGGCGAAAGGGTGAAATTTACCAACAACGAATTCCAAAGCGTTTCTTTGGATCTGTCATCGACAAAGGTACCGTCGCCCTTCTTTGGCTTATTCCAATTTTCAATTATGATTGGGATTTGGTCCCTAACAAGAACTCCAGCCTGACGTACAAATTTGTCTGCGGCCTTCTTGGGCTCCATCGGCCTGCCATCAACACGGACTGCTTCGATCGTGAACTTTGCACGATCTTTCAACCGCTGGCTCGCGCCTCGCTTGCTCTTTTCGTAGAAGAAGATGGTTGCTGGCTGGTCGATCCAAAGGGCTAAAAGAAGAAAGAAGCGTTAATTAATACATGTAGAAGAAGATTGTTGGTGGAAGTCAGCAGAGGCTTAATCAATGCATATACCTCGCCGGACTTTGTAACCATTAAATTGCGTTCACCGAAGTCTTCATCTTCTCCATGACTAGTACTTGAGCTGTCGTCATCATATCCCTCCAAGTTCAGATATTGTGAGGTGTCCTCATCAATAATATTCTCCATTATTTCTTCTTCTTCAAGGTTTCTACTAAGTGGATCCATAGTTTCAAAAACAATAATATTATCTAGAGTAAGAGTGTAAACATTCAAGTGGACTTGGATTCATACACAAATATACATATTATTCATACCAAAATACACAAATAAATACACAAATGAGTCAGAGGTCCAATTTGTATACAAGTTTTAATCTATGCATGTAGTACAATTTATCGAGCAAACAAGTTTTAATCAGGATGAGTCAGCAATCACACACGTGGCAGACACGTGGCGCTCACCGGTGGTGTGACGTTGGTCTCGTCGGGTGGCGGTGCTCGTCGGGCGGCGGTGCTCGTCGGACGGATGTGGCGGTCTCGTCAGGCGGCGGTGCTAGCGGCGGGCTCGTCGGGCGGCGGGCGGCGTCGGCGTTGAGGCGTGGCCTATGAGCTCCGAAGCGGCGGCGGCGAGACGCTCCTGCACGGGGAAGAGAGCGAGGTGGTCAGGGCTCCTCGAAATAGGCTTGCGCCCCGCTATATTAATATAGCAATCACAAGATACAACAACAATGTTGGAGCAACAGAAAAGCAACAGCACAATCTAACCCAAAAGAAAATAAAGAGAAAAATAAAAGAAACAAATGCCGACATCGAGCAGATCGGCGAACAAAAACGACCCGTGACCGCTGCGCCCTCCGAAGTTGTCCCACCTCACTCCTAGCACTTCGAAGCACCGTGTTTCAAGCAACACCTTCAAGAAGGAATGCGACGTTGACGACGTTGTTGCCCGGACTTGTCCTAGGGTCTCCCTCGATATCCTCTCAGTGTCAGAGGGTTTGGATGGATTCCCTGTTTCTAAACTTGTCGAGGGTCTGGCCATCAGACGCGCGTTGTCAGTGCTCCAGGAGAAAGGCTACCAGGACTGTGTCCTGGAATCGTTTCTAAGCAGGTGATGCGGCAGCTCATCACCTCGCTCCGCCGCATCCACGACACCGGCATCGTGCACCGCGACATCAAGCCCTCCAACCTCGTCGTCACGCGTCGGGGCCAGGTGAAGCTCATCGACTTCGGCGCCGCCATGGACCTGCGTATCGGCAAGAACTACGTGCCCGACCGCACCGCCGACCGGACTCGCCCGCCCGAGCTCTACGTGCTCCCGGAGGATACCCCCACGCCGCCCGCCGAGCCCATCGCCGCCATCCTCTCCCCGATCCTCTGGAAGCTCAACAACCCCGACCTCTTCGACATGTACTCCGCGGGCATCGTGCTCATGCAGATGGCCCCGACCTCTTGTGTCCTGGAATCGTTCCGCCGCATCGCCGGGGAAGACGACGATAACACGAGGCCGAGGCTCGCCGGGGAAGAAGTATCCCTATCGCCATCGGCCGGACGGGTTGCACGGCGCGGGCAAAGGGGGACTCCCCCCTCTCCTCCTCGCCAACATGGACTCGTCGGCCCACAACCCGGCGAGGGAGCCGCGTCGCCGTCGCCCTCCGCGTCGGTTCCGGTGTGGCGTCGGCCGCCCCGACGGAAGTTTCGGCGCGGATACCGTGGGCGGACGGTGGGAGGCAAGGCCTAGGCGCGGCCGTTAAGCGTTAGAGGCGTCTAGCCCAGCTGTGGCGAAGCACCGTGCACGGCGGAGCCCCACCGTGTTAGAGGGAGGGAAGGATGCGGGAAGAGAGGGTCGAAGGCGGACCTCGAGCGGCGGCGGCGAGACGGCGGGTCGGGGGCGGCGAGACGGAGGACCTCGAGCGGCGGTGGCGGCGCTTCGATCTCTCTGCGGTGGTGTGTTCGATCGATCTGGCTCAGTGGGGGGAAGAAAGGAAGGGGAAGGTGAAATAAATACAGCCCCCCCCCTTTAACACAGGTTCGTGGTCGAACCGTGTTAAAGGGAATCCGCTTCGAAGATGCGCATTTATTACCTTTAACACCATTCATGGCTGGAACCGGTGTTAAAGGGGTGTGCTGAAATGAAATAATGTTTCTTTAACACCGGTTCTGTCGAACCGGTGTTAAAGGGGGCATTTATTTCATGCATTAAAGGGGCATTTTTAATTCAAAAATATGATATGAATTTAGAAAATTCATATCTTTTTCATTTCAACTCAGAAAAATATGAATAATATATCATAATTTTCATAAAAATAATTTCTATCCATTCATGTAAATCATTTTATATTTACTTTACATGAAATTTTTCAAAATAATTAAAACACTTACATATAAATTTTGATTATTCAATTCAAACCAAAATAAATTGTTAAATCCTAAAAATTTGAACATAAGAAATATTAAGCATCTAAAAAATGATTTTTATTAGACCAAATCATATTTTAATGCCGCATCTTTTGTATTAACATTTTTGAATTGATTGGATATTTAAATGTCGCATCTTTTGTATACACTTGAATCTCACCAATCCTCGCTCAACTTGCATTGTTTTTTGATAAAATAGCATATTGCGAACCTAAAAATGATTTTTGTAAAAAATCATGAGCATCGTATCATGTACTTGTAGTTCATATCTGACCCACTTCCTGCCGATTCGGTAGGAATTTGTCTTTTTCACCAGAGGTGGACGGAAAGGTTTCATATCCCCCTGTTGGTACATTGTGCATATAAGGTGGTCTAGTATTTTTTTTAAATGTGTTGGTGGTTTTTTGAATTAGCCATTTGGTGGTTGCTTCACAAAACCGTCTGTTTTTATGCTCGGAAAATGGAAAATGCCTTTTTGGTGCGATAAAAAGGAAAACTTCCTCTTGCAACATTGTTTGCCATGCCATGATGCACATGTATGCACAATATGGCCATATTATCACAAACTATGCCTTGATTCTAGCCATAACATTGGTCATTTGACCCGAAAGCCAAGAAACCTCGAATGAGATAGGTCATTTTGAGACAGTTACATAAAGCCGAACTGGAACTGAAAATTAAGATACATAAAAGAACTGAAAATTAAGATACATGGCTAGATTAAGTATAAATCGGCCGAACTGGAACTGAAAATTAAGATACATAAAAGAACTAAAAATTAAGATACATGGCCAGATTAAGTAACAATCTGCCGAACTTGTTTCGGAATGTTGGAGTGATTCAGTCATGCTCCTGCCTACACCTGTAATACTCGCCATCAGTAGTCGCCATGCGCCATCATCGCCGCTGCCGGGTCGCCGTAATTGAACCTCTGGAGAGTACGCGTGGGCTGGACTTGAGGGTAGCGATGGCTGGACTTGAGGGTAGCGCAGACGGGTTAGAGTCGGCGGCGTGTCATAGGCCATGACGCTCTAGAGAGTCCGATCACGCCACCATAGCCGACGGCCTCGTTGAAGTTAGGAGGAGGTGCCGTCCTCCTCGGGCGAGCGCCTCTCACGCCGATCCATGAAGAAGGCTTCCCAAGTAGGGAAATAGTCGAGATGCCATCTGGGATTCCTCCGCTGCCGGCGTGAGCTCAAGTAGTAGTGGTTCGTGATGGCCATCCGCCACACCTAGAGGGACAGAGGAACCGCACGCCCGACGCCAAGATCCAGCCGACGGGGACACGAGTCCGGCGGCGGGGTAGTTCGAGGAAAGCGCCCGCCTCCCCGGGGTTAGTGCTACGGTGGAAGCCATGGGAAAGAGTGATGAGGTTGCGAGATAAGAGTCTAGAGATGTGCAATGACAATGGAGGCCAACCCCTACATATATATATAGTGAACTAGCGGGAAGAACTGGAGGAAGAACTGAGGGAAGAATCAAGGGAAGAAAAATGGCGGGAAGAAAATGGCGGGAAGAAGAATCAAGGGAAGAAAAATGGCGGGAAAAAATGGCGGGATGAACCTTTAGTCCTGGTTGGAGACACCAACCGACAAAACACGAAGTCACTAATAATAGGGGTGAGTGTCGACATTATGTCGTGCGGCGTGTACCTTGTCCCGGATGGTGTCACCAACCGGGACTAAAGATGAACCTTTAGACCCGGTTGGAGACACCATCCGGGACAAAACACGAGTCAACACTAAACCCTAAACCCTAAACCCTAAACCCTAAACCCTAAACCCTAAACCCTAAACCCTAAACTAAAGATTAACCTTTAGTCCCGGTTGGAGACACCATCCGGGACAAAACACGAGTCAACACTAATAATAGGGGTGAGTGTCGACATTATTTCGTAAGTGTCAACACTATGTCGAGCTGCTTGTACTATAAATAGGCATCCTTGTGAGTCCAGTCCTCCAGCCAGTTTGAGGCAGGGACACCACTACGTCGATTTCGGGGAGATCTGCCGGAGCCGATCCTCGGCATCTCCGAGAAATCGGTCATAGAGGCACTCCTAATATGTGAAATTAGTTAGCTCCTAGGTGTATTGATCTAGTTAGAGAAGTTACAAAGCTGCAAGATGGTTTTCGAGAGCGAGGACACCACTACGGCCGTTGCTTCGGAGATGCCGACGAGCCTAGTCCTCCCAAGCATCTCCAAGAAACTGGTCATAGAGGCACTCCTAATATGTGACTGCGTTTGGAATCGATCGATCTTAATGGTAAGTACGAATCGGGACAACTTCTTCTCATAGTCCCGGTCCATCCACAAAACATGACTAACACTCAAGACATGTATTAATATTAAAAATATGAACTAGAGTTACATAATATGAGCATGAACTTCTTGGCATATGTCCTTCCTTATGATGATCGCGGCGTAACCATGGAGCATCTTCTTTACTTAACGGAATGCTTGGGCCGATTTTCCTTGTGAAGGCGGAATTTCATCAAACTTATTATAATCTTCCGACATGTCTCTTGTCCTCGATTCCCACGATGTTTCTTTTCCCTAAAAGAACTATGTGACGCTTTGGCTCATCATATGATGTATTCGTTTGCATATTTTTTCTTTTTTTTGGTCTGGAGGACATGTCCTTCACATAGAAAACCTGAGCCACATCATTGTCTAGGACGAATGGTTCGTCTAAGTTCTTCATAAGATTGTTGAGATCCACCGTTGTCATTCCGTACTTCTTGTCTACCTCAACCCCTCCTCCTGTTAGCTTGACCCATTTGCATCGAAACAAGGGGACCTTAAAATTAGGTCCATAGTCAAGTTCCCATATATCCTCTATGAACCCATAATACGTGGTCGTTTGCCCATTGTCTTCTGCTGCATCGAAGCGGACACCACTGTTTTGGTTGGTGCTCTTTTTATCTTGGCCTATCGTGTAAAACGTATTCCCATTTATCTCGTACCCTTGGAAAGTACATACAGTCGAAGATGGTGTCCTGGCCAACAAGCATGGTGATCCCTAACAGTGGTGTTATTCGTGAGAAGTCTTTGCCAAATGCCAAAACTCGCCATGTGTTCACTTATAATCCATTCATCGACCGCCCGGTGTTTGAGGCGATTAAATTCTTGTGTTCATTGATATACGGGCAACCAAGATAGATCTTGTAAAACCGTGTAGTGTGCTTGATTGAGAGAATGCCCGTCCTACATATCATTGCTTTACATCCTAGGGTGCCTTTTCCGCAGTCTCCCTCATGTTGTGATTCTGGAACACCAATCGCCTTAAGGTCAGGAATAAAATCAACACAGAACTCAATGACCTCCTCTGTTACATAGCCCTTGGAGATGCTTCCTTCTGGCCTAGCACGGTTATGAACATATTTCTTTAAGATTCCCATGTACCTCTCAAAGGGGAACATATTGTGTAGAAATACAGGACCGAGAATGGCAATCTCTTCTACTAGGTGAACCAGGAGATGCGTCATATAATTGAAGAAGGATGGTGGGAACACCAACTCAAAGATGACAAGACATTGGGCCACATCTGTTTGTAACCCTGGTAGGCTTTCTGGATCGATTACCTTTTGAGATATTGCATTGAGGAATGCACATAGCTTCACAATGGGTACTCGAACATTTTCAGGTAGAAGCCCCCTCAATGCAATCGGAAGCAATTGTGTCATAATCACGTGGCAGTCATGAGACTTCAGGTTTTGGAATTTTTTCTCTGCCATATTTATTATTCCCTTTATATTCGACGAAGCAGACGGGACCTTGATAACTTTTCGGACATTCAAAAAGATTTCCTTCTACCTTTGGTAAGAGCGTAGCTGGCGGAGTTAAGTGGCATCGTTTACCCTTCTCGTTCTCGGGATGCATAGGCTCTTGAGGGCCTTGAGACGTTGTTGGTCCCGCTGCTTCCGTGTATCTTTTGTCTTCCCATACACTCCTAGAAAGCCTAGCGAGTTCACGCAAACATTCTTCATCACGTGCATCACGTCGATTGAAGAGCGGACCTCTAAGACTTTCCAATAGGGTAGGTCCCAAAATATAGATTGCTTCTTCCACATGGGCGCGTGTCCGCATCGTCATTTGAGCAGATAGATCGCCAGACCTTTTCCAAAGATTACTTCTAGGTCCTTGACCATACCAAATACCTCCTCACCGTGCAGGACAGGCTTCCTCCGGGTTCTCACGCGACGTTTGAAATGCTTGCCTTTCTTTCTTCTTGGATGCAAGTTCTAAGAAATCGGCGATACCCTAGGTACACAACCTTCTTACATTTATACAAATATACACTTTCGATTATCATCTAAGCAGTGTGTGCATGCATTGTACCCTTGTTTATACGCCCTAAAATGTTACTAAGAGCAGGCCAATCTTTGATGGTTACGAAAAGCAATGCTCGAGGTCAAATGGCTCCCCTTTGTGCTCATCCCACATACATCTGGTTTGGCCCACAGCTATAAAAGTTCTTCAACTAATGGCCTTAGGTACACATCAATGTCGTTGCCGGGTTGCCTCGGGCCTTGGATGAGCACGGCATCATAATGAACTTCCTCTTCATACACAACCAAGGAGGAAGGTTATAGATACATAGGGTCACGTGGCAGGTCTTGTAGCTCTGCTCACCAAAAGGATTCATGCCGTCGTACTTAGACCAAACCTTAAGTTCCTTGCGTCACGCATGAAGTCCGGGTACTCTCGCTCGACTTTTCTCCACTGTGACCCATCAGCGGGGTGTCTCAACATCGCGTCTTTCTTACGGTCTTCCATGTGCCATCGCAACAACTTGGCATGCTCTTTATTTATGAAGAGACGTTTTAACCGTGGTATTATAGGAGCATACCACATAACCTTGGCGGGAACCTTCTTCCTAGGGGCCTCGCCCTCAACATCGCCAGGATCGTCTCGTCTGATCTTATACCGCAGTGCAGTGCATACCGGGCATGCATCCAAATTCTCGTACTTCTCACCGCGGTAGAGGATGCAGTCATTAATGTAGGCATGTATCTTCTACACGTCTAATCCTAGAGGGCAGACAACCTTCTTCGCTTGGTATATACTGTCGGGAAACTCATTATTTCTTGGAAGAAGATTCTTCATTTTTACCAACAACTTTGAAAATGCGCTGTCAGTCACACCACTCTCTGCCTTCCATTGCAGCAAATCCAGTGTGGCACCTAGCTTTTTGTGGCCATCTTCGCAATTTGGATACAACAATGTTTTGTGATCCTTTAACATCTGCTCCAGCTTCTCCGTCTCCTTTTCAGTTTCACATTCTTCCTTTGCATCAGTAATAGCCCAACCAAGATCGTCATCAGCGGGCCCATCTGCTCCCTCTTGATCTTCATTATCTACCTCCGTTGCATTATCATCATATTCAGGATACATATTATGATAGTTGTCATCATCCTCTTCTTCTTCGTTGTCTTCCATCACAACCCCTTTTTCTCCATGCTTGGTCCAACAATTATAGCTGGGCATGAAACCGGATCGAAGCAGGTGGGCATGAATGGTTCTGGTATTTGAGTAGTCTTTCTTGTTCTGACAGTGAACACACGAACAGCACATAAAACCATTGTGACCACGGTTTGCATTAGCCACAACGATGAAATTTTGGAGGCCCGTAATGTACTCGGAAGTGCGGCGGTCACCGTACATCCATTGCCGATTCATCTGCATTAATATGTAGTATATATCAAAAATTAATAGGGAGATGACCATTTATATATATAGTACATCAATGACACATGAAACTATAGTTTCCGACCTCGACCGAGACGGAAAGAGCAACAAGAAAGCTTATTTTGAGCTCTCGGGCATTTCACCGAACACCTCTAGTGCATATGAAAAAACACAAACAAGCACTCTTCACACCCTCTTGCTAGGCTCCAAAATGTGAAAGAATGGAAGAGTGGGGTGTGTGTGGGCTGGGGTGGTGTCTTATATAGCCCCCCCCTTTAACACCGGTTCATGCCACGAACCGGTGTTAAAGGGGGGGTGCGCGGGCCACTGCTGCAGGGACCTTTAACACCAGTTTGTGGCACGAACCGGTGTTAAAGGGGGGCTCCTTTTTTGCCGCAGGGGCCACGCTGGTACGGCCCCCCCTTTAACACCGGTCCGTAGAAGAACCGGTGTTAAAGCCCTTTTTCGGGATCAACAAAAGACCTCGTTTCCACTAGTGGCAGCAAAAATAAACTAGTTAGTCAACAATGTCAAAATTGAATAAATGCAACATCTGAAACACCAACAAAGCAAAAAGAAAAATGATCAGGCAGAAGACAACTTACACCAAGCATTGAATAAGGCCCGGTGATCCAGAACTCAAATTTAGGAGCCTTGGCACCTTTCTCATCACCCTCCTCGTCACCCTCCACCGCAGCATGCTTTGCTCCTTTTTTTGCATTTTTCTGAACACACTGCTTTGCACCTTTCTTGGGTTCTTTCTCCTCCGGTAGTTTCAGAGGCATGGCTTTGTGATTCTGAATATTTTGCACCAAATCCATAGCAAGCTGCAGGAAGTGTTCATCCCATGCAAATTCAGCTGTCCTTGTAGGATCCTCCATGCTGGCTAGATAATCCAATGTCAGCATATTACCACGGCTAGGATCGACCACAGTTGCCAAGCAAATAAGATCCCATGATCTAAGAATTGTTGCTTCATCTGTCACAGGACACTTCAGCAGCAAGTCGACAGCATTTTGAATATCAGGCCTCTTCTTGGGATTACCATTCTTGTACACCTCTCTAAGCTCGTGCTGCTCACTCTTCTTCAACCGTAAAACTGGCCTGCTGCCGCAGCGGATGCCATAAACTTTCCTCACCATGTCCTTGCTGAAAACAATCTTGTTGTTGTTGAATTTGAACTCACGCAGCGCAGGGGTTGTGTTAGTAGCAATGAAATCAATGAGCTTGTTTGGAATAATGAAAGGGGATACATTAATCAACGCTCCAAACGCGCTCTTCTTTTCAATTATACTTCTCTTGTCAGCGACAAGTGTATCAGCAAGAGTACGGAGCCGCTTCGCAGCAAAACGGTCCTTTGACATCCACATAGGTGGCTCCTGCTAAAGCAAACATACATAAGGACCAAATATGCACAACTAACAAACCAAAAACTGCTACAACCTAACAGAAAATATGCACTGTCTAAGCAATTATAATATCAAAAGAGTAAAACTAGGTATGCTAAAAGCAAAAAACACTAACATAGGAAGCAAATCTACAGAGTAAAACAAAATGAATTTATGCTGCAAACTAACAAAAACTAGGTATGTATATAAAAAAACAAAATGAAATGAAGAAAAATTGGAAGCATCACACAGTAAGAACAACAATAATTGGGGAAAACAATCTACAGATCATGAACTCATCTGTACACTGAATTGCTACAAAATTAGAAGCACAACACAGTAAGAACACATCAAAAAGCATCAACCTACATAGCATGAATTCATCTGCACACTAACTTGCTACAAAATTGGGGAAATTTGTAACCAATCCGGCTGAGTAGGGCTTGGAAGGAGATAAAACACTTACAGCCATGGCGCTGACCTGAGGAACTTGCTTCTCCATCGCCAAAATGATCCCCCACCGTGGATTTCTTCTCTTTCCCCTGCTCAGGAAGCGCGAGACGGGTAGTTAGGGTTTCGTTGGCGCAAATATGTTCGGGGAGAATCGACGCAGAGACGAGGAAGTGATGCGGATCGAGGAACTTACGCAGAGAATCGACGCGCGGCAGCGCCGCTGTTTGCAGGTCCAGCAGTCACCGGTGGCGGCGCCGGCTTCGCCCCTGCGGTCGCCTCCGTCTATGGGGGAGCGACGCCTCTGCGGTCGCCTCGCGTCTGTGAGTGGCGCGACGAAATGCTGCGAGAGAGCGCGGCAGCGCCGCCGTTCGCAGGTCCAGCAGTCACCGGTGGTGGCGCCGGCTTAGCCCCTGCGGTCGCCTCCGTCTATGGGGGAGGGAAGCCTCTGCGGTCGCGCGACGAAATGCTGCGAGAGAGAGGATAAGCAAGCGCGTGCGTATGTGTCTCGTGGCAGAGCGAGAAGCGTCCGATCAAGAAGAAACCAACGGCCCGCGATCCGGAGGTAGCGTCCGCCGCAGCCTCCGACGGAAACGTAGCATTTTCCAAATAATATTGTTGGAAGTGACAACCGCCGCATGTGGGGTTGAACAATCAATCTGGAATAAGATACTACTCCCTCCGTTTCAAAATATAAGATGTTTTAGGTTTGTGAAGAAGATGAATCTAGACTTGTTTTAGTATATAGGTTCACTCAACTTTGGGATGAATCTACACACTAAAAGAAGTCTAGATTCATTTTCTTCACAAACCTAAAACATCTTATATTTTGAAACGGATGGAGTACTTACAAAAATTGTATGGCTGCCTTCTGCTCGATGTTAATCCTTGACTGCATCCAACAATAATTGCAAAGTATTTTTAAAATGAACTTAGCAAAGAAATCAGAATCAAGGAGCCACAAACTAAAACCCATCGGCGTCTTGGATTCGCCATGACCAGCACTGAGAGGAACTAGAGCTGTTTGGCATTCCAATCCAGTTCCAACAATGCACTTCTCGGACCGAGAAAGGGGAACTGTTTGGTTCTGTATTTTATAGCACTCATTAACAGCGGCAGCACTATGACAACATCCTACTCTTACAACTAACATAGCAGACTACACTAAAATGGACAATAAACTACACTATGATGAAAACTAATTTCATTATGGGGTATGGACTATAACAAGCATCAGGCGAAGGTAAAATATACATAAAAGGATCCTCACTTTCTGTCAGTAAAGTTTGGACGGCGGAAACAGCAAAAGAAATTGTGCCTATACACATCGATTTACTACAAAGGAGTCTTCCCCCCACATCCGATCAATAATCTCAGCTAGGTGCCAGGAAAATAATGAAGAGCAAGAGTTGAGAGCAATACAATTCTGGGCCATCTACTATGCAGAGTTTGCCTCAATTTGGCAGTGCTCCTGAAGCCCGTACTAAACCAGTGCGTCACCCCTAGATATCCAGTTAATGAGTTTATGTTGTTGCCAACATCTCACGAGAGTGTCCTGAAACTCTCTACAGGATCCGACTCCTCAAGCATCACCGACGCCTGGAAGCAGTCGGCGGCATCAGCAATCCTCCCGTTGAGCTTGTGCACCTTACCAAGGTGGAGCCACGCCATCCGGTTTGTCGGCTCAACCCTCAGGGCGTCAGATAGGAAGGACCTCGCCACGGGGAGGTACTTGGGCCCCTGCTTAGAGCACAGCGCACCGATGGCCAACTTGGACGGCACGTGTTCTAGCTCCGTTGACGAGGCGTTTACGTAGAAGGCAAGTGCATCGTTGCTCTGACCGCGCACCTCGTGCATGTAACCTGCATTGCATTAAATCATAAAACCAGGGAAAATCTGTAAGAGCTTGGTGACATGAAACTTTTTCTTTTTGTGGCATGGACATGGTGAAGCTGTTTGGCTCACCTTCGGCTTGGAGTGTCGCAGCAGAGTATGTTTTCAGGGCTTTTGCTTTCTGCAAACATATTTCGGCGTCTTTGTGTGAGAGGCTGGAGTACAGACTTGCAAGACCTTGCCAGATTTCAAACTCATTAACCCCACTATCCTCTCCCTGAAGCACAGTAGGATAACTAATGAATAAAGCAACAACACAAAAATAGTACTCCCTCCGTATCGAAATAGATGTTGGTGATTTGTCTAAATTCGTATGTTCCTATATACTAAAACGTGTCTAGATACATGCGAATCTAGACAAATCTCCGACATCTATTTCAAGACGGAGGGAGTATATGAATGGTTTTCTGTAGTTGATCAAGACAACAAACCTCCACTTTTTTAGGGGAATTCTTTTGGGCCTGAACAAGAGCAAGAAGGACCCGGTATGCTTCCACTGCCTCCATGGGTGATGATTGAGCGACCTTCAACTTAGCCTTTATCCTGAGCAATGCCCCTTGATCCAACTTTGCAGTCTCGTCTAATGCAGCATTGGTCGCCACTTCTGCTTCAGAGTATCTATGCTGCGCGGAGAGGACCAGTGCTAGCAATCTCCAACCTTTCGAGACTGATCCACCAGTTGCGTCGATAAAATCCTTTGCACATCTCAGTGCCGCATTCATGTTCCGCTGTTCAGCATATTCAACTCCCATATCGAAAATCAGGTTTGGATTCTGGCGGTCAAGAGTCATGGATTCCGTAAGTGACTTCATAGTTTCTGTCTGCAACAGAAATCTTTGGTGATCGGATGAAACAGTCTTAGCCTTCTTACCCAGGCAACTCCCCAAGAAATGAAGTCCGGTGCTCTTCAAATGAACATCTAATGATTCAGTATTTGCAATTGCTCTTCTTGCATATTCGACACCCTCAGAAGCCAGATGGCATGCCTCACTGCATATCTTAGTAGCTAACAGCAATGCCATTGTATCTTTTGGATTCTCATGCGTATTCAAGGACTTCCTCAGAAAATTCAGAGCGACTTCTTTCTGACCAACACCATAGTAGCAAAATGCCAGCGTGTTCCATCTTTCCGTACGAGGATAAATCCCAGGTAGAACCTCCTCAAGATGATTTGCGATAAGAGATGGTTTGCTGCAAATCGACAATGCATAGGTCAAATGTTCCATCACTGAGGGATCCCAGTGGGTCTTCCCCTGATACCATTTTTGTACTAGTATCGTGAGGAGTAGAATAGCCTCCTCAACATTGTTCTTTGGAACAAAAGTGCCTTCAGCTTGTGAAGCACAGCTAGGCGGGCTCCCCTCCACACAACCATATAGAAGGAAAACTGCAAATCTCTTCTGGATCCTTGCAATGCATTCCTCGTCGAGGTTCCACGGGCTGAGAAGAGCGCGTCGGTATGAAGCTAATGTGTCCTGAAGAGAGCCAGCTTTTTTCCATGCCTCTGGGAGAAGTTCCACGGATTTATTGATAGTTTCCTGTAGCTTTTGTTCGATATCAGGTGTGCCATTCTGGAACATGCTTTCAACAGAATCAATGACGCTTTTGCACTGTTGAGCGGCCTCTGCGTGTTTGGAAAGTATTTGCATGAAAAATTACAAAGTCAAACATAAGCTGAATAACAGTTTGCGAATGTTTTCTTTTCTGGTTGAACACAATCATGGCATGTACTAGCAGTTTGTTACCTCTGTATTTTCCTAGCTTCTGAAGAGATAGTGATTTCAAGTAAATGGCCTCAAGAACAAGAGTAGCAGCATTTGGCGGGTCAGAAGGGCCTTTCTTCAAGTGTCCCTTGTCAGATTGGAAACGTTCAATGGCAGATTTAAGGTCTATTCCATCAAACACACAAAGTGCAGCTTCTACATTGCCTTTCTGAAATTCCAGCCTTCCCAAGAGAGCTCTCGATTCCTGTTAACAGTAGAGATATGAATGAACTTGGTATTACGGTGTAACCAACCAGAAAAAAGAGTGGACGCTGGAATTCTCCATGAGATATGGTAAGTTTACATTTCATTTTGAAAAAGTAAACAACTGTGAATATACATCACATATATGAAAATTTATCAACTCACAATCATCGCAACAGCTGTGTTCCCTTCCATGTACAACAGAAAGAGATAACACATTCCTTTTTTTTGTCTTGCTAATGGAAATATGAGCAGCTCTTCTATGTAATTTTCCCAAGAAAACTAACATTTCTCCATGTAATTACGGGATATTCATTAGATGTTGATACTTATATCGACAGAGAGATTATTAGCAATTTACTCACCCAATCGAAAGCATTTTTATACCATTGTAGTAGTATTATTATCATATTTTAAGAACAAAAAAAAAGTTCACATCCTATAAAGAATCATTTGTAATTGGACAATCGGAACAATGAAATTGTACCAAAGTTGGAATGGAATCACAATTCGGCACTTGACATGACATTCCCAGGAAAGAACAAATTTCTCACAAAGCCTCTATCAAATGTTTCGAAAAAATGCACCACAATATCAGCACCTTTACATATAGTTTCTCCGAGAACAATTAGGACCATGGTTTAATTGGCATCATGGTGGCATTGAACACTTGGAACATGATAATTTATTCACAACCAAGATCGCACCCAGGTGTCAAATAGATATTCAGAAAAGAAGTTCAGGGATGACCTCATAGTTGAGGGAGAGCCCCTCAGAGCTCGCCGGCTTCGCCTCGGCCACGTTTGCGTGCTTCGCCTCGGCCACGTTCGCCGGCTCCACCTCCTTAGCTGGGGGTGATGGGCCCGCGCCGGCGTCCGTCGCCGCAGGAGGGGCGACCTCGCCGCCGTCCTCCGGCTCCGCAGCCATGCCAATGCAGCAGAGGGTTCGCACCGACGGGCACCCGATCTCGTCGACCTGGGAGGTGCTCGGTTTCGTCGTCAATGGAGGGAGGCGGAGGCGGAGGCGGAGGCGGCAAATTCTTCCACCGTTCCACGGCCTACTGTGTATTCTTTTTTCCACTGATTTTTCCTTCTTCTAATTTTAGTCTTTCCTTGTCTTGTCTCTCCCTCCTGGCATCTCGCACGAGTAAACCTCACCAGAAATACCAGTAGAGATTTTTACGGGAGTCCTTACGATTCTTTTCTTAAAAAATTACCATGTGCGGGGTAATAATAAGCTAATAATAGATTTTTTTTCATAAAAACCAGAGTTTTTATTACTTATTCAACACAATCCGCTTACAATTAGCCATCAGGCTGTTTAGAAGAAAAACGGGACTCTCATCTAGCCAGCTCCCCGTCACATCCAATGTGCTCGCATGCTTTGCACACAAATGCACACAGTTATTTGCCTCCTTTCTAATATGCTTGATCACAAACGAAGCAAACTCCTTCGCCAACTACCCAATTTCTTTTAAGATAGGTGTCACAATTGCCCGTGAACTATGGCGAGAAGTCCAGAGATTAACCAACTCCAGACAGTTCGTCTCCATCACAAGATGTGAGAAACCCTTAGCCTTGCAAAGATAACACCATCACGGAGAGCTAAGAATTTCACGATGAGAGGATCAGTAACTCCTGCATAAGGCTTGCTCCAAGCTCCCAAGACAACCGGGTGTGATCTAGCAACACCACCACCACCACCCCTCAAATCCTGAGTGCCCCGTTTGTGTTGATCTTTACCCAGACTGGATCGGGTGGACGCTAACATTGACAAATCACTGATAGCCTTCTGCTTGACAGGGAACTCCAGCAATGCTAGACCCATGCGTGGTAATATATTTGTGCAATGACTTTTTGTTTTGAGAAATACAGTATAATTATAGACACTCACGGCACGTATATACACCCATCCCTATGAACGCACGCACGCACATCCTACTTGTGAGCACCTCCGATAGACTGAGCCGACGGATCAGATCTTGAGATTTACGAAGTCATCATAAACGTTTTGTCGTCGACTAAAATATCGTCTCCCACTGAAAGAATAATCTAAAAAAGACATTGTCACTAGCTTTTGCAAATTTTAGAACACCAAACTAAAGTACTCACAAACAAAAGACGAGTGCGCTTCATTAATACAAACTATTTCTCAAATACTCTTAAAAGACACACCACACCGCACAAACTTACAACTTAGCTCTAAAGAACGAGATAAATAATATGCAGCAAAGTTCTGCACATGTCTAACAAAAGTAATAGAATAATTAGTAAAACTAGCAACGAGTTCTTGGTGACTTGGATCACATAGCCACATGCAAACCGATTCCTTTCCGCCCAATTGAAATGTTGGACAACAAACTGATAAAGGGATGCCACTCTGAAGTTCATCCCACCCTTCCTCGTTGGCCTAGCAAAGAGCAAACCTGAGGCGGCCAGGGCGACATCTAGGCAGTGGCAGAGCTAGAGTGCATTGTGCTGGAGCGGTTGGGAGACCGGTAGTTGAGCAGATGGCGATGAGGGTTTGTTGGAAATATACCCTAAAGGCAATAATAACAATAATAATAATAATATATTTTTATGTTTATTATTCTATGATATAATTGTTATGTGTCTTGATTGTGAGAATCAAATAAAAACTCATATGCGTGTGTAGAAAGATAAACACATCAAGTTCTTCATAGTCACGCCTCTAGAACTAGATCGTGTGTTGTTCGATGATCCAGTTTTTTGATTAGTGATATATGTTTCAACTAATTTTTTTCACCTACAAATTTGGCACATGATTATTCCAGTGAATCATCATCGTCATCTCCACATCATACATAAAGTTATGAATTTATATTATTTTATTTAAAAGACTCATGTATAAACACCATACAACACTAGACATGCATTGACCAAAGTCTTCTTCTTTTAGGGGAAGACATCATATATAGCTTTAATAATATCAAACAATAGTTACATCATCGACATGAGTTTGTAATAAGAAGTTAGGGGTTCCATGAACCAATTGCAAGATGATTTTTGGATATAAGAAATCCCTGGTCATTGAATAAGTAGCTACATTACAGTCTCTCCTACAATGTTTAAAATTGACCTTCTCGATTGATCCAGCATGTGAGATACACTCTGCATTAACGAAACACTAGTTACGTGTCAAGAGACATAGCAATATAAGTTTTTTTAGATCAACAGGGACACCTGCCCCCGGTTCCATTGAATCGTCAACGAAACCAGAAAGTGAGCTCAGGCCTTTTACAAAGCAAAACTACTAAGAGGAGTTCGCAAAACAAAAAAAACAGAGTTAAAAGTAGAGAAGCGCCCAAAAACTAAGTACAAAGCCATAAGGGTGCATCCACACCGGTTGATAGCACTAGAGGGGAAGGGAAGGCAGTTGCCTCTAAAGTATTGACGTCACCCAGGTTCCATGCAGCGCAGCTCTCTTGGAAGCTGGAGACGAAGGTTGATCTTGGAGGCCTCTCACCTCATCATCTTGTCCCCTGCTCAGCCACTCATCAGGACAAAGTTTGAATCTAGGATTTTGGAGAGGTGGTCGCAGAACCTGTCCACCCCCTCCATCATTTCTTCCTTGAAAATCAGCCTGCAGTGTTTTACTGAAGTTAGGATCTTCCTTAAAACTTGATGCAAGTTAAGCCATGGGAGACCATTAAAGATCATCCCATTCCTAAATTTCGAGAGACACCAGAGAGTAGCAGAACAAACTGAATTCAAAACTGCATTTTTTTTGTTGGAAATTCAGAATTTAACTACAGACATGTAATCATTTCCAACATCAATGTTAAAGAACCTGGAAATGATGATCCAAATTTGTCTAGCAAGTAAACATTGTAAAAAGAGATGATTAATTGATTCGTTCTCAGCACAGAAAATGCAGTCTTCAGGTTTAGTAATGTGTCTCTTCTTCAGGTTGTCCCTAGTCATTAGCTTATTATGAGCAAGTAACCAAAGAAAAATATGCACTCTGGGGGTATGTGTAATTGCCAAACAATAGGTATATAAATAGGAGTCACTCATCCAACAGGTATATAAATAGGAGTCACTCCTCCAAACAGAAGTAGTGGAGTAAATCCCTTTACTCTCATACTGCCAGATCAAAGCATCAGTATTAGAATTAAGAGATATACCAGAAGCACTCCCCTCTAATTCATACCATTGAGCCATCATCTCACTATTAAAATTCCTCCTAAAAGTGAGTTTGAGGGATGAATCATCCCAAATCTGCTGGACAGTTTTGTTATGCTCATTGCAAATAACATAAATTTCAAAGAATTGGACAAACAAAGGGGAGGTTCCAAACCCGGTATCCTCCCAGAACCTGACATGAGACCCATCCCCAATCTGCCACCTATAACCAAACTTAATACTATTAACATCCCAAAGAACCCCCTTCTAGAATTGGGAAAGTCCATTTTGCTTGCTATAGAAGATGTTGGGGTTCTTGATATCATATTTGGCTTCTACAATGGTCCTCCAGATTTTCCCCTCATCTTGGGAATATCTTTTGATCCAAGAGCCAAGAAGGGACAGATTGACATTAGCCAAGTCAGGGATCCCCGGGCCCCCAGACTCTTTCTTCTTACAAACTAATTTCCAACTAGCTAGATGCAACTTCTTGTGTCCTTCAAAATCATTCCACGAACAGTTAGCCATCTGGGAATTGATTAATTCTAGATCCCATTTTGGAAATTTAAAAAGGAGAGCAAATAGATGGGGATACTTGCTAAGCAGGCTTTAATAAGGGTTAGCCTGACTGCATAAGAGAGTAACTTCCCTCTCCAGCCAGCAATCCTTTTGAGGATTTTATCTATTAGAGATTTAATATCTTCCCTCCTAAGTTTCTCAAAGTGCAGAGGGATACCCAGATATTTAATGGGGAAAGCACCAATAGCACGGCCCAAAATATTTGAGTATGTAATAATATCAGATTCCTCAAGTCCTATAGGGATAAACTCACTCTTAGAGTAGTTGATTTTCATCCCAGAGACTTGCTCAAAGCAGGTCAAAACCCATTTGATATTGGTAGCATAAGTTGGATTATTATCAAAAAATAAGATAGTGTTATCTGCATATTAAAGGCAGATGACACCACCAAGATAGAGCTCAGAACAAAGACCTCTAATTAAATCATCATTGTATGCTTTAATGAGCATCCTGGTAAGCACATCTACAACCAAATTAAAAAGCAAAGGGGAATGGGATCCCCTTTTCTAAGCCCCTTCCCAGTAACAAAGAAGTTGCCAATGATGTTGTTAAGCTTAACACCAACAGACCCACCATGAGTGATATGTTTAATCCAAGAAATAGTTTTTGGACTAAAACCTCTCTTAGCTAGCAGCTCTAGCAGGAAACTTAAATCTACTTTATCAAAGGGTTTTTTATAGTCTAACTTGAGGACTAGACTTTGACTTTTTCCATGAGAAACAGAATGAATAATCTCATGAGCAGTGACCACACTTTCTAGAATGAATCTCCCTTTAATAAAGGCAGATTGATTAGAGGAAGTAAGAGTGTTCATTAGCAAGACAAACATGTTAGTAAGGACCTTAGTCAAAAAAATTAAAGACACGGTTAAGTAGACTAATAGGGCGAATTTTTTTCATAGTACTAGCTTTAGGCTCTTTTGGGACGAGTGTAAAAATAGCAAAGTTTAACCTATATATGTCTAATTTTCCCTGATAAAAGGCCTCAAACATAGTCATGAGGTGTTTCTTAACTACATCCCAAAAATGCTGATAAAAAAAAGTAAAGACAAACCATCAGGACCTGGGGCCCCATCTGAGTAAGAGCCAAACACATCTTGTTTGACTTCTTCCTCGATAAAGGGGGCCTCAAGACTCTGATTTTGCTCTTTAGAAAAAAATTCACAGGGAGAGAATAAATCCTCGGAAAGAGTACAACTTGAGGATTCTTATTTTTTGAAGAGGTATTTATAGAAGGAGGTGGCTATATGCATCATGTCATCCTCATCCTTCACAGGCCCATCAGGCCCATCTAGAGAGTGCACTAACATTTTTCATCCTTCTCTGATTAGAAACAACATGAAAATAAGATGTGTTTCTATCCCCTTCTTTGATATCTCTATCCCTAGATCTTTGCTTTGCTTTAACCTCTTATTTAAGCCAAAGCATTTTCATTTTAGAATAGATTTGCTTCAGTCTTGTTTGCTCATCAGCAGAGAGCTCTGTTGATTTAGACTTGACATCTAACAAATCATCCATGAGATCTTTTTTAAGGGTCCTGAGCTCATATTCAATATTCCTACTCCACCCTTTATACCAACACCTAAACCTTATGGTTTTATTCTGCCAAATATCAACTACATCTTTTCTTTAATTGGTTTAGACCAGTTTTCAATAGCAAGCCTTTTAAAATCCTCTCTCATTAGCCACCACTTTTCAAATCTATAAGTGGTAGGCTTGTTTTTTGACCCCACGGCCAGATTCCCACAGAATTGGTGTGTGGTCACTACCCAGCCTAGGCAAAGATCTAATAGAAGAAAGGGGAAATTTGATCAAATTCTACATTACAGAAAACCCTGTCAATATTGGACATGATCAGATTTTCTCTATTATTTCCCCAAGTAAATTTCCTATTAGTAAGCTTGACTTCAAGAAGACTCCAAATATCAATACATGCATTGAACTTGTCACTCCACTTGTCATCAATGTTACCATTGCTCTTATCACTTTGGAATTTGACAAGATTAAAGTCTCCGCCAATAATAGTGTGACCACTGTAATCAACAAAAAGGCCATGCAACTCTGAAATAAAGTCTTCCTTCTTTTCCTCATAAGAAGAGCCATAGACAATGACGATCCTAACTACAGCATATTTGGTCGTCAGCCTAACAACAATAGAAATTGAGAAATCTTTAACTTGCCAACTAATCACATCAAAATAATCCAGGTCCACCCCTACAACTATGCCTCCACCAGAGACAACATCAGGCAGATCTTTCCATTCAAACATTCTATTGCCACCAAAGAATTCAAATAATTGGTAGATATTGACTCTTTCTTAGTCTTTTATAAACCAACATAATGGGCATGGGTTTTATTCAAAAGATCAATAAGAACATTTTTCCTACCAGGGGCTTGACACAATTCATTTAAAACTTACTTTCTTAGGGTGCTTGCCCCGCCTATGTTTTCCAACAAGGGACTAGCCTAAAGCATCAGGTAGTTCTTCCTCATAAACCCCACCCTCCAGATGGGTTTGAGGAGAAACATGCAAAGTGGAAACAGTAGTGGGAGGAACCTCTATATTGCTAGTAAAATAAACAACAGAAGAACATTCATCTATACTAGAAAGGTCAATACCAGCAGTATTGGCCAACCTTATGAGATTACTAGTAGCTAAAACATTAAAGGGTTTTTTTTGAACAATACCTTTCATCCTTGTTGTAGTAGAGGTTGATTTCTCAAGATTTCTTTTCATGGTGATTTCTTGGGCCTTCTGCAACATAGTATTACCTTCTTTGTCATTGAACCCGGAGCTGTGTCTTGCACCAAGCACTAGCCCCCATATGATCTTGAGTGACCGATTCTTGACAACTGCTTTATTCTCCATCTCATGCCTCAGCAACTCCGCCTAGCAAAGCTCCCTATCCGGGTCTTCATAAAATAAAGTGTTTTCATTGGCTAGCTCCATCTCTTGCATCAAGTTGACACATGTTTCATCTGAATGATAATTCTGCATCCAATCGATAACATTGGATTTTGCTAGGGATTCCCCATCCTGATGTCTTACGCACTTCTATTCTTGTAGACAGTTGTTGGGCCTCCAAGTGCAGAGCTTCGTAGAACAGCAGCAAGTTTCCCTTAAGTGGATCACCCAAGGTTTATCGAACTCAGGGAGGAAGTGGTCAAAGGTATTCCCTCTCAAGCAACCCTGCAATCAATATACAATAAGTCTCTTGTGTCCCCAACACACCCAATATAGGTGCACTAGTTCGGCGAAGATATAGTAAAATACAAGTGGTAACGGTGCCAGAAAAGAGCTTGATGCTGAGGTAAAGACTAAAGGCAACAAGAAGGAAACAAGCAAACATGCAACAGATCTAGTAGCGAACGGTGTTTCAATGTTTAGAAACAAGTACTAGGGATCATACTTTCACTAGTGAACACTCTCTCATATAAATATCCTCTCTTCATGATACTACTCTTAACTACTCTCCGGTTGAACACTCTAATCATTGGTAGGGCTATAACAGCACTCCTCAAAGTCCGCATTGCCCAATCTAGATAACCCCACACTATCACCTTGAGCACTAGATGGTTCCAACAAACACCACAATTTCATAGAGACATCCAACTCCAAATATAACTCATAAAAAATATTCAATCTAGCCAAAGTGCCACACACGGTATGCACGTTATCACTTTCACACACGTGGGGAAAAGCATAGATCTATTAAAGCACAAAGAGTATTTATGTAGACTCAAGCCTAAGTGCCACCATGGCATGCACATTTTCACTTTCACACACATGGGGAGAGCAGAGATCTAATGAAGCACTTGAGTAGCAAGGTAGATCTACTTGATTACAAAGCTCATGACCACAAGATCATGCATAGAGAGAGAGATGAACACATAGCTACCAGTAGAGCCCTTAGCCCTGAGGAATAACTACTCCCTCCTCATCATGGGAATCATCAACGATAATGGAGATGGTGGTGGAGATCGATGGAGATGGCTCCGGGGGCACTTACCCATCCCGGCAGGGTGCCAGAACAGAGACTTTCTGTCCCCCGAATCTCCCCTTCGGTGGCGGCGGCGCTGTGGAACTTTTTGTGGACTTTTGCTGGATGTATGATTGACGACTTAGGGTTTTCCCATCAGGGGCTTCTTATAGGCAAAGGGGGAGGCCGAGGAGGCGGCCAGAGGGCCCACACCCTCCCCAGGCGCGAGCCAGGCTTGGCCGTGCCCAGGGGGTCTGTCCACCCTCTGGTGCCTCTCCGTCCCTCCTTCTGGATTCGTGTCCCTCACGAAAAGTTATTGACTTTGGATTTTGTCCCATCCAATTCCGATAATATTGATTTTCTGCCTTTTTGGAACCAAAAATAGAAGAAAACAGGCAACTGGCACTGTGGCAACTTGTTAATAGGTTAGTTCCAGAAAAGATATAAAAACACCTCAAAGAAAGACAAAGCAAAGTAGATACTAAACAAGCATGGAACATCAAAATTTATAGATACGTTTCCGACGTATCAACATCCCCAAGCTTAACTCTTGATCGTCCTCGAGTAGATAAGTGAGAAACAGAATAATTTTTGAGGTGAACATGCACCCTCACAATAAAGATCCAACCATTTGCAAGCATTGAAAGCTGGGATCAAAGAACTCTAAACATGTGCATGAAAGAATGGAGTTCTAACAGTAGGACATAGTAACTATGCATGAAACATGGCAAGCTACAAACAAAGATCATGAATAACATGCATTGAAAAACGTTTGTTTGTTTCACATACAGAAAACATAGCATAGTGGCAATCAGCTTGTCCCTCATAGAGCAGCAAATAGATGCATATGACACCTGCAAAGTTCACAAGGGTGACTAGAAACAGGTAGCACAAGAACAAGTAATATCACAATATGCATTAATCAATAAGTTTTGGAACACTGCACACATGATGACAACTATGCTCTCTTAATGGTGCCTAAAGGTAGAAGGTGGAGACTCAATAGTGGTGGAAGAAAGGCCTTTTGTAAAGGAAGCAGGGATTTAAAGTTTCAAAAAGAGCTTCCAAAAATTATGGTAATTGTTAGCTTTCAGCCCTCATTGCCCCTATCATAAGCATCTTGAAGTGGTTAAGGTTAAAGTGGCAAAAGTGGAGTATATGCTTGACGAAGTATAAGTTGGAAATATCAAGTCCCTTGAATATGAGGGCCACTCCTCATGGATACTCAACTTTGGGCCCAGGCAAGTTCTTGTCATTGTAAGTATTTGCATAGCATTGAGAACCGCCAACGAGGTACCCCTTGCACATGGTACAGGAGCTTTCCCATAACCAAAATGACAAGGCAAGCAGACAATGAGCATCTCAACAATCTTTTTATTTACCATATGCATAGCTTTTTATTGAGGATGCTTCATAGATAGCTCACTATGGTGATGCTGCAAGTTTTCACCATGATTTGGCATGGCTTAGGCTAGCGGCCCAGGCATTTCTCTAACACAGAATACAAACTCCATGGACTTACAAGTTCCCACTTCATTTCACACAGGTGACATCCATAGACAAAACAACATGATATCAACTGAGTACAAAAGTACAAGTGCAATGTTGAAAACGTTCCCCGTGACAGCACGATTCTGCTAATTCCAACTTATAAGTGCAAGCATATACAACAAAGTTGTCACAATGGTTCAAGTTTATTAGGGGCAAATAATAAAGTGTTCCATCAAGTTTGTGAGGGCTTTAATCACTAAGTTTTCACATAACAAAACAGTTTTTAATTGGAAGATAGTTGAAAACAAGAATATACTTAGAATGGTGTAACACACCATGCATAGGAGTTTATAGTGGACACTTTGGAATAACTTGGTTTCTGGGAGTTGGAAGCATGAGTAGAACTTACTCATACAAGTGGAGGCTAGCAAAAGACTGGGAGCAACCAACTAAGAGAGCATAATGGCCATAATCATGCAATGCAACAAAGCATACTAATCAAAGCAAAGAGTGGTACTACAAGTCAAGGACTAAATGATCATAGGGGCTAATGGTGACTTGTCATAGTCATAACATGGTGTAAGCATGTGCCAAGTCAACCCAAGCAAAGCATCAAAGGAGAATACCATAATATTATGCTTTTGCATGCTAAAACAACGCATATTTTTTCAAGGCACACTAAGCAATCCCAATTGTTTGGAACAAGAAATGCTACAACAATAATCACTAAGCATAATGCTAAAAAAACACCTAGAAAATCATGCTAAAGTCTAAGTCACAGTCAATGTAAGCTCCTCTTGCACTTCAAGCAAGAACTTACTACTCCTTTCCAACACCAAGAAAACTTATTTGCAAAACAACACAGCGAGAACGGGGGTCCAAAATTACTTTATTCAAGCAAACTAAACAACCTAAGCAAATAAAAAGAAAACTAAGACGCTCCAAGAACAACACAACTGTGCATGAAACAATAAAAGTGAAGTGTCTAGATAGACCTGAGCTTTTTATTGATAAAGAAGGGGATGCCTTTGGCATCCCCAAGCTTTGACACTTGTACCTCTTGGATATTTCTTGGGGTGACACCATGGTGGCATCCACAAGCTTGAGCTTTTGTCCATTCTTCATCTCATTACATCATTCTCTCTTTACACCTGAAATTTTTCCTTCATACAAAACTTCACACAATCTTCATTAGCAACATTAGTTTATTTAAAAGATATTAGACCACTGGCAAAGCTTTGGAACAGCAAGGCTTTTCACTAAAAACACAAGCTACTGTAGTAACTCCTTCAAAAAGCTCAATTTACCTAAAGAGAACTTAAAAAGGAATCAATAAGAAGCAAATGCAAATAATGGCAGAAATCTGACAAAACAGACCAGTAGGTAGAAACCAATTTTTTCGAACATCTTCTGTTGCTCAAATCAAAAAGTGTTGAACTAACCAAAGTTAGCTAACATACTAGGGGATTTATTCGTAAATTTTCAGCTCAATACGATTTACAAAGACCCCTCACGAATGTTTATGGTGGAGGACGGAAATTTGTTTCGGGACAGCACCTCCCCAAATCTTACGTCCCTCTCATTAGAGGTCATTCTTGGCACAAAAGAAAAATAAAAAGGATAAGGAGAGGTCATTACAGAAGTAATAACTTCCAAGACTCAAGAAAACTCTTGGGTTATCTCCCAATAAGTACTTTTCTTTAATGCCTTTAAGTTAGGCTTGATAGTTTGAGAAGATGCTCACATAAGAATTATGAATTGAAGTAAAAGAGAGAATCAAGAAGCAAATTCAAAACACATTTAAGTATAACCCACTTCCTATGCATAGGAATCTTGTAAAGAAACAAATCATGAAAGCACAAAGCAACAAGCATAGGAAAGAAAAACAAGTGCAACTTCAAGACTTTCAACATAAAGAGGGGAAACTTAATATTGTTGAGATAAATAAGACCATATTTCACTCTATCATAATAACTTTCAGTAGAAACATGAATAAAATTAACAATATAACTATCACATAAAACATTCTTATCATAAGCCATATGCATATAATAATTATTACTCTCCATATAAGAATAGTCATTCTTATTAATTGTAGTGGGAGCAAATTCAACAAAATAGCTATTATTGTTATTCTTATCACCATAATCATCAAATATAGGAGGCATATTGTAATAACAATTAACTTTCTCCTCAATAGTAGGTGGACTGAAAATATCATACTAATCATTGTAATCATCATATATTGGAGGTAAACTATCATCAAAGAAAATTTCCTCCTCTATGCTTGGGGGGCTAAAAATATCATCATAAAAACTAGCTTCCCCAAGCTTAGACTTTTCCATAGGATTAGCAACAATGGTTTCCAAAGAATTCATACTAATAACATTGTTATTAGCATGCAAATAAAGCTCCATAGGTTTTTTAATTTTCTCTTCAAACACTTCATGTCATATCTCAAGATAAATACTATAAAGCTCTCTAATTTTGTTGTTGTTTTCCATTAAGCCTAACTAGTGAAAACAAGAAACAAAAAGACAAAATTGTAGAATCTAAAGGAAATAACTTCGAGCACTCACACCAGAGGATGTGAGTACCTTTTACCTTACCTCCCCGGCAACAGCACTAGAAAAGAGCTTGATGTCTACACACTTCTATTCTTGTAGATAATTGTTGGGCCTCCAAGTGCAGAGGTTTGTAGAACAGCAACAAGTTTCCCTTAAGTGGATCATGATGGGATACGGGTAGGCTACACTAGCGCAAATCAAAATTTCAATCGCGTAAACCAGGATTACTGTTGTCATAGATCACGGGATTACCACTAGACGCGTAGTTGCGGAACTTGATGAAGCGCGTCGAGGTAGTGTAGTCCTCCTCGTCCTTGTCCCACGAGCAGCTCCCCTTTGCGGGGCTCGTCCAAGCGCTATAGATGTAGTGTCTCCGAGGTATCCACACGTATAGGGTGGAAGCGTCAGACGCCGGACTGCTAGGTCCGTGCATGCAACACAGGCGAGAGGTATGGCGGCTGGGTGGAATGGTCTAACCCTGGTCAGCACGCCCTACCCTCTCTTATATAGGCGTCCCTATTGGGCTTCTACATTAGCAGCCCATTAGTAGCCTAAGCCTGGTCTAATTCGGATCCAATCCTCATTAGGCTTCGATCCCCTTAAGTGTGTGACCCTATATGTTTATATACATATAGACATGACACGAATACACTTATTCTGTCAATAGTTGGTAGCAGCCTCTAGCAAGACGTGCCAACTCCTAAACGCATACAAAGATCATATCAGACGAACCATCACAAAGTTTAGTACATGTCTTTCCCTTTGCCTTACGATATTTGGTCTAGCTCCAAGCTGACCTCCCTTTCTCGATACTGTGATTCAGAATCCCTTTACTAGGTTAACTCTTAACCATATGTAGCACGACCATGCATTTCTGGATCCGATCACTCGAGGGGCCCAGAGATATCTCTCTCAAGTAGAGAGGGGCAAATCCCATCTTGATTGACCATGCCTTGCAGCATGCTTCAGGACAAACTCAAAAGCTACCTTTATAACTACCCAGTTACGGAGTAGCATCTGATAGCCCCAAAGTATGTCGATCCACATCTCAAGTACATGCGACAATCTCAGGTCTAAGGAAAAAACATACACGATGTGTAGAGAGAGAGCTGCAAGTAATTGCCAGTCTCAAGTTGGGTCAGTCCAACCCCATGTTCATAACATGTGTCCACATCATTGGTTTGACATCTCCATGTCTATGACTTGCAAAACATAGTCATCAACCAATCAATGTGCTAGTCTAATATTCACATGTGTCCTCACATGAACTTTGACTAGGAACAACTATTAAATAACCATACAAGTAAAGAGTTTCACAAGTTGCCTGATATGGATATTCAAGGAACATTACAATAACTCATGGATACATAAGAAATATAATCATCTCTATGATTGCCTCTAGGGCATATTTCCTTCAGTCTCCCACTTGCACTAGAGTCAATCTAGATTGTATCTAATACCTATTGCTCTTGCGTGCGCCTCATGCGCAGGCTACGGGAGTGGCTTTGTGAAAGTATCAGCAACATTTGAGTCCGTATGTATTTTGCATATCATGACACTACCATCCTCAACGAACTCACGAATCTGATGGTAACGCATGCGAATATGTTTGTTCTTCTGGTGTTGTCTAGGTTCCTTGGCTTGTGCAATAGAACCATTTTTGTCACAATAAACGTCCATGGGATTGGACGCGCCCTGAACCACACAAAGAGCGATCAGGAAATTCCTAATCCAAACAATTTCCTTTGTAGCCTCCGAGGCGGCAATATATTCAGCTTCTGTTGAAGAGGAGGCCACCGTATCTTGCTTGGAACTTTTCTAACTCACACCACCACCATTCATGACAAACACATAACCAGATTGCGATCTGGAGTCATCTGAGTCGTTAAGGTAACTCGCATATGTGTAACCCCTTACACTGAGTTCATCCTCACCTCCATAAACTAGGAACACATCCTTAGTCCTTCTCAAGTACTTAAGGATATTCTTTACCGTTGTCCAGTGACCTTCGCCTGGATCAGCCTGATATCTGCTCGTAACACTTAGAGCATAGGAAACATCTGGACGAGTACATATCATTGCATACATGATGGATCCAATAGCCGAAGCATATGGAATCCTACTCATGCGCTCACGCTCATCAGTAGTCGAAGGACACTGAATCTTGCTGAGTTTAATGCCGTGAGATATGGGCAAGAACCCCTTCTTAGCCTCTTCCATGCTGAAATGTTTCAACACTTTGTCAATATATGTACTCTGGCTTAATCCAAATAGCTTCCTTGATCTATCTCTATAGATCTTGATGCCCAGAATATATGCCGCTTCTCCTAAGTCCTTCATTGAAAAACTATTTTTCAATGAGGTCTTAACAGACTCAAGCATAGGAATGTCATTTCCAATCAACAATATGTCATCTACATATAAGATTAGAAATACCAGCGCTCTCCCACTTTCCTTCTTGTAAACACAAGGTTCTTGTTTGTTTTTGATGAAGCCAAACTCCTTTACAACTTTATCAAATCGAATGTTCCAACTCCGAGATGCTTGCTTCAGCCCATAAATGGACTTCAGAAGTTTGCATACCTTTCCAGCATTGTTTGGATCGACAAAACCTTCGGGTTGCATCATATACACGTCCTTAGTAAGGATTCCATTTAGGAAAGCCGTCTTGACATCCATCTGCCATATTTCATAGTCGAAATGTGCAGCAATGGCTAGAATGATCCGTATAGATTTAAACATCGCTATGGGCGAGAAAGTCTCGTCGTAGTCAACTCCTTGAACTTGTCAAAAACCTTTTGCAACAAGTCGAGCTTTATGGATGTGAACATTTCCATCCATATCAATCTTCTTCTTACAGATCCATTTGCACTGAATGGCTTTAAAACCATCAGGCAAGTCAACCAAGTTCCAAACTTGATTGTCACCTATGGACTCTATCTCGGATCTCATGGCGATCATCCATTTCTCAGAGTCTAGGTCCACCATCGCTTCTGCATAGCTCGCAGGCTCATCATTGTCTAAAATAAAAATTCCCGCATTTCGTGGAGCCTCGCCGACCTTCGTGGTTGTGGTGCTTCTATTGCCACGGGGTCCTCAACTTGTTCTGCTACAATAGCATCACTTTTAGAAGCATCCCCAAATGGCTCATCTTGAACTTCTTCAAGTCGCACCGACCTTCCACTCGTTCCCTTTGTGAGAAACTCTTTCTCTAGGAAAACACCGCTGCGAGCGACAAACACTTTGCCCTCTTCTCGGTTGTAGAAGTAATACCCTAAGGTTTACCTCGGATATACCATGAAAATGCACTTATCCGATTTGGGTGTTAGCTTGTCTGACTGAAGTCGCTTGACAAATGCATCACAAACCCAAATCTTTAGAAAAGACAAACTGGGATTCTTTCTAGTCCACATCTCATATGGTGTCTTAACTACGGATTTAGATGGTACCCTATTAAGTATGAAAGCTGCCGTTCCTAGAGCGTATCCCCAAAATGATAATGGTAAATCCGATTGGCTCATCATCGATCAAACCATGTCCAACAAAGTTTGATTGCGCCGTTCAGAGACCCCGTTCCTTTGAGGCGTTCCGGGCGGCGTGAGCTATGGAACAATTCCGCAACTCTTAAGATGATTGCTAAATTCATGACTCAAATATTCACCTTCGTGATCAGATCTCAAGGCCTTTATTTTCTTTCCATGTTGATTCTCTACCTCATTCTGAAACTCCTTGAACTTTTCAAAAGTTTCAGACTTATGCTTCATCAAATAGACATAACCATATCTACTGAAATCATAAGTGAAAGTAATGAAGTAGTGATACCCTCCTCTAGCTGTCATGCTCATTGGTCTACATACATTAGTATGTATGAGTTCCAACAAGTTTGTCGCTCTCTCGGGTAAACCCGAAAAAGGCGATTTGGTCATCTTTCCAAGTAAACAAGCCTGACATGTCTCGTATGATTCAAAATCAAACGAAGTTAGAAGACCATCACCATGGAGCTTCTTCATGCGATTTTCACTTATATGCCCCAAATGACAATGCCATAAATAGGTAGGACTCAAATCATTAGGCTGAAGCCTTTTAGCACTAACATTGTAAACAGATGCATCATCAAGATTTAAAATAAATAACCCATTCACAATGGGAGCATCAGCCATAAACATATCATTCTTAGAGATTACACAACCATTGTTTGAACTCATGAATGAATAACCATCCCTCATCAAACATGAAGGTGATAAAATGTTTCGACCCATAGTTGGAATGTAATAACAATTATTCAACTCCATAATAAATCCTGACGGAAGGTGAAGTTGCATGACGCCGACGAACAATGCATCAACCCTTTCTTTATTTCCGACGCGAAAATCCACTTTGCCTTTCTGCACTTCTCTAGTCCTTATTAGCCCCTGCATCGAATTGCAAATATGAGCAACCGATCCGGTATCAAATACCCAAGAGTTAACATAGAAATCAGCGAGAAGAATGTCCACAACATTTACAACAAGCGTACCTAAGTGGGAAGTACTCTTACTTCCACTCTTCTTCAAAGAAGCCTGGTACTTGCTGCAGTTTCTCTTCCACTGGCCATGTTCATGACAAAATAAGCACTCTTTGTCTTCTACGGGTCCAACCTTTTGCTTGGGTGCAGGCTTAGGGATCGTATCCTTAGCCTTGCCCTTCTTCTTCTAAGAAGTACCCTTTTTCTTAAAGCTAGGCTTGTTCTGCACAGCCATCACATGGCTATGCCCTGCACACTTCTTCATGTCACTTTCTGCTGTTTTTAACATCCCACATAACTCATTAAGGCCCTTCTCCACCCCATGCATATGGTAGTTCAAAATGAACTGCCCATAGCTAGATGGAAGAGATGCCAAAATGAAGTCAGTAGCCAACTCTTGGCCTAGTGGAAAACCAAGCTTTTCCAAAGTCTGACTATAACCAACCATTTTGATCACATGGGGACCTACAGCTGCTCCCTCTGCCAGCTTGCATTCCACAAAGGACTTGGCAACATTGTACCTCTCAGTCCTTGCCTGATCTTGGAACATGTCCTTAAGCGCAACGATCATATCGTACGCATCCCGATCCTCAAACTTCTTTTGGAGTTCAGGTTCCATGCATGCAAGCATAAGACAGCTAACCTTAAGAGAATCATCACATGCTCTCTTGTAGGAGTTCTTTAGGACAGCTAACCGTTTCCTTTTTATCAGACCTGAGAACAATTCTCAGGTTACGGACCTAGTCCAAATAGTTTGTTCCATTTAGTTTATATTTGTCAAGAATCGAACGCAAAGAAAAAAAGTGATGCAGTGTTCGGTGCCATTGATATACAACAGAAAACATGAAAAATACTAAGCCATGTAACCATGAAAGAGTAAAACATATTAAACAATTTAATAGCATATACTCCCACTTAAATCAATATCCCTCTATTGATACTAAGTGATTCAAGATCCACAATTAACAAGTCGACTAGTGAGCTTTAGCATCACTGCTAGAAGACAAGTTAAACCGGTAAGCAACACTTCCTAATCATATCACATATGACTCTTGTTGTTGGGTGACATCTCTATGTCAAAACTAGGCGCCCAACCTTTATGCCCCAAGGTACTTAACTGTTAAGATGACCTGGTCAAGCTCACCAACCCTTATGCGTGTAGGTATCCGATACAAAACCATCCAGCCAAGGAAAACCATGGCACCCTAATTTCATAGGCCCACCAACAATTGTACAGGGCATAGGATGGTGCAAGCTTTGGTTGGGAGGGCATGGTTTAACTTAAACTTTGTGAGGGATCGTTCTACTTCTATCATCTAAGCATGCATAGAGTAAAACACATAAGAATAGCATTGACATAGTTGTGACACAGTATGGCCCATTTTCTCATGGTGATCTCCATCGCCATAGAACATGTCCACCATGATGATCTCCATCTTCATGTTCCATGTGAGCCATCCTCCAAGTGATGACTCCTCCAAGAAATAATACAAGCTATTACCCCTAATATCTAGTAATCAAAATTACATAGAATTGGGATCATCACAAGTTGGCACACGGGCCATTACAATAATTGACAACACACATGGATCCAGCCGTGTTGCCCTACTCACGACATGCAGGTCATGATAATTTTCGTACATGCATCACATACATATATGGGCCATACTGATCACATACATCTTGCAAAAAAAGTTATGCATAGAATCGCATTCTACCGGATCATGTGACATCGCAACACCTAGTTACCTTAACGAGATACAGAAGGGGCTACGATTAAGGGGGGGTCTAGGGGGTCTCCCCCTGCGGGGTTCGAAGGGGCAGCGCCCCTCGCGGGTTTTCTTTAAGGAAAAATGAGAGATCGAATCTACACAATTTTCTTTAAGGATTTTGATCGGCAAATCAAATTTACCATAAACCGATTCTTGTTCCGATTCAATCAAACTCCTTTGATCACGGTACATCGATTTTAGATCTAGGTTCCGATTCAATCAATCATATTGATCTTCGCGTGATTCAACAGGATTTATGTGTCACTGTCTACCCCGATGGTGGAAGCCGACCGGTAGGGGTAAGTCGTTCGACGACCTCAGAATCACGATCACGGAAAGCAAGATCATAGATCAATCCTGAACCACCGCAATACAAACGATTATATCATTCATATCAATCTGCATATCACCATATGCAACCATCCCGAACCTCTAACTGAATATCATCGGCTCTGATACCACTGATGGGATACGGGTAGGCTACACTAGCGCAAATCAAAATTTTCTACCGCGTAAACCAGGATTACTGTTGTCATAGATCACGGGATTACCACTAGACGCGTAGTTTTGGAACTTGATGAAGCGCGTTGAGGAAGTGTAGTCCTCCTCGTCCTCGTCCCACGAGCAGCTCCCCTTTGCGCGGCTCATCCAAGCGCTATAGATGCAGCGCCTCCGAGGTATCCACACGTACAGGGTGGAAGCGTCAGACGCCGGACTGCTAGGTCCGCGCATGCAACACATGCGAGAGGTATGGCGGCTGGGTGGAATGTTCTAACCCTGGTCAGCACGCCCCACCCTCTCTTATATAGGCGTCCCTATTGGGCTTCTATATTAGCAACCCATTAGTAGCCTAAGCCTGGTCTAATTCGGATACAATCCTCATTAGGCTTCCAGCCCCTTAAGTGTGTGACCCTATAGGTTCATATACGTATACACATGACACGAATACACTTATTCTTTCAATAGTTGGTAGCGGCCTCTAGCAAGACGTGCCAAATCCTAAACGCATACAAAGATCATATCGGACGAACCATCACAAGGTTTAGTACATGTCTTTCCCTTTGCCTCACAATATTTGGTCTAGCTCCAAGCTTACCTCCCTTTCTCGATACTGTGATTCGGAATCCCTTTACTAGGTTAACTCTTAACCATATGTAGCACGACCATGCATTTCTGGACCCGATCACTCGAGGGGCCCAGAGATATCTCTCTCAAGTAGAGAGGGGCAAATCCCATCTTGATTGACCATGCCTTGCAGCATGCTTCAGGACAAACTCAAAAGCTACCTTTATAACTACCCAGTTACGGAGTAGCATCTGATAGCCCCAAAGTATGTCGATCCACATCTCAAGTACATGCGACAATCTCAGGTCTAAGGACAAAACATACACGATGTGTAGAGAGAGAGCTGCAAGTAATTGCTAGTCTCAAGTTGGGTCAGTCCAACCTCATGTTCATAACATGTGTCCACATCATTGGTTTGACATATCCATGTCTATGACTTTCAAAACATAGTCATCAACCAATCGATGTGCTAGTCTAATATTCACATGTGTCCTCACATGAACTCCGACTAGGGACAACTATTAAATAACCATACAAGTAAAGAGTTTCTCAAACAATTCACATAATTGCCAATCAATACAAGTTGCCTGATATGGATATTCAAGGAACATTACAATAACTCATGGATACATAAGAAATATAATCATCTCTATGATTGCCTCTAGGGCATATTTCGTTCAGATCACCCAAGGTTTATCGAACTCAGGGAGGAAGTGGTCAAAGGTATTCCCTCTCAAGAAACCCTGCAATAAAGATACAAGAAGTCTCTTGTGTCCCCAACACACCCAATATAGATGCACTAGTTCGGCGAAGAGATAGTAAAATACAAGTGGTAACGGTGCCAGAAAAGAGCTTGATGCTGAGGTAAAGACTAAAGGCAACAAGAAGGAAACAAGCAAACATGCAACAGATCTAGTATCAAACGGAGTTTTAATGTTTAGAAACAAGGCCTAGGGATCATACTTTCACTAGTGAACACTCTATCATATAAATATCCTCTCTTCATGATAGTACTCTAAACTAATCTCCGGTTGAACACTCTAATCATTGGTAGAGCTATAACAGCACTCCTCAAAATCCGCCTTCCCCAATCTAGATAACCCCACACTGTCACCTTGAGAACTATATGGTTCCAACAAACACCACAATTTCATAGAGACATCCAACTCCAAATATAACTCATAACAAATATTCAATCTAGCCAAAGTGCCACACACGGTATGCACGCTGTCACTTTCACACACGTGGGGAAAAGCATAGATCTATTAAAGCACAAAGAGTATTTATGTAGACTCAAGCCTAAGTGCCACCATGGCATGCACGTTGTCACTTTCACACACATGGGGAGAGCAGAGATCTAATGAAGCACTTGAGTAGCAAGGTAGATCTACTTGATTACAAAGCTCATGACCACAAGATCATACATAGAGAGAGAGATGAACACATAGCTACCGGTAGAGCCCTTAGCCCTGAGGAAGAACTACTCCCTCCTCATCATGGGAATCAACAACGGTGATGGAGATGGTGGTGGATATCGATGGAGATGGCTCTGGGGGCACTTCCCCGTCCCGGCAGGGTGCCGGAACAGAGACTTTCTGTCCCCCGAATCTCCCCTTCGGTGGCAGCGGCGCTGTGGAACTTTTCGTGGACTTTTGCTGGATGTATGATTGACGACTTAGGGTTTTCCCATCGGGGGCTTCTTATAGGCGAAGGGGGAGGCCGAGGAGGCGGCCAGAGGGCCCACACCCTCCCTAGGCGCAGGCCAGGCTTGGCCACGCCCAGGGGGGTATGGCCACCCTCTGGTGCCTCTCCGTCCCTCCTTCTGGATTCGTGTCCCTCACGGAAAGTTATTGACTTTGGCTTTTGTCCCGTCCAATTCCGAGAATATTGATTTTCTGCCTTTCTAGAACCAAAACCAGAAGAAAACAGGCAACTGACACTGTGGCAACTTCTTAATAGGTTAGTTCCAGAAAAGATATAAAAACACCTCAAAGAAAGATAGAGCAAAGCAAAGTAGATACTAAACAAGCATGGAACATGAAAAATTATAGATACGTTTCCGACGTATCACATCCATAATGGGGATGAGCTTGCTGGAACAAGGAAAGGCTGATTCTCTGTTTCCCATGTAACAATGAGCCACTTTATGGACTTCGCCAGCTAGAGCAGCCAGAGACTTTTTCTTGGAGGCACTCTTCTCATTACCCTTCTGTTGAACGGGAGCATGAGTACTGGTACCTTTTCCACCCCCAGCACTAGTGTCGCTGTCCATCTTATCTGAATTTTTCTTGGCTTCAAGTGGTTGATCCTCTTGCTGATCACTGTGCTCGTCAGGGTTTGGAGGATGGATATTACCAGGATCCTCATCCTGCACATTGACCACATTTGCAGGCCCCTCAATAGCAAAATGTATCTAAAACAATACTCCACCAACCTAAAAAATTCTAGTAGTTGGGATCTTAGTGTGGTCTCTGCATTTAATTTTCACTCTAATTGTTTCATAAAAGGACCTAAACATCCCATACCAGTCCACATCCTGCATGATTCCAAAAGTAGTCACAAACTGCATAAGGGTTGGACACTTACACCAAGCTTGATTTAGACCTTTTATCTGTAGCCAGACATCTTGTAGCTCAACATAGTAGTTCAATTGACCATTCCACACATGGACCTTAACAAAAACACCCTCCTTGGGGAAACCAAATCTAGGAGATCCAAAAATTTCATCCACCTTGAGGTGAGGTGGGAATTTCACCAAATAAGACCATTCATTAAGACACCTGATCTGCCATGGCCAGTTGGTTCTATAGATAGAAGCCAGATTCTGATAGAGCTCTTCCTTTGTGATGCTTCCTTGATCCACATAAACCAAGCCAACATTCTTTGGAGGAGGTATCTCAGAAATCTGATAGGGGATCTCAATGTGGTAGAACCCCGGGACTGATGCAGCACTACCAACAAACTTAGCCAGCAGCTGTGGCTGCTTCTTGACTAGGCAGACATCCACTTTATGCTCTAGGTAGCTATAGATAAAGAAAGTTTTTTGAGAAACACAGGAAGCTTTGTGGTGCCCTGGTTCACCACAGCTGTACCAAATCACCTCAACATATACTTCACTTTTCTTAGCAGTAGCAGAGCCGGAATCTGCTAAAGCAATTGAGTGAGGAGCACTGTCCTTATTTTTCTGCTTATGATTCTTCCCAGACTGAGGATTACGGTTGTTTCACTGATTCTTCTACTGTAGAGGTTGCATCACCTGTTGTGGCATCCATTTCCCAACAAAACCTGGAGGTGACTGCTGCCATGGCACGGGGAACTGCCCCTGAAAAGCAGGATTCAGAGGCTGCCCATACTGCCACAGAGGGAAACTAAAGGGAGGGAAAGAGCCATGACGAGGCGGCATCATCTGGACTTTTTGATTTGGTGGAGGTCGCTGGAAACCGTACCCAAACGGCGCCTGCTGACCTTGCTGCGGAGGCGCTTGCTGTCATTGATCTCCTCTGTTGTTTCCACCTCGCCCTTTTCCTCTGCCTCGGCCTTTGTCCGCCATGATGCAAGCTTCAGATCTGCTCAAGTGAAGGCTTGGGCCTTTGATGCCATCTCTCGGCGCTCAGGGATATGCTGGATCTAGGAGTAAGCTCATCCTTAGGGGAAAGGGAAAGTAGTCCGCCGCCACGAAGGAGAGGCTTTGTACAAGCCCTTTGCGGATCCAGACAAGGAGGGTGGGTGGGGTAGTTGTAGGAGTCCAAACCCTAGGAGGGTATCTTCGTCTTCCTAGATTTTTCTGAAGAAAAATCCCCATGCTTTGTCAGTAACATCCTCACCCACATCGCACATGAGCTCCTAGGCACGTGTCTCGCTTTCTAATGACACGGGTCCTCGAGGCTTTGTCTTTCATCCATGTGGTTGCAAACGATCACACCCACGTTGACCGAGCCTTGTCGGAGGGCCAGTAAAGTCGTCGCCGCCATCGCGTCTCGGAAGGAGAACTTCCCATGTTTTGGCTGTAGAGGAAGCGAGAACATGGGATGGTCCCCTGCCACCAACGACGATGGAGCCGACCTTGAATCCATCCTCCTGGTTGTAGAGCCTCGAGGGTGACCACGCTTCCTCTTCACGGCCACAGCTGGGATCTGGGTCCCTACAGTTCGCGACAGAGCTTGATGTAGGTTGTCGAAGCAGTCGAAGAGATTGCAGGAGCGTCGCACATTTTGTAGGGCAGCACGCGGGCTCCTCACCAATCCCGTGGTCTTCATCGGAGAAATGGAAGGAGTCAATGTGCCACTCCCCATCGCTAGAGTCCCGCAATTTCCTCTTGCTAGACGAGCTCGCTGAAACCCCTTCCTCCCCCAGTCGACCGATTGGTGAAGGATCACACCCGTCACCGATGAATCACCTTCGCTCTTTAGCTCTCTCCCCGAGAAGCAGAGCATGACACTCCTCCACGCAAGAAGTTGAGCCGCAGCCCGACTCATCCGCCTCTTCATAAGTTGGGATCGCCAGCGTCAAGCGCCGCGAAGTAGATCTCTTCGTCGGAAGGAGGCATGCGAGCGGGGGCGAAGGTGGAGTCGAGGTCAGAGAAGGCGAGGAAGCAGTCGGAGTTGAGCAGGTGGATGAAGCATGAGCGTCGGCTTCAGAGGAATCCGCGCATGGTGGAAACGTATACCGCACACCACCACCCGCGGGTGGGGTCGTGACACTGTGCTTGCCACACGTCCATGGAACAGGGACGTGGGTTGGGACGGGAGAGGTCGGAAAGGGGCCCGCACGGGGGTATGGGGGGAAATCGCCATGGGAGCCCCTCGAGCTTTATCCCACATGCGTCGCCACCGAACTCACGCTCAACAGGAGGTCCCGGGCCATCAATCTCTGTGTGCTGGTTTCTGTCTCCGGGCTAGGGTTTCCGGCCACCGTTTGGCAAACTCCGGCCACCGCATCGTGTAGCCTGGGCAGCACTCCCGTCTCGCCTATCTCCTTGGCCGTTTCATATAGGAATATAAGTTGCTTTTAGTTTTTCAAAACAGGATTAAACACGTTCAATAGAATATTGTTTCCCCGTAAGAAAAGCACGTTTATTAGAAATGGGTACGGGCGTGTATTGTCTAGATTTGCCAAAGAAATAAATTGCATGCATACAGTTAGAAGTTAATCATGCCACGATCTGTTCCATTCGCTTACGATCTAACGGTCCGCGCGTGCCCGCTGGACCAGACATGAGTATGGGTTATGGACGCCCGTTGCGTAGAAATAAACATGTTCATCGTGACTTCACGACAGCACGAGAGGGCGAGTAGCTTTGGGCCTCTTCTCCTCTGGCCCAGGAGCGATCGGGTGTGCGGCGCGGCGCGGCGTTGCAGTATAAGCGGGATAAGAATCCTCCATTTCTTTCACTCTTCACTGCTCCGAGCAGTGGGTCACACCTGTCACCCTCACCCGCCTCCTCCAAACCCCACTCCATTTCCCCCGCTCGCTCCAGTCGCCCGCCACCGCCGCCAGCCCGCTTTTCCCTCGCCGCGCCACCATCACCTCGATTGCGTGTGCTAGCCCGCCGCCACCCTCCACTACCCGGATCGCCATCGGAGCGAGGAGAGGGAAACGATGGTGGTCATCACCGCGGCCGCGGACGGCAAGAGGTCCGTCGCTCCGTCCCATCCGCTTCTACTCCCTCTTCATCTCTTTCTTCCGGTTGAAGAAAATCTTAGGCGGCGGATTTGTTGGTGATTTACTTCCTTACGGCTTTAGTGATCGTGGTACTGTGTGCAGATGGGCTGGGGTTCCTCCGACGAGGAAGCCCGACACAAGGGCTTCTAGACCCATCAACTTGCCGACCCAGTGGTAGCATCTCGAACCCTAGAACTTGGCATCTGCTGGAGAAGATTTTGATTGAGGCATTGTAAAATATTTATTTTGTGCCTTCTTTCGTGTGCTGTGAAATTGATGTAGCGAGCCTTTGTTTGCCTAGGTTGGACAGCCATGGCCTCGGCCGCAACGAGGAGATTGTTCCAAAGTAAGAGATTTTCTCTTTGAAATTTTTGTAGGTATTGCTAGAATTGGGGGGGTTGAGGTATCTGGTTTAGTTAAATAAAGAAAGGAAATTATGCCAAAAACTTCATGTATGAGGTGTGTGTACCTTGGATGATAGAATTGTAATTTTGTAAAGGTTTTTTTTTGCTTACATTACTCAGTAGCTTTGCTTTGGTAGCGAACAGTAGCCGGAATTAAACGTGGGGCATGGGACATGTGGATTCCTTTGGTATATTTTCCAGGCACCTTGTTTACGCAAGCTGAGAGGATATTTCATTCTTATTGCTGTCTGATGGATTTTTGTCATGGATGTTAGGGGTACTTCCACATGGGGCAACAAATCGATGCTCCCAGCATCAAATGCATGGGCTTCACCTTGGCTTACGTGTGACACGAACGTTGGAACTTCTGTCTCACCTAGCCACATGGATGACCGTCCTTCCAGAGGAAGCTCGACGTCATCATCAACAATTGGAAGTGACTTCCTTGACTTACCATCATATCATTTGCCAACTGTCGCAAGTCGTCCTCTAAGCACTGAGACAAGATCAGGGAGCCTGCAACGTTCTCTTTTTCCAGATTCTTTCACTAAAGTTCTGAAAGCACCATTGAAAACTGTTGGCAGACAGGTATGCACCTCATCTGTAGCTCAACTTGGCAACTAACTGAGATATATCTAATAGTTCATTTTGATGCGCTAGGCAACTACATCACGGGGGAAAGGTTTCAGCCTTAGTCTTGATGATTTCCCTGCACTTGGCTCCAAAAACTCTGCGTCAAACAGTCAACAAGGTAAGGAACTGCAACATTTGATTTGGTTTGCACAATGTCTGTTTGTACTTCAGTTATTCACACTATATCGTATCTAGACACATATTGTTGTTTGGCAACAAGTTATCTGGAGCAAAATAGATACCCTGCTGGTATTTTACTTGTTTGGACAGGTCTATATATTCTGTTAAACTGACATTTTCTGTGCTAAAAGCTTTAACAGTTCCATACAGTTAATCTGTCTACAACATTTGTTCTACTTACTCATTGTCTTTTGAGTTACAGGACAAAATTCAGGAAGGCGGCCAACTGTTGGTTCTGGTATGGTGGCGACACAAGATGAGCAAGGAAAGAACCCTATAACTGGTATACACTTGCTTCATGAATGCTATGAGCTACCCCACTCTTTCACACTTAAATACCTTAGAAGTTGTCGTAGGCTCATAGCAATCTGCGTTCAATAAATGTAATTTCCTTTCCCTATGATGAGATATGTTTCTTTCGCATGGCATAATACTAAAGATATTCTTGTTTGACAGGAACTGGTGAGGTAGTTTCGTCTTGCAGTTATGAGCATGAAAGTATCTCAAGAACGAACTACATGTGCAAAGGTGGTGATCCTATTCCTGCTGCAAAGTTGACAAGGGGAGCTGAGCAGGCTCAACTGCGTGGTCAACAAGCTCCTAATACATGTATGCCTCCTCCATGGTTGGATTACTGGCACCCTCCTCCTTATCAACCCCCTGATGAAAATGGAATATTGCACAGTGGAGAGGCACTGTATGGTCCATACAAGAATGCAGAGCCCACTGGCTTCCCTGTCGAATCGCTTGCTCTTGGTCAGTTCGCACTCAATGAGGAGGCAGCAGCAAGGCAGTATATTGGACATGGTGGGTACTATCTAGACAACAGGGATCCATCTCATTCTCACATGCCTGCTGATAGCTGTGCCATAAATCAACCTTGCCATGATCTTGGGAAGGTCAAGAATGCCAATGCAGATGCACATGGGATTGAGAAGCAACCTATCATCAAGAAGGATCTGGCCCTGTTAGAGAAAATAAAGTGTCTAAACAACAAAGCTAGAATTCTCCGTGCCCTTAACTTGTCCAAACCACCTTCATCTCTACCCAAGGAATCCAAGTCTGAACGCCCTAAAAGCATTCGTGTTCAGGCAGATCATGCGACAGAACATGTTCCCTTCAGTGCTGCCACCAGTGAGATCGGCCCTGCATTTGGCAAGCTTAATTCTGTTTCTGAAAGAAGCAATTATGTGCCGACTAATCCATCAAATGTGCCTGCTAAGGGTGTAATTGTTGTTGGTCTGCCAGAACAAGTTACTGAATTTAGTGAACCTGGAAAAGTTGGTAAATCTGCTAATTGCCATGCATATGCAAGAGGCGATATCTCAAGATATGGGCTCAACTGTTCTGCTCAGGACATGCCTTCTAGTATTATTGGGCATGGATGGGAAGAGTACTCTACGGCTGACTCTTTACGGGGAGTTGTTATGACGGATGCTCAACAAGACCAAACTGTTTCTAGGAACTCCCTACACCAGGCACATGTTACAGCTGCTGATAAGGTGCAAAATTGGCTTGATTCTGAAGTCCAGGTACGTGGTTGTTATCTCCTTAGCACCTTGTGAGTAATGAGATGTATAGAGATAAAATGTGGCTAAACATTTTTTTCTTCTGTACTTATGCAAATTATGATCGAGATGTTCATACTAGAGTTAGGGGTAGGAAAATGAGCATCCGAGGAGATCTGTACTGTACAAGATGAATTATTCAGTGTGTATGTCACTTTGCTGCAAAAAAAATTCTACAGCATTTACCTGACAACGGTTGGCGTATTTCTTTGTCACATTTAGTTGTCATGGGGTGTTTGTTTTGTAAAATTCCTGGTTACTGACTTGAGAATCGAATTGTTTTGCAAAACTTGATATTGGAGATGTTTCTGTTACTCCTTCCAGTATTGCTTTTTAACAGCTAAATTCATTTATCTCTGTTACACCTGGCTAATGTAGACACCTATGTTGATGTGTTACTCTGTCCCTGTACGGCGTGTTTCTTCCATATATAGTTCTAGAGTTCCACAATATTTAGGCACATCCTTTTGATTATAATGTTAATCAGCTTCTATTACCTGCAATCCACACTGAAATGAAATATTTGAAATGGGAAATCAAAATGAATAGTTTGTGTGCCATGGTTGTTACCTAACTAGTGTCTTTTGGTGTATTTAGCATTCCAGAATGAAATATTTGTCTTCTCAAGCTGCCAAACAACTACAGGATGCGAAAAACTGGATTAGTCAACAAAAGGCAAATGCTAGTGCAAAGCTGGAAGAATTGAGGAAGTCCAATGATGCACACCCAGATGCAGATAATCTGTACCGCAAACAGAAAACACAAGGTGATGGGAATACTAAACATGCTAGTTTAACGGCAGATACACGTTGTATTGTCTCTGCTGATGATCTTAATGAAACTCAACCAGTAAATGGAGTCAAGATTATGAAAGTTTCTATTGATTCCAGTCTAGCATCAAATACTTCGGGTGTTAGTAAAGGTCCGTGGATTCACGATGTCAAGTCATCAGCCAAGAACAAAGAGATTAACATGATAGAACACATTGCCCACAAAAGTACCTCACTGTCACATGACAACAGTACTCCAGAACATTTGCAGATGGAGAATAGGCGAAGGCATTTTAATTCACGTGAGAGAAATATAACTGATAGAGAAACTTCTGCAGACACAAAGGGTGATGAAGCTAAATCTCTTGTGGACCTCTTGACGAGAAGCAAGAACACCAGAAGGTACTCTAATGCAGTTACGCCAGCAGCGACACCTGTGTTTGGTAATGGGAAGAATTCTACAAAAGTCTCGAGTGTACATAAAATCCATGGCCCATGTGCTGCAATCAATGGTTCTATGATTCCTGCCAAGGTTACTTCTGTTACGGGTCTTATTGTGGGTAGTATAATGCTTGATGATGTTTCACTTGCATCAGTAAACCCGGAGTGGACAGCAGCTGCCAAGGAAGTACATAATACAGCTACTGGCCTCTCAAGGCTTCAGCAGGTCAAGAAACCAGAAAAGAATCAGCATGGTCTACAGCCTGTTGAGGATTCAGTTTTGAATGATAGTGTCCTGTGCAAGCCGATTGAACAGACAGGCAAGAAAGACGAGCGTGTGGAAGGAGGTCCAAATGGTATGGCTATAGCTGCCGCCACAGAATCATCTGGAAGTCATGGCATGGTTTTGGAGAATGTGGTGACAAAACAAAAGAGTGAAATAGGATGGTATGCCCATAAGCCTTTATATGAAGAGCTGCAACAGCAGAATCTGGGGCCAATCTTGCCAGGAGAGAACCAGACAGTATCTTATGATAATATGGCAAACTCCAGTCGGGAGACCAAGTGTCATGATAAAGAACCTGCTTGTTCTACTAAAGCTGAAGTTACAACTGAGCTCAACGACTGGCTGGATAGGAAAACTATCTTGGATTATCATGGGAGGCCCCAAGGTTTTTGGGAACACAAGAGTGATGGGCTGACTTCGGTGGTGCCAAATCTTGCTGAAGCGTCTGACTACTTCAATGTTGCAAATGTTGTGCAGGAGTCTTCCGATCAGTGGCAGCAAGCAAAGGAGCAATTTGATTCCAAGGCCCATACTGGTACTGAGGACCATTCAAAACTAACTCAAATGGTCCCGTCGCCTGACAATACTTGGGAAAATCATTGTGCAACTGACAGTCCAAGACACTACCATGTTGAGGGCCAAAGAAATGGATGGAGTCGCTATGGCTACAAGGAGAGGGCAGACAGGGGACGCTTCTTCCATGAATCATCAGCTCCGTCTAGGCTTCACTGGATGCCTAAATACACCTTCCATCCTCCGAGTGATGCACAACACGGTGGCGTTTCCGAATGGTTGCATGATTCTCACCAAGTCTTGTTGGACATGGACAACTCGCAGGGATCAGACAGCAAACCAACTCAGATAGCTGACAGAGATGGTGGAATTGATCTGCAGGATAGAGAAGGCAATGTAAGCATGAATTCCGGAGGTGAAAACCTCATGATATGGAATGAAACAGAGTGGGAATATCAGAAGCCCTTTCCAGCACCGCATCGCCTTGGCCAGCAACATGACGGCAGGGGCCGTGGCCAGCAACATGACGGGAGGGGCCGTGGCTGGCACCTGGGGAGGAGCCGTGGCACACATGAGGACAGTCAAAGGGGAAGAGGCAGACACTCTGGGTACCACTATCTGGAGCCAGTAAGATCTCACGATGCTGTACCTGACATACGGTGGAACCCCGGTGGTGCTGACAATCATCGGCGTCCGGCCTCTTCAAGAGCAGGAGAGCACATGGAGCGCAGGTACTACATTTGAGGGCTGCTGTTGTTGGATAGCTGTGCTCCATAGAATAGAATCATCAGCAATCCAGTCCTGTAATCTATACATGAATGTGCTTGTGAGTTTCTGAAGCTTGGATTTCTTTTTGTCAGCTCCGTTCCTTTCTTTTCCTGGGCATGTGAATTGTGATGCATTTACTTGCAAGATGCTAGTCCTGCTGGTCTCAGGGTAACCTTTATAACTTGTAAGCTCTGTCTGAAGAATATTCTAACTTCTGATGGTAGAATTCTCCTCCGATTGTTTTTGGAGTTGGAGGCAACAAAGTGTATCGCTCTTGTTCTTCTCATTGGTTTGCCTCTTATACCCGCTTTGTTTTATAAAATCTGTCCTGCAAGCGAAACTATGAGGCAACAATGTTGAGTGATATTTGATGAAATTGAATAGTGTATGTATATTTGATATTTCTAGTGAGGAGCGAGCAACTATAAATTATTCCTCTGAATATTACTCAATTTTATGCTCTCTTAGGTATTTTCGTTGGACACACATGGACATGGCGAAACTGAGGTTGTTCCTCTACCAAGCTCTAGTTCTTTGTGCTGCGTACCATGATTCTTTTGGCAATACGTGTACTTTTCTTGAACACTTCCTTGACTTAGGAAGGTAGTATTCCCTCTGTCCAGAATTAACTAACTTATAGTATTTGTCTAGATTCACATGTATCTATCTAGACATGTTTTGTATGTAGATACATGCAAATTTAGATAAATGTGAGTCTAATTCTAGACAGAGGTAGTACTATTTTTAGTCATAACTGTATAATTTTACTTGAATTTGTAAAAAAAATCCAACTAACTATTGTTTCCATTCGCTCAACACGTGTTAAATGAGCAATGGATTACTAGGTTGCGAAACTTAAGCAAGTAAACACAAGGTGATAATATGTGTATCGTTAGCCCTTTTTTAAGGCCGTCAAAGTTAGTACTCCGAATTTATCTTCTATATCTAAATAGAGACCCTCACTATCATATTTCTCTTAGGACGAGACTAGCCAGCCTCCGGGGGCTCGCTAGTCTAAACCAGCCCTCACCCCCAAAAAAGAAAAAGAATCTCCGATCCATTTCCACACGTCCAGAAAAGGTAAGTAAGTTCTGACAGTGCACGGGAATCGCTTGATTTCCCAGCCCCCTTCCGCGTGCGAATCGACAACCCCAGCTGTCTTATACAGCTTCCAAGCCAGGATCTGAACAAAGCAAACAAACTCATCCTCCAAGCTTTGTTCCTCCTCCATATCTCCATGGATTCTAGTTTCTGAATACAAAGGACCCTGCCGGTAGTTCCTGTAGGAGAACAACTATGCAAAAGGCAAATTTCATCCTTCACCATCAACCTACACCTTTTCACAACAATGTCCCCATGTAAAGATCTCCATGATGGTATAAAACAGATCTGCTCTATATTCCATGAACTGCAACTAAACGTAGATCATCTAACAGAAATTGGACTAGATCATCCAAAACAGACTTGATGGAAAACTCCAGTTACAATTAGATCAAGCATGGGTACTCCAAGAACCAAGATTTCAAGTAAATGCAACTCAAAATATTTCGCTTAAAATCACAGTCTCGTAATAGTTTTGGCTTAAAATCACCATTGCACCTATGAAAAATGCATCTGAGTTGGAACATAGGTGTAATTTTGTAGCATACCTGTGACAAAACATCAAATGGATGTGCAAACTTTCTTGGGGAAAAAACACGCATGACAGGGAAATGCAATTGTAAAGAAACAAACACTCACAGGAGCAACTTATCATGTCATAAGCAGAAATAAATTAGTATATATGAGTTGTATCCACCATATATGAAGGTGAGAAATAGGAAATACAAACAGTGAGACAGTTGTGACAAAAACTTGCATCTCCCATGAAACAAACATGCTACTAGCGGTTCCATGTTTGCACATCAAAAGATTGACATGGTACTGAGAGGACTATAAGTTCGGAGATATGTTTTCTAAAAGACTGTAACACCCTCAGAATCGGACATATGTAAGTTTTAGCGAAACCCGCCAAACCCGCATAGAAACGATTCAAAGGTGCCCACCAGACACTTTCGTGCGGGTGGAAAACGAAGTAATAACATTACATAACAGTCCTCGATGGGACCCTCAGAATAGATATATATACGACACGACTCCATGAGTCAAGAATACAGATATACGGTACGAAGATCCAAATCACCTTGAAAATGATAGAGCGTCCGACTACGGACAAGATGCAAATGGGGCTAAGAGCCCTGAAGAATAACCAATGGCGTCCATAACCCTGCCCAGGCCAAGCCGGAAGGGTAACCCTGCTAACGACGTCGATCTCAAAACCTGCTTAAACAAAAGGGGTGCCGACAAAGGGCAAAGGAAAAAGAGGAGCGTCACTACTGAGGCCAGTACACGGCGAGGCTAGAATTCGGCGGTCCTCGCCTACATAGGTATGGTGGACTGAGCGGCAGCATGCACTAAACAACCTATAGAGACTCGGTACAACTAGCGGCAATCAGAGAGGAGTAAGAAGGACCTATTCGGAACCAACCTGACACTACCACCAAACAAACCCATCCTGGTGTTTCCCCCTCGAGACCAAACGAGGAAGTCAACCGAGGAACTCACACAGTTGGCAGTTTTATTTATTCAGTTATCGTTGCAGTAATTACTAGTCAGGTATAGACAATCATCCTGATAAAATAAGCAGTGAGCACTTTTAGTTAACCATTCCGTTATAGTTGCAACACTTACTAGTCAAATACAATTAGCATGAGATAACCCAAAAACCCAGCAGTTGTTGGTACTTTTATTCAGCCATTCCGTTGTAGTTGAAATACTTACTAGGCAGGTACAATGGTCGCTGGCGACGACCCAAACAAGCAATTGTTGGCAGTTTTATTTAGCCATTCCATTATAGTGAAACTGATTACTAGTCATTATAGAGTCACATTTATAGTACTACTTTAGTTATGCTTGTCTATGATCGAGATACTGTGCTCCAAGTCGTCCATAACCGCGGACACGGCTTTCAGAAAGTTTTTCCCGGCCGGGGTGCACCAATAGCAACACACGCTCGATCAACCTCGGAAAAACCAAATCAAAACCCAACGAGGCTTTCACGACAAAGCAATCACAGGATTCAGAAATATTTCAGGGGGCCACCCCATTGAGTAGACCATAGCAGTAAGCTAGCTCCGAGACGGACTCAAGGTTTGCGTCAATGGTCAGAAATGGGAACCCGAAAGTGTGGCTGGGCTTGTCGATACAGCGAAAACACTCCGCTTACCTAAGCGATGCAGTGTGCTCGCACAATCGTAAATACAGAAGTAGCATGGCATAAGTACAGGATCGTAAATAAAACCTCAAACTAGTTTGTGGCCCCAAGAAATAAGACTGAATCAAGCTCTGGATCAGGGGGGTCCCATATACCTCCCGGATGTGGATAACGCGATAAATCAAGGAACAGGTATCAAGTACTCGGGGTCCTACGGGACACAAGTGGGCGTTCGGAAACCAAATATTTTCTATCACCCACCGATGCCTCTGCTTACTTCAATTTTAGTTGTTAAACAAGAATTAAAGCGAACGATAAGTAAAACCATGATCATCTCCAACATCAAACATGCGGCAAGGCTCCAACAACTGTGGCATTTGACGACACGCAACAGCACTTGAGCAAACAACTAAGACGCGCAGGTCCAACTATCTACCAAACAACAGGTAATAGGGTGTGTCCAAGGCAATATAGGGCTGCAAGGGATATCACGGTACGAAAACTAGAGCATCGCAACACAGATAGCAATATATCAACAGGAGGGAATAAATACTATAAAAGTAAGATAGTAAGAAAGGGGGAGATGCTCGCCTGAAAACATTGCCGAAGGTTCAACCGAAGATCGGGGCGAAGCTCACGTCAACTCAACGGCCTTATCCGCGAAGAAGCAAAACACTAGAGTAAACACCGGATGCAATATTTAATAAAACGGCAGAAGATCGGCATGATGCATGTATGATGCACGGCATGGCAAGGTGTGATGCAATTAGGCCATATTAAGCGAAACCGGGGTTCCGACAATTAGTTAAACGGTTCAAGTTATTTAGAACCCCCGCAATTTAAATGTTGTATTACATGGCAAAAGATAATACGGGTTCGCTACACAAGTTTAAATGAGGCCAATATAAGGCTAGATTTGCCCGCATATGAGCCCCATATTTAATTATATGGTGAATCGGCATAAGGCCCCCAAACCACACGACAAGGATGCATGCATGAACATTTAATATGCGACAAGTTGTATTATGTTATAAAATAGGGTTTCGGAAAAAGGGGTTCACACATTAGGGTTCGGCAGATCTTGGTTCCGGGGTTCGGGGTCCGGTCTCAGGGTCCAGGGTTCGACGGATTCGTTCTCGGATAACAGAGGTAGGTCTTATCGCATCCGGGAAGCCGGACTTGGTTCGGCGTCCGGGGCGCACCGGACTCGCCCTGGTCGGTGTCGTTCTTGTCGTCGTGCAGATCTTGTCGGTCCGTGAATCGGTCGGTCTTGGCGTCCCTGTCGGAGTACTCGGGTGTCCTTGCCGGACTTGGATCGGTAGCGGGTCGTCGACTAACCACAGAGGTTCCGATGGCGGCATCGATCGGAGTCGTGCGTCTTGGGGTGGTCATCTCCCTCTTCAATTATGACGGCCTTGGCGATTCCGAAGATCTTGGTGAGGTGGAACTCGACGTTAGCGATGAGCATGGGATTGGGTGGCTCTCCAACTGAGAAACGCCTCGCAGCTTCAGCAGGGAATGATGTGGATGCAGCGACCATAGGCGCCAAACTTGGGCCGGACTCGTGCGGAACGTGACAGCACAGGGCGAGCTCAGGTTCTCCGGCAGGAGGCGGCCGCGGGCGGGTCCCACGACGAGCTCCGAAGGTCCGCTCGGGGACAGAGGAGGACGACGAGGCGTCGAAGACGAGCGCAGCGGGGAGGGACGGCGCTTGGCGGCAGAAGGCGGCGAGGGCGGGTCAGATGCGGGACTTGAGGCCGCGGCGGGGGACGTGGAGGAGGCGGGTCGCGCCCGGGCACCGAGGCGGCGCTGAAGCGGGCGGAGCTCATGGGGAAGAGGGTGGAGAGAGGCCCGGCGAGCGGCGGCCCGCTGCAGAGAGGACCGGCTTCGGGGAGGAGGGCGCCAGCGGGGCGAGAGGAGGGGGCGGGGGAGGCGCGGCGGCCCTGGAGAGATGGAGCGGGGGCGAGGCGGGGCAGGGGTCGCGCCGGCGACGGGAAGAGGAGGTGGCTGCTGGCAGCAGCGCGAAGGCGGGCGGCGGTTGAGGCCGGGCGCAGGCGCGGCATGGCGTCGTCGGAGGCGCCGGAGAGCGGGTGGAGCGGCGACCGGAGAGGAAAACGAGGAAGGGCGGTGGAGGAGGTGGGCGCCGGGGAGGAGGTTGAGCAAAGCGAGGAGAGGGCTGCGCCCGCTGGGAAGCGTGGCGGGGTGGGACCAGGGTAGCGCGGGACGCGCGCCAGTCAGAAGTGCGGGATCCCGAGGGACTGGTGGGGCTTGGGGTGACTGGCGGTGCGCGGGCGTGTGGGGTGTGTGTGTGCGGTGTTGGGTGTGTGCTGGGAGAGAGAGTGGTGTGGGTGGGGAGAGGTGGCAGCATCTGAGTGGTGGGGAGTTTGGGGAGGGGTGAGGTGTCAGGTGGGGATTGGGTGGGGTGATGTGGAGGGGGGTGTGGGTAGAATAGGATTGGTAGCTGTAGGATTTTAGGTGGACCGTTTGTATTTCTGGGGTGGTTGTTCGGGTCGATTCGGCCCGTTCGACTGCCCCACTAAAATAATATAATTTTTATTTAATTTTTGCAATAAGCTTGTATAAATATATTTTAGACAAACAAAAATATCCGGAAGCATCCGGGGGTTTAATTTGAAATAGAAGGAGGGTTAATTTTAGAAAACGATTGTCTTTCGCAAATAGTTTTTAGGCAAATTAATATGCATGATGATGACGATGCTCAAATGTAATGTGGCATGATGACATGAGCATGCGGTCATGACGATGCAATGCACAAAAACAACGCGATTTTCTAGTAGTGGTTTTTGCGGGATGCCACAATTCGACACCACTAACAATGGATCTCGTCCTCGAGATCCGCCTCATGGTACCGGAAAGAAGGTCGGCGATCTGCATCTTCTCGCTTCGTGTAGATCCTCGCGACACCACTAACAAGAGGTCGTTGTCCGTGATCGTCGAGAGAACACTCCGGAAACAAAAGGTCGAAGGTAGAGGTATCAACAAATAAAGCCACCTCTAGCTTCCGTGGACGGAGTAAAATTGCTGGATCCATTCTGATTCGAGGTACAAGAGCGAATGATAAGAGTAGTCGGATGGTGATCAGTCCATCGCGCACCCAAACCATTACCCTGCACACGAATAGGCGGATTATGCAACCAACCCTCGGAATTAGACTGAAGATCTCGACAAGCGAGGTTCGGAAACAAAGGAGTGATGCAGACTCTGCATCGGATCTGGCGTAGATGATACCGTCGCGTCGGAAAACACCGGAAGACACGAGAAGGAACCAAGAGAAGTCCACCAGACGAAGGATTCCTCGGATAGCATGAAGACTAGATGTAGCAACACCGTTACCAAAGGAGGAAGCGAAAACCTAAAGGTACGACGAAAACCCAACCACGAGAATTCCTGGACTCGAAGAAAGAGACGAGAGCGGATTTAAAACACGTAGAGGTAAGAGGAGAATAGCAGAGGGGTAAGGAATAAAAGCAGACCTAACCAGATCTATCCAACCGATTTCGCAAAATAGTTTTGACACTCTACTTCGGCCGTTAGCTAGGTTATCCTACAGGCTGGACTTGTGGGGTATCGCAACTGCTGAGCTCTGATACCACTCTGTAACACCCTCAGAATCGGACCTATGCAAGTTTTAGCGAAACCCGCCAAACCCGCATAGAAACGATTCAAAGGTGCCCACCAGGCACTTTCGTGCGGGTGGAAAACGAAGTAATAACATTACACAACAGTCCTCGATGGGACCCTCAGAACAGATATATATATATACGACACGACTCCATGAGTCAAGAATACAGATATACGGTATAAAGATCCAAATCACCTTGAAAATGATAGAGCGTCCGACTACGGACAAGATGCAAATGTGGCTAAGAGCCCTGAAGAATAACCAATGGCGTCCATAACCCTGCCCAGGCCAAGCCGGAAGGGTAACCCTGCTAACGACGTCGATCTCAAAACCTGCTTAAACAAAAGGGGTGCCGACAAAGGGCAAAGGAAAAAGAGGAGCGTCACTACTGATGCCAGTACACGGCGAGGCTAGAATTCGGCGGTCCTCGCCTACATAGGTATGGTGGACTGAGCGGCAGCGGCAGCATGCACTAAACAGCCTATAGAGACTCGGTACAACTAGCGGCAATCAGAGAGGAGTAAGAAGGACCTATTCGGAACCAACCTGACACTACCACCAAACAATCCCATCCTGGTGTTTCCCCCTCGAGACCAAACGAGGAAGTCAACCGAGGAACTCACACAGTTGGCAGTTTTATTTATTCAGTTATCGTTGCAGTAATTACTAGTCAGGTATAGACAATCATCCTGATAAAATAAGCAGTGGGCACTTTTAGTTAACCATTCCGTTATAGTTGCGACACTTACTAGTCAAATACAATTAGCATGAGATAACCCAAAAACCCAGCAGTTGTTGGTACTTTTATTCAGCCATTCCGTTGTAGTTGCAATACTTACTAGGCAGGTACAATGGTCGCTGGCGACGACCCAAACAAGCAATTGTTGGCAGTTTTATTTAGCCATTCCATTATAGTGAAGCTGATTACTAGTCATTATAGAGTCACATTTATAGTACTACTTTAGTTATGCTTGTCTATGATCGAGATACTGTGCTCCAAGTCGTCCATAACATGACACGGCTTTCAGAAAGTTTTACCCGGCCGGGGTGCACCAATAGCAACACACGCTCGATCAACCTCGGAAAAACCAAATCAAAACCCAACGAGGCTTTCACGACAAAGCAATCACAGGATTCAGAAATATTTTAGGGGGCCACCCCATTGAGTAGACCCGCAACGAAGTAAGCTAGCTCCGAGACGGACTCAAGGTTTGCGTCAATGGTCAAACGATGGGAACCCGAAAGTGTGGCTGGGCTTGTCGATACCGCGAAAACACTCCGCTTACCTAACAGTAAAGCAGTTCCTCGCACAATCGTAAATATAGAAGTAGCATGGCATAAGTACAGATCGTAAATAAAACCTCAAACTAGTTTGTGGCCCCAAGAAATAAGACTGAATCAAGCTCGCTCTCGGGGTCCCATATACCTCCGGATGTGGATAGCGCGATAAATCAAGGAATGTATCAAGTACTCGGGATCCCACGGACACAAGTGGGCGTCGAAACCAAATATTTTCTATCACCCACCGATGCCTCTGCTTACTTCAATTTTAGTTGTTAAACAGGAATTAAAGCGAACGATAAGTAAAACCATGATCATCTCCAACATCAAACATGCGGCAAGGCTCCAACAACTGTGGCATTTGACGACACGCAACAGCACTTGAGCAAACGACAAAGACGCGCAGGTCCAACTATCTACCAAACAACAGGTAATAGGGTGTGTCCAAGGCAATATAGGGTTGCAAGAGATATCACGGTACGAAAACTAGAGCATCGCAACACAGATAGCAATAGATCAACAGGAGGGAATAAACACTATAAAAGTAAGATAGGAAGAAAGGGGGAGATGCTCGCCTGAAAACATTGCCGAAGGTTCAACCGAAGATCGGGGCGAAGCTCACGTCAACTCAACGGCCTTATCCGCGAAGAAGCAAAACACTAGAGTAAACACCGGATGCAATATTTAATACAACGGCAGAAGATCGGCATGATGCATGTATGATGCACGACATGGCAAGGTGCGATGCAATTAGGCCATATTAAGCGAAACCGGGGTTCCGACAATTAGTTAAACGGTTCAAGTTATTTAGAACCCCCGCAATTTAAATATTGTATTACATGGCAAAAGATAATACGGGTTCGCTACACAAGTTTAAATGAGGCCAATATAAGGCTAGATTTGCCCGCATATGGGCCCCATATTTAATTATATGGTGAATCGGCATAAGGCCCTCAAACCACACGACAAGGATGCATGCATGAACATTTAATATGCGACAAGTTGTATTATGTTATAAAATAGAGTTTCGGAAAAAGGGGTTCACACATTAGGGTTCGGCAGATCTTGGTTCCGGGGTTTGGGGTCCGGTCTCAGGGTCCAGGGTTCGACGGATTCGTTCTCGGATAACAGAGGTAGGTCTTGTCGCATCCAGGAAGCCGGACTTGGTTCGGCGTCCGGGGCGCACCGGACTCGCCCTGGTCGGTGTCGTTCTTGTCGTCGTGCAGATCTTGTCGGTCCGTGAATCGGTCGGTCTTGGCATCCCTGTCGGAGTACTCGGGTGTCCTTGCCGGACTTGGATCGGCAGCGGGTCGTCGACTAACCACAGAGGTTCCGATGGCGGCATCGATCGGAGTCATGCGTCTTGGGGTGGTCATCTCCCTCTTCGATTATGACGGCCTTGGCGATTCTGAAGATCTTGGTGAGGTGGAACTCGACGTTAGTGATGAGCATGGGATTGGGTGGCTCTCCAACTGAGAAACGCCTCGCAGCTTCAGCAGGGAATGATGTGGATGCAGCGACCATAGGAGCCAAACTTGGGCCGGACTCGTGCGGAACGTGACAGCACAGGGCGAGCTCAGGTTCTCCGGCAGGAGGCGGCCGCGGGCGGGTCCCACGACGAGCTCCGAAGGTCCGCTCGGGGACAGAGGAGGACGACGAGGCGTCGAAGACGAGCGCAGCGGGGAGGGACGGCGCTTGGCGGCGAGGGCGGGTCAGATGCGGGACGTGAGGCCGCGGCGGGGGACGTGGAGGAGGCGGGTCGCGGCCGGCACCGAGGGCGGCGGGCAGCGGGCGGGCCCAAGCTCATGGGAAGAGGGTGGAGAGGCCAGCGGCGGCCGTCAGAGAGAGGACCGTCGGGAGGAGGGCGGCAATGAGGCGAGAGAGGAGGCGGAGAGGCGCGACCACAGAGAGATGGAGCGGGCGAGGCGGGCAGGGTTGCCGCGACGGGAAGAGGAGGTGGCTGGGCGCGGAAGGAAGACGGGCGGCTGGGCGGTTGAGGCCGGGCGGCCAGGCGCTGGCAAGGCTGGCGAGGCGCCGGAGAGCGGGTGGAGCGGCGACCGGAGAGGAAAACGAGGAAGGGCGGTGGAGGAGGTGGGCGCCGGGGAGGAGGTTGACGCGAGCAGGCGAGGGAGAGAGGGCCGGCCGCGCCGCGTGGGAAGCGCGTGGGCGCGGGGTGGGACCCAGGGTAGGCGCGGGGACGCGCGCCCAGGTGGGGGGGTGCGGGATCCCGAGGGACTGGTGGGGCTTGGGGTGACTGGCGGTGCGCGGGCGTGTGGGGTGTGTGTGTGCGGTGTTGGGTGTGTGCTGGGAGAGAGAGTGGTGTGGGTGGGGAGAGGTGGCAGCATCTGAGTGGTGGGGAGTTTGGGGAGGGGTGAGGTGTCAGGTGGGGATTGGGTGGGGTGATGTGGAGGGGGGTGTGGGTAGAATAGGATTGGTAGCTGTAGGATTTTAGGTGGACCGTTTGTATTTCTGGGGTGGTCGTTCGGGTCGATTCGGCCCGTTCGACTGCCCCACTAAAATAATATAATTTTTATTTAATTTTTGCAATAAGCTTGTATAAATATATTTTAGACAAACAAAAATATCCGGAAGCATCCGGGGGTTTAATTTGAAATAGAAGGAGGGTTAATTTTAGAAAACGATTGTCTTTCGCAAATAGTTTTTAGGCAAATTAATATGCATGATGATGACGATGCTCAAATGTAATGTGGCATGATGACATGAGCATGCGGTCATGACGATGCAATGCACAAAAACAACGCGATTTTCTAGTAGTGGTTTTTGCGGGATGCCACAAAGACTGTAGCTTCGACTACTAGTAATTTGTAAACACTATGCATCTGTCTTATCTGTCTTTGTGCATAGAGTTGTAGCGTCACTGTAGGGATACCATTTTACTTTCCTTATCATGTGGCCACGCCTGCCACGAACTGGTTTATTTGAAAACAATTGCAAAAATATCAGTACAGTATTGAGTTGTTTGGGTTCTGCAAGGGAAATGAAAGTTGCTTAGCGTTTATTTGTAGCTTGCATGGGCATGGATTGTTAAAAAAATAATTGAGTAACCAAACTCAGATTTGTGATTCTTCAGATGTCAGGTCTGGATGTTCCCCCTATTGAAGTTGTGGATATGAACGATGCAGAGCCGCTATTTTGCACTCAAGCTGTCCCAGCTGCAGTTGTAGGTGAATCTCAAGACCGAGTGCTGCATGACCATGAAGCAGTTGAACATTAAGATCTTTTGCTGAAACTACAGTTGGTAACAAAGTTGGGACACTAGGAAAGGAACACACTTGTTAATATCCAGGAAGCATCAACTTAGGCATAATTATCAAAACAAACTCAATTACTTTGAGAAGCCAACTTAATCATGGTATCAAAACAAGTAAACAACTCAATTACTTTCAGAAGCCAACTTAGGCATAATTATCAAAACAACTCAATTACTTTCAGAAGCCAACTTAACATGGTATCAAAACAACTCGATTACTTTCATAAGCCAACTAAGGTATACTACTTTGGGGCATTTATGGTTGTAAAATAATCTTTGGTCAGTTGAAAAAAATACAACTCAATTGAAAATCAGGAAGCAACCCAAGTATAATTGGAAAGGTAACTTAGTCATATACAACATACAACTTAAGTAATATTTGTGTGCAACTTAATCTAGTTGATGAAACAACTGAATAAAATCTGGGAAAGAATGTAATCATGGTGCTGAAACACATGAAGAATGCTGACTCAAGTTTATTTGGAAAAGGAATTTAGTCATATACAACATACAACTTAAGTAATATTTGTATGCAACTTAATCTAGTTGACGAAACAACTAAATAAAATTTGGGAAACCATCTAATCAACATGGTGCTGAAACACATGAAGAATACTGACTCAAGATTATATGGAAAGGCAAGTAAGTCATATTCAGGATAAACTTAAGTAATATTTGTGTACAACTTAACCTAATTGATGAAAACAACTAAATAATATATGGAAAACAACGTAATCATGGTGTTGAAACACATCAGAAATTCCGACTGAAGTTTATCTAGAAAGGCAACTTAATCATATTCAGCATACAATTTTATTAATATTTTGTGCAAATTAACCTAATTATAGGAATTCCTCCCGGCATGGATAAACCAACTTAATTACTCCTAGTAGACAACTTAATCATAATGATAGAACAACTTATTTAAAACATGAATAATGGGCAACCTATGGCATGATTCATGGCATGGAATAAAATCAAAAAGCAACTTAAATAAGAACCACCAGCCAACTTAATTACTCCTAGTAGTCAACTTAATCATAATGATAAAACAACTTATTTAAAACATGAATAGTGGACAACTTATGCATAATTCATGGCATGGAAAAAATCAAAAAGCAACTTAAACAAAACCCACCAGCCAACTTAATTACCCCTAGTAGCCAACTTAATCATAATGATAAAACAACTTATTTAAAACATGAATAATGGATATCTTATGCAGTTATGCATAATTCATGGACAAAAACAACTCACAGAAAATCAGTGTGCAACTTAAAATCATGGAGCTGGAAAAAACTTAACCAGCAGATAAGAAAACCCAACTAAACACATGATGACAGAGAACGCCTAAGATGTATTCAGTAACCAACTTAGCCATTTTGAACAAACAAACATATATGGTACACTATGGAAAATCCTCTCTCTCATATGGTACACTATGAATCACTTTATATTCCATCACTACGAAGCAGTGGCAAAAGGTCCAAGTTCCTGCGGTACCTACAACCTTGCAAAAAAAATCAAGGGAAAAATCTACCAAAAAACTTAGGTATAATAAGCGTGGTGTCAGAAGCACAATGGGGATTACCCACACACATGAATAGCAAAAGGTTCCTACCGCTGGTAAAAACACTCAGAAAAATAAGTCTAGGAATAATTTCAAATCCAGAATGAACCAGCCCAAACCAATTTCGATCCATAACTATTCTCAGCGCTACCCAGAAAAGCTGTATAACCATACATCAAGCAGGGGTGGAACCGCAAGACGAATCAGGCACATCCTAAGCACCAACATGGTCATGATTTGCACAACTGCAGTACGAAAATCACGCAAAATAGAACTGGAATTTGGGCTTGATGATTACCTCAAGTAGTCGAAGTAGCCGCCGCTGTCGCGAATCTTCGTCACCAAGCACCCTCATTTCTTCGATTATGAAGGAATCATCACCTACATGATGAAAATGCACTGATGGCCTATGGCACCTAGAAACACTAAGAACCTATGGATCTGCACGTCTATGATATGTCCATGTTCTACACAATCTGGGACGAGTGCCCTCGTGATAACGTTCACCATGGTACTGCAAACTAAGGAAACAAGCCTGATACATCTTATGAGGTGGTTAGCACAGCGAGATTAATCCACACTACCTCGGGCAAAAAATAGACATTGATTGCTTTCTACAATATGAATCACATGTATCCGGGGATTGTGTACAAGGGCTTACCTCATATACTCGATCTGGACACCCTGGCTTCCCCCATTCCCATATAAACGAGTGAATAAGTTCAGGCGCTAATCTCTAACCCCACACTAAACACCCTATTATAGTGTGTGTACACACTAAAATAGCCCCGGACCATATACTACCATAACCGATAATATGTAATGTGTAAAGTTGTGCTTGGCCACCTAATTTTCAGATTTTTTTATGTAATGTGTAGATCTGGAATTTAGAAGCAGTGTGTATTCACTTTGAGATTCAGTAGTAGTGTTGTTGTGCTAGGAAGTTCAGCTATATAATGGATACTAAAATAGGGAGTCATTAGTGTTGCTGGATTTTTTGCCTTGGCTGAAAATGTTATAGAAGCATATGAGAGGGCGCAAGTCTGCTGGCTTGACATGTCGCAAGTGCACAACTCTGGATCTCCTCCTGCCACCTCTCTAGTTTCTCCTTGTGGATCCTAAAATTTCAACATGCTAATACACTAGAACATCTACGAACCTGCCAATCCACCTGATATTCCCATTTCTACACGCATTCAAAAAATACAACTATGGCTGGAGGTGCTACATGTAGGTTTCAGTGAGCTACCTGGAGAGGATCTAGGTGGAAGAGAGGTTGTAGGAACCCAAGCAGAAGTACATCACGACGTCCTTCCCGCTCCTAATGCCAACCGCGTCGACTGGATTCAGCGGCCGTGCAGGAGCACCCACCAGGCCGTCGTCGACATCGGACAGGTCCCAGACACAAGATCGAAACAAGTAGAAAGAGGTTGGTTGGGACAACTCATGACCAGATCTAGTACCACACACCTCCAGATTGGTGGCAGTTGCCGCCACGGCAAGGTACCGCTCCATCTCAGCCCAAATCGGTTGTCGTTGCCGTCGCTGCCGCGGCTAGGCGCTACTTCTCCCTCGTCCACATCGGAGCGGGATGACGTGCAGTGGTGGCCGGAGATGGGTGCGGGACGGAACGCGTGGTAGCAGGAGATGGGTGCGGGCTGGAGCGCATGGCAATCGGAGATGGGGGCGGGGAGAAGTGCGGTGACAGTCGGAGATGGGGGCGGGGCGAAGAGCGGTGGCGGCCATACATGGAGACGAGGCGGAGCGCGCCGGCTGCCGGAGATGGAGGTGGGGCGGAGCACGCCGGCGGCCGGAGATAGAGGCGGGTTAGCGCGTGATTATGGGGTGAAGTGCGATTTGGGGAGGACGAGTGGGTCGGGGGTGTTAGGGACGGCAGTGCGTGCGCCCAGACGAAAATCTGTCGAAACATCTGTCTGTGATCAACAACATCAGACGGCCATGAAACGGAGGCTCGGAAGTGCTAACGAGCCTTCGAGCACTTTTTAGCAATTGGGTTTCTCTTAACATGCAAGGCCTCCACATCAGTAAAGAAACTGCTGTCCAAGTCATCCAACATGAGTTATTATTTTTTGAGTTTCCTTGCCGTTCAGTTTTGTCTACAGCCATCAAACCTCACCATACGACCAATTGATCCTACGCACTCTTCTCCCTTTAATTCTCCAATATTCAAGTACGCACGGCCTCTTCCCCTACCTAGTAATCTCCACACCTCACTTATATCTACCGTATGTTTTGGATGGTGTGTTAAAATCCTCGCCTCCTACAGTCCTACTCTTCTCATTTCCGCATGTCAAAATCCGTTAGCCGCGTGTTCATAAAATTTTGATCTGATTTTGTTTTTGTTTGCTCTGCAGTCATCCTCCATTGAAGATGGCCACATCTATCCACCATCGTTTCGTACCGTGACCAGGAATTAATTTGCTCACACATCAGGATATTGTCTTGGACTTCGCCCTCTTACATATTGAGGTGGATTCGTCATAGGTTTTTGTATCAGGTGAGTTCCCTGCCACCATCGATGCCTATGCATCCTCTTACGTACTGCGGTGGATTCTTCATGTCTTTTGTTATCTGTTGGGTTCTCTGTCATTATGGATGCCTCTGCATATTGGATTTTATATTTTATTGGTAGTGGTTATTCTCCCAAATTATCGAATGAAGGAAGTTTGCCTTTTACAGTTTGACCACCGGTAGATATGCTCTACTTTTTTTATAGATATTTGATCGTCAGGCTGCAAACCTGCAGAGTGTGGGATCAATTTATGGGTATATGATTAATCGCACTGCCACTTGCTAATGGGGTTAAACTATAGGATGGTCAGAGTTACACTTGCAAACTGCATTCTATTTTACCATATAATGGTTCTGAAGCAAATTTGCGGAACACACTTTCAGCGGTTGTCAAAATGAGAGAAAATCCCATATAAGATGCAAGGATGAAGGATCTTAAAACTACTATCGCCAATGTTTAATTGCTATATTAAATTCATTTCAGTTAGTGATCAGCGGAAATCATTGGTTGTACATCTAAAATCTAAATGATCATCTAAAATCAGGAGTTATATTTTCAGTTACAAATAGAAAATCAGAAGGCACTGAATGTGCTGGTTTATTGAAGTCTATTCCAATTCAGCATGATATTTTCCCAAGGAGCAAGGATTTGAGGGCTCTAATTTCCTGTTTTCTTTGCTTTCAAATGAGTTATCTCCAATTAACGTTCAGTTTTTTATGCAGGCTGTGAGCGCGAACTAATCTTCCTGAAATTCATGAACAAATCTTCCAGAAATCCTCTATAGAACAAAGACACGGAATGCTCCTCCATTTTCATGACATGGTGGGGTTGTGTACAGTGGGTCTTCCCTGGGAAAACTAGAAGCTAAGAGGTCGTTTAACAGATTATATGACAAGGAAATCACCAATCTAATCCTGGTGCATTTATAAAGGAGTAACCGAAATATACTTCCTAGCTTTGATTGGTGGACAAATCAGGCTGTTAGCACCTACACGTATAGAACACTAAAAATTTCGTTGAACAGTTATTTATTGAGGTATAGTGTACTATGTAATTTTTTTAATTATTTGGATTTTATGTTATGTTTATGTTTGAAATACTATTTTTACTGATGTTTTTTCTCGGTATTTCCAGCTTCTACCATAATTTTGTATTGCAACGTTGATACTTAATGTTTTCATTTACCAACAAGAGTATGACAACGGAGGTTCTATGATCACATAATTATTTCGTTGACATGAACTATTGTAACCATAGGTGTTTATTCCAACTTGCTATGTGGTTCAACAACTACATAGTGTTTTTAACCATATTTTCCGCGGCAACGGCGTGGGGAATCATCTAGTTCTAATAGAGGCAAGTGTATTTTTCACCCCTCAACTTAATGGGATGTGTAGGTTTTGTCCCTGAACCTTTTTGTTGCACACTTTACCCTACACATACATGCAGTAGAACATTTGATATTACCGAGAATCAACATGTCGTTGGATAGTTAGGAGGGTAATGACACCCCTAGCCGACCAGAGTTTAAACCTCATGTTTAATACTTTGGTGTCTCGTAAAAGATAGAATATTCTTCAGTGGGAGGCGATGTTCTCGTCAATAGTGAGACGTATGTGTTAATTTTGTCAAGCTCAAGACCCATCAAATCACTATGACTCGCTCAGTCTTTTGGAGCTGCTCATAGGGGTAAGGTATGCATGCGTGCATTCATAGGGGTAAGTATATGTATGTATTTGTGGGTTTATAGGGGTAAATATATGTATGTATTTGTGAGCGTCCGTGTCTGTACTGGGTTTCAATTTTTTTTATATTACTACATGGATGTGTATAGCAAATTTTGTAAACAAAACTAGAACATCTCTCCAAAAAAAAAAAACTAGAACATCAATTATTTTAAAACAGTGAGAATGTTTATTAATTAATGAAGCAACCGAACCAAATAATACACTCCCTCCGATCTAAATTAATGACCTCATATTTGTATATTAATATGCTAGATATCACATATAAATATGTATGGCTAAGAAATTTAGACAATATATTCAGTTACTAATGCATACTCGTATCGTATAGATAGATCTTCTTAGCCAAAATATATGTCCATTAGGATCTGGACATATTCTTCAAGATGATATTTTGAACATCTATTTCGTGCTTAGAACGTGAGACCAGGCAAGAAAATAATTAATTGATTAGTTAAAAGATATTTATTTATCTAGTGTGATACTATTATATATTTGTCTCTTTCGTCCTCGCCATGCTTAAGTCTTGGCTCCTTGCTCCTCCTCTTGAACTCTTCTCATCACTGACTACATAATTATCTTCTTATAATTTTCTCTTCGTTATTCTGAAGCAATTACTTCCCAAATCAATGCGTACTGCGTATCTTAAATAACCAATAATTAATATTAATTATATGCACAAGATAACTAGTGCATCTTTATACGACCATTAAATGCATTATTACATATTTGGTAGCATTGCGCCTCTACTTAAACGCCTTCACGATCAAATATTACAACACACACCGAATACCAAATCGAAAGAACAACAACATAAGAAAAAAAGTAAGGCAAACAGCCCTGTACATATCATCATCATGGCGATCTTCAAGAAGGACACGAGTGCCCTGTGCTTGGTGGGGCTCATGATCATGGCTACGGTTCTCTCATCAAGTGGGATGGGAGAGGATTCTAGTGCGTATGCTAGCATCTCGTTCTCTTTTTATAGTCACTACTATGTGTTGTTCTAATTTTTACTTGCATATTTTAGATATTTTGGGTTACATTCCACGGATTTAATGCAATTTAGCATTGTCGTAAAATTATTTAGCGAATCAATTAAGTACTTCCCTCCATTTTTATATACAAGAGCACTATCAAAAATACACTTTACCAACATAGAAAGCCACTAATACTAACCTAGATAAAATTTATTAGATTTATATCTCATAGATTGGTAATCACTAATGCGAACATTGCATGTTTCCATAGAGAGAAAGAGGCACACCACGCAACATGTTTAGTTAGTTTGAGATATTTTCCACATAATTAATCATGCTATTTATTAGTTAATTGTGTTTTACTGGTATCTGAAATTTGAGTTTTATGGTCTTGTATAATTTTTTCTTTGAGTTTTATGGGCTTGTATAAATAAAGTAGTATGAATTAGACTAACTAGTGTCTGTGTTTTATTGCACCCACACGCTAGATGGATGCTTCTTACCGATGCCCATTAAATCGTGCCACATGGACGTGTGCAAGCAAAACTGCAGGGATTCAACACCATACTGCAAACACTTAGGTGTCGCAGCGAGCCAGTGCTGTTGCACCACCACCCCCGATGTCCCTCCGTCCTCAGAACATGATGCATCCGAAGACAATTAGGGACAACTCTTGATATGATAAAGAAGACTCCACTTGGATTCTATCTTTTTTTTTCTGAGAAAAGCAACATGAGAGCCTAAGCCTTACCCCGTTTTGGTGCAACTCCAATAAAATTATGAGGAAACGAATAAATTATGAATGCTATTTACTTTCTATGGATGTTTTTTTGAAAGGATAAGGTCCCGAAGGACCTGGAGTTTTCATGCATTTCAACAGTGGTGGGTGTACAATTACATAGAGGCCCTGAATAGAAAATTACAACGAGACCATGCACATTAGCGTAGAACACCCTAACAAAGATATGGAGGAGGAAGAACACCCTAACAAAGATCTGAAGATGCTCTGGAGGAGGAAGACAGAGCTCATGCAGCTACGCGGGGTCAGTAGTGTGACCAAAGATAGTGGCAGCACAACACTACAATCGCTTAGGAACCACCATGGGGAGTAGAAACTCTAGAAGCTCCCTAGGATATCACCTCAAACTTTCCATCGACGAACAACCATCGAACAACCATCGTCCTCTCCCTCGCCTCCAAGATCGTTCAAGAGGAAGAAGAGCGTTAGGAGAACATTGTTAGAAATAATGGGCTAGTCCAACAAACACCAGCAGGGCAATGGAGACACCAACTCCTTGGAGCGTAGAATAGCATCATCACTAGTGCGAGAGGAGAGAGAACGAAAAAACAGATCCTGATTATTTTTGACAAGTGGGTCCCAAGCCACGTCATCATTTTAGCCCTGACAAATAGGTTCCACCTGTCAAAAACGGTGTCAATTCGTCATCAATGTACAATCGGTGCATTTTGCAAAAACTTGGTTTCGATTTGATAGTTTTATACGATTGAGACGTCATCGGTACCATTCAGAAAATTTGACTGTTCAGTGTAGTAGTTCAACTTCCGTCATGGCGATTTTGAAGAAGCACGTGGGTATGGCTAGCAATGCGTACGCTATCTCCTCTCCATATTTTCACTTAGTTGTGGTGCTAATATTTACATGTATAGTAGATCTTTGGTTTTGATAGTAGTACAATATTCTTTGCAAAATAGTACTCCCTCAAATCTTCGACATCAAATTTGATACGGAGAGAGTAGTATAGTTTAGCATTGTTGGTGTAACAATATTTGGGCTGACTTATGTTCTTTCTTTTTGCTGCACCAGCCCCTGAAGGAGGATGCTTCTTCCCATTGCCCTACAGACCGTGCGACATGGACCTGTGCAAGCAAAACTGCGGGGATTTAACAGCATACTGCAAGCCGTATAAAGCCATAGCGAGCCAGTGCTGCTGCAAACCTGCCCCCACCGTCTCTTCCTTCTCGGAACCTGATGCATCCAAAGATAATTAAGGAATAGTTCTTTAGATCATAATAGAGAGAGACTCCATGCACCATCTAATGCATTACTTTCTTGTTCGAGAAAAAGCAGCAGGAGAGCACAAGTCTTACCGTGTTTTGCTGCAGGCCCCACATAAACTTTTTAGCATCGATTAAATTATGAATGAAATGTTTTGCTGCAGGCCCCACATAAATTTTTTAGCATCGATTAAATTATGAATGAAATTCGGTTTTACCGATGTGGTTAGTAACACCCGGCCTTTTCGGACCGGCGGCTATCACTCCTGATAGCTTAATAGAATCTTCAGACTAACCCACAAACCAACACTAGTCTTTTCTGCTTACTTTGTCCTCGCTCGTTCGCACCCGGTACTCACTTTCCGGCCAGTCACCCACCCTTAAATTGCTCTAGACTAAGCACGCTTAACCTTAGAGTTCTTTTCAGATGAGATTTCGGAAAAGAAGTTATAATTTGTTGGCATGGGTATACTATCAATCCTATTAAGCCATGCATCACGGTCTCACATACACCCACCCTTAAAAGATCGACACCCTTGTCGATCAACCATAAGCCAGGAACGTCCTCTCTTTGCATACGTCTGTGCGTCTAGTGCCGGCACATGTGTCATGTCGTGTCCACGCCGGGCCACACGTGCCATGCTCCACATGTCCGCCACTGAGCCGCACACGCCCGTGTAACCGCGAGGGTCAGCTCTGATACCACTTGTAACACCCCGGTCTCTTTGAACCGGCGGTTGTCACTCCTGATATCTCAATAGGATCTCCAGACTAATCCCACAGACAAACACTAGTCTTTTCTGCGCACTTTTTCCTCACTCGTGCGCACCCGGTATCCAGTTCCCGGTCGGTCATCCATCTTCAAATTGCCCTAGGCCAAGCACGATTAACCTCAGAGTTCTTTTTATATGATCTTCCGGAAAACAAGTTGTAACTTGTTGGTATGGATATACTATCAAACCTATTAAGCCATGCGCCAGGGTCTCACACGTTCTCCTTGATTAGTATTGAACGTTCGAGCTTCTGTCCTTGGTATGTAGAAAAAATTTGAATTAAATTTCTGTAGGGGTTCGTAGCATGGAAAACAAAAAATTTCTATCGCATGAACACACACAAGCCAAGATATAATCTACGAGATCGGTGCAACGAGTTTGTAGAGTACTAACCCTCATAGATCCAAAGTGTTTAATGTAACACCCTCAGGATCGGCCCTATGCAAGTTTTAGCGCAACTCGCCAAACCCGCATAGAAACGATTCGAAGGTGCCCACCAGGCACTTTCGTGCGGGTGGAAAAAACAAAGTAATAACATTACACAACAGTCCTCGATGGGACCCACAGAACAGATATATACAGCAGCGACTCAAAGAGTCAAGAATACAGATATACGGTGCAAAGATCCAAATCACCTTGAAAACAATGGGGCGTCCGACTACGGACAAGATGCAAATGGGGCTAAGAGCCCTGAAGAATAACCAATGGCGTCCATAACCCTGCCCAGGCCAAGCCGGAAGGGTAACCGCTAACGCGCCGATCTCAAACCTGCTTAAACAAAAGGGTGCCGACAAAGGGCAAAGGAAAAGAAGGAGCGTCAAGATCGAGGCCAAGACACGGCGAGGCTAGAATTCGCGGTCCTCGCCTACATAGGTATGGTGGATCAAGCGGCAAGATGCACTAAACAACCTATAGAGACTCGATACAACCGGCGGATATCGAGAGGGATGAGAATGACCTAACCGGATCCAACCTGAAGCTATCATCAAACAAACCCATCTGGCGCTTTCTCGAGACCAAACGAGGAAGTCAACCGAGGAACTCACACGTTGGCGTTTTACTTATTCGGTTATAGTTGCGGCACTTTACTAGTCAGGTTTAGATATTCATCCTGATAAAGATAAGCAGTGGGCACTTTTAGTTAACCATTCCGTTATAGTGGCAACACTTACTAGTCAGATACAATTATCATGAGATAAACCCAAAACCCAGCAGTTGTTGGTACTTTTACTTAGCCATTCCGTTGTAGTGAAGCTGATTACTAGTCAAATCGAATACAAGTCAATTTATGGCAGTAAACTTTAGTTATAGTGGTCTATGATCAAGCACTGTGCTCCAAGTCGTCCATAACCGCGGACACGGCTTCTCGAAAAGATTTAACCCTGCAGGGGTGCACCAAAGTATCCACAGGCACTTCGACCCTTTTTGCCAGATCAGTTAACATACACCCATCGGTATGTCGGCGGGGCCTAAGTCACGACGTTCCCAGACCCAAAGCAAGCACTGGGGGGCCACCCCACTAAGTACACCCGCAACGAAGTCGACCGGTCTCCGAGACGGACTCAGGGTTTGCGACAATGGCTGTGAACGACAGCAGGTCCCCAATCGGGGACTGTCGACACCGCGAAAACATTCCGCTTCAAATAAAGACAAAGTGCATTGTCGCACAATCGTAAATAAAGCAGTAAAACATGGCATAAGTACAGGATAGTAATAAAGCCCCAAACTACTTGTGGCCCCCAGTACAATACTTTGAAATCAGGTAATTATCAATGGGGGGCCCATATCTCCCCACCTGTGGTTAGCGCGCTCGATCTCGGAACAGGTGTCAAGAACTCGGGTCCTACGGGACACAAGTGGGCGGTCGGAAACCAAATCTTACCTATCACCCACCGATGCCTCTGCTTAATTCAATTTTAGTTGTTAAACAGGAATTTAAAGTGAACAATAATTAAACCATGATCATTTCCAACGTCAACATGCGGCAATTCTCCAACAAGGGTGGTACTTGACGTCACACAAACACTTGAGCAAGCGACTACGACACGCGGGTCCAACTATCTACCAAACAACAGGTAATAGGATGTGTCCAAGGCTATATATGGCTGCAAGGGATATCACGGGAACGAGAACTAGAGCATCGCAACACAGATAGCAAAGATCAACAGGAGGGAAGTAAATACTAGCAAAGTAAGATAGGTAGAAAGGGGGAGATGCTCGCCTGAAAACATTGTCGAAGGGTTCATCCGAAGATCGGGGCGAAGCTCACATCAACTCAACGGCCTTATCCGCGAAGAAGCAAAACACTAGAAGAAACACCGGATGCGATATTTAATACAACGGCAGAAGACCGGCATGATGCATGTATGATGGATGGCATGGCAAAGGTGCGATGCAATTAGGTCAAGGTTAAGCGGAACCGGGGTCCTGGCAATTAATAAACGGTTCAAGTTGTTTAGAAGCCCCTCAAATTGAATGTTGTTTAGCAATGCAACAGATGGAGCCGGTTCGCTACACATGTTTAAATGGGGCCAATATAAGGCTAGATTTGCCCGCATATGGGCCCCATATTTAGTTATTAGGTGAATCGGCATAAGGCCCCCAAACCAACTGACAAGCATGCATGCGGGATGAATGATTAAAGTGCAACAAGTTGTCAGGTTATAAAATAGGGTTCGAGGAAAAGGGGTTCACACATTGAGGGTCTCGACGGTCTTGGGGTTCCGAGGGTTCGGGGTTCGGGGTCGGTCTCGGGGTCTAGGGTTCGACGGTTCGGTCTCGGCGGGAGCGTTCTCGGCGGCCTTGGCATTCTGGGGGAGATCCTGTCGCATCCGCGGTCTACGGCCATGTTGTCGGTCTTGGCGTCCGGGAGGGGAAGTTCTCGGTGTCCGTGAGGTAGACCTAGTCGCGTCCGGTCCTCGGGGTTCGACGAACTTGGCGTCTCACGGAGGCGAGCTTGGCGGTAGATGGTAGATCTTGTCGACTCCAAGCCATCGGCCTTGTTGTTCCGCAACGGGGATCTTGGGGAGTTTTCGGGGTTCCACGGGTTCGACTCGACCAACGGACTCCGTGAGCGGGTCTTGGCGTCCACCGATCTTGGGATTCACGAGGAGGACTTGGCGTGTCCGTGGCGAAGATCTTGTTCGGCACCTTGTCGTTGGCGTTGTGGTACTTGTCCCGTTCCATGGCGATCTTGGCGGTCCCGACGACCGTTGTCGTTGTCGATCTCGGGTGGCACCAACGGGGGACGATCTTGGCGGTTCACGGCGACCTCGTCTTGTCAGAGCAACGGCACAGGGACAGAGGAGCACATCGGCTGCAGCCCCCGAGGCGAGGTGGGCCCACGCGACGGCGGCTTGCGCTGCGGAGGCGGCCGGGTCCGGTGAGCTGCGGGCGACTGCGGGGCACGACCGACGGGCGCTCACGGGCTGCGGGCCGCAGGCGCGGGCTGGGCGGCGCGTCGGGTCGGTCGTCGCCTGCAGAGACGAGCGCTTGGCGCCGCGCCGCAGGGACGGGCAGCTTCGGGTTGGGCGCGGAGGCGAGCGGAGGCGCGGCCGGCGACGGGACGGCGGTGGTTAAGCGAGCTGCGGTCTGGGAGGCGCTGGGGCGGCCGGAGGCAGGATGGCGAGGGCGCGCGCTTGGGGCGGCTCCTGGGCGGCGGACGGCGAGCACGGGGCGAGGCGGAGCGAGGAAGCACGGCGGGGCCGGGGTCGGGCGTCGCCGGCAGCGAGCGCCGCGGCGGAGCGGCGGAGAAGCGGTGGAGGCGCGGGGAGAGGCGAGCTCGCAGAGGTTGGGGACGGCCAGCAGAAGGAGAGGAGGAGGAGGAGCCACGACGGTTCGGTGGACGCCACAGCTCTGGGGAGGCCACGGGCGAGGGCGCCAAGGCTGTCACAGAGGGGTGCGCGAGGGGAGAAGGCGATGGCTGGCGGAAGGGCGAGCGAGGGCAGCGGAGAGGAGGTTAGAGAAGCGGGCAGAGCTTGGGCGGGGTTGGTGGGAAGAAGAGGGAGGGGAGGAGGAAGAGAAACAGGGGCAGGGGTGGGGCCGGACGGGGGGCCAGGGGCAGGCGGGTCCCAAAGGGCAGGGGAGAGGGCTAGCAGCAGATCGTGTGAGCGTGTGCTGGGACGGTTGGTGGGGGGTGGCGTGTGGGTGGAAAGCTGGCTGGGAGTGGTGGGGCTGAGAGGGTGTGAGGGAGGGGATTGACCACGTGGCAGGTGGGGATTGGGTGAGGGTTAGGGAGAGGGTGAGGTGGCACAAGCCTATAGGTTGGGGTGATGTGGAGGGGGAGAGAGGGTAGAAAGCTGGGTAAGTCTAGGATTTAGGATTGGTGTAGTTGGACCGTCTTTTAAAATCTGGGGCGGTCGTTCGGGTCAATCGGCCCGTTCGACTGCCCCGCTAAAATTAATTATAATTTTTATTTATTGCAAACAAGGTTTTTGCAAACCGATTTCGGGCAAAACAAAATAGTCCGGTGACCCGGTTTTGAGGTTTGAATAAAGAGGGGCGTTTAGAAAACAACACGGGTTTTGCAAACATAGTTTTGGCAAACAATGCATGATGATGACGATGCAATGCACAAATTCAACGCGATTTTCTAGTAGTGGTTTTGCGGGATGCCACATTTAACAAGATCGAATTTTCGTGGTTGATATAGTCGTTCACTTGCTGATCTCAAGATCGCGTAGACGATCCTTCCAGCGCCATGTTCCGGCAGCTCTTCCGCAGTCGGTCACATATACGGTACTCGATGAAGACCTTCCTCTCCCTTGTTCCAGCAGGCAGTGGAGGTTGCAGATCTCTCCTCGCGATTCCAACAACACAATGGTGTGTTGGTGGAGGTGGAGGAGTAGACCCCGCAGGGCTTCGCCTAAGCCGAAGCGGGTATGGTGGATTAGAGAGATCCCCGGCGGCTAGGGTTTAGACAACGAGGAGAGGAGGGCTCCGGCGGCTAGAATTTAGACGGCGGCAATTTAGAGGCTAGGGCTTCGATGACCTGGGAGGGGGCGGCGGCCTAGGGTTTTGGGGTGAGGCCAAGGGGGCACCCTACCCCCTCCTTTTATAGGTGGGAGGGGCGGCTAGGGAAGAAGGAGTCCTCCCCCAACTCCCCTTGTATGGTCGGCGGCAAGGGAGGGAGGGGAAACCTTCATCCTCTAGGTTTCCTCCTCTCCCTCCACTTGGTTTGGCTTTCAATGTTGGGATTTGACTTTTCAAATTGGAGTTTGACTATTCAAACTAGAGTTTGATTTCTCTTTTCCCATTGCCCATCCAAGTGACCTAGGGCATGATACAACCATTCTACATTGTCATGGCACATTCCAAGTACACATCCCCACGGGGTGGTGGACCTTCTAGAACCTTCTAGAAGCTTTTGGTGAAAACACCGAAAACATTTCCAAACCTCGGAATTGGACTTTCCTTATATAAACCTTATTCTCCGGACCATTCCGGATCTCCACGTATTGTCCTGGATCCAATCTGAGACTCCGAACAACACTCGGTCTCCAACTCACATTCCATATCTACTAATCAACATCGAATCCTTAAGTGTGTCTCCCTACGGTTCGTGAATTATCCAGACATGATCGAGACACTTCTCCGATCAATAACCAATAGAGGAATCTGGAAATTCATATGGCTCCCACATATTTCTACGACGACTTCGTGATCGAATGAACCATTTACATACGATACTAATTTCCCTTTGTCTTGCGATACTTTACTTATCCGAGGTTTGATCGTTGGTATCTCTGCATACCTAGCTCAACCTCGTTACCGATAAGTACTCTTTACTCGTTCCGTGATATGTGATCCCTTGTGATCTAGTCACATGCTTGCAAGCAAATTGGATGACATTCCACCGAGAGGTCCCAGAGTATATCTATCCGTCATATGGATGGACAAATCCCACTCTTGATCCATGTGCCTCAACACATACTTTCAGAATACTCTATGCTACCTTTATAACCACCCAGTTACGAAGTGGTGTTTGATGTCATCAAAGTATCCATCCAGTGATGGTGATTAACATGATCTCATGGTCGAAGGATTTAGGTTACTATGTATTTGAAAGCTTATAGCAAATGAACTATTTAAATGACTTGATCTTATGTTGGGCTTAACTATAGGAGTGTGTCCATCACATCATTCTCCCAATGATGTGACCTTGTTATTAATAACATACAATGTCCATGATTAGGAAACCATGATCATATATTAATCAACAAGCTAGTCTAACAAGAGGCTTTACTAGGGACTTTTATATTTACAACACACAAGTATTAATATTTATGGTTAATACAATTATAGCATGAGATGCAAACATTTGTCATAAACATAAAGATATGGTAATAACCATTTTATTATTGCCTCTTGGGCATATCTCCAATAGTCTCCCACTTGCACTAGAGTCTATAACCTAGCTTTGGAAAAACTTTGTGCATTCAACACCTATGGCTTTTTGGTGTTGTATATACACGATTGCTAGTGGTTAACTTAATTTTTGGATCCGACACTTTTAGGTCCATGTGTAATTGCACGTCTTTGCGTCTCTACGGATCACTCATTCTCTAGTGAGATGGCATTCTATAAATTTGGTTCTTTGGTGAGACCTTTAGTTCCTTAGGGTCAAACCATGTCGATACAATTGCTGTACAATATATCTTCATACTACTAGCCTGCTGTGAATTACACCTAGTTTGATAACAAACTACTTGACACAAATGCCCTCTTTTGCTGCTATAATAACAGTCATATACTTAGCCTTTTGTTATATTATCTGTCACAATGTCTTAATTTTGGAACTCATCCAAATTCGTTATGGAATCTCCTTTCCATTACATTGTGGCACCCATAGTTTAAATTGAGATAAACTTAATTTGTACTTGGTGACAAAAGTAGTATCAATGTAATACTCTACAATGAACTATCTATCTATTTATCACCTCTAAAAAATAACATATTCTTAGTTCTTCCAAAGGATCATAAGAATATCCTTACTATCGTCCAATGATCATCTTATGAATCATTCTGGTATATGCTCATAAAATTTAGAGCATAGGACATATTTGTATGTGTACATATCGCATTATGATTGACCAAAATACTCTTTGTGATTTCATTCACCAAGTGTGAAAAATACTTGGATCTCATCTCACTTACAAAGTGTCAATACACTTGAATCTTGATCCAATCCTTTCCGTGCAACAAGAACCTTTCTTATAGTTTCTATATTGAACTATTTCAATATCTAATCTATGTACTCTCGGCACAAACATATTAGCATCTCAATCTATCCATGTAGATATTGATGCCAAATATTCGGGTTTCTCCTAAGTCTTTTATCGAAATGAAATTCTTAACTTGTGTCAATAAAAGATACATCATTTCCAATCAATAATATGTCTTTCATATAATATATTAGAAATATGTCTTAACGCTCCCACTTAATTTCTTGCAAATACAAGCATCTCATTCGTCTCTGATGAAATTAAACCTTTCAACAATTTCATTAAGGTGAAGATTCTAACTCCGCGATGCTTACTTCAACCATTGAAGTTTGCATGCTCTTTTAGCATACTTTGAATTAACAAAACCCTTTGGACCGTGTCATGTACACGTCCTAGGTAACTATTCTATTAGAATAACTTGTTTTGTTTGTTCAACTATAATATACCAATATATGTAGTGGCTTCTACATTAATCCGTCCAGACTAAATATCGCTATGAAAGATTAAATCTTGTCATAGTCAACTCCTTGAACATTGTCGTGAATTCTTTCTCGACATGTCAACTATTTTATATATGTGAAACATCCATGTATATTTATAGATCCAAATACGACCGATAGGTTTTACAACTTTCCTGAGGGTCTTTCAAGTTCAAAACTTCATTTTTCGTGTATGGAATATCATGGATTTCATGGATTCAAGCCATTTAACAGAGTTAGGGCCCATCATCGCTTCTCATGTAGTCGGTTCATCATTGTCGAACAATAATGATTTAACTCTCAAATCTTGGTATTTGATTGTTTACCCGACCTACTTGGTTCAATAGTAACTTAGACCTTCATGACCACAACCTTTGGGGCACGTGAGCCATGAGCATTGTTGCTGCTTCCGGAACACTTTCCGGCGCTGCGCAACTCAGAACATATAGCTAAAGTTTAGTAACTTTATCAAAGTTCTATTGTCCTCCCACTTAACTTTTCACGAAAAAATTCCTTCTTAAGAAACTTGACGTTCTAAGCGACAAACACTTTTGTCTTTGGTGTTATGGAGGAATACTCAATGGTTATTCGAAATAACCTATAAAGACATGCTCATCCGACTTTGGTTGTAAACATTTTTATTATGCATAGCATACCAATGTTTAAGAAATGACAACTTGGGTTTTATCCCAAAGCGCAACTTATATGGTGTCATTTCAACGGATCACGATGAAGCTCTTTTCAGTGTAAAAGCGGTAGTCACTAAAGTTTTAATATTTTAAAATATAATGGCAGTTTTATAAATTACACCTATGATCTTACCATGTTAAACAAGGTTTCATTATATATCTCGAACACTCCATACTACTATGGTGTTTTCGGGAAACATAAATCTATGGAACGATTCCTCAAATCTTAAGGTGTTTTGCTAAACTTTGTAAATCAAATATATTTCTTTATGATCCTATCATAAACTCTTTATTTTCTTGTTACAATGATTTTCCACTGCATCTTGAAAGTATTTGAACATTTTCAAATGTTTCATACTTATTTCTTATTAAGTAAATATACACTTCACTCAAATTTTCGGAGAAAGCATATGAAGTTGAAATCCATCGCTTATGACTTTATATAATGAGCTACATACATCAATATGTATAATTTCCAATAAGTTAGTCATTTGTTATTCTTTGGCCTTGAACGAAGTTTCAATTATCTCTAGGAAAGTTCCACAAGTGTCATTTGATCAAAAATAAAAAGACTCCAAAATTCCATCAACATGGAGTTTCTTCATGTTTTTTTCCAATATATTTTAAACGACGATGTCACTTCTTAAGTTATCTATTCAATCATTTGTCTTTCGACATTTTTCGCATTAGTTTTATGGATGTGATTTCTCCAACTAGACTTGTATATCATCCATCTATTATGGAATACTGAAATTATTTGAACAACCTTTTATTCTCATAATACCTAATTAAAACAAGTCTTGAAGACAAATTTTGATGTCAACGAGTAACACAACAATACTTTATTTATTTTCAATGAACATCATCACATATTATCTTGTTGGTTACTTAGGCCATTGGAATTCATGAATTGTGTTGTTTCGTGTGATAATTCACACCAACAACTCGGTATCCAATATTTAAGAACCACACTGTTGAACAAGCAAAGAATATAGCCATAACATGTATATCATTTATACACCTGAGCTGAACAATTCTAGTCTTTTATTTTCTGCCAAATATTTCTGAGATTCTCTTTCAGCATTTCCTTTTCCATTTTAAAATAATCCATCAACATCAATAGTGGCGCCATACACATGACACATAGTCCAAAGCGTGTATAGTCAAATACTAATATATTTGGACTTGCATTTTGAAGTAAATCACCATCATCCAATGTTTGGCGTTCTTTCAAATTCCATTCTTTAGTAATCCTTTAGTGTAGTAAACATTTTAACTACATCTTATATTCATCCTTATCATGGAAATTTTCATGATCAAGATACTTTAGCTTATAATGGTGAATCACGAGTATAATGTTGCTCTCCAAAACCTTTTGGAGGATTAGGACGACTAGCGTCTCCAACCTTTTGCAAATTCTCATCAAATATGAGAACAAAAAATTTGCCATATTATACTCTATCATGTTGCAACCAAAACATCATTTCAGATATCACAATATCTTCCATATATGATGGTTTCTGAAACAATTCTTTCAGCTCCTAGATAACCTTGATATTAAAACAATCTTTTGAATATCAAGAATCATGGAGACAAACATGATACTTATATACTAACAGTGGAACTGTTACTCTTGATTTAATACCAACTATTAAACTTCACAGAGTAATACAGAGTTTGCTGAAAGTTTGCAATAGGACTTTTAAACTTTAGATTAACACTCATAACAATACGATACCATTTCGTAAAGTAACTATCCAGAATTCTATAGTTCTATTATCTCAGTTATAACTAAGTGTAAGGTGGTAAACGGATGCCAATGACTATAACAACTATGCAAATTCACTTTGATTTAATTTATGATAAATAGTGTTCAACTTTTAATCATATTATTGTTGAACTCCCACTCAAAACAACATCCCTCACATTGTTTTAGTGATCACACGAACCAAATCCACTACACCAAGTCCGATCATCACGAGAGATGATGTAGCTTCAAAGGCGAACAATCACCATGTTCATCATATCATCTATATGACTCATGCTTTACCTTTCGGTATCTCGTGTCCGAGACCATGTCTGTACATGCTAGGCTTGTCAAGGTTAACCTTAGTGTCTACATGTGCAAATATGGTTTGCACCCGTTGTATGCACACGTAGAATCTATCACACCCGATCATCACGTGATGCTTAGAACCGACGAGTCTTAGCAACGGTGCCTACTAAGGACGAACACTTTATTACTTGATATTTTAGTATGAGGGATCATATTATAATGCTACGTCGTGATCTAAGCAATACAAGATGCATAAAAGGATTAACATCACATGCAATTCATAATATATGATATGATATGGCCTTTCTTCCCGTGCCTTCGATCTCTATCTCCAAGCACGAACATGATCTCCATCATCACCGGCGTGGCGTCAAGGTCAATGGCTCCGCTTCATGGTTGTCCTCCACCAATAGCAACTATTACAACTACTTGATGAATAGAGACACAGGTCTTAACGAAATTAAAGACATCCATAAGGCTCCTTCCGGTTGCCAACTTATAATAAGGATCATTGCATACATCATATATAATCACAATCATGGCCATATCACATCACAACACAAGCCCTGCAAAAACAAGTTAGACGCCTCTAATATTTCTTTGCATGTTTTACGTGGTTGGGGCTTTCGCATAAAAATCGTTCTAAATTACGGACATGAACCACAACGTTGATATTAGTATTGTCAAGTGTCTGTCGTAAATTGAATCTTCACTATGGTGGGAGAGACAGACACCCGCAAAGCCACTTGTGCAATGCAAGTTGCACGTTGAGCGTGAAGCAAGTCTCATGAACGATGTCATGTAAGGTTAGCCCGGGCCGCTTCATCTCACCATCCCTCAAGATGCAAAGTACATAAAAAGCAATTGACAACAAAAGCATCAATGCCCACAATAACCATTGTGTTCTACTCGTGCAACAGATCTATGCATAGACACGGCTCTGATACCACTATAGGGTTCGTAGCATGGGAAACAAAAAAATTATATCGCATGAACACACACCAGGTAAGATCTAATCTACGAGATTGGTGAAACAAGTTTGTAGAGTACTAACCCTCGTAGATCCAAAGCGTTTAACGAGATCAGATTCTCGTGGTTAATATAGTCGTTCACTTGTCGATCTCAAGATCACGTAGACGATCCTTCCCGCGCCATGTTCCGGTAGCGCTTCCGTAGTCGGTCACAAATACGGTACTCGATGAAGACCTTCTTCTCCGATCCCTTGCCAGCAGGCAGCGGAGGTTGTAGATCTCTCCCCGTGATTCCAACAACACAATGGTGTGTTGGTGGAGGTGGAGGAGTAGACCCCGCAGGGCTTCGCCTAAGCCGAAGCGGGTATGGTTGATTAGAGAGATCCCCGGAGGCTAGGGTTTAGACAACGAGGAGAGGAGGGCTCCGGCGGCTAGAGTTTAGATGGCGGCAATTTAGAGGCTAGGGCTTCGATGACCTGGGAGGGGGCGGCGGCCTAGGGTTTTGGGGTGAGGCCAAGGGGGCACCCTACCCCCTCCTTTTATAGGTGGGAGGGGCGGCTAGGGAAGGAGGAGTCCTCCCCCAACTCCCCTTGTATGGTCGGCGGCAAGGGAGGGAGGGGAAACCTTCATCCTCTAGGTTTCCTCCTCTCCCTCCACTTGGTTTGGCTTTCAATGTTAGGATTTGACTTTTCAAGTTGGAGTTTGACTATTCAAACTAGAGTTTGATTTCTCTTTTCCCATTGCCCATCCAAGTGACCTAGGGCATGATACAACCATTCTACATTTTCATGGCACATTCCAAGTACACATCCCCACGGGGTGGTGGACCTTCTAGAACCTTCTAGAAGCTTTCGGTGAAAACACCGAAAACATTTCCAAACCTCGGATTTGGACTTTCCTTATATAAATCTTATTCTCCGGACCATTCCGGATCTTCTTGTGATGTCCTGGATCTAATCCGAGACTCTAAACAACATTTGGTCTTCAAATCACATTCCATATCTACTAAACAACATTGAATCCTTAAGCGTGTCTCCCTACGGTTCGTGAATTATGCAAACATGATCGAGACACTTCTCCGATCAAGAATCTGGAAATTCATATGGCTCCCACATATTTCTACGATGACTTTGTGATCGAATAAACCATTTACATACGATACCAATTTCCCTTTATCTCGCGATACTTTACTCATCCGAGGTTTGATCGTTGATATCTCTGCATACCTAGTTTAACCTCATTACCGATAAGTACTCTTTACTCATTCCGTGATATGTGATCCCTTGTGATCTAGTCACATACTTGCAAGCCAATTGGATGACATTCCACTCAGAGGGCCCAGAGTATATCTATCTGTCATATGGATAGATAAATCATACTCTTGATCCATGTGCCTCAACACATACTTTCAGAATACTCAATGTTACCTTTATAACCACCCAGTTATGAAGTGGTGTTTGATGTCATCAAAGTATCTATCCGGTGATGGTGATTAACATGATCTCATATTCGAAGAATTTAGGTTACTATGTATTTGAAAGCTTATAGCAAATGAACTATTTAAATGACTTGATCTGATACTACGCTTAACTATAGTAGTGTGTCCATCACATCATTCTCCCAATGATATGACCTTGTTATTTTTAACGTCCAATGTCCATGATCAGCAAACCATGATCATCTATTAATCAATAAGCTAGTCTAACAAGAGGCTTTACTAAGGACTCTTTTATGTTTACAAACATATAAGTATTAATGTTTCCGGTTAATACAATTATCGCATGAGATACAAACATTTATCATACACATAATATATGATAATAACTATTTTATTATTAGCTTGGGCATATCTCCAACATTTTCTCCTAGTGATCCCGGACATACTCTGGACTGGCAAAAAATTTGAACTAAGTTTCTCGGTGCAGCCTGGCGCGTGGATTCCATCGGGGCGGCTCTCCCTCTTGCACCCCAGCTCCCTCCCATTTTTTAAGAAAAACGTAATACATCCCCGGCTATATGTTCTATTGTATACTCATTTACTTCCTTGAATACGCACGAGTAAACACAAAATACAAGATAATAAATAATATATAGTTCTCCAATTGAATACTAGTTCTCCAATTCTACGGTGTAGCAATCAACAGTTCAGCACTAGTCCCCGGTGGATTCTTCAAGTAATCATGAACATGACTATGGAGATGAATACAGTGGCGTGGTCGAGCTCGTCCAGGTTGAGGCTCCACAGTGGTGCCTTTGAGGCTGCGGAGCGGCTAGATTCGTCGACGGGAGGAGGCTGGAGACCGGAGGAACGGGAGCCATCGGTCTCCTCAGAAGGCTCACCTTCGGTTCCTCGTCAGCTCGTGTTCAGAAAGAAGTGTGGAAGAATACAGGAAGGGATTATACACGGCAGAGAATACGAACGGGGCTCTGATATGTACGTTTTCTTAAACATTTTTGTTCCGTCGCTCCACCCTTTGCGCGCGAGAAACACAAGAAAGTGTTAGAGCATGTCTAATAGGCTTCGTATATTTTCGCCCCTTAAAACGCGAGTAGAGGGTCCTGTATTTACTTTTCGCCGGCCGAAAACTCGGACGAGCTAGCAGAACCCGTATCCTCACCCCGTAAAACGATGTTGTGGACTCAACATCGAACACCTTGTCTACGTCCATGGTGGGTGGCGGCGGCGCGGGCATCGCATCGGACGGAACGGAGGGAGGAGGGGCCGTGGCCTTGGAAGACGGTGGAGGCGCGAGGCCGATGCGGCTGACCTGCTTTGTCTTCACCTTGGGCTGCGGAGCACCCCTCGGCCCGGTCGCCTTCGTCTTCATCCTGCCCCCTTTCTTCGCAGCCGGCGGGGCTGTGGCCGGCGGAGCTACGGCCGCCAAAGGGGCTTCGAAGAATTGCTTCGGAATCCTCTTCCTTTTCGACGACATGGTGGCGGAGATCATGGCCGACACGTCGTCGGCGTTGGGCGGACCTCCGACGGGGACATCAACCACCGCGGCCGTTAGAGATGCACCGCCGGCGGTAAGCGGCCCTTGCGGAGGATCCATGGCAGCGGGATCCGGCCGCGACGTTGCCGGAAAGGGTGGGGCGGAGGAGATCGAGCGGCGGCGGCGGGGTTGGGTTTCGCTGAAACCGTTCGCGCGCAGTGGAGAAGAGGATACTGGTTTGACCCTCTATTCCCGCTCCCACCCTCACTATAGGAATGGCCAGATGCGCCGACGGCCAAACGTCGGGGCCGTCGGCGTAGCACCGCACCAGGCCAGCCCAAATGGCCAGCCCTCGGCGTAGCCAAGCCGTCGGCGTAGTATACACTACACCGACGGTCACCCTCGGCGTAGTGGCGGCCCTCGGCGTAGCAAGCGGACGCGTGGCACATGCCGGCTAGCACGGACGACGCGCTAACGGTGCCGTCGGTTAGGCCGACGACGACCCTCGGCATAGCATACGCCGACGGCCACCCTCGGCGTACCAGCAACGTACGCCGACGGTCACCCTCGGCGTAGCCTTCTCTATTTTTCATATATTTTGTATTTGCATCAATTATTTATATTTTTTTTATTAATTGGATAATTTTGTACCCTCTGAATAGCAGTCTACACGTCCACATGAAATGTCGTTGCGAATCTTCTCACACCCCGATCGAGAAATTTCTATATGTTTGTAAGTGTTATTATCGCATGTGGTTCTCAATAGCACTCACCACGACCACATGAAGTGCTTGCATGTGTCCCCCCTCGCATGCATGCGCTCTAACCTAGAGGCGAAGGTTCCGGACCCGTATGAGGGTGGAATCTCCCCGTCGAGGTGAAACCGGGTAGGATAGTGCCCCAACTTGTGAGCCAACATGGTTTGACATCACCCTATGACCTAAACAAACACAAAACAAGAGAGAGCTACGGGCTACCTGTCGGGAGGAACGTCTAGGGGGTGACGATCCGAGTGTGCACAGAGATCGTGGTTTCACGAGGAGGAAGACCACGAGAACATTGGAATGAGATGAAAACTTGCATGTGCCCCTAGCATATGTGTGTGGGTGTGGTGAGAGGTTGGTATATATAGGTGCTTGCATGTGTCCCCCCTCGCATGCATGCGCTCTAACCTAGAGGGGAAGGTTCCGTACCTGTATAAGGGGGTAATCTCCCCGTCGAGGTGAAACCGGGTAGGATAGTGCCCCAACTTGTGAGCCAACATGGTTTGACATCACCCTATGACCTAAACAAACACAAAACAAGATAGAGCTACTGGCTACCTGTCGAGGAACGTCTAGGGGTAGACGATCCGAGTGTGCAGAGATCGTGGTTTCACGGAGGAAGACCACGAGAACATTGGAATGAGATGAAAACTTGCATGTGCCCCTAGCATATATGTGTGGGTGTGGTGAGAGGTTGGTATATATAGGTGCTTGCATGTGTCCCCCCTCGCATGCATGCGCTCTAACCTAAAGGGGAAGGTTCCGTACCCGTATAAGGGGGTAATCTCCCCGTCGAGGTGAAACCGGGTAGGATAGTGCCCCAACTTGTGAGCCAACATGGTTTTACATCACCCTATGACCTAAACAAACACAAAACAAGAGAGAGCTACGCCGGGCTACCCCTGTCAGAGGAACGTCTAGGGGGGTAGACGATCCGAGTGTGCACAGAGATCAGGGTTTCGCCGAAGGAAGACCACGAGAACATTGGAATGAGATGAAAACTTGCATGTGCCCCTAGCATATGTGTGTGGGTGTGGTGAGAGGTTGGTATATATAGGTGCTTGCATGTGTCCCCCCTCGCATGCATGCGCTCTAACCTAGAGGCGAAGGTTCCGTACCCGTATAAGGGGGTAATCTCCCCGTCGAGGTGAAACCGGGTAGGATAGTGCCCCAACTTGTGAGCCAACATGGTTTGACATCACCCTATGACCTAAACAAACACAAAACAAGAGAGAGCTACGCCGGGCTACCCCTGTCAGAGGAACGTCTAGGGGGGTAGACGATCCGAGTGTGCACAGAGATCAGGGTTTCGCCGGAAGAAGACCACGAGAACATTGGAATGAGATGAAAACTTGCATGTGCCCCTAGCATATGTGTGTGGGTGTGGTGAGAGGTTGGTATATATAGGTGCTTTCATGTGTCCCCCCTCGCATGCATGCGCTCTAACCTAGAAGGGAAGGTTCCGTACCCGTATAAGGGGTAATCTCCTGAGGTGAAACCGGGTAGGATAGTGCCCCAACTTGTGAGCCAACACGGTTTGACATCACCCTATGACCTAAACAAACACAAAACAAGAGAGAGCTACGCCGGGCTACCCCTGTCAGAGGAACGTCTAGGGGGGTAGACGATCCGAGTGTGCACAGAGATCAGGGTTTCGCCGGAGGAAGACCACGAGAACATTGGAATGAGATGAAAACTTGCATCTGCCCCTAGAATATGTGTGTGGGTGTGGTGAGAGGATGGTATATATAGGTGCTTGCATGTGTCCCCCCTCGCATGCATGCGCTCTAACCTAGAGGGAAAGGTTCCGTACCCGTATAAGGGGGTAATCTCCCCGTCGAGGTGAAACCGGGTAGGATAGTGCCCCAACTTGTGAGCCAACCTGGTTTGACATCACCCTATGACCTAAAAAAACACAAAACAAGAGAGAGCTACGCCGGGCTACCCCTGTCAGAGGAACGTCTAGGGGGGTAGACGATCCGAGTGTGCACAGAGATCAGGGTTTCGCCGGAGGAAGACCACGAGAACATTGGAATGAGATGAAAACTTGCATGTGCCCCTAGCATATGTGTGTGGGTGTGGTGAGAGGTTGGTATATATAGGTGCTTGCATGTGTCCCCCCTCTCATGCATGCGCTCTAACCTAGAGGCGAAGGTTCCGTACCCGTATAAGGGGTAATCTCCCCGTCGAGGTGAAACCGGGAAGGATAGTGCCCCAACTTGTGAGCCAACATGGTTTTACATCACCCTATGACCTAAACAAACACAAAACAAGAGAGAGCTACGCCGGGCTACCCCTGTCAGAGGAACGTCTAGGGGGGTAGACGATCTGAGTGTGCACAGATCGTGGTTTCACCAAGGAAGACCACGAGAACATTGGAATGAGATGAAAACTTGCATGTGCCCCTAGCATATGTGTGTGGGTGTGGTGAGAGGTTGGTATATATAGGTGCTTGCATGTGTCCCCCCTCGCATGCATGCGCTCTAACCTAGAGGCGAAGGTTCGTGCAGTATAAGGGTAATCTCCCGTCGAGGTGAAACCGGTAGGATAGTGCCCCAACTTGTGAGCCAACATGGTTTGACATCACCCTATGACCTAAACAAACACAAAACAAGAGAGCTACGCGGGCTACCTGTCGGAGGAACGTCTAGGGGGTAGACGATCCGAGGTGCAGAGATCGTGTTTTGGGAAGAAGACCACGAGAACATTGGAATGAGATGAAAACTTGCATGTGCCCCTAGCATATGTGTGTGGGTGTGGTGAGAGGTTGGTATATATAGGTGCTTGCATGTGTCCCCCCTCGCATGCATGCGCTCTAACCTAGAGGCGAAGGTTCCGGACCCGTATGAGGGTGGAATCTCCCCGTCGAGGTGAAACCGGGTAGGATAGTGCCCCAGCTTGTGAGCCAACATGGTTTTACATCACCCTATGACATAAACAAACACAAAACAAGAGAGAGCTACGCCGGGCTACCCCTGTCAGAGGAACGTCTAGGGGGGTAGACGATCCGAGTGTGCACAGAGATCAGGGTTTCGCCGGAGGAAGACCACGAGAACATTGGAATGAGATGAAAACTTGCATGTGCCCCTAGAATATGTGTGTGGGTGTGGTGAGAGGTTGGTATATATAGGTGCTTGCATGTGTCCCCCCTCGCATGCATGCGCTCTAACCTAGAGGGGAAGGTTCCGTACCCGTATAAGGGGGTAATCTCCCCGTCGAGGTGAAACCGGGTAGGATAGTGCCCCAACTTGTGAGCCAACATGGTTTGACATCACCCTATGACCTAAACAAACACAAAACAAGAGAGCTACGCTGGCTACCTGTCGGAGGAACGTCTAGGGGGTAGACGATCCGTGTGCACAGAGATCAGGGTTTCGCCGGAGGAAGACCACGAGAACATTGGAATGAGATGAAAACTTGCATGTGCCCCTAGCATATGTGTATGGGTGTGGTGAGAGGTTGGTATATATAGGTGCTTGCATGTGTCCCCCCTCGCATGCATGCGCCTAACCTAGAGGGAAGGTTCCAGACTGTATAAGGGGTAATCTCCGTCGAGGTGAAACCGGGTAGGATAGTGCCCCAACTTGTGAGCCAACATGGTTTTACATCACCCTATGACCTAAACAAACACAAAACAAGAGAGAGCTACGCCGGGCTACCCCTGTCAGAGGAACGTCTAGGGGGGTAGACGATCCGAGTGTGCAGAGATCAGGGTTTCGCCGGAGGAAGACCACGAGAACATTGGAATGAGATGAAAACTTGCATGTGCCCCTAGCATATGTGTGTGGGTGTGGTGAGAGGTTGGTATATATAGGTGCTTGCATGTGTCCCCCCTCGCATGCATGCGCTCTAACCTAGAAGGGAAGGTTCCGTACCCGTATAAGGGGGTAATCTCCCTGTCGAGGTGAAACCGGGTAGGATAGTGCCCCAACTTGTGAGCCAACACGGTTTGACATCACCCTATGACCTAAACAAACACAAAAAAAGAGAGAGCTGGCGGGCTACCCCTGTCGAGGAACGTCTAGGGGGTAGACAATCCGAGTGTGCAGAGATCGTGGTTTCATGGGAAGACCACGAGAACATTGGAATGAGATGAAAACTTGCATCTGCCCTAGAATATGTGTGGGTGTGGTGAGAGGTTGGTATATATAGGTTCTTGCATGTGTCCCCCCTCGCATGCATGCGCTCTAACCTAGAGGGGAAGGTTCCGTACCCGTATAAGGGGGTAATCTCCTTGTCGAGGTGAAACCGGGTAGGATAGTGCCCCAACTTGTCAGACAACATGGCTTGACATCACCCTATGACCTAAACAAACACAAAACAAGAGAGAGCTACACCGTGCTACCCCTGTCAGAGGAACGTCTTGGGGGGTAGACGATCCGAGTGTGCACAGAGATCAGGGTTTCGCCGGAGGAAGACCACGAGAACATTGGAATGAGATGAAAACTTGCATGTGCCCCTAGCATATGTGTGTGGGTGTGGTGAGAGGTTGGTATATATAGGTGCTTGCATGTGTCCCCCCTCGCATGCATGCGCTCTAACCTAGAGGGGAAGGTTCCGTACCTGTATAAGGGGGTAATCTCTCCGTCGAGGTGAAACCGGGTAGGATAGTGCCCCAACTTGTGAGCCAACATGGTTTGACATCACCCTATGACCTAAACAAACACAAAACAAGAGAGAGCTACGTCGGGCTACCCCTGTCAGAGGAACGTCTAGGGGGGTAGACGATCCGAGTGTGCACAGAGATCAGGGTTTCTCCGGAGGAAGACCACGAGAACATTGGAATGAGATGAAAACTTGCATGTGCCCCTAGCATATGTGTGTGGGTGTGGTGAGAGGTTGGTATATATAGGTGCTTGCATGTGTCCCCCCTCGCATGCATGCTCTCTAACCTAGAGGGGCAGGTTCCGTACCCGTATAAGGGGGGTAATCTCCCCGTCGAGGTGAAACCGGGTAGGATAGTGCCCCAACTTGTGAGCCAACATGGTTTGACATCACCCTATGACCTAAGCAAACACAAAACAAGAGAGAGCTACATGGGCTACCTCGCTGTCGGAACGTCTAGGGGGGTAGACGATCCGAGTGTGCACAGAGATCAGGGTTTCGCCGGAGGAAGACCACGAGAACATTGGAATGAGATGAAAACTTGCATGTGCCCCTAGCATATGTGTGTGGGAGTGGTGAGAGGTTGGTATATATAGGTGCTTGCATGTGTCCCCCTCGCATGCATGCGCTCTAACCTAGAGGGAAAGGTTCCGTACCCGTATAAGGGGGTAATCTCCTCGTCGAGGTGAAACCGGGTAGGATAGTGCCCCAACTTGTGAGCCAACATGGTTTGACATCACCCTATGACCTAAACAAACACAAAACAAGAGAGAGCTACGCCGGGCTACCCCTGTCAGAGGAACGTCTAGGGTGGTAGGCGATCAGTGTGCCACAGAGATCGTGGTTTCACGAGGAAGACCACGAGAACATTGGAATGAGATGAAAACTTGCATGTGCCCCTAGCATATGTGTGTGGGTGTGGTGAGAGGTTGGTATATATAGGTGCTTGCATGTGTCCCCCTCGCATGCATGCGCTCTAACCTAGAGGCGAAGGTTCCGTACCCGTATAAGGGGGTAATCTCCCCGTCGAGGTGAAACCGGGTAGGATAGTGCCCCAACTTGTGAGACAACATGGTTTGACATCACCCTATGACCTAAACAAACACAAAACAAGAGAGAGCTACGCCGGGCTACCCCTGTCAGAGGAACGTCTAGGGGGGTAGACGATCCGAGTGTGCACAGAGATCAGGGTTTCGCCGGAGGAAGACCACGAGAACATTGGAATAAGATGAAAACTTGCATGTGCCCCTAGCATATGTGTGTGGGTGTGGTGAGAGGTTGGTATATATAGGTGCTTGCATGTGTCCCCCCTCGCATGCATGCGCTCTAACCTAGAAGGGAAGGTTCCGTACCCGTATAAGGGGGTAATCTCCCTGTCGAGGTGAAACCGGGTAGGATAGTGCCCCAACTTGTGAGCCAACACGGTTTGACATCACCCTATGACCTAAACAAACACAAAACAAGAGAGAGCTACGCCGGGCTACCCCTGTCAGAGGAACGTCTAGGGGGGTAGACGATCCGAGTGTGCACAGAGATCAGGGTTTCGCCGGAGGAAGACCACGAGAACATTGGAATGAGATGAAAACTTGCATCTGCCCCTAGAATATGTGTGTGGGTGTGGTGAGAGGTTGGTATATATAGGTGCTTGCATGTGTCCCCCCTCGCATGCATGCGCTCTAACCTAGAGGCGAAGGTTTTGACCAGATGAGGTGGAATCTCCCGTCGAGGTGAAACCGGGTAGGATAGTGCCCCAACTTGTGAGCCAACATGGTTTGACATCACCCTATGACCTAAACAAACACAAAACAAGAGAGCTCGCGGGCTACCTGTCAGAGGAACGTCTAGGGGGTAGACGATCCGAGTGTGCAGAGATCAGGGTTTCACCGGAGCAAGACCACGAGAACATTGGAATGAGATGAAAACTTGCATGTTCCCCTAGCATATGTGTGTGGGTGTGGTGAGAGGTTGGTATATATAGGTGCTTGCATGTGTCCCCCCTCGCATGCATGCGCTCTAACCTAGAGGAAAGGTTCCGTGCAGTATAAGGGGTAATCTCCCGTCTGAAACCGGTAGGATAGTGCCCCAACTTGTGAGCCAACATGGTTTGACATCACCCTATGACCTAAACAAACACAAAATAAGAGAGCTACGCCGGGCTACCTGTCGGAGGAACGTCTAGGGGGTAGACGATCCGAGTGTGCAGAGATCGTGGTTTGGGAGGAAGACCACGAGAACATTGGAATGAGATGAAAACTTGCATGTGCCCCTAGCATATGTGTGTGGGTGTGGTGAGAGGTTGGTATATATAGGTGCTTGCATGTGTCCCCCCTCGCATGCATGCGCTCTAACCTAGAGGGGAAGGTTCCGTACCCGTATAAGGGGGTAATCTCCCCGTCGAGGTGAAACCGGGTAGGATAGTGCCCCAACTTGTGAGCCAACATGGTTTGCCATCACCCTATGACCTAAACAAACACAAAACAAGAGAGAGCTACGCCGGGCTACCCCTGTCAGAGGAACGTCTAGGGGGGTAGACGATCCGAGTGTGCACAGAGATCATGGATATTAGTAAATATCAATTGTTTCTTCTATAATAGTATACACAAAATAATATATTATTGTTTCTTCTATTGTTTATTCATTTGTTATATTAATAATGTTTTTGTATAATTTTTTATTAATAACAAAAATTAAAAAAAAACTAGCTACGCCGAGGGCAGCCCTCGGCGTCACCTCAACCCTCGGTAGCACTATCCGTTAAGTGCTGCCCGGCGGCCCCTGAACCTCGCCCTCCTGCCATCCCCAACCTCCCCGCCCGAGCCAGCCGCCCAAGCCGCCGCCCCCTCGCCTCCCGAGCCGGCCGCAGCCGCCCCTCGGCCTCCCGAGCCGCCTCAGCCTCCTCGGGCCGCCGCCGCTGCCTGCCCGAGCCGCTGCCCCCTCAGCCTCCCCGAGCCGCCGCCAGCACTCCCTCCCTCCCCCAAGCCACCGCCATGACAACCCTCCCTCCCCACAAGACAAGAAAAGAGCTACGTGGTGGGACAACCAAATCCCAATCCGCGTTACCCGATCTTGCTCCTTGGCGGAGGGCCGGGGTCGAGGCCGAGGTCGAGGGCGAGGACGAGGTGCCACGGGAGGAGGCGTGGACTTTGACCCACCACCTCCGCTCACGACGTGGCTCTGAGTTGTTCTGTGAGCAGCCTTTCAGGCCGAGGGAGGCGAGTCTGAGAGGAGGCGAGGACCGAGAGAGGCGGGGACGTCTGATGGCGGACACTAGCCATGAGTTGGTGGGACGAAGAAATTCGGAATCGTGGGGAATCGGGAGTCCCACGAGAAGTTTGAGCCTAGGACTCGGGGCGAAAGCCCTTATTATTCAGATGGCCTTGAGTAAGTGTACTAATTTGGCAATTTAAAACATTTTATTTCATGTTGGTCATAAATAATTATTGTGTACTAATGTTTATTATTGTGCAGCAATTGGACATTTCCTCGGGAATGACCTCGCCTTCCTAATAGCCTTGTTGGAGCTCGATTAGGAAGTTCGGCGGGCTATCACATTACCCACGAGGGTGACAGGAAGCTAGCTACCACTTGGGCGGACTACCGGACTACCGTGTCGGGCTTTCCGACAGTGCGATCTTTGTCATCACCAAGTTTTGGGTAAGGCATATTTATCGAGTTATGTTCATACTTGATGACCCCGTGCTAACTCATGACTCTTATGCATGATTGAAGTGCTTTTACCGTGTGGCCGAGGAGGACCGGAGAAGGCGCAGAGGACTTTGCTTGGGGCTTGTGTGAAGTTGACCCCAGTGTGGTACAACCCGGAAGGTCACGCTAGCCACTACAGGCTGACATGGGCGTGAGGGTCAGGAAGGAAGACATTGTCGGTAGGAACCCTAATCCTGAGTACTCGATGACGCCAGAAGAGTACATGTCAGTGAGTAAAATGTCAATGAGATTCTACATTGCTTCTAAGTTGCCATTGCATTGTCTGGAGTTGAGTATTGCATTTTCAGGTTATCCCCGATTGGGCCGAGCCGCATCGACTCGCATGGGAGGAGCTGGTTAGGACAAGGTGGCTCAGAGAAGACGAGAAGTTTGCAGCCTTGTCGAGGCAGAACGCGGATAACCAAGGCGATGGTGGAACGCACTGTGCGGGAAACCGCAACTTTGACCGCTTCAAGGGGAAGGTGGTACGTATATACATGGAACGACCTGCGTGCATTTCTGCTTATGTTTGTACTTCATATGCATAATATTTTCTTTTCGCGTCTGGTGGCGAGGCACAACCGGGAGGTGATTCATGGCGTTGCCGTCTATGAGATGATCTGGCGAAAAGCCCAATTACTCGGAGCCTCAACCCTCGTTGCCCGTGTACTTCGGCACTGCCCAGAACGACTTGGGGAACTACAGCACGATGGTGAAGGCTCGTCACCCCCATGTGGATGACCCCATTCACGCGGAGATCGACGAGGATTCGTTGGTCCTGTCGGGGCACAGATTGCAGCATGGACGCCTCAAGATTCTGAATAAGAAGGTCAAGCCTACCCTCAGCACGAGCTTCAGCCGTCTCAAGGCTACCTACCCCGCCGACGGCCCCCCTATCCCGCCTCGTGGCCAGCCTCGTCGCTCCGCCGAGGATGTAAGTTTTTCTCGTTTTCATCATCTTTATGACTTTTGTTCCTGCATGGCTAACCGCTGACGAGATTCCTTGTATTTGAAATTGTATCCTGAGTTAGACGCGGCCTACGATGCCGCTTATGAGGAATATCAGGTGGCCTTTCGGCAGCATTAGGAGGCGAATGCGATCTACATGCAATACGTAAATGTAAGTCCGAACCTTTATTTTTTGCAAAAGATACAAGTCCCACTTCCCCCCGTTTGTTGTACTACGGCCTGACTTCTAAACTATCTTGCAGGCCATGATGGTGAATATTCAAACTGGCCAGAATAGAGATTTAGGGCCCGTGCCTCCCATGCCAGGTCCGATGCCATTTTTGCAATCGAAGGAAAGCTTCGCTAGGACCTACTACGCATCGACACCGGTAAGTTCTTTGCTAACCCACTGGTTATCGCTTTACTTTGCCTCGCAAGTTGCTAACATGTAGGCAACATGTAGGGAACGGGAGCTTCTGGGAACCGGCACTTTGGCCACGCCTCGCCGGATGGGCGTCAGATCACACCGCTTCATGACGATGGTCCATCTCCTGGCCATTCCGCAGGTGGTTCTCCCGAGCTTCACACTTCTACTCCCTCGCCAGGTGGCTCTTCTGCTGCTTCTACTGGACGCAACCCTCGGCAGAGGTCGCCACTTTTCACCAGGGGAGATCTCGGGTACACCCCCTCTCCTCCAGAGTTGTAGGCATGTGTGATGATGTATGAACAATGTATGGATGATGTATAAACAATGTTTAATATGAGCATGTGTGATATGAACAATGTTTAATATGACCATATGTGATCTTGTATGACTGATGTGAGTGCTGCATGTATGGCTGTATGGATGTATGCATGGATGATGTATGGCTGCTGTGAGTGCTGCTGAGAAAAATTCAAAAAAAAAACTGTGTATGTGATACGCCGACGGCAATGCCCTCGGCGTAGCCCTCTGCCATGTGCCATATGGTCAGGGCTACGCCGAGGGCACTGCCGTCGGCGTAGCACCTGCCCCTACGCCGAGGGTCGGCCGTCGGCCTAGCGCCAGCCTGGGAGGGCCAGGCGGTGGACACGCGTCCACATACGCCGAGGGCGAGGCCGTCGGCGTAGCCCCTTCCTGGGGAGGCCCAGCGGGTGCCATGTGGCCACCATACGCCGGTAGGGCCGTGGCGTATCTGATCTTGCCGTTAGCGGCCGTCTAATGGCAGCGCCGCCGTTCGCCGGCCGTTACGCCCGGCAGGCCGCCTCGGCCGTCGGCGTAGAGCTACGCCGACGGTTTTCTGCTACGCCGACGGCCGTTTTTGCTCCGCCGAGGGAGACCTTCGCCGAGGGGGCTATGCCGACGACATCCCTCGGCGTAGCGTATGCCGACGGCAAATCTGGCTACGCCGAGGGCTTTTTGCCGTCGGCGTAGCCGTCGCGTGCTGTAGTGCCTGCACAAGTAGGGGGCGAAGGCCCGCCCCGTAATCGAAAACATCAAAAATCGGAATGGGGCTGTTTTTACAGGGCCTGCTAGACGTCCGGATGGAGCTCAAACCCGTATTCCGACGGTTAATATACGGGTTTGGCCCTTTTAAGGGGTCTGTTAGACATGCTCTTAGGATGTTTCAATACCCCTTCGTTAAGAGGGATACATGATCGTCTTTTTTGATACATACAGCCTTGGAGAAGCCCGTATGGCTGGGTCTATGAGTTTACACGTACGGCGTGTGTACTAAAACGGCATGAGATATCAACCAGTGTCGAACGGATCATGGCGAATCTGTAGCGGCGACGTGATCACCGGGGATTGCGAAGAGCATCCGTAGGGAACCGATCCGTGTCGGAGGAACGACTGCATAGGAAGGCGTCCTCATCTATGCCGGCGGAGCACGGTGGGGCTGCGTATGCCCATGTCGATTAGATAGCAATTCCGCCGCGGTTATTTCAAAATTTAGCATGCACGACTTGGTGGCGAATGACTGAGCTAAGATCATCGTGTGCGGATGTATAGTTCTATTTTTTAGGATATGGAGCATATCGTACAGTAAATATACACATGGATATTCTGGCAGAACAAATAAAAAAACTAGCTAGACAAAGTTTTTTTTGAAACAAGGCAAACGATCGCTTGCCATTTTCATTGATTAAGGATGATGGGGATATGCCTACCGGGTTATACCCAGCAGGACGTTTCCGACTGGCCCAAAGAACTGGCGAGTGAGCCTGCAAAACGGCGACTGGATTAAAGCCCAGCAAGGAGCCAAGCGACTGGAAGCTGAAGGCCCAGGCGGGTGGATAGGCCCAGCCGGATTAGGTTAAACGAGTACCGAAGCCCTAACTGAATCGGTTGAAATATGTAAACCCTAGGGGAAGTGAGCCTATATAAACCTCCCTATAGGGCGAGTAGAGATACATTCCATCATACACCAAGCGTCTCCCCGCCTAGCCGCCGCTACGCCATTGTACTCCCCATAATACCCCATAATACAATCTAGCAAGAGTAGGTCTTTACCCTCCCCTCGACCGAACCTTGTGCCTTTGCATCTCGCACCGCAGATGGCTGGCCGCTCTTGCCCTCGTTCTACTACTGCCAATTGCAGCATCTGCGTGACCATTCCCAGCTGGCGCCCACCGTGGGGCTGGCGGTCAGCGGTGTTCTGTGGCGAGATCCAATCTGCCCATCAACGAGACGGTCGCCACCGGCCGCATGATAGCGATCGGCGAGATGCTCCAAATCTTGCCGAGCAGCTACGTCCCGGCGGCGTGGCCCGTCACGCACAGCGTGATCCTGCCGATCGGCACGATCAGCCTCTTCGTCGGCCTCACCGACGTCATCGTCTCGGAGGATTCGGCTCGCACCCGCGAGTCGCCCCCGCGCGATCGGCTCTCCGAGAGCCAGATCCGCACGATCCATCGCCTCGCCTCCGAGTACAACTCGGCCCACAACGACGTGGCCAAAAACTCAACGGCCGCTGGAGACGCGGCCCTCGACGCCGACTCGGCGACCCCGGCATCACTCGCCGGGTCCATCACCGCGGCTTCACCCGCGGGCTCCATCACTCAGGTCTCCAACGTGGGAGACTTCGAGAACCCCTCCATCCTCGGGATCTTAGAATTCGACTCCGGGTCGGAGAACTCCGCCGACCTCCGCGACGGACCAGTCGCCACGCCGCGACCTACATGGCAACCGGCACTGATCCGCCGGAGGATCCATTCTCCACCCCAATCCCTCCTAACGCCACGGCAACGGAGGTCGAGGAACTCCGCTGGCTGGCGGAGGCGATGCGCAAGCAGCGGCGAAATTCGCCTCGAGCAGGTGGTGGCGCAGAACTATCACGATACCAGCAGCAGATCGAGCGCTGAACCCCACCGTTTAGGCGTGCCCTGAACCCGGCGACAAAAGCGACCCGACCAGCGTGGCGGCGCGCGATCTGCAGCAGCGCCACCGGAGAAGCGCCCGGCCCGCCAGATCAACGGCGATGGGCGCCCCACCTCAACCGCACCCCTCGAGGATCAGCCGCGGATAGTAGTCTCCTCACGGAGCGAGGCGCAAATGGCCTCCACTGTTCTCCACCCGATGGACAACCTCGTGGCAGGCCGAGCAGCGGCCGGACATCACGGCCACCGGCGGCGGCGCCTCTGAGATCCAGTACGTCAGGGCCCTACTCGCAAAGGCCGTCGAGCAGCAAAACGCGGGCGCCGACTCGCAGGGTCGAGTATACTCGCGTTCGTCGGGAAGCAGGGCGGCCTCAAGCGGCCGCCCAGCGGCGGCAAACACCCTCAACTTCCCGCCACCGGAGCCACTGCAGCTCCAACATCGACCCGCGAATGCGCCGCACTTTCCTGCGACCCGGGCGGCGACCAACCGTCGCCGCCAACGGGCAACCGCCGACTCCGCACCCACATCATCAACAACCAAAGTTGGCGCGCCGCCAGCCCGGCGACTGCGACATACCCTAACCAATCGCGCGATGGCGAGCCCATGGGGTCGCTCGATCGACTCGGACCCAAGTGCCGGACCAATGATCCGGCGAAAGTACCCGCCAAACTTCAAGGCACCAAGGAGATAGAAAATCGACTCCTCACGACCCGCCCGTCTGGCTCGACACATACCTCATGACGATGGGGATCGCAGCCACACCGACACTAGCTGCCCGTTACCTCCCGATGATGGAGGGCGTGCGGCGATGGATCAACACCCTCCCGGGCGATGTCGACTCACAGGAAGAGATCGCGACGCCTTCATCGCACGCCAGTGCTCCTACACCCAGCGCCACCACTATCGAGGACTTGGATCGATCGTCCGGGGACCCAGCGAGTCGACCATAGCTGGGTCCAACGGTGGCAAGAACTCGGTACAGCGGTCGGCATCCACCGGACACCGCGATCCATTGCTTCAAGACCTCATGCCGCTCTGAGCCCCTGGTCGCCAAGCTCAAGCGACACTCTACACTCGACAACATCCCGACCTCCTCGAAATCGCCAAGCGACGCGAAGGAAGATCCAAACCAGGAAGCGGCGGCGAGTCAAGAGGTCAATGCCGCCTGCAGCGGCAACGGACGATGGTCCGACCTACGCTACAGCAACACTCGCCTCACGGCAAGCGCCCGCGATGGCGGGCGAGTCGACTTCGTCGCCAATGCGAACACGTGCACGCCGAGCCAGAGCTTCTGTGCGACGGAGGACAACGCCACGACGGCGGCAACTACAAGCCAAGCCAAGGTTCGACCCGCGGCTCTCCTTAACCAACCATGTGCGTTTCATAGTAGGGAAGGAAGCCATAGCGCACCACCGCCACTGCCACACCTCGGAAATCGAGAAGGCACGGCGGCGGGAGGACCCGACAACGACCCGCCAAGCGGCGGAAAATTCGCAAAGTGGCGGCTCGCTCCATACCTTCACGAGCTTCAACACGAGCGCGAGAAGAAGGTCATCGCCGCCCGCGCCGCCATCAACGCGGTGGCCAGTGGGCGTTCCCAGTTCCTAAACTGGTCAGAGCAGCCCATCACCTGGATCCGCCAAGACCACTCGCCACGCATCGAGTACCCAGGACGAGTCGCCCTGGTGGTCAAGCCCAAGGTCGGCGACTACTGGCTCCCCAAGACATTGTTGGACGGCGGTAGCTCCATCAACATCCTGTACCTCGACACCTTCAGGCGGCTGCGGCTCCGCGATTGATGATCGGCGACCCACCACATTCCACGGCATCGTCCCGGTCGGGCGTACCCGATCGGCAAGGTCACGCTGCCGGTCACTTCGGCACCGGCAAACTTCCGCGCGGCGGATCGTCTTGAGATGGTGCCCTTGACAGCCCTACCACTGCGTCTGGGCGCCAGCGTTCGCTAAGTTCATGGCAGCACCCGCTCGCGTACAACGCGATGAAGCTCCGGGCCATGCGGCGTCATCACCATCAGCGACCCGACATGGCCGCCCGAGTGCGAGGCCAAAGGAGCTTCGGCGCCATCATCGCGGCAGAGACCAACCACGCCGATGAGCTCGCCAAGTATGCGAGCGGGGTCAACAACGACGACCCCACCATACTCAAGAAGCCCAACTCAGAGGGCGCAAACACCTCAACCTTTAAGGCCACGACGCACACCCGCACCGTCGATCTGGTCCCAGGCGACTCCAGCCAGACGGTGACGATCGGGACGGGCATGAGCCCAGCATAGGAAGGCGCGCTCATCGAACAGGGACATCTTCGCATGGAAACCCTCCGACATGCCCGGTGTCCCTAGGGAGCTCGCTGAGCACAAGCTAAACGCCGACCCCAAAGTGCGACCTGTCAAGCAGTCGTTGCGGCCCTTCAATGAAGAACGCCGTCGAGCAATCGCCGAGGAGGTGCAGCGTCTACTCGCTGCCGGCTTCATCCGGCCAATCAAGTACTCCAAGTGGTTGGCAAACCCAGTCCTGGTCGAGAAGAAGAACGGGACCTGGAGGATGTGTATCGACTACACAAACCTGAACAGCGCCTGCCCAAAGGAGCAGTTCGTCCTCCCGCGGATCGACCAGATAATCGATTAACCGCGGGCTCGGAGTCGCTATGTTTCCTCGGCGCGTACTCTGGGTACAACCAGATCAAAATAGCTGTCGAAGACGAGGAGAAGACGGCGTTCATCACGCCATTCGAGCCTTACACCGCCATGACCTTCGGCCTCAAAAACGCCGGGGCGACCTACCAGCGGTGCATGCAAGAATGCCTCGCGAGCCAAATTGGCCGCAACATCCACGTCTACATCGACAACGTGGTCGTAAAATCCGCTCGCCAGGGCGATTTAATCGCCGACCTGGCGGAAACATTCGCCAACCTGCGAAAATACAAGATAAAGCTCAACCCGGGCAAATGCACCTTCGGTGTCCCTGCAGGTCAACTACTGGGGTACGTCGTCTCCAAACGAGGGATCGAAGCGAACCCCACGAAGATTGACACGATCGCCCGGCTCGGCAAACCCGAGTGCTGCGCGGCGTCGAAGCGGCGGGTGAGTAGCGGCTCTTAGTCGCTTCATCCCCCGCCTGGGCGAAAAGGCGATGCCCCTATACCGCCTGATGCGCAAGAACCCCACCTTCCAGTGGGACAAGGAGGCGGACGACGCACTTCGCGATCTCAAAAAGGTGCGACTCGCCGCACCGCTACTCGTCGCCCCCGCTAACAAAGAACCCATGCTGGTCTACGTCGCGGCTTCCGAGCGCGTCGTCAGCGCCGTGATGGTCGTAGAACGACCGGAGGAAGGAAAGGAGCGCCCAGTGCAGCGACCGGTGTACTACATCAGCGAGGTCCTCACCGAGTCGCGCCAACGGTACCCCCGGTACCAAAAGCTGGTATACGCGGTCTTCAGAGCTCAGCGGCACCTGCCGCACTACTTCCAGGAGCACCCGATCACGGCCGTTTCCTCGGGACCGCTGCAGGACATCATCCGCAACCGTGAGGAGACCGGGCGGGTCGCCAAGTGGGCCGTCGAGATCGGAGTCCACAACATCAAATACGAGCCACGAAAAGCGATCAAGTCGCAGGCACTTTGAGACTTCGCCGCCCGGGGAAGAGCCCAAGAGCGGAGAAGCTGCCGTACCTCCATTATTGGAGCCTGTACTTCGACGGCTCCAAGAACGCGGATGGCGCAGGCGCAGGGATCGTGCTAACTTCACCAAAGGGCGACAAGCTCCGCTACATCCTCTGCCTCGACTTCACACCCTGCACCAACAACATGGATGAGTATGAGGCCCTACTCCACGGCATGCGAGCTGCCAAGGAGATGAACGTCAATCGCCTTTGCTTCTACGGAGATTCTGACCTCGTCGCGGGGCAAGTCGCTGGCACCTGCGACGCCGTCTCCCCCACCATGGCGGCGTACCGCCAAGAAGTGGACAAGTTAGGCGGACACTTTACAGGCTACTCCGTCGAGTGGATCGACGGGCGGAAGAACGAGGAGGCCGACGCACTCTCTCGCATCGGGTCAGCTCGACCCACCCCACCCGCCGGCTTCTTCCTCAACACGATCACCAAGCCATCAGTCTCTCCCCCAAGGGAGATCGACATCGGAGTCCCGCTCCAACCAGAGGCAGCCTTGGTCGCACTCGTCAACGAGCCAGACGACTGGACCAAGCCCTACATCACCTACCTGGAAGCCGGCACCTTGCCAGCAAACGAGACAGACGCCCGGATGATCGCCCGCCGCTGCAAGTCCTACACCATCATCGACGGCGAACTCCACAAGCGCAGCGTCACCGGCGTGTTTCAACGCTGCGTCCAACCCGCTGAAGGACGCAAGATCCTCCACGATATCCACTCCGGCGACTGCGGCCACCACGCAGGCGCCCGCTCCCTGGTCGCCAAGGCTATGCGACATGGCTTTTACTGGCCCACCGCACACGCCGATGCCGTCGACATTGTCCAGCGGTGCGCCGGGTGCCAGAAGTACGCCAACCAGACGCATGTGCCGAGCTCAGCGCTCAAAACAATCCCTATCACCTGGCCATTTGCCATGTGGGGCATGGACATGGTAGGCCCCTTCAAAAAGGCTCCCTCCGGCTACACCCACCTCCTGGTCGCGGTCGACAAATTCACAAAGTGGGTGGAGGCCAAGCCAGTTTGGAAATGCGACGGGAAGACCGCCACTAAATTCCTACGCGAGATCATATATCGCTACGGGTTCCCAAACAACATCATCACGGACAACGGCACCAACTTCGCCAAGGGAGCCATGGCCGAATTCTGCGAAGAGAAGCACATTCGGCTCGACCTCGCGTCAGTCTCCCACCCGGAATCGAACGGCCAGGCGAAACAGGCCAACCAAAGGATCCTCCACGGCCTGAAGCCGCGACTCCAAGTACCACTTGAGCGCACCGCCGGGTGCTGGGTCGAGGAGTTGCCCTCTGTCATCTGGGGGATCCGCACCTCAGTCAATAGGTCGACAGGGTTCACCCCCTTCTTCATGGTCTACGGCGCCGAGGCAGTCATGCCCACCGACCTCGAGCACGACTCGCCGCGGGTCGTCCACTACACGGAGGCTACGAACGAGCTCGCCCACCAAGACGGGATCGACCAACTCGACGAAGCACGTGACCTCGCTCGGTCACGCACCGCCATCTACCAGCAGGGACTCCGCCACTACCACAGCCGGCGGGTGAAAACTCGCACCTTCCAAGAAGGCGACCTAGTGCTACGCCTCATCCAGGACAAGAAGGGCATGCACAAGCTCTCCCCTCCGTGGGAAGGGACATTCGCCATCGGGCGCGTACTCGGCAACAACGCCTACTACCTCATCGACGTCCGCGGTGATGGCGAACTCGACGTCAAGCGACCATGGAATGTAAACCTCCTACGGAAGTTCTACTCCTAGAACCGCACACATGTACTCTCCAGTCGCTATGAAATAAAAAGAAACGGTTACCGCAAATTTCGCCTACTCTCCATGACTTGTGCCACTCGCACTCGTAATAACAGCGTCAAGCTAACCGCAGAAGTCAACCTTTGGTACAGCGATCGGCATGGCTAAGTAGTGCGGTGCAAGAGCACTGATTCACGTCAGGTCTTGCATCGTCCATGAAAAACGCCTACCCGGAGCCCCATTGGAGTCGCCTAGCTCGACTGGTTCTATGAACCAAGACAACTTCCTTCGCTTCTCACAGCGACCTTGGTCCTCCGCATCCTCGGCATAGCGACTCGAACGGCTAAGTACCACGCTCGGGGACTGAAGACCAGTTCATCGCGAGCGGTCGGGGAAAACGCCAAGTAGGAGAGCATGCCCAGGACTCGCTTGCCCGACCCCAGGACAGGCAGGAGTGACGAGCTTAAACCAACGCGCTAAGTCCTCAACCACCCTCGAGTCGCGCCTAGAACAACCAAGTACCACGCTCGGGGACTCGGCCACCCGACCTCGCTCGCGCAAGGGAAAACGGTAAAGTACAGAGCACTCAAGGGAGTCGCCTGGCGACTGGCTCTCCGAGCTCGGGCGAGTCGACCACAATAACAAAACACATAACAACAACAAATACATCACATACGAGGTAAACCCCACAAAAGGGCGGACGCGCTCGGGGACTCGTTCAAACATCAATCACAAACACATGAAAAATACCAAAATAGACACGATGTCTCATTCAATTGCATATCGCATTGTCTCATGTTACAAAATATGCCTGCATGGCAGACCTGCTCCTAACGCCACAAGGCAAATTATCCTACTCTGCAGGCTTTGATGACGACTCGCCAACATCCCGGCGATTGCGGATGAACGGCGTGTACGGGTTCGACGGATACGTCGTCAGTTCACCCGCCATCGCCGCGCGAAAAGGTTGCTCGACATTGAAGTCACGATGCGGCGGCTCGGGGTCGTTCGGCACGACGACCGTCTCCTGTTACGGAAGGAGATCGCCCATTGCCTAGACACGTTCTGAGTACGTGGCGGCGCGGTCCTGCAACTTGAGAACCTCGGACAGCTCCACCGCGCCAGTCGACGATGGGTATCCACTCGTCAAATCGTCGATGTCGAAGTCCTCGGGGAAGTGGGCAAGTCCAAGACTAAGTGCCATCGACGCTCCGTGCCGAAACGCCGACCGCGTCATGAACTCAACGACCGCAGGTGCCTTCTCCAAATACTTCCACACCTCAACGAGGTCGCTGGTAATCACCTCCGTGGGCGATACCTCTTGGAGATAGGTGCGGATGCACGTCGCCGACAACGTTGCCGAGTCGACAAGCATGCTTACACGTTGCCTCGCGTCGAACGAGCTCGCCTCTTCCTCGCTATCGATGATGCAACCTGCGAGTAGAAGACAATAATGAATACGACGGACACCACAAAAGACACAACCACCGGAAGGGGCAGATGCACTTACCAATCAACGGGCGGGCGAGTTCCGTGATGAAGCTTTGAAGCGACGTATGGTCGTCCTGAAGCCCAGCAACAAGGGCATTTGACACTTTGCGATCCTCTTCGGCGGCTGCAATGGCGGCCTTGGCTCGCCCATCAGCCGAGCTCGCTTCTTCTTTTGCATCCCGCAGCTCGTGCTCGAGGTTGGCGACCCGCTGTTCAGCCGCACTCAAAGCTGATTGCGCCGCCACCAAATCACCAGCGGGGACAAGCCCCTGGCGAGCTTCCTCTGCCTTTGCGGCAACAGCCTAAAGCCCTTTGTTCGCCTCCTGGACGATGGCCAATTCTTTCTCCGCGCGCTGCTTCGCGGCCAATCGGTCAGCCGATTCAAGTCAGACCACCATATCATCAAAAGGTTAATCAAAGAAAAATTCCTAAGTGCCCACCGCTGAAATTCAGCGAGTGCGCACTTGGGGACTAACAATCAAAAATTCCTAAGTGCCCACCGCTGAAATTCAGCGAAAAGCGCACTCGAGGGCTAACAATAAAAAATTCCTAAGTGCTCACCCGCTGAAATTCAGCGAGTACGCACTCGGGGACTGGTACTCAAAGAAATTCCTAAGTGCCCACCCGCTGAAATTTAGCGCGTGCGCACTCGGGGACTGGATGCGAAAAATAAAGTTAAGATATTATAAGAATCAGGCCGCTGCAAAGCACCGACCTGATCCTCGGGGACTGGATGTACCTGGATGGCTGCGCCAAGCATGACGTGGAGTTGTATCGCGTCCACGGACGCGACGAGAGCCGGCGTATGCCCACGACTTTGGTCGACTTCAGCATCGGCGGTCCCAGGAGCGTGGCTTGAAGGCGAAGTCCCACTCGCCGCGGCCGCCTTGGTCATGAAGCGTGGGAAGGTAGCGATAGAGGCACCCGCTCCAAAAGAGGTCGGCTCGGCCGTTCCAGGCAAGGGAGCGCCCTCCTTCGTAGACGCGGCTGCCTCCATCACGGGTCCGGCTGGCACAACCACTGTGTCGTCAGAAATAGTGACGACATCGTCACCTTTGGCCTTCTTGCTGCCATCCGCAGAGACGACGACCTCGTCCGCTTTCCTCTTGCGGGAGGGATCCTCCTCGCTAACGACGGGTGGCACCTTAGCCACGGTCGGATGGCCCATTCTCTTCACTCCGGTCCTGTGCATCAATCGTATAAGCAAAAATAATTCAAGTAATTATGAAAGACAAAGAAGGGTGAGTGTACTCACTTGGCGACTGGAATAAAGCGTAGCCCCGTACGGAGGCCGGCTGGTTTTTCGAGTTCAGGGCCCAGTCGGCGACTGAGCCCCATCTCCAGGACGTCGCGTGCCCAAGACACGGACGGCTTCTTCGTTGTTGAGGCCGCAGCGGGAGCCTCTGGGATATCTTCGGCAGGATCCTCCTTACGAGGCGAAGCCGCTGCAGCCGGAGCATCCCCCAGCCCAGAGACTGGGGCGAACGGCTGCCATTGGTGGCGCATCGTCCTTGGCCGGGCTGGGAGCGTCAGATCTGCTCGCCAAGTGCGGCGGCGAGGCCGGCCTCGATGGCTTTGTCTTCTTCTTCGGAGGGGCCCTTGCCTCCTTCTCTTTCTTCTTCTTCTTCGACGGAGTGGCCTGACGACGCGAGGTGGTCTCTGGAAGTTCGTCGTCGTCATCGTGACGCTCGAGGCTTCTGCTCGCCTCGAGCTCGCGCTGTCGTTGTCCGCGGGTCTTGCGAACCAGTGGGGAGACCTCCTCCTCGGACTCGTCGTCGTCGTCCTCGTCGCCCTTAGAACCACCTTTGGCGGGTGGCGACTCGCCTACGTCCTGGACGGACGAGATCGAGTTCTCATCGTACGAAGGTGGGAGCCATCCTTCCACCACTTGGAATAGCTGCAATAAATACAAGATGAAATTAGAATTACCGCGACTGCATAAACTGCGACTGCGAGCGAAGTGAAGCGATTACCGTTGGAGCTGGACGCTTTGCGGTATAGGGGGCGACCCCAGCCTACGCGTACAGGTACGCCGCCTGGGTAATTTTCTTCAGTGCTGGGAGATAGTCCTCCAACTTCCACTCGTCGAGGCAGGCCTTCGTCGAGTCTCCCCGGCCCGTGTACTGGTACATGTAGTGCTCGCTGGCGGCGGAAGCGTCGCCCGAGCCAGCAGTTGTATAGGTTTATCGTCTGGAGGCCCTTCTTTTTTCAGACCGCGGATGGTCTGGAGCATCTCGTCGACGACCATCCGCTGATCGTTGGGGAGCTTGCCGACTTGGAGATGGCGCGGCTCGGACCGATTGGCGGAATACCACGGGATCGCCGCCTCGCCCTCCGAGGTCGCCTCGGCCACGTAAAACCACGACTTCTTCCAGTCGCTCGCTGCCTTGGCGGGCAGCATCAGATCGAAGAATGAAGCCTTTGACTTGAGCTGGAAGGTTAGGCCGCCCGCGGCTAGCATTGGGCCGCCTGCTTCCTCGCGGCTGATCCGTCCGTGGAACAGATCTTGCCACAAGGGGAAGTAGGGCGGCAGCCCAAGTAACGTCGCGAGCATACGAAGATGGCGAGCTGCTCGATCTGTGGGGACCCAGATCCGAAGGCTGGATCCGTAGTAAGCGCTAGCGCGGAAGAACGAGGACTTGGGGAACCCTAGCCTCCGTTCGAGATGGTGGTGAAGCGGATGAACTCCCTCTCGCGGATTCGGGTTCGTCTCTCGGCTGCGAGGAATGCGCCAACCCGGCTCGCAAGATCCGGCCTCCTCGAAGGAAGCCGATTCGCCCTCGTGCACTTAGATCTACCCACGGCTCGGTGGAAAGGGCCATGGCGAGAGGTTTCTTTGGAGGTCGGGGGTTTCGTCGGCTGGGTCGCGATCTGAAGGAGGCGGAAGGTGCGCGATCGGAGGAAATGGTGAGAGGATGGTTCTCGATGCTGCCATTCCTCTTATATAGCGGTTGTTACCCGCCAAATCGAGAGCCGTTACTACGGGTGATTACTCAAAGGTTACCGTTGGATTACCCCAACGGCTAGTTTGACCGGTTAAGCGGTCCAACTTGACCACTCGACTTCACGACCCAATCACTATGGCGTGTTTATTCGACTCGACTCGCCAAAGCTGCGATCGGAATGACTAGTTTTCTCCTTTATCGAGGAGCCGCCGATTCGTTGGATGTCTACTCGAAGCCGTATACTCCATTGCCAGAGCCACCAACGCCTAATCGACGGCGGCCTCGAGGACTCTTGATGGGGATATGCCTGCGGGGTATACCAGCAGGGCGTTCATCGCCCAAAGAAGCTGGCGAGTGGGCACGCAAAGCGGCTGGATTAAAGCCCGACAAGGAGCCAAGCATTTGGAAGGCAAGGCCAGGCAGTGGATAGGCCCAGTCGGATTAGGTTAAACAAGTACCGAAGCCCTAACTGAATCGGTTGAGATATGTACCCTAGGGGAGGTGAACCTATATAAACCTCCCTATAGGGCGAGTAGAGATACGTTCCATCATACACCCAAGCGACTCGCCGCCTAGCCGCCGAGCTCTCCCATTGTACCTCCCCCATAATACAATCTAGCAGGAGTAGGTCTTTACCCTCCGGGGGGCCGAACCTGGGTAAACCCTGTGTCTTTGTCCTCATCTCGCACCGCAGATGGCTGGCCGCCCTTGCCCCTCGTTCTACTACTCGCTGCCAATTGCAGCATCTGCCGTGACCATTCCCACGACAAAGGAGAGGGTTTTTAGATCGTGCTTACAAACCACTTCTTGGCAAAAGCCAAGACCAACAAAATAATTACTCGCGAGAGATTAAACTACTAAATGCTTTTGTTCCTGCAAAACACCACAAGCGTGCTTCATCCTTGATTTTTGTTACCATCATATCAACAGTGACAGAGTGGTTTCGGAAAACTCTTGCATTCCTTTTCTTCCATATTTCCCATGAGACCAACATTGCGAGCAAAGCCAAAGCCTTCCCTTGTAGTCCTTTCTTGTGGATCGCCTTCTTCCACCACTCTTTGACATAGTGGAATTGGTGCCAAGTAGCCATGTCGATTTGGTGGAGACCAAGCCAAGTCTTTAACTTGTTCCAAGTCCTCATGGAGAAGCGGCACTTGAATAAGAGGTGGAAGGCCGAATCATGTCTTTGATTGCATAGCTTACATAGCCCACAATTTAGACATCCTCTCCGGGCAAGCCTACCCGCCATCCACGCTCTATTTTATACGACCAACCAAGCAAAGAACTTGCATGTAGGAGTTGTCCAAGGCTTCCAAACAAGAGGAGGCATCGATGAGGTGGTTAAGTCCAAAAATTGCATATTGTACGCCGATTTATCTGAATAGAATCCATCATTTGTGAGATTCCAAGAGATAGTGTCCGGCCTTTGCGGGTGTAGAGTTACATTAGCAAGCTTCTTCCAAAACTTATAGAATTGGTCAATATGTTCCAAGGATAGACCATTTTGGGTGTTGATTTGGGAAACCCAAAAGTCATTATGCAATGCATTCTCCAGAGGTGCTCCACGTGGCTTTTTCTTTAACCACCGAACTGATATGTAGGTTTATCCATTTTGTTTGTGGAAATTTTGACAGGAAAGCTACTCTAGACCGAATCGGTCCTCCAATTCCCACACCAATCTCTTCTTACCCTAGACAGTTCTTTCCGTGCTCCCACAACGAGCGACAAAGGGCCACCACCACGACACACCCGTCGGCGACCGACCTTTCCCACTGATGGACCTTGTCCTCGCAGACTCCTCGTTCGTCTACCATCACCCTCGCCCAAATTCCTATGTGCCAGAATCCCGACAACATCACCCAACCCACTAGGTTGCGTCGCCATGGCCTTTTTCGCCGCCAGAGCCACAAGCTTGCACGACACAAGTAGATAGAGGGTCGCCCAGCCCTAGACTGGTCCTTCTCTCGTCCTCGTCCACTTCCCCAACACGCCTTCGTCAGGTGAGACGGCTAGGGACCCCGCTGCCATGAGTTATTTGCTGTGCATATCCTCGTGTATTTTGTTAGATGTATATATCTGTATATTGTATTTCCCCCATATGTTAGGGGGCTTCCTGCATATTTGCCCTGTACCTGTACTATATATTGTGGCCTTTGGCCCCCAGAGGAATACATGTTGCATATTCCTGACATGGTATCAGAGCTAGGTTAGACAAATTTTTCTGCAACATCGTCACAGCCGTCACCGTTCCTGTCGTCGTCGTACAGCCGACGTCGCCGCCGCCGGTTACCGCTGTAGATCGGATCCACGCCTCTCTGGATCGATTCCTCTCTGCATCGATTCGTCTTCACGGCTGTCAAATCGGCCGCTCCTAGATCGATTTTCTGCTTCGTCTTTGTCGGTCGACGCCCGTGCTCTCTCTGGATCGGTTGCTTCCTGACGCGGGCCGCCCTCCTGCGCGCATCTGACGCGGGACGTCCTCCTGCTCTCCTGCGTGCATCCGCCCGACGTCGGCCTCGGTTCTCACGCCACCAGCGAAGCCCACGCGCCTCCGTTCCTCCTGTGTCCCCGCCTGCTCCCTGACGCGGGACGTTCCCAGACGAAGCAGACCACGCGGCGCCTGAAGCAGACCACGCGGGCTGTCCTCACGCCGCAAGTTGGCCTCGATCTTCCCGCTGCCAGAGCCCACGCGGGACCCGTCCTCACGCGCCAGAAGCAGACCACGCGGCGCGGGATCGTCCTGCCCTTGGTCTCCACGCCGCCACCGCTGCTCCTGGTCCGCATCTGGAGGTCTGTTCCGTCCGCCGGCTGCCTGCCCGCCGCCGGCAGTCCGTCCGTCTCCGGCTCTGCCGCCTCTCTGACAGTTGACTTTTCCGATCGGATCTGAGAGTAAAAAAAAAAAAATTGAGAGAGATGTCTTCTGCATCGGGCTACGTTGCGATTCCTCGCTGCCCGGTGATCTTTGATGGCGCGAATTATCCTGATTTCGCTGCCTTCATGCGCGTTCATATGCGCGGTCTCCGTCTTTGGGGTGTGCTCTCTGGCGAGGTCTCCTGTCCGTCGTGCCCTCTTGCTCCTGTGGCTCCCCTTCCGCCGACGCCGATTGTTCTTGGTGCTGATGCTTCTCAGGAGGCCAAGGATGCTGCTCAGAGTGCTGATGATAGTGCCATTGCTGCTTATGACCTGAAGTCCAAGCAGTACTCTTCTGATCTCGAGGCCTATCGCCACGCTCTGACTGCCTACACTCAGTGGGTTGATGAGGATGCTCGTGCTCTTGTTCTCACATCAGCGTTACGCCTGATGTCTTCTGAGTTCATGAGTCTCCCTACTGTTGCCGCTCAGTGGGCCCATCTTCGTCAGCGCTACCAGCCGTCTGGGGATGCTCTTTACCTGTCTGTGGTCCGCCAGGAGCATGCTCTCCAGCAGGGTGATTCCACTATTGATGAGTTCTATACTCAGAGTGCTGCTATCTGGCGTCAGCTTGATTCTCTCCGTACTGCTGTTTGTGGCACATGCTCGTGTTGCCAGATTGTGCGCTCGGATTTGGAGTTTCACCGCATCTATGAGTTTTTGTCTCGACTTCGCCAGGAGTTTGAGCCCCGGCGTGCTCAGCTGAATGCTCGTGGTCGTGTTCCGCTCTCTGAGGTGTTGTCTGAGCTTCGGGCTGAGGAGACACGTCTCCGTGGTGCTGGTCTTCTTGCGGTTCCATCTGTGCTTGCTACTCGTGGTGCTCCTTTGCCGCCTGCTCCCTCGACTCAGCCGCGGTCCCCTGTGCCGCCGCCGCCGATACTACCCACTCCTCCAGGTCAGGGTCAGGGTCAGCTTCAGCAGCCTCAGGGTCAGAGTCAGCACCAGCAGGCTCGTGGTCAGGGTCGTCGTGGTTCTCTTCGTCACTGCTCTTACTGCAACAGGGATGGCCACACTTGGGCCACCTGTTATACACGGGACCCCAGTCTACGTCAGCAGCACCAGGCTCGTGGACAGCCGGCTCCTTCCGGGTCTTCAGCAGTTGCTCTCTCTGATCAGGACATTATCAGGAGTCTTCGCGGTCTGCTTGCTGCTACAGGCTCTTCTTCGACGGGCACTGCTGGTTCTGTGACTGATTCTTCCGGCACTGCGCGACCACCACCTTCTACACAGTCAGGTACGTCCCCGTGGTATCTGGATTCTGGAGCTTCCTTTCATATGACATCTGAGTCTTCTTTTCTGTCTGCTCTTCGTTCTCTCCCTTCTCCTGTCCGTGTCTTTACAGCTGATGGTACCTCTCTTCCCGTTTCTAGTCGGGGCACCCTTTCTACTTCTTCCTTTTTTGTTCCTGATATTTCTCATGTCCCTCTTCTTAAGATGAATCTGTTCTCTGCTAGCCAGCTTACTGACTCTGGTTGTCGCGTCATTCTTGATGCTGATTCTTGTGTTATCCAGGACCGTCGCACACAGGCCCTGGTTGGAGCTGGCCCTCGCAGCCGTGACTCTTCAGGACTTTGGGAGTTAGACTGGCTTCGCGTTCCTTCCGCTGCCACTTCATCTGCCAGTTCTTCTCCGGTTGTCGCCTCTACTACCAGCTCTTTTCAGCAGTGGCATCATCGTCTTGGTCACCTCTGTGACTCTCGCCTGTCGTCATTAGTTCATCGTGGTCTTCTGGGGTCTGTCTCAGGAGATGGGTCTTTGCATTGTCAGGGTTGTAGGTTGGGCAAACAGATTCAGCTTCCCTATCCTACTAGTGCGTCTGTATCTCAGCGACCTTTTGATTTAGTTCATTCCGATGTTTGGGGTCCGGCTCCCTTCGCTTCGAAAGGGGGCCATCGCTACTATATTTTATTCATTGATGATTTTTCTCGGTACACTTGGTTGTATTTTATGCGCTCTCGTAGTGAGGTGCTTTCCATATATCAGCGTTTTGCGTCCATGGTTCACACTCAATATTCTACGCCCATCCGTGTGTTTCGTGCTGATTCTGCTGGTGAGTATATCTCCCAGATGTTGCGAGTGTTCTTCTTTGGCGAGGCACTCTTGCTCGATTCTCTGTCTGGTGCACATGCCCAGAATGGCGTTGCTGAGCGTAAGCATCGCCATCTTCTTGAGACCACTCGCGCTACGATGATTGCTTCTTCTCTCCCGCCACATTTCTGGGCTGAGGCTGTCGCTACGTCGGCTTACCTCATCAATATTCAGCCTTCTGCTGCCTTGCAGGGTGGTATCCCTCTTGAGCGCCTCTCTGGACAGTCTCCAGACTACTCCATCCTTCGCTCGTTTGGTTGTGTTTGCTATGTTCTCCTTGCTCCTCGCGAACGCACCAAACTGACCGCTCAGTCTGTTGAGTGTGTCTTCCTTGGCTATAGTGATGAGCATAAGGGCTATCGTTGTTGGGACCCTGTTGGTCGTCGGATGCGTATCTCTCGTGATGTTACTTTTGATGAGACACGTTCTTTCTATCCTCGTCCCACCGCTGGTACTTACCCGGTGGAAGATATCTCTTTTCTTCTCTTTCCTGACACACCTCCTTCTACCCCTATTGTGTCTTCTTCAGGATCTCCTCCCCCTGATGTCTCTTCTTCGACACCGTACTCTTCTGCTCCGTCTAGTTTTCCTAGTTCTCCTCGTTCTCCGGAGTCTTCCTCTCCCATTCCCTCTTCTTCATCGTCGTCTCCTGCATCGGTTTCCTCTGCTGATCTTCCCTCTACTCGTCCTGTCCGTCAGCGTCGTGCCCCCAACCGTTACTCTCCTAGTCAGTATGGTCTTTCTGTTGCCTCCGAGCCGTCCTCTTATCGGGATGCTGAGCATCATCCTGAATGGCAGCTGGCCATGGCCGAGGAGATTGCTGCGCTTGAGCGCACTGGCACCTGGGATCTTGTTTCTCCTCCTCCCGGTGTTCGTCCTATCACGTGTAAGTGGGTCTATAAGATTAAGACTCGCTCTGATGGATCTCTTGAGCGCTATAAAGCGCGTCTTGTGGCTCGTGGTTTTCAGCAGGAGCATGGTCGTGACTATGATGAGACCTTTGCTCACTGTGCTCATATGACCATGCGTACTCTTCTTCTTTGTTGCATTGCGTCACAGTCTGTGTCCCAGCTTGATGTTCAGAATGCCTTTCTTAATGGTGAGTTGAGTGAGGAGGTTTATATGCAGCCTCCTCCTGGGTACTCTGTTCCTGAGGGGATGGTTTGTCGTCTTCGACGTTCTCTTTATGGCCTCAAATAGGCTCCTCGTGCCTGGTTTGAGCGCTTTGCTTCTGTCGTGACAACTGCTGGTTTCTCTCCTAGTGCTCATGATCCAGCGTTGTTTGTTCACACTTCTCCTCGTGGACGCACTCTTCTTCTTCTCTATGTTGATGATATGATCATTACCGGTGATGATCCTGACTATATAGCCTTTGTTAAGGCTCGTCTTCGTGATCAGTTTCTTATGACTGATCTTGGTCCTCTTCGATACTTTCTTGGGATTGAGGTTTCCTCCACTTCTGATGGCTTTTACATCTCTCAGGAAAAGTATATTCAGGATCTTCTTGCTCGTCTTTGCTCTTGGGGATGAGCGCCTTGTTGAGACCCCTATGGAGCTTAATGTTAGCTTCAACTTCGATGGTGATCCCCTTCGATCCGACTCGTTATCGTCATCTTGTTGGGAGCCTTGTTTATCTTGTCACTCGTCCCGACATCTCTTATCCTGTTCATATTACGAGTCGGTTTGTTTCGCTCCTACCACTGTTCATTATAGTCATCTTCTCCGTGTTCTTCGTTATCTTCGTGGTACGATCACTGTCGCCTTTTCTTTCCTCGTTCCAGCTCCCAGCTCCAGTGCTATTCGGACGCCACGCATGAAAGTGATCCTCGGATCGTCGTTCACTTTCGCTTCTTGTGTGTTTCTTGGTGGTTCGCTCATTGCTTGGAAGACGAAGAAACAGACAGCGGTTTCCCGTTCGAGTGTTGAGGCTGAGTTGCGTGCTATGGCCTTGTTGACTGCTGAGGTGACCTGGTTACGGTGGTTACTTGCGGATTTTGGGGTCTCTCTTACCACACCCAGTCTGGTTCTCGGCGATGCAGGTGCTATTAGTGTTGCACGTGATCCGGTCAAGCATGATCTTACCAAGCATATTGGTGTTCATGCTTTCTATACACGTGCTCAGGTGCAGGCTCAGGTTATTGCGCTTCAGTATGTGCCTTCAGATTTACAGTTGGCAGATTTCTTCACGAAGGCTCAGACCAGAGCGGAACATGATTTCTTACTCTCCAAACTCAGTGTTGTGGATCCACCATGAGTTTGTGGGGGGGGTGTTAGATGTATATATCTGTATATTGTATTTCCCCCATATGTTAGGGGGCTTCCTGCATATTTGCCCTGTACCTGTACTATATATTGTGGCCTTTGGCCCCCAGAGGAATACATGTTGCATATTCCTGACATATTTATGGTTCTTTATAGTGATCCAATTTCTATTTGAATTAGATTCATATGTTCTTTCTTATACATAAAAATATACATTCACATGACTCTTAAGGTATTTCAGACAATTCTCCATTTTAGAGGCCGATGGCTAGCTAAGATGCCAAAGAGTAAAAGTTAGAACACAAGATTTCTCTACACAACAGCTTTTCCTACATAGCGAGACACAACCAACTCAAAAAAAGAGGCCCTTAGTTCTTACATAATAGAGAGACTCATTCCTAATTCAAAATTTAGTATGGATTATGTTTTAAGATTTTCCGACATGGTTTAAAAAAGCATGATAACATTGTTTGCCCCCGCTAAACAGAAACAACAAAACATATAAAACATAAATGATGTTTGAATCGCATGGGGTGTTTCTTCCCTACGGCCGATGCATCTACCATATTGTCGCCCCACCACCTCGTTATCGCCCCAACTTGCTAGCCGTAGTAGGCCATCGCCACCCCACCACCAACCCAGCAGATCCTCGCCCCTAGCAGATCCTCGTCTCCAGGTCATTTCCCATCAATGCCTCCTTACAGTATCTCCACTCAGCCCCCCATATGGCGTCCGGCGCAACCTTTTTTTGGCCCGTATGGGGGCGCGTCGACGCGGCTGCCGTTATGGGGAGGCGCATGCGCCCAACCGCCCCATACGCCCCCTATACATAATTTTGAAATTTTAAAAACAAATGAATTAAATAAACATAAATTCACCATAGTAATTTAACAAGTTCAACAAAGCAAACAAATAATTTAACAAGTTTTGAATCACATTGTGAACTTATCTCAACCTACTTGTCTAATATCGGTAGAAACGACACATATGACCATCAATTTGGTGTTTTTCGAAAGAGCATTCCAATTGTTTATCATAACATATTATGTTGGTTAGAGATTTATATTACTATTTGATATTTACAATATCAAATACATGTAAAATCATAGACTTATTGCTTAGTCATTTAGGTGAACAAAATATGATGCCCTCGCATTTACGAGGGCCACCCTGCTAGTTATATCTAAAAGCAATATAAGGTTGTTTTTTGAGGCGTCAGGTTGATCCACGTCATCAAAATTATTTACAACAGTTAGATCTGAAATATACAATCAAGATTTAATCAAACACTTTTGCTTCGGTCCCCCCCCCCCCCCTCCTCCCTCCTTTTCAAACTTTGACAAACAAAAACTCATACCAATTTTTTTAGGACCATACGAACCCACCCGAAGTCCATATGGTCCTCTTAGACGTATACTTCCCGTACACGAATACTCATGTGCCTGCAGAAGCGAATCGTAAGTTATATAACAACAAAAAAAAATTAAATATGACATGCAAAGACGTAGATCGCGATAATAAGAGGTGGGATCAGCCGTCCAGGACATGGATTATACTCAGTTCGACCGAATACACATATACGGAGATATACGTGGCCTCGATATGGGTTTCGACGGGTCAAAGAAATAAAATGGCCTATGAAACTTAAGTTTAGGGGGGACCGAAGCACACCTCTTAATCAAATAAACGTTTACATATACGCACTTTCAGCCCGTGTCATGTATTTGATGTCTCATGTATACGGTTTCAGAAAAAAAAACTTTGTTCCCAACACGATCTCTGGTCCATCTCTCTAAATGGTTGAAGAAAAAAAACTACTAGGACCCCCCTCGCACATGCACAATTTAACCAGCTCTAAGAAACTTGAACACCAGTCAAGAGAGAAGTTACGCCTTCATTTTTACGGTTTATCACGCATTCTTTTAATAATCTATTCTATATTTTTTTATTTAAAACCCTAGATATGGAAAAAAATTAAGCGTAGCCAACCTCCAAGTGCGCATCTCCTTTATCAAGTTATCCAGAATAGATGCAGATTAAAATTATTTGATTTTAACAATTAATCTGGACATATGGGTATATCTTACGGCGTAGATCTGGAATACCCCATTTCACCAGAGATCGTACGTACAATATTTGCATGATATCATATACTCCCTTCATTTTAAAATAGATGTCTCAGATTTGTTAAAAATTCGAAGAATCTAACACTATTTAGTATATAGATTTATGCAAATTTTGATAAATCTACGCATCTATTTCGAGACGAGGAAGTATATAGATAGAGTTCATGTCGAATATTACTCTCTCCATCCAAAAATAAGTGATTCGGATTATCCAGATTTGTTTGTATCTATAAGTATTTTAGAAGAACACTTGGCAGTCGTAATTGTTCGATTCCATTAGGCTAGACTCATCTGCGCTTGATGATACGATGCAAACCATAATTTTTTCTCGATCTCCCTCCATTACGCTCTAACTCTCTTCCTCGACATTTAGTTGAACTCCACTGCTTGCCTCAACTAGACCACAAGATGATGAAGTTGGCATCTGCTTCTTCATCAGTAACCTTCAAATACATAGTCCTTGCATCCTGATTTCCAAGCCTAAGTTAGCTTGGTTACGATCTTAGCTCAGCCTAACTCTCCGTGCTACCGATGGGTTTTTATTTTATTTTATCCTAGGAGGCCAGAAGCAATCATTGCACGAGCTGAGCATGAGATATGACAAAATCACAAAACATATGACCAGCAGACAAAAGATAAGAAACAATGTCCTATTGAGCCTAATATCTAATAGGTATGTCCGTTGGGTGCTCATCCGGTGTTAGGCTGGTGTCAGCGCAGAAGCTCAGCTATAGGACCAAGCCCTAAGTCATATGTGCACCAATTGTTTATGGCGTGTTGTGTGCTTATTAGTCATTCGATAATATCCATGGGGATGAAAAACCAGTAAATAAAAACCCTATATATCCGTATGCTATTTTGAAACCAAACGATTATATTTTCAACGGCAGGAAAGGCGATGATGTGTGCATGAAACTTTGTTTTATTTGTGGAGCGTGAAACATTGTTGATTTGATCTGCAATGATTTTATAGAATGTTTAGTTTCAATGTAAAGGATAGGGGCGCTCACTACAGGAGCACTACATAGTCTGTAGCGACACTTTGATTCTTAATGTTTATAAAGTCTGTTGGGTCTCCTTATTTCATATGATGTTTTTCCTAATAAGTTTTTCTAAATTTAATTGTTGAGAGAAAATAATGAGCCATTAAAATATAGCCTATTGTCCTTAGGTAGGATACATTAGATGTTATGCAGAGAATGAAAGGATATACTTTGGACGAAAATGATGCCCATTTGATTTGAGTCATGAAAAGATTTATCTGGCATAATTTAGCCTTCGTGCTTCGCTTCCTCAAAGAGCTAAGAAATCCAGTTTGAGTTCACTTACATTTGAATTGAGGGTTTTATTGCTCTGTTGGATACAATAAAGTGAACTTCAGTGTCCATTATTATATTGTCTTTATTTGAACGGTGCCTCGCCTTAACTAATCATTACGAACATTGATAAATAAGAATATACATTTTATATGGTACTTTATCTAAAAGATACTCATTGTGACATTACAAGTTAGTGTGAGTATGTGAAACTGATGGGAGTTTTAGTTGGTCGAATTCTTAGTGGCGTGGTCACACATAATGTTTTTAAACAATTAGTGTCAAATGAAAGTGTGAGATCCAATGCATATTGTTGATGGAGGTGGAGGCTCAATGGTTGTTACTAGGTATTGGTTACACAAGAGAGGGCGATTATCGATCTTAGAAATATCAATACCAAAAAATATCAATATCAATACCAAACTAATGTCTTATAGATTTTCATATACGCTAAATGTTACAGAAACAAATATGTGAGCGAGAGCATATAACAAACTTGGCAGGAAGTAGAAAATAAATGGTGATCTAGAAAGCTTGTAGCCAGCTTTTCCCAACTTCATTGACGATATAAATATATAATAAAATAATCCAAAATACATGAATATAATTATATTTTGGTTACAATATTTTATAATTATTTTCTTAATTTTTAAAAAAAGATACATGTAAGAAACTATGGTGAAATTGTGGTCGTGGAACAGTTCGTGTCTAAAAACCGATAAATAATCTTGTATATCTTAGATTAAAGAAAATGAAGAAGAGGAAGACAATGTGTATAGAGTAAAATGAGAAATATTTTTGTAGTTGTCCAACCTTTTAATGATGATAAATTATGTTCTTTTTTACTTTATAATTTTTGTTTTTCCATTCGAATGAAAAAGTTGCCTCAAGTCATCTCACCATTACTTGGGTGATTCATAATTATTAACCATAAGTTATTGATTTTGTTGCTATGCATACATCCACTACAAATTGACCGACAACATGAATGCTAACCTCACATACTTCTCTAACACCATATAAAAAGTATAGAATATGTTTAGACTTTTTATATATGTATATCTTGTATGAATGACATGTATGGTCATTAAACTAGAAGGATATCCCGTGCTGTGCAGCAAAATTTTGTTAGGAATTTTATATATGTATATTTCGTTAGGAATTTTGTTTTTTTAATTAAAGGGAGGAAGCACGATTCAACTGTCACAGTAGTCCAAATTTAACCAATGTGTAATGATGTGTATTTTACGAACACACAATGTTTAGAAGTACACCTGATTGATTTTATGTAAGGATTAGTTGAAGTTGTAGATAAGTGAAATCAAATGTCTAAAGAAGCGTATGATGTGGATTGTTTGCACAAAGAGATAGACTATCATAATTGCAGTTTGTGGGTTCTTAATTCGTAAAAATATAGATTTGCATGGTGCCTTTTCTATATGTACTTCCATTTCTAATATGTATAATTAGAGATCATTAATGATTTCTCTCACACATGTAGTGTTCTACTTAGCATAGCATGCGGAATGGCTATAGAAAAATATTATTTTCTTTTACATAATGTATATATATCTATAAATGTATAAAATTTTCAATTACTTTCGACATATCAAAGATGATGTCCTCGCAATTGCGAGGGCCACCTTGCTAGTTTATTCTAATAGAGGCAAGTGTATTTTTCACCCCTCAACTTAATGGGACATGTAGGTTTTGTCCCTGAACCTTTTTGGTGCACACTTTACCCTACACATACATGCAGTAGAACATTTGATGTTACTGAGAATCAACATGTCATTGGATTGTTAGGAGGGTAGTGGCACCCCTAGCCGACCAGAGTTTAAACATCAGGTTTGATACTTTGGTGTCTCGTAAAAGACGGAATATTCTTTAGTGGGAGGTGATGTTCTCGTCAATAGTGAGACCTATGTGTTGACTTTCTCAAGCTCAAGAAAAATCACTATGACTAAGTCTTTCGGAGCTGCTTATAGAGGTAAGGTGTGCATGCGTGCGTTCATAGGGGTAAATATATGTATGTATTTGTGAGTGGGTTGGACTAAATACCAAAACTTAGCGAGCTGTGCGAGATTCCCTCGGGGCTCTTGATACCAGACGTGAAATAGACGGGGCCAGTCCTCCTCCTCCTCCCGCACTCGCGCGGCGGTGCCGCGCCGCACCGGGCGGCCTCCCGTTCCCGCCGAGTCCTCCCTCCCGTGGTCTCTCCTCCTCGCCGCTGCCGCCCGGATCGTCGCCAGGCAAAGACCTGGGGGCGTGGCGGCGGCGGCGGTCCTGATCACGATCTGGCGGGAAGGCGGCGACGTCTGTTCCGACTGGTTTGGTGGTGGTGTTGCGGTGAGCGGCAGCCTGTGATCCTCGTCCCAGATGGCGATAGACGACGGCGGGGATCTGGGCCTAGCCGCGATATGTCCCGTACGTTGGCCTCGATGCCGACACCCAGGCGACCCGGGCCTTGTCCGTGACACTAGGGCGCTTGGGGCATCTGCCAACGGCATGGTGGTGGTGGCCTCCTTCTTTGTCGGAATGGTCGGCCGGGTGGTCTTGCCGTCTTGCGGTGGATCCTGCTAGTTTGCGGGTGGCGTGGGGGCTGATGGCTCGGTTTCAATAACGGAGGTGGTCCTGGATCCCTCTCAAGCCAAGACGATGATCTGCCGGATGTTGGTCTCCATTAATATGGTTTCTATGTCGTGTTTCGGAAGACTCCGCCGGCGAACTCCATAAGTGCTATCATGCCGTGAGTTTGCTGGAAGGATTGAATTCGGTCGTACGCACCCATGTTTTACCCTGACCGTTTGGTTTCAGAGGGTGTGCTTCGAAGCTTTGTTGGCTGTTATAATCATGGGGCATGTTCTCGTTCCGTGGTGCTGACGGAGAAAGTCATGGAGACCAAGATCTGAGGACAGACAATGGTGGTTCGAGTCTGGGTGGTGATGAGGAATTGGCTAGGTGACTTATGAATTGGAGCAGTGGCATGCAAGTGGGGGCGACTGCACAGGAGAGGTTCAAGGTCCTACCTCTTAGGATGAAAACCCAGGGTGTGACCTTAATTGGTTGTGCATGGCAATGGCCTTGTTGAAGGTATTGTTTTGAGAGCACGAACTTTCTTCAGGGTGAAAACCTAGATCTTTGATCGGGCGATGACGGTGTGTGTGCACTGTTCCCTTCTTGAAGGCGTCGTTTTTGAAGAAGCTGGACTTCTCGTGCTGCCTTGGTGGTAGTAGTACCGTTGTTTCAATGAATGAGTCACTATAGCGGGACTTTTCTTTTTTGTAATTCTTTCTTTTTTAGCTGTGTTCATCCGTGTGGCCGCTAGGGCAATGCGTTGTTGCAGAGGCTGTGTTTAATTGGTATCATCTAATATTAATATATGCTTCTTTCCAAAAAAAATGTATTTGTGAGCGTCTGTATCTGTACTGGGTTTCATTTTTTTATATTACTACATGCATGTGTATAGTAAATTTTGTAAACAAAACAAGAACATCTCTAAAAAAAACAAGAACATCAATTATTTTAGAACGGTGAGAATGTTTCTTAATTAATGAAGCAACCGAACCAAATAATACACTCCCTCCGATCTAAATTAATGACCTCAGATTTGTATATTAATATGCTAGATATCACATATAAATATGTATGGCTAAGCAATTTAGACAATATATTCAGTTGCTAATGCATACTAGTGTCGCATAGATAGATCTTCTTATCCAAAATATATATCTATTAGGATCTGGACATATTCTTCAAGATGATATTTTGAATATCTATTTCGTGCTTAGAACGTGCCACCAGGCAAGAAAATAATTAATTGATTAGTTAAAAGATATTTATTTATCTAGTGTGATACTATTATATATTTGTCTCTTTCGTCCTCGCCATGCTTAAGTCTTGGCTCCTTGCTCCTCCTCTTGAACTCTTCTCATCACGGACTACATAATTATCTTCTTATAATTTTCTCTTTGTTATTCTAAAGCAGTTACTTCCCAAATCAATGCGTACTGCGTATCTTAAATAACTAATAATTAATATTAATTATATGCACAAGATAACTAGTGCATCTTTATACGTCAATTAAATGCATTATTACATATTTGGTAGCATTGTGCCTCTACTTAAACGCCTTCACGATCAAATATTACAACACACACTGAATATCAAATCGAAAGAACAACAACATAAGAAAAAAAGTAAGGCAAGCAGCCCTCTACTTATCATCGTCATGGCCATCTTCAAGAAGGACACGAGTGCCCTGTTCTTGGTGGCACTCATGATCATGGCTACGGTTCTCTCATCAAGTGGGGTGGGAGAGGATTCTAGTGCGTATGCTAGCATCTCGTTCTATCTTTATAGTCACTACTATGTGTCGTTCTAATTTTTACTTGCATATTTTTGATATTTTGGGTTACGTTCCACGGATTTAATGCAATTTAGCATTGTCGTAAAATTATTTAGCGAATCAATTAAGTACTCCCTCCATTTTTATATACAAGAGCACTATCAAAAATACACTTTACCAACATAGAAAGCCACTAATACTAACCGAGATAAAATTCATTAGATTTATATCTCATAGAATGGTAATCACTAATGCGAACATTGCATGTTGCCATAGAGAGAAAGAGGCACACCACACAACATGTTTAGTTAGTCTGAGACACGAGATATTTTCCACATAATTAATCATGCTATTTTTTAGTTAATTGTGTTTTCTTGGTATCTAAAATTTGAGTTTTATGGCCTTGTATAATTTTGTCTTTGAGTTTTATGGCCTTGTATAAATAAAGTAGTATGAATTAGACTAACTAGTGTCTGTGTTTTATTGCACCCACACGCTAGATGGATGCTTCTTACCGATGCCCATTAAATCGTGCCACATGGACGTGTGCAAGCAAAACTGCAGGGATTCAACACCATACTGCAAACACTTAGGCGTCACAGCGAGCCAGTGCTGTTGCACCATCACCCCAATGTCCCTCCCTCCTCAGAACATGATGCATCCGAAGACAATTAGGGACAACTCTTGATATGATAAATAAGACTCCACTTGGATTCTATCTTCTTTTTTTTTTGAGAAAAGCAACATGAGAGCCTAAGCCTTACCGCGTCTTGCTGCAGCTCCAATAAAATTATGAGGAAACAAATAAATTATGAATGCTATTTATTTTCTATGGATCTTTTTTTGAAAGGATAAGGTCTCGAAGGACCTGCAGTTTTCATGCATTTCAACAGTGGTGGGTGTACAATTACATAGGAGGCCCTGAATAGAAAATTACAACGAGACCATACACATTAGCATAGAACACCCTAACACAGATCATGCACCTGCACTACCAAGCGTGGGTGGGGTCAGTCGTGTGACTAGAGATAGTGGCAGCACAACACTACAATCTTCTCTTAGGAACCACCATGGGGAGTAGAAACTCTAGAAGCTCCCTAGGATATCGCCTCAAACTTTCCATCGACGATCAACCATCGTCCTCTCCCTCGCCTCAAGAAGAAGAAGAGCATTCGGAGAACACCAGCAGGGCAATGGAGACACCAACTCATTGGAGTGTCGAATAGCATCATCGCTGGTGGGAGAGGAGAGAGACCGAAAAATGATATCTTGATTATTTTCGACAAGTGGGTCCCAAGCCACGTCATCATTTTGGCCCTGAAAAATGGGTCCCACCTGTCAGAAACAGTGTCAATTCGTGATCAATGTACAATCGGTGCATTTTGCGAAAACTTGGTTTCGATTTGGTAGTTTTATAGGATTGAGCACTAGTGGAAACGAGGGCTTTTGTTGATCCCGAAAAGGGGCTTTAACACCGGTTCTTCTACGAACCGGTGTTAAAGGGGGGGCCGTACCAGCGTGGCCTCTGCGGCATTAAAGGAGCCCCCCTTTAACACCGGTTCGTGGCGAACGGTGTTAAAGGTCCTACACCGATGGTTACAAGATTTCTTTAACACCGGTTCGTGGCACGAACCGATGTTAAAGGGGGCTATAAGACACCACCCAGCCCACACACACCCCACTCTTCCATTCTTTCACATTTTGGAGCTGGCAAGAGGGTGTGAAGAGTGCTAGTTTGTGTTTTTTCATATGCACTAGAGGTGTTCGTGAAATGCCCGAGAGCTCAAAATAAGCTTTCTTGTTGCTCTTTCCGTCTCGGTCGAGGTCGGCAACTATAGTTTCATGTGTCATTGATGTACTATATATATAAATGGTCATCTCCCTATTATTTTTGATATATACTACATATTAATGCAGATGAATCGGCAATGGATGTACGGTGACCGCCGACTTCCGAGTACATTACGGGCCTCCAAAATTTCATCGTTGTGGCTAATGCAAACCGTGGTCACAATGGTTTTATGTGCTGTCCGTGTTCACCGTCGTAACAAGAAAGACTACTCAAATACCAGAACCATTCACGCCCACCGCTTCGATCCGGTTTTATGCCCAGCTATAATTGTTGGACCAAGAACGGAGAAAAAGGGGTTGTGATGGAAGACAACGAAGAAGAAGAGGATGATGAAAACTATCATCATATGTATCCTGAATATGATGATAATGCAACGGAGGTAGATAATGAAGATCAAGAGGGAGCGGATGGGCCCGGCCGATGACGATCTTGGTCGGGCCATTCGATGCAAAGGAAGAATGTGAAACTGAAAAGGAGAAGGAGAAGCGGAGAAGATGTTAAAGGATCACAAAACATTGTTGTATCCAACTTGAAGATGGCCACAAAAAGCTAGGTGCCACCTTGGATTTGCTGCAATGGAAGGCGGAGAATGGTGTGACAACAGCATTTTCAATGTTGTTGGTAAAAATGAAGAATCTTCTTCCAAGAAATAATGAGTTGCTGACGGTACATACCAAGCAAAGAAGGTTGTCTGCCCTCTAGGATTAGACGCGTAAGATACATGCTGCATTAATGATCGCATCCTCTACCGCGGTGAGAAGTACGAGAATTTGGATGCATGCGGTATGCACCGCATCATGGTATAAGATCGAGACGATCTCGACGATGTTGAGGGCGAGGCCCCTAGGAAGAAGGTTCCCGCCAAGGTTATGTGGTATGCTCCTATAATACCACGGTTAAAACGTCTCTTCGAAATAAAGAGCATGCCAAGTTGTTGCGATGGCACATGGAAGACCGTAAGAAAGACGCGATGTTGAGACACCCGTGATGGGTCACGGTGGAGAAAAGTCGGCGAGTACCCGGACTTCGCACGTGACGCAAGGAACTTAAGGTTTGGTCTAAGTACAGATGGCATGAATCCTTTTGGTGAGCAGAGCTGCAGTCACAGCACCTGGCCTGTGACCCTATGTATCTATAACCTTCCTCCTTGGTTGTGTATGAAGAGGAAGTTCATTATGATGCCAGTGCTCATCCAAGGCCCGAGGCAACCCGACAACGACATTGATGTGTACCTAAGGCCATTATTTGAAGAACTTTTACAGCTGTGGGCCAAACCAGGTGTACGTATGTGGGATGAGCACAAAGGGGAGCCATTTGACCTACGAGCATTGCTTTTCGTAACCATCAATGATTGGCCTGCTCTTAGTAACATTTCAGGGCGTATAAACAAGGGATACAATGCATGCACACACTGTTTAGATGATACTGAAAGTGTATATTTGGATAAATGTAAGAAGGTTGTGTACCTAGGGTATCGCCGATTTCTTCCGAACCTGCATCCAGTAAGAAAGAAAGGCAAGTATTTCAAACGTCTGGAAGAACCCCGGAGGAAGCCTGTCCTCCGTACCGGTGAGGAGGTATTTGGTATGGTCAAGGACCTAGAAGTAATCTTTGGAAAAGGTCCTGGCAGTCTATCTATTCGAATGACGATGCCGGACACGCGCCCATGTGGAAGAAGCAATCTATATTTTGGGACCTACCCTATTGAAAAGTCTTAGAGGTCCGCTCTTCAATCGACGTGATGCACGTGACGAAGAATGTTTGCGTGAACCTGCTAGGCTTTCTAGGAGTGTATGGGAAGACAAAAGATACACCGGAAGCACGACAGGACCAACAACGTCTGAAGGCCCTCAAGAGCCTATGCATCCCGAGAACGAGAAGGGTAAACGATGCCACTTAACTCCCCGCCATACGCTCTTACCAAAGCAGAGAAGGAAATCTTTTTTGAATGTCTGAGCAGTATCAAGGTCCCGTCTGGCTTCTCGTCGAATATAAAGGGAATAATAAATATGGCAGCGAAAAAATTCCAAAACCTGAAGTCTCATGACTGCCACGTGATTATGACACAATTGCTTCCGATTGCATTGAGGGGGCTTCTACCTGAAAATGTTCGAGTACCCATTGTGAAGCTATGTGCATTCCTCAATGCAATATATCAGAAGGTAATCGATCCAGAAAGCCTACCAGGGTTACAAACAGATGTGGCCCAATGTCTGGTCAGCTTCGACTGTATGTACTTTCCAAGGGTACGAGATAAATGGGAATACATTTTACACGATAGGCCAAGATAAAAAGAGCACCAACCAAAATAGTGGTGTCCGCTTGATGCAGAAGACAATGGGCAAAAGACCACGTATTATGGGTTCATAGAGGAGATATGGGAACTTGACTATGGACCTAATTTTAAGGTCCCTTGTTTCGATGCAAATGGGTCAAGCTAAAAGGAGGAGGGGTTGAGGTAGACAAGAAGTGCGGAATGACAACGGTGGATCTCAACAATCTTATGAAGAACTTAGACGAACCATTCGTCCTAGCCAATGATGTGGCTCAGTTTTATATGTGAAGGACATGTCCTCCGGACAAAAAAAAAAAAATATGCAAACGAATACATCATATGATGAGCCAAAGCGTCACATAGTTCTTTCGTGGAAAAGAAACATCGTGGGAATCGAGGACAAGATGGACATGTCGGAAGATTATAATAAGTTTGATGAAATTCCGCCTTCACAAAGGAAAACTGACCCAAGCATTCCGTTAAGTAAAGAAGATGCTCCATGGTTACGTCTGGCGATCATAAGGAAGGGCATATGCCAAGAAGTTCATGCTCATATTATGTAACTCTAGTTCATGTTTTAATATTAATACATGTCTTGAGTGTTAGTCATGTTTTGTGGATGGACCGACTATGAGAAGAAGTTTTCCGATTCGTACTTACCATTAAGATCTGATCTCCAAACGCGGTCACATATTAGGAGTGCCTCTATGACCAGTTTCTTGGAGATGCCGGAGGACTAGGCTCGTCGGCATCTCCCCGAACTGGCCGTAGTGGTGTCCCCGCTCGAAACCATCTTGAAGCTTTGTAACTTCTCTAACTAGATCAATACACCGTGAGCTAACTAATTTCACATATTAGGAGTGTTTATGACCGATTTCTGAGATGCCGGAGGACTAGGCTCGTCGGCATCTCCCTGAATCGCCGTAGTGGTGTCCCTGCCTCAAACTGGCTGGAGGACTGACTCACAAGGATGCCTATTTATAGTACAAGCAGCTCGACATAGTGTTGACACTTACAAAATAATGTCGACACTCACCCTATTATTAGTCTCGGTTGGTGTCTCCAACCGACTAAGGTTCATCTTTAGTCCCGGTTGGTGACACCATCCGGACAAGGTACACGCCGCATGACATAATGTCGACATGCACTCACCCCTATTATTAGTGTCGATTGTTTTGTCCCTTGGTGTCTCCAACCAGGACTAAAGGTTCATCCCGCCATTTTTTCCCGCCATTTTTCTTCACGCCATTTTTCTTCCCGCCAGTTCTTCCCTCCGGTTCTTCCCGCTAGTTCACTATATATATATCTAGGGGTTGGCCTCCATTGTCATTGCACATCTCTAGACTCATATCGCAACCTCATCACTCTTTCCCATGGCTTCCACCGTAGCACTAACCCCTGTGGAGGCGGAGGCGCTTTTTCGAACTACCCCGCCACGGCCATCGTGTCCCGGGCTGGATGTCGAGCGTCGGAGGCGTGCGTTCCTCCTGTCCCTCTAGGTGTGGCCGGATGGCCATCACGAACCACTACTACTTCGAGCTCACGCCGGAGCAGCGGAGGAATCCCAGATGGCATCCCGACTATTTCCCTACTTGGGAAGCCTTCTTCGTGGATCGGCATGAGAGGGCGCTCGCCAGGCACGAGGAGGACGGCCCACCTCCTCCTAACTTCAACGAGGCCGGCCGTCGGCTATGGTGGCGCGGTCGGACTCTCCAGAGCGTCATGGCCTATGACACTGCCGCCGACTCTAACCCCCGTCTGCGCTACCCTCAAGTCTAGCCCACGCGCTACCCTCAAGTCCAGCCCACGCGTAATCTCCAGAGGTTCAATTACGGCAACCCCGACGACGACATCGATGACGGCGAAATCTGACGACTACGATGTAGTATTACAGTGTAGTGAGCATGACCAATCACTCCAACATTCCGAAACAAGTTCGGCCGATTGTTACTTAATCTGGCCATGTATCTTAATTTTCAGTTCTTTTATGTATCTTAATTTTCAGTTCCAGTTCGGCCGATTGTTACTTAATCTAGCCAGGTATCTTAATTTTCAGTTCTTTTATGTATCTTAATTTTCAGTTCTTTTATGTATCTTAATTTTCAGTTCCAGTTCGGCTTTATGTAACTGTCTCAAAATGACCTATCTCATTCGAGGTTTCTTGGCTTTCGGGTCAAATGACCAATGTTATGGCTAGAATCAAGGCATAGTTTGCAAGAGGAGTTTTCCTTTTTATCGCACCAAAAAGGCATTTTCCATTTTCCGAGCATAAAAAACGGACGGTTTTGTGAAGCAACCACCAAATGGCTAATTCAAAAAACCACCAACACATTGATCAAAAAACAATGCAAGTTGAGAGAGGCTTGGTGAGATTCAAGTGTATACAAAAGATGCGACATTTAAATATCCAATCAATTCAAAAATGTTAATACAAAAGATGCGGCATTAAAATATGATTTGATCTAATAAAAATCATTTACATGAATGGATAGATATTATTTTTCTGAAAATTATGATATATTATTCATATTTTTCTGAGTTGAAATGAAAAAGATATGAATTTTCTAAATTCATATCATATTTTTTGAATTAAAAAAGCCCCTTTAATGCATGAAATAAGTGTTTTAATTATTTTAAAAAAATTCATGTAAAGTAAATATAAAATGATTTACATGAATGGATAGATATTATTTTTCTGAAAATTATGATATATTATTCATATTTTTCTGAGTTGAAATGAAAAAGATATGAATTTTCTAAATTCATATCATATTTTTTGAATTAAAAAAGACCCTTTAATGCATGAAATAAGTGTTTTAATTATTTTAAAAAGTTTCATGTAAAGTAAATATAAAATGATTCACATGAATGGATAGATATTATTTTTCTGAAAATTATGATATATTATTCATATTTTTCCGAGTTGAAATGAAAAAGATACGAATTTTCTAAATTCATATCATATTTTTTGAATTAAAAAGCCCTTTAATGCATGAAATAAATGCCCCTTTAACACGGTTCGCAGGAACCGGTGTTAAAGAACATTATTCGTTCAAGAGCCACCCTCCTTTAACGGTTCTATGCGGAACGGTGTTAAAGGAATAATATCTGGCGCTCAAACGAATTCCCTTTAACACGGTTCACACGAACCGGTGTTAAAGGGGTAAATGCATCATTCGCTCCTTTCTTCCCCCAGAGCCAGATCGCGCCACCGCCGCCAGAGCCCGAACCCCTCGCCGTCGTCCTCGCCACCACCGAAGCCGACGACCGCCACCGCCTCGTCGTCCTCGCGCGCCACCGAAGCCGACGACCGCCACCCCTCGTCGTCCTCGCGCGCCACCGAAGCCGACGACCGCCACCGCCTCTGTCCGGCCGCCTCTGTCCGGCCGCCGTTGCAGCTGCCCGACGCCGACGCCGTGGTGAGCATGCTCTGTTTCCTCCCCTTCTCTGTTTCGTCGCCGGCGCCCCCCTTTGCAGGCTGCTCTGCCACGTCGCCGTTGTCGCTCTGCCACGTCGCCGGCCGCCTCTGTCCGGCCGCCGTTGCAGCTGCCCGTCGTCGCCGTGCTCGCCCGTTGCCTCCCCGTGCTCGCCCGTGCCTCCCCGTGCTCGCCCCCGAGCAGTTCCTCGCCGGAGCCGGTAGTTCGCGTCATCGGGTGTGGCGGGCAGGAGCGGCTACGCGAGCGCGTCCACGTATTGGGGCCAATGACAAGGAAGTGGAGGGGATGGGTCAGGGAGGCGGATTTGTCGGGGAGGCCCAGGGCCCAGGCGCGGTACGGGGACGGCCTCCCCTCTCGGCTGCGGGGGCGGCCTAGGTGGGGTGCAAGCTCCGGTGGTGGCCATGGGGTGCGAGCTCGCGATGCGGCCTAGGTGGGGTGCAAGCTCCGATGTGGCATCCCCCCTCCTGGCCTAGGTCGGCGCTGATGAACGTGGAGTTCGCCCTGGCCAGCATGCTCTGCGGCTTTGATTGGGCCACGCCTAAACGCCGACGCCTCGGAACGATATAAACACAGTTCTTTGCATAATATATTGACCCTCGGAACGATTCCAGGGTGCCAAAGATGGGCGAGATGAACGTAGTGACATCGAACCCCGACGATCTAAACCTTGCACATGTGAATTAGAAGCATGTGGAGTAAAAATAAAATAGCTTATAGCAAAGATATTATAATAGGCCACGCCTAAACCCTAACTGACCACCTCGCTCTCTTCCTCGGCAGAGGCGTCTCGCCGCCGCTTGAGCTCATAGGCCACGCCTAAACGCCGCGCCGCCTCGCGCCCGACGAGCCCGCTAGCGCCGCCCGACGAGACCGCCGCCCGACGAGCACCGCCGCCCGACGAGACCAACGTCACCCCACCAGTGAGCGCCACGTGTCTGCCACGTGTATGATTGCTGACTCATCCTGATTAAAACTTGTTTGCTCGATAAATTGTACTACATGCATAGATTAAAACTTGTATACAAATTGGACCTCTGACTCATTTGTGTATTTATTTGTGTATTTTGGTATGAATAATATATATATTTGTGTATGAATCCAAGTCCACTTGAATGTTTACACTCTTACTCTAGATAATATTATTGTTTTAGAAACTATGGATCCACTTAGTAGAAACCTTGAAGAAGAAGAAATAATGGAGAACATTATTGATGAGGACACCTCACAATATCTGAACTTGGAGGGACATGACGACGACAGCTCAAGTACTAGACATGGAGAACATGAAGACTCCGGTGAACGCAATTTAATGGTTACAAAGTCCGGCGAGGTATATGCATTGATTAAGCCTCAGCTGACTTCCACCAACAATCTTCTTCTACATGTATTAATTAACGCTTCTTTCTTATTTTATCCCTGGATCGAACAGCCAGCAACCATCTTCTTCTACGAAAAGAGCAAGCGAGGCGCGAGCTGGCGGTTGAAAGATCGTGCAAAGTTCACGATCGAAGCGATCGTGTTGATGGCAGGCCGATGGAGACCAAGAAGGCATGAACAAATTTATACGTCAGTGGAGTTCTTGTTAGGGACCAAATCCCAATCATAATTGAATATTGGAATAAGCCAAAGAAGGCGACGGTACCTTTGTCGATGACAGATCCAAAGAAAGCGTTTGGAATTCGTTGTTGGTAAATTTCACCCTTCCACGGAGGAGGATGAAAACAACCGGTTATAAAGAAAAAGGTCAAAGAGTGGACTCTAAAGAAGATGGCTGAGGCTTTCCAGAATGGAAGACAAAATTGAACAAATTTGTCAAAGCTCATGAGACTCAGATTTCAAGACGATATTATGCGAAGATAAGACCTCAACGGCCCGAATTTGAGACATATAAAAATGTGCTATAGCTAAAAGAGGTCGAAACCAATACGCTTAATGCCTCAAGAAGGAATATCACCAGAGGGCGGGTCGGTGGCTACATATCTCGAGAGGCCTAAGTGGGAGGAAGCTGAGAGGGCCTCACGAGAGAGGATCACACCCAGACGGATGGGTGGGACCTACGTGCAAAGACTTGGTTCTACGGAATCGGGCAAGGTTGGACCCGTAAGCAGGATTGTGTATCTTCCCAACCATCCTTGCCAAACCCGTCCTTGAACTCATCACGACATACGAGGAAACATCCGCCAGACCTTCCATCCCGACAGAGAATGACCAGCTCACACGCCATCGGTAAAAAGAACACCACGGACATGCACGAGGCACGGGGTATGACGTGGAAGGATGGGTTTGCCGGTGGGCGACTCTTACAGATGGCGCGTAAAAGAAAAAGAGCGTCTGAGCGGATGACACAGATAGAACATGCACTTGCGGCGTTGCGGCGCAAGGGAATGCCTATGAGCCATCAAGCTACCGGCCCATCTCAGGCACGAAGAGCCTGCATTGGAAGTTGCCGCCCCACTCTGCGGAAAAGCGGTGTGGCTTCCACGGAGAACATGCAGCACGCTTGAAATGACGGGTCCTCGATACCCGTTGATGAGATCACGAAGAGCGAACACGCTGAGCTGCATGTGAGATTAATGGGCTTATCCATTAAGGTGGCTGTCGGCTATGCCTTACCTCCTGTAGCTGGTGGAACTTACCACCGCGACCGATTCTAGATGGCTATGCTATTGTCGGGTGGATGAGGTTGTGAAGGAATATGAGGAAGCACAGCTTGACCATGCTACGGTGAAGGGAAACTCAACTCAAATTTGCAGTGAAAACAACCATTCTTTGGAAGAAGGAACACATTGTGCTTCCAAATTGAGGTCACTGCACCCCGCGTCTCCATGCGTCTGATCTGAGCCGCTTCAGCTATCTCTGCTGCAGCCATCTCCGGCCGTCGGCCATCTCTGCTGCAGCCATCTCCGCCCGTCGGCCATCTCGGTGCTTCAGCCATCTCCTCAACAGAAGCGGAAGAGCACCGCCACGAGGAGCATCGGTGCACGCCACAAAGAAATCCGCAGAAACCGTCGCCAAAGAGTTCAAAAACTACGTCCAGCCTTCCGCCAAGCCATTGCCGGTTTTACCGTGGAATCGCAGCGACGAGGAGACCAATAGGATCTCGGAGAACAGGTCAAGAAATTCTTTGCACCTAGACGGCCGAGCCAAAGGAGAAAATAGATCCGGCGGTGGTGGAGAAGTTTTACAAAGATCTTTTGAAACCGAAACCCCACTTGTGCGGACTACGAGCGCTAGATTTTGAAGGCGGATGCAAGGCGTAGGGAGACTGAAAGTAGCGTCGTGAGGCACCCGTAAAACAGTTCCCATGCTCGGAGAGCAGAAACCAATCATGCGCCCGCTCCAAATGTTTGACAAGCGGGGCTCCTCCCGTAGATGATTACGAGGCAGAGCTACAAAGAAAGGCCAATGAGATGGGGATGACTTACATTGCATACTTGAACATCATGGGAGACAACTTGCCCAAATGCGATGTCAACCCCATACAACCATGGAAGTATGGGAAGAACCTAGTCAAGAAAGAGGAGCTCTAGAATCTACCAACAAAGATGCGAAAATTGCACAAGTGGTACCTTCATTTCTGCAAGACGAGAAAAGAAGAATGGATCACTACGCATATAAGAGATCAGATTTTCTTGTGAGGAGACGACGATCGACTTCAACATTCAAGACTTGCATTTTCTATTCAATCGAAGGAACTACAAATCTGCCATCAGCCTTTATTGTGTGTAAGTACTATTTCGTAATTTTTATCTCATCTCATTCACTTCATTAATTGCATGTATATATATATGCTCACCATATATGTATATACTATTATGCAGGAAAAAGGTTATGGAATGCATGAAAGGAGGCCCTTTTGAAATTGGGTTCGTTGACCCAAATAGAGTTCATGAAGAAGTGGTAAGAACTGCACCGGGCAAATGTAAGATTACTTGCTAAAGTCTTCTTGAGACAACAAACCAAAGGAAATACTATTGCCTTACAACTTCTCGTGAGTACTGTTACCCTCTCTCTTGTACACATTTTGTTTCGGCTTACTCGATGTTAAGTGTAACTGATGATGAGTTATGCGTGCGTAGGTTCCACTTTATTCTGCTAGTCATTCAACCCGACTCAGGAAAAGTCCTTGTCATGGACTCGTTACGAAAAAAAAGAGATATGGGCAGACTTTAGAGAGATGCTCCAGAGGTAATTTCAATCATATTATCGCACTAGATCGGCAACTTTCGTGACAACAAGTAATTAATTACTCCTTTATCCATTTTATTTGCCGGACAGGGTTTGGAAAAGGTTCACGGGCAGGGCCGTGGGTGAATGGTCAGAAGAACTAAAATTTGTAGACCAAAATGTAAGTAATACTAGCTAGCTTCCAATTCCATTATATCATGCTTTATTGATTATTATTTTGATTGAACTCTCTATTCTCGTAAAGTGTGCGCATCAGGGATACGGCAATAACTTATGTGTGTACTATGTTTGCGAGTTCATTCAAGAACACGATATGTGCGACGGCCAAGCCGCACTAGAACAACTTAGAGTAAGTAAACAAAGTCCACAATATTATTTTATTACCATCAATTGTGTTGAGTTTTATTCTTATATATATATTGACCCATTCTTCATATATATTCAGATCGAACGGATGCAGGACCAACTCCTACCATTTGAGCATACGAGCCATTCAAGAGGAATTGGCGGGTTCATACTTGATGAGGTCGTCACGCTGGCGGAGAACTCTTTAGATATCCACCAAAATGAACGATGACGATGTATGTGCCGATGACGATGTTTGTGTATAATAATAGTTGCTTAATTATTCATGTACCGATGACGATTTATGTGTATACCGCTCCCGATCGATTCCCCTCTCCCCTCCAGTAAATACGCCCGAGCAGGCGAGGCGAAATGCGCGGCGATTTAGGCGTTTCTGCAGCGGCGAAATCTGCCCGGCAGAAGCAACTAATCTGCCAGTAACAACCGGTTTCAATCGAACCGGTGTGTTAAAGAGAACTGAACTGACCCGTCGCCACCCTTTAACACCGGTTGATATCTGAACCGGTGTTAAAGGGCCCTCTAACAAGACCCTCAACAGCGGTTGGGAACCGCTGTTAGAGGCCCTCAACCGGAGTTAAAGGGGCTCGCACTAGTGGAGACATCATCGATACCGTTTAGAAAATTTGACCTGCTGTAGTAGTTTAACTCCCGTCATGGCGATTTTGAAGAAGAACGTGGGTATGGCTAGCAGTGCGTACACTACCTCCTCTCCATATTTTTACCTGTATAGTAGATCTTTGGTTTTGATTTTTTGTAAAATAGTACGCCCTCAAATCTTCGACATCAAATTTGATACGGAGAGAGTAGTATTTTTTTAAAGAAACACAGTATAAACGCAAACGCTCACAATAGCGTTGGTGTAATAATATCTGAACTGACTGGTGTTCTTTTTTTTTTCTGCACCAGCCCCCGGAGGAGAATGCTTCTTAGTGTTGAAGTATATAAGTATATTGCACTAGCTCTTTCCATCAGTTCGGATTTTTGGTTGCGTTGGCTAGTGCATGAAGCTTGACATGGTATCAGAGCCTAAGGTCTCGAGTTCGAGTCCTGACTTTCGCAATTTATCTTGAAAATTGTTGTAGACCCCCTCTGTGTCCACGTATAGGCCTCTTGAGTCATACGTGAGTTTCGCGCCGTCGCTCTCTTCCGGTTGCACGTGCTGACTTCTCTCCGTCACACGTGAGAGGGGTGTTGAAGTGTAAGAGGATTGCACTAGCCCTTTCCATCAGTTCGGACTTTTGGTTGCGTTGACTAGTGCATGAAGCTTGACACTTAGCACTGCCCTACAAGCCGTGCGACATGGACCTGTGCAAGCAAATCTGTGGGAATTTAACAGCATACTGCAAGCACTTTAAAGCCAAAGGGAGCCGTGCTGCTGCAAACCGGGCCCCACTATCTCTCCCTCCTCGGAACCTGATGCATCCAAAGATAATTAAGGATATCTATTCGAATGACGATGCCGGACACGCGCCCATGTGGAAGAAGCAATCTATATTTTGGGACCTACCCTATTGAAAAGTCTTAGAGGTCCGCTCTTCAATCGACGTGATGCACGTGACGAAGAATGTTTGCGTGAACCTGCTAGGCTTTCTAGGAGTGTATGGGAAGACAAAAGATACACCGGAAGCACGACAGGACCAACAACGTCTGAAGGCCCCTGAAGAGCCTATGCATCCTGAGAACGAGAAGGGTAAACGATGCCACTTAACTCCTGCCAGCTACGCTCTTACCAAAGCAGAGAAGGAAATCTTTTTGAATGTCCGAGCGAGATCAAGGTCCCGTCTGGCTTCTCGTCGAATATAAAGGGAATAATAAATATGGCAGCGAAAAAATTCCAAAACCTGAAGTCTCATGACTGCCACGTGATTATGACACAATTGCTTCCGATTGCATTGAGGGGGCTTCTACCTGAAAATGTTCGAGTACCCATTGTGAAGCTATGTGCATTCCTCAATGCAATATATCAGAAGGTAATCGATCCAGAAAGCCTACCAGGGTTACAAACAGATGTGGCCCAATGTCTGGTCAGCTTCGACTGTATGTACTTTCCAAGGGTACGAGATAAATGGGAATACATTTTACACGATAGGCCAAGATAAAAAGAGCACCAACCAAAACAGTGGTGTCCGCTTCGATGCAGCAGAAGACAATGGGCAAAAGACCACGTATTATGGGTTCATAGAGGAGATATGGGAACTTGACTATGGACCTAATTTTAAGGTCCCCTTGTTTCGATGCAAATGGGTCAAGCTAAAAGGAGGAGGGGTTGAGGTAGACAAGAAGTACGGAATGACAACGGTGGATCTCAACAATCTTATGAAGAACTTAGACGAACCATTCGTCCTAGCCAATGATGTGGCTCAGGTTTTATATGTGAAGGACATGTCCTCCAGACCAAAAAAAAGAAAAAATATGCAAACGAATACATCATATGATGAGCCAAAACGTCACATAGTTCTTTCAGGGAAAAGAAACATCGTGGGAATCGAGGACAAGACAGACATGTCAGAAGATTATAATAAGTTTGATGAAATTCCGCCCTTCACAAAGGAAAATGACCCAAGCATTCCGTTAAGTAAAGAAGATGCTCCATGGTTACGTCTGAAGCGATCATAAGGAAGGGCATATGCCAAGAAGTTCATGCTCATATTATGTAACTCTAGTTCATGTTTTTAATATTAATACATGTCTTGAGTGTTAGTCATGTTTTGTGGATGGACCGGGACTATGAGAAGAAGTTTTCCCGATTCGTACTTACCATTAAGATCTGATCTCCAAACGCCATGTCACATATTAGAGTGCCTCTATGACCAGTTTCTTGGAGATGCCGGAGGACTAGGCTCGTCGGCATCTCCCCGAAAACGCCGTAGTGGTGTCCCTGCTCTCGAAAACCATCTTGCAGCTTTGTAACTTCTCTAACTAGATCAATACACCAGGGAGCTAACTAATTTCACATATTAGGGAGTGCCTCTATGACCAGTTTCTCGGAGATGCCGGAGGACTAGGCTCCGTCGGCATCTCCCTGAAACTGGCCGTAGTGGTGTCCCTGCCTCAAACTGGCTGGAGGACTGGACTCACAAGGATGCCTATTTATAGTACAAGCAGCTCGACATAGTGTTGACACTTACAAAATAATGTCGACACTCACCCCTATTATTAGTCCCGGTTGGTGTCTCCAACCGGGACTAAAGGTTCATCTTTAGTCCCGGTTGGTGACACCATCCGGGACAAGGTACACGCCGCATGACATAATGTCGACATGCACTCACCCCTATTATTAGTGCTGACTCGTGTTTTGTCCCGGTTGGTGTCTCCAACCGGGACTAAAGGTTCATCCCGCCATTTTTTCCCGCCATTTTTCTTCCCGCCATTTTTCTTCCCGCCAGTTCTTCCCTCCAGTTCTTCCCGCTAGTTCACTATATATATATGTAGGGGGTTGGCCTCCATTGTCATTGCACATCTCTAGACTCATATCGCAACCTCATCACTCTTTCCCATGGCTTCCACCGTAGCACTAACCCCCAGGAGGCGGGCGCTTTCACTCGAACTACCCCTGCCACGGCTCTTGTGTCCCGATCGGCTGGATCTTTGGCGTCGGGCGTGCAGTTCCTCTGTCCCTCTAGGTGTGGCGCGCCGGATGGCCATCACGAACCACTACTACTTGAGCTCACGCCGAGCAGCGGAGGAATCCCGGATGGCATCCGACTATTTCCCTACTTGGGAAGCCTTCTTCGTGGATCGGCATGAGAGGGCTCGCCCGAGCACGAGGAGGACGGCCCACCTCCTCCTAACTTCAACGAGGCGGCCGTCGGCTATGGTGGCGCGGCGGACTCTCCAGAGCGTCATGGCCTATGACACCGCTGCCGACTCTAACCCCGTCTGCTACCCTCAAGTCTAGCCCACGCTACCCTCAAGTCCAGCGTAATCTCCAGAGGTTCAATTACGGCAACCCGATTTACATCGATGACGGCGGCGTAGTACGACTACAAAGTGGCGAGTATTACAGGTGTAGGCGGAGCATGATGAATCACTCCAACATTCGAACAAGTTCGCCGATTGTTACTTAATCGGCCATGTATCTTAATTTTCAGTTCTTTTATGTATCTTAATTTTCGCCCAGTCGCCGATTGTTACTTAATCTAGCTGTATCTTAATTTTCAGTTCTTTTATGTATCTTAATTTTCAGTTCTTTTATGTATCTTAATTTTCGCCCAGTTCGGATTTATGTAACTGTCTCAAAATGACCTATCTCATTCGAGGTTTCTTGGCTTTCGGGTCAAATGACCAATGTTATGGCTAGAATCAAGGCATAGTTTGCAAGAGGAGTTTTCCTTTTTATCGCACCAAAAAGGCATTTTCCATTTTCCGAGCATAAAAAACGGACGGTTTTGTGAAGCAACCACCAAATGGCTAATTCAAAAAACCACCAACACATTGATCAAAAAACAATGCAAGTTGAGAGAGGCTTGGTGAGATTCAAGTGTATACAAAAGATGCGACATTTAAATATCCAATCAATTCAAAAATGTTAATACAAAAGATGCGGCATTAAAATATGATTTGATCTAATAAAAATCATTTACATGAATGGATAGATATTATTTTTCTGAAAATTATGATATATTATTCATATTTTTCTGAGTTGAAATGAAAAAGATATGAATTTTCTAAATTCATATCATATTTTTTGAATTAAAAAAGACCCTTTAATGCATGAAATAAGTGTTTTAATTATTTTAAAAAGTTTCATGTAAAGTAAATATAAAATGATTCACATGAATGGATAGATATTATTTTTCTGAAAATTATGATATATTATTCATATTTTTCCGAGTTGAAATGAAAAAGATACGAATTTTCTAAATTCATATCATATTTTTTGAATTAAAAAAGCCCCTTTAATGCATGAAATAAATGCCCCCCTTTAACACCGGTTCCAGACAGGAACCGGTGTTAAAGGGGGGGCATTTATTTCGTTTCCCGCGCGCACCCACCCTCCTTTAACACCGGTTCCTGTCTGGAACCGGTGTTAAAGGGGGGGGTAATAAATACGCGCTCAAACGAATTCCCCCCTTTTAACACCGGTTCCTGCCACGAACCGGTGTTAAAGGGGGGGGGGTATTAAATGCGCCCCTTCGCTCCTTTCTTCCCCCCAGAGCCTGAAAGCGCCACCGCCGCCAGAGCCCGAACCCCTCGCCGTCGTCCTCGCCACCACCGAAGCCGACGACCGCCACCGCCTCGTTGTCCTCGCGCACCACCGAAGCCGACGACCGCCACCCCTCGTCGTCCTCGCGCGCCACCGAAGCCGACGACCGCCACCGCCTCTGTCCGGCCGCCTCTGTCCGGCCGCCGTTGCAGCTGCCCGACGCCGACGCCGTGGTGAGCATGCTCTGTTTCTCCCTTCTGCTTCGTTGCCGCCCTTTGCGGCTGCTCGCCACGCCGCCGTTGTCGCCACGTCGCCGCCGCCCGTCCGACCGTTGCAGCTGCCCGTCGTCGCCGTGCTCGCCTGTTGCCTCCCCGTGCTCGCCTGCCTCCCGTGCCCGCTTCGAGTTCTCGCCGGAGCCGGTAGTTCGCGTCATCGGGTGTGGCGGGCAGGAGCGGCTACGCGAGCGCGTCCACGTATTGGGGCCAATGACAAGGAAGTGGAGGGGATGGGTCAGGGAGGCGGATTTGTCGGGGAGGCCCAGGGCCCAGGCGCGGTACGGGGACGGCCTCCCCTCTCGGCTGCGGGGGCGGCCTAGGTGGGGTGCAAGCTCCGGTGGTGGCCATGGGGTGCGAGCTCGCGATGCGGCCTAGGTGGGGTGCGAGCTCCGATGTGGCATCCCCCCTCCTGGCCTAGGTCGGCGCTGATGAACGTGGAGTTCGCCACAAAGATGCTCTGCGGCTTTGATTGGGCCACGCCTAACGCCGACGCCTCGGGCGATATAAACAGTTCTTTGCATAATATATTGACCCTCGGGCGATTCCAGGTGCCAAAGATGGGCGAGATGAACGTAGTGACATCGAACCCCGACGATCTAAACCTTGCACATGTGAATTAGAAGCATGTGGAGTAAAAATAAAATAGCTTATAGCAAAGATATTATAATAGGCCACGCCTAAACCCTAACTGACCACCTCGCTCTCTTCCACTGCAGGGCGTCTACGCCCGCCGCCCGAGCTCATAGGCCACGCCTAACGCCGACGCCGCCCGCCGCCCGACGAGCCCGCCCGCTAGCACCGCCGCCTGACGAGACCGCCGCATCCGACGAGCACCGCCGCCCGTGAGACCAACGTCACCCCACCGGTGGCGCCACGTGTCTCCGCGTGTATGATTGCCGACTCATCCGATTAAAACTTGTTTGCTCGATAAATTGTACTACATGCATAGATTAAAACTTGTATACAAATTGGACCTCTGACTCATTTGTGTATTTATTTGTGTATTTTGGTATGAATAATATATATATTTGTGTATGAATCCAAGTCCACTTGAATGTTTACACTCTTACTCTAGATAATATTATTGTTTTAGAAACTATGGATCCACTTAGTAGAAACCTTGAAGAAGAAGAAATAATGGAGAACATTATTGATGAGGACACCTCACAATATCTGAACTTGGAGGGACATGACGACGACAGCTCAAGTACTAGACATGGAGAACATGAAGACTCCGGTGAACGCAATTTAATGGTTACAAAGTCCGGCGAGGTATATGCATTGATTAAGCCTCAGCTGACTTCCACCAACAATCTTCTTCTACATGTATTAATTAACGCTTCTTTCTTATTTTATCCCTCTGGATCGAACAGCCAGCAACCATCTTCTTCTACGAAAAAGAGCAAGCGAGGCGCGAGCCAGCGGTTGAAAGATCGTGCAAAGTTCACGATCGAAGCAGTCCGTGTTGATGGCAGGCCGATGGAGACCAAGAAGGCAGTAGACAAATTTATACGTCAGGCTGGAGTTCTTGTTAGGGACCAAATCCCAATCATAATTGAATATTGGAATAAGCCAAAGAAGGGCGACGGTACCTTTGTCGATGACAGATCCAAAGAAACGTTTTGGAATTCGTTGTTGGTAAATTTCACCCTTCCACCAGAGGAGGATGAAAACAACCCGGTTATAAAGAAAAAGGTCAAAGAGTTGACTCTAAAGAAGATGGCTGAGGCTTTCCGCAACTGGAAGACAAAATTGAACAAATTTGTCAAAGCTCGCGAGACTCCAGATTTCAAGACGATATTATGCGAAGATAAGACCTCAACGGCCCGAATTTGAGACATATAAAAATGTGCTATAGCTAAAAGAGGTCGAAACCAATACGCTTAATGCCTGAAGAAGGAATATCACCAGAGGGACGGTCGGTGGCTACATATCTCGAGAGGCCTAAGTGGGAGGAAGCTGAGAGGGCCTCAGCGAGAGGGATCACACCCCAGACGGATGGGTGGGACCTACGCAAAGACTTGGTTCTCTGGAATCGGGCAAGGTTGGACCCAGAAACAGGATTGTGTATCTTCCCAACCATCCTTGCCAAACCCGTCACTGAACTCATCACGACATACGAGGAAACATCCGCCAGGACCTTCCATCCCGACAGAGAGAATGACCAGCTCACACGCGCCATCGGTAAAAAAGAACACCCTGGACATGCACGAGGCACAGGGGGTATGACGTGGAAGGATGGGTTTGCCGACTGGAGCGACTCTTACAGATGGCGCGGCAGAAAAGAAAAAGAGCGTACAGAGCGGATGACACAGATAGAACATGCACTTGCGGCGTTGCAGGCGCAAGGGAATGCACAACAGAGCCATCAAGCTACCGGCCCATCTCAGCGGCACGAAGAGCCTGCATTGGAAGTTGCCCGCGGCCCAGACTCTGCGCGGAAAAGCAGTGTGGCTTCCACGGAGAACATGCAGCCCACGCTTGAAATGACGGGTCCTCGATACCCCGTTGATGAGATCACGGAGAGCGAACACGCTGAGCTGCATGTGAGATTAATGGGCTTATCCATTAAGGTGGCTGTCGGCTATGCCTTACCTCCTGTAGCTGGTGGAACTTACCACTGCCGACCGATTCTAGATGGCTATGCTATTGTCGGGGTGGATGAGGTTGTGAAGGAATATGAGGAAGCACAGCTTGACCATGCTACAGGTGAAGGGGAAACTCAACTCAAATTTGCAGTGAAAACAACCATTCTTTGGAAGAAGGAACACATTGTGCTTCCAAATTGGAGGTCACTTGGCACCCCGCCGTCTCCATAGCGTCGTGATGCGAGCCGCTTCAGCTATCTCTGTGGCAGCCATCTCCGGCCCGTCGGCCATCTCTGCGGCAGCCATCTCCGCCCGTCGGCCATCTCCGGTGCTTGCCATCTCCTCAACGAAGCGGAAGAGCACTGCCAGGAGCATCAGTAACTGCCACAAAGAAATCCGCAGAAACCGTCGCCAAAGAGTTCAAAAACTACGTCCGCAGCCTTCCGCCAAGCCATTGCCGGTTTACCGTGGAATCGCGGCGAGGAGACCAATAGGATCTCGGGAGAACAGGTCAAGAAATTCTTTGCACCTAGGCGGGCGAGCCAAAGGAGAAAATAGATCCGGGTGGTGGAGAAGTTTTACAAAGATCTTTTGAAACCTGAAACCCCACTTGTGCGGACTACGGCGCTAGATTTTGAAGGCGGATGCAAGGCGCCGTGGGAGACTGAAAGTAGCGATCGTGAGGCACCCTGTAAAACAGTTCCCATGCTCGGAGAGCAGGAAAACCAATCATGCCCGCTCCAAATGTTTGACAAGCGGACGCTCCTCCCGTAGATGATTACGAGGCAGAGCTACAAAGAAAGGCCAATGAGATGGGGATGACTTACATTGCATACTTGAACATCATGGGAGACAACTTGCCCAAATGCGATGTCAACCCCATACAACCATGGAAGTATGGGAAGAACCTAGTCAAGAAAGAGGAGCTCAAGAATCTACCAACAAAGATGCGAAAATTGCACAAGTGGTACCTTCATTTCTGCAAGACGAGAAAAGAAGAATGGATCACGGCGCATATAAGAGATCAGATTTTCTTGTGAGGAGACGACGCGATCGACTTCAACATTCAAGACTTGCATTTTCTATTCAATCAGAAGGAACTCGACAAATCTGCCATCAGCCTTTATTGTGTGTAAGTACTATTTCTGTAATTTTTATCTCATCTCATTCACTTCATTAATTGCATGTATATATATATGCTCACCATATATGTATATACTATTATGCAGGAAAAAGGTTATGGAATGCATGAAAGGAGGCCCTTTTGAAATTGGGTTCGTTGACCCAAATAGAGTTCATGAAGAAGTGGTAAGAACCAGACCCGGGCAAACAGAAGATTACTTGCTAAAGTCTTTACTGAGACAACAAACCAAAAGGGAAATACTATTGCCTTACAACTTCTCGTGATCTTGTTACCCTCTCTCTTGTACACATTTTGTTTTGACACTCGATGTTAAGTGTAACTGATGATGAGTTATGCGTGCGTAGGTTCCACTTTATTCTGCTAGTCATTCAACCCGACTCAGGAAAAGTCCTTGTCATGGACTCGTTACGAAAAGAAAAAAAGATATGGGCAGACTTTAGAGAGATGCTCCAGAGGTAATTTCAATCATATTATCGCACTAGATCGGCAACTTTCGTGACAACAAGTAATTAATTACTCCTTTATCCATTTTCTTTGCCGGACAGGGTTTGGAAAAGGTTCACGGGCAGGGCCGTGGGTGAATGGTCAGAAGAACTAAAATTTGTAGACCAAAATGTAAGTAATACTAGCTAGCTTCCAATTCCATTATATCATGCTTTATTGATTATTATTTTGATTGAACTCTCTATTCTCGTAAAGTGCGCGCATCAGGGATACGGCAATAACTTATGTGGGTACTATGTTTGCGAGTTCATTCGCAACACGATATGTGCGACGGGCCAAGCCGCACTAGAACAACTTAGAGTAAGTAAACAAAGTCCACAACATTATTTTATTACCATCAATTGTGTTGAGTTTTATTCTTATATATATATTGACGACCCATTCTTCATATATATTCAGATCGAACGGATGCAGGACCAACTCCTACCATTTGAACGCATACGAGCCATTCAAGAGGAATTGGCGGGGTTCATACTTGATGAGGTCGTCACGCCTGGCGGAGAACTCTTTAGATATCCACCAAAATGAACGATGACGATGTATGTGCCGATGACGATGTTTGTGTATAATAATAGTTGCTTAATTATTCATGTACTCGTATGTACCGATGACGATTTATGTGTATACCGCTCCCGATCGATTCCCCCTCGCTCCCCTCCCGCGTACGCCGAGCGGGGCGAGGCAGATGCGGCGGCGAGTTAGGCCGTTTTCTGCCGCAGGAAAACGGGTTCAAATCTTCGCTGAAGAACTTTAACACGGTTCGAATACGAACCGGTGTTAAAGAGAACTGAGGCTGCGACAGCCCACGTCGCCACCCTTTAACACCGGTTCGATATCACGAACGGTGTTAAAACCCCTCTAACACCGAACCCTCAACAGCGGTTGGGGAACCGCTGTTAGAGGGCCCTCCCAACCGGAGTTAAAGGGGGGGCTCTGCACTAGTGGAGACATCATCGATACCGTTTAGAAAATTTGACTGTTCAGTGTAGTAGTTTAACTCCCGTCATGGCGATTTTGAAGAAGAACGTGGGTATGGCTAGCAGTGCGTACACTACCTCCTCTCCATATTTTTACCTGTATAGTAGATCTTTGGTTTTGATTTTTTGTAAAATAGTACGCCCTCAAATCTTCGACATCAAATTTGATACGGAGAGAGTAGTATTTTTTTAAAGAAACACAGTATAAACGCAAACGCTCACAATAGCGTTGGTGTAATAATATCTGAACTGACTGGTGTTCTTTTTTTTTTCTGCACCAGCCCCCGGAGGAGAATGCTTCTTAGTGTTGAAGTATATAAGTATATTGCACTAGCTCTTTCCATCAGTTCGGATTTTTGGTTGCGTTGGCTAGTGCATGAAGCTTGACATGGTATCAGAGCCTAAGGTCTCGAGTTCGAGTCCTGACTTTCGCAATTTATCTTGAAAATTGTTGTAGACCCCCTCTGTGTCCACGTATAGGCCTCTTGAGTCATACGTGAGTTTCGCGCCGTCGCTCTCTTCCGGTTGCACGTGCTGACTTCTCTCCGTCACACGTGAGAGGGGTGTTGAAGTGTAAGAGGATTGCACTAGCCCTTTCCATCAGTTCGGACTTTTGGTTGCGTTGACTAGTGCATGAAGCTTGACACTTAGCACTGCCCTACAAGCCGTGCGACATGGACCTGTGCAAGCAAATCTGTGGGAATTTAACAGCATACTGCAAGCACTTTAAAGCCAAAGGGAGCCGTGCTGCTGCAAACCGGGCCCCACTATCTCTCCCTCCTCGGAACCTGATGCATCCAAAGATAATTAAGGATATACAGTACTCCCTCCGTTTAGAAATATAAGATGTTTTAGATTTGTGAATTAGATGTATTTAGACACTTTTTAGTATCTAGATTCATTTGAACCTATACACTAAAAGATGTCTAGATACATCTTCTTCACAAACCTAAAACATCTTATATTTCCAAACGGAGGGAGTAGTTCTTTATATGTGGCAGGAGAGCACAGGTCTTACTGTGTTTTGCTGCAGGCCCCACATAAACTTCTTGGCATCGATTAAATTATGAATAAAATTCGGTTTTACCAATGCATTCTCCCTAAACTAGTATTGAACGCTGGAGCTTCTGTCCTTGGTATGTGGCAAAGTTTTCGAATTAAATCTCTCCTAGTGATCCCGGACCTACTCTGGACTGGCAGAATATGAGTGTCACTCACTTCGGTACCCCTAGTGATTCTTTTGCATGCATAAAACAAATAAGTTCCTCCATGCATGTGTTCCTTTTGCATCATCCTCAAATCAATTCAGAGTCAAGGAGAAGGAATGGACGCGACTTGCCTCTGCCCGTTTGGTGCAACCATCTGTGCGACCTGGCGCGTGAAAGTCCATCTCCCGAACGGTTGATCAAAAGGGACGTGGGAAACATATCTATCTATATCTTCGTAATAAAAGACGAAGTGTTTCTTCCGGTCTAACTTTTTTTAGATCGATTTGCCCTCTTTTCACACGTAAAATTACACACCGGTAAGTAAAAATATAGATCGGTGGTCGTTAGAAAACCGGACATAGGTTGAACTCCGTCTCTTTCTCGATTTTATTCGTAGGCTTATCAGAAGTTGGTCGGTAGACAAGCCCACTCAATCTACCCGGTCAGGAGGGAGAGTCCCATAGCGCATCGTCCATGGTCCGGTACTCTCGTGGGTCCAAGCCTGCTGAACCAGCGACAAAGGAGATTGATTTGCTTTCACCGTCACCTGGAGTAATAAGCAGAGGTTTAGTCCCATCCCGCTGTCTTAATTACTGCCCCACCGATTTATATACGTTAGCGGATCTTGAATGTCAGCAAGCCATTAATTGAGAAACAGAAAACAGACCAAGCTAATTAGACCGAAGGGGTCATGGGCAATATCGTCGGATCGTGGGCACATGCATGCATGCATGATGCATGTGGGCAATATCGTTGGATCGATAGGCATTTGACAAAATACTTCAAGGCGTTGCACCGGAGAAGACTATACCTGGAAAAAAAAATCCTGTTCGGTATAGATACAACCTGACGACAAAACACTTTGGAAGAAATACACGCATACTCATTTTTTACATCATTTAGAAACCGAACCCTAAAACTAAACTGTCCAACATTTTTTTAGATAGGAATTGTCTCTCGGGATTCCCAATACGTGGAGCGCTCGCCTAACCCTAACCGCCACCTATGAATCACAAAGTACATGTAAGATAAATTCATACTATATCATCAAGCCTTGCGTCGTTTAATTCTGCACTCTCTCATTAAAAATACTTAACTTTAAGTCTACATGATGCACAACTGCACAAACGTTTGTGTTAGGGCTGCAAATCTAGATGGAAACAACAATGGTGATTTAAAGGTTATCAAGAGGCTGTTCGCGACACGAAAAGTAGATACGCCGAATACGAGCTCGGTCTCCTACAAATTTTTAGGTCCCTTTGGCCCGCGGCGGATATGTGTTTGCATGGAGAAAAGATATATAAGTATATTGTTTTTTTTTGTTGCAAGGCGTGGGTATTTGCTAGTATTCCACAAAGGCGTCCGTAAGTCCAGTCCGTAGAGATTTTCCGTAAGTCCAGCATTTCGGCGGCTCTCCCTCCCTCCGCAACCCCAGCTTCGTCCCATTTACTTAAGGCCTTGTTTGATTTCATTAGAACTGAGCGGGATTGGCAGAGATCGAGAGGGATTAAATCCCATCTAAGACAAAATCCCTTCTAATCTCTTTCAAACCACTTCAATCCACTAGGGGAGTGGATGAACCGAACAAAGCCTAAAGAAAGCGTAACACAATCCCGGTTGTATGTTCTACTGTCTATTGATTCATTTCCCTGAATACACATGAGTAAACACAAAATACGAGATAATCACATCGAGCGGGAACACATCCACAGAATATAGAGCGCGCGCCAAAATCCAGTCTCCCGCTAACGCAAATACAGACGGGGAAGTTACTAATGCATGCTCATATAGATAGATTTTTTATCCAAAATGTATATCTATTAGGATCTGGACATCATAGTCTTCAAGATGATAATTTGAACATCTATTTCGTGCTCAGTACGTGATACCAGGCAAGAAAATAATTGATTGATCGTAAAAAGATATTTATTTATTTATCTAGTGTGATACTATTATATATTTGTCTCTTTTGTCCTTGCCATGCTCTAGTCTTCGCTCCTTGATCCTCCTCTTGAACTCTTCTCATCACTGACTACAGAAATATGTCTTACAATTTTCTCTTCGTCATTTTCGAAGCAATTACTTCCCAATCAATGCGTACCGCGTATCTTAATTACCAATAAATAATACTCCCTCCGATCCATATTACTTGACGTAGAAATGGATGTATCTAGACATATTTTAGTGCTAGATACATCCAATCCAGCGACAAGTAATATAGATCAGAGGGAGCATTAATTTTATGCACAAGATAACTACTGCATCTTTATACGACCATTAACTACTTTAGGAGTATCATTCTTCTAATAATATGATCCCATTATTAACAACATCCAATATTAATGATCATGAAAGCTTGATCATCTGTTAATCAACAAGCTAGTTAAATGAGAGGCATTACTAGAAACTTTGGTTTATTTATTAAATAAACATGTATTAATGTTTCCGATTAATAAAATTATAGTATAAGAAATAAAAATTTATCATAAACATAGAATAAGATAATAACCATTTTATTATTACCTCTCGGGCGTATTCCCTTCAATCTTCACCACAACCAAAACCCTGCCACTGTCATCATTTGAGATCTCAAACTTGACATGAGCCATCGAGATCCATTGCTCTACTGGGCGCAACCATCTTGATATTGCCCATCATTGTCAACACTCCGGTGAAGCTGGTGGGAAGTCCTTCTCCAGAGAAGAACACACTGTCCTTAGCGCACGCACCATCGGCCGTCATGTGTGACCGCTTGCATATGCATGGCTCCGACGCGAGGAAAACATCGATATATAGGCGGAGGATGAAGACCACTAGGCGGAAAAAAAAACTCCTTCCCTTCCTTGGCACCTGACTTCACTTCTTCCCGGTCCCACGTGAGGGAAATCTTGCTTGTTGGAGTCATGTGTGGATAGGGGCATAGATCATGGCATGAGGGAGGGGTATCCTCGAGGGCTTCTTTAGTAGGGGCACAAATCAACACAATTATGAGAGGAGGAGTACGAATATGTAGTCGTCGAATGGATGGGCGTAGATCAACACAACTCTGTGAGGTGGGGTCTGGATCATCGTTGACCTATCGAGCCACACGGGGGGCCCAGACCGACAGTATGGACATGGCCCGGCCTAGAATTCTTATCAGCGGAGCGTCGCTCGATTGGTATGGGTAGCCTACCAGTTAATTAGGACGTTTGATCCCGGGTCATGACTTTTAGCTCAAGGAGCAAACTCCGTATGACTTGACCCAAGGTTTTGTGTCGCCTGAGGGTGTGACAATCCTTCCTCCGACGGTGAAAGGACTATGTTTTCCCTTGCTATTTCGGTGATGATGACAATCCCACTTGTGATCTAACTGTGTGCTTGAGTTTCAGGATAATTATTTTTTATAGAGCTTATGAAGTGTGTGGATGTGTTATCGCCATATTTTGGCCAAAGGAGGAGATGGGCCGTGAACAAGATGGGCTTGGAAGATACGTATATTCAACGTGTTGTTGAATCGGCCTTGTGCGTGGATTTGGGCTAAATTGCCCGTGTATTTTGTATCGTAGTAGGTTCCGTTTCAGTTTAGGTAAAGATAGAGTTGTAGAGTTATTACAAAGATAGAAAGTCTCCGGACTATAAATATGTACCTAAGGTTATCGAAAAAAGGAGGACAATCACGTTCACAACAAACACAATCTCGGCGCATCGCCACCCCTTGTTTCTAGGGTTTCTTTCGGGTAAGTGTCATGCTGCCTAGATCGCATCTTGCGATCTAGGCAGTATTTACTTATGCGTTTTTCGGTGTTACTCGTACTGAAGCCTTGTTGATGGCGAGTAATACTATTATCATAGATTGGTTGAGGCTAGCATCGGTACTTTTCGCTATGATTGTTTAAGTTATGCTGCCTCTAGTTACCTCGCTACCTTTGCACCTTTTCCCAAGTGCAAGGGTAGCATCTTGCTTGATCTTTATTTAGCTGATTCGATCTGTTATGGTTATGCCTTGTTCTCCAAGGTTTAGTTTGATATCTACGTAGTCAGGCCTTGCAAACGGGTTGAACGATCCAGTAGTACGTAAGGACGTGGTTTACTAGTTCTAGAGAAGTTGTTCCGGTAATTGACTTTATGTCGGTTGTTAGGCCTCCTCTAGGGTTAGTTTTCTAGCATCTTTTGTATCTACCAGGCTCAATTACGTGTAGGACGTTCCAGTTACGTGGTGAAAACGTTAAACTATCGTAGATCGATTTAACTTGTAATGATAAAGCAAAACCCCATGTTATCGTAAATCTAATGCAGAACCATGGGAGAATCGGCTAGAGCCGATTCACAGGGAAACCTGGGAGCCGGTCACGGCTCGAATTTTACGTATACTTGTTTACCATGCAGGAAATCAATCGGAGCAATCCTTCACCTTCCTGACCAGGTATAGGTCAGGTGGCACGCCCTCGAACCAAGCCAGGGCGCGTGCCGGAGTTTTGCGGGCCGTTGCCCGAGGGACCAGGCCCACCAGCGATTCTGGAGCCTCCGGCTCTTCGTGTTGCTCGTCGCGCTGCTGCCGGTGGGTTTTGGCAGGCAACACATTCACGCCCGGTGGGACATTCAACAACATCTGCATCTACATCCGACGCCGAGATGGGGATGCACCGATCACGTACGACGAGCTGCCTGAAGAGCACAAGGCGAAGTATGACGAGATCAGAGCTCTCTTCGAAGCCGATCTCATCGGCTCTTTTGAGAGGACCCGTAAGCATGGCATCAAGTGGAGGGGGTTCTCACCCGAGGGTGCTCTTGATGAGGTGGATCTGTCTGTTCCTTCAGAGGAGCGCACCAGAGCTCTGCGACAGGAGGTCAACTACATGGTGGCTCATTCTCTTCACCGCCATTCTGAGAGCCTGGTGAACGCTTTCGAGCGGATCGCAGTTCGCGTAGTTCAGGAGATCATGAAACATCAGTATTCTCCGTCGGGGCCTACTCTGGGGACTCACCAGGGAGAAAGACCGCTCCAGGCCAGGCCACCGCTGCCATTCACACTTGCAGCTCCGGAGCCGCCAGGGGCAGCGGCGTACGTCGTCTACAAAGTCGGAGGCGATCCAGGCGATTGCCAGTTCCTGTTTGAACCACCTAAAGAAATCCCACATGGATATGTGTGCACTTACGTGCCGGACTGCAATAACCTGACACGCACCAACCAGATTGCAACCGCAGGGATTTCAAGGCGGGAGTTCTGGAGCAGGGTTTCAAAGCGGCGTTTGGAAGCGATATGCAGGATGGACGCCGACAAACAGGCGTGGCTAGCCAAGTATGCCACTGGAACGAGTCATGAGAATCTAGCCCCTGCAGCTCAAACAGTGGAGCAAATCCGTACCATCTTGAGAGACCAGTTCGGCTTCGTGCCGAAGAGAAGGACAATCGGCTATTCAAAGCCGTACCCCAACGAGTTTGATCTGATTCCGCTGCCACCCAAGTATCAGCTCCACAGTTCTCAAGGTTTAGCGGTTCGGAAGGGTCGAGCTCGATCGAGCACGATACCTAGCACAACTAGGCATGATTTCAGCATCGGATCGATTCGCGTAAGGTTCTTTGCGCAATCTCAGCGGGACCAGCTTTTGGGTGGTACACCTCATTTCACCGATTCGATTCAGACTGGAAGCTGGAAGAGCAGTTCCACATTCAGTATCATTCAGAGGCTACCGAGGTCGGCATTGCGCACTGCACAGTGCGGCAAAGCGGGAGAAATCAGCCAGTACATCGGCGCAGACTGTCAAGAACCGATGTTACTCAGCTCGTTTAATCGAAAAAAGCGATCGGCTGGCGGTGTTGGGTCTCTCAGCACCCATCAAGGATCGCTTTCAAGTAGAGTACAACTCATTGGCGCATGGCCGAACCGGCGATGTATGAACAGCGCCACCGAGTTGTACCAAGACAAGTTCAAAAGTTCGATAGGCCTGGTCGATCTGAAGAAGATGATCCTACACAAGACCAGGAGGTGGCCGTGGCGAATGGGCTCGAGGCGGACCACGTCCTGCAAATGGGTGAAGCGTGAGGGCCTGCAAAAGGGTTCGACTTGATGTGAGCAAAGCTGAGCAGATATTTGATTCTTGCTGAAATAAAAGCGGTGAAGTTGCCCAAGGCCACAAAATCCAGCTCGAGAGATGAACGGAGACCATACGCAAGTGGCATCACTCGTTCACCCACACCACCAATGACCGCAAAGAACTACGTCGCGATCCAAACAGCAATAGAGCAAGGCCGCTCGATCCAGGGCGATTCGCCATGAAAGTAGACACAAACCCATTTCCGGCGTCAACATGGTAGAACACACCACTCCATGGCGTCACCGAGTTCTCGTTCGATGTTAACATGGTAGGATCTGGGTACCACCATGGCACATACAAGGAGGAAGGCGGTCGCTCTCGGGCAAAGAAAGAGAGGAGGCTGGTCCACACGACCGCCCACAATGACAAAGCGGTACTTAATCGAGCAAGCAGGTCGAGCGTGCGATATCGAAGCCACACTCCACATCTCCGAATAAGTATGAGCGTCGATGATCGACGTCACCGGCGATAGAGACGATGAAGGATATGAGCACCTCTCTAGGGAACGCGTCAAAAGAAAAGGAAGGCGTCGACAAGCATTGGGATTGTCCTTTCTTCAAATATTGCTGGGATAAGGGAATGAGCCGATTGCCTACAATCGATAACTGCCCAGAATGTGGACAGCAGAAGGAGGACACGGGGCCAGTTTCAGTGTTCAAGCGTCTAGGGCCTCTCCCACCTCAGAGCCGATACAGGGAGTCCGCTCGAACAAAAGATCTCGAGGATCCAAGGGATGACAAAGAAGAAGACAGATATCACCGGCCAAGGTGGTGTCCCGACGGACTCAGACATACCCAAAAGCGTAGAGTGCAGCGGCTGCGTAACTTGGAAGAAGCCGAAGCACAGTATCTCCACGCTTTAAAGAAAGCACGTCCCGATCTGGCCGTTAAAATTCGGCAGACCTTGGAAACGGAAGATCGCCCGAAAAGGAAAGAGTGGCGCCCCAAACCGTTAAAAGCCGATGCAAAGACATCGGCTGGCACAAACATGGTGTTCATACTTCCGTCAGAATTCTGCGCACCAAGAACCAATGAGCTACCGATGCACGATTCATTCGCGGCCACGGTTATCTTTGAGAAGCCACGTGAGAAGGGTTAGAAACATCTAAAAGCCCTGTACCTACGAGGTTACATCAATGGGCAACCTGTCAGCAAGATGTTGGTGGACACCGGAGCGGCAGTCAATATAATGCCATACTCCATGCTACGGCGTTTGGGACGCTCACCGCAGATCGATCAAAACCAACGCGTCACGTTAAGCGACTTCAACGGCGGACTTGAAACGCAAGGCGTCAACGTGGATCTGACCGTGGGCAGAAAAACCATACCCACGTCATTCTTCGTCGTGGACAGCAAAAGCACCTACGCTGTCTTGCTAGGAAGAGATTGGATTCACGCTAATTGCTGCATTCCGTCCACGATGCACCAGTGCCTAATACAGTGGGATGGAGATGAAGTGGAGGTCATCCATGCAGATGATTCTATCGAGATCTCCATAGCTGGCATGAACATCTGGGAAGCAGAAGACCAAGAGCCGATCTCTGGAATCAGTCTAGACGGCTGTGAGCGCATTGAAGCTACAAAAAACGGGGTGAGGCTGGTCTTATCCACTGGCCTGACAGAGTAGCAAAGTCCACGATCGTACGTGGTACGGCCGATCCCTGCGATCGGCCACAAAAAATAAAAAGCCGCAATCTTACGACAAGCAGATCATGTAGTCGTAGCGGGGAGATTCCCTGCCAATGTAAAGCACACATAAGGTGTAAACCATCATTGACTAATGCAATCAAAAAGGGGGCCGATTCAGGCAATCGGCCCAAATTATTTTTGTTTTCCTCACCAACTGTTTGCCCTGTGTTTAGCATCGATTTAACAGGTGACAGAAAACTAGGGTATGGGTTTACATCCGCTGATGAACTAGAAGAGATCGACATCGGTCCTGGGGATAAGCCACGACCAACATTTATCATCAAGAAGTTGGATCCAAGTCTGCGGGGTCCGATGATAGCTCTGTTGAAAAAATATCCAGACTCCTTCGCCTGGGACTATACAGAGATGCCTGGTCTAGACAGGAGTATCATTGAGCATCGGCTCCCGCTTAAAAAAGGATTTCGGCCGTTCCAGCAACGAGCACGACAGATGAAGGCCGAAATCTTGGAAGAAGTCAAGAAAGAGGTCGAGAAAATGTTGACAGCCAAGCTAATCAGGCCATGCAGGTATGCTGAATGGATTTCTAGTATCGTACCTGTAGAGAAAAAGGACGGCCGCTGGCGTGTTGCCATAGATTTTCGGGATCTCAACAGAGCTACTCCACAGGATGAGTATCCGATGCCGGTAGCAGAGACGTTAATCAACACAGCGGCTGGTCACAAGATCTTGATCTTCATGGATGGCAATGCCGGTTACAACCAAATTTTTATGGCGCCAGAAGACATACACAAGACTGCGTTCAGAGCCCCAGGTTCGGTGGGGTTGTTCGAATATGTAGTCATGACATTTGGACTGAAGAATGCCGGCGCCACGTACCAAAGAGCCATGAATTATATTTTCCATGATCTGATCGGCAAGCTGGTGGAAATTTACATCGATGACGTGGTGGTCAAGTCTGCTTCAGTGCAAGGACATTTAGACGATCGCACGCGTCTGGACCGAACAAGAAAATTCGACTCGGATGAATCCAAAGAAGTGCGCCTTCGGGGTGACGGCCGGTCAGTTCTTGGGTTTCTTGGTCCATGAACGCGGAATTGAGATCGGCCTAAAAAGTCAGGAGGCAGTACGAACAATGAAGCCACCTACCACGAAGAAAGAACTGCAGTCTCTCATCGGCAAGATCAACTTCGTCAGAAGATTCATCTCCAATCTGTCAGGAAGAATAGAGCCGTTCATGGGACTGGTGAAGATTAAATCTGACGAGGAATTCCGCTGGGGGGCAGAGCAACAACGAGCCTTCGACGAGATCAAAGAATATCTGACGAAGCCACCAGTGTTGGTTCCGCCCCAGCCAGACAGACCATTCTATATTTACCTGTCAGTAGCTGACACGTCCATCGCCTCAGTGGTGGTGCAGGTTTATGATGGGCTGGAACGAGTTGTATTTTACATCAGCAGGAGGATGCTGGATGCAGAAACGAGGTATCCTGAGATCGACAAGTTGTGCCTCTGCCTGTTTTTCACCTGCACTAAGCTGCGTCACATCTTGCTATCAGCGGAGATTGTCATCATATGCAAATCAGACGTCATAAAGCACATGCTGTCGGCCCCTATGTTGAAAGGCCGACTGGGCAAATGGATGTTTGCATTATCAGAGTTTGACATCCGGTATCAACCCGCTAAAGCAGTTAAGGGTCAGGCATTGGCCGACCTTATCGCTGAAAGGATCAACACTAACATAGCAGCACTGTCTATAAGAGCGTGGACTATGTTTTTCGATGGATCGGTTTGTGACGATGGTTGCGGCATCGGCATTTTACTCGTGTCGCCCCGGGGGGGCAACATTTTCCTTCTCCATCAGATTATCTACCTCTCGCACCAACAACGTCGCTGAGTATGAGGCGATACGCAAGGGAATGGAGTTGCTCATCGGCGGGCGAGCGTGTGGAAATTTTTGGAGACTCCAAGTTGGTGATTTCCCAACTCACGGAGGAATACAAGTGTGAGAGCGAGTCCCTCTTCCCATTATGGCTGCACTGCCGTGAACTGATGGCACAGTTCCAGTACATAAACTTCACTTAGATCCCGCGGTCGCAGAATACCAAGGCGAATGATCTTGCACAAATGGCTTCAGGCTACAAGGATGTAGCAGAGGGAGCCGATGTTCAATCTGATTCACAGGCGACGATCGAGAGCCGATATCTTCAATTACATGAAGGATTCGGCTCGGGGGGCACCTAAACGGATAAGGTACAAGGCCATGAAGTATGTGCTTATTGGGGATGACATGTTTTACAGGACGATGGAAGGGTTATTGCTCAAATGTCTGGGGACAGCCGAGGCCAATCGGCTCCTACATGAGGTGCACGAAGGCGCCTGTGGAACTCACCAATCGGCTCACAAGATGAAATGGTTGATTAGGCGATCAGGGTTTTATTGGCCCACCATGCTTGAGGACTGCTTCAAGTACTACAAAGGGTGTCAAGCATGTCAGAAATTTGGGAAAATTCAGATGGTACCACGTCGAGAATGAACCCCATCATCAAGCCTTGGCCATTCCGAGGTTGGGGCATGGATATGATCGGCAAAATCAATCCTCCATAAAGCAAAGGCCACATGTGGGTTTTGGCCATCACTGATTATTTCACTAAATGGGTGGAGGCTGTCCCGATGAAATCAGTAAACTCAAAGGATGTTATCAACTTTGTGAAAGAACATGTCATCCATAGATTCGGGATTCCCCAAACTATCACGACCGATGGAGGTTCGGTCTTCATTTCTCACGAGTTTAGAAAGTTCTGCGAGGACACGGGGATTAAGCTGATCAGATCATCTCCGTACTATCCTCAGGCAAATGGGCAAGCTGAAGCATCCAACCAGAGCCTCATCAAGTTGATCAAGAGAAAAGTCGATGAGCACCCTAGGCGTTGGCACGAGGTTTTGTCAGAGGCGTTATGGGCTTATCGCATGTCATGCCATGGAGCGATAAAAACCTCGCCATACCATCTAGTATATGGACAAGAAGCCGTATTGCCCTGGGAAATTACGGCTGGATCGAGACGTGTCACTTTTCAGGACAATCTAACAACTGAAGAATATGCAACCCTGATGAGTGACAGTGTTGAGGATTTAACTGAGCTCAGGCTGTGGTCGCTTGAGAAAATCAAAGAGAACAAGGCCAAGGTAGCTCGTGCATATAACAACAAAGTGAGGCCAAAGGAGTTCCATGTTGGTGATCTGGTATGGGAAGCTGTGTTGCCATTAGGGACTAAGGATGCAACATATGGTAAATGGTCTCCAAATTGGCACGGGCCGTACAGGGTCGATCAAGTTTTAAGAGGAAACGCATACATGCTTGAGGAGCTGGACGGCATAAAATTCCCAGTGGCGGTCAACGGTCAACATCTTAAGAAATATTTCCCAAGCATGTGGGATGATGGACAGTAAAGTATGGGGACCGATACATGAAATCGACCAAGTAAAAAGCACGTGAGACATTGGACAGTAAAATGTGGGGGCCGATACATGAAATCGGCCAAATAAAATGTGGTGCTCGGGGGGCATTAGGTTCAGGAGCCGACCTTTTCCTGGAAGCCGATGGTGGTGAATCTGGCTGGTTCGGTGTGATGGTCCTCTCAGAATCCGTTGGGCCTAGTTCTCCTCGATTGGTCTGGGTATCCTCACTGGAGGTGTCTTCGACGGAAGCCTGTAAAAGGGGAGAACCAGTAAGCGCGAGCGTGTCTGCAATAATGGATGAATGATAAAGATCGACCAAGGCCTGAATCAGCTTACATGCGAGCTGTCTGGAGAAGGGCTCCGGCGCCTCAAGGTCTTCCTGGCAGCTACCTTCCTCACCATCGTTCGGGTTTTAGTCGGAACTCGAGGGGCAGCTGACTTAGGAGTTGCTGGGTTCTTGGAAGCCGATTGTGGTGTTATCGGCTGTTTCTGCATTATGAACTTTTTCAGAGGTGGCGAGTTTTTGCAGAAAAGAACCACAGGAGCTGGTGGAAAGAACTCGAAGGGGGAGCCATCACTGTGTGTGGGTTCAGGGCCATCTTGTTGCTGCAAAGAGAAAGAGTGGGTTAGTAGAAGAATCATTTGTGAGCTGCATCAAGAAATTTACAAGGAGTGGTACCTGTTCCACGGGGATGTCATAGTCAGCATCGAGCTGTTTCAGCAACGGTCCCAGAGCTCTCCTGAAAGCGTGAGTCTTCCACATCGACCACCAGTCTTCAAAGCCATCGGTTGATGAGGCAAAAGTGAGGTCGTTGGGAATTGGGATGTTCAGAGCATCAAAGAAGGAATAACACCTTTGGCCGGTGAGAGGATCAGGCAGGTCGGCTCTGCTCTCTGTAAGGTGATGGAGAAAGAAGTGGGGAGGTACTTGTCCAAGGCCAAATTTCCGAGCCACAACGACTGGCTGGTAGAATTCATACCCAGGTTTGATTATTCTGTTGGACGTACTCATGCCAACTGGAAGGAAACAAGGCTGAATCACGGTGGAAAAGAGCTGCCGAGTGCTGGTGTCATCGGCAAAATTGTCTAGCCTGAAGGAGAGTGGGTTTTCAAAATGTTTAGATTCTTCCATGTAAGGAAAGAAGATAGGATTGTCCAGTCCTTGAAAGAAAATACTGAACCATTTAGACGCTTCCTGAGGGGTCAGCTTACTGCCTGGCAGTCTATACAAAGCTTGGCCATAGCTGGTGCATCGGATCTGCTTCCCTTTCACATCTGGGAAGGTGCAGCTCGCCAAAAGGAGGAAGTTTGGGATGTGGTTTTGAAAATACAGCTGAGCCCATAGCTGGATAAACCACCAAGGACCACCTGTTTTGACTGCTATGCCAGAGAACAAATGACAGACATCAACCGGAGATATCTATAGACCTCCAAGGAACAGTTTGCCGAGGCCAAGTTGAGTGCCCTTGGCAGTTAAGTGGGCTAAGGAAAGATAATTCTTGGTTGGAGCAAGGAAGGGCCACAAAATATGAAATGCTCCAGCCGGAAGTTGAGAAAGGTCAGATGTTCTTTCTCCGAGATGGGCCTTTGTTTTCATATGGCATTGGAGGTAGGCACCCAGTTAGGCGATCTGCTTTAGAAGACAGTTTGTAGGGGACTTTGGTCAGTTTGAAAGCGAGGCTGGGTGATGTAACATCCGCACCGTGATCATCACCACGTCTAACAAGGTTGGTGACATAGGGCCATGACCGAACATAAAAGCAGTTCGAGCGTCGCACCGAAGTAGCCGATGGTTTTGAAGGTTCTCATGTTTCTCAAGAGGAGACAATGATAAATGCAAGGCATCGACTATTCTGTGGTTTCCCATTGGGATTGGTGAGCTCTAGCTACTCTCTTGAACCAAGAGACCCAATGTTGGGGATTAGGCCATGACAGGCAATGGCCCAAGAGTTCAGATCTAGGTATTGGCTTACGAAGGGGATTCTGTTTGCTTCGCAAGAAATCAGATGGGCAGGACTAGAATCTGTACGAGGGCCAAGACAGAGGGAATTTGGGAGAGAAGGATGCGGCAGCAGAATGTCTGAAACCTAGAAAGTTTAATGATGGAATAAAGGCATTAATTCAGGTGTTCGCCATTAAATTCTAACATTGCGTTCAGACTGCAAGGAGTAGGCGTACCTTCAGACCGGAGACCTCTGGATTGGTGTTGGACGATTCCGCCATCTAGTTTGCCGGCGGAGAAGGATCTATGCAGTTGGGGATCGAGAGGTCTTGTCGCTATGAGCTCAATCTCGTCGGTGGGCAATTGGAGATCTGGGTCGCCCTTTTTGAAGAGGGTCGCAGGTTACCGTTTGAAACTGGAAAATGGCCGTTTAAGTTTGCCGAAGTATGCGACCAAGTTTTGACCTTGTCAACGTTTTTTTTTGGGAAAGCCGATGCGTTGCCATCGGCTCTTTGGGATTTGACTTGTTTGACTGTATGAACGCAGTGTGGTGAAGGCCGATACGATGCTATCGGCTTCTGGAGCATCGACCTATTTTGACTATCGGCAAAATTAGGGGCGAAAAAGGCAATCTTCGAGAAACAAATTTTCATTCATTCATTCAAAAGCTGATTGCTTACAATTACAAAAGGGAGCTTACTACTACTACTACTACTACTACTACTAATACTACTACTGGTTCCTAATCTAAAGGCCGAGGTCGTCGCCGCCGTCTTGTTCGCTGTCCTCAGCGCTGCTGCCGGCGTCGTCTTCGCTGCTGCTGCTGAAGAAGCCAGCGGGGGCCTCCTCGTCCTCGTCGTCGTCTTCGGTGTCCTCGCTGGACCCGGCGCGGAAGCGCTTCACCGGCGGGTACTCGTCGGAGGAGGTGTCCTCCTCCGATTCCTCCTCCTCGTCGGAGGACTCGACGCCGTCCCAGGACCAGGCGTCGTCGCTGCTCGCCTCCGGTTCCCGTCGGCGAACTGCAGGCCCTCCGCCGTCGATCAAGGATGCGTCGTCCTCCGACCAAACGGCGAATCCCAATCCTCTCTTCCCACCATTGTGGGCGAGAGTATGCCGCCGTGGGGTAGTGCTCGCGTCGGCTCCCGGCCGCTAATGCTGTTGGAAGACGGGAGGCAGGCGGAGGAAGAGGCCATGGCGGAGGAAGAGGGTTTTTCGGCGGAGGAAGAGGGTTTTCGCTCTTGGAGGAAGATGGGGACTGCGAATCGCTGCATTTAATTTAAATAAGGGGAATAGTGGAGAGGCGGTTCAATGCCATAGAGGTTTCCCAGAATGTGCTGCCAAAATCATCAAATCATGCACTGCGAAGGAGTTGAGAAGACAGGGCATCATGATGAGGGGGTGGCGTGACGATTCTACTCTGCAACGCGTAACCCGATGTGAAGAAAAAAAAGGAGGGGGAAGAAAAAACATCAGCAGAGTGGTTTCAGAATTATTATTGCCAAAACCAGGGGGGCATGTGTTATCGCCATATTTTGGCCAAAGGAGGAGATGGGCCGTGAACAAGATGGGCTTGGAAGATACGTATATTCAACGTGTTGTTGAATCGGCCTTGTGCGTGGATTTGGGCTAAATTGCCCATGTATTTTGTATCGTAGTAGGTTCCGTTTCAGTTTAGGTAAAGATAGAGTTGTAGAGTTATTCCAAAGATAGAAAGTCTCCGGACTATAAATATGTACCTAAGGTTATCGAGAAAAGGAGGACCATCACGTTCACAACAAACACAATCTCGGCGCATCGCCACCCCTTGTTTCTAGGGTTTCTTTCGGGTAAGTGTCATGCTGCCTAGATCGCATCTTGCGATCTAGGCGATTTACTATGCCGTTTTGTTGTGTTACTCGTACTGAAGCCTTGTTGATGGCGAGTAACACTTTTATCATAGATTTGTTTAGGTTAGCATCGGTACTTTTCGCTATGATTGTTTAAGTTATGCTGCCTCTAGTTACCTCGCTACCTTTGCACCTTTTCCCAAGTGCAAGGGTAGCATCTTGCTTGATCTTTATTTAGTTGATTCGATCTGTTATGGTTATGCCTTGTTCTCAAAGGTTTAGTTTGATATCTACGTAGTCAGGCCTTGCAAACGGGTTGAACGATCCAGTAGTACGTAAGGACGTGGTTTACTAGTTCTAGAGAAGTTGTTTCGGTAATTGACTGTATGTCGGTTGTTAGGCCTCCTCTAGGGTTAGTTTTCTAGCATCTTTTGTATCTACCAGGCTCAATTACGTGTAGGACGTTCCGGTTACGTGGTGAAAACGTTAAACTATCGTAGATCGATTTAACTTGTAATGATAAAGCAAAACCCCATGTTATAGTAAATCTAATGCAGAACCATGGGATAATCGGCTCTGGGAGCCGATTCACGAGAAACAGGGAGCAGTCACGGCTCGAATTTTACGATACTTGTTTACCATGCAGGAAATCAATCGGAGCAATCCTTCACCTTCCTGACCAGGTATAGGTCAGGTGGCACGCCCTCGAACCAAGCCAGGACGTGTGCTGGAGTTTTGCGGGCCGTTGCCCGAGGGACCAGGGCCCACCAGCAGTTCTGGGAGCCTCCCGGCTCTTCGTGTTGCTCGTCGCTGCTCGCCGGTGGGTTTTGGCAGGCAACAGGATGCTATTCTTGATTCTCATGAAGACGACGGTCTTTCGTTTTTCTCTTTCTCTTATTTTATTAATTTAGATCGCCGTACTATCAAGAGGGGGTCCACCTCGGAAGGCTGTGGGGAATCATCTGTTCTTGCACAAACTATATTTGCATCGCCACATCCATCCTATTCATCAGCGAGAGAGCGAGTTTCTGATCAGTTGGAGCAGTTTTTGTCTGATCGGAACTTCCGGCCAGGGTGCTCTGTGGGTTGGATCTAGGATTATTTCCGGTCCAACTTCCGATGGAAGTTCTGGCCAGATTTCAGAACCTACTGTATGATTATGTTCTATTTGACGGAACTTCCACCGGAAGTAGCACCGGAAGTTCCGGGTAGGAACTTCCGGTGCTTTTTCCACTGAGACCCTAAGTGGAACTTCCGCCCAGGCATCGAAACTTCCGGTCAGGCATGTTTTGCGACCCAGTTGTTCCACCCCTAGTTCTGCTCCAAGTTCCGCTCAAGTTCAGAATACTTCTATTTGCAAGTGTTCTATTTGACGGAACTTGGTCTGGAACTTGCTCTAGAAGTTTCACTGGAACATCTGGTCATTCTGACTGGAACTTCCGACCAGGCTTTGGAGCATGCGTGAACGGTCTTCTTACCGTTGGAGCCGCGCTGGGCGGAACTTCTGGTCCCTTACCAGAACTTCCGGTGAGGTCGCGAACTGCCCAACGGTTCAGTTTGGAGGGGACCTATTTAAGGCTCCCTCCTTCTTCCTCCTTCCCAACTCTTCAATTTTCTCTCTCCTCCATTAATACTAGAGCTTCACCTCACTAGATCTCTCTCCCTAGCCACTCAAATCACTTGATCTTTTGAGAGGTGGGAGAGGTGACCTAGATCTACACTTCCACCAAAGAAGATTTGATTCCCCCCACCTATCCTTTGTGGATCTTGTTACTCTTGGGTTTCTTGGAACCCTAGACGGTGTAGGGCATCCTCGGAGCTAAGGGCATGTGTTGTGAAGCTCCGTGGTGTCGTTGAGGGCCTCCAATTGAGTTGTGGAGCTTTCCCCTCAACCTTGTTGTAAAGGTTTCGGTCGGCGCCTTCAAGGTCACCGGTTAGTGGATTGTGAGGCCTCCTTTGTGGGGGAGCTCACCGGAGAAGAAGGTGAGGCCTTTGAGGCGCTCGAGTGACCTTGTGTGGCCCTGACACCTCTCCAACGTAGACGTAGCTTCCTTGGAAGTGAACTATGTGAATTACATCTCCGTGTCCCGGCTCCGGTTATCTCGTTCCTTACCTTTACTACTTGCTCTTTTACCGTTCTTATGCTTGTTGTTAGTTTTCTAGCATATAGGTTGTTCACCTAGTTGCATATCTAGAGAACTTATGTTCTTAACAAGCCTAAAATTGAATAACAATTTAAAAATTGGTAGTCGCCTATTCACCCCTCTCTAGTCGATTCAAAGTCGATACTTTCAATTGGTATCAGAGCCAAGGCTCTTATTTTAGGCTTTACCGCCTAAGAGACGATGGCCGACGAAGGTGGTAGTGAGAGTGATAACTCCAAGAACTTGGCCACCATGGATGACCTCAAGCAATTGGAGACATCCATGATGTCCAAGTTTGAGGAAATGATGACTATTTTGCAGTCTCTTAAGCCAAACCCCATGGTTCCTATTGTCACACCCCAAACCACTGATCTTCCTCCCATCGTTCCCGTGACTGCCCCCGGGGTGAATCCCGTGGCCGTCACCACTCACTTGGGACTTGGTTTTGTTGCTCAAACATCTACCAAGGTTCCAAGCGAGAACACCGAGGGGCTCGAAGACCCAACTTCCAAAGAGGAAAGTGGAGGAAAGGACTACTCGGCGGTGCCCCCACCACCGAAGTATACTCCGGATCCACCCATTCCCATGCCACACATCATTCCTCAAGGAGCACCACCTATGTTAGATACTTCAAATTCCGACAATTGGCAATATCTAATGCGCTCACATATTTCCAGCTCTTCTGTTGAGTTAATGAGTATTGTGGAGGATGGGTTCTCTCCATATGACCCAAAGAAGTTGGCTTGAGGTGAAGTGGTGGACAAGCAACTCAATGCCACAAATTTGGGAATGATTCAAAAGGCATTGACTCCCAAGGACTTTTCTCACATTCGCCAATTCAAGACCGCCAAGGAAGCATGGGATCAGCTCACCGAACTATTTGTTGGGAATGAAAGCATTCAAATCTCCAAGTTTGATGAAGTCAACAATGAGTGCGATGGTTTTGCTATGAAATATGATGAGACTCCCGAAGCCATTTATAGGCGGCTCAAGGTCCTTTGTTGCACTACAAGGGATCTTGGTGCGACCTATGTTGATGACAAGTTCATGAAGAGGAAGTTCATCCAAGCTCTCCTTCCATTTGAAGAATAAAAGCTCAACTCCATTAAAGGAAGAACCAACTTTCACTTGATGACATCCCAAGAAGTCTTGAGTGAAGTGATTTCCATGAACATTGTCAAGAAGAACGCGGAGTCCGCCTCGTGCTAGGGTGATTGGATCAACAAAAGTGAATCTTGCATTGAAGGCCAAGGCTATTGAAGTTGATGATGATGATACATCAAGTGAGTGGTCTCAAGAGGATATCAAGTGTGCCTTCAATGAACATATTGCTCTCGCTTCAAGAGCCTTTTGGAACAAGCCTGACATTAAGTCAAGGTCAAGGGACAACACAAGGTTCAACTCATCCAACTAGTCTCCCAAGGGGAGATCATGCTACAATTGTAATGAAAAGAGTCACTTTGTGGCCAAGTGTCCCTTTGAGAACTGTGAAGACAATGGTGGTCGTCGCATTCACAAGATCAAGTCAAGGCCTCCTCATCCTTTGAACAAGAACTATACCGTCAAGAATGTCGCCAACAAGGAAAGGGCTATTATGGTCCATGAAGAATACCTTTCGGGCACGGATGATGATGATGATGATGATGATGATGATGATGATGATGATGATGATGAAGTCCAAGGCGGAGAGTGATGGTGCTGCGTCAACGTGGAGCGCTTCGTTGGGAAACCCCAAGAGGAAGGTATGATGGAGCACAGCAGGAAGTTTTCCCATAGTAAGAAACAGAGGTTATCGAACCAGTAGGAGGATGGAAACGTCCCAAAGGTGTTGCAAGCAACGTGGAAACCTGCACAACACAAACCAAGACTTTGCCCTAACTAACAGCGAGGTTCTCAATCTCACTGATTGTCGTAACAAAGTATTAACTGTATTGTGTGGAAGGTGAAAGTGGTTTGCAACAAGTAAAAAGTAATAGTGGAAAATGTATCAATGATAAAGATTGGACCGGGGTCCATAGTTCACTAGATTTATTCTCCTTAGATAAACAAACATGACATGCAGGGTAAACAAATTACAACAGGGCAATTGACAAGACTGAGCAAGGCATACAATGCAATAATAGACATAAAGATCCTATGAGATTCGATTGGGCAATACAACAATATATATAGACCGCCATCCAACTGCATCTATGACTAGAAGTGCACCTTCAGGTTATCATCCAAACCCCCTCCAGTATTAAGTTCCAAGCAACAGCCAACTGCTTTAAGCAAAGTGTGTAAGGTAAACAATCCACTTGTTCCATGAACAAGAGACCGTTGTTTTCTCCCTAGTGGCAACAGCACATCTACATCCGTAGAGATTTTTGTCACTTCCCTTGATTAAGTAGAGGCATGAACCCACTATCGAGCATAAATACCCCCTCTTGGAGTCCACTAGCAGCTACTTGGCCAAGATAGCTACTAACAACAGAGAGCATGCAAGATCACAAACAACACAGACATGATAGAATCAATAAGATAAAACCATTAATCAATCTGACATACTAATCTCAATATCCATCGGATCCGCGCAAACACAACATGCATGATTACAAATAGATGAGATCTTGATCATGAACGGAGCTCACAAGATCTAGACATGAAAGCACAAGGAGGAGATACAATCATCTAGCTACTACATGGACCCATAGTCCAAGGTGGAACTACTCACGCTTCATACCGGAGGCTGGCATGACGAAGAAGGCCTCCAGGATGATCTCCCCTCCGGCAGGGTGCCGGGAAGAGCTTCAAATCCCCCCGATCTAGGGACGATGGTGGCGGCGGCTACATACGGTTTCGTGGAATATTGATCGGGTCCTTAGGGTTTAGGAATCGAGGCTTATTATAGGCAAAGAGGCGAGGCTGGGAGGCGTCTAGGGGGCCCACACCCTGCCCAGGAACGAGCCTACCCTAGGCCGCGCCTGGGGGGTGGCCACCCTGTGTTCCCCCTCCGTCTCTCCCCTGGACTCCGTGTTCTCCTCGGTGAAATATTAACTTTTGTCTCGTACAATTCCGAGAATATTTCCTTACTAGATTTTCTAGAACCAAAAATAGCAGAAAACAGGCAACTGGCACTGTGGCAACTTGTTAATAGGTTAGTACCAGAAAACATATAAAAAGCACCTCAAAGTGTGGACAAATCAAAGCAAAGTAGATACTAAACAAGCATGGAACATCAAAAATTCTAGATACGTTTCCGACGCATCAGAGAGATTGTGGGAGTTGCTGCTATTGCCACTACCTCTACTCCATGATTGTCCCTCTTCGACTCGCAAATGAGAACTTCATCTCCTCCAACCAAAAGTGTCTCATGGCCAACGCCACCGAGGTAACATCTAAACCCACTCCTCAACCCATCTCTAGTGAGACTTCCTCTCTTGATCTTGAAGGTCTAGAGATAAAGAAAGAGATGATAGACATGTGTGAGTTTATTGCTACCTTGGATGAAGAAACTAAAACTTGCTTTGATTCCTTTCTTGCACAACTTGATAATGCTAGGGATGCTTTAGATGAGAAGGAAGAACTTCTTGACTTGCTAAGTAAAAATGAAAGGGATGCCGCCGATGAATTTGCTTCTCTCACTCAAAGTCTTGAGGATGAACAAAATATGAGAATTAATCTTGAATAAAATGTGTCTAAGCTTGTAGATGACCATAACAACACCATGTGATCTCTCACTAAAGAATGTGATCATGATCTATCTTTGGTGAAGGTTCTTAAGAAAGATAAAATTGAGTTTGGTGATGGTCATGATAGGACTCGAGAAGACCTTGAGAAACTCAAAGGGGAACACAAAGCCTTGGATAGAAATTTTTCTCAAGTATTTTTGAATCCCATGAACAACTTCAAACTCAACTAACTTGTGAACATGCTAAGTCTTCCGCTGTGCAAATTATAGACTTGTCTAGCCCTTATAACCCTTGTTGCAAGCATGGGAATCTCATTGAGGAGAACAAGGTGTTGAAGGATCAACTTTCCAAGGCTAAGAAGAATAAGAAGAAGAAGAAGAAGAAGAACAAGAAGAAGAACAAGAAGAAGAGAAAGAACAAGGGCATAGCTCAAGGACCTTCTAATGGTCTAACCATCTTGCAAACTGACAACTTTGCCGGAAAGAATAATCCCTCTTATATTCTTTGAAATTCCTATGATGGTCATGTATATGCTAGATATGTTGGAACTTCTTACACGCATGATTATCATCAGGCCATTTGGTGCCAAAGACTCTCTTTACTAACAAAAGGGGACCCATTACAAAATGGGTACCTAAAATCAAATCTTGATTTTCTTGTAGGACTATGCTTCTGGTGGAGCAAAATGGGTGCTTGATAGCGGCGCCACAAGTCATATGACTGGAAGCAAGTCTATCATGATGGAGATAAGGCCAAATATTTCCAACACTATGGTCTCCTATGGTGATAAAACAAGTTCTCACGTATTGGGTTTTGGCAAAGTGGTGGTAACCTCGGATGTATCCTTGGTTGACGTCATGCTTGTCAAAACCCTTTGTTACAATTTACTTTAAGTCCGTGCTCTTGCCATTATGGGCCTCTCTTGTTTCTTCAATGAGCATTCTGTGGTCCTCATGTGGAGCAAGTCTCTCAAGGTGGCTTTCTTAGGGTATATAGAGCATGATTTGTATGTGGTGAACTTTTTGTGGACCACCACTCCTCATGCTCTATGTCTCTTCTAAAGCCGACATGGGATGGTTGTGGCATCGCTGCCTATCCCATGTTAACATGAGAACTTTGCAAAGACTTCACTCCGAGGGACACATCCTTGGTCTTAACGATGTTTCTTTTGACAAAGATCGTGTGTGTAGGGCTTGTATTGAAGGAAAGATGCATGAAACTCCTCACAAAGTTCTCAATCAAATCACCACGAAAAGATGCTTGGAGTTCTTGCACATGGACTCCTTTGGCCCTCCTTCTCATGATAGTATTGGAGGCAAGAATTATTGTTTGGTCATTGTGGATGATTTATCAAGATACACTTGAGTGTTCTTCTTCAAGTACAAGAGTGAGACTCAACAAACTATCATCGACTTTTCAAATGAAGTTCAAGGGAAACACAATGCAACCACTCTCTCCATCCAAAGTGACAATGGCACCGAGTTCAAAAACTATACCTTGGATGAGTTCCTTAGTGATGAAGGCATCAAGCATCAATACTCCACTCCTTATACCCCTCAACAAAATGGTGTTGCCGAAAGGAAGAATCGCACTTTGATGGATGCGGCTCGGTCTATGCTAGCTGAATTCAAGTCTCCATACAAATTTTGGGCCGAGGCCATCTCCATCGCTTGTCATGCAACCAACTGGCTCTACCTTCACAATAAAAAGAACAAGACCCCTTATGAGCTGCTCACCGGGAAAAAGCCCAATGATAGCTACTTTTGAGTGTTTGGTTGCAAGTGCTATATTCTCAAGAAAGGAGTTCGTTTGTCCAAGTTTGAATCCAAGCTCAAGAAGGAATTTTTGTTGGATACTCCAATCAGTCCCATGCTTATAGAGTCTACAACAAAGCCAATGGAAGAGTTGAAGAGACGAGCAATGTGAAGTTTTGTAACACCCTCAGAATCGGACCTATGCAAGTTTTAGCGAAACCCGCCAAACCCGCATAGAAACGATTCAAAGGTGCCCACCAGGCACTTTCGTGCGGGTGGAAAACGAAGTAATAACATTACACAACAGTCCTTGATGGGACCCACAGAACAAATATATATACAACACGACTCCATGAGTCAAGAATACAGATATACAGAACACAGATCCAAATCACCTTGAAATGATAGAGCGTCCGACTACGGACAAGATGCAAATGGGGCTAAGAGCCCTGAAGAATAACCAATGGCGTCCATAACCTGCCTGTGCCAAGCCGGAAGGGTAACCCTGCTAACGACGTCGATCTCAAAACCTGCTTAAACAAAAAGGGTGCCGACAAAGGGCAAAGGAAAAAGAGGAGCGTCAGTACTGAGGCCAGTACACGGCGAGGCTAGAATTCGGCGGTCCTCGCCTACATAGGTATGGTGGACTGAAGCGGCAGCGGCAGCATGCACTAAATAACCTATAGAGACTCGGCACAACTGGCGACTATCAGAGAGGGGTAAGAAAGACCTATCCGGAACCAACCTGATACTACCATCAAACAAACCCATCCTGGTGTTTTCCCCTCGAGACCAAACGAGGAAGTCAACCGAGGAACTCACACCGTTGACAGTTTTATTTATTCAGTTATCGTTGCAACATTTACTAGACATGTATAGTTAATCATCCTGATAAAATAAGCAGTGGGCACTTTTAGTTAACCATTCCATTGTAGTTGCAGCACTTACTAGTTAGATACAATTATCATGAGATAACCCAAAACCCAGCAGTTGTTGGTACTTTTATTTAGCCATTCCGTTGTAGTTGCAATACTTACTAGTCAGGTACAACGGTCGCAAGCGACACCCAAAGCAAGCAATTGTGGGCAGTAATATTTAGCCATTCCATTATAGTGAAGCTGATTCCTAGTCATTATAAAGTCAAATTCATAGCACTACTTTAGTTATAGTTGTCTATGATCGAGATACTGTGCTCCAAGTCGTCCATAACCGCGGACACGGCTTTTAGAAAGTTTTACCCGGCCGGGGTGCACCAATAGCAACACACACTCGATCAGCCTCGGAAAAACCAAATCAAAACCCAACGAGGCTTTCACGACAAAGCAATCACAGGATTTAGAAATATTTCAGGGGGCCACCCCTTGGAGTACACCCGGAACGAAGTTAGCTGACTTCGAGACGGACCCGAGGTTTGGGTGGACGGCTGTGAACGACTGGGATCCCAAAACTGGGCTTGTCGACACCGCGGAATCGTGTCCCGATCCTAAGACAAAGTGTGCTCCTCGCAATCGTAAATACGATAGTAGCATGGCATAAGTACAGGATAGTAAATAAAACCTCAAACTAGTTTGTGGCCCCAAGAAATAAGATCAATCAAGCTCGCTTAGGGGTCCCATAATCCTCCCGGATGTGGATAGCGCGATAAATCAAGGAACAGGTATCAAGTACTCGGGGTCCTACGGGACACAAGTGGGCGTTCGGAAACCAAATATTATCTATCACCCACCGATGGCTCTGCTTACATACTTCAATTTTAGTTGTTAACCAGTAATTAAAGTGAACGACAATTAAAGCCATAATCATCTCCAACAATAAACATGCGGCAAGGCTCCAACAACTGTGGTACTTGACGACACGCAACAACACTTGAGCAAGCGACTACGACGCGCAAGTCCAACTATCTACCAAACAACAGGTAATAGGATGTGTCCAAGGCAATATAAGGGTGCAGGGGAAAACACGGGTGCGAAAACTAGAGCATCGCAACTCAGATAGCAATAGATCAACAGGAGGGAATAAATACTATAAAAGTAAGATAGGTAGAAAGGGGGAGATGCTCGCCTGAAATCATTGTCGAAGGTTCAACTGAAGATCGGGGCGAAGCTCACATCAACTCAACGGCCTTATCCGCGAAGAAGCAAAACACTAGAATAAACACCGGATGCAATATTTAATACTACGGCAAAAGATCGGGCATGATGCATGTATGATGTATGACATGGCAAAGGTGCGATGCAATTAGGTCAATATTAAGCGGAACCGGGGTCCCGACAATTAATTAGGTGGTTCATGTTGTTTAGCTACCCCGCAATTAAATGTTGCATGATCAAGACAAAAGATAGCACCGGTTCGCTACACAAATTTAAATGAGGCCAATATGAGACTAGATTTGCCCGCATATGGGCCCCATATTTAATTATGCAGTGAATCGGCATAAGGCCCCCAACCACACAAAATGCATGCGAGATGAACAAGTAATATGCAACAAGTTGTTATTTCATTTATAAAAATAGGGCTCGAGAAAGGGTTCACACATTAGGGTTCGACGATCTTGGGGTTCCGGGGTTCGGGGTTCGACAGGGTCCAGGGTTCGACGGGTTCGGACTCGGCGGGATCGTTCTCGGGCAACGGGGTAGATTTTGGCGCATTCGCGGTGGTCGGGCCATGTTGTCGGCGGTCATGGCGTTCGGGACGGAGTACTTGTCGTACCGGTGGCGATCTTGGCGTTCTTCAGGTTCGGGTGCGGTTCTCGGTGAACTGGTTGGTTCCCTGTCGGAGGCCTTGCCGCTTCGGATCGGTCTGTGGTTCGGGGCCTCAGGGTCTTGGGGTTCGCGTTCATGTGGCGACCTTGTCGTTCCGTGTAGGCGTTCTCGAGGTCGATGGCGAACTTGTCCGGTACCGGGGCTTTTCGGAGATCTTGGCGCGACACCGGGTACGGAATCGACCTTCGGGTCCGTGTGGGTGATCTTGGCATTCCGTGTAGAAGATCTTGTTCGGTTCCCTGTCGTTGTCATTGTGGTGCTTGTTCCGTTCCTTGGCGGTGGCTTGGATTGGCACCGAACTGGTAGTTGGGTCCTCGGAAAGACTTGGAACGGCCTCGTGATGCTAGTACACCGAGACTGGACAGGACAGACACGTACACGGGCACCTGCAACTTCTTACACACACGCACAGGAGGCTATAGGGAGAAACTGGCGGTCGGCTCGCGTGGCGCTTGGTGGATGCGACGGGGTGTGCTATGGCCATGAGGCTGCGAGGAGGCCGACGAGCGGGCCGCCAGCGGCGGCGACAGCAGGCACGGCCAGGGGGGAGGCTCGGGGATGCGGGTCTGCAGAGGGGAGGGCGAGGTCGACCGGCGCCGGGGAGCCGCGGGGGGGGGAAGGGTGGAAGAGCGTGCTGGGGTGGAGTCGGTCGTGGCGGCGAGGTTCACAGAAGGCGGCGGAGGAGCTCGAGGCCTCGGCCGGAAGAGGTGGAAGCGTCGCGTGCAGAAGCGGCCGACGAGGGCGCTGGAGACGGCGGTGTGGGGGCAGTCCGCGAGGCAGTGGAGGAGGTACTGATGCAGGAGGCGCAGCGGAGGATGCGACGGCCACGCGGGCCCGGAGGAGGAGAGGGGCCGAGGCGGGCGAGGAGGTAGGGCGGTGGTGCAAAGCGGTGGCGAGCGAGGCGGGACCGCCACGAGGAAGGAGGGGCGTGGTGGCGCACGGCGGGTGGCGCCAGGGAGAGGAGGAGGCCGAGGCGAGGGGCGGCTCGGAGGGAGGCGTGGGCGAGGCGGTCACGAGAGAGACGAGGTGGGGAGGAAGAAGACGGGGCGCGGGGTGGTGCGTGGGAGGAAGAGGGAGCGGGGGAGGGCAGGCGTGCGTGCCGTGCGTGCGTTGGGGTGGGGCCGGGGGTGCTGCGTGGGTGCCGTTTGTGGACAGGGAGGGAGTGGCCCAGGGGGAAAAAGAGAGAGAGGGCTGCGGGTGGGGCCGGGGAGTGGTTGTGTTGCTGTGTGGGAGTGTGGGCTGAGGCGTGTGGGGTGGGGGTGAGAGATAGAGGGGAAGGGTTGGGGGGTGAGGTGGCAGCGTGGGATAGGCTAGGGGAAGGGGGTGGTGACGTGGCGAGAGCCGATTGGAGGGAGTGAGGTGGCTGGAGGGTGGGTAGATTAGGACTAGGTAGACTAGGGATTTTTGGGTGGACCGATTTGTTCTGGGGTGGTCGTTCGGGTCGAATCGGCCCGTTCGACTGCCCCCACTAAAATAATTTAATATTTTATTTGTTTTAAACGGACCGTTTGCAAACCGATAGCAGACAAAAAAAATAATCCGGATACCCGGGTTTTGCGTTTGAATAAAGACGGGGCGTTTAGAAAACAAATTATATTTTCCCGAAAATAGTTTTATGCAAGCACATGCAAGATGATGACGATGCTCAAATGCAATGTGGCATGATGACATGAGCATGCGGTCATGATGATGTAATGCACACAACAACGCGATTTTCTAGTAGTGGTTTTGCGGGATGCCACAATTCGACACCACTAACAATGGATCTCGCCCTCGAGATCCGCCTCATGGTACCGGAAGGAAAGGTCGGCGATCTGCATATTCTCGCTTCGTGTAGATCCTCGCGACACCACTAACAAGAGGTCGTTGTCCGTGACCGCCGAGAGAACACTCCGGGAAAACAAAAGGTCGAGGTAGAGGTATCAACAAATAAAGCCACCTCTAGCTTCGATGGAAAGAGAGAACCGATGCATTCTCATCCACTTCAATGTACACAAGCGAATAGAGTGAGTAGTCGGCATGGGGCCAATCCATCACGCACCCAAACTATTTCTCCGCACAATCAGTGGAAAAGCGTGCAACCATTCACGGAGTCAGACTGAAGATCTCGACAATCGAGGTTCGGAAACAAATGAGCGATGCAGACTCTGCATCGGATCTGGCGTAGATGATGTCTTCGTGTCGGAAAACACCGGAAGGCACAAACAAGGAACAAAGAATGGTACCACAGCAGACGAAGGATTCCTCGGATAGCATGAAGACCAGTGGTAGCCACACCGTTACCAAAAGAGGACGCGAAACCCTGAAGGTACGACGGAACCCAACCACGAGAAACCCTGGACTCGAAGAAAAGGTAAGAGAGCAGATTCAAAACACGCAGAGGTGAGAGGAGAGCAGCAGAGGGGTAAGGAGTAAAATCAGACCTAATCAGAACTATCCAACCGATTTTCCAAAAATAGTTTAGACACGCTACTTCGGCCGTTAGCTAGGTTATCCTACAGGCTGGACTTGTGGGGTATCGTAACTGCTCTGCTCAGATACCACTCTGTAACACCCTCAGAATCGGACCTATGCAAGTTTTAGCGAAACCCGCCAAACCCGCATAGAAAGGATTCAAAGGTGCCCACCAGGCACTTTCGTGCGGGTGGAAAACGAAGTAATAACATTACACAACAGTCCTCGATGGGACCCAAAGAACAGATATATATACAACACGACTCCATGAGTCAAGAATACAGATATACAGAACACAGATCCAAATCACCTTGAAATGATAGAGCGTCCGACTACGGACAAGATGCAAATGGGGCTAAGAGCCCTGAAGAATAACCAATGGCGTCCATAACCCTGCCCAGGCCAAGCCGGAAGGGTAACCCTGCTAACGACGTCGATCTCAAAACCTTAAACAAAGGGGTGCCGACAAAGGGCAAAGGAAAAGAGGCGTCAAGATCGAGGCCGACACAGCGAGGCTAGAATTCGCGGTCCTCGCCACATAGGTATGATGGATCAAGCGGCGGCAAAGATGCACTAAATAACCTATAGAGACTCGGCACAACTGGCGACTATCAGAGAGGGGTAAGAAAGACCTATCCGGAACCAACCTGATACTACCATCAAACAAACCCATCCTGGTGTTTTCCCCTCGAGACCAAACGAGGAAGTCAACCGAGGAACTCACACCGTTGGCAGTTTTATTTATTCAGTTATCGTTGCAACATTTACTAGACAGGTATAGTTAATCATCCTGATAAAATAAGCAGTGGGCACTTTTAGTTAACCATTCCATTGTAGTTTCATCACTTACTAGTCAGATACAATTATCATGAGATAACCCAAAACCCAGCAGTTGTTGGTACTTTTATTTAGCCATTCCGTTGTAGTTGCAATACTTACTAGTCAGGTACAACGGTCGCAAGCGACACCCAAAGCAAGCAATTGTGGGCAGTAATATTTAGCCATTCCATTATAGTGAAGCTGATTACTAGTCATTATAAAGTCAAATTCATAGCACTACTTTAGTTATAGTTGTCTATGATCGAGATACTGTGCTCCAAGTCGTCCATAACCGCGAACACGGCTTTCAGAAAGTTTTACCCGGCCGGGGTGCACCAATAGCAACACACACTCGATCAGCCTCGGAAAAACCAAATCAAAACCCAACGAGGCTTTCACGACAAAGCAATCACAGGGTTCAGAAATATTTCAGGGGGCCACCCCTTGGAGTACACCCGCAACGAAGTTAGCTGACTTCGAGACGGACCCGAGGTTTGGGTGGATGGCTGTGAACGACTGGGAACCCAAAACTGGGCTTGTCGACACCGCGGAATCGTGTCCCGATCATAAACAGTACAGTGTGCTCCTCGCACAATCGTAAATACAGTAGTAGCATGGCATAAGTACAGGATAGTAAATAAAACATCAAACTAGTTTGTGGCCCCAAGAAATAAGACTGAATCAAGCTCTGGCTCAGGGGGGTCCCATAATCCTCCCGGATGTGGATAGCGCGATAAATCAAGGAACAGGTATCAAGTACTCGGGGTCCTACGGGACACAAGTGGGCGGTCGGAAACCAAATATTATCTATCACCCACCGATGCCTCTGCTTACTTACTTCAATTTTAGTTGTTAAACAGTAATTAAAGTGAACGACAATTAAAGCCATAATCATCTCCAACAACAAACATGCGGCAAGGCTCCAACAACTGTGGTACTTGACGACAACAAAGACTTGAGCAAGCGACTACGACGCGCAAGTCCAACTATCTACCAAACAACAGGTAATAGGATGTGTCCAAGGCAATATAAGGGTGCAGGGGAAAACACGGGTGCGAAAACTAGAGCATGGCAACTCAGATAGCAATAGATCAACAGGAGGGAATAAATACTATAAAAGTAAGATAGGTAGAAAGGGGGAGATGCTCGCCTGAAATCATTGTCGAAGGTTCAACCGAAGATCAAGGCGAAGCTCACATCAACTCAACGACCTTATCCGCGAAGAAGCAAAACACTAGAATAAACACCGGATGCAATATTTAATACTACGGCAAAAGATCGGGCATGATGCATGTATGATGTATGACATGGCAAAGGTGCGATGCAATTAGGTCAATATTAAGCGGAACCGGGGTCCCGACAATTAATTAGGTGGTTCATGTTGTTTAGCTACCCCGCAATTAAATGTTGCATGATCAAGACAAAAGATAGCACCGGTTCGCTACACAAATTTAAATGAGGCCAATATGAGACTAGATTTGCCCGCATATGGGCCCCATATTTAATTATGCAGTGAATCGGCATAAGGCCCCCAACCACACAAAATGCATGCGAGATGAACAAGTAATATGCAACAAGTTGTTATTTCATTTATAAAAATAGGGCTCGAGAAAGGGTTCACACATTAGGGTTCGACGATCTTGGGGTTCCGGGGTTCGGGGTTCGACAGGGTCCAGGGTTCGACGGGTTCGGACTCGGCGGGATCGTTCTCGGGTAACGGGGTAGATCTTGGCGCATTCGCGGTGGTCGGGCCATGTTGTCGGCGGTCATGGCGTTCGGGACGGAGTACTTGTCGTACCGGTGGCGATCTTGGCGTTCTTCAGGTTCGGGTGCGGTTCTCGGCGAACTGGTTGGTTCCCTGTCGATGGCCTTGCCGCTTCGGATCGGTCTGTGGTTCGGGGCCTCAGGGTCTTGGGGTTCGCGTTCATGTGGCGACCTTGTCGCCCGCAGGCGTTCGAGGTCGATGGCGAACTTGTCCGCATCGGGCCTTTTGGAGATCTTGGCGCGACACCGGGTACGGAATCGACCTTCGGGTCCGTGTGGGTGATCTTGGCATTCCGTGTAGAAGATCTTGTTCGGTTCCCTGTCGTTGTCATTGTGGTGCTTGTTCCGTTCCTTGGCGGTGGCTTGGATTGGCACCGAATCGGGTAGGTCCTCGGAAAGACTTGAACGGCCTCGTGATGCTAGTACACGAGACCGGACAGATGACACGCACACGGGCACCGCAACTTCTACACACACGCATGAGGCTATAGGGAGAAATCGGCGGTCGGGCGCTTTGGTGGATGCGACGGGTGTGCCATGGGCCGAGGCTGGGCCAGAGGAGGCCGAGCGGCTCGGCGACGGCGGCGACAGCGAGGCAGTGCACGCCGGGGGAGGCTCGGGGACGCGGGTCTGCAGAGGGGAGGGCGAGGTCGACCGGCGCCGGGGAGCCGCGGGGGGGGGGGAGCGTGCTGGGGTGGAGTCGGTCGTGGCGGCGAGGTTCGCAGAAGGCGGCGGAGGAGCTCGAGGCCTCGGCCGGAGGAGGTGGAGGCGTCGCGTGCAGAAGCGGCCGACGAGGGCGCTGGAGACGGCCGGGGCGGTGTGGGGGCCGGTCCGGCCGGAGGCAGCGGTGGAGGAGGTACTGACGCGGAGGAGGCGCAGGCGGAGGATGCGGACGGCCCGGCGACGCAGCGCGCGGAGAGGAGAGGGGGCCGGAGGCGGGCGAGGAGGTAGGGCGGCGGTGGTGCAGGCGGTGGCGAGCGAGGCGGTGGGACCGCCGACGAGGAAGGAGGGGCGGTGAGGGGCGAGCGCGTCGGTGGGGGTGAGGCGGGGCGCCGCGGCTGCCGGCGCGGCCAGGAGAGGGGAGGAGGCCGGCGAGGGGGCGGGCTCACGGGGTCGGGCAAAGGGAGGTGAGGGCGAAGGCGTGGAGGCGGTCGCCGGAGAGAGAGACGAGGTGGGGAGGAAGAAGACGGGGCGCGGGGTGGTGCGTGGGAGGAAGAGGGAGCGGGGGAGGGCAGGCGTGCGCAAGGCGTTGGGGTGGGGCAGGGGTGCTGCGTGGGTGCTTGGAGTGGAGGGAGGCCAGGGGAAAAAGAGAGAGAGGGTTGCGGGTGGGGCCGGGGAGTGGTTGTGTTGCTGTGTGGGAGTGTGGGCTGAGGCGTGTGGGGTGGGGGTGAGAGATAGAGGGGGAGGGTTGGGGGGTGAGGTGGCAGCGTGGGATAGGCTAGGGGAAGGGGTGTGGTGACGTGGCGAGAGCCGATTGGAGGGAGTGAGGTGGCTGGAGGGTGGGTAGATTAGGACTAGGTAGACAAGGGATTTTTGGGTGGACCGATTTGTTCTGGGGTGGTCGTTCGGGTCGAATCGGCCCGTTCGACTGCCCCCACTAAAATAATTTAGTATTTTATTTGTTTTAAACGGACCGTTTGCAAACCGATAGCAGACAAAACAAAATAATCCGGAGACCCGGGTTTTGCGTTTGAATAAAGACGGGGCGTTTAGAAAACAAATTAGATTTTCCCGAAAATAGTTTTATGCAAGCACATGCAAGATGATGACGATGCTCAAATGCAATGTGGCATGATGACATGAGCATGCGGTCATGATGATGCAATGCACACAACAACGCGGTTTTCTAGTAGTGGTTTTGCGGGATGCCACAAGTTTGATGAAGACCATGAGTCCCTTGTTAGGCAAGACGGTGTTCGTGATACAAGTGATGAAATTCCTCCTAAGGCCATAAGAAGAATGGGTGTGGGTTTCCACCTCCCCATTGAGGATCCCCTTGTGGCCGAAGGAGAAGGACCAAGCTCTACTCAAGTGGAGCCCTCACTTTCTCAAGATCATCTTGCCCCTCAAGGACCCCCTGTTTTGGCACAAGCTCCCTAAAGCTCTTCCGAAGCTCATCATGCTCATGACTCTTCTAGCCCCGATTCTCAAGCTCTTCATCAACAACATCTATCTCCCCAAGATGGGGCCCCTTCTCAAGACATCTCCCAAGGTCAAGCTAGTAATGAACAAGGTCAAGCTCGTCAAGAACAAGGGCAAGCTATTGTTGATCAAGGATCTACTCCAAATGATGACTCTCCCGAGGTGGAGATTTATGAAGATGGTCCTCATGTTCGTGCTTATAGTCAAGGCAGGGACTCAAATGGTGGCAATGACCAAGTGATTGCTCAAGAATCTCGTATTGAAGCTCAAGCCCGCCGTTAAGCCTATCGTCTCTCCAAGCTCGTCCGAGATGGCCATATCCTTGATAATGTTTATGGAGATTTCAATAGAGGTTCCACTACTAGGAGGAAATTAGCCTCTTTTAGCTCTCACCATGCTTTTATCTCTCATGTGGAACCACAGAAAGTCTTCAAGGATCTTGAAGATGATGATTGGCTCAACGCTATGAATGAAGAACTTCACAACTTCAAGAGGAACAAAGTATGGGCTTTGGTTGAGCGGCCTAAAGATTGTCAAAATGTCATCGGAACCAAGTGGGTCTTCAAGAACAAGTGTGATTCAAATGGGATATTCGTGCACAACAAGGCAAGGTTAGTTGCCCAAGGATACTCACAAGTTGAGGGCATCGACTACGATGAGCCTTATGCCCCTTTTGCTCGCCTTGAATACATTCATATGCTTCTTGCTTTTTCTACTCATCATAACTTCAAGTTGCATCAAATGGATGTTAAAAGTGCATTCCTTAATGGTCCTTTGAAAGAGTTAGTATACGTCAAGCAACCTCCGGGCTTTGAGGATCCACTTTTCCCGAACCATGTCTACAAGATCAGTAAGGCACTCTATGGTCTCAAACAAGCCCCACGTGCGTGGTATGATTGCCTTAGAGAGCTCTTGTTAGACCATGGTTTCAAAGTGGGCCTCATTGATCCCACTCTTTTTACTAAGAAAGTCGGATGCCACTTGTTCATTTGCCAAATCTATGTTGATGACATTATCTTTGGGTCTATTAACAAAGCTTTGAATGAGGATTTTGCCAAGCTCATGACCGATCGCTTCGAGATGTCCATGATGGGAGAGTTGGAGTTCTTCCTTTGATTTGAAGTCAAGCAATTGAGGAAGGGGAATTTCATCAACCAAGCCAAATACATTCAAGACATGCTCAAGAAGTTCAAGTTTGATCAAGTCAAAGGTGCTAAGACTCCCATGCCAACTAAGGTTAATATTGATCTCGATCCTAAGGGTAAGGATGTGGATCAAAAACTTTATCGCTATATGATTGGTTCTTTGCTCTATCTTTGTGCATCCAGACCGAATATTATGTTGAGTGTGGATATGTGTGCAAGATTCCAAGCCGCACCAAAAGAAAGCCACATGGTGGCGGTCAATAGAATCTTTCGATGTTTGGTTCATACCCCAAACTTTGGGTTGTGGTACCCCAAGGGAGCCATCTTTGACCTCATTGGATACACGGACTCGGATTGGGATGGAGACAAAGTGTGAAGGAAGTCAACCTCCGGAGCTTGTCGATTTCTTGGGAGATCCCTGGTATGTTGGTCCTCGAAGAAGCAAAACTGTGTGTCTATGTCCACTACTGAAGCTGAGTACATCTCCGCCGCAAGTTGTTGTGCTCAATTGCTATGGATGAGGCAAAACTTGAAGGATATTGGACTTTCTTTTGACAAGGTGCCTCTTATTTGTGACAATGAGAGTTCCATTGCCATTTCTCACAACCCTGTGCAACACAGCCGGACTAAGCACATTGAGATTCGGTTATCATTTCATTCGGGACCATGTTGCAAGAGGAGACATTTCTTTGGACTATGTTCCCACCAAGGCAAATCTTGCAGATCTTTTCACGAAGCCTCTAGATGAAGCAAGGTTCCGAGAGTTAAGGCATGAGCTAAATATCATAGATTCGAGCAATGTGGCTTGAGTACCTTGCACACCTACCCATGTCTCAATGCATATCTCTGTTTGGATGTAGGCATGGATTTAGGGGAGTGTAGTTCCTCTTATGAATGAACACTATCCCTATTATGTGCACATTAAAGTTTTCTTTCTCTATAGTCTCTAAAGGAGACCATTTGAGCTTCATGATGAGTGTTGGTAATGAACCCAAGATATATCTTCGTGGTGTCAAGCCATTTACTCTTATATAAGGTGGCTTCGGCCACTGACTCTTTTGTGTTTCTTGTTTGGTTTTCCTTGTGTTTTTGTGCTTGGTTGTTCTTGTGTATTCTTGGTGTATTTTGTTGTTTTGGTTCTTCACAGTTTGAGCTCTCTATCCCAAGCCTTTCCTTTCCTCAAGCCCCTTCTATTCCCTACACAAGTTCTCCCTTGGTTTCTTCCTATCCTGGGAAGTGTTTCTAGCGTCACCGGAACTTCCGGCCAGCTGCCGGAAGTACCGGTCAGTGCGTAGTTCTTCAGAACTGCTTGCTGACCTGGCTACTTCCACCTGTGCTTAGAACATCCGGTTCACCGGAACTTCCGGTGAGGCTGTTTGTCATATATAAAGTGTGCCCTAGGAAAAACGGGATCTTCTTCCAGTTTTCCCCAAGACCCACCTTTTTTTGGAGTAGCCGCCGTCGACGTCTTCTCCACGGAGGTGCTCCGGCCCCTCCGTCTCCGGCCACCCGTTCTCAGATATGCTCCATGGGAACCTTCCCCACCTCGATCTCCTGCCATGGACTCCGGTATTTGCCCTCAACTCCTTCCATTAATGGATATCTTGCTCTCTCCATTGCTTGAGTTAGGGCTCACCATGTCTAGGCTAGCTCTTTGGCTAGAACTTGTTGGGAGGTCTTGGTAGGCCTAGAGAACCTTGATAGGGTAGATTGAACCAATACATTTGTGTGAATTCATACATGTGCACTTTAGATCTTGGATCCATGCGATTTTCCTATTGAACTGCTCTGTTTGTGGCCTCACCGGAACTTCCGGTGGTGAATTTTTCACCGGAAGTTCCGATGGTTCAGCGGAAGTTCTGGTGCACTATATTTGATTCACTGACTGTATTTTTTCAATCTATCTTTGTTTCTTCCTTCAAACTTGTGCACTTACCCCACCATCCCTCCCTATTCTTTGCTTTCTTCTTAGGGCAAGGTGGTTCCCATAGAGGCAAGCGCACCCGTATTCCTATCGGTCCTCCTATCGAGATTGATGAAGAAGATCTTTAGGTTGTGCGACCTTCTACTCAGACTTCCCGTCAGAGGTCTGTTGCCGCTCGCCATGCTGCTACTGCTGAAGGGAAGCAGCCAGTTCTTGCTTCTCAAAAGGCCACTGCTGCTGGGCCTGACTCCTCCAAGAACAAGATCTCCAAGTGGCCTCAGAAGGCCTATTCAGCGTTCCGCCATGTGGATCCCTATCTTATCCCGCGTGACCGTCTTTGCTTGGATCATCTCTTCTATAACTGTCGCCAAGAGCAGATTTTTGCAGAGATTTATGCCACCAAGTCCAAGTTTGTTGTAGCTCCTCAGAAATACATCAATGTGGCTCATATGGAAAGCAAGATTGAGTACTTTGGCGAAGCTCTTGAGATTTGCAGGAAGTTTGGGCTGATTCCTATCATGGAGCACCGTGAGAACTTTGATGAGCCTGCTATTGCTCAGTTATACTCCACTCTTCACATGGAGATGAATCATATTGATGGCACCTTGAAGTGGATGACTAAGGATCTGCAGTTATCCGCCACATGGTCTGAGTTTGGGGCGCTCCTTGGCTATCCCATCTTGCCTGGTAAGGGTGCAAATGGTTGGCGTGTTCATGGCGCCCAGTCTTCTGCTCCTGAGGTTCTGGAGCCACTCTATATTGAGGGTTGGGGCACTTGTGGTTATGTGAATTATCTCCAGCCAGTCTATGACATCATGCGCAGGGTCTTCTTGAACACCATGTCTCCAAAGGCAGGTAACTTTGATTAGTTTCATGCTTATCAAATTGACCTCATGTTTCAGACTCACCGTCGCCGCGACTTTGACTAGAAGATGGATGTTATGCACTTTATGTACAATGAGATCTGGCAAGCTATTATTGACAAGCGCTTGTGCCCCTATGCTCCGTACATTCAGACTCTTATCAACGCCAAGTGGTTCGAAGCAACTCGTACCAGCTTGTTATCGCCATATTTTGGCCAAAGGAGGAGATGGTCCGTAATCAAGATGGGCTTGGAAGATACGTATATGCAACATGTTGTTGAATCGGCCTTTTACGTGGATTTGGGCTAAATTGCCCGTGTATCTGTATATTGTAGTAGGTTACGTTTCGGTTTAGGTAAGAGATAGAGTTGTAGAGTTATTCCAAAGATAGAAAGTCTCCGGACTATAAATATGTAACTAAGGTTATCGAGAAAAGGAGGACCATCACGTTCACAACAAACACAATCTCGGCGCATCGCCATCCCTTGTTTCTAGGGTTTCTTTCGTAGTAATATGTCGCCTAGATCGCATCTTGCGATCTAGGCGATCGCTATGCTATTTGGTGTTACTCGTACTGAAGCCTTGTTGATGGCGAGTAATACTATTATCATAGATTTGTTGAGGCTAGCATCGGTACTTTTTACTATGATTGTTTAAGATATGCTGCCTCTAGTTACCTCGCTACCTTTGCACCTTTTCCCAAGTGCAAGGGTAGCATCTTTCTTGATCTTTATTTAGTTGATTCGATCTGTTATGGTTATGCCTTGTTCTCCAAGGTTTAGTTTGATATCCACGTAGTCAGGCCTTACAAACGGGTTGAACGATCCAGTAGTACGTAAGGACGTGGTTTACTAGTTCTAGAGAAGTTGTTCCAGTAATTGACTTCACGTCGGTTGTTAGGCCTCCTCTAGGGTTAGTTTTCTATCATCTTTTGTATCTGCCAGGCTCAATTACGTGTAGGACGTTCCAATTACGTGGTGAAAACGTTAAACTGTCGTAGATCAATTTAACTTGTAATGATGAAGCAACCCACCATGTTCTAGTAGATCTCCTGCAGAACCATGGGATGATCGGCTCTAGGAGCCGATTCACGGAAACCCGGAGCCGTCACGGCTCGAATTTTACGATACTTGTTTACCATGCAGAAACTGATCGAAGGAATCCATCACCTTCCCGACCAGGTATAGGTCGTGGAACGCCTCGAACCAAGCCGGGACGTGTGCCGGAGTTTTGCGGCCGTTGCCCGAGGGACCGGGCCCACCAGCCTGGAGCCTCCGGCTCTTCGTGTTGCTCGCCGCCGTGGGTTTTGGCAGCAACACATTTCGCACGCCCGTGGGACCTTCAACAAGATTCTGCATCAACATCCGACGAGATGGGGGATGACCAGTCACGCATTTACGAGCTGCCCGAGGAGCACAAGGCGAAGTATGATGACATCAAGGCTCTCTTGAAGCCGATCTCATCGGCTTTTGAAAGGACCCGTAAGCATGGCATCGTGGAAAGGGTTCTCACCCGAGGGTGCTCTTGATGAGGTGGATCCGTCTGCCTTTTCGAGGAACGCACTGAGCTCGCGACAGAAGTCAACTACATGGTGGCTCATTCTTCACCGCCATTCGAGAGTCCGTGAACGCTTTCGAGCGGATCGCATTCGCGTAGTTCAGGAGATCATGAAACATCGCATTCCGCCGGGCCTACTTTAGGGACTCGCCAGGGAGAAAGACCGCTCCAGACCAGGCCACAGCTGCCATTCACACTTGCAGCTCCAGAGCCGCCAGGGGCAGCGGCGTACGTCGTCTACAAGGTTGGAGGCGACCCAGTTGATTGCCAGTTCCTGTTTGAGCCACCTAAAGAAATCCCACATGGATATGTGTGCACCTACGTGCCGGACTGCAATAACCTGACACGCACCAACCAGATTGCAACCGCAGGAATTTCTGCGGTAGGAGTTCCTGGAGCAGGGGCTTCAGGAGCAGGTGTTTCTGGAGCAGCGATGTCTGCGATGGACGCCGATAAACAGGCGTGGCTAGCTAAGTATGCCACTGGAACGAGTCATGAGAATCTAGCCCCTGCAGCTCAAACGGTGGAGCAAATCCGTACCATCTTGAGAGACCGGTTAAACCGTCAAGAGAAGGACAATCGGCTATTCAAAGCCGTACCCCAACGAGTTTGATCTGATTCCGCTGCCACCCAAGTATCGGCTCCCTGAGTTCTCAAGGTTTAGCGGTTCAGAAGGGTCGAGCTCGATCGAGCACGTGAGCCGATACCTGGCACAACTAGGCATGATTTCAGCATCGGATTAGTTGCGCGTAAGGTTCTTTGCGCAATCTCTAACAGGACCAGCTTTTGGGTGGTACACCTCGCTGCCACCTGATTCGATTCAGACACTGAAGCAATGGAAGAGCATTCCACATTCGGTATCATTCGGAGGCTACCGAGGCTGGCATTGCGGACTGCAGTGCGGCAAAAGGGAGAAATCAGTAGCCAGTACATCCAGCGCTTCAGGACTGTCAAGAACCGATGTTACTCAGCTCGTTTAACTGAAAAAGAAGCAGTCGAGCTGGCAGTGTTGGGTCTCTCAGCACCCATCAAGGATCTGGCTTTCCAAGTAGAGTACAACTCATTGGCGCATGGCCCGGCGGCGATGTATGAACAACGCCACCCTGAGTTGTACCAAGACAAGTTCAAACGTCCGATAGGCCTGGTCAATACGGAAGAAGATGATCCTACACAAGACCAGGAGGTGGCCGTGGCTGAATGGGCTCGGGGGGCAGATCCTGTGTCCTGCAAATGGGTGAAGCAGCAGGGGCCTGCAAAAGGGTTCGACTTCGATGTGAGCAAAGCTGAGCAGATATTTGATTTACTGCTGAAAGAAAAGCAGCTGAAGTTACCCGAAGGCCACAAAATCCCTACGGCTCAGGAGATGAACGGGAGACCATACTGCAAGTGGCATCACTCGTTCACCCACACCACCAATGACTGCAAAGAGCTACGTCGCCAGATCCAAACAGCAATAGAGCAAGGCCGTCTGATCCTGGGGCAGTTCGCCATGAAAGTAGACACAAACCCATTTCCCGGCGTCAACATGGTAGAACACAGTCAATCCACGAGGCGTCAGCTGGATTTCTCGTTCGATGTTAATATGGCAGGATCTGGGTACCACCATGGCACATACAAAGAGGAAGGCGGTCGCTCTTGCGGCAAAGAAAGAGAGGAGGCTGGTCCACGCGACCGGCCCAGTCACGATGACAGGCGGTACTTAACTGAGCAACAGGTCAGAAGCGTGCGATATCAGAAGCCACACTCCATGCACCTCCTTAAGAAGTATGGGCGTCAGTATGATCGACGTCGCCGGCGCGATAGAGACGATGAAGGATACGAGCACCTCGCTAGAGGACCGTCAAGAGAAAAGGAAGGCGTAGACAAACATTGGGATTGTCCTTTCTTCAAGTATTGCTGGGATGCGGGAATGAGCCGATTGCCTACAATCGATAACTGCCCGGAATGTGGACAGCAGAAGGAGGACACGGGGCCATCGGTGTTCAAGCGTCTAGGGCCTCTCCACCTCGAGCCGATCTGAGTCCGCTCGAGCAAAAGATCTCGAGGATCCAAGGGATGACAAAGAAGAAGACAGATATCACCGTCCAAGGTGGTGTCCCGACGGACTCAGACACACCCAAAAGCGTAGAGTGCAGCGGCTGCGTAACTTGGAGGAAGCCGAAGCGCAGTATCTCCACGCTTTAAAGAAAGCACGACCCGATCTAGCCGTTAAAATTCGGCAGACCTTGGAAACGGAAGATCGCCCGAAAAGGAAAGAGTGGCGCCCCAAACCGGTAAAAGCCGATGCAAAGACATCGGCTGGCACAAACATGGTGTTCATACTTCCGTCAGAGTTCTGCGCTCCAAGAACCAACGCGCTACCAGTGGCACAGTTTGACTGCGGCCCACGGCCGGTTATCTTTGAGAAGCCACGTGAGAAGGGCTACAAACATCTGAAAGCCCTGTACCTACGAGGTTACATCAATGGGCAGCCTGTCAGCAAGATGTTGGTGGACACCGGAGCGGCAGTCAATATAATGCCATACTCCATGCTACGGCGTTTGGGACGCTCCACTGCAGATCTGATCAAAACCAACGTCACGTTAAGCGACTTCAACGGCCAAACTTCAGAAACGCAAGGCGTACTGAACGTGGATCTGACCGTGGGCAGAAAAACCATCCCTACGTCATTCTTCGTCGTGGACAGCAAAAGCACCTACGCTGTCTTGCTAGGGAGAGATTGGATTCATGCTAATCGCATTCCGTCCACGATGCACCAAAGGTTTCAATACAAATGGGATGGAGATGAGGTGGAGGTCATTCATGCAGATGATTCTATCGAGATCTCCATAGCGGGCATGAACATCTGGGAAGCAGAAGACCAGGAGCCGATCTCTGGAATCAGTCTAGACGGCTGTGAGCGCATTGAAGCTACAAAAAACGGGGTGAGGCTGGTCTTATCCACTGGCCTGACAGAGTAACAAAGTCCACGATCGTACGTGGTATGGCCGATCCCTGCGATCGGCCACAAAAAATGAAAAGCAGCAATCTTACGACAAGCAGATCATGTAGTCGTAGCAGGGAGATTCCCTGCCATTGTAAAACAATAAGGTGTAAACCGTCATTGACTAATGCAATCAAAAAAGGGGCCGATTCAGGCAATCGGCCCAAATTATTTTTGTTATCCTCACCTACTGTTTGCCCTGTGTTTAGCATCGATTTGACAGGTGACAGAAAGCTAGGGTATGGGTTTACGTCCGCTGATGAGCTAGAGGAGATCGAAATCGATCCTGGGGATAAGCCACGACCAACATTTATCAGCAAAAAGCTAGATCCGAGTCTACAGGGTCCGATGATAACTCTGTTGAAAAAATATCCAGATCGCCGCTCGACTATACTGAGATGCCCGTTAGACAGAGCATCATTGAGCATCGCCCCGCTAAAAAGGATTTCGCCATTCCAAAGCGAGCACGATGATGAAGGCCGAAATTTTGGAAGAAGTCAAGAAAGAGGTCGAGAAAATGTTGACAACCAAGTTAATCAGGCCATGCAGGTATGCTGAGTGGATTTCTAGTATCGTGCTGAGAGAAAAGGATGATACCGGCGTGTTGCCATAGATTTTCGGGATCTCAACAGAGCTACTCCAAAGGATGAGTATCCGATGCCGGTAGCAGAGACGTTAATCAACGCAGCGGCTGGTCATAAGATCTTGAGCTTCATGGATGGCAATGCCGGTTACAACCAGATTTTTATGGCTCCAGAAGACATACACAAAACTGCGTTCAGAGTCCCAGGTTCAGTGGGGTTGTTTGAATATGTAGTGATGACATTTGGACTGAAGAATGCCGGCGCCACGTACCAAAGAGCCATGAATTACATTTTCCATGATCTGATCGGCAAGCTGGTGGAAATTTACATCGATGACGTGGTGGTCAAGTCTGCTTCAGTGCAAGGACACTTGGACGATCTGCAACGCGTCCTGGACCGAACAAGAAAATTCGGGCTACGGATGAATCCAAAGAAGTGTGCCTTCGGGGTGACGGCCGGTCAGTTCTTGGGTTTCTTGGTCCATGAACGCGGAATTGAGATCGGCCTGAAAATTCAGGAGGCAGTGCGAACAATGAAGCCACCTACCACGAAGAAAGAACTGCAGTCTCTCATCGGCAAGATCAACTTCGTCAGAAGATTCATCTCCAATCTGTCAGGAAGAATAGAGCCGTTCATGGGACTGGTGAAAATTAAATCTGACGAGGAATTCCGCTGGGGGCAGAGCAACAACGAGCCTTCGACGAGATCAAAGAATATCTGACGAAGCCGCCAGTGTTGGTTCCGCCCCAGCCGGATAGCCCATTCTACATTTACTTGTCAGTAGCCGACACGTCCATCGCCTCAGTGGTGGTGCAAGTTTATGATGGACTGGAGCGAGTCGTGTTTTACATCAGCAGAAGGATGCTGGATGCAGAGACAAGGTATCCTGAGATCTATAAGTTGTGCCTTTGCCTTTTTTTCACCTGCACCAAGCTGCGCCACATCTTGCTATCAGCGGAGATTGTCATCATATGCAAATCCAATGTCATAAAGCACATGCTGTCGGCTCCTATGTTGAAAGTCCGACTCGGCAAATGGATGTTTGCGTTATCGGAATTTGACATCCGGTATCAACCCGCAAAAGCGGTTAAGGGTCAGGCATTGGCCGACCTTATCGCTGAAAGGATCAACACTAATATAGCAGCACTGTCTATAAGAGCGTGGGCTATGTTCTTCGATGGATCGGTTTGTGACGATGGTTGCGGCATCGGCATTTTACTCGTGTTGCCCCGGGGGGCAACATTTTCCTTCTCCATCAGGTTATCTACCCCTCGTACCAACAACGTCGCTGAGTATGAGGCGATACACAAGGGAATGGAGTTGCTCATCGGAGCGTAAGTGGAAATTTTTGGAGACTCCAAGTTGGTGATTTCCCAACTCACGGAGGAATACAAGTGTGAGAGCGAGTCCCTCTTCCCATTATGGCTGCACTGCCGTGAGCTGATGGCACAGTTCCGGTACGTAAACTTCACTTGGATCCCGCGATCGCAGAATATCGCGGCGAATGATCTTGCACAATGGCTTCGTGCTGTGGACGTAAGAGGGAGCCGATGTTCGTGCAGCCTCGGAAGCAGATGATCGGAGAGCCGATATCTTCAATTACTTGAAGGATTCGGCTCGGGGGGCACCTAAAGGGATAAGGTACAAGGCCATGAAGTATGTTCTTATTGGGGACGACATGTTTTACAGGACTCTGGAAGGGTTGTTGCTCAAATGTCTGGGGACAGCCGAGGCCAATCGGCTCCTACACGAGGTACACGAAGGCGCCTGGAACTCACCAATCGGCTCACAAGATGAAATGGTTGATCAGCGATCGTGGTTTTATTGGCCCACCATGCTTGAGGACTGCTTCAAGTACTACAAAGGGTGTCAAGCATGTCGAAATTTGGGAAAATTCAGATGGTACCACACAAGAATGAACCCCATCATCAAGCCTTGGCCATTCCGAGGTTGGGGCATGGATATGATCGGCAAGATCAATCCTCCATCAAGCAAAGGCCACATGTGGATTTTGGCCATTACCGATTATTTCACTAAATGGGTGGAAGCTGTCCGATGAAGTCGTGAACTCAAAGGATGTTATCAATTTTGTGAAAGAACATGTCATCCATAGATTCGGATTCCCAAACTATCACGACCGATGGAGGTTCGGTCTTCATTTCTCACGAGTTTAGAAAGTTCTGTGAAGACACGGGATTAAGTTAGATCATCTCCATACTATGCTCAAGCAAGCGGGCAAGGCCCAACCGAGCCTTATCAAGCTGATCAAGAGGAAAGTCGATGAGCACCCTAGGCGTTGCACGAGGTTTTGTCGAGGCTTTATGGGCTTATCGCATGTCATGCCATGGAGATAAAACCTCGCCATACCATCTAGTCTATGGACAAGAAGCCGTATTGCCTTGGGAAATTACGGCTGGATCGAGACATGTCACTTTTCGTAACAATCTAACAATCGAAGAATATGCAACCTCGATGAGTGATGTTGTTGAGGATTTAATGAGCTCAGTGTGGTCGCTAAGAAAATCAAAGAGAACAAGGCCAAGGTAGCTCGTGCATATAACAAGAAAGTGAGACCAAAGGAGTTCCACGTTGGCGATCTGGTATGGGAAGTCGTTGCCATTAGGGACTAAGGATGCAACATATGGTAAATGGTCTCCAAATTGGCACGGGCCATACAGGTCGATCAGGTTTTAAGAGGAACGTACATGCTTGAGGAGCTGGACGCGTGATATTCCTGATGGCGGTCAACGGTCAACATCTCAAGAAATATTTCCCAAGCATGTGGGATGATGGACAAGAATGTGGGGGGCGATACATGAAATCGCCAAATAAAACAAAATATATAGCCGATGCATCATCGACTCTAGAGGTTCAAACTGTAAGTAGATGCCGGTTTACGAAACAAGCTATCAAGAAATGCCTCGAAGGCGTGAGGGCGCCAAGACGGACACGATCCACCTCGGCGATCTCGGCTCATCTTCGCCCTGCCCGCCACTAGCTCCTTGTTCAGTGGCACGTATTTCTGCCAGATCGGTCTTCATTTGAGATTTGAGGCTTTCTGCTTCGTCTTGGGAGCGGGCGATGGATTCTTCCTTGTCGCGAATGAGCTGTTTAGTCGCCCGGACCTTCTCTTCAAGATCTTCCAACTCCCTTTTCAAGGATGCGAGCTCGCGCATCGACAGGTGTCGGTTTGGCATCCAGAGACGCCTTTTTCTCGTTGAGCTGCTGACATATGTCTGCGATATTGGCTTTTAGTGGGAGTTGGGCGCGGCGCAGACTGATCCTCTCACGAGCTAACTTCACCCTTGGCCCGTAGAAAGACAGAGTTACAACTGGCCAAAGCTTCACCTGCAATGCTACTGGGAGTTGGTCTTTTATTTCGGCCAGAACGCTCTTGACCTCCTCAGAACCCTCGATCAACTCTTCGATCGGGGAGGACAGCAGGGCTTTGAGACGCTGGAATTGAGGTGGAACAACCCTGGCTCGTGGTTCATCAGCAGCAACAGAGGGAGTTGGTTCGATGGATTCAGCGTCGAACGTTAGCAAACCTGAAATATCACAACTCTAGCGGCCCGAAAAAGCGTCAGTATACGTCCAAACGGTAAGGATGAGCCGAAAGAAGCTAACGTACCTCTCCTAAGATCGAGGGGATAGCAGATGAGGAGACGATCGGCTTGTGTGTGGTTGCTGGGGGCTTGGCCAAAGTGGTAGCCGTTTCATCTGCGCCTTGGGATTGCTAGATCCGCTTGGCTAAAGGCATCGGCACCGCCCAGCTTTCCCACTAGAAACGCTACCGTGCGCATGGAAGGTGCTTAGCCGATGTAAATAATGATTAATCGGCAGATAAAAGAAGTACGTGGTAAGAGCGTGAAGGGTGATGATTTTCGAAACCTCATGGCTCGACGAAGAAGCTTGCAGTCCTTTGCGAGCTCTCTTGGGACCCACAGCTGGCCCCGCCTCGACTGATGCTCGGATGGGTTCGAATGACCTTTTCCTGGAAGCCGATGGTGGTGAATCTGGCTGGCTCGGTGTGATGGTCCTCTCAGAATCTATTGGGCCCAGTTCTCCTCGATTGGTCTGAGTGTCCTCGCTGGAGGTGTCTTCGACGGAAGCCTGTAAAAAAGGGGAACCAGTAAGCACGAGCATGTCTGTAAGAATGGAAGAATGAGAAGGATCGACCAAGGCATTAATCAGCCTACATGTGAGCTTTCTGGAGAAGGGCTCCGGCGCCTCAAGGTCTCCCTGGCAGCTACCTTCCTCACCATCGTTATTGTTTTAGTTGGAACTCGAGGGGCAGCTGACTTAGGAGTTGCTTGGTTCTTGGAAGCCGATTGTGGTGTTATCGGCTGTTTCTGCATTATGACCTTTTTCAAAGGTGGCGAGTTTTTGCAGAAAAGAACCACAGGAGCTGGCGGAAAGAACTCGAAGGGGGAGCCATCACTGTGCGTAGGTTCAGGGCCATCTTGTTGCTGCAAAGAGAAAGAGTGGGTTAGTAGAAGAATCATTTGTGAGCTGCATCAAGAAAATTTACAAGTAGTGGTACCTGTTCCACGGGGATGTCATAGTCAGCATCGAGCTGTTTCAGCAACGGTCCCAGAGCTCTCCTGAAGGCGTGAGTCTTCCACATCGACCACCAGTCTTCAAAGCCATCGGTTGATGAGGCGAAGGTGAGATCATTAGGAATTGGGATGGTCAGAGCATCAAAGAAGGAATAACACCTTTGGCTGGTGAGAGGATCGAGCAGGTCGGCTCTGCTCTGTAAGGTGGTGGAGAAAGAAATGGGAGGTACTTGTCCAAGGCCAAATTGCCGAGCCACTACGATCGGGTAGAATTCATACCAGGCTTGATTATTCATTGGATGTACTCATGCCAACCGGAAGGAAACAGGGATGAATCACATGGAAAAGAGCCGAAAGTCTTTGGTGTCATCGGCAAAATTGTCTAACTGAAGGAGAGTGGGTTTTCAAATGTTCAGATTCTTCCATGTAAGGAAAGAAGATAGGATTGTCCATTCCTTGAAAGAAATCTTGAACCATTTAGATGCTTCTGAGGGTCACTACTACAGCGATCTATACAAAGCTTGGCCATAGTTGGTGCATTGGATCCTTCCTTTTACATCTGGAAAGGTGCAACTCGCCAAAAGGGGGAAGTTTGGGATGTGGTTTTGAAAATACAGCTGAGCCCATAGCTGAAAGAACCACCAAGGGCCACCTGTTTTGACTGCTATACCAGAGAACAGCTTGACAGACATCAACTGGAGATATCGATAGACCTCTCCAAGGCAGTTTGCGATGCCAAGTTGAGTGCCTTTGGCCAGTTCGTGGGCTAAGGAGAGATAATTCTTGGTGGGAGCAAGGGAAGGGCCACAGAATATGAAATGTTCCAGCCAGAAGTTGATAAAGGTTGTGTGTTCTTTCTCTGTGACAGGGCCCTTTGTTTTCATATGGCGTTGGAGGTAGGCACCCCAGTTCGTGCAGTCTGTTTTAGAAGACAGTTTGTAGGGGACCTTGGTCAGTTTAAAAGCAGAGGGTCTGGGTGATGTGACATCCAGACCAGTAATCATCACCACGTCTAACAGAGTTGGTGACATAGGGCCATGACCAAACATGAAGAAGTTCAGAGCGTCAGACCAGAAGTAGCGGATGGTTTTCAGAAGATTCTCATGTTTCTCAAGGGGAGACAATGACAGATGCAAGGCATCGGATATTCCCGTGGTTTCCCATTGGGATTGGTAAGCTCTAGCTACCCTACTGAACCAAGAAACCCAATGTTCAGGGGGATTAGGCCAGGCTCGCAAGCAGTCGTCCCAAGAGTTCAGATCTAGGTCTTGGCTTACGAAGGGGATTCTATTTGCTTCGCAAGAGATCAGATGGGCAGGACTAGATTCTGTACGAGGACCAAGACAGAGAGAATTTGGGAGAGAAGGATGCGGCAGTAGAATGTCTGAAACCTAAAAATTTAATGGTGGAAGAAGACATTAATTCAGGTGTTCGCCATTAATTTGGATCGCGTTCATACTGCGAGGAGTAGGCGTACCTTCAGACCGGAGACCTCTGGGTTGGTGTTGGACGATTCCGCCATCTAGTTTGCCGGCGGAGATGGATCTATGCAGTTGGGGATCGGGGGTTCTTGTCGCTGTGAGCTCAATCTGGTTGGTGGGCAATTGGAGATCTGGGTCGCCCTTTTTTTGAAGAGGGTCGCAGGTTACCGTTTGAAACTGAAAAGTGGCCGCTTAGATTTGCCTAAGTATGCGACCAAGTTTTGAACTTGTCAACGTTTTTTTGGGAAAGCCGATGCGTTGCCATCGGCTCTTTGAGATTTGACTTGTTTGACTGTATGAACGCAGTGTGGTGAAAGCCGATACAGTACTATCGGCTTATGGAGCATCGACCTATTTTGACTATAAGCGAAATCGGGTCGGAAAAGCAATCTTCGATTCAGAAAAGTAATCTTCATTCATTCAAAAGCTGATTGCTTACAAAAGGCTGATTGATTACAAAAGGAAACCTACTACTACTACTACTACTACTAGTTCCTAATCTAGAGGCGGAGGTCGTCGCCGCCGTCTTGTTCGCTGTCGTCACTGCCGGGCGTCTTCCTTTCTTCTTTGAAGAAGCCGTGGGGCCTCCTCCTCGTCGTCGTCTTGTGTCCTCGCTGGACCCGGCGGAAGCGCTTCACGCGGATACTCGTCGGAGGAGGTGTCCTCGACTCCTCCTCCTCGTCGGAGGACTCGGCCGCCCTAGGACCAGGCGTCGTCGCTCTCCGCCTCCAGTTCCCGTCGGCGAGGCTGCAGGCCCTCGCCTCCGTCGAGGGGACGCTGTCCTCCGACCAAGCGGAATCCCAATCCTCTCGTCCCACCATTGTGGGCGAGAGTCTCATCTTGCCGTGGGGGTGCTCGGCGTCGGCTCGGTCGCTAATGATGTTGGAAGACGGGAGGCAGGCGGAAGAGGAAGAGGCCATGGCGGAGGAAGAGGGTTTTTCGGCGGAGGAAGAGGGTTTTCAGCTCGGAGGAAGATGGGGACTGCGCTTTCGGATGAATTTAAATAAGGGAATAGTGGGAGGCGGTTCAATGCCATAGCAGTTTCCTGAATGTCTTTGCCGAAATCGTCAAATCATGCACTGCGAAGGAGTTGAGAAGACAGGGCATCATGATGAGGGGGTGGCGTGACGATTCTGCTCTGCAACGCGTAACCCGATGTAAAAAAAAGAGGGGGAAGAAAAAACATCAACAGAGTGGTTTTGGAATTATTATTGCCAAAACCAGGGGGGCATGTGTTATCGCCATATTTTGGCCAAAGGAGGAGATGGGCCGTAATCAAGATGGGCTTGGAAGATACGTATATGCAACGTGTTGTTGAATCGGCCTTGTACGTGGATTTGGGCTAAATTGCCCGTGTATCTGTATATTGTAGTAGGTTACGTTTCGGTTTAGGTAAGAGATAGAGTTGTAGAGTTATTCCAAAGATAGAAAGTCTCCGGACTATAAATATGTACCTAAGGTTATCGAGAAAAGGAGGACAATCACGTTCACAACAAACACAATCTCGGCGCATCGCCCTTGTTTCTAGGGTTTCTTTCGGGTAAGTGTCATCTGCCTAGATCGCATCTTGCGATCTAGGCAGTATCTGCTTATGCGTTATTTGGTGTTACTCGTACTGAAGCCTTGTTGATGGCGAGTAATACTATTATCATAGATTTGTTGAGGCTAGCATCGGTACTTTTTACTATGATTGTTTAAGATATGCCTCTAGTTACCTCGCTACCTTTGCACCTTTCCCAAGTGCAAGGGTAGCATCTTGCTTGATCTTTATTTAGTTGATTCGATCTTATGGTTATGCCTTGTTCTCCAAGGTTTAGTTTGATATCCACGTAGTCAGGCCTTACAAACGGGTTGAACGATCCAAAGTACGTAGGGCGTGGTTTACTAGTTCTAGAGAAGTTGTTCCGGTAATTGACTTCACGGGTTGTTAGGCCTCCTCTAGGGTTAGTTTTCTATCATCTTTGTATCTGCCAGCTCAATTACGTGTAGGACGTTCCAATTACGTGGTGAAAACGTTAAAGCGTCGAGATCGATTTAACTTGTAATGATGAAGCAAAACTCCATGTTATCGTAGATCTAATGCAGAACCATGGGATGATCGGCTCTAGGAGCCGATTCACGAGAAACACAGGGAGCCGGCTCGAATTTTACGATATTGTTTACCATGCAGAAACTGATCGAAGCAATCCATCACCTTCGACCAGGTATAGGTCAGGTGGCATCTCGAACCAAGCCGGGGCGTGTGCGGAGTTTTGCGGGCCGTTGCGAGGGACCAGGCCCACAGCGATTCAGGAGCCTCCGGCTCTTCGTGTTGCTCATCGCTGCTCGCCGGTGGGTTTTGGCAGGCAACACAGCTTCCCTTAGGATGACATCACTATTCATGAGGAGAATAAGCTGCGTGTAAGTAAGCATGAGAAGCCTAGGACCCAAGCTGAGAAGGAAGAAGCCATATGGAAGTGTGGGTTTGCTCTTTGGTGTTCCCTCTTCGGCACATGATGGTTCTAGTGCTGGTGGTCCCACCCTTGAGAGGCAGCCGTCTTGGGCCAAGAAACTGCTAGGGAAGGTGAAGAAGACATTTTGCTTCTTGCAGAATCGTGAGTACCAGGCTTATGTTGATCAGCGGCACAATGCTCGGCGTTAGAAGGCTATTATGACAGCGCTCAGTCTTCCTTGCTCTCCAGAGACTAGCTCCTTCATCGCGCCCAAGGATGAGTGCATTTGTGACAACTGTAAGTGGTCTGATTCTGAGGAGGAAGTCACCGGTACCCCGCCTGCATGGAACAATGCCTCTTAGGACCCCGAGCCTTCTCCTCCTGTCCATGGTTGGGGAGATTAGAGTGGTATTTTATCCCTTTTTGGTGTCATGATGCCAAAGGGGGAGAAAGATATCTATTAGGATGTTCATGGGATTTGCATGGGTTGAGTCACGAGCTAGTTATATATTTGATCCTTTATTGCTCGTGAACTCTCTTGTTTGTGTGTGTGTGCTTGTGGACGGTGTTATTTGTGGACCTTATTATTTGTGCGTCCTATTTATGTATGAGACTATGTGGTATAATATGCATGTTGTTGGCTTATGGCTATTTGTATATGGTGTTGGGGTCTACATTGTTATTACTTCATCTATTGTCTCCACCACATCTGCTTGGTGCAACGGTATGTCCCCTATCTTATTTTTCCCTTGCACACGTGCTGTTTTTGCAATAGAAAGGGGGAGCCTCCTTATATGTGTGCTAGTCTTGTACTTAGAGCTTTATCTCTACCTTGCAAACATATAGGGGGAGCTTGTTCCATTCATTGAGAAAATTGCTCCTTCTTATGCAAATCGTTTGGGATTGTCATCAAACACCAAAAAGGAGGGAGATTTAAAGGACTATGTTTTCTCTTGCTATTTTGGTGATGATGAAAATCCCACTTGTGATCTAACCGTGTGCTTGAGTTTCAGGCTAATTGTTTTTGATGGAGCTTATGAAGTGTGTGGATGCTATTCTTGGGATCTCGCGAAGACAGCGGTCTTTCATTTTTCTCTTTCTCTCATTTTATTGATTTAGATCGCCGTACTATCAAGAGGGGGTCCACCTCGGAAGACTGTGGGGAATCATCTGTTCTTGGACAAACCATATTTTCACCGCCACGGCCATCCCATTCATCAGCGAGAGAGCGAGTTTCTGATCAGTTGGAGCAGTTTTTGTCTGATTGGAGGCCGGAAGTTTCGCTTAGGGTGCTCTTTGGGTTGGATCTAGGATTATTTCCGGTCGAACTTCCGATGGAAGTTGCGGCCAGAGTTCAGAACCTACTATATGGTAATGTTCTATTTGACGGAACTTCCACCGGAAGTAGCACCAGAAGTTCCAGTCAGGAACTTCCTTTGCTTTTTCCACTGAGACCCTGAGCGGATCTTCCGGTCAGGCATGTTTTGTGACCTATTTGTTCCGCCCCTAGTTCCGCTCCAAGTTCCGCTCAGGTTCAGAATACTTATGTTTGCAAGTGTTCTATTTGACGGAACTTGGCCCGGAACTTGCTCCGGAAGTTTCACCGGAACTTCCGGTCATTCAGACCTAAACTTCCGGTCAGGCTTTGGAGCGTGCGTCAACGGTCTTCGCACCGTTGGAGCAGCGCTGGGCAGAACTTCTGGTCCCTCATGGAGGGCCTATTTAAGGCGCCCTCCTTCTTCCTCCTTCCCAACTCTTCAATTTTCTCTCTCCTCCATTAATACAAGAGCTTCACCTCACTAGATCTCTCTCCCTAGCCACTCAAATCACTTGATCTTTTGAGAGGTGGGAGAGGTGACCTAGATCTACACTTCCACCAAAGAAGATTTGATTCCCCCACCTATCCTTTGTGGATCTTGTTACTCTTGGGTTTCTTGGAACCTTAGACGGTGTAGGGCATCCTCGGAGCTAAGGGCATGTTGTAGGGTTCGCAGCATAGAAAACAAAAATTTTCCTACGATGGGAACTACGTACCAAGATCTATCTACTAGATACAAACAACGGGCGGATGTATATCCGTAGAGACCATACCCTTGAAGACCGACAAAGCTTAACGAGTTCAACTCGTGGTTGATGTAGACGATCTCTTGCCGATCTCAAGATCGAGAGGAAGTCCTAGCGCCGCAAATTAGCAGCGCATCCGTGCTCGCACACACGTTCTAGGCACCGAGCAACCTCCGCCTCCTCCAATGATGCAGCGGAAGCACAACTCTTTCTTGCCGAATAGCCACCGGGAACATGTATCTCGCTATTCCGAGACCATGGGGGATAAATTCTAGAGGGGGAGAGAGATCCTTCACGAGGAGGTGTGAGAGACAAGTGAGGAGGGGGGCTCCTTTTATAGGAGGAGGGGGGGACCCCAAGGGGGTGGCCGGCGCATGGGGCTGCCGCCTTGCCCTCCCCTCTTCATGTGGGTGGACACTCCACTCACAAATCTCCTTTAAATTCCCTCCACTCAAAAGTCCACTCAAATTCCCATTAAATTTCCACCAAATTTAATGCAAACTCTCATTAAATAAAACTCTTTTATTTTATTCAGAATTTTGTCAATTACTTTAATGACAAACATTCACAAATAACCCCTTGCTAGAATTCTATTTCACATGCATAACCACTTTATGCAATTTCACCCGAAAACCTGTTTCGGTATGTAGTGAAATAAATTCCTGCGCTTGTTCATTCTTTTGGCATGAAACATTTGCTCCAATTGGATGTCGGTGTCTCTTAAGTGTGTCACCCTACAGTTCGTGAATAATGTGGACATGATCGAGACCCCTCTCGGATCAATAATCAGAAGCGGGATCTGGAGACCCATCTGACTCCCACACATTCAACGATGACTTTCTTGTGATCGTCGGAACCTTTTACGCTAGTATCTTAATCCCTTTATTTCACGATATATTACATGTCCGAGATTCGATCATCGGTATCTCCATACCTAGTTTGATCTCGTTACCGACATGCACTCTTTTCTCGTTCCTGTGATATAACATTCTAGTGATCAAATCACTTGCTTGCAAGCTAATCAATGTGATATCACCGAGAGGGCCCAGTATATCTATCATCATCGGGATGAACAAATTCCACTCTCGATCCATGAGCCTCAACATAACACTTTATTAGTTCGAATCCATCTTTATAATCACCACATTACGGTGTGACGCGTTTGATGTTATCAAGAAACTCTTCCGGTGTTAGTGATTGACATGATCTCATGGTCTAAGGATTAGGATCACTTCGTAAGTTGTTATAGCAATATAAACTCAATGACTTTGATCGTAATGCTATACTTCGGATGAATGTTCATCACACCATTACACTAATGTTGTGAGTTATTAACAACATCCAATGTCCATGATCAGGAAACCTTGATCATCTTGTTAATCAACGAGCTAGTTTATGAGAGAGGCATAACTAGGAACTTTCTGTTTGTTTATTAAACACACATGTATTAATGTTTCCATATTAATACAATTATAGCATGCAAAATAAACATCTATCATATACTTGGAATACACATAATAAACACTTTATTATTGCCTCTCAGGGCATATTCCCTTCAGTCTTCCACTTGCACTAGAGACAATAATCTAGTTACATAGTGATAAATCTAACACCCATTGAGTTCTGGTGTTGATCATGTTTTGCTCTAGGGAGAGTTTTAGTCAACGGATCTGCTACATTGAGATCCGTATGTACTTTACAAATCTTTATATCTCCATCCTTGACATGCTCGCGGATGGAGTGAAACCGGCGCTTAATATGCTTGGAATGCTTGTGAGACCTTGGCTCTTTGGCATTGGCAATGGCACCATTGTTGTCACAATAGATCACCATTGGGTCCAACAACGTTTGCCACCACTCCTAGTTCGGATATGAACTCCTTCATCCAAAAGCGCTTCCCGAGCCGCTCAAGCAACATATTCGGCCTCCGTTGTTGATCCCGCTACCACAGGTTGTTTGGAGCTCCTCCAACTAACCGCTCCGCCATTCATGAGAAATACGTATCCGGATTGAGACTTAGAGTCATCAGGATCGGTGTCAAAGCTAGCGTCGACATAACACTTAGCGACGAGCTCTTCTTCACCTCCGTATACAAGAAACATATCCTTAGTTCTTCGTAAGTACTTAAGGATATTCTTGACCGCTATCCAGTGTTTCGAACCTGGATCCGATTGGTACCTACTAGTCAAACTAATAGAATGTGCCACATCCGGTCTTGTACATAGCATGGCATACATTATAGAGCCTATGGCTGAAGCATAGGGGACTTTGTCCATTATCTCTCTTTCTTCCGCCGAAGCCGGACTTTGAGTCTTACTCAATGTCTTGCCTTGCAACATAGGTAAGAACCCCTTCTTACTTCCGTCCATTTTAAACTTCTTTAAAATCTTATCAAGGTATGTACTTTGCGATAGCCCTATTAGGCGCCTAGACCTATCTCTATAGATCTTTATGCCTAATATGTATGACGCTCCACCTAGGTCCTTCATTGAAAATTTGCTGTTTAGATAACTTTTAACACTGTTTAAAAGATCTATATCATTTACGATCAATAATATGTCATCCACATATAATATCAGAAATTCCACATTGCTCCCACTCACTTTCTTGTAAATACAAGATTCTCCATAAGTTTGGACAAATCCAAACTCTTTGATCACCTCATCAAAGCGGAGATTCCAACTTCGTGATGCTTGCTTCAATCCATAGATGGATCGCTGAAGCTTGCACACCTTGTTAGCATCCTTAGGATCGACAAAACCCTTTGGTTGTATCATATACAACTCTTCTTCAATATTACCATTGAGAAACGCGGTTTTGACATCCATCTGCCATATCTCAGAATCGAAATATGCAGCAATTGCTAACATAATCCTAACTGACTTTAGCATCGCTACGGGAGAGAAAGTCTCATCGTAGTCAACTCCTTGAATTTGTCGAAACCCCTTTGCGACAAGTCAAGCTTTATAGACGGTCACATTACCATACGCATCAGTTTTCCTTTTGAAAATCCATTTGTTCTCCACGGCCTTTCGGTGAGGTAATTCCACCAAGTTCCAAACTTGATTTTCATACATGGATTCCATCTCGGATTTCATGGCTTCTAACCATTTGTTGGAATCCGGGCTCATCGCTTCTTCATACGTCGCAGGTCATCATTTTCATCAACCATGAAATTCATGACAGGATTTCCGTCTGCTCGGGGCTGCGTCTGATTGACTGCGAGGTTTGGTAGTACTCTCTCTTTGAGTTTCATGATCATTATCATTAGTTCCCTCTTCAACAGTGGAGCCAACTCCGGAACAACTTCCGCGCTACGCTACTCGCCATACTTTGAAGAGAAGGTTCCACAACCTCTTGAGTTCTACCTTCCGACTACTCACACCTTTCATGAGAAACTCTTTCTCTAGAAAGGATCCATTCTTGGCAACAAAAACCTTGCCCTCGGATCGTGATAGAAGGAATACCCAATAGTTTCTTTAGGGTATCCTATGAAGACGCATTTTTCCGCTTTGGGTTCGAGTTTATCCGGTTGAAGTTTCTTCACATAAACATCGCATCCCCAAACTTTAAGAAATGATGACTTAGGTTTGTTTCCAAACCACAATTCATACGGTGTCTTTTCAACGGATTTAGATGGTGCCCGATTTAAAGTGAATGCAGCAGTTTCTAGTGCATAACCCCAAAATGACAACGGCAAGTCCGTGAGACATCATAGATCGAACCATATCTAATAAAATGCGATTGACGTTCGACACACCATTTCATGTGGTGTTCGGCAGTGTGAGTTGTGAAACAATTCCACACTCTTTCATGTGAGTGCTAAACTCGTAACTTAGATACTCACCTCCACGGTCGGACCGTAGAAATTTTATCTTTCTATTACGATGATTTTCCACTTCATTCGAAATTCCTTGAACTTTTCAAAGGTTTCGAATTGTGTTTCATCAAGTAGATATAACCGTATCTACTCAAATCATCCGTGAAAGTAACAAAATAACGATATCCACCTCATGACCGACACTCATTGGACCACATACATCGAATGTATGATTTCCAATAAATCATCCCGCCTTCCATTGAACCGAAAACGGCGTTCTAGTCATCTTGCCCATAAGGCATGGCTCACATGTATCAAATGATTCATAATCAAATGATTCCAGAAGTCCATCCGAATGGAGCTTCTTCATGCGTTTAACGCCAATATGACCTAGACGGCAGTGCCACATATATGCTGATATATCATCATTAAGTTTAATCCTTTTAGCATCAACATTATGAATATGTGTAACATTATCATCGAGATCTAATAGAAATAAACCATTCATCATCGGTGCATGACCATAAAAGATTTCATTCATATAAATGGAACAACCATTGTTCTCGGATTTAAATGAATAACCACTTCGCATCAAACACGATCCAGATACAATGTTCATGCTCAGTGCAGGCACCAGATAACATTTATTCAAGTTTATAACTAATCCCGACGGCAAGTGGAGAGGCAGCGTTCCGACGGCAATCACATCAGCGCTTGATCCATTGCCGACACGCATCTTGACCTCACCCCTTGCTAGCGGTCGCTTGTTACGCAGCCCCTGATTCGAGTTACAAATATTAGCAACTGAATCGGTATCAAATACCAGTGCCCGCGAGCACTAGTCAAGTACACATCAATAACATGTATATCATATATACCTTTGTTTGCCTTGCCGCCTTCTTGTGCGCGGATACTTGGGGCGATTCGCTTAGTGGCGATCCTTACAATAGTAGCACTCGGAATCAGACTTAGGTCCAACTCGGGGTTTCTTTTCAGGAGCGGCAACAGGCTTGCCGCCCTTACTTCCCTTCCATTTTCCCTTCTTGTCTTTCTTGAAACCAGTGTTCCTATTGATCATCAACACTTGATGTTCCTTTTTGATCTCCACTTCTGCAGTTTTAAGCATTGACAGAAGCTCGAGGAGAGACTTCTTCATGCCTTGCATATTATAGTTCATCACGAAGCTCTTATAGCTAGGTGGCAGAGACTGCAGAACACGATGGATGCCTAAGTCAATGGGAATCGATATTCCCAAGAACACAAGCTTATCGGCGTAACCCGACATCTTGAGTACATGCTCACTAACGGAGCTGTGCTCTTCCATCATGCAGCTAAAGAACTTTTCTGAAGTGTTGTAGCTCTCTACAGCAGCATGTGTGTCGAAAATCATTTTCAACTCACCCATTGTATCAAATGCATTGCCGTTTTCGAAACGCTTTCGAAGTTCCGGCTCTAGCCCATGCAATATGCCGCAATGAACTAAGTTGTGGTCCTCCTGACGAGTCTGATAGACATTCTTCTCCTCGTCAGGGGCATCATCTAAAGGTGGGGGGGCTAACGGCGCTTCTAGCACATATTGCTTTTGTGCAGCAGACAGGAGAATCCTCAAATTCATGGCCCATTCGGTAAAGTTGCTACCGTTCGTTGCTAGTTTCTCTTTCTCCATGAACACATTGAAATTAAAAGCAGGTGGTGCCATCTACAACAGAATTTGTAAAGTTTAGACTAAGTGTATGATATATTGAGTTCAACTAATCTATATTAATGAACTCCCACTCAAAACGACACCCTCGTGCCTTTTGGTGATTACATGAACCAAATCCACTACACCAAGTCCGATCATCACGTGAGTCGGTATAGCTTCAAAGGCGAGCATCAAATGGGCATCATATCAACTATATGACTCATGCTTAACCTTTCGGTCCGTGTTCCGAGGCCATGTCTGTACATGCTAGGCTCGCCAAGTTAGAACCTTAGTATTCGCGTGTGTAACTGTTTTACACCCGAAATATGGTCGTGGATCCAAGAACACCCGATCATCACGTGATGTCTTGGAGCGACAAAAACATAATCGGTGCATACTAAAGGAAGAACACATTCTTATCTTGATATTTAAATGAGGGATCATCTTATTATGCTAACAAAGCGCTAAACAAGCAATATAAGATGCTATCAAACATCATATGTTTATTAGTGAAATTATATGGTTCCCGCAGATGATCTCTATCATGTGCATCGTGGTATGATCACTATCATACCTATATGTAAATCCAAGGTCTATGGATTTTTACACGCTATGTGTGTTAGAGTATCATCTCATACTTCTACTTACAACACTACCATATCATAACACTAGCCCAAAGAACAATCTAAACTAGACGCCTCTAATTTATCCATTGCAAGTTTTACGTGGCTTAGGGCTTTCGAGATAGAACCGTTCTTACCTACGAACATGAACCACAACGAGGATAATCAAATTGTTGACAACTCTCTTGCAAAATAGATATTGACTATAGTAGGAGAGACAGACACCTGCTAGCCACTTATGCAAACTAGTTGCATGTCAAGCGTGGAACAGGTCTCATGTGCGAGGACATGTAAAGTTTGTCCGGGCCGCTTCATCCCACTATGCCACTAATATCCAAAATTACAACAAAGGAGCAACAACATGATCATCATCGCCCACATAATCATATGTGTACTACCCGTGTAAAGTATCTACGCATAGATCCGGCTCTGATACCACTGTAGGGTTCGCAGCATAGAAAACAAAAATTTTCCTATGATGGGAACTACGTACCAAGATCTATCTACTAGATACAAACAACGGGGGGATGTATATTCGTAGAGAACATACCCTTGAAGACCGACAAAGCTTAACGAGTTCAACTCGTGGTTGATGTAGACGATCTCTTGCCGATCTCAAGATCGAGAGGAAGTCCTAGCGCCGCAAATCAGCAGCGCATCCGTGCTCGCACACACGTTCGAGGAACCGAGCAACCTCCGTCTCCTCGCTCCAGCGATGCAGCGGAAGCACAACTCTTTCTGCCGAATAGCCACCGGGAACATGTATCTCGCTAGTCCGAGACCATGGGGAATAAATTCTAGAGGGGGAGAGAGATCCTTCACGAGGAGGTGTGAGAGACAAGTGAGGAGGGGGGCTCCTTTTATAGGAGGAGGGAGGGAACCCCAAGGGGGTGGCCGGCACATGGGGCTGCCCCCTTGCCCTCCCCTCTTCATGTGGGTGGACACTCCACTCACAAATCTCCTTTAAATTCCCTCCACTCAAAAGTCCACTCAAATTCCCATTTAATTTCCACCAAATTTAATGCAAACTCTCATTAAATAAAACTCTTTTATTTTATTCAGAATTTTTTCAATTACTTTAATGACAAACATTCACAAATAACCCCTTGCTAGAATTCTATTTCACATGCATAACCACTTTATGCAATTTCACCCGAAAACCTGTTTCGGTATCTAGTGAAATAAATTCCTGCGCTTGTTCATTCTTTCGGCATGAAACATTTGCTCCAATTGGATGTCGGTTTCTCTTAAGTGTGTCACCCTACGGTTCGTGAATAATGTGGACATGATCGAGACCCTCTCGGATCAATAATCAGAAGCGGGATCTGGAGACCCATACTGACTCCCACACATTCAACGATGACTTTCTTGTGATCGTCGGAACCTTTTACGCTAGTATCTTAATCCCTTTGTTTCACGATATATTACATGTCCGAGATTAGATCATCGGTATCTCCATACCTAGTTTGATCTCAATTCTCGACATGCACTCTTTTCTCGTTCCTGTGATATAACATTCTAGTGATCAAATCACTTGTTTGCAAGCTAATCAATGTGATATCACCGAGAGGGCCCAGAGTATATCTATCCGTGATCGGGATGAACAAATTCCACTCTTGATCCATGAGCCTCAACATAACACTTTATTAGTTCTGAATCCATCTTTATAATCACCCATTACGTGTGACGTTTGATTTTATCAAGAAACTCTTCCGGTGTTAGTGATTGACATGATCTCATGGTCTAAGGATTAGGATCACTTTGTAAGTTGTTATAGCAATATAAACTCAATGACTTTGATCGTAATGCTATACTTCGGATGAATGTTCATCACACCATTACACTAATGTTGTGATCCCGTTATTAACAACATCCAATGTCCATGATCAGGAAACCTTGATCATCTTGTTAATCAACGAGCTAGTTTATGAGAGAGGCATAACTAGGAACTTTCTCTTTGTTTATTAAACACACATGTATTAACGTTTCCATATTAATACAATTATAGCATGCAAAATAAACATCTATCATATACTTGGAATACACATAATAAACACTTTATTATTGCCTCTCAGGGCATATTCCCTTCACATGTGGGTTTTGGCCCACCAGCAGTTCTGGGAGCCTCCCGGCTCTTCGTGTTGCTCATCGCTGCTCGCCGGTGGGTTTTGGCAGGCAACACAGCTTCCCTTAGGATGACATCACTATTCATGAGGAGAATAAGCTGCGTGTAAGTAAGCATGAGAAGCCTAGGACCCAAGCTGAGAAGGAAGAAGCCATATGGAAGTGTGGGTTTGCTACTGGTGCTGGTGTTCCCTCTTCGGCACATGATGGTTCTAGTGCTGGTGGTCCCACCCTTGAGAGGCAGCCGTCTTGGGCCAAGAAACTGCTAGGGAAGGTGAAGAAGACATTTTGCTTCTTGCAGAATCGTGAGTACCAGGCTTATGTTGATCAGCGGCACAATGCTCGGCGTTAGAAGGCTATTATGACAGCGCTCAGTCTTCCTTGCTCTCCAGAGACTAGCTCCTTCATCGCGCCCAAGGATGAGTGCATTTGTGACAACTGTAAGTGGTCTGATTCTGAGGAGGAAGTCACCGGTACCCCGCCTGCATGGAACAATGCCTCTTAGGACCCCGAGCCTTCTCCTCCTGTCCATGGTTGGGGAGATTAGAGTGGTATTTTATCCCTTTTTGGTGTCATGATGCCAAAGGGGGAGAAAGATATCTATTAGGATGTTCATGGGATTTGCATGGGTTGAGTCACGAGCTAGTTATATATTTGATCCTTTATTGCTCGTGAACTCTCTTGTTTGTGTGTGTGTGCTTGTGGACGGTGTTATTTGTGGACCTTATTATTTGTGCGTCCTATTTATGTATGAGACTATGTGGTATAATATGCATGTTGTTGGCTTATGGCTATTTGTATATGGTGTTGGGGTCTACATTGTTATTACTTCATCTATTGTCTCCACCACATCTGCTTGGTGCAACGGTATGTCCCCTATCTTATTTTTCCCTTGCACACGTGCTGTTTTTGCAATAGAAAGGGGGAGCCTCCTTATATGTGTGCTAGTCTTGTACTTAGAGCTTTATCTCTACCTTGCAAACATATAGGGGGAGCTTGTTCCATTCATTGAGAAAATTGCTCCTTCTTATGCAAATCGTTTGGGATTGTCATCAAACACCAAAAAGGAGGGAGATTTAAAGGACTATGTTTTCTCTTGCTATTTTGGTGATGATGAAAATCCCACTTGTGATCTAACGTGCTTGAGTTTCAGGCTAATTGTTTTTGATGGAGCTTATGAAGTGTGTGGATGCTATTCTTGGGATCTCGCGAAGACAATGTCTTTCATTTTCTCTTTCTCTCATTTTATTGATTTAGATCGCCGTACTATCAAGAGGGGTCCACCTCGAAGACGTGGGAATCATCGTTCTTGGACAAACCATATTTTCACCGCCACGGCCATCCCATTCATCAGCGAGAGCGAGTTTCGATCGATTGGAGCAGTTTTTGTCGATTGAGGCGGAAGTTTCGCTTAGGTGCTCTTTGGGTTGGATCTAGGATTATTTCGGTCGAACTTCCGATGGAAGTTGCCGAGTTCGTAACCTACTATATGGTAATGTTCTATTTGACGGAACTTCCACCGAGTAGCACCGTAAGTTCGATGAACTTCCTTTGCTTTCCACTCGAGACCGAGCGGATCTTCCGGTCGGGCATGTTTGTGACCTATTTGTTCGCCCTAGTTCCGCTCCAAGTTCCGCTCGGGTTCAGAATACTTATGTTTGCAAGTGTTCTATTTGACGGAACTTGGCCCGGAACTTGCTCCGGAAGTTTCACCGGAACTTCCGGTCATTCAGACCTAAACTTCCGGTCAGGCTTTGGAGCGTGCGTCAACGGTCTTCGCACCGTTGGAGCAGCGCTGGGCAGAACTTCTGGTCCCTCATGGAGGGCCTATTTAAGGCGCCCTCCTTCTTCCTCCTTCCCAACTCTTCAATTTTCTCTCTCCTCCATTAATACAAGAGCTTCACCTCACTAGATCTCTCTCCCTAGCCACTCAAATCACTTGATCTTTTGAGAGGTGGGAGAGGTGACCTAGATCTACACTTCCACCAAAGAAGATTTGATTCCCCCACCTATCCTTTGTGGATCTTGTTACTCTTGGGTTTCTTGGAACCTTAGACGGTGTAGGGCATCCTCGGAGCTAAGGGCATGTTGTAGGGTTCGCAGCATAGAAAACAAAAATTTTCCTACGATGGGAACTACGTACCAAGATCTATCTACTAGATACAAACAACGGGCGGATGTATATCCGTAGAGACCATACCCTTGAAGACCGACAAAGCTTAACGAGTTCAACTCGTGGTTGATGTAGACGATCTCTTGCCGATCTCAAGATCGAGAGGAAGTCCTAGCGCCGCAAATTAGCAGCGCATCCGTGCTCGCACACACGTTCTAGGCACCGAGCAACCTCCGCCTCCTCGCTCCAGCGATGCAGCGGAAGCACAACTCTTTCTTGCCGAATAGCCACCGGGAACATGTATCTCGCTATTCCGAGACCATGGGGGATAAATTCTAGAGGGGGAGAGAGATCCTTCACGAGGAGGTGTGAGAGACAAGTGAGGAGGGGGGCTCCTTTTATAGGAGGAGGGGGGACCCCAAGGGGGTGGCAGCGCATGGGGCTGCCTTGCCCTCCCTCTTCATGTGGGTGGACACTCCACTCACAAATCTCCTTTAAATTCCCTCCACTCAAAAGTCCACTCAAATTCCCATTAAATTTCCACCAAATTTAATGCAAACTCTCATTAAATAAAACTCTTTTATTTTATTCAGAATTTTGTCAATTACTTTAATGACAAACATTCACAAATAACCCCTTGCTAGAATTCTATTTCACATGCATAACCACTTTATGCAATTTCACCCGAAAACCTGTTTCGGTATGTAGTGAAATAAATTCCTGCGCTTGTTCATTCTTTTGGCATGAAACATTTGCTCCAATTGGATGTCGGTGTCTCTTAAGTGTGTCACCCTACAGTTCGTGAATAATGTGGACATGATCGAGACCCCTCTCGGATCAATAATCAGAAGCGGGATCTGGAGACCCATACTGACTCCCACACATTCAACGATGACTTTCTTGTGATCGTCGGAACCTTTTACGCTAGTATCTTAATCCCTTTATTTCACGATATATTACATGTCCGAGATTCGATCATCGGTATCTCCATACCTAGTTTGATCTCGTTACTGACATGCACTCTTTTCTCGTTCCTGTGATATAACATTCTAGTGATCAAATCACTTGCTTGCAAGCTAATCAATGTGATATCACCGAGAGGGCCCAGAGTATATCTATCTGTCATCGGGATGAACAAATTCCACTCTCGATCCATGAGCCTCAACATAACACTTTATTAGTTCTGAATCCATCTTTATAATCACCCTATTACGGTGTGACGTTTGATGTTATCAAGAAACTCTTCCGGTGTTAGTGATTGACATGATCTCATGGTCTAAGGATTAGGATCACTTAAGTTGTTATAGCAATATAAACTCAATGACTTTGATCGTAATGCTATACTTTGGATGAATGTTCATCACACCATTACACTAATGTTGTGATCCCGTTATTAACAACATCCAATGTCCATGATCAGGAAACCTTGATCATCTTGTTAATCAACGAGCTAGTTTATGAGAGAGGCATAACTAGGAACTTTCTGTTTGTTTATTAAACACACATGTATTAATGTTTCCATATTAATACAATTATAGCATGCAAAATAAACATCTATCATATACTTGGAATACACATAATAAACACTTTATTATTGCCTCTCAGGGCATATTCCCTTCAGTCTTCCACTTGCACTAGAGACAATAATCTAGTTACATAGTGATAAATCTAACACCCATTGAGTTCTGGTGTTGATCATGTTTTGCTCTAGGGAGAGTTTTAGTCAACGGATCTGCTACATTGAGATCCGTATGTACTTTACAAATCTTTATATCTCCATCCTTGACATGCTCGCGGATGGAGTGAAACCGGTGCTTAATATGCTTGGAATGCTTGTGAGACCTTGGCTCTTTGGCATTGGCAATGGCACCATTGTTGTCACAATAGATCACCATTGGGTCCAACGCGTTTGCCACCACTCCTAGTTCGGATATGAACTCCTTCATCCAAACTGCTTCCTGAGCCGCTTCGACAACATATTCGCCTCCGTTGTTGATCCGCTACCACAGGTTGTTTGGAGCTCCTCCAACTAACGCTCCGCCATTCATGAGAAATACGATCCGGATTGAGACTTAGAGTCATCGGGATCGGTGTCAAAGCTAAGCGTCGACATAACACTTAGCGAGCTCTTCTTCACCTCCGTATACAAGAAACATATCCTTAGTTCTTCGTAAGTACTTAAGGATATTCTTGACCGCTATCCATGTTTGAACCGGATCCGATTGGTACCTACTAGTCAAACTAATAGAATGTGCCACATCCGGTCTTGTACATAGCATGGCATACATTATAGAGCCTATGGGCTGAAGCATAGGGACTTTGTCCATTATCTCTCTTTCTTCCGAAGCCGGACTTTGAGTCTTACTCAATGTCTTGCCTTGCAACATAGGTAAGAACCCCTTCTTACTTCCGTCCATTTTAAACTTCTTTAAAATCTTATCAAGGTATGTACTTTGCGATAGCCCTATTAGGCGCCTAGACCTATCTCTATAGATCTTTATGCCTAATATGTATGACGCTCCACCTAGGTCCTTCATTGAAAATTTCTTTGTTTAGATAACTTTTAACACTGTTTAAAAGATCTATATCATTTCCGATCAATAATATGTCATCCACATATAATATCAGAAATTCCACATTGCTCCCACTCACTTTCTTGTAAATACAAGATTCTCCATAAGTTTGGACAAATCCAAACTCTTTGATCACCTCATCAAAGCGGAGATTCCAACTTCGTGATGCTTGCTTCAATCCATAGATGGATCGCTGAAGCTTGCACACCTTGTTAGCATCCTTAGGATCGACAAAACCCTTTGGTTGTATCATATACAACTCTTCTTCAATATTACCATTCAGAAACGCGGTTTTGACATCCATCTGCCATATCTCATAATCGAAATATGCAGCAATTGCTAACATAATCCTAACTGATTTTAGCATCGCTACGGGAGATAAAGTCTCATCGTAGTCAACTCCTTGAATTTGTCGAAACCCCTTTGCGACAAGTCAAGCTTTATAGACGGTCACATTACCATCAGCATCAGTTTTCCTTTTGAAAATCCATTTGTTCTCCACGGCCTTTCGGTCGTGAGGTAATTCCACCAAGTTCCAAACTTGATTTTCATACATGGATTCCATCTCGGATTTCATGGCTTCTAACCATTTGTTGGAATCCGGGCTCATCATCGCTTCTTCATACGTCGCAGGGTCATCATTTTCATCAACCATGAAATTCATGACAGATTTCCGTCACTCGGGGCTGCAGCGTCTGATTGACCTGCGAGGTTTGGTAGTACTCTCTTTCGAGTTTCATGATCATTATCATTAGTTCCCTCTTCAATGGTGGAGCCAACTCCGGAACAACTTCCGCGCTACTCGCCATACTTTGAAGAGAAGGTTCCACAACCTCTTGAGTTCTACCTTCCGACTACTCACACCTTTCATGAAACTCTTTCTCTAGAAAGGATCCATTCTTAACAACAAAAACCTTGCCCTCAGATCTGTGATAGAAGGAATACCCAATAGTTTCTTTAGGGTATCCTATGAAGACGCATTTTTCCGCTTTGGGTTCGAGTTTATCCGGTTGAAGTTTCTTCACATAAACATCGCATCCCCAAACTTTAAGAAATGCAGCTTAGGTTTGTTTCCAAACCACAATTCATACGGTGTCTTTTCAACGGATTTAGATGGTGCCCGATTTAAAGTGAATGCAGCAGTTTCTAGTGCATAACCCCAAAATGACAACGGCAAGTCCGTCAGAGACATCATAGATCGAACCATATCTAATAAAGTACGATTACGACGTTCCACACACCATTTCATTGTGGTGTTCCGGCAGTGTGAGTTGTGAAACAATTCCACACTCTTTCATGTGAGTGCTAAACTCGTAACTTAGATACTCACCTCCACGGTCGGACCGTAGAAATTTTATCTTTCTATTACGATGATTTTCCACTTCATTCTGAAATTCCTTGAACTTTTCAAAGGTTTCAGAATTGTGTTTCATCAAGTAGATATAACCGTATCTACTCAAATCATCCGTGAAAGTAACAAAATAACGATATCCACCTCAAGGACACACTCATTGGACCACATACATCAGAATGTATGATTTCCAATAAATCTGTCGCCCGTTCCATTGAACCGGAAAACGGCGTTCTAGTCATCTTGCCCATAAGGCATGGCTCACATGTATCAAATGATTCATAATCAAATGATTCCAGAAGTCCATCCGAATGGAGCTTCTTCATGCGTTTAACGCCAATATGACCTAGACGGCAGTGCCACATATATGCTGATATATCATCATTAAGTTTAATCCTTTTAGCATCAACATTATGAATATGTGTAACATTATCATCGAGATCTAATAGAAATAAACCATTCATCATCGGTGCATGACCATAAAAGATTTCATTCATATAAATGGAACAACCATTGTTCTCGGATTTAAATGAATAACCACTTCGCATCAAACACGATCCAGATACAATGTTCATGCTCGGTCAGCACCGGATAACATTTATTCAAGTTTATAACTAATCCCGGCGGCAAGTGGAGAGGCGGCGTTCGACGGCAATCACATCAGCTTGATCCATTGCCGACCGCATCTTGACCTCACCCTTGCTAGCGGTCGCTATTCGCACCCACGATTCGAGTTACAAATATTAGCAACTGAATCGGTATCAAATACCCAGTGCCACTCGAGCACTAGTCAAGTACACATCAATAACATGTATATCATATATACCTTTGTTTGCCTTGCCGGCCTTCTTGTGCGCGGATACTTGGGGCATTAAGCTTCTAGTGGCGATCCCCTTACAATAGTAGCACTTCGGAATCGGACTTAGGTCCAACTCGGGGTTTCTTTTCAGGGCTGCAACAGCTTGCCGCCTTACTTCCTTCCATTTTCCCTTCTTGTCTTTCTTGAAACCAGTGTTCCTATTGATCATCAACACTTGATGTTCCTTTTGATCTCCACTTCTGCGGTTTAAGCATTGATGAAGCTCGAGGAGAGACTTCTTCATGCCTTGCATATTATAGTTCATCACAGCTCTTATAGCTAGGTGGCGAGGCTGAGACACGATGGATGCCTAAGTCAATGGGAATCGATATTCCCAAGAACACAAGCTTATCGTAACCCGACATCTTGAGTACATGCTCACTAACGGAGCTGTGCTCTTCCATCATGCACTAAAGAACTTTTCAAGTGTTGTAGCTCTCTCAGCACATGTGTGTCAAAATCATTTTCAACTCACCCATTGTATCAAATGCATTGCCGTTTTCGAAACGCTTTCGAAGTTCCGGCTCTAGCCCATGCAATATGCCGCAATGAACTAAGTTGTGGTCCTCCTGACGAGTCTGATAGACATTCTTCTCCTCGTCAGGGGCATCATCTAAAGGTGGGGGGGCTAACGGCGCTTCTAGCACATATTGCTTTTGTGCAGCAGACAGGAGAATCCTCAAATTCATGGCCCATTCGGTAAAGTTGCTACCGTTCGTTGCTAGTTTCTCTTTCTCCATGAACACATTGAAATTAAAAGCAGGTGGTGCCATCTACAACAGAATTTGTAAAGTTTAGACTAAGTGTATGATATATTGAGTTCAACTAATCTATATTACGAATGAACTCCCACTCAAAAACGACATCCCTCGTGCCTTTTTGGTGATTACATGAACCAAATCCACTACACCAAGTCCGATCATCACGTGAGTCGGTATAGCTTCAAAGGCGAGCATCAAATGGGCATCATATCAACTATATGACTCATGCTTAACCTTTGTCCGTGTTCGAGGCCATGTCTCATACATGCTAGGCTCGCCAAGTTAGAACCTTAGTATTCGCGTGTGTAACTGCTTTTACACCCGAAATATGGTCGTGGATCCAAGAACACCCGATCATCACGTGATGTCTTGGAGCGACAAAAACATAATCGGTGCATACTAAAGGAAGAACACATTCTTATCTTGATATTTAAATGAGGGATCATCTTATTATGCTAACAAAGCGCTAAACAAGCAATATAAGATGCTATTAAACATCATATGTTTATTAGTGAAATTATATGGTTCCCGCAGATGATCTCTATCATGTGCATCGTGGTATGATCACTATCATACCTATATGTGTAAATCCAAGGTCTATGGATTTTACACGCTATGTGTGTTGTAAGAGTATCATCTCATACTTCTACTTACAACACTACCATATCATAACACTAGCCCAGCAACAATCTAAACTAGACGCCTCTAATTTATCCATTGCAAGTTTTACGTGGCTTAGGGCTTTCGAGATAGAACCGTTCTTACCTACGAACATGAACCACAACGAGGATAATCAAATTGTTGACAACTCTCTTGCAAAATAGATATTGACTATAGTAGGAGAGATGGACACTGCTAGCCACTTATGCAAACTAGTTGCATGTCAAGCGTGGAACAGGTCTCATGTGCGAGGACATGTAAAGTTTGTCCGGGACGATTCATCCCACTATGCCACCAATATCCAAAATTACAACAAAGGAGCGACAACATGATCATCATCGCCCACATACTCATATGTGTACTACCCGTGTAAAGTATCTACGCATAGATCCGGCTCGATACCCTTTGAGGGTTCGCAGATAGAAAACAAAAATTTTCCTATGATGGGAACTACGTACCAAGATCTATCTACTAGATACAAACAACGGGGATGTATATTCAAGAGAACATACCCTTGAAGACCGACAAAGCTTAACGAGTTCAACTCGTGGTTGATGTACGATCTCTTGCCGATCTCAAGATCGAGAGGAAGTCCTAAGCGCGCCAAATCAGCAGCGCATCCGTGCTCGCACACGTTCGAGGAACCGAGCAACCTCCGCCTCCTCGCTCCAGCGATGCGGAAGCACAACTCTTTCTCGCGAATAGCCACGGGAACATGTATCTCGCTAGTCCGAGACCATGGGGAATAAATTCTAGAGGGGGAGAGAGATCCTTCACGAGGAGGTGTGAGAGACAAGTGAGGAGGGGGGCTCCTTTTATAGGAGGAGGGAGGGAACCCCAAGGGGGTGGCCGGCATGGGCTGCCCCTTGCCCTCCCTCTTCATGTGGGTGGACACTCCACTCACAAATCTCCTTTAAATTCCCTCCACTCAAAAGTCCACTCAAATTCCCATTTAATTTCCACCAAATTTAATGCAAACTCTCATTAAATAAAACTCTTTTATTTTATTCAGAATTTTTTCAATTACTTTAATGACAAACATTCACAAATAACCCCTTGCTAGAATTCTATTTCACATGCATAACCACTTTATGCAATTTCACCCGAAAACCTGTTTCGGTATCTAGTGAAATAAATTCCTGCGCTTGTTCATTCTTTCGGCATGAAACATTTGCTCCAATTGGATGTCGGTTTCTCTTAAGTGTGTCACCCTACGGTTCGTGAATAATGTGGACATGATCGAGACCCCTCTCGGATCAATAATCAGAAGCGGGATCTGGAGACCCATACTGACTCCCACACATTCAACGATGACTTTCTTGTGATCGTCGGAACCTTTTACGCTAGTATCTTAATCCCTTTGTTTCACGATATATTACATGTCCGAGATTAGATCATCGGTATCTCCATACCTAGTTTGATCTCGTTACCGACATGCACTCTTTTCTCGTTCCTGTGATATAACATTCTAGTGATCAAATCACTTGTTTGCAAGCTAATCAATGTGATATCACCGAGAGGGCCCAGAGTATATCTATCCGTCATCGGGATGAACAAATTCCACTCTTGATCCATGAGCCTCAACATAACACTTTATTAGTTCTGAATCCATCTTTATAATCACCCTGTTACGGTGTGACGTTTGATGTTATCAAGAAACTCTTCCGGTGTTAGTGATTGACATGATCTCATGGTCTAAGGATTAGGATCACTTTGTAAGTTGTTATAGCAATATAAACTCAATGACTTTGATCGTAATGCTATACTTCGGATGAATGTTCATCACACCATTACACTAATGTTGTGATCCCGTTATTAACAACATCCAATGTCCATGATCAGGAAACCTTGATCATCTTGTTAATCAACGAGCTAGTTTATGAGAGAGGCATAACTAGGAACTTTCTGTTTGTTTATTAAACACACATGTATTAACGTTTCCATATTAATACAATTATAGCATGCAAAATAAACATCTATCATATACTTGGAATACACATAATAAACACTTTATTATTGCCTCTCAGGGCATATTCCCTTCACATGTGTTGTGAAGCTCCGTGGTGTCGTTGAGGGCCTCCAATTGAGTTGTGGAGCTTCCCCCTCAACCTTGTTGTAAAGGTTTCGTTTTGCGCCTTCAAGGTCACCGGTTAGTGGATTGTGAGGCCTCTTTTGTGGGGGAGCTCGCCGGAGAGAAGGTGAGGCCTTTGTGGCGCTCAGGTGACCTTGTGTGGCCCCGACACCTCTCCAACGTAGATGTAGCTTCCTTGGAAGTGAACTACGGGAATTACATCTCCGTGTCCCCGCTCCGGTTATCTCGTTACTTACCTTTACTACTTGCTCTTTACCGTTCTTGTGCTTGTTGTTAGTTATCTAGCATATCGGCTGTTCACCTAGTTGCATATTTAGAGAACTTATCTTCTTGGCAAGCCTAAAATTGAATAACAAATTAAAAATTGGTAGTCGCCTATTCACCCCTCTAGTCGATTCAAAGTCAGTACTTTCAGACGGACGAAGAGAAGGAGCGAGGGGTGGTAATACTCAAGAGGGAAGAGACACCACTTGGGAGGAGAGCAACACAATCGAGGGGAGAGAGAGGGGAGAAACACAAACCAGGAGGGGAGTGGGGGCGATGGTGCCTAGATGAGGGGATCGACACGGAGGTGCATGACAAGACCATACTGATATATAGGAGGGGCATAGTGCGGCTACGACCATGGTCCACTAGGGAGAGTGGTAGCGGCTCACCTGAAGGGTCGGCGTGGCAGACCGTCATTGGATTCGATGTGGCCAACATCACATGCGCCACAAAGCAAAGTTTCCATGCAAAAAAGCAAGAGAAAAAATAATGGTTGGCTGCTTATAGATGTAAATGGTCCAACTCCGAAGGATCAAATTGTCAAACGTTAGATTTTTCTTCCAGAAGAGCGTTTATATAAAAAGTTTGCACTTATTCTTAGCCCTCATGATTCAAAATGATAGAGGTATTCCTAGTAATTTCTCGCCAGCAATGATGCCATCGCAACAAAGAAAAAGGGCATAAGCTCACTTTATACCACAGTAGATATGCTTTCAACTTAGAAACAAGAGGAGAAAACAATGCAAAAAAAAAAAGAGGTGAAAGCAAGCACAAAGTCCGTTTCAAAATCAAACAAGAACTAGAAACTTGTCACCTGAAGCCCAAAGAAACCAATCATTCAACGAGCGGAGCAGGGATGGATGAAACCTGAAGCTAGCCCGGCCCAATTGAGATGCCTTAAAAAACTAGTTATTCATCTTTTTTTGCAGCTTCAAAGCCTACCACGGAAGTCCAAACAAATAAGGGCTGGACAATTCAAAAAAAAAGGGGCTGGACAAAGACATAACTTTTTTATGAATTAAAATTAGCTATAGGGAACAATGTTTCCCCTCAAAAGAATAATCTGGAACAAGATTTCCGTCCACAGAACATTTAAAACAAGATTTGGCCTACTTAAAATAAAGCAAGATATTTCGCTGATTTGCACCAATCAATGAGAATTTCGTTTGCTTTAATCGGCTACTTTGCTGCTCAGGCGGTGGCAATCCAGGCTAAAAAGGCCAACACGTCAAAATTTTGATTATATAGCAGAAAATAAGTTACATCCAAATTAGATATATACGATCCTGGTTTTAAAGACAAGATCCCGAATAGAAAGATTCTATAGCAGAAATTAACTTACATCCAAATTATATAGCAGCAAATAAATTAGATCCATCAATTAATTAAATACAAGATTACCCGAGTAGTAAGATTTGGCTCATTGCAATTGGGGAAACTAATCGGGCTAAAAAGGGAAAACAATTAAGTTAGATACGAGGCTGAAAAGTAATGTGCACAATCTTTGTTTAGCAGGTTTGCATCACCCCTTTCTTCTATATATAGCACAAATACCAAGAGAGATTACCCGAGAACACAAGAAGAGCTTTTAGCAACACACAAACATAATAAAGAAGTACTCCATCTACATCGTCCTCCATCATGGCCCTTCTTGTCAACAAGGATGCCAGGGCTCTCCTCCTAGCAGCTCTTGCAATCATGGCCGTGGCTATGATGGTTTTGTCATCATGCAATGCACAAGGTAAAAACAATATTTGTATCTCACAGCAAACATGATTATCTTGAACATACATCAATTATTTGTGTTGTATAAACATTTTTATACAACATTTTTATAAACATATATCAACATGATTATCTCATGCAATGCACATTTTTGTGTATATATCAATTATTTGTATTGTATAAACATGATTATCTTGAACATGGTCTTGAACACCTTACATGCTACTATTATTTCCGTGATGTTATTTTTCTTTCTTAATTTTTGCATATATGGTAAAGATGATTATCTGAATTTGCAGGCGACTACTGTCGGCAGATCGTGCCGTGCAACGAGACGACGTGCACGAATTACTGCTCCAAGATGAACTTCAAGAACTTCCAGACGTACTGCAAGCCAGGAGAGCGCTATGACTACTGCTGCTGCCACGTATGACGCGTCCACCGTGGCCTGCTACTAGCCTAGCTTGGTGCACCTCCATCCGTCCGTTGATTAATTTCTTGTGTTCATGCGTATGGACCTGGATCGACAGATATTAATAATAGTATTGCTCCGTATGATTATGTATGCCTTTCGTTATTCTGTCAAATGTTAGCTTATAGAGTTGTCCCTCATCTATAAAAACAAGAGAAACCCTATATCAAAACATCACAGAAATTTGAAGATAGTGCTTTCGCAGCATCTATCAAGGGCTTCCGTGGCGTCTAACAAGGGCGGCACACAAGTTTGTGCCAGGCAAAATGTATTATGGCATTAAGTTGCGCCACCCTAGCTAGTATTATCGGCGTTTTGACATGTCTTAGGTACAAAAATCAAGACAATAATTATTCTGCTACAAAAATCTTGTCAAAAAATAAGACAAATAATTATTCCGCTATAAGAAAATGCGACATTGACTATGGGGCTGCCGTTGAAAGCTAGTTAAGCGCGCACCACTGACCAGTGAGCCCAACAAAAGCTGAGCAGTTGCCCTTCGAATAATTAAAGAAATCCCCTCGTTCTCATGACCGTACTTTTTTCCACTTTGGCTTTGTCTAGAGGCGGACAAGCATGTGCCATGCATCATATATTATGGCACTAAATTGCACACCGCCCTAGCTATCCAACATTACCGGTGTTCCGATATGTCTTAGGCCTTTTTCCAATAGGTGTATCTTAACACGTTTTATAAAAGATATTAAAACTTAAAAAACAACCATGACAATAGGGTGTACTATCTTAGATGTGATTTCTTAGAGATGCTGTATTTAATATTTTGTGCTTATGCATGTGTGTGATTGGACTAGCCAAGTTTTTTTTGCCTATGGTTACGTCCAGAAGGTGTAGCTTAGCTAAGATACAACGTCACTCTCTTTCTTCATTAACTATGATGCCACATAAGCAAATTGACTAGGATATAGAGCTAAGATACACCCGTTATGAAAGGCCTTAGATATACGGACTAGGACAGTGATCATTCTGCAGCGTTGATTGTGTGTCCAGGTTGGGAGACTAGTTAAGCGTGTCCCACTGATCAATGAGCCCAAAAGTTCTTTGGTGCCTAATCTGGAACACCAAACACATATGTGGAATTCCCTAAAAAAACAAATATGTGGAAATCGTTGCGCGAGCTATGGTTCGGCGAGCACCAAACACTTGCAACCAGCAATCAAAGAAGTGTGTAGGCTCAGAGAGGTGCGCAAATTGGTCGCTGCGGTGCAAAACATTAGGGATAGGTTAGAGAAGGTCGCTAACAAATGTCAATAGAGCTAATAGCTAGCTAGTATTAGTTTCTACTAATTAATGTAGTAGTATATATGAAGTAATCTAAAGTGTTCTTTTGGTGCTTTCTTTATTTTAGACAAGTGTAATGCCACGAAATATCGTTGACATGTACACATGTATTGATATCCCTCTACTGAAAAAAAGACTTAGTATCGCAGTAGCATCAGTTGCACAAAACCGAAAGTCAGCCGGTGGTTACGTGAACAGCTGGCAAACAAATAAAAATCCTCTAAGAACACTAAGCTTCATGGAATTGGTGAGCTCTCCTCACTAGTGGAAACGCGGGCTTTTGTTGATCCCGAAAATGGGCTTTAACACCGGTTCTTCTACGAACCGGTGTAAAGAAGCTGTAAAGCGTGGCCTCTCTGCGGCATTAAAGGAGCCCCCTTTAACACCGGTTCGTGCCACGAACCGGTGTTAAAGGTCCCGCACCGATGGTTCACAACCCCCGGTGTTGTTAAAGGGGCTATATAAGACACCACCCCAGCCCACACACACACCCCACTCTTTCATTCTTTCACATTTTGGAGCCTAGCAAGAGGGTGTGAAGAGTGCTAGTTTGTGTTTTTCATATGCACTAGAGGTGTTCGTGAAATGCCCGAGAGCTCAAAATAAGCTTTCTTGTTGCTCTTCCGTCTCGAGGTCGGCAACTATAGTTTCATGTGTCATTGATGTACTGTATATATAAATGGTCATCTCCTATTATTTTTGATATATACTACATATTAATGCAGATGAATCGGCAATGGATGTACGGTGACCGCCGCACTTCGAGTACATTACGGGCCTCCAAAATTTCATCGTTGTGGCTAATGCAAACCGTGGTCACAATGGTTTTATGTGCTGTCCGTGTGTTCACCGTCGAACAAGAAAGACTACTCAAATACCAGAACCATTCACGCCCACCGCTTGATCTGGTTTCATGCCCAGCTATAATTGTTGGACCAAGCACGGAGAAAAAGGGGTTGTGATGGAAGACAACGAAGAAGAAGAGGATGATGAAAACTATCATAATATGTATCCTGAATATGATGATAATGCAACGGAGGTAGATAATGAAGATCAAGAGGGAGCAGATGGGCCCGCTGATGACGATCTTGGTCGGGCCATTACTGATGCAAAGGAAGAATGTGAAACTGAAAAGGAGAAGGAGAAGCTGGAGCAGATGTTAAAGGATCACAAAACATTGTTGTATCCAACTTGCGAAGATGGCCACAAAAAGCTAGGTGCCACACTGGATTTGCTGCAATGGAAGGCAGAGAATGGTGTGACTGACAGCGCATTTTCAAAGTTGTTGGTAAAAATGAAGAATCTTCTTCCAAGATGGGATTTTCTTGTGCGGAAACTTGCCCAAATGCGATGTCAACCCCATACAGCCATGGAAGTATGGGAAGAATCTAGTCAAGAAAGAGGAGCTCAAAAATCTACCAACAAAGATGCGAAAATTGCACAAGTGGTACCTTCATTTCTGCAAGACGAGAAAAGAAGAATGGATCACGGCGCATATAAGAGATGAGATTTTCTTGTGCGGAGACGACGCGATCGACTTCAACATTCAAGACTTGCATTTTCTATTCAATCAGAAGGAACTCGACAAAGCTGCCATCAGCCTTTATTGTGTGTAAGTACTATTTCTGTAATTTTTATCTCAACTCATTCACTTCATTAATTGCATGTATATATATATGCTCACCATATATGTATATACTATTATGCAGGAAAAAGGTTATGGAATGCAGGAAAGGAGGCCCTTTTGACATTGGGTTCGTTGACCCAAATAGAGTTCATGAAGAAGTGGTAAGAGAAAACCGGGCAAATGAAGATTACTTGCTAAAGTCTTTCTTGAGACAACAAACCAAAAGGGAAATACTATTGCCTTACAACTTCGTGAGTACTGTTACCCTCTCTCTTGTACACATTCTGTTCGCTTACTCGATGTTAAGTGTAACTGATGATGAGTTATGCGCGAGGTTCCACTTTATTCGCTAGTCATTCAACCCGACTCTCGGGAAAAGTCCTTGTCATGGACTCGTTCTAAAAGAAAAAGAGCTATGGGCAAACTTTAGAGAGATGCTCCAGAGGTAATTTCAATCATATTATCGCACTAGATCGGCAACTTTCGTGACAATAAGTAATTAATTACTCCTTTATCCATTTTCTTTGTCGGACAGGGTTTGAAAATGTTCACGGGCAGGGCCGTGGGTGAATGGTCGGAAGAACTAAAATTTGTAGACCAAAATGTAAGTAATACTAGCTAGCTTCCAATTCCATTATATCATGCTTTATTGATTATTATTTTGATTGAACTCTCTATTCTCGTAAAGTCGCGCATCAAGGACACGGCAATAACTTATGTGGGTACTATGTTTGCGAATTCATTCATAACACGATATGTGCGACAGGCCAAGCCGCACTAGAACAACTTAGAGTAAGTAAACAAAGTCCACAACATTATTTTATTACCATCAATTGTGTTGAGTTTTATTCTTATATATATATGACGGCCCATTCTTCATATATATTCAGATCGAACGGATGCGGACCAACTCCTACCATTTGAACGCATACGAGCCATTCAAGAGGAATTGGCGGGTTCATACTTGATGAGGTCACGCTGGCGGAGAACTCTTTAGATATCCACCTCCGGCGATGTAGATGTATGTGCCGATGGCGATGTATGTGCCGATGGCGATGTTTGTGTATAATAATAGTTGCTTAATTATTCATGTACTCGTATGTACCGATGACGATTTATAAGTATACGGCTCCCGATCGATTTGCCCTCGCTCTCCTCGTAAATACGCCAACGGGCAGAGAGAATGCATGGCAGAGATTTAGGCCGTTTTCCTGCCGCGGCAGGAAAACGGCCTAAATCTCTGCCGCGGCAGAAGAACCTTTAACACCGGTTCCAGATACGAACCGGTGTTAAAGGGGGGGGGCCCTGAGGCCTGCGGCAGCCCCACGTGCGCCACCCTTTAACACCGGTTCGTATAGGAACCGGTGTTAAAGGGGCCCCCCCTCTAACACCGAACCCTCAACAGCGGTTGGGGAACCGCTGTTAGAGGGTCCTCCAAACCGGTGTTAGAGGGGTACGTGTGCACTAGTGCCTTGCTCCTAGCGATGGCATTTGTTTTTCTCCGCGTGCGTGCGGCTGCTGCCGTGTTGCGATGTTGACCATATAGATATGTCTGTATTAGTCTTTGTCGGTGGGGTAGGCTCTGACCAATAATGGCCCGCCCGGGCCGGTCTGGTAATGGCTGTTGTAGGATCCCTCTCCGCTGACTCAAGCCCCTGCGCGCCACACGCTTCGCTGCTCCATCCACGCCCCGCCTCCTTTCGTTGAGGTCAGTGCCTTCCTCCGCCTCCCCTGCCTCCCACGTCTTCCTTTGATCCATGCGCTCTGCCGCCAGGCAGCGAGACGGCCATCATCCCACAATCTAGGCGTCGTGGAGCGTAATCAACAGTTCTTGCCAATTTGATGCAGGTGCAATACCCGTGTTCGACGAAATGCCCAAGTGGTAAAACATTAGATGATGTTCGTTCTTGGAAACAGAAACATTTAACTTGTGGTTTCAGTTTAACATGCATGCCTCACTCATTATTCTTGCAGCATGAAATTTCTTAGTATGATTTGTCTTCTGCTAATGCTAAAGCAAAATGAATTTTAGACCAGATGGAACAACAGGTTGAGATCTAAGGTTCACATTAATGCAATCCTTTCTCTTTTTTTGTAGGAGGATAAAGTGTTTGCATCAATGTCGCACTGAGCATGTCTAATTTTTTATTTCTTACTATGCATATGCACGTCCAAGCGTGATCCTGTCAAAAAGCAACAAACTTTAGAATTTAGTACGTAATTCATGTTTGTAGTATATGTAGATTGTTCTTCACAAATACCGTTTGTCCTTCGACCATTTTGTCTCCTATCCTCACAATATTATTTCACATAATTTATATGTGCAAGACATAAGAGTGCTTGATAACATAGGTACATAATAAAGTTTCAGGCCTGCCTCTTTTTCTTCTGGTAAATTATGAAGTGAATGATCTGTAGCACCAGCTTCCTCAGGAATTTTACACTCTCAAGCGTTAGTATGAGTAGAGCAAGCAATGCATCGGTTACATATTCATTCTTTGTTATGTTTGTTGGCTCATAAACATGGAATGGTTCAAAATATATCATATTGTCTGCTTGTTCATTTCACGTGGAACTACAGAAGCTTGGCCGTTAGCAGCTCCAGTAAAAACCATTGTGTAGCTTTACATCATGTTCTTTCTTTATGATCATATAATCAGGTACACAGCCTGCCCTAAATGCAAAGAGGCATAAAGTAATGGAAAATGAAACAGACCATAGGCTTTTCTTTTGTTGTCATCAGTTGCTTACTTCACACATCAATGTATTCTACATGGTAGCATACTGCGTCTCTGTTTATGATATTTTAAATTTCTGTGGCTGTTTGAATCTTGGTCTGTTTGGAGTGTCCTATGATTTCGTGTTTTTGGGGTCCCCATTTCCAGCCCTGGCAGGGAAGGCTTAGTTTGCTGCTGGATTTCATCCAAGTTGATTTTTGACTAACCCAGTTGACTAATTTTTTCTTCTCATAAAAGATTGGAGTGGCTGACATGCAGAGATACCTAAATGGAATGGACTGCATCTCGGCCGGCCAGGCTGCAGCGGAGCACTAGGTGCCGGTCTGACAACAACAACGAGGTTACGAGCAGCCCTAGAAAGAGCAACCAGCGAGGGCATAATGTTTCTTCCATATCCGGTCACATGGTGGTCAGATCGACTGGACCGCCAAGTTTCGTTGTGCCTTTATCTCTTGCTTGGGCATCCTCGGTGCGTATGGAGGTGTTCTTCTTATTGCTATGGATCTTGCGCTATGTGGTCTCCCTATGTACACTTTGTCTCTGTTCGATCTCTAATGTGACCTGTTTTGTTCAGTTTGGTCGTCACCGTATATTTGCATGATAATTATCTACTGCTTCCAGTCAAGATAAATAATTTATATGCTACTTTTCTACTTCCCTGGCTACCAGAACATGTTAGGATAATATACGTGCTACTTCTTAAAAATGTATATACACCCATACTAGGCTTGATTTTCACATAGAACCTTGCTGTCGGTCAGAACATCTGAAAAAGTCATTTTTTAAATCTGATTTTACAACTGATGACGCCTCCTACAACTCTGTCCCGGCCTTCATTATGGTTTCTCCTAACTCTTGGTGCCTCAGCTTGGTAATATTAAGACTGACAAAAATATCAATGTTAAATAATGGAAATAATGGTTTGTCACTAGGGTGGCATGGAACTTGAGATAATTGTAATTTAGTGAGTGCATTGTATCCTGGTAGGTTATGGCTTACAAATCTGTGTTTGTGGCTACCATCGCCAGTTGATTGAAAATTCATTATAGACAATGTGATCATAGGTATTGCCCCACCAGAATTGCTACCATTGATTTTTTTCATGTTTATACTGTAATCAAGCAGCTCGAAATTGCGTTCTTTGGATATATTCTAAGCCGGATTACTGGTCTATTCCATATCATATTTGCTGGGTGGGCTAAAACTTATTCTGTTATGTACGAGGTCGCTTAGATTACATCATATTTCCATCTTCCAGAGATGTATCGTTATTGGCGGCCTTTGCTTTCTCCATTGAGATGTATGTGTGGCCCCATTTATTTTTGGTAATTCAGTGTTAATAATTTTATTTTAGCTTTCCAAAACTTGTGTATGAAATGTCCTGGAAAAAAAAAGTTAGAAGTGTCCTTGCATATGTCAGTTGGGGAGAATGTGAATAGCGGGCAATCTTCTATGTATTAGCACGGCATCCTAGCACTAGAAAAATGAATTTTACGTTTTCCTTTTGCAATTTCCATTGTCTGCTGTATTTACGAGTACCTAAGTAGAAGTTTTATTCTTTATACCATAGACAAGGGGTAAGTAGTCTATAGGTTCCCCTTGTTATGAAAGGACTGGAAGCATAGAATATGTTCAGAACCGTTTAACAAAAATTGTACAGTTCATATTTTTTTGAAATTTAGAGTTGTTCATGGTAAAGGCCTAAAGGGTAGTTAGATTTTTGTCGATCTATGTTGGGCCTATTATTTTAGCCTCCATATTTATTTGTTTCTGAAATTCACTTATATCCTTTTGGAATACTAGGAAGATATATAAAGTCAGATCTCTAGGCTGATGTCTCTTTTTACATGGCTGCTAAAGTACCACAAGATGGCTACTATACCTACCTTTTGAAGCTTCATTGTCATTGAGCATGTTTTCATTGCCGGCGATCTTGCTTCTACCTTTGTTTTGATTGTTTCGTTGGTGTGAGGTGCTCCAGACTGGCCACGCCGATCTGGAGCAGCAGGATCAAGAGCACGCGCTGCTGCCTTGTCTTCGATCGACTCAATAGAAGAAAAGAATATCTTGCTAGCAGACACAGCACGCCCACGTGCTTAGCAGCATGATCAATACATGAGTAACAATGTAGCAGGATCAATACATTGCTAGCAGACACAGCACGCCCGCGTGCTTAGCAGAGGAGCACACACCCATGTGCTAGCAAGAAGAGCACGTCCACGCCAGGGAGACAGGGCAAGGCAAGTCCTGCACGCGCGGGATCGGAGCCGTGCGATCTGGGCCAGGTGTTCCTTTGCAAGGACGGTCGGTCCAGGTGTTGAAGACGAGGACACTGCAAGGACGGTCGGGGACAAGTTGGAGTTGCAGACGGGCACAGGCGACAAGTTGTAGACGGACACCACTCGAGCCAGATCCGGCCGGACGGCACAGCAACGGGAGAAGACGGCGGACATGGCCGGAAACAGTGGCACACCGACGGCGGCAACATCGAAAAAACGACAGCGACAGGAACGGTGGAGGCTGTGACGATGTTGCAGCAGGAAAACGGTCTAACCTAGCTCTGATACCATGTCAGAAATATGCAACATGTATTTCTCTTGGGGCCAAAGGCCACAATATATAGTACAGGTACAAGGCAAATATGCAGGAAGCCCCCTAACATATGAGGGAAATACAATATACAGATATATACATCTAACACAAAGAAGAGGCATACGTGTTTTCTATTAAAACTAGATATCTTCTCTGTAATCTATTATTGTATACGCCATGTGTAAGAAGAAGATGTATTAGAGGAACTAGACACTACTTATATATAGAAGAAGGTGAGATTTAAACTTGGTCTGTCTAGCACACCACCTCTTGTGCTAGCCAGAAGACCCCCAAGTCTTTCTCCTAGAAGATGTATTTTAGACAATTGATTCTATATTGTAATATATATGTTGGCGCAGCAACACGCGCAAGGTCCTTCTAGTCATTACCTATAGAGCACGGACTGATCCCCATAGGGCCTAATCGCTGGCAAGCAAAACAAAAAAATTGTCATTGCTACGTGCCTCGTGGGCTGACCTGGGGCCCATAAAAAGTGATGACACTACAAAGCAGTGATGATGACGTCAAACAAGTCGGGCTTATAGCTAATATGCGACGTCTTTACGTGGAATTGGAAGGAAAGCGACATCGTTGCAAAGAATAGCTCGCATGCGATATTTCTGAAGCAGCAAATAGCTCTCGTGCGACACTTCTACTTAACCCCACGAGACCGTCAACGAATTCGAATCAGCTGAGCACAGTAGGACCCACAGCCTCTCCACGTCACGGCAGAACTCACCTGATGTCCACCTCATATCGTGGGACCCACCCTGTGGTTGAAGAGAGCCGTTGGCCCCGATCCGTCCCTGCACCCGAGCACTCCCGCCACCGTTCCAGCATCTCATCCCCTTCCGTTTTCTTCTCCGGCGAGCAAGTGCGGCAACACCGGCGAGGGATGTCGATCTCTGCTTCCTCCCACCGCTCATGGCCTCGGTATGGTGCGGTGCCGATGAGGAGGTGCCCCGATTGCCCCCGTACCGTGCCCCTGAAGCGGCTTGTCACATCCACCGACAAGAACGACAACATTGGCCGGGAATTTGGGAAGTGTGAGAGCAAGCCCGAGCCGGAAAAGGTGAGATCTGAGTGTTCCGAGCGCCAATTTCTCGCTTTTCTTTCGAAATTTCATGCATTTCATCGAATTTGGGATTTAGGGTTCATCTCTGCGATTCAGGAACTGCCAAAATATGGGCATTTTGAGTGGCTTGATGAGTATATCGAGCGAATTGGGGTGGAGGTAGCATCCCGGGAGATCGAAAACCCGTCCGTGGTGGAGCAATTGGGATGTGGCAACCCCATTTCCGCTGGTACTACGGTGGATGCGGAAGTGAAGACCGAGATGAAGAAGATGAACAAGCAGCTAAGGAAAATCATCGAATTGAAGAAACAGGACAATCTGATGGCCGGTTTTTTTATTTTTGTGTAATTTCTCTCGGATTAGTTTATCTCCTCATCATTAGTCATTAGACAGCGCAGTCAGTGTTCGAGTGATGCTTTGTAATGGATGTAATGGTCTATGTCTTTGGCTTGACTAAAATGCAACACAAATTCAGGCTAATTTTGAGCTGCTCTGTTTTCGAAATCAGTGTTCCTTCGGGCCACTGTTCCTTTTATTTATCACGATTAAGGGCGTGTGAAGGGAGGGGGGTTGAAAAGTAAAAAAAAAACAATTGACGAGGATTGAAAAAGGCCAGGCCCAAATAGAACTTAGCCAGGCCAAAATGGACTTATCCATACCCAATAGTAACTATATGTTGATTGGGCAAAAAAAATGGTACTCACGTTACAATCTAAATAGGGACGTGTGGATCTGCAGATACTCGTGCTCAGGTCGCAATCTTTTTTTTGCGAAAGTAAATATATAAATGAAGTCCAAGCACATCCATTTAACTAACATAACTTGGGCGGTCCTTTAACTTATGTAAATATGTAAATGTCTTGTTTGAAAATGAACCATGTGTTGTACGAACTTGTTTTTGTGTCTTTTATTTTATACACTTGTAAATATATAAATATTGCACGAGTATTATATGAACTTGTTTTTGTGTCTTTTGTTTTATACACTTGTTGTTTTGGGTGTTTTGACAAATGACAATACAATAAAACACAGATTACAATAAAACAAGGGGATAGATAATATTGGGATAACATTACTTATATTAGATATGGGGGATCGATAACATTACAATAAAAAGAAAAAAGTACAATAATATAGAAGGGAATAGGCGCTCCGCCTAAACCCTGGGCTAGCCCCTAAACCCTAACCCTAGCTACCCTACTCCATCGACGGTGGAGGCAGTACCGGTGCAGCCGCCTTCACGGCATTCCATGCCGCCAGCCTCTCCCGTTACTCCCGCTTCCGCTGCTCCTCCTGGAAGGCCCAGCCATTGGACTCCCGTTGCTCCTCGTCCTCCCGTCTGCGCCTTTTCTTCAAGGCGCGCTGGGCCTACTTCTCCTCCCACCTGGCGATAGCAGCCTCCTGCTTTGCCTCGTCCTTCGCCGCCTTAGCCCAGTAGGCTTCGGAGGGGAGTTCACCGCCGCCGGGGAGGTTGGGGACTGGGTTGGTGACGATGGGGCCCTGCTCCCCCCAGGGGCAGGGGACTTCTTCTTCTTGCCACGCTTGGGGCGCGTGGGCGCCTCCTGCTCCCACCACTGCTTGTGGTCCGGGTGGTTGTCCTCGTCGCTTACTTCGGTGTCAGAAGGGAAGCGAAAGGGGGAGGTCGTCATGGTCGCCGGAGTGTTTGGGGCTGGGAGGAGGCAAAGGGATGGGCTCGAGATTGAAGATGAGGGGCAAGATGAGATGAGGAGGCAAAGGCGTTTTGCCTATTTATCGAGGGCGGGGCGTGAAGGGCGGCGTGGGAATCCAGCGTCGCGTTGGCGCAGACGCCGAGACGCGTGCGCTGCGTTGAGTGTGTGAAGCGGGCGTGATCAATGCGAAAGAGAAAAAAATAGCTAGGATGCGACGTATTGTAACCCCTGCACCGCTGCCCCCTGCATGCATGCATGCATTAATGCGAAAGAGAGAAAAAAACGTCCAAGGTAGTTGTTCATTGGCAGTGAAAAATAAAAGGGAAAATATAATTTGGTCTTGATTTACTTCGGTAATAAATGCAGGAATCTAGTACCAAGGTACTCGTTCGTTTTTACACACCGCATGCAACAAACTCGTTCGTTTTTACACACGCAAAAAAAATCGGTGGGAGTAATCAGAGGGATGTCAATTGGAGGGAATAGAGAGAGTATGAAACTAAGTTTATAATATTTTAGATTTTGATTTTTTTATTATATAGTAGTCAAAGTTGATATTTTAGATTTATAAATATTGACTTTTTGTATGGCGCATGAATCAGATGGGAGTAAGTTTGACTGAAGAAAGTTGTTCGACGTACACTTATTTAATGGGGCAGCGCTGTTGCACGCAAAATAGCTAGACTGTGACGCTAGGGGCAGCTGCATGCATGGTGCAGCCCGCCCCGCCCAGCGCCCTCGCATGCCACGCTCGGTCCAACAGTCAATGGAGTGTGCCACGTTGTATGTTATATTTATTACATATTTTAGATTTTGATATTTTTTCTTAGACTGGTTATAGTGACATGCATACTCCCTCTGTCCACAAATAAGTGTACCTTTGACTTCAAAATTTGTCCACAAAAAGTGTACTTCTACCTCTCCAATGAACTTAGATGTGGTATCATGCATATATTACTAGTCTAAGTTACTACTCCATAGTGCAAAATAAAATAGATGTGGTATCATGCAAAGTCTCATTTATTACAATGAATCTGGGAGGAGTAAGTTTGATTGAAGAAAATTGTTACACATACACTTATTTAATGCAACGGAGGGAGTAAATACGCTGCAGCGCTGTTGCACGTAAAATAGCTAGATTGCGACGCTAGGGGCAGCTACATGCATGGTGCAGCCCGCCCCGCCCAGCGCCCTCGCATGCCACGCTCGGTCCAACGGTCAATGGAGTGTGCCACGCTCGCATGCCACGCTGTTGCACGTAAAAACGATGAAGCCAATCAGATTTCAGAATCATCCATCCCATGGATCGCCAAGAGCTAGCCACAAAATGCTTCTAAGAGACGCCAACCAATCAGGTTGCAGAACAAGCCCTTCCACGGATCGCCCAGAGCCACCCACGGAATCCTTCTAGAAGACGCGATCGGACGGCCACAGTGTCGCGCTAGGGTATCTATGTTCCTCATTCGGCCTTAGGGTTAGCGGGGTTTAGGATGCAGTCAACGGGGTTTCACAAGTTTGACCAGACATTCAAATGTGCATAACTAATTCAAAAAAAATCAAAAAAATACAAACCTTCACACGGTGTCATGTTATGTGACATAGTTTTGAGGAAAAATATCAAACTTAGTCTATTGATCATATTTCAAAAAGCCCTTCACAAAATGACCTATCTCCTCCGAGGTTTTCTGGCTTTCGGGTCAAATGACCAATGATATGGCTAGAATCAAGGCATAGTTTGTGATAATGTGCCCATATTTGGCATGCATGTCTATAATGGGATGACTAACATTGTTGTAGCACAAAGTTTTCCTTTTCAACGCACAGAAAATCCATTTTCTATTTTCTTAGTGCCGAAAGAGGGGGGATTTGTGAAGCAACCACCAAATTGAAGTTTCAAATGATAACATCCTATTTTTCAAAAATACTAGACCACCTAGAATGTACAATTTCCCAACTTGATTATCTCAAACCTTTTATTCCATCCCTGGTGAAAAAGACAAATCCTGCCGAATCGGTTGGAAGTGGGTAAGATATGAACTACAGGCATATGATTTCATGCTGATGATTTTTTTTTAAAATCATTTTTAGGTTCACAAAATGCTATTTCATCAGAGATCCAATGCTAGTTTTGTGAGCCTCAACCCCTAGCTAAGAATATTTATGAAAAACCTTCAAGTTTGACTAGACATTCAAATGTGCATAACTAATTCAAAAAAAAATCAAAAAATACAAAACCTTTGCATGGTGTCATGTTATGTGACATAGTTCTGAGGAAAAATATCAAACTTGGTTTTAGAAATGGTCGAAAAAAAACTTGCTTAGAAATGGGGTGGTTTACCCTAGCTTTGGAGCCCATTTCTACCCCATTTTGGGTGAGGGTGAGTTGTACTTCACAAAAGGGATCAGGGTGAGGATGAGTTGTATTGTACATATGAGAAAAACGTTGGAAGCTCATACAAACATAGAAAAGTGACATAGCTACATTTGTTGAAATTCAAATTTACCATCATATTTGAATTTTGTCCAAATTATCAACAAGTGACAAATTATTATAATAACAAATGTTTACAACAACAAGTGCCAAATTATTACAATAAAAAATGTTTACAACAACAAGTGCCAAATTCAAAGTCTATTTCTTTTGGCTCTTCTTACCCCTCGTTTTCTTCTCCTTCACAAGTTTCACACCACACAACAGGTTTATGCTCTTCTTTTTCTTACCATTACCATCTGGCCTCCCCACAGCACGTCCAAGAGTCTCCTTCACCTCCTGCACCTCCTCAACAACCTCATGATCATGATCCAAAGTCTCATCAACATGGTCACTTTGCACCAGAGCCTCAACAACTTGGTCAGTTTGCACCAAAGCCTCAACAACAGGCTCATTTTGCACCAGAGCCTCAACAACAGGCTCATTTTGCACTAGAGCCTCAACAACAGGCTCATTTTGCCCCTCATTTGCACCAGAGCTTCCAAATCAGAAACGGTGTGCCCTAAAGCCTCAATAGTTTGCACATCATCCTACAAAACAAGTTCAAATTGCACCTCAGCAGCACCAAACATGATCTGGTTAGTTCTCTTCTTTCTTTGGCCATTGATTCTTGCCCTTTTCACCGCCAAGATTCACAACAACAAGCGGTGGGCCTTTTTCTCCACGCTTCCTCCAGAAAACAAGCAAGTTAGCTGGGGGAGAAAAATCATCAACAAGAAATGGGATACATTTTGGATGAACATACTTTGGCTTTTCAGCAGTGTATCTGCACTTGGTAGAGCCAGCTCGGTGTCCAAGTTCTTCACAGAGTTTGCATCTATTCTTGTTACCTTTTTGGGCCCTTTTTGGCTTGGCATCTTTCTTTTCATCTTTCTTTCCCTTCTTGCTGCTCCCACCTTTCTCAAACCAAGCCTTGAATCTACTCTGCTTGGGCCTGCCAGCCTTTCTTTTCATCAAAGGAGGACACAAGGAGAACTGAATGTCCACTTCAGGCCACTGAGACTGATCTGTAAGTGCTGGAATTGGTGTTCCATATGCAGCCTTGAATTTTGCTACAGAATAATACTCATGCAAATATGGGTGCATATTTAGCTTGTGTTTGGAGGCCAAGAAAAGTATGGCATGCTCACAAGGCTTCCCAGTGTGTTGCCTCTCAAGGCATGTGCATTCATGCAATTGAGTTACAACAACATGCCTCCTTCCAGTCTTTGTATCTCTGACTTCAGCACCCCACAATGAGGATTTCTCAACACGCAAATGTGCAAGATTTCTGCTCCTGTTGACCACTTGCTGCACAACATCAGGAAGCTTATCTTCTTGAAGAACATCACCAAGCCTTCTTCTCAATTCCCACAACCTCATGATCATGATCCTGATCTGGTCAACCATGTCATGGACAGGAAAGTCTTTTAACTCCTTCACTTTGTTGTTGAAACTTTCTGCCAAATTATTGTTGATATGATCACATTTGATGGAAGTGTTAAAACCAGACCTGTACCATAAATAGAATGGTAGGTTTCCAACCATGTACAAAACTTGACCCTATCCTCCTCAAAGCATGCCGCCTTAATCTTCTCAAGGTGATATGAATGTGTCTGCCTGGTGTAAGATCTTGCTACTGGCCACATGCATCCAAAATCATCTCCTCTGAATTTTTTGATCAAATTCATCCACATATGGCCGAAACACTCCCTCTACTCAGCATGAGGGAAAACAATCTTCACTGCATTTTCTAAACCTTTACATGCATCTGTGTGCACTGCCAATGGAGAGACTGGCCCTATGCATCTTTTCAACTGCATCATGAACCATGTCCATGATGCCTCTGTCTCAGACTGAAACATGCCAATAGCTACAGGGAACATCCAATTGTGTCCATCTAAAGCATTGCATGCTGCTAGTTGACCATTCCACTTTCCAGTCAAGAAAGATGAGTCTATACTCAAATATGGACGACACCCTGCTTTGAAGCCATCGATGCAAGGCTTTAAAGCCATGAAGAATTTAGAGAAGAAGACTTTCCCATCAGCTGTTACCTCAGTATCTATCTCCACAATACTGCCAGGTGACCTCTTCTCTACTTCTGCTTTGAAGTTATAAAGCATTCGAAAGGTATTTGCCCAATCACCATATAGCTCTTTCATTGCCCTTTGCTTTGCCTTCCACACTGTAGTATAATTCAGCTTAATGGGGTACTGCTTTTCCAAGTCTATTTTCAGTCTCTTTGCAGTGTTGTTTGGTGTTGTGGCTAAAATGGGCTTGATCTTTTCTGCAACCCATAATTGTGATGTCATCTTTGTAACTGTTTGAGAACTTGTAATGCAAGTATGAGATTTTGGAATTTGATTCACTCTTATTGTCCTTCCATCAGGTTGGCATCTAGTATATATATACCACTTGCAAGGCTTGGCACCACCATCATAACCTATGCATTTTGCATAGAACTTCTTTTTATCAGTCCACATAGTCTTGGTAGAAAACTCACGTTTGACTGCATATGTCCTGAAACACATCCTGAATTCATCCATGCTTGGAAACAATCTCCCAACTTCAATAACTGGGTCCTCTTTTTCATAAACTGTTACTAGCTCATCATCATGTGCATCATCTACATGAACTGCAGCATTTTCTAACAACTCTAGATCTATATCTGCCTCTTCATCTCTTAAATGGTTGTCACCATCATTTACAACTTCATCCCTCTTTTTCTCCTTGTCTCTGTCATCTATAGGAATGCCAAAAAGCTTTGCCATTTCAATGTCATCTATTGGTGCAATGACCAAATCAGTCCGGTCATGTATCTCAACTGAATTCCAATCAACAGTTACAATCCTTTGTGCATTACCATCTGCAGCCTCCCCTTGTGCATTAGCATCATCATCCTCCACTGTTAACACTTCCAACTTAGTAAGTATAGGCATTACTTGCCTTTGTGCAGCCCAATCATCCTCGACCATCTGAGCAGCCAGCTTCGAGGCCACATATCCAACCCTCGAATCAGGTTTCAGATCAATGAGCTCTGCTAAAAACAAAACAGTTTTGCTTGTCCAACCGTTTTGCTCATCGATTTCAGCAACTATATGTTCCCCTGCCTCAACCCTAACATAGTCACATTTGCAATCATCAAATCGTAACAAAGAAACTTCTTGCTCGGGCCCCCAAACCACACTATCCCCAATTTTTTCCACTATTTTCCTCACCGCCTCCTCTCCCATGTTTATTAGCTCTTGGGGATCAACATGTTCTAATTCCACCTCCCATTTAACAACCGTGTCTCTCTCAATGATCTGCGTGCTGCCATTAACTAAAACAGCCCTAGAGGGAAATAAATTGATGCAAAATTCGAAATTTGGCGCGCAACATCGTCTCCCCTGTTTTTGGCGGGCACTGTGAGCTAGCGGAAGCGAACAAAGAGCTCAACCTTAGAGAAATTAAGTGCAGAGATACGGGATATACCGATTAGAAGTCCCCTCTCCATGCTCCATATCGTTCCTCGCCTGCTCAAAGACACCTCGCCTCCACAATCTAGCATCAATGGGCACGCTCAGATCTCGAATTGAGAAGAATGGGAGAGGAATTAGCTTTCAAATGGCACTCACCACCTTCGCCGTCGAACGAAAGCGCCGTCGCCTAAATTAATTGTCGTGCCGCCGCCGGCGTCAATAGCGATGGGTGAGGTCCGCCGCCGCCGTTGGGGAAGCTATAGTCAGTGTGACGCGCGCTCTCGGTCGGAAGCGGTTGGTTTTACTGGCTTGACTGGCTGTCCCAACCAACCGGTTTGGCTTAACCCTAATCTTGGAACAAAGTTAAATGTGTCCTTACGACCGTTTTAAGGCCCGTGTGGCCCTGGGATATAAGCTGCCTCACAACCGTCGCATGCGAGCTATTCTTTTCAACGATGTCTCTTTCCTTCCAATTCCATGTAAAGACGTCGCATAGGAGCTATAAGCCCCAAACAAGTCTGTTGCTGGATCCGTGGATCCGCCTAAAAAACTAGTGGCATACGTGTTTTTTATCGTTTGACAATGGTTATAGATATGGCGCGCTAACGAGCCGATATAGAAATTCGTCATTCGGTTCTAAAGTACATACGCCATTTGTATTATTCATGAACGAAAAATGAGTATATTGCTAGGTTTTATTAGTAGGTACCGTCGATTGAAAAACCAGCTGCGGGATAGCCAACTTGGTTCTTCTTTCCTCGCACCTCTCCATCCGTACCCGCACGACACTAGCTCCACCATGATTTTGTCATTGCCACTACTGAATCTGGCTGATGAAGGTCGAAAACATCAGGAACTGAACCTCGGTGTCCCGGGATCCTCCTCACGTGCTCCGTTAAACGATGGAGTTGACATCCGGCCCACCCGGTCCATTGATGCGTTGTACTCCTTGTCGAACTACAACACCGAGATCTTCTTCGCCGAATGTTGCCGCTTAGTGATACGTCGTAAACGTATTTATAATTTTTGATGCTCCATGCTTGTTTTGTATCGATTTTTTTATGTTTTGTCTACACTTTAAGATTTTTTTATACATTTTCTGAGATTAACATATTAAAAAGATGCCGCAGTGCCAGTTGCTTGTTTTCTGTTATTTTTTGTTTCAAAAAAGCTAGTAAGGAAATATTTTCAGAATTGGACGGGAAAAAAGACAAAGTCAATATTTCACTAGAAGGAAAACGAAGTCCGGAGGGCAGCCGAAGTGGGGCCACGAGGTGGTCACACCTAGGGCTGGCGCGACCATCCCCTAGGGCGCGCCGCCACCAGGTGTGGTCCCCTTGGACGCCCACTGACCTTGCCCCTTCGTCTATACAAGCACCCTGATGCAGAAACCCTAAGTATCCGATCAAATCTCCACGAAACAGTCTGTAGCCGCCGCCACCATCGTCCCTAGATCGGGGAGGGGAGAGAGAGATCTGAAGCTCTTCCCGACACCCTGCCGGAGGTGAGAGATCATCCCGGAGGCCTTCTTTATCACCATGCCAGCCTCCGGAGTGATGCGTGAGTAGTTCACCCTTGGACTATGGGACCATACAGTAGCTAGATGGCTGTTTCTCCTCCTTTGTGCTATCATGTTTATATCTTGTGAGCTTCGTTCATGATCAAGATCATCTATTTGTAATCATACATGTTATGTTTGCGGGAATCCGATGGATATTGACATACTATGTCAGATTGATTATTGATTCTATCATGTCTATGTTATTTGTGATATTGTATGCTCTCCGTTGTTAGTAGCTATCTTGGCCAAGTAGATGCATGTGACTCCAATAGGAAGTATTTATGATCGATAGTAGGTTCATGCCTCTAGTAATCTAGGGAAGTGACAGAAATCTCTAAGGTTGTAGATGTGATATTGCTACTAGGGATAAAACAACAATCCTTTGTCCATGGTGCAATTGTATTGTTTACTTTACACACATTGCTTAATGCAATTATCTTTTGCTTGCAACTTAATACTGGAAGGGGTACGGATGATAACCTGAAGGTGGATTATTAGTCATACATGCAGTTGGATTACGGTCTATGTATTATGTTGTTGATGACCCACAAGTATAGGGGGTGTATCGTAGCATTTTCGATAAATAGGAGTGTCGATCCCAACGAGGAGCAGAAGGTGTTGACTAGTGGTTTGGAGCAGGAAATATCTGTAAATACTTAGCAAACGGATTTTTAGTTTTTTTTTTGATAAAGCAAGGAAATAAAGTGCAAGTAAATAAAGACAACAAATAACTGCAGCAAGTTGTCCAATTCTTTCTTAGCAAAGGACAAGCCGGTGGTAATACTTATGAGGACAAAACGTTCTCGGGGACACATGGGAATACTGTCAAGTGCTTTCGTTTCATATAGCTGATTAATCTTCTCTGGTTTGATAAGTGTTATGTGGGTGAAACTGTGCTAATGTACTTACCTTAGTAGGACTAATACATACTTGTGATTAAACCCTTGCAAGCATCCGCAACTACAAGAAAGTAATTAAGATAAAAACCTAACCACAACCTTAAACTCTGAGATCCTACACTCCCTTGTGCAAAGGTTTCCTAACGGGGGTTCAGGTTTCTGTCACTCCGGCAACCCCACAATAGTAGCCAAGTACATAATGCATTCCCCTAGGCCCATAAATAGTGAAGTATCATGTAGTCGACGTTCATATGACACCACTAGAAGAATAGCACCACAACTTAAATATTAACCATTGAATAATACCTCAACACAATTCCACTACTAACAACATGACTTCTCTCATGTCCTCAAGAACTAAACGAACTACTCACGAGAAATCATATGGATCAAGATCAGATATGATATGTTGATGAATAACAATCTGAACATAAACAATAAATCAATGGTTCCACTCACAAGGATCAACTACAAAAGTAATCAACACCGGGAAAGTTTCCCCTGAGAACTATGCAAGATTCAACACAATTGTTACAGCGGGATGGAGTGGTGATGATGGTGTTGGTGGAGATGGTGGTGTGGATGATGATGATGATCCCGATGAAGTCTAGCTTGATGACGGTGTTGATGGCGAAGATCTCCCCTCTCCGAGAAGGAATTTCCCCGACAGAAATCTGTCTGCCGGAGAGCTCTTTCTCTCTCGGTAGTTTCCCCCACGCAGAGGCGGCGGAATCTTTCTGTGGTCGTTCTCCGAACTTTAGTATTTCGGGAGGAAGATATAGGCGAAGGGGCGGAGCAGGATGTGGGCCATGGTGGCCACACCCCCTGGTGGCGCAACCCAGGGTGGCCCGCGCCTGAGGGGTGGGCCCCCTGTGGCCCAACTCCGCCTCCCCTTCTAGCTTCCTCCTTCTTCTGAAAAATAATAATTTTCCATATATTTTCTGGTAATTTTACGATCTTCGCGAAATTGCATCAAAGCATCGCTTTTTTCCATCAGAATCCTGACTCCGGCAGTTCATCCTCCAAGAATCATCCAACATGCAAAAACAGATGAAATAACATAAGTATCACCTCATAAAATATATCAATGAATAACAACAAATTATGATATAGAATAGTGATGCAAAATGGACGTATCAGTTGTAATGCCCAATCAAATCTCGTAGGAGTCAAGATGTCTAGTATATGCATCGTTATGCTTTCTCAATCTGTCAATTGCCCCGTGATACGTCGAAACGTATCTATAATTTTTGATGTTCCATGGTTGTTTAGTATCTACTTTGCTTTGCTTTGTCTACAATTTGAGGTGTTTATATATATTTTCTGAAACTAACCTATTAACAAGTTGCCATAGTGCCAGTTGCCTGTTTTATTCTGTTTTTGGTTACAGAAAGGCAGAAAATCAATATTCTCGGAATTGGACTGGACAAAAGCCAAAGTTATTATTTCCCTAGAGCAACATAGAACCACGAAGCAGATCCGGAGGGGGGCCAGAGGGTGGCCGCACCCTGCTAGGTGCGGGCAAGCCCTAGAGGCGCCCACAGGGGGTGTGGGCCCTCTGGACCCCCACCGACCTTGATTTCTGCTGATACGTTGGAAACGTATCTATAATTTTTGATGCTCCATGCATGTTTAGTATCTACTTTGCTTTACTTGTCCACACTTTGAGGTGATTTTTACATGTTTTCTGGTACTAACCTACTAACAAGTTGCAACAGTGTCAGATGTCTGTTTTCTGCTGTTTTTGGTTTCAGAAATGGTAGTGAAGAAATATTCTTGGAATTGGACGGGACAAAGGACAAAGTAAATAACTTTTCATGGGGAACAAGAAGTTCAGAGGAGATCCGGAGGGGCTGGCCAGAGGGTCTAGACCCACCCCAGGCGCGGGTGGGCCCTACCCCGCGCCCGGCTAGGGTTTGGTCGCACTGGCGACCGCCTCGGTCTCCCCCTTCGCCTATAAAAATCCCCCGATGCAGAAACCCTGAGAACCCGATCAGAAATCCACGAAACTATCTGTAGCTGCCGCCACCATCGTCCCTAGATCGGGGGATCTGAAATTCTTCCCAGAGGGGAGATCAACCCGGAGGCCTTCTCTCCGGTATGATGCGTGAGTAGTTCCACCTTGGACTATGGGTCCATGTAGTAGCTAGATGGTTGTATCTCCTCCTTTGTGCTTTCATGTATATATCTTGTGAGCTCCGTTCATGATCAAGATCTAATCTATTTGTAATCATGCATGTTGTGTTTGCGGGGATCCGATGGATATTGAGATTATTATGTTGGTTTGATTAATGGTTTTGTCTTTATGATTCTATAATGTCTGTGTTGTTTGTGATCTTGCATGCTCTTCGTTGCTAGTGGTTATCTTGGCCAAGTAGTTGCTAGTGACTCCAAGAGGGGGTATTTATGCTCGATAGTGGGTTCATGCCTCTACTTTCCAAGGGAAGTGACAATAATCTCTTCGGTTGTAGATGTGTTGTTGCTACTAGGGAGAACACAACGGTCTCTTGTTCATGGAACATGTGGACTGTTTACCTTACACACTTTGCTTAAAACAGTTGTCTGTTGCTTGCAACTTAATACTGGAGGGGGTTCGAATGATAACCTGAAGGTAGACTTGTAGTCATAGATGCAGTTGGATGGCGGTCTATGTATCTTGTTGTATTGCCCAATCTGACGAGGTTTGATCTCATCAATGCCCATTGTCATGGACATGGGTTTGGAGAAGATGGGGATGCTGGAGATCGTGGAACGGTTAGCAAACAAGAAACACGGGGACACAAGGCTTACCCAGGTTCAGCCCCCCTGAGGGAAAACCCTACTCCTGCTTGTCTGCTCTTGATTACGACGGAACCGAAGGTTACAGGGATGCGCAGATGCAATCTGGCGTGGAGGTGTGTATGCGAAAGTATGAGGAGAGGATCTAGGTCGTGTCCTCCTAGCCTTTATATAGACTTAGGCAGGTCCCGGGCATAGACCTAGTCAGTTACAGGTTCTAGGGTTTAACCCCTTTGAATTTCCTATCTACTCTAGTCTTGCTCTCCAAGGATCCGAAAGCGTCATGGGCCTTGGCCACCCGAAAATCTTCATGGGCCGGCGTATAATTGCCGTGAGCCTTCCTTGGGCTGGACCAGGTATGCTGAGATCATGTACCCGCGGGGTATAACCATGTCAGTAGCCCCCGAGTGTTCAGTCGAATCGTAGATTCGGCTGAGAACTCTGCAATCTTTCGGGTGCAACTATGTATTTCGATAGTTCATGTGTAGGGATTGTTGATGCGTGTGCCTGACTCACCCGACGGATCGATTAACTGCCTTAGGACGAAACAACACGATCTTCTTGAGTTCAATCCTCAACTCGAACTCGGAACATATATGTCGCATAATTCGACTCAGGCAGCGAAGGACTTACATGAGTGGAATTCCAGTGAATTTAATTGATGTACCCAACGCGTCCGTCGGGATTTTTCATCGCACCTGTTAGCACGGGTTTTTACTAGCAAAGCGCAGTCGTGTACGTTGCCAGGCCATCAGATGGTATCTGTAGGTCTTATCTTTGTGTTGCAGACATAGCATCCGAATGTTTATCACCACGGAGGTGTTTCGGGTGGCCAAGGAGGATGTTACTCACTTAGCGTTTAATTGGGACAGAGTTGCCGAAAAGTTTTGCATGTTGATCCGAAGGATCGCAGTCGAAGAATTTATAGGGTGCGCGGCCAGCGCTCCCTATGGGAGTAGCCCCCGAGTGTCTTTTCGAGTCGTAGACTCGAGATGAGACTTTTATTCAGCCGTTGTTCCGCTTCAGGTCCGTAGGACACAAAAAATTTCGGATGATTAAATCCGTCCACCCTATGGGAGTAGCCCCCGAGTCCATAGTGGAGTCGTAGACTCGACGAGGGACTCGAAGTAACAGTTCGCTTCTATTCATCTTTCAGGTGCGCGGCCAGCACTCCTGATAGGAGTAGCCCCCGAGTAATTGGCCGAATCATAGATTCGAGTGAGTAATCTTAGCTTTGAAGCCGAAGAAATTGTAGCTGTTGCTAGTGTAGCTTTTGATGACGTTAGTGCTGACGATCGATGACCTCAAGCGCCTGCTGCGCTAGAGATGACTTGACTGGACGAACATGGGTCCCACTGTCTGACCTTGAATTGACCGGTCACGCGCAGCGTGGAGATAATTACGGCGTCGCCTCGATTTTCGCGCGTAGTGGACGGCGTGTTAACGACGGTTCATTGTGATGCTGACAGGTGTATGGCCAGATCTGCCGTTGGCATTAGGTCTTCTCGATGGACGGTTGTTAAAATCATTGGGGAAGCTGCAGTTTGTTTTAACCGCATCTATTCTTGTTTTCACTGCTTCCTTGTGCTCTAAGAGTTCTTGCTGCGCGCTGGAATATCCTTGCACATTTCCTTCTTCCCTTCAAGCGCTCACCGCCGGCCAAGACCGCTGCGATGGGGAAAACGAAGAAGTCATCATCTGCGGCTGGTACCAGCGCCGCCGGAGGGAAAAAAGGCGCCACCGCTACCCGTGTCACCGACGGTGGTTGGTGTCGATCAGAGACGCGGGAGAGTGACCTCCGCAGGCTTTGCGAGCGGGGCTTGATCCCACAGGATAGGGAGGTCGTCAAACTCCCAGGCAACAAGTTAATCCCCCATTCACCCGCTGGGTATCGGGTTATGTTCCTTGCCTTCGTTATTCGCGGGTTTTCCTTCCCAGTCCATGACTTCCTTCGTGGGCTGCTCTTTCTCTATGGCATCCAACTGCATCATCTTTCCCCCAATTGTCTTCTTCACATTGCTTGTTTTATCACCCTCTGCGAGTGCTGGCACGGCATTGAGCCTCACTTTGGCCTCTTCCGGAAACTCTACTCCGTGAAGAGGCAATCTAGTTCGGATGGTGTGTATCCCATTGGGGGTTGCATCATCTCCCTCAAGGCCAATATTATTTTCTTATTCCATGTCCGAATCTGTCCAGTACTGGCGGAGGCGATGGTTTTACATTCGCGACTCCACAGTGGCTGGGCAGCATTTTGGTCTTGCTCCTTTTGACTCCTTCCAAATAATCGAGCCGAAGAGGTCCTAGAAAAACCAGATCTTGGACGGCGAGGTAGCGGAGATAGAGGCCCTCTACCGCCGGGTGGAGGATCTCCAGCTGATTCCGGAGAAAGAAGTGAACGGTGTGGATATCATCCGCACGTTTCTCGAGCGTCGGGTGCAGCCCCTCCAGGCTAGGGCGCACCCAATGTTTCTTTATGCTGGGGGCCGTCATCCGACGCGAGTTTCGGCCGAGAAACTCTCCCAGGGAGATCTCGACAGGGCCCTTCGTACGCTGCTGAAGTTCAAGGCTGGAGAGGATATCCCGGGGAAGTCGCTGACTCCTCCGTTTTCTTCTCCGCTTCCTGTTCCGCAGGTGTAGATTCGTGCGCATAGCGCTTTTGTTGGCTGCATGTTTATTTTCTCTTGTTTGCTAACAACGTCTCTTCTTTTCTGTAGAGATTCAAAGTGCCGGGCATGGTGACACCATTGCCCGAAATCTTCCCGGATGCTCCAGATAATGATGTGGTGGATTCCATGTCTGAGCTGCCGTCGGCACGATCTCCGGCTGAAGAGGCCAACGAGTCGAGCGAGGACCACACTCGCAAACGATCGCGGAGCTCCAGCGAGTCTTCGGATGCTTCGACTCCTCCGACTCGTAGGAATCCTCTGTGTCTTGAGCGCCATAGTGATGGGCATGGAGGCTCTTCCTCCCCTATTCCTGCCCTTCCTGTGCGGGCTATAGCGCCGCACCCGCCAGCGAAGCGGAAGAAGGAAGAAAAGAAGGAAGAGAAGAAAAAGGAGAAGAGGGTCCGAAGGACCCCTCCTGTTTTCAACCTGAGTGAGCTTGACTCGTAAGTTTCTTCTGTACTGCGTTTTCTTTTCTTCTTCCTTTGTTTTTGTACTAATTTGTTCGTGTGCAGGCACTCTTCCAACGACTCTTCTAGCGACGGTGCTCGGGAGATGATGGGGGAGTCGAAAGTCGCATCTCCTCCTCCTCAAATGGTGGCAACTTCTGAGGGCGCTGCTCCGAACCCTCCTCCGCAGGAGGTTCAGGTGGTTGCGCCTCAGAATTTCGCTGGCGGACCTTCGACGTCGCCATCGGATCATGTAAGTATTTATGTTTCCTGCCACGGGGGGAGCCCCCGAGCATCTGTACAAGAGTTTTCTTGTTTTGTTCTTCGAGTCTTAGGGGGAGCCCCCGAGCGTTTTCGTGTGTGTATTTTGCTTCTGTTCTTCTCTGTTGGGCGTAGCCCCCGAGTCCTTTTTCTAACTGGTAGGTCTTCTTCCTGCAGCCTTTTGTGCAGGATGCCAAGCGACTGGTGCAGGAGCACCTGGTGCTGGAGGCCAGCCTCAAACAGCTTCAAGGTACCATTCTGCCTTTGATGTTTGCTTCTTCGTGTATTCTTGTCCTGCTATCTGACACCTGTACTTTTTGGATGCAGAGGAGCATAACACCTCTCTTCGTGAGATCGATGCTCTTAAAAAGAGCCTTGGTCAAGCGGAGAAGAAGGCCGAGGTTGCCGTTGGTGCGAAGGAGCGCCTTGAGCTGGAGCTGGCTACTGCGGCCGAGGCTAAGGAGCGCCTGCAGCAGGAGGCCAGATCATGAGGAGCTTGTTGCCATCATGCCGCGCGTGAAAGAGAAGTGGCTGGCAAGCTCATGGCTGCTGCCAAGGCTGTTTCGGGTGAGTATCTTCTTTTGCCCCTTTTGTTTTTCTTGTCTTTCTTCTGGGTGCTTTCTTCATTCCTTTTCTTTATTGTCTCAGATGCCGCTGGCATCGAGTTTGACCGCAGAGCTCTGGACCACGGGAGTGCTCTAGATGATGCTACTGCAGCGGTCGAAGATCGCTGCAGCACCGTCGTCGGCTCACTTGCCAAGGCCAAGGAGGTCCTTGGCCGCTTCTACAAGGAGCTTGTCCCCAAGGGCGCGGCTCTTGATGATGTTGACGCTTTGGCGGAGGCATTGTCAGCCGAAGCACCTATGGCGTACAAGCGCAAGCAGAAGGGCATCGGCGCATCCGTCGGGCTGGCGATGGCCTTGGCGGCTGGAGCGGAGCTGGACCTTCCCCAGATCACCTCCTGGATGCCGACGACTGCGGATGGATCCGAGGTAGCCTTTGCTACCTATTCTGCTCGCTGCAAGCGATATGGGCCCAAGCTGATTGATCTGCTGGCCGAGTACGCGCTACAGCAGCAGGGGGAAGCCAAAGCGAGGCAATCCGGCTCCAAGGCGACTCAGGGCGCCGCGTCTTAGGCGCTGTAGCTGTAGGATAGTTTGTAATTTTCTTTTGCTGTAATTATGTTGAAGAAACAAAATCCCTATGCCCTTTTCTAAGTTGTGTTCTTCGCTGTCTGAGTGTTTATGTCCTTTTCTTTTCTGCTGCTCTAGGTTCCTTCGGGTGCTGATCCCGTTGACACCACGCCTGCAGCACGGTAGCGGCCATCTTTGGATGATTCGTCACAACTTGCTTTTCTTCGAGACCGTGTTCGTAGTCTTGAGAAGGAGTTGCTTGGGGTGCGTGGTCACGCCGATGTTTGGAAGTCCAAGGCAGATCGCGGTGCAGCCAAAGAGGAGTACTTGATGGCGGAGTTGCTTCGACTGTCTGAGCAACTTCAGTGTAAGTTTTTTCGAGGTGCTGCTTATTTCTTCGGATGCGTATGCTTGGCCTGGCAGCGTACTTTCGTGCGAGTATCGCAGGTGCTAACCTTGCTCCAAGGGAGGAGAAGGAGCGTGTTGCAGTTCGGGTCAATTGTTTGACTCAGCAGGACATGGAAGCTGGCGGGTTCTTCTGGATGGATCGCGACCGTGCCATGGCTCTGGCAACGGTGCAGGATCGCGTTCACCAAGTATCATGGGTGCTTCGCCAAGTGAAGACTTCGCTCTCGTCGGTTCTGCATGTGATGTTTCCCCTGGATGTTGTGCCAACAACCCTGTCCGGTCTTCTGTCTAGATTTCGGAGCGTGACTCGTGTCCAGGAGTTGGTGAGGCAGCACTCGTCGCAGGGGTGAAGGCTGCGCTGTCCCTTGTTAGGCTGCATCGTCCTGATGTAGATCTATCTGCTGTAGCGGCTGGGCCACCTCTTCGGCCGGATGGTGGCGAGTGGGATATGCGTCCGCATTATACGGCTGTAAGGCAGTATGCCGAATAGGTCGTAGATTTGTTTGAGCAACGTGCTCAAGCTATTCTTTAGAATGGGTAGTACCTGTAAAAGAGATAGATGTAAAATGTGTATATTTCGACTGGGCATGTTGTGCCCTTTGTTATAAAGGTTTGTTTGTTGTTTGAGCACGCAGTGCTTTGTTTGAGTACGTGTCCTTTTCGTTTGCCTGACGTTGTCAGCTACTCAGGTGTACACATGTGATCCTCGGTCGATGAAATCGTAAGGTGGGGGGAGCCCCCGAGTGCGTCTGTAACATAAATTAAAGTTTCAAATAGCGAACAAAATTTTGGGGCGAGACACTTAGCTTTATTTATATCGTAATGGAGGAAGTACATTGTTTGGCTGAATAGCCTTGGCTGAAAAGCCTTATTGAAAGTAAAGGGGTAGGTAGCTAGGGGTAGAATCGTCGCAGGTGTGCGATGTTCCACGGGTTGGAGTATGCGACTCCAGACTCCACGTGCTTGAGGCGATAGGCGCCACCTGGGATGACTTCGGTGATGATGTAGGGCCCTTCCCATGGTGACTCGAATTTTTTCGGTCGCTCTTGCTTGAGTCACAAGACGAGGTCTCCTTCGACGAAGGACCTTGGGCGCAGCCGGCGGCTGTGGTAGTTGCGGAGACTCTGTTGGTACACCGCTGAGCGGGCTGCTGCTACGTCTCTTGCCTCGTCGAGTGTGTCGACGGCGTCTTCGATTGCAGCTGTGGATTCGGCTTCGCTGTAAGCGACGACCGGGGCCCGTGGCACTTCGCGGGTAATGCTTCGGCTCCATGCACCATGAAGAACGGTGTGTAGCCGGTGGAGATGTTTGGCGTGGTACGCAAACTCCATAGGACGGATGGCAGCTCTTTCGTCCAGGCTCCGGCTTTTCGTTCGAGTGGGCTCATGAGGCGCTTCTTGATGCCAGCGCCGATTAGGCCGTTGGCCTTTTCGACCTGCCCATTCGTTTGCGGGTGAGCCACTGAGGCGTATGTGATGTTGATTGTAACACCCTCAGAATCGGACCTATGCAAGTTTGAACAGAATTCGCCAAACCCGCATAGAAACGATTCAAAGGTGCCCACCAGGCACTTTCGTGCGGGTGGAAAACGAAGTAATAACATTACACAACAGTCCTCGATGGGACCCACGTAGAGATATATATACATGACTCAAAGAGTCAAGAATACGATATAATATACAAAGATCCAAATCACCTTGAAAATAGAGAGCGTCCGACTACGGACAAGATGCAAATGGGGCTAAGAGCCTGAAGAATAACCGATGGCGTCCATAACCCTGCCAGTGCCAAGCGCGAAGGGTAACCTCGCTAACGGCGTCGATCTCAAAACCTGCTTAACAAAAGGGGGGACAAAGGCAAAGGTAAAACAAAGAAGGAGCGTCGATCGAGGCCAAGACACGGCGAGGCTAGAATTGCGGTCCTCGCCTACATAGGTATGGTGGATCGAAGCGGCAAAGATGCACTAAACAATCTATAGAGACTCGATACAATGGCGGATATCGAGAGGGATAAGAATGACCTAACCGGATCCAACTCGAGGCTAGCACCAAACAAACCCATCCTGGTGTTTCCTCGAGACCCAACGAGGAAGTCAACCGGGAACTCACACGTTGGCGTTTTACTTATTCGCTTATAGTTGCGGCACTTTACTAGTCGATTAAGATAATCGTCACGATAAAATAAGCAAGGGCACTTTGATTTAATCATTCCGCTAGAAGTTGCAACAATTACTAATCGATACTGTATAGCATAATATAATCCCAAAACCCAGCAGCTTGTTGGTACTTTTATTCAGCCATGTCGCTAGAAGTTGCAATACTTACTAGTCGATACAATTGTCGCAAGCGACAACCAAACAAGCAATTGTGGGCAGTATTAAATAGCCATTCCATTATAGTGAAGCTGATTACTAGTCATTATAAGTCAAATTTATAACAAGAAACTTTAGTTATGCTTGTCTATGATCGAGATATCGGCTCCAAGTCGTCCATAACCGCGACACGGCTTTCGAAAGTTTTACCCGCCGGGTGCACCAATAGCAACACACGCCGATCAACCTCGAAAACCAAATCAAAACCCAACGAGGCTTTCACGGTGACCAACAATCACAGGATTCAGAAATATTTCAGGGGCCACCCTTAAGTAGAATCCGCAACGGTTAGCTGACTCGACGGCCTCAAGGTTTGTGGGGGGGTAAACGACTGGGAACCCGAAGTGTGGCTGGGCTTGTCGCTACCACGTAAACGGGTCACAATACCTAAAGATACAGTGTGCCCTCGCACAATCGTAAATAAAGCAAGAAAGCATGGCATAAGTACAGATCGTAAATAAAACCTCAAACTAGTTTGTGGCCCTAGAAATAAGACTAATCAAGCTCGCTCGGGGGTCCCATATACCTCCGGATGTGGATAGCGCAAAATCAAGGAACAGTATCAAGTACTGGGTCTTACGGGACACAAGTGGGCTCGAAACCAAATATTATCTATCACCCACCGATGCCTCTGCTTATTCAATTTTAGTTGTTAAACAGAAATTAAAGTGGCGGTAAGTAAAACTAGAAACATCTCCAACATCAACATGCGGCAATACATCAACAACTGTGGCATATGACGACACACATCCGCACTTGAGCAAGCAACTACGACACGCAAGTCCAACTATCTACCAAACAACAGGTAATAGGGTGTGTCCAAGGCAATATAGGGCTGCAAGGTATATCACAGGTACGGAAACTAAAGCATCGCAACACAGATAACAATAGATCAACAGGAGGGAAGTAAAATACTATAAAAGTAAGATAGGTAGAAAGGGGGAGATGCTCGCCTGAAAACATTGTCGAAGGGTTCATCCGAAGATCGGGGCGAAGCTCACATCAACTCAACGGTCCAATCCGCGAAGAAGCAAAACACTAGAAGAAACACCGGATGCGCTATTTAATAAAACGACAGAAGATCGGCATGATGCATGGCATGGCAAGGTGCGATGCAATTAGGTCAAGATTAAGCGGAACCGGGGTCCCGACAATTATTAGATGGTTCAAGTTATTTAGATCCCCCGCAATTTAAATGTTGTTATAACAAGGCAAGAGGTAATACGGGTTCGCTACACAAGTTTAAATGAGGCCGATATGAGACTAGATTTGCCCGCATATGAGCCCCATATTTAATTATTAGGTGAATCGGCATAAGGCCCCCAAACCACAGATATGCATGCGAGATGAATGATTAATATGCAACAGTTGTTATTATGTTATGAAATAGAGTTTCGGGAAAAAGGGTTCACACATTAGGGGTTCGGCGATCTTGTTAGGGTTCCGGGGTTCGGGGTTGGGGTCCAGGGTTCGACGGCCTTGGTTCGGGGAAACGTTCTCGGACTCCGGGGTTAGGGTCTTGGTGCATCCGGGGTCTCGACGTCCGGGTCGAACTTGTGTCGCCACGGGCGCCGGTTCTTCTGGTCGGGGCGTTCTTGTCGCGTTTGCGGAGGTCTTGTCGGGTCCTCGAATCGGATCGGTCTTGGCGTCCGGGGCGAAGCTCTTGGCGTATGCGCATCGACGACCTTGGCATCCGGGTTCTTGACGATCTTGGCGTTCGGCGGGATCAGTCTTCGGGCTCCGTGAACGGATCTTGGCGGTGATCGGGTTCCCTGTAGACGATCTCGCCACTCCAAGGAAGGGGACTTGGGTCAAGCATCGCTGCCCCCAGATTCTTGGTCCCGGTGGTTGATGTCGGTCTCGAGTGACATCGGCGGTAGACGAACTTGGTAGTTCACGGCGGCCTTGTCATCGATGAAGATCTTGTGGTTTTTCCCAGGTTCTCCATGTGCAGCGGCGCTCGGCATCGATTTTCGTGGTACTTGGGCCTTGGCGGTCTGGTCGAGGCCTCGCGGGATTTCGGTCAAACATGTGTGCGCAACATGCTTAACTGGCCTCACCACAACACACGCACGAGGCTACGCGTGCCTGCGGAGGAAGGGCCGCGGAGACACCGCCAGACGCGACGGCTGCCGGGGACGCGCAGAGCCTGACGGTGGCTGGCCGGAAGGTGGAGGAGGGCTCGGCCGCGCGGGACCGCTGAGGTGGACGGCGACGCGAGCTAGGCGGGGAGGCGGCGGACTGCGGCGGCGCGGAGGTGCTGGGGGCCGTGTCGGGCGCGCCCGGAGGGCGGGCGGCGGGTTCTTGGGACGGACGGGAGAGGAGGCACGAGGCGTGCGGACTGGTGGCGGCGCCGGGGTGCGACGGGCGGGCGCGAGGGCGCGACCGCGAGGGGCGGGCTGAGGCGTCATGGGCGAGCGGGCAGCCGGGCAGGGCCCGAGGCGGCTCAGGGGCGCGAAGGCTGCTGGGCGGAGATGCGGCTCGAGCGCGTGAGGTGGGACCTGGCCGAGGAGGACGCGAGGCCGCGGCCTGGCGGTGGGGGGCTTGGCGGGCGCTGGAGGTCGCGGCTCGGGACGCGAGGAGGTGAGCGCGGGTTGGGAGGCCGGGGCGAGGACCTCGGGTCATTGGCGGAGGCGCAGGGACGCAAGGCCGCGACGAGGGAGGCGGTCACGGGCTTGGGGCGACGGTGAAGGCGGGCGGGCGGCTGTCGGGAACGGAGGGAAGAGACGAGAGGAGGGGGATCGCGAGAGAGAGAGGGATCGGGTGGGCGGTCGTGGTGGGGCCTGTGGAGGCGCGCCAGGAGGTGGGATCTGGGCTATGCGTGCGTGTGTGTGTGCTCTGTGAGGGAGTTTGTGGTGTGGGCTGAGAGAGAGATGTGAGGGGTTGGGGTGATGTGTCAGCCAGAGTGGGTGAGTGTGAGGGTAGGCCATGTGGCAGCTAGGGAGTGGCCAGGTGATGTGGCCTCCTAGGGTGGGTAGATTTTTGTAGGTCTAGGCTTTAGGTAGGCAGGTTGGCCGATTAGAATATCTGGCGGTCGTTCGTCGGCCGGGCCCGCTCGATCGCCCTAAAAATAATTAAACATTTTATTTAATTGAATGGGGCCGTTTGAAACCCGATAGCAACAAAACAAAATTATTCCGGAGACCCGGTGTTTGACATTTGAATAGAGATGGGGCGTCTGGAAACAAATCGGGGTTTGTCAAATAGTTTTATGCAAACTATGCATGATGATGACGATGCAATGCACAAATTCAACGCGATTTTCTAGTAGTGGTTTTGCGGGATGCCACATTGATCCCGAGGCCTTCGCAAAAGTCTTGTAATTCTTTGGAGATGAAGTTCGATCCATTGTCGGTAATGATGCTGTGCGGTACACCGAACCTGTAGACAGTGGATTCGAAGAACTTGACGGCGGTATTGCCCTTTTGGTTGGTAACCGGCATGGCTTCGACCCACTTGGTGAATCTATCGACTGCGACCAGGAGGTAAACGTGCCCCCCTTTCAAGGACTTTGGCAGTTTGCCGATCATGTCGAGGCCCCATTGAGCAAAGGGCCAGGCTATAGGTATGGGTCTGAGCTCTGACCCAGGTGCGTGCAGTTTGTCGGCGAACCTTTGGCACCCGTTGCATCTTCGGACGATGTCCTTTGCATCGCTCATGGCCGTTGGCCAGTAGAATCCAGCTCGTAGAGCTTTGGCGACAAGGGAGCGGCTGCCTGCGTGATGGCCGCAGATGCCCTCGTGGATGTCTTGGAGGATGGCTTTCCCGTCACCGATGGTGACGCACCTTTGTAGTACACCCGTAATACTGCGCTTGTACAGCTCGCCATTGATGATGGTGAAGGCTTTTGACCGACGAGATATGCGCCGGGCATCCGTCGGGCTATCAGGCAGTTCTCCGTTTATCAGAAATTGGAGGTATCGTCACGTCCAAGTTTCTTCGACTGCCATGACCTGCATCAGGTTGACCATAGCGACCTCTGTGTCCAGTTTCTCAGGTCCTTCGTGTCCTTCGGGCAGCGTAGCCCCCGAGTGTTCTGGTTCTTCGGGTGATCCCTTGGGGAATTTCCGCTTGATGGATGGCACGCAGATCTGTTCGAGGAACACACCCGGTGGAACCTTTGCGCAGGTGGAGCCGATGTTGGCGAGTCTGTCGGCCTCCTCGTTGCTTTCTCTTCCAACGTGCCGAAGCTCGCAACCGTCGAATTCTCCTTTGAGTGCGTTGTAGAGTGCACGGTACGCGATCATGTTTTCGGCGTGTGCGTCGCACTCGTTCATCGTCTGCTGGACGACGAGGTTGGAGTCACCGTAGATGACCAGGCGAGTTGCGCCGCAGATCTTTGCCATCCTCATGCCGTGGATGAGGGCTTCGTATTCTGCTTCGTTGTTGGAAGCTCGGAATTTCATCCGGAGGACGATTCATCCGTCGCCTGGGAGGTCAAGATGACTCGCTCTGCTCCAGCTTCACGCTTGGAGCCGTCGAAGTGCATTGTCCATGACTGCAACATGTCTAGGGTGTCTAGCAGCTACAGCTCCATCCAATGTACAAGGAAGTCCGGGAGGACTTGAGATTTGATTGCGAGTCGCTTCTCGTAGACGATGTCCAGGGGTGACAGCTCGATGCCCCACAGGGCTACGCGTCCTGTGGCCTCTGGGTTATTCAGGATGCTGTTCAGGGGTGCCTCGTTGACGACCATCACCTGGTGCTCCTGGAAGTAATGGCTCAGTCGTTGAGCCGTCATGAACACGCCGTAGGCGAGTTTCTGGTAGTGAGGGTACCTCTGCTTTGTTAGCGTCAGTACCTCGCTGAGGTAGTAGATTGGACGTTGGACCCCGTGGGTCTTTCCTTCTTCGGGTAGTTCGACCACTAGCACGGTGCTGACCACCTGGTGTGTGGCTGCTATGTACAGCAGCAGAGGCTCGCGCTCCTTTGGCGTGACTAGGACGGGCGAGGTGGAGAGTAGCCGTTTGAGGCTTTTGAACGCATCGTCGGCTTTGGGCGTCCACTGGAATTTATCTGCCTTGCGTAGCAGCTGGTAGAATGGCAGGGCCTTCTCGCCCATGCGGCTGATGAATCTGCTCAACGCCGCTATTCGTCCTGCGAGCTGCTGGACACCCTTGAGGTTTTTCGGCTTCTCCATCGCCATGATGGCCCTGATTTTCTTCGGATTCGCCTCGATCCCTCGCTGAGAGATGAAGTACCCAAGCAGCTGACCCGATGGGACGCTGAAGGCGCACTTTTCGGGGTTGAGCTTGATCCTGTAGCGATCGAGGTTGTCGAACGTCTCGCGGAGATCGTCGATGAGTGTTCTTGCCTCCCTGGTTTTGATGACTATGTCGTCGACATAGACTTGAACGTTGCGACCGATCTGGTCCTTGAGGCATGCCTGCATGCATCACTGGTACGTGGCTCATGCGTTCTTTAGCCCGAAGGGCATTGTGTTGTAGCAGAACACTCCGAACGGTGTGATAAACGCCGTTTTCTCTTGATCTTCGACCTTGAGTCGAATCTGGTTGTAGTCTGAGTGGGCATCGAGGAAGGAGAGTTTCTCACATCCTGTGGTCGAATCTATTATCTGGTCGATCCAAGGAAAAGGGAAGTGGTCCTTTGGGCAGTGCTTGTTCAGCGACGTGAAGTCTACGCACATCCGCAGGATATCCGTGTCCTTCTTGGGGACCATCACTGCATTTGCGATCCACTCGCTTTCTTTGATCTCCCTGATGAAGTCTGCGGCGAGTAACCTGTTTATTTCCTTCCCGATGGCTTCGGCCCGTGGCTCGGATAGTCTCCGGATGGACTGCTTGACGGGCTTGGTGTCTGGAAAGACGTTGAGTGCATTCTCGGCGAATTCCCTGGGAACTCCTGGCATGTCCACAGGACACCAGGCGAAGATTTCCCAGTGCTCACGGAGGAATTCGATGAGCGCGCTTTCCTATGCAGGGCTGAGGTCGTTGGTGATCAGCGCCGTCTTAGAGGCATCCGTCGGATGGACCTGCACCTTCTTTGTGTTGATGGTGGAGTCGAAGGACATGTCAGGTGCGTTTTGTCATGCGACTGGGGGTGCCCCATTGTCCGTCACCTCGCGGAGCCTTACGAGTTCCTCCTGCATGCCGAATGATTGGGAGATTCTATTGAAATCCCTGTCGCATTGGTCCGATCGGGTGAAGCTCCCATGGATTGTGATGACGTCCTTTGGCCCTGGCATCTTGAGTATCAGGTATGCGTAGTGTGGGACAGCCAAGAACCTTGCGAATGCTACACGCCCGAGGATGGCGTGGTACTGTGATGGCCAGTCCACCACTTCGAATTCGAGCCGTTCCAGTCGGAAATTGTCCGGCTTGCCGAAGATGACGTCGAGCCATATTTTGCCCAGGGGGAATATGCCCTTTCCTGGGACAATGCCGTGGAACGTTGTATCTGACTGTTCCAGGCTGCACTGCGGGATCCGCATTGCTGCCAGAGTACTTGCGAACATCAGATTGATGCCGCTGCCGCCGTCCATGAAGACGCGACTCATCTCGAAACCTCTGATCTGCGCCTCCAGCACCAGGGCAGCATGACCTGGGCGAGGGATCTGGCAAGGGTGATCCGAACGACAACGCGTGATGCGGGACTCGATCCGAGGTACTGTGGATGGCGGGTGGAGTTGCCATGGCCAGGTTGATCTGTTGGGTGATTTTCTTCTGCACCCTATTCATAGGGCGCCCCTTCTGGATCATCAGTGCTCCTTTCGGCGGGGGATACCCGTTCCCAGCGTTGTTCTGTTCTGGTGCGACCGGTTGGTTCGGGCCTCCTACAGGTGGTGGTGGAGGAGCTCCATGCGCTATCACACCTGGCGCGGGTGCGTTCCCGAATCCAGGAAGTGGAGCTTGCTGCCTCATCTGGACCATGTTTTCGCTGAGTTTCTGGAACTCGCGGCAGTCCTTGAGCATGTGGCTTGCCTTCTTCTTGCCATCCTGCTTGTCGATGTAGAAGTGGATGGTGCATGGACCCGAAAGTTTTTCGTATGCTGAGGGTCCGTTATCACGGTCGCGGCGCTGCCACGACTGTGCTGGGCGTCCTCCGTCGCGGAAGTTTCCTCCGCGGTATCCTCCGCTGTTGCGGTTGGCGTCGTTGCAGAGATCGGCGTAGCCGGCCGCGACCATGTCGGGTCCATCGCGATCGTCGTAGACGCGCGATCTTCTCTTGCTACGGCGCTCTCGCCGTCAACCGTAGTTGTCCTCTTCTTCCGATTGTGCTCGGTGAATGGAATCTTCGCCGTCAGCCCACCTGTTGGCGATGTCCATGAGGTGGTCGAGTGTTTTGGGCTTGACGCGCCCGAGTTCCTCCTTGAAGTCTTGGCGCTTGACGCCGTCCCTGAAGGCGTCGATGGCCCTCTCTTCGGAGATGTGCGCTATGGAGTTCTTTGTGTTGGACCAGCGTAGTATGTACGAGCGAATGGATTTTCCCGTTCGTTGAGTGCAGGCTCGCAACTCTTCGATTGAGGCGGGCCTCTTGCTGGTGCCCTTGAAGTTTCGGATGAAGCTGTAAGCTAGCTCATCCCAACTTCGGATGGAACCTGAAGATAGGCTGCTGAGCCAGATCCGGGCCGCTCCTGTCAGCTGCAGCTGAAGGCATTGGATGGCGGTTTCCTTGTTTCCGCCGTGCAATTTGACGGACGATAGGTGGTCGCTGAGCCATGCCTTTTGGTCTTGTGTGCCGTCAAACTTCGGAGTATCCAAAGGAAGCTTGAAATTGCAAGGCATCTTTGTTCGCCGAACAGATCTGCTGAAGCATCGGGCTCCGCAGAGTTCTCCTTCGTCTTCGTCCATCTCGGATTCAGACGAGCATGCGTACTTGGCTCGCGCTTTGTCGATTTTGCGCTGTGTGAGCGCGTCTCTGGCGTCGTAGTCGCGGTTGTGGCGGCGCGAACTCTTTTTCCTTCGAGGAAGGTCATGTTCCTCTTCTTAGGATGAAGGGGTGGGGCTGCGGTCGAACCTGACCGGAGCTTTCTTCTTCGGCTCCATGGGAGCTTCCTGGTGGAGCGCAGCTCCGACGAGTCCGATTCCGGTAAGTGTGGACTTGTGCATGGCCCTCTTCGGGTCCCCCTCTGGAGGTGGGTGGGCTACGAGGTACGCAGTGGCTGCCATGATCGCAGCCTGCGGCGTTTTCGGTATGACGTTGTCATCGGCGTCCATCTCCATGAAGGATGTGTGGAGGGTTCGGGTCACCTCACGGCGCTCCTTGGGATCCATGTTCTCCATCCGAGAGCGGTGCTTGTTGCCTTGGTTACCGTTCGAGCTAGAGCCGATGCCCATGGCGGAGAGCGCGGCTCGTCGCGCGCTGGACTCTGAGGCTGCTTGCTTGCGTTTGTCAAGCACCTCCTGCATCTTGACCAGCTTCTTGTGCTCCTCGATCAGGAGCAGGTGGTAGGCCATCAGCAGATCCCGAGAGGAGTCTGGAGGCAGGACTATGTTGCCTGCCACGGCGTTGCGTGCCTGGGCCCATCCTTCTTTGCAAAGGTGGATGACATGGCCGTTGTTTTCCCCTTCAGGTGGGGGGGACTGGCTTCTTCTATTCCCGTCAGCCTGTATGACTACGGCGCATTGGTAGCGCTCATAGATTGGTCCGCTGCTACCGCTGCTTTCAGATCCGGAACCGTAGGTCCCTTCATCCGATGGCGGATCGCACATATCGGAGTTGCAGCTGCTGCTATCGTAGGAATCATCTGTTGATGATGTTGTGCGTAGCACGGGGTGTAGGGTCCATGAAGCGGGCCTGATTGATGGTAGGGGCACCCGCTCAGGGAGGCGGAGGGTGCCAGTTGCCACCGGAAGCGAAGCTCAACAGGATTTCGAGTCCGTCGCCTACGGGCTCGAAGTCCTTCATGGTGGCCGGTGAGTGGGCGGTGAAGTCGAAAGCGCCGAAGAGGAGGTGACTCTCCGTCGCCGCAGAGTTGTAGATCGATCGGGTTGGGACCGTCACGATCGCACAATCAGCGTCCCCGTTTCCCACATACGGTGCCAATTGACGAGGTTTGATCTCATCAATGCCCATTGTTATGGACTTGGGTTTTGGAGAAGATGGGGATGCTGAAGATCGTGGAACGATTAGCAAACAAGCAACACGGGGACACAAGGTTTACCCAGGTTCAGCCCCCTGAGGGAAAACCCTACTCCTGCTTGTCTGCTCTTGATTACGACGGAACCGAAGGTTACAGGAGTGCGCAGATGCAATCTGGCGTGGAGGTGTGTATGCGAAATTATGAGGAGAGGATCTAGGTCGTGCCCTCCTAGCCTTTTTATATACTTAGGCAGGTCCCGGGCACAGACCTAGTCGGTTACAGGTTCTAGGGTTTTACCCCTTTGAATTTCCTATCTACTCTAGTCTTGCTCTCCAAGGATCCGAAAGCGTCATGGGCCTTGGCCACCCGAAAATCTTCATGGGCCGGCGTATAATTGCCGTGAGACTTCCTTGGGCTGGACCAGGTATGCTGAGATCATGTACCCGCGGGGTATAACCATATCACAATCAACCTCATAGGATCTTTCTGACTAGTAATTGCATTGTTATGCCTTGCTCAGTTCCTGTCAATTGCCCTGCTGTAATTTGTTTACCCTTCATGCCATGTTGTTTATCTAAGGAGAGAACCTCTAGTGAACTATGGACCCCGGTCCAATCTTTACCATTGATACATCTTCCACTGTTACTTGTTTACTTGTTGCAAACCACCATTACCTTCCACACCATACGTTTAATCCTTTGTTACAGCAAACCGGTGAGCTTGACAACCTCACTGATTTGTTGGGACAAAGTCTTGAGTTTGTGTTGTGCAGGTCTCCGCGTTGCTTGCAGTGAAACAGGAGTAATAGTAAAAGTAAGAGTGAAACCGGAGTAATAGTAACAGTAACAGTAAACAGTGGGCTACGAGTGCGGTAGGCATAGGGATGGATGGACGGGCGTTGCATGGACGAGTCTAAACATGTAAATTCAAGATCGATGGCATAATAGATAAATAATAACAAGCATCCTAGTACTAAACAATCCTAGGTATGTGAAGGGTTTCGCGGCATAGTAAATCAAAATTTTCTACGGAGCGAACAGAGGGAAAGCCAAGATCTAATCTAGGAGATGCAAACAACGTGAGAGATTGGATTAGATCTTCATACCCTTGAAGATTCAGACATGAACGTTCGTCGAACGTGGGTGATGTAGTCGCACTCGCCTCCTCCTCGCGATCCGATCCTATCTAGCACCACAAGTGGCGGTGCCTCCGTGAGATGCACACGCAAAGACTCGGCGTCTCCTCCTTCCTCGGACCAGCGAGTATGGTGGAGAGATAGATTGGATCTACAACACGATGGCGTGGTGTATATGGTGGAGAATTTCTGCGCAGGCTTCGCCTACAAACAATGGGAGGGAGAGGAAGGTAGCAAGGGCTAGGGCTTGGAGGAAGGTGTGTATGTGTAGAGGGAGGGCACCACCCCTCTATATATAGAGGGGGGGCGGACAGCCCTTGCCCCTCCTCCAAGCCTATCTCTAGTTTAAACAATTTAAACTCTCCTTTATCTAGAAATCCTATCTCTAGATTTAAACGATTTAAACTCTCCCTTATCTAGAAATTCTATCCGAGATTTAAACGAGTCAAATCTCTAGAATCGGCTGGGCCCTATGGGGCCTTGTGCCCTGGCCCAATGCGGCCAGGACACTCCCTCATAGGCCCATGCCCCTCCCGAAGGTGGGGCCACGTTGGTCCCTTCCGAAGGTTCTAGAAGCTTCCGGTCCGATTAACCCGAACAATTCAACTCCAAAACTGCACCTTATATGAATCTTATTCTCCGGACCATTCCGGAACCTCTCGTGATATCCCGGATCCCATCCGAGACTCCGAACAAAAAATTCATAAACCAATTATCCAATCTATCCTAGCGTCGAGATACGTTAAGTGTGTGACCCTGCGGGTTCGAGAATATGCAGACATGATCTTCTATCAATAATCAACAGCGGGGTCTGGGCACCCATATTGAATCCCACACATTCATCGATGATCATATCGGATGAACCACGATGCCAGGATTCAATCAATCCCATATATATATTCCCTTCGTCTCGCGATATTTTACTTGCCCGAGATTCGATCGTCGGTACCGTCATACCTAGTTCAATCTCGTTCACAGCAAGTACTTTACTCGTTCCGTAATCTGATATCACTTTGTGATTAACTCCTTAACCACATGCTTGCAAGCGGTGTTGATATCATTTACCGAGTGGGCCCGAAGTATATCTCTCCGACTTGGGAGGGACAAATTCCATCTCGATACATACAACCCAACAGATACTTTCCGATCACCTGAGAGACACCTTTATGATCACCCTCTCATAGGATGACGTTTGATGACCTCAAAGCTTTCTTCCGGTACCAGGGAGTTGCATTATCTCATGGTCTAAGGAATACAATATTTGACATAAGAAAAGCTTCGCAAAGATGAACACGATGAAACGATCTAATTTCTCTGCTTTGTTTGGGTCTGTCCACCATATCATTCTCCCAATGATATGATCTCATTATCAATTGACAACTCATGTCTATGGTTAGGAAACCTTAACCATCATTGATCAATGAGCTAGTCCATAGAGGCGTACTAGGGACACGGTGTTGTTTACCAACCACACAAGTATTAAAGTTTCCGCTTAATACAATTCTAGCATGGAATATAAACTTTATCATGAACAAGAATTATAATAATAACATCTTTATTATTGCCTCTAGGGCATAATTCCAACAGTCTCCCACTTGCACTAGAGTCAATAATCTAGTTTACATCTGGCAACAATCTCACACCCATGGCACTGAGGTGTTGATCATGTTTTACATGTGGAAGAGGTTTAGTCAGTGGATCTGCGACATTCAGATCCGTATGTACTTTGCTAATCTTCAGATCTCCATCTGCTATATAATCCCGGATTATATGAAACTTGCGGTTGATATGCTTGGTCTTTGGATGATATCTTGGCTCCTTAGCGAGTGCTATGGCGCCAGTGTTGTCACACAATATCTCCAGTGGGTCCAATGCACTTGGAACCACGCCAAGCTCAGTGATGAAGTTTCTGATCCAAACTCCTTCACTTGACGCTTCTGCAGCAGCCATGTATTCCGCTTCTACTGTAGATCCCGCGATCATGCTTTGCTTGCAGCTTCTCCAGCTCACAGCTCCTCCATTCAAAATATAAATGTATCCTGTCTGAGATTTAGAATCATCCTTGTCGGTGTCGAAACTAGCATCGACGTAACCTTTTACGACAAGTCGTTCATCACCCCATAGACTAAGAACATTTCTTTAGTTCTATTTAGGTACTTTAGGATGTTCTTCACGGCTGTCCAAAGGTTCCACTCTGGATCACTTTGATATCCGTCACAAACTAAGAGCATTGGACACATCCGGTCTAGTACACAACATGGCATACATGATGGAACCTATGGCCGAGGCATAAGGCACTTTGCTCATAGCTTCCCTATCATTTACCGTAGCTGGACACTGAGCCTTGCTCAATATCTTACCTGACAACATAGGCACTGAACCTTTCTTTGCCTTATCCATTCTGAACCTTTTCAGAACTTTGTCTAGGTATGTACTCTGGCTTAAAGCTATCAGGCGTCTTTGTCTATCTCTATAGATTTTGATGCCCAATATATAAGAAGCTTCACCTAGGTCTTTCATTGAAAAACACTTGTTCAAATAACTCTTCACATCGTTAAGCATGTTGATGTCATTTCCGATAATCAATATGTCATCCACATACTGATCGTAAACGTCACCGAGCTCCCACTCACTTTCTTGTAGATGCAAGCTTCGTAGCAATTTGGAACAAATCCAAAGCTCTTGATCACTTGATCAAAACGAAGGTTCCAACTCCGAGATGCTTGCTTCAGTCCATAAATGGAACGCTGAAGTTTGCATACTTTACTAGCATCCTTAGGATCGACAAAACCTTCGGGTTGCATCATATACAACTCTTCATCAATGTTGCCATTGAGGAAAGCAGTCTTGACATCCATCTGCCATATTTCATAATCATGAAACGCAGCAATTGCTAATAAAATCCGAATGGACTTAAACATCGCTACGGGAGAGAAAGTCTCATCGTAGTCAACACCTTGAACTTGTCGAAAACCTTTTGCGACAAGCCGTGCTTTATAGACGGTAAAATTACCATCCGCGTCTGTTTTCTTCTTGAATATCCATTTGCACTCAACGGCCTTTCGGTCGCTAGGAGGATCCACCAAAGTCCATACTTGGTTTTCGCTCATGGATCCCAATTCGGATTTCATAGCTTCCAGCCATTTCTCAGAGTCTGGGCTCATCATCGCTTCCTCATAGTTCGTAGGTTCAGTGTCTTCTACCAACAAGACAGTGAAGACAGGGTTGCCGTACCACTCAGGAGGGGCACTCGACCTTGTCGACCTGCGACGCTCAAGAGTGACATCGTCAAGCTTCATGATCCTTGTCATTAGCTTCCTCTATTGTTGGTGCAGACCTTTGGAACAATTTCAGTGCGCTACTCTCCAATTCAAGAGAAGGTTCAATAACCTCGTCTAGCTCTACTTTCCTCCCACTCACTTCTTTCGAGAGAAACTCCTTCTCAAGAAAGGAGCCGTTTGTGACAAACACTTTGCCTTCTGCTGATAGAAGGTATACCCAATAGTTTCCTTAGGGTATCCTATGAAGACACATTTCTCCTCTTTGGGTTCGAGCTTGTCCGGCATCAACTTCTTGACGTAAGATTCGCATCCCCAAACTTTAAGAAACGACAACTTAGGTTTAGCACCAAACCAAAGTTCATACGGTGTCGTCTCAACGGATTTAGATGGAGTCCTATTTAAAGTGAATGCAGCGGTTTCTAATGCATAACCCCAAAATGACAATGGCAAATCAGTAAGAGACATCATTGATCGGACCATATCTAATAGGGTTCGATTCCGCTCGTAGACACACCATTGCTTTGTGGTGTTCCGTGGCGTGAGTTGCGAAACAATTCCGCTTGCTTTAAGATGCGTGAGAAAATCATAACTCAAATATTCGCCCCACGATCGGATCGTAGAAACTTAATCTTTACATTACGATGGTTCTCCACTTCATTCAAATTCTTTGAACTTTTCAAACGTTTCAGATTTATGTTTCATTAAATAGATATACCCATATCTACTTAAGTCATCGGTAAAAGTGAGAAAATAGCGATATCCACCGCGCGTCGAAACACTCATCGGTCCGCATACATCGGTATGTATGATTTCCAACAAGTCCGTTGCTCGCTCCATCACACCGGAGAACGGGGTTTTGATCATCTTGCCCATGAGGCATGGTTCACATGTGTCAAATGATTCAAAATCAAGAGACTCCAAAAGTCCATCAGAATGGAGTTTCTTCATGCGCTTTACACCAATATGACCTAGACGACAGTGCCACAAATAAGTAGTATTATCACTATCTACTTTGCATCTCTTAGCCTCAATGTTATGGATGTGTGTTTCATCCCTTTCGAGATTTAGAAGAAATAAACCATTCACAAGAGGTGCATGACCATAAAAGATGTTACTCATATAAATAGAACAACCATTATTCTCCGATTTAAATGAATAACCGTATTGCAATAAACACGATCCGGAAATGATGTTCATGCTCAACGCAGGCACATAATAACATTTATTAAGGTTTAAAACTAATCCCGAAGGTAAAACTAATGACAGCGTGCCGACGGCCATCACATCAACTCTTGATCCGCTAACGCGCGCATCGTCACCTCATCCTCGCAAGCCGCCATCTATTCCGTAGCTCTGCTTTGAGTTACAAATATTAGCAACCGAACCGGTATCAAATACCCAAGCACTACAACGAGGGCTAGTAAGGAAAACATCAATAACATGTATATCAAATATACCTTTGATGGTGCCAGCCTTCTTGTCCGCTAAGTATTTCGGACAGTTGCGCTTCCAGTGACCCTTGTCCTTGCAATAGAAGCACTCAGTGTCTGGCTTGGGACCAGACCTGAGCTTCTTCTCAGCAGGGGCATTGCTTGCTTGCGCCTTCTTGAAGGGCTTCTTTGCTCCCTTACCTTTCTTAAAGGAGGGCTTGTTGACCATCAACACGTGATTATCCTTCTTGATGTCCACTTCCGCAGCCTTCAGCTTTGCGAAGAGCTCGGTGATCGTATCAGTGGAACCAATCTGATTATGAGTCACTACAAAACTTTTGTAGCTGGGAGGGAGTGATTGCAGAACCCTGTCAATCTTGAGCTCCTCTCGAATCGTGCATTCCAGTTGCTCAAGGCGTTGAGTGTAGCCCGACATCTTTATGGCGTGCTCACTAACGGAACTCCCTTCCTCCATCTTGCAGTTAAAGAACTTCTCAGAGATCTCAGAACGGGCTTGAGTCTGAAACATGGTTTTCAGCTCCTCGAGAATCTCAAAGGGCCCGGGATAGGTTTCAAAACGATTTTGAAGCTCCGGTTCCATAGCAAACAACATGATGCTCTTAATCACACCATAATCATCTTTGCGCGACTGATAGACAGCTTTCTCATCACCAAGCGATTAGCTGGGGTCACCTAACGCTTACCAAGGACATAGTCCTTTTGTCCGCCAGAATGATTCTTAGATTGCGGAACCAATTGGTGAAGTTAGACCCATTGTTCCTAAGCTTTTCTTTCTCAGAAAAAACGTTGAAGTTGAAGTTGGATTTGGCCATGTGATCTACAGTATTTGCAAGTAAAATTTAGACTATGTTCATGATAAATAGTTCAACTTAATCAAATTACTAGATGAACTCCCACTAAATTCAACATCCGGCCATGTCTATACATGCTAGGCTCGTCAAGTTAGACCCAAGTATTTACAGATGCAAAACTGGCTTGCACCGTTGTATGTGAGCGTAGAGTCTATAGCACCCAATCATTACGTGATGCTTGGACACGACGAACTTTCGCAACGGTGCATACTTGGGGAGTACACAATTTTACCTTGATCTTTAAGTGAGGAATCATCTTATAATGCTATCGTCATGATCTAAGCGAATAAGATACATAAAGGATAAACATCACATGCATATAACTTTATGTGACATGGTATAGCCAATCCTCAAGAATGATCTCCATCTTGTGCTCGGCATGATCTCCATCACTCCACCATGATTGCCTCCACCACGAATAGCAACTACAACTATTGCTAACTACTTAGCGATAAAGTAAAGCTATTACATGGCTATAAGAAGTTGACTCAGGTCATACACAATTATAAAGACAACCATATGGCTCTCGCCGTTGTGTACTCATCGACATGCAAGTCGTGAAACATTACAAAACATGATCATCGCATACAATATACACATCACATCTTGGGCCATACCATATCACAGAAAACACTCCTGCAAAAACAAGTTAGACGCCTCTACTTTGTTGTTGCATGTTTTACGTGGCTTATGGGAGTAGATGCTAAGAACGATTCTTACCTACGGAAAGCCACAACGGTGATATTATGGTTGCCAAACTCCGGTGTTAATCCCATGACAACTATAGTGAGAGAAACTGACATCCACCAGCCGCATGTGTGGAACAAGCCACACGTCAAGTGCGGAGCCGGTCTCGCGAACGACGTCGCGTAAGGTTGGCCTGGACCGCTTCAATCTCAGTATCCCGCGTCATAAGAAGAACACAAACAAGAGGCTTGCAACAGAAAACATCAACGCCCACAACAACCATGTTCTACTCGTGAAACACATCTACGCATAGATCTAGCTCTGATACCACTGAAGGGTTTCGCGGCATAGTAAATCAAAATTTTCTACGGAGCGAACAGAGGGAAAGCCAAGATCTAATCTAGGAGATGCAAACAATGAGAGAGATTGGATTAGATCTTCATACCCTTGAAGATTCAAGACAGTGAACGCTCGTTAAACGTGGGTGATGTAGTCGTACTCGCTTCTCCTCCTCGCGATCCGATCCGATCTAGCACCACAAGTGGCGGTGCCTCCGTGAGATGCACACGTGCAGCACCTCGAGGTATCCTCCTTCCTCGGACCAGCGAGTATGGTGGAGAGATAGATTGGATCTACAACACGACGACGTGGTGTATATGGTGGAGAATTTCTGCTGCAGGGCCTACAAATAGTCGGGAGGGAGAGAGGATGGTAGCAAGGCTGCTAGGGCTTGGAGGAAGGTGTGTATGTGTAGAGGGGAGGGGGCGCACCACCCCTCTATATATAGAGGGGGGGCGGCCAGCCCTTGCCCCTCCTCCAAGCCTATCTCTAGTTTAAACAATTTAAACTCTCCCTTATCTAGAAATCCTATCTCTAGATTTAAACGATTTAAACTCTCCCTTATCTAGAAATTCTATCCCGAGATTTAAACGAGTCAAATCTCTCTAGAATCGGCTGGGCCCTATGGGGCCTTGTGCCCCTGGCCCAATGCGGCCAGGACACTCCCTCATAGGCCCATGCCCCCTCCCGGAAGGTGGGGCCACGTTGGTCCCCTTCCGGAAGGTTCTAGAAGCTTCCGGTCCGATTAACCCGGAACAATTCCGAACTCCAAAAACTGCACTGCCTTATATGAATCTTATTCTCCGGACCATTCCGGAACCTCTCGTGATATCCCGGATCCCATCCGAGACTCCGAACAAAAATTCATAAACCAATTATCCAATCTATCCTAGCATCGAGATACGTTAAGTGTGTGACCCTGCGGGTTCGAGAATATGCAGACATGATCTTCTATCAATAATCAACAGCGGGGTCTGGGCACCCATATTGACTCCCACACATTCATCGATGATCATATCGGATGAACCACGATGCCAGGATTCAATCAATCCCATATATATATATATTCCCTTCGTCTCGCGATATTTTACTTGCCCGAGATTCGATCGTCGGTACCGTCATACCTAGTTCAATCTCGTTCACAGCAAGTACTTTACTCGTTCCGTAATCCGATATCACTTTGTGATTAACTCCTTAACCACATGCTTGCAAGCGGTGTTGATATCGATTACCGAGTGGGCCCGAAGTATATCTCTCCGACTTGGGAGGGACAAATTCCATCTCGATACATACAACCCAACAGATACTTTCCGATCACACAGAGACACCTTTATGATCACCCTCTCATAGGATGACGTTTGATGACCTCAAAGCTTTCTTCCGGTACCAGGGAGTTGCATTATCTCATGGTCTAAGGAATACAATATTTGACATAAGAAAAGCTTCGCAAAGATGAACACGATGAAACGATCTAATTTCTCTGCTTTGTTTGGGTCTATCCACCATATCATTCTCCCAATGATATGATCTCATTATCAATTGACAACTCATGTCTATGGTTAGGAAACCTTAACCATCATTGATCAATGAGCTAGTCCATAGAGGCGTACTAGGGACACAGTGTTGTTTACAAACCACACAAGTATTAAAGTTTCCGCTTAATACAATTCTAGCATGGAATATAAACTTTATCATGAACAAGAATTATAATAATAACATCTTTATTATTGCCTCTAGGGCATAATTCCAACAATATGTGCTCCAAATATAGTTATACGTGCTCGCAATGAGAACTTGCACAACATCTTCTGTCCAGCCAACCCATGGCAGCGAGGCCTCTAGGAAACTACTGGCAATTAAGGTGCTCCTTTTAATAGAGCACCGAAGCAAAGCATTAACACTCCATGAACACATGTGATCCTCACACCACAGCCATCCCCTTCGGTTGTCCCAATTATTATCACTTTGGGGCATTTGGATCCGGACAATGATATGTGTACACAACTTACAGATAAGATCAGAAATAATACTATCATAATGATTCAATAATAAGTTCAGATATGAGATCATGGCACTCGGGCCCTAGTGATAAGCATTAAGCACAAAAAGTTGCAACAAAGTCAAATAGCACTAATAGAGAAACTAGGCACTATGCCCTAACAATCTTATTCGATTACATGATAGAACTAATCCAATCCCTACCATCCCCAAGCCTACAGCGGGGGATTACTCTCATGGATGAGAGAAACATTGATGGTCGATGGAGATGCGTTGGTGATGACTATGGCGATGATCCTCTCCAAATTCCCCGTCCCGGCAGGGTGCCAGAACGGAGTTTTTGGATCCGAATCTTGGTTTCTGATGGCGGCGGCGGAGCGGAACTCTTTCTGGAAAACTATCAAACTCCCCTCGGTTTTTAGGTCGAGAGGCAACTTATAGGCGCAGAGGGAGGCCGAGGGAGTGCCTGGGGTGGCTGCACCCCCTAGGCGCGACCAGAGGTGGGCCCGCGCCTGGGAGGGGTGTGGGCCCCCAGGCCCCTTCCGGCTCCGTGAATCTTTTGGTGAAATATAATTTTTGGCATATTTTCCGGGATTTTTCCTCATAGTTGATTTTGTGCACAAAAACTAGACACCAAGGTAATTCTACTGAAAACAGTGTCAGTCCATGTTAGTTGTATCCAAATCACACAAGTTTAGAGGAGAAATAATAGCAAAAGTATTCGGAAAAGTAGATACGTTTTGGACGTATCAAGGGGCATAGGGCGGAGGTACATATGGTGGTGGTTGTGCAGGAGCATAGGCGGGCTGTGGTGGTGGGTTGTAGGGCGAGTGTTGGGAGGGGTGGTAGGCGGGCTGTGGTGATGGGTTATAGGGCGGCGGGGGCTGCTGGTGTCCAGCAGACGGCGGAGGAACTGGAGGGCAAGCAAAACCTCCCCAAAAATATGGGTTTGGGTGCCGCGTCGCCATGTTGACCAACGAGGCGAAGGAACTGATAGCCTAGCCAGAATTCTGCAACATAAAATCACGGTTCTCGCACGACAGAAGCTGAGAACACATATCGTTAAGAGTGGTGGAGGGGACAAAATTTATGGCAGCAACCAAATTATTGAACAAACCATCGAGACCATTCATGATGTAGTCTTTCAGTTCATCATCGTCCACCGGTTTTCCGGCAGCAGCAAGCTCAAAAGCAAAACCTTTCATCTTGGTGATGTACTGTTGCGATGTCTGCTCAAGCTTCTTCGTGTTGGTGAGGAAACCACGGAGAGTGGACACCCTGGACTTGGATTGTGTAGAGTACTGCTCATTGAGAGCATGCCAAACACCAACAATAGTGGAGAGGCCGAAGGCATGAGGGAGAACGTCCTCGGCAAGGGAATTGACGAGGAAACTGACAACCTGCTGATCCCGCGTGACCCAAGTATCATACGCCGGGTTGGTGACGGAGATCCTTTTCTTGTCCGCATCTTCAGCTTCAAGGAATTCAAGGGGGCAGCGGTCGGATCCCTCAAGGAGACCCATGACCCGTGCACCCCGGAGCGTGGGGAGCGCCTGGGCCCGCCAGTACAGAAAATTCTCACGAGTCAGCTTGGTGGCGGGAGGCGCGTCGATGAAGGCTGAGGCCGGTGTTGTCGAGGAAGAGGAAGCCATTGCAGTCGTGGTCATGGACGCCGGGATCAGCGATCTAGTGCTGGTCGTAGTCCTTGCGATCAGATCGATCGGAAAGCGGGGTCGTGAACAAAAACAGAGACGTCTTGACGATTTAGGGTTTTGGGGAGAGGGACTGTTGGGTGGGTTTTGGGGAAAACTAGGCTAGGGAATTGTTCTGGGACATGGAGATCTTGGTCCTGGAGGGTTTTGTTCGTTGTTTTAGGGAGGAAGGGCCAGCCGGCGGCGATGGCAGAAGGCCAAGGACGGTGGCGGCGCTAGATGGATGGAGGAGGGCGGCGTGATACCATGTCGATAGTAATAATCCTTTGGGTGAAATGGTGTAACCTTTCGGTCCACCGGTTTCGTGTTAATATAAGCGAGGAATAGCCCCTCGCAGGGTAATATAGAGTTGGACACGTATACGATTGGTGTACTGCACCATATCATATACGTGTCAGTATTACATCTCTAATAGTGCCTTGCTGAATGTGGTGCCGTGAAACTTAGCTGTGAGATCCGAGATTGGCCTCTGTTTGGAGTCGTCGCCGTCAGTGCACGTGTGACGAACCTTTTTGAAGTCTTTTTCTTAGAAGTAGTGTATTTTTCTTTGTTCTATCACGCCATAGAGTTTGTTCTAGATTAGTGGATATTTGAGTGTGCATAGTTTCATTTTAGATGACATAGGTGTCATGACCTTCCTAGAGGCGCTGCTCTAGGAGTGACGGGGGTGTGTGGTTTCTGCTTTCGTGCAATGTGGGTTGGCGGCGTCGGCGTAGTCCTCTGTTCTTGACGACATTCGTGTTGGGCTTGGCCCTTCAATCTCTTGGGTGCTCTCTGGCCGCCCTTTACTAGCTATTGCAGCGCGGCGCGTGGCCCTCGTTCATGGGCGAGAAGGGAAGGGTTCCTCTCTACTGACTACTGCAGCACGGACTGAGAGCCGAAGCTTATTCCTGTGGATCTCAACCTCCATCCTCAACACTCGCTTGCCGGCACTCAACAGCATTGCTTTGTCTTCTTCGACATTCGAAGCATGTGACTTTCTTCTCTTTTGTAATGGACCTGTGAATTTTAGCGATGGTGCGGTCTATGTTTGCTTGCTCCGAAAGGACAGTTGTTTTCGTAGCCTCTCGTGATTCCATGTTCATGAGTTTCCTCCCAAGCTCAGAGTGAGCATCTCCACCCGCCGAGGTGTGGCGTTCTTCGAATTAGGGGGAGGGACGGGTGTCCCCCTTCGAATGTGGATTTGTTTTTTTTTTGCTAATTTGAGTTTCTCGGGAGTGTAGGTGATGACATGTTCTTCCTGTCCGACTGACTATCTTCTATCGACTTGCTTTGCTCTAGGGATCCTGGATCCATCTGCGTAGGAAGGTTTTCAGATCTACAAGCTGTGCTTCATTTTTTTCCTGACTAACGTGGTGTTGCCATCGTACCATGATTGGTTGTTTCTCCAAAGGTCGACGCGTGCGCCTAATACATATACTGTGATTTAAGTCGCCTACCCATATATATGCACTATATATGCACTGAGAATGGCTCGTGACTGAGAACGTATACTGATTGAGTACTGAGTAGCGACTGCGGAGAGCTCATCGTGACACACGAGCATTACTTGTTTCAAGTTCAGTGCACCAGTACAGTCTGTACAGATCCATATAGCACCACCCCTTCCATGTTTTACAGAAGACGTTTCTTCAGGTTCAGGATAGAAAGCTACACTGTCGCCTATCCCGTTGCATTGAGAACGACTCCTGACTGACAATGTTGGAATAGGTGCACTGATTGAGTACGAAGAGCTCATCGTGACCCACGAGCAGCGTTGATTCTTCCAAGTTCAGTGAACCAGTGCTGATGATGTATACATATCATTTTGTCATGTTTACTCTGCCTGGTTAGCTTATAAGTATCATCAGACCGAGCTTGTGATCATCGACTAAGTACTGGGCTAGACATGATTTACATGGCCGATCTCGTGAAGACTCTCCTGCTGGAGACTCCTCCGCGAGCATGGTTTCTGTTCCTCTTCCTCCTCATCCTCTTGTTCGTGAATTATTACTGGTTTACTACAAAGACAGGGAAAAGTCAGCATCCAAAACACCGTCTGCCGCCTTCGCCTCCGGCCCTGCCCATCATCGGGCACCTGCACCTCGTCGGCTCCCTCCCGCACGTCGCCCTCTGCAGCCTCGCCAGGAAGTATGGTCCCGACGTGATGCTCCTCCACCTCGGCGCCGTGCCGACGGTCGTCGTGTCGTCGCCGCGTGCCGCGGAGGCGGTTCTGCGCACGCACGACCACGTCTTCGCTTCACGGCCCCGCTCCGTGGTCTCCGACATCGTCCTGTACGGATCCTCCGACGTCGCCTTCGCGCCATACGGCGAGAAATGGCGGCAGGCAAGGAAGATCCTGACCACGCACGTCTTGAGCGTTAAAAGGGTGCAGTTTTTCCGAAGTGGCGCCAGGGAGGAGGTAATATTGGAGTAATGATTTTCTTGTTTCCGATGCATTGACAAACAAAAAGAACTCAAACCTGTGAAGATTTGTTGGTCCAAATCTAATGTATACCAAAGTTGAATATTTTTGATATAGTCACCACACCATGGACGACAACCTTTAAGCATCTGAAACGACCATCGGCACAAAAGTACAGTTTAACAAAAACCCTGCCACAATGATATATTAGAGTTTAAAAAGTCGGATCGAGGGATTTTCTGATACTCCTATTTTACCACTGTAATCTCAGGTTTTATGCAGACAAAAAACCGTACGTCATAGTAAGTCCACTGATATTTAGGCTAATCTGAAATAGACTGACACCTAACCGCATGGGTACAGATAATACATGTTGCTGCATCAAGAAACCGCACAAAGCCAACTTGGGCCCAATTGGTAACTTCTTACAGTAGGGTTGAGGTTTAGAGTTTGATCTCTTAGATAGGTCGAGGGGAATCCTCAGTCAACGGTCGTATTTTTTGGACGGCAAGCTGAGAATCAGTTAATAAATTTCTCAGAATGGTGAATAGACCACCTACTAAGTAGGATATACTTATACTATATATACTCCATTTGTTCACTAACTAAGACGTTTTAGCAAACTAAGAGAGGGAGTAGTTTATTTTGTTGGGAGTCTAATATTTGTACGTGGTTGCTAACTGATATATTGCCATGATATATATCCCCTTTCTATTCACAAACCTACTATTATTGTCAAAACAATTTAGACTATATATAGTACATCACAAATGAAAAAAAATTGACTTTATTCCTTCTGATAATCGTTCCATAAATGTTTGCAAGTCTCATATACTTTAATATGCATGCCATCATAGGTGAGAATGGTGATGGACAAGATTAACGAGGCAACCCGAGCAGGTGGTATGGTCGACATGAGCGAGGTGCTCAACTCATTTGCGAATAACATGGCGTGTCGCATCGTGTCAGGAAAGTTCTTCCTAAAAGGAAGACAAAGCAAGTTGCTCCGGGACCTCATCAACGATAGCTCACGGTTGTTAGGAGGGTTCAACCTTGAGCAGTACTTCCCAACATTGGCTAGGGTAGGAGTTCTTAAGAGGGTTGTTTGTGCCAACGCTGAGAGAGTGAGGAATAGATGGGCCCATCTGCTGGACAAGGTGATCGATGATCGTGTAAGCAAGGACAGGTCAACGTTAAACCACAAGGATGCCGATTTTGTCGATATTTTGTTGTCTATTCAGCAGGAGTATAATCTCACAAGAGGGCAGATGAAATCTCTCCTAACAGTAAGTTGAAATACCACCTTCTAGATTGTGTATGTTGATTTATATATTTATAGATAATCCTAACTAACTGAAATCCATAGGATGTATTTTTCGGTGCAACAAGCTCGTCATCTAACACCCTTGAATTCACTCTGGCTGAGCTCATGAGGAGACCTCGCCAGATGAAGAAGCTACAAGACGAGGTGAGGAGTATTGTACCCAAAGGACAAAAAATTGTCAGTGAAATCGACATTGAAAACATGTCGTACCTAAGAGCAGTCATAAAGGAATCACTCCGGTTGCATCCTCCTGCACCTCTCCTTGCTCCGCACCTTGCCATGACTGAGGGCAACATTGATGGATACATGGTTCCTGCAGGGGCGCGTATCGTTGTCAATGCATGGGCCATTGGTAGGGACTCTGCCTCCTGGGAAGATCCCGAAGAGTTCATACCTGAAAGATTTGCAGAAGGAGGCAATCTTGCGCATGTCAATTTCAAGGGGAATAATTTTCAATTCCTACCATTCGGGGCGGGACGAAGGATGTGCCCTGGCATGAACCTCGCAATTGCCAACATTGAGCTGATATTGGCAAATCTCATTTACCATTTTGACTGGGAACTGCTGCCAGGAGTTGACAAAAAAGACATTGATATGACAGAGGTGTTTGGGCTAACCGTTCGTCGGAAGGAGAAACTATTACTAATTCCAAAAGCACATGTGTAGCTACAAGAATAAAATCTAAGCTAAGTACTTTGTGTAAAAGGTATATTGTTGCTAATAAATAATATTCAGCTCTTTGTTGCTGTAAATCTAAGCTAAGTACTTTGTATAAAATATATATGGTTGCTAATAAATAATATTCAGCTCTTGGTTGTTGTAAAACATTTAATATTCCTTTTTCTATGCACCGGGGATGGCCTAAGTTTTATTCTATGGTTAAATCTTACTCTCTTTGTTTTGTTGTAACTATAACTTTTGTCATCGGCCACGCCAATGCTAAGAAGAGTTTATGAATATTATTTCCATACATAAACCTATTAATGGATAGACTGCTAACTATGTTCCAATGAATAAGACATTAGGAAAATGTATAAAGCAATGTTGAGGATATCGTTTATCATTAACTTATCAGTCAGTCTGAAATTATCGATTTCTAGGTGTATCGGCTGATTTATCGAGCGATAAATCGGTTTATCGAGCGATAAATTTATTAATCGGCTTATCGATCACCCAGTGATAAGCGATAAATCGGCATATCGGACGATATTTTGAACAATGGTATAAAGGCTAACCAAGTTTTTTTGAAAAAATCATTAATATATACAGTCATCACTTTTAATACATAATGAAATATATTTTCATATTATATCTATATAATATCATAGTTCTTGATAGTTTTTTCTAAATGTTTGGTCAAACTTTAGTTAGTTTGACTTTTTTTAAATAGGCCTTATTCATTGAAATCATCTTACGATTGCATTTAAAATTAAGGATAGAGAGTAAGGGTATCTCCAAGGACATACTCTAAATATTCTCCCTTAGTATTTACCAAATTTTGTCGTTTGGTGAGTGTATCCCCGAGACAAAATATCATGGTCTTCATGTGCAACCCATATTTTGTCACGAACAAGTTTCTTTATTCATTTTTTAATTTTCATATTTTTAGTCATTTTATTCGACTATAACAAATAAACCTTGCAAATTGGCAAAGAAAATTCCAATACACATTTGTCAGAGAGGTTCTAAATCACAAAGCAAAAATTTGAATGTTGCACATAACAAATAAGCATTGCAAATTGAACAAGTTCATAAAATTTGGAGCTTCGGAGTGCTACACACGATACATAATTTCAGAGTGCCACACCCTAAATGCATACTATGCCCTTGGATACAGACCTGAAATAGCAAAAATTCATAACACTTTTGATTTTAGCAACATATAGTACTTTGAAATGGATCATGGAGGGTTATACATACATGTATTTAGTAGTTATTGTCTGTTATCCATGTGCATGATACCTATTTCGTTACATCACAGTAGTTAAAACATTAATTTTATATTAATTAGCTTATTGTGGACATTAGATAGGGACTAAACATTTTTGACAACCAACACATTTCTATATAAACATGATCATTATGGGTGGAGATTGCGGCAAACCTGGCAAACAAATAGATGGAGACATCATGACAATCTTCGAGAAGAACATGAGCTCACTTTTGTGCTTGGCGGCTCTCATGGTCATGGTCACCATTCTTTCATTGTTCCACGGAGACCAATGTCATACTACCATTATGTATGTCTATTTTTCTATGTACCATGTACAGCCTTTTCTTGCAATCGTGAACCTAGACATATGTTTTTTGGTGCATCTAGTAGTGTGACTATCGAATTTTTGTATCTTAATTGATGTGGGTATGGATACAAAATATATAGATCGTGGTGATACATGCGGAGGACTCTCATTGGATGCTGTCTAGCCTGGTGCAGTAGACTGTGTTGTTAGAGTACGTATACGTCTATATGCTAGAGATAGACTAGGACTCTACATCTTATACTTCAAGTCTCCACATACCCCCGTGTAACTCTATATAGCCACAAGGGTCATTGCAATAAAAACACAATATTCTAGGAATCAATATTTTCTACATGGTATCAAAACTATGTCAACGGACGTCATCGCACTGAAATAAGAAAAATAGTCATGGTACCAGTGGAGGTGGTGGTGTCCCCACCAAACAACGGGAAGAGAAATTATGGTGACAAATTATTTTCATCTCATCAACATTGGTAGATAATTGTACTCCCATTTTCATAAGACCAACTACAAAGAAGTGCAATCGATCGATTTCTTAAAAAAAATTGTAACTGTTTAAACAAAGATTTTCACTATAATATTGGTTTAACGTGGCTTAAACGACCCTAAAGTGATGACACCCTTGTGTTGGACCAGGCCGAGTACTTTACCTTAAATCTATGTGTTAGACCTGAGTCTAGCCTATATATGGTTTGACCTTAATGTACTTTATTTAGTAGTGAGATTGTTTTAACATTAGAGGGAGAGTAAATATTACAAAGCGTTATAGAGATGAGGAGAAAACATAAGTTCCCATATGCACAAAATAGTAAAAATATGATCTAAACACATATCGAGGATCGCAAATGGGACAAACAACGATGGTTTATCCGCCAAAAACATGGACACAAATATGTTGCACATGCAATTTCCAAGGGCATCCTTGCTCCATATTGATGCCCCATGTGGCTTCATGAGGGTCTACCTGGTGTGTGCACTCTAGTTTGAGGAGAAACGAGTTGTAGTCACTATTCGACTGTCATCAAGCTCGAACTTAAGAAGTCCCCGTTGTTGAATCTAAAGATCAATGTAATACCTCGAACACTACGCTCTAAGAAACAAGATAGGATAAACCCAAAGTACATAAGGTGTGCTACTGTGGAGGCCCAAAGGCCACCCACATGTAGGCCCGTCTAAGCGGAGCAGGGCACGGTACCGGCCAACCACCCTATCCACTATGGAAGAACATCGTATCAAGTGTGAGCGGCGTAGTCGACAGGCATGTAAAAAAACAAACATAAGTGTGTATGTCAACAATATACAACATTACATCAGAGTCAGACTGTAACATCCCAAAAATACTAAACTTGGATCATCAAATTCTAATCCTCACATTTAGGGTTAACAAAAACTTTTCTAAATAAAATTATGAATGCATGCATATGTGTATGCATTGATGTTGAATTCTTTTAAACCCACCTTGTTTGTTTGTTTCATTGCTTGTAAAATGTTTCTTAGGTGAAATAAACATCATCTAAAACATTTCCCACACTTTTCCTAAAGACAAGTAAATCAAAACACATATATGAAATGAATGGTCATTTTGTCCAATTTAACTCCCATGCCTACTTTGGCTGTCTCAAACTTTCAAAACCTAACAGAAACTTTTCTGGATATTTGGACCCCTTGAATGTACTCATAACAAGGTATTAAGGCCCACTTTGTGATCATCCAGAAACTTTCAAATACATAGTTTAAATGACAATTCAAAATTAAATCTTTATCTTATGGGAAGATCCTACTTTTTCAAAAACGACTCAATCAAGCTCAACTTTCAAAACCCAAGCATCTGCAGACTCACCAGCACCAATCTAGCAAACCCACCAAAATTCATTTCAAAATTCAAAACTTGATTTCATGCGGCCATTTTATCAAACAGGTTGCAGACACAAATCAAACAAACATCAAACACTCTAGTGTGCAGTAAAATTGGCCTAACTTGTTCCCTAGTTAGCTCACACACAGCTCAGTAGATCATCTAGGAAGTTTAACTAAGGACTAGCACCCCTGTGAGCTTGCCATTGCCATCAATTGTAAACAACCGAAGCCAACCTTGCCACCCCATTGTGGACAGCAGGCTAGAGGAAGAAATAGCTGTGCCAACCTTGTCTGGGAGGCAGCCCCCCCGTCCACCACCACTACCTGTCCCAGCCGCGAGCGTTGCCAAGCCCTGGACCACGCGCACAAGCCGCGCCCAGACCATGTCGAGCATGCGCCAGAGCGCCGCCCTCGACCAGCGTCCACAAACCGCGCGCCGCCCTCACCGCGTGCACACACGATCACCACCGACCCAGGAGACCGCCAGACATCCCCGTTTGCCGCCTCGTGCCATACAGCCACCGCCCGCCGTCGAAGATGCCGCCTCTACCGCGCAGAGCACCGCCCGTTCCAGACCAAGCCGCACCGCCCCATGCCTCGAGACCATGTCGTTGAGCACCGTCCCCTACACTTGCCCATGCCTTTAGCCACCTGTAACCTCGCCCCCGACGAGCTCACCGTGCGCCCCGACGGTCCCCTCGCTCGACTATAAATAGAGGCCACCCCCGCACGAGTTCTTCACACCATCTCACTCCCCTCTCCTCACTGACCGTGCCACACTGTTCTCAGAGCAAGGCGAGCACCACCCTCCGGAATTTCACCGGAGCCCGCCGCCTCTGGAGAAGAAGGGAGCCAGCGATTGGAGCCGCCCCAGGAGAAGCCACCAGTACCAGGAGATTCGCCGTCGTCGACTTCGTCGTTCGCCTCGCCCGACCCTCGCCCGTGCCGGTGAGCCCCAGCACCCCTCACCGGCGCTGGGTTTCGTTCTCGCGGAGTTGTCTCGCGTGGACGATGACCCCACCGTTGGATTAGAACTAGATCGAGCGATCCACGTTGCCCCATACCGCCGCCCAACCCTGTCACCGAGTGGGGACACCCACTTAAGCAGCCAGCAGAACGCTTAGCAGGCCGGCCCAGTACTTTTTCCCGCGCAGCCCAGCGATTCAAATTAAACCTTTTTCTTTTTAAATTCAAACACACTTCTGTACCCAACTTCAAAAATTAACCCAGATCGATTCGGTGTACCAAATTGGATGAAACCAATTTTGTTGGAAAGGTCTATGAATGCTGAATCCAAGCCCGTTGGATTCAAGTCATTTGGATCTGTAGATCACCCATAGTAAAAATAACAAGGCAGAAGCTTTTCTGCATTCAAACAGTTTTCAAATTTAAACCATAAAAGCTTTTGAGTTGATTCCAACTCTCAAAAATCACATTTAACCATACCTTTCAGAATATATAAAAATATATAGGTTTACTTGCAGAAATAATGTTCAGGTAATAAAAGAATGCTACATAAGCATTTCTAGCCAGTTTAATTAATTAAAATAAAAGGGTAAAACCTTATTAAATTGTGACACCACTTTAAATCACATTCCCATGAACTACAATATGTGGTGATGACATGTGTCAACATGATCCAATATTTGGTTTGGAGAATATTAAATCTTAAGTAGTTTTTCAATGAGTAGAAATTACTTTTCTAAAAATAAAAAGAATCAAATCAAGCCTTAACCTTGTAAGGTTAGAGATGATGTTAGATCATCTATAAGACCCTTGGGTGTGATGATTGCAAGTAGTTAAGTATTGTTTGGTGATTGTGTACCTCGTATTTATTCATAGACGCTAGTACCGACCAAGGCTACGAGGAGGAAGGAGGATACTACGAAGAAGAAGCCGAGGAGAACTTCAACCACTTCTCTGCACAAGGCAAGCTAAAACTTGCAAGACACTCTACTTTAGCAAGCCAAATACTACTAGTGAATGTGCAAGCTGATACTATACCTATGCAAGCTAACCCTTGCAAGATTACCCATTTGATAAACCAATCCTAGTTTTATGTGCAAGCTTCTCACTTTATTTCTTTATCAAAGCTTACTTAGAGTTTACTTAAGTGACTAGTAGATTTTGGAAAGATGCTGAAGGTTGCATAAAGAGCATAAAATTTGGCCTAAGCTAGAAACCTTGATATCAGCCTAAGATATAAGGTTGGACTTAGTGAAACTCCACTAGTTACCACCCCTCATTAGTACTACCCCCACCTGTAGATGCTAGTACTAAGCATAAAACTTGATCAACTTTAGATGGGAATACTTGGTGGAAAAATGGTTATGAAAACCTTGGAATGATGGATCATTCTATTTGAAATGTTTTGGACATGTGTTTCCAAACACTTGATGATTTTGGTTATGAAAATGTTGAGGCATGAGCCTTAGCCCTTTATAAAACTGATGGTTTTCTGGATGCGATACCATTCCAATTTTAGCGTACAACCACAATACCCGAATATTGGGTAGGGCTTGACTGGAAACTTATATACCTTAGTATTAGTTCCCTCACGGCCAAGGTCTGAGCTGAGGCTACCTTCTGAAGATTGTCCACCTGTGCACTACCCAAGATGACAGCTGGTCATGGTTGGGAGGCCAAACTCACAGGAGAGGTGCTCATACTAGGGCGTGTAATTGAAAGGTTAGGATTGATTATCCGCATACTGAGTATGGTGAATTCAGGATTTGTTCCTGACGGATGTATCGAACGTTATGGTGAAAGTGTACAATCTCTGCAGAGTGTCAAACTATTCGAATAGCCGCGTCCGGGGTTATGGACAGTTGGCGTGGCCATACTGTTCCCCCGTCAGACTTTTCAAAATGACTTGTGAAATGAATTGAGACTTTGACTTGACCACAACAGAGTTGTGACCTGAAATACAAGTTCCCACTTAGGATTTATAAAATTATGACTAGCTTCAGAACCTAGTAGAGATAAATCTGGCTTTTGCAAAACAACCCTAGAGCCTAGTGCCCTATTATCCAAAAAACCCCTTTACTTGTTAGTATTAGTTTGCGAGTACTTAAAGAGTACTCATGGCTTTGTCCCTGCCTATTCCCATGGCCAGACTATGAAGAGGAGTACCTGGAAGATGGACCCCAGGAAGGTTACGACAACTAGGATCATCTCCCATCGTCAGCATTGCCTGTGACCCCGAAGATGGAGCTTCTCCTACGCTACCGTTATTATTACGTATTCCGCTGCTTGATGTTGTATTAAGAACTGGATCATGACATCCCTATTTGTGTAAGAACTTATGTATCGTTTGTAATGGATGAAGTACTATGGTATCCAATTCTGTTATGTCTCGCAAAAATGGTAATCCTGGGATTGCGATGTATGGCATAACAGGCATCTAGGATTGAAAAATCCGGGTGTTGACAAGTTGGTATGAGAGCCATCCTGACCATAGGAGACCCTAGTTAGATTGGACGTTGAACCAAAAAGTTAGTTTCAAAACCAAAGAAAACAAATATTTACGAAAACTTATTCTCGTTCTTACCTCTTTAATTCTTTCATAAAAATTCATGTTCCTCAAAAACTCTTGCAAAATAGATAAAATTTTGACACACTTGATCACTCTGCTAATCTACTCATCCTCTATTTTTATAGATGGACGTGAAGTACAACAAGTTTTACCAACTTGGGAATGGTGGAGACCTTATCTTTGAGAGGGATCTGGATCGACTTCGGAACTTCCGAGCACCCGAGTTCTTCGGAGATCAGCTCAATGATCAAGGAGGAGAAGATCTGCAGTGGCTAATTGTTGCAACTCTCCGAGGAAAGATTGAACCTCCCACTGCGGAGGGAATTCAGTTTACCTTGAGGGAAAACAATTGGCTCGATGGACTTTCCAGAGCAATGCAGGAAGCTCTTTCCCGTCTGTGTGGGCAGCGCATCAATCAGATCAAGGGTACTCGCTTTGAGTTTTGCCCAAGGCGTGATGCAAATGGACAACCATTGGAAGCCCCATACCACCCCGAGCTGAAGACTCAATTGGACAACCTTAGCTTCATGATGTATGATCGTCAGCAAGAATTGGACAACTGCCGTGACTATTGCAACCACAAGTCTGCCATCATCAAGACGAAGGACCAGACCATCGCCATGCTAGCAAAGGATCGCAAGTCTCGCCGCCATTTCGACAAGAAGGAGCGCATTATTGCCCGTCTTCGCCATCGCATCTCATCTCTGGAGGAGACCATCCACGAGAGAGACATGCAGTTAGAGGAAAGGGAGAATGCCGGAGAGGATCTTCGTGGAGACCCTTACTCCTATCTCGGCGATGACGATGATTTTCTGGAGGATCAGGCCATGGAATTCTTCACCGATGAGGATGATTTCGCCTTCATCGATGATGATGAAGATGATGAAGCCACAGATTTCGAGGAGTAGTAGCACTTGAGGACTAGCGTAGTGAGTAGTAGTCGGTCCCACTGTATCGTAGATTCCAGAATGGTTCTTAAAACCATCTGTTTTTCCTTGCTGTGGTGTGCGTTGTATCGTGTGAATGAATGAATGAAAAAGCAAGTTGCTAGAAAAATATGAATCAAACATTTAACACTTTTAAAAGACCCAAAACCTTAGAAATTTCCCTCTTTTCTCATGATCTATATCAATCTTCAGATGCCACGTGGAGGAAGTGGTTCAGCCCCGGACCCGATGTTGCAGATCCTGCAAATGTTGACTTCTGACCGCGAAGCTGAAAGAGCGGAACGTCAAGCCAACCTAGCCACTTTGCAATGATAGCCCAGCTAGCCCACAACAACCAAGGCCACGGAAATCAGGACAACCACGGATCTAAGCTCAAGAATTTCCGAATACCAACCCACCCGCTTTCACCAAGTCAAGAACCCCTAGATCGATGATTGGCTGCAAACCATGGAAAACAACCTAGAAGTCGCCGGAGTGGAAGCCAACGAGAAAGTCCTGTTCGCCACCCATTATCTAGCCGGATATGCCAGGGCATGGTGGAACAGTGTTCGCGCCATGACCGAAGGCCAAATGATGACCTGGGAGGAATTCAAGGTCAAGTTCAGCAGAACCCATGTGCCACCGGGTTTGATCAAGAGAATGAGAGACGAGTTCAGAGAGCTGAAGCAAGGAAGGATGACTGTAGTGGAATACCGTGACAATTCTTTTTCATTAGCTAGGTATTCCCCGGACGAGATAGACACCGAAGCCAAGAAGAAAGAAAGGTTCCTGAATGGTCTGCATGACGAGATGCAGACAGTGTTAGTCAATATCCCCTTTGTTGATATTGAAGCCCTTGTCGACTCTGCTATCCAGATGGAAGGAAGGATCAACCAGGCCAATGAGAACCTCAAGCGTCGCATGATGCATCAATCAGGAACCCATCAGACCCCAAAGTATCGCCCCAACCCATCTCCAGGATTTGCCCCAAGAACCAACAGACCCCCTATGACCCGTCCGACCTACCCCAACCATGGAAACCCTAGACCCGGAGGAAATCACAACAACCCCGGCAACTCTAGCAATTTCACCCGTGCCCCACCCAAGTTCAACAACAACAATGCTACCGCCAACCCCCACACTGCCCCGAGGACTGGAAGCAATGTTGTGCCTGTCGCAGCCAAGGACAAGTCACAAGTGACCTGTTATGACTATGGAAATAAAGGCCACTATTCCAACGAGTGCCCCAACAAGAAGAATGCTACAACCCCCAATGCCAATGTCCCAGCTCAGCAGCAGCGTCGTGTCCATCCAGGGAGAAGATTTGCCCCAGGGAATTCACTCAACCGCAATGGCCGTATTTTTCTCATGCATGCTGAAGAAGCTCAGGAAGCGCCAGACGTCGTGCTGGGTATGTTTTCTGTTAATTCAGTACTTGCAAGAGTGTTGTTTGACTCTGGTGCATCGCATTCATTTGTCACCGAAGAATTTGCCTGCACTAGTAAAATTCAACCAACCAAATTGAAGCATGTGATGATTGTACAAATTCCCGGATCAACCACCAAGGCTAGGCAAATTTGCAAAGCCGTCCCTATCCAAATCCATGGCATAGATTTTTATGCTAATCTAATAGTACTCGGAACTAAAGGTTTGGAAGTAGTACTAGGAATGTATTGGATGTCCAAACATAAGGGATTGATTGATTGTGCCAAGAAAGCCATCACCTGAAGACATGGAGACATTACCTGATGGGAAACCGTTGTGAGATTTATTCGGATCACAAGAGCCTAAAGTATATATTCACTCAGAAGGAGCTGAATATGAGGCAGATAAGATGGATTGAGCTAATCAAGGATTACGACCTGGACATTCACTATCACCCTGGTAAAGCCAACGTGGTAGCCGATGCCCTTAGCAGATTGCCGTGCCGCTTGAAGTCCATGATTTTGAAGGAGCAACCAAGTTTGCACAAAGAGATGGAAGATTTTTGAAAGGAATTAGTAAGTGAAGGATTTTTGGCTAGCATAGAACTTCAGCCCACTTTGATCTGTCAGATTAAAGAGGCACAGAAGGGAAATGCCAGTATCGACGGAATCAAGCGTCGTATCGGTACAGGCAAAGTACCCGGATTCACCGAGGACGAAGAAGGAGTTTTGTGGTACAAAGGACGCCTTTGTGTACCATCAGATTCTGAGTTAAAAGAAGTTATCTTGAAGGAGGCACATGATACTCTTTATTCTATCCATCCCGAAGGAACTAAGATGTATCAAGATTTGAAAGAGCAATTTTGGTGGCATAAGATGAAGAGAGAAATCGGAAGCTATATCGCCAAGTGTCATATATGTAAGCGAGTCAAGGCCGGACATCAAAGACCCGCTGGATTGTTGCAACCTTTGCAAATTCCGGAATGGAAATGGGATTCTGTAGGAATGGACTTTATCACTGGACTACCTACTTCTAGTAGGGGAAATGACTCTATTTGGGTCATAGTGGACAGATTGTCCAAAGTCGCCCATTTCTTGCCCGTCAAAACCACCTATCATACTTCAAAGCTAGCAGAGTTGTACATCGCTAGAATCGTTAGTTTGCATGGAGTCCCCAAGAACATCGTATCAGATCGAGGAACTCAATTTACCTCGAGATTCTGGAAGAAAGTCCAAGAAGGTTTAGGAACCCGCCTAGATTTTAGTACCGCGTATCACCCTCAGACCGATGGACAAACGGAGCAAGTAAATCAAATACTCGAAGATATGCTGAGAGCATGTGTGATAGAATATGGATCCAAATGGGAAGACTATCTGCCGTTTGCAGAATTTTCATACAACAACAGTTACCAAGCCAGTTTGCAAATGACCCCATTTGAATTTATGTACGGAAGGAAGTGTCGCACCCCCTTGATCTGGTCAGAAGTAGGAGAAAGTCAGATTTTCGGACCCGACATCCTACGAGAAGCAGAAGAGAAGGTTCACAAGATTCGTGAGCACCTCAAGACAGCCCAATCCCGACAGAAGAGTTACGCCGACAAGAGACGTAGAGACCTCGCCTTCAACATAGGAGATTTTGTTTATCTGAAAGTGTCGCCATTGAAGGGAATGCAGCGTTTCCAACTCAAGGGAAAGTTAGCCCCCAGATATATGGGACCTTTCAAAATTCTGAACCGCCGAGGAGAAGTATCGTATCAATTGGAACTACCAGAAGAGATGTCAGCTGTGAACAATGTGTTCCATATCTCGTTACTTCGCAAGTGTCTCGAAGTCCCCGAGAAGACCGAAGTGTTCAAAAATATCGATCATCGGACCATAGAGATTATGGTGACAAATTATTTTCATCTCATCAACATTGGTAGATAATTGTACACTCCCATTTTCATAAGACCAACTACAAAGAAGTGCAATCGATCGATTTCTTAAAAAAATATTGTAATTGTTTAAACAAATATTTTCACTATAATATTGGTTTAACGTGGCTTAAACGACCCTAAAGTGATGACACCCTTGTGTTGGACCAGGCCGAGTACTTTACCTTAAATCTATGTGTTAGACCTGAGTCTAGCCTATATATGGTTTGACCTTAATGTACTTTATTTAGTAGTGAGATTGTTTTAACATTAGAGGGAGAGTAAATATTACAAAGCGTTATAGAGATGAGGAGAAAACATAAGTGCCCATATGCACAAAATAGTAAAAATATGATCTAAACACATATCGAGGATCGCAAATGGGACAAACAACGATGGTTTATCCGCCAAAAACATGGACACAAATATGTTGCACATGCAATTTCCAAGGGCATCCTTGCTCCATATTGATGCCCCATGTGGCTTTATGAGGGTCTACCTGGTGTGTGCACTCTAGTTTGAGGAGAAACGAGTTGTAGTCACTATTCGACTGTCATCAAGCTTGAACTTAAGAAGTCCCCGTTGTTGAATCTAAAGATCAATGTAATACCTCGAACACTACGCTCTAAGCAACAAGATAGGATAAACCCAAAGTACATAAGGTGTGCTACTGTGGAGGCCCAAAGGCCACCCACATGTAGGCCCGTCTAAGCGAAGCAGGGCACGGTACCGGCCAACCACCCTATCCACTATGGAAGAACATCGTATCAAGTGTGAGCAGCGTAGTCGACAGGCATGTGAAAAAACATACATAAGTGTGTATGTCATCAATATACAACAGTACATCAGAGTCAGACTGTAACATCCCAAAAATACTAAACTTGGATCATCAAATTCTAATCCTCACATTTAGGGTTAACAAAAACTTTTCTAAATAAAATTATGAATGCATGCATATGTGTATGCATTGATGTTGAATTCTTTTAAACCCACCTTGTTTGTTTGTTTCATTGCTTATAAAATGTTTCTTAGGTGAAATAAACATCATCTAAAACATTTCCCACACTTTTCCTAAAGACAAGTAAATCAAAACACATATATGAAATGAATGGTCATTTTGGCCAATTTAACTCCCATGCCTACTTTGGCTGTATCAAACTTTCAAAACCTAACAGAAACTTTTCTGGATCTTTGCACCCCTTGAATGTACTCATAACAAGGTATCAAGGCCCACTTTGTGATCATCCAGAAACTTTCAAATACATAGTTTCAATGACAATTCAAAATTGAATCTTTATCTTATGGGAAGATCCCACTTTTTCAAAAACCACTCAAACAAGCTCAACTTTCAAAACCCAAGCATCTGCAGACTCACCAGCACCAATCTAGCAAACCCACCAAAATTCATTTCAAAATTCAAAACTTGATTTCATGTGGCCATTTCATCAAACAGGTTGCAGACACAAATCAAACAAACATCAAACACTATAGTGTGCAGTAAAATTGGCCTAACTTGTTCCCTAGTTAGCTCACACACAGCTCAGTAGATCATCTAGGAAGTTTAACTATGGACTAGCACCCCTGTGAGCTTGCCATTGCCATCAATGGTGAACAGCCGAAGCCAACCTTGCCACCCCATTGTGGACAGCAGGCTAGAAGAACTAGCCGTGCCAACCTTGTCTGGGAGGCAGCCCCCCGTCCACCGCCACTACCTGTCCCAGCCGCGAGCGTTGCCAAGCCCTGGACCACGCGCACAAGCCGCGCCCAAACCATGCCGAGCATGCGCCAGAGCGCCACCCTCGACCAGCGTCCACAGATCGCGCGCCGCCCTCACCGCGTGCACACACGATCACCACCGACCCAGGAGACCGCCAGACATCCCCGTTTGCCGCCCCATGCCATACAGCCACCGCCCGCCGTCGAAGACGCCACCTCTGCCGTGCAGAGCACCGCCCGTTCCAGACCAAGCCGCACCGCCCCATGCCTCGAGACCATGTTGTTGTGCACCGCCAGGAGACACCGTACCGTCCCCTACGCTTGCCCATGCCTTTAGCCGCCTGTAACCTCGCCCCCGACGAGCTCACCGTGTGCCCCGACGGTCCCCTCGCTCGACTATAAATAGAGGCCACCCCCGCACGAGTTCTTCACACCATATCACTCCCCTCTCCTCACTGACCGTGCCACACCGTTCTCAGAGCAAGGCGAGCACCACCCCGCTGGAATTTCACCGGAGCCCGCCGCCTCTGGAGAAGAAGGGAGCCAACGATTGGAGCCGCCCCAGGAGAAGCCACCAGTACCAGGAGATTCGCCGCCGACTTCGCTCGCCTCGCCGACCTCGCCTGCATTCGGTGAGCCCCCACCACCCCTCACTGGCCGCGCTAGGTTTCGTTCTCGCCGGAGTTGTCTCGCGTGGACGATGACCCCCAGCCGTTGGATTAGAACTAGATCGAACGATCCACGTTGCCCCATACCGCTTTGCCCAGCCCCGTGTCACTGACGAGTGGGGACACCCACTTAAGCAGCTGGAGCACCGCGCTTAGCGAGCCGCCCAAGATTTTTCCCGCAGCCCAGCGATTCAAATTAAACCTTTTTCTTTTTAAATTCAAACACACTTCTGTACCCAACTTCAAAAATCAACCCAGATCGATTCAGTGTACCAAATTGGATGAAACCAATTTTGTTGGAAAGGTCTATGAATGCTGAATCCAAGCCCGTTGGATTCAAGTCATTTGGATCTGTATATCACCCATAGTAAAAATAACAAGGCAGAAGCTTTTCTGCATTCAAATTTTTTTCAAATTTAAACCATAAAATCTTTTGAGTTGATTCCAACTCTCAAAAATCACATTTAACCATACCTTTCAGAATATATAAAAATATATAGGTTTACTGCAGAAATAATGTTCAAGTAATAAAAGAATGCTACATAAGAATTTCTAGCCACTTTAATTAATTAAAATAAAAGGGTAAAACCTTATTAAATTGTGACACCACTTTAAATCACATTCCCATGGACTACAATATGTGGTGATGACATGTGTCAACATGATCCCATATTTGGTTTGGAGAATATTAAACCTTAAGTAGTTTTTCAATGAGTAGAAATTACTTTTCTAAAAATAAAAAGAATCAAATCAAGCCTTAACCTTGTAAGGTTAGATATGATGTTAGATCATCTAAAGACCCTCGGGTGTGATGATTGCAAGTATTTAAGTATTGTTTGGTGATTGTGTACCTCGTATTTATTCATAGACGCTAGTACCGACCAAGGCTACGAGGAGGAAGGAGGATACTACGAAGAAGAAGCCGAGGAGAACTTCAACCACTGATCTACACAAGGCAAGCTAAAACTTGCAAGACACTCTACTTTAGCAAGCCAAATACTACTAGTGAATGTGCAAGCTGATACTATACCTATGCAAGCTAACCCTTGCAAGATTACCCATTTGATAAACCAATCCTAGTTTTATGTGCAAGCTTCTCACTTTATTTCTTTATCAAAGCTTACTTAGAGTTTACTTAAGTGACTGGTAGATTTTGGAAAGATGCTGAAGGTTGCATAAAGAGCATAAAATTTGGCCTAAGATAGAAACCTTGATATCAGCCTAAGATATAAGGTTGGACTTAGTGAAACTCCACTAGTTACCACCCCTCATTAGTACTACCCCCACCTGTAGATGCTAGTGATAAGCATAAAACTTGATCAACTTTAGATGGGAATACTTGGTGGAAAAATGGTTATGAAAACCTTGGAATGATGGATCATTCTATTGAAATGTTTTGGACATGTGTTTCCAAACACTTGATGATTTTGGTTATGAAAATGTTGAGGCATGAGCCTTAGCCCTTTATAAAACTGATGGTTGTCTGGATGCGATACCATTCCAATTTTAGCGTACAACCACAATACCCGAATATTGGGTAGGGCTTGACTGGAAACTTATATACCTTAGTATTAGTTCCCTCACGGCCAAGGTCTGAGCTGAGGCTACCTTTCAAGATTGTCCACTGCAGCAAGACCCAAGATGACAGCTGGTCATGGTTGGGAGGCCAAACTCACAGGAGAGGTGCTCATACTAGGGCGTGTAATTGAAAGGTTAGGATTGATTATCCGCATAGTGAGTATGGTGAATTCAGGATTTGTTCCTGACGGATGTATCGAATGTTATGGTGAAAGTGTACAATCTCTGCAGAGTGTCAAACTATTCGAATAGCCGCGTCCGCGGTTATGGACAGTTGGAGTTGCCATACTGTTTCCCCGTCAGACTTTTCAAAATGACTTGTGAAATGAATTGAGACTTTGACTTGACCACAACAGAGTTGTGACCTGAAATACAAGTTCCCATTTAGGATTTATAAAATTATGACTAGCTTCAGAACCTAGTAGAGATAAATCTGGCTTTTGCAAAACAACCCTAGAGCCTAGTGCCCTATTATCCAAAAACCCCCTTTACTTGTTAGTATTAGTTTGCGAGTACTTAAAGAGTACTCATGGCTTTGTCCCTGCCTATTCCCATGGCCAGACTATGAAGAGGAGTACCTGGAAGATGGACCCCAGGAAGGTTACGACAACTAGGATCATCTCCCATCGTCAGCATTGCCTGTGACCCCGAAGATGGAGCTTCGCCTACGCTACCGTTATTATTACGTATTCCGCTGCTTGATGTTGTATTAAGAACTGGATCATGAGATCCCTATTTGTGTAAGAACTTATGTATCGTTTGTAATGGATGAAGTACTATGGTATCCAATTCTGTTATGTCTCGCAAAAATGGTAATCCTGGGATTGCGATGTATGGCATAACAGGCATCTAGGATTGAAAAATCCGGGTGTTGACAGAAACCATCTAAAAGAAATAGAAATATTAAACACCATACTACAAGATCCAAATATCATAGATAGAGATAATATTTTAGGATACATCCTCATACATCACACATCAGAGTATCAAGCGGAAGCATCAAACAATATCCGAGCATGGATAAGAAGTAAACTGGCCTAAGATGCCCTTAAAATAAGCTCATCCCGCCCAAAGATCTCACAGATCTCCATTCCCTGAAATCTCTACACCTGATGATCGTTGCCACTATCATCGGTCTCCTCGATCCATTAACCTTCCTCAGAGTATACATGTCCATCTAAACAATATTTATCGTGTGAGACCCTAGGGGATCAACAAGTCTTTATGCATCTAAAGGGAACAAACCGGGGGTGACACAATTGCAGCAAAAATAAAGCCTAGCAGTTCTATAGAGACATGCTACAACATCCGCCTAACCAAAGATAATCGGACGTTCGTTCAATAATAAACAGTTAAATACCTAACATATATAACAACATAAATAAACATCGCTTGCCCTCCTTCCCATTTCCTGAACGAGAAGGCGGAAGAACATCCCATCCGTATGCAATTTTATTAATCATTTCAAGAATGTTGCATTATTACTAGGAAAGTTTTGACTAAAGACAATACTTTAGTTATAGTTGTCTATGATCAAGAAACTATGCTTCAGGTGGTCTATAACCGCGAACACGACTTTCAGAAATATTCACCCTGCAGAGGTGCACAAATAGCAACGCAAGCACTCTCAACCTCGGAAGAACCAAATAAAAAGCAACGAGGAATCATGAAAAAGCATTAACAAGATTCATAAATGATTTTAGGATTCCACCCCACTAGGCTACCCGCAACGAAGTCAAACGGGCTCCGAGACGGACCCAAAGGTTTGTGTCAATGGATGTAAATGACTGGGAACCCGAAAGTATGACTGGGATTATCGATACCGCCAAAACACTCCGCAATCCAAAACAGTACAGTAGTAAACGCTCCTCGAACCACAGTAGTAAATAAAGCAGTAGCACGGCATAAGTACATGATAGTAATAAAGCCTCAAACTAATTGTGGCCCCAAGAAACAAAGTGTGAATCAAGCTCGGACTAAGGAGATTCATGGTCCCACATACGGATAGTGCGACAGTCATGGAACAAGAATCAAGTACTCGGAATCCTACGGGACACAAGTGAGCATAAAGAACCAAAAAGCAGATATTGCTCACCGATGCCTCTTTCTTTAGTTATCCTATTACTACTCAATTCAGTTGTTTAGGTACCTCGTTATTCAAAGACTCTTTACAAATCCTACACATGCAGTTCTACGACTCGCATGGCTCAAACAACTCCTCTAATAATGTCTCATAGGGTTGAGGGAACAAGCTTCGTGATGCGGCTCACATCACTATAGAGCTTGTTGGGAAACCCCAAGAGGAAGGTATGATGAGCACATCAGTAAGTCTTCCCTCAGTAAGAAACCAAGGTTATCGAACCAGTAGGAGGAAGAAAACGACCCCAAGGTGTTGCTAACAACTTGGAAACCTGCACAACACAAACTCAAGACTTTGCCCCAACAAACAGTGAGGTTGTCAATCTCACCGGTTTGCTGAAAACAGAGGATTAAACATATGGTGAGGAAGGTAATGGTAGCTTGCAGAAAGTAAACAGTAACATTGGAAGATGTATCAATGCTAAACATTGGACCGGGGTCCACAGTTCACTAGAGGTGTTCTCCTTAAGATAAACAACATAACATGCTGGATAAACAAATTACAACAGGGCAATTGACATGACAGAGCAAGGCATAACAATGCAATACTAGACATTCATAATCCTATGAGATTCGATTGGGCATTACAACAATATACATAAACCGCCATCCAACTGCATCTATGACTAGTAATCCACCTTCAGGTTATCATCCGAACCCCCTCCAGTATTAAGTTGCAAGCAACGGATAACTGCTTTAAGCAATGTGTGTAAAGTAAACAATACAATTGTTCCATGAACAAAAGATCGTTGTTTTCTCCCTAGTAGCAACAGCGCATCTACAACCTTAGAGATTTATATCACTTCCCCAGATTCATTAGAGGCATGAACCCACTATCGAGCATAAATACTCCCTATTAGATTCACTAGCATCTACTTGGCCAAGATAGCTACTAGAAACGGAGAGATGCAAGATCTCAAACAACACAGACATGATAGAATCATTAATCAATCTGACATAGTAATCTCAATATCCCTCAGATCCCCGCAAACACAACATGCATGATTACAAATAGATGATCTTGATCATGAATGGAGCTCACAAGATCTAAACATGATAGCACAAAGGAGGAGAAACAACCATCTAGCTACTGTATGGACCCATAGTCCAAGGTGGAACTACTTACGCATCATACCAGAGGCTGGCATGGTGATGAAGAAGGCCTCCGGGATGATCTCTCCCCTTCGGCATGGTGCCGGGAAGAGCTTCAGATCCCCCCGGTCTAGGGACGATGGTGGCGGCTATAGACTGTTTCATGAAGATCTAATCAGGTACTTAGGGTTTTGGTATCGGGGGCTTCTTATAGGCGAAGGAGGAGACCGAGGGGGTGACCGAGACGGCCGCACCCCCCAGGCGTGGGCCAGGTCTGGCCACACGGCCAGGGGGTGTGAGCCCCTCGTGGCCCTCCTCCGTCTCGTCTTCTGGCTCCGTGTCCTCCTCGGTGAAATATTGAATTTGGCTTTTGTCCCGTCCAATTTCGAGAATATTCATTTTCTGACTTTTCTGGAACCAAAAACAACAGAAAATAGGCAAATGGCACTGTGGCATCTTGTTAATAGGTTAGTCCTAGAAAACGAATAAAAATACCTCAAAGTGTAGACTGTTGGGCCACGCGGAGATAAAAAAAACTTTCCTCTGACGTGGTGATCCCAAGATCTAGCTGAGGTAGAAGGCCACGAGGTTTACCACTAGACGCGCGGTTGCGGATTACTGATGAAGCGCCGATTGATGCAAGGCAGCCTCACGATCCGATCGTCCTGGTGCTGATCGCAAAGCACCTCTGCGGTATCCACACGCATAAGGAGGAGCGCCGCGCTAATCGCTAGGTTCGTTACGGCCGGACTGCTTGTGGAGCTAGGGTTTCCAACACATGGAATGACCTAACCGAACAACGATTAACCTTTCTGGGTTACTGTGCTCCACTATATATAGGGAGTGAACGTGGGCTCTGCTCGCGCGACCCATTCACTAAAGCCCATATAAAACTAGTCACCATGAGTCCAACTCACTAACTCAGTCCTAATCTGGTTTAGGTCCAACCCAACCAGATTATATGTTCAGATCCAATCCGAACTTGCTCCCGCTCTTAAGTGTGTGACCCCACAGGCTCATGGCTACTTGGACACGATTGGAGTCCGACTCACAATTGATCAGTCGGTAGCGGCTCCTAGCAGAACGTGCCGACTCCCAAGTACCAAAGAGTCATGACGACTTGCCTTTCCAATGCGACTTACGTCCGAGTCCCTTTTGCCTCACGATATACCTTGTCAGACTATAGGCGAATATATGTCATCCCTTAAATAGTCCGACTCTCTTCTCGATCCGAGATAAGTGACTCACCCGACTAACTCTTAGTCGATCGCCTCGGTTAACACTTAACCGAGTCGTGCATGACCATGCTTTCCGAATCATATCTCACGAGAGGGCCCAGAGAATATCTCTCCGAGTGGAGGGGCAAAATCCCATCTTAGTTATTCACATCACGCAGCTTGATTCTCAGTCGACCCGAACCCTGCCTTTATAACTGCCCGCCACGGATCAGCGTTTGACATAACCTAAGTCGGTGATCCTCAACTCGGACTATGCAACAACCTCATGTCTAAGGATTACATTGATTGAGATATACAAATGACAGCTTAGTTCGTTGTACCTCAATATGGGTCAATCCGACTCGCTAAACTCTTTAGCCTAGTCTGTGTAAGTTGGAATAGCATCTCCATGCCCATGACAAGTGGAACCGAGTCATCAAGCCAACTTTCACATTGGTCTAAGTTGTGTGTCCAGCACAACCTCAATGACCAAGGATATTTAGTACAAACAACATGAATGCATAGTTCCACAACTGAATCACATATTCAATGATACACATCAGATGTTTATACAAGGACTACTTAATAACTTTATGAATACAATGGGAAATCTCATCATACATGATTGCCTCTAGGGCATATTCCCAACAGTCTCCCACTTGCACTAGAGTCAATCTTCCGACATCATATGTCTAAGCATCTAATGCCCATGGCTCTCAGGTGCGCCATGCTTCGCTGGGGTAACGGCTTTGTCAACGGATCCGCAATATTTGCATCCGTGTGTACCTTGCATAACTTGATATCACCGATCCACGAATCGCGAATTAGGTGGTACCGCATGAGTATGTGCTTGTTCTTCTGGTGTTGTCTAGGTTCCTTGGCTTGTGCAATAGCACCATTGTTGTCACAATACACGTCCAACGGATTGGACGAGCCCTGAACCACACCAAGATCCATGAGGAAATTCCTCATCCAAACAGCTTCCTTTGGTGCCTCCGAGGCGGCAATATACTCACCTCTGTAGACGCAGCATACGCCTCTTGCTTGGAACTTTTCCAGCTCACAGCACCTCCGTTTATAATAAACACGTATCCGGATTGCGAACGAGAATCATCAGAGTCGGTGAGATAACTCGCATCTGTGTAACCCTTTACACTAAGTTCATCTTCACCACCATAAACCAAGAACATATCCTTAGTCCTTCTCAAGTACTTTAGGATATTTTTAGTCATCGATGGATCTCCAGATCAGCTGGTATACGCCGTCACAATACTTAGAGCATAGGAAACATCCGCCTAGTACAAATCATGGCGTACATGATGGATCCAAGCTAGAAGCATATGGAATCGCACTCATCCTACTTCGCTCATCGGTTGTCGAAGGACACCGAGTCTTGCTAAGTTTTACACCATGGGACATCGGTAAGAACCCCTTCTTAGACGATTCCATGTTGAACTTTTTCAACACTTTGTCCAAATAAGTACTCTGACTCAATCCAATGAGCCTCCTTGATCTATCTCTATAGATCCGGATTCCGAGGATGTATGTTGCCTCACCCAAGTCTTTCATTGAGAAACTCCTTTCCAATGATTCCTTAGTTTCTTGCAACATCTGGACATCATTTCCAATCAGTAATATGTCATCCACATATAAGATTAGAAAATTTACTTTGTTCCCACTAAACTTCTTGTATATACAAGAATCATGATCACTATTGATGAAGCCAAACGATTTGACTACCTCATCAAAGCGAATATTCCAACTCCGAGATGCCTGCTTCAACCCATAAATGGATTTCTGAAGTTTGCATACCTTGTCAAGATTAGCGGATCGACAAAACCCTCGGGCTGTATCATATACACGTCCTCGGTTAAATTTCCGTTAAGGAAAGCCGTTTTGACATCCATCTGCCATATCTCATAGTCGAAATAGGCCGCTATAGCTAACATGATCCGAACTGATTTAAGCATCGCTACAGGCGAGAAAGTCTCGTCGTAATCAACTCCTTGAACTTGTCGGAACCCTTCGCGACAAGGCGTGCTTTATAGATTGAAACATTTCCATCCATATCAGTTTTCTTCTTAAAGACCCATTTGCACTCGACGGTCTTGCACCGTCTCGCGATCAACCAAGTTCCAAACTTGATTTTCATCCATGGACTTTATCTCGGATCTCATGTCTCCAAGCCATGACTCGGAATCAGATCCCACCATCGCTTCCGAATAATTTGCCGGCTCATCACTGTCTAACAGTAACACATCACGAACACTTCGTAATCTTGCCGATCTTCGTAGTACAGGTGCTGCTGTCGGCTCAGCTGCCACGATCGGCTCAACCTCCAAGGTTTTTGCCGATTCGCTATTAGCCGATTCCTCTCGAATTTCTTCGAGTTGCACCGTGCTCCCACTTACTCCCCGACTGAGAAACTCTTTCTCAAGGAAGACACCATTCCGAGCGACAAACACTTTGCCCTCTTCTCGGTTGTAGAAGTAGTAACCCAAGGTTTCCCTCGGATACCCCACGAAAATACATTTATCCGACTTGGCCGTAAGCTTGTCCGATCAAGTCGCTGACAAAAGCTTCACAACCCCAAATCTTAAGAAAAGACAAACTCGCTTTTTGCTGTCCACATCTCATGCGGTGTCTTCTCTACCGATTTTGATGGTACTTTGTTTAGTGTGAACGCCATTTGTTTCTAGACAATAACCCCAAAATGATAAAGGCAGATCTGTCCGACTCATCATTGATCGTACCATGTCCAACAAGGTCCGATTCCGCCTTTCCGAAACACCATTCCTTTGTGGCGTTCCTGGCGGAGTAAGTTGAGGAACTATTCCACAACTTTTCAGATGGTCATCAAACTCATGGCTCATGTACTCGCCTCCTCGGTCCGACCGAAGAAACTTTATTTTCTTGCCGAGTTGATTCTGTGATTCATTCTGGAATTCTTTGAACTTTTCAAAGGCTTCCGACTTATGTTTCATCAAGTAGATATATCCATACCTACTCAAATCATCAGTGAAGGTAATGAAGTACTCATAACCACCCCCGGCTGTCGTGCTCATTGGTCCACATACATCACTATGTACTAGTCCCAACAAGTCGGACGCCCTTTCGCAACTCTTTGCAAAAGGTGTCTTGGTCATTTTGCCGAGTAGGCAAGATTCGCATGTCTCGAACGACTCTAAGTCGAATGAAGTTAGGAGTCCATCATCATGGAGCTTCTTCATGCGTTCCAACTTATATGACCAAGCCGATTGCCAAAAGTAAGTCATATTCAGATCATTTGGTTTCAACCTTTTAACATTTATGTTATAAACCGACTCACCATCAAGATTCAAAATAAATAACCCGTCCGGACGGGTGAAAAGTGAAACATATCATTCAAATACAAAGAACAACCATTATTCTTGATATTCGACTCATAGCCTTGCCTCATCAAACATGAAGCGAAATGATGTTTCGAGCAATCGGAACATAATAACAATTATTTAGTTACATAATGAATCCGGAAGGTAAATGAAGTTGCATCGCGTCGACTTCCAACGCAGCAACTCTTGCTTTGTTGCCGACTCGAATATCAACCTCGCCTCTTGCTACGCTCCTAGTTCTTACAGTCCTCGCAACGAGTTGCGATGTGAATAACTTGATCCGGTATCATATACCCAAGAACTATTAGGTGCATCGGCAAGATATATGTCTATAACATTGCAAACAAGTGTACCTGAGTCGGAAGTCATACCTCCACTCTTGGCTTTGTCGCCAAGTACTTGTTGCGATTCCTCTTCCAATGGCCATCCGCCTTGCGGAGAAGCAAGTGGATCCGATCAAGGAGATGGCTTAGTCCCCGAGGAAGCCGGGACAGGGTCCCGAGCGCTTTCCTCCCGACTTGGCCTTCTTCTTAGTCCAAGAACTCTTCTTGAACTTAGCCTTATTCTGCACCATCAACACTTGATGGTGCCCTTCTTGAGATCCGCCTCTGCTTGAGCATCCCATGTAATTCAGTGAGCTTCTTATCCATACCATGCATGTGGTAGTTCAAATGAACTGCCCATATGCACTAGGAAGAGAGTTCAATTATATCCATAGCGAACTCTTCGCTTATGGGGTAGCTAAGCCTCTCCAGACCGCACGTAACCAACCATTTTGATCACATGCGGACTCGGATCACCATCCTTAAGCTTGCAACTCAGCGAGCTGAGAGACTTGATACCTCTCGGTCTTACTTTGAGCTCACGGAACATACTTTTGAGGCTTTCGATCATATCGTAGGCCTCAACATGCTCGAACTGCTTTTGCAAGTCCGGTTCCATGTGAGCAAGCATAAGACAACTAATATCCGTGGACTCATCTTTAGCCCGACGGTAGGCATTGGTGGTCATGACGATGCATTCTCATTCGGCTCATCCGAAGTGGGTTGTCTAGGACATGGTCCTTCTTTTCTTGTTTGAGAACAATTCTCAGATTTCGATACCAGTTGGTAAAATTAGTGTCGTTCAGTTTATCTTTTTCAAGAATGGTTCTCAACGCAAAACCGGATATCTGAGAGTGACTGCTACTTGGTGCCATGATCTACAATGAAAATATGCAAAACACTTAAGACATGTATTCATAAAAGAGAAACCATATTAAACATTTTAATATTTTATGCTCCCACTAGAACCAACACCCCTCCGATGGTTACTGAGTGATTCGGGATCCTAAATAAGCAAGTCGGCTAGTGAGCTTTAGCATCACCGCTAGCCGCCAAGTGATCTAGGTAGACAACTCCTTGTCAATCGCATCTCATGCGACTCCTGTTGGACGGGTGGCATCACATGCCCCGGCTCCCATCCGACTTTTCCCCGAGTCCCACAACCGTTGTGATAGACCCGTCTAGCTTACCAAGTGTTTCTGCAGTAAGAGTCCGACTCGAACCCACCTAGTCGGAAAGAATTGGCAGCACCTCCATTTTATGAGCCCACTACCAAAAATGTCCGACTTGTGATGGTGCAAACACTGGAGGGAAAACCGACTAGACCTTCTTTGAGGGATTAAATTTTACCGACTATCTAATAGAGGTAAAACTGAGACATAACAATAACACAAAATAAAGCAATTATAATGTGAAATGGTATGGCTCTCTTCATGGCGATCTCCATCTCCACAAAGCCTGTAATCCGACTCGTGCCAACTCTTGTCACTTGCCGTCTTACTCCATGTCGCCGACATGTACAACGCCTTGCATGCCTTCCGGGTTCTCCAAACAGCTACACTAGCTTAGTAAAGTAAATTACATAGAGAATCCGACACGCAGGTCGTTATACAATAAAATGACAGCACCTAGGCTCCAGCCGGCTGACAAAAACCGTGATTCGCAGATCACGTATGGATTACACACATACATCACATGCACATGAACCATACCATTCACAACTTCCTGCAAAAACAAGTTATGCATAGATACAATATCTACCGGCGTTGTGAAACTCGCAACGACATCTAAGGCGCTACGACAGGGATTTTTCCGAAAACGTAGATCTCATCTACGATCCGAACATGGATTCCGACCATCGTTCCGATTCGATCAAACTTTTTGATCTTCGATCACCGCTTCTGGATTTACGTGTCACAGCCTACCCCGATGGCGGAAGCCGACCGGTAGGGGTATGTCGTTCCACGACCTCAGCAGTATGATCACGGAAATCGATCTACCATTCGATACGCTTGATCCAATCAACTTCATACAAAACCGATCTATCTCATAGATCGACCACCAAAACAGCACATAGATCTCATCTATAGCCTACCGCATATCACATATGCGAGATCTCGAGCCTAAAACCAGAAGCTATCGCTCTGATACCACTGTTGGGCCACGCGGAGATAAAAAAAATTCCTCTAACGTGGTGATCCCAAGATCTAGCTGAGGTAGAAGGCCACGAGGTTTACCACTAGACGCGCGGTTGCGGATTACTGATGAAGCGCGTCAGTTGATGCAGTGCAGTCCTCACGATCCGATCGTCCTGGTGCTGATCGCACAGCACCTCTGCTGGTATCCACACGTACAAGGAGGAGCCGTGGCGAATCGCTAGGTTACGGCGGCCGGACTCCGTGGAGCTAGGGTTTCCAACACATGGAATGACCTAACCGAACAACGATTAACCTTTACGGGTTCTTGTGCTCCACTATATATAGGAGTGAACGTGGGCTCGCCGACCCATTCACTAAAGCCCATATAAAACTAGTCACCGTGAGTCCAACTCACTAACTCGATCCTAATCTGGTTTAGGTCCAACCAACCAGATTATATGTTCGATCCAATCTGAACTTGCTCCCGCCTTAAGTGTGTGACCCACGGCTCATGGCTACTTGGACACGATTGGATTCCGACTCACAATCGATCAACGGTAGCGGCTCCTAGCGTAACGTGCCGATCCCAAGTACCAAAGAGTCATGACGACTTGCCTTTCCAATGCGACTTACGTCCGAGTCCCTTTTGCCTCACGATATACCTTGTCAGACTATAGGCGAATATATGTCATCCCTTAAATAGTCCGACTCTCTTCTCGATCCGAGATAAGTGACTCACCCGACTAACTCTTAGTCGATCGCCTCGGTTAACACTTAACCGAGTCGTGCATGGCCATGCTTTCCGAATCATATCTCACGAGAGGGCCCAGAGAATATCTCTCCGAGTGGAGGGGCAAAATCCCATCTTAGTTATTCACATCACGCAGCTTGATTCTCAGTCGACCCGAACCCTGCCTTTATAACTGCCTAGTTACGGATCAGTGTTTGATAGAACCTAAGTCGGTGATCCTCAACTCGGACTATGCAACAACCTCAGGTCTAAGGATTACATTGATTGAGATATACGAATGACAGCTTAGTTCGTTGTACCTCAATATGGGTCAATCCGACTCGCTAAACTCTTTAGCCTAGTCTGTGTAAGTTGGAATAGCATCTCCATGCCCATGACAAGTGGAACCGAGTCATCAAGCCAACTTTCACATTGGTCTAAGTTGTGTGTCCAGCACAACCTCAATGACCAAGGATATTTAGTACAAACAACATGAATGCATAGTTCCACAACTGAATCACATATTCAATGATACACATCAGATGTTTATACAAGGACTACTTAATAACTTTATGAATACAATGGGAAATCTCATCATACATGATTGCCTCTAGGGCATATTCCCAACATAGACAAAGAAAAGCAAAGTGGATACTAAACAAGAATGGAACATCAAAAATTATAGATACGTTTACGACGTATCAAGCATTCCCAAGCTTAACTTCTGCTCGTCCTCGAGTAGGTAAGTGATAAAAAGAATAATTTTTTAGGTGACATGCCCCATCACAATCAAGATCAAACCATTTGCAAGCATTGAAAGCTGGGATCAAAGTATTCTAAACATGAGCATGAAATAAGAAGTTCTAACAATAAGACAAAGAAACTTTGGTGCAACATGAAAGGATACAAACAAAGATTCATGAATAAAAATGCATTGAAAGACGTTTGTTTGTTTCACATATAGAAAACATAGCATAGTGGTATTCAGCTTTTCCCTCATGGAGTAGAAATAAATGCATAGGACACCTTCAAAGTTCATAAGGGTGACTCGATACAAATAGTACAAGAACAAGCAATATCAAGAATATGAAACAATCAATAAGTTTTGGGACAATGCACATAGAACTAAGAATGGCAACTATGCTCTCTTAATTGGTGCCTAAGGATAGAAGGTGGAGACTCAATATAAAAGTGGAAGGGGGCCCTTCATAAAGGGAAGCAGGGATTTCAATTCTCATAAAGAGCTTCTAAAAATTATGGTACTTGTTAGCTTTTAGCTCTCATTTCCCCTATAATAAGCATCTTGAATTTATTAATGTTAAAGTGAACAAAATATGGAGTATATGCTTGAGAAAGTATAAGTTGGCAATCTCATGTCCCTTGAGTACGAGGGGCGCTCCTCATGCTACTCAGCTTTAGTCACCGGTAAGTCCTTGTCATAGTAAGTATATGTGTATCATAGAGATCCGCCAACAGGGTACCCCTTTCCCCATGACACAGGAGCTATCCCATATCAAAATCACAAGACAAGCAGACAATGAGTATCTCAGCAATATTCTTATTTACCATGGGAAAATGGTTCTTTTTTCTCCTTTTCCTCTTTTCTCGTCTTTTTTTTTCTTTTTCTCAATCACTTCTTTTGTCTCTCTTTTTTTATAAGAAGAATCCTTCATAGATTGCTCAATATGGTGATGCTGGAAGTTTCCACCATGATTAGGCATGGCTTAGGCTAGCGGCCCAGGCGTTTCTCTAACACACATACATAACTCTACGGACTTACAAGCTCCCCTTTTATTTCACACCAACGACATCCGCAAACAAAAGAGCATGATATCAACTGGGTACAATGTATAGGTGCAATCTTGAAAGCGTTTCCCGTGACAGCATGGTTTTGCTAATTCCAACGTATAAGTGCAAGCATATACAGCATAAATGACACAATGGTTCAAGTTTATTAGGGGCAAGAAAAATAAAATGTGCCATCAAGTTTTCGAGAGCTTTAGTCACTAACTTTCACATATCAAGTTTAATTTGGAAGATAGAAAAAACAAGAATATGCTTGGAATGTTGTAACACACCATGCATAGGAATTTATAGTAGACTCTTTGGAATAACTTGGTTTATTGGGAGTTGGATGCATGAGTAGAGCTTACTTAATACAAGTGGAGGCTAGCAAAAGACTGGGAGCGACCAACTAACACTACTAGAGAAAAGCCTATCCGAGGCGCACCAAAAAGCCTATCCGAGGCGCATATCACATGTGCCTCTAGCTTCAAGCCTCGGGTATTTCTTTTGCGAGGCGCATATGTTATGCGCCTCCTATACTTCACATATGCGAGATATGCGCCTCACATATGTGAAGTATAGGAGGCGCATATCAGATGCGCCTCGCATATGTTTCAGAATGCGCCTCGGGTATTTATAGTATATGCGCCTCGCATATGTTTCAGAATGCGCCTCGGATATTTATAGTATATGCGCCTCCTATAGTATCCTATATGCGCCTCCGGTAATATTTTCGAAATTCAAGTTTTACAGACCACTATAAATAATAATATACAGATATTCAAATATACAATATAGTCCACAGAATTTTTCAGAAACTTGCATTTTGCCAAAGCATAATAGAACCAACATGAATACAATACATTACACATCAATCATGACATACAAGTTCATACATCAAGTGTTTGTGCCACAAGTTCACACCTCCGAGTACAAGTTCACAATCACATTACACCTTCGAGTACAAGTTCACAATTCACATTACAACTCCAACGACGTAGCTCTACCTAGATGAAGTAGAACACAACCTACAATGAAGAGCAACAAGGTGGTGATCACGAGGAAGTTCCTCCACTTCTTCCTTCCATGCCTCCTCCACTTCTCTTCCGCCACCTCTCTACTCTCATAGCCTTGGTAGTTGTTGCCCGAGAAGTTGTTCACTTGCTTCTGGCAGTCTTTCCACTCCTCGTACACACCGAACCCGACCGACGCGTACCGACATAACACCTCGGCATCTCCTACACATAATAAAGATGATATTACTTATGTCAGTGGAAAGCAATAGCTAGCAGTTCACAAAGATAGAATCATGCATATATATATATGGGTGCAACAAAATGTAAGAAATCACGTTCTAATCATCGGCATTTCGAAGAAAGACCAAAAAAAATCAAACCAAGAATGACTTGGATTAGTGCCTCATACTTAGATTGGGCACGGAAATAACAATGCTCATTGTTCGATCTCATGCGGCAAGTAGAGTATATGCCCAAATTACTAGTCTACTTGGCACACAAGATCGAATGGCATAGTCATACACGAGACACGACAACACGTTCTAATCATCGGCATTTCGAAGAAAGACCAAAAGAAAGCAAACCAATAATGACATGGATTAGTGCCTCATACTTAGATTGGGCACGGAAATAACAATGCTATTGTTTGATCTCGTGCAAGTAGAGTATATGCCCAAATTACTAGTCTACTTGGCACACAAGATCAAACAATGCATAGTCATACACGTGACACCACAACATGTTCTAATCATCGGCATTTCAAGAAAGACAAAGAAAGCAAACCACAAGAAAGTAGGGAAGCAATGACAAATGAAAAGCAACAAGCACTTAAAATAGTTCAGAACAAAAATAACTAGCTAGTGTCTCTCACAATCAAGTTCAACGGTTGACTAAACATATTCTAGAGGTTTTGCTAGGCAAGTTTAACACGTGATAAGAGGTTACAACACGAGTTCGAACTAACAGCTAGGTACCCGTGCAATGCAATCATGAAGTCTTCTTCGCTCTTGAGTCGGCTTTGGGGGCATTGATGAAGCCCGACCGAGTTTTCGCCATTTGCATGAACATCCTGCCACCACCTGCGCTAAGCGTTTGTCTATCTCCCTGTTGGACGGTGTATAGCCGCCGTGGAAGGTGCCTCCGGCTTTTATGACTCCCTGGTACACGATTGTCGCGATCTCCTCCTGGATGTTGAAGAAGTGTTGCCTGAGGTTGCGAGCCTATATGCATGCAAGCTTTTCAGCCCACTTCACGAGGTCAGATGGCAGCGTTTTGGTCTCCATGTCATTGAAGAACGCCTTCATGTGGTAAATGGCGTAGAAGGCTTCCTTCCCACTTCCAGGCGGCTGCTTGACGCAGGCAAACTTCGTCGTGTGGCGGAACACGTGCGCGCCGAACTTTACATGTGGCCTTGTCGGTTTGACGCCTCCCGCTGCGACCTAGCCGGTGAGAGCGCCATCAAGAATTTTCTTGATATTGGTGTAGTTTTTTTGGATCGCACTGTTTGAGTCGAGGTACAAGGCTGTTGAGTGTTTCAAATTCAAGCTTATGAGAACACATCCTGTCCGATCATCCTCCGTGATGGGATGGTAGGGAAGGAGAATCACATCCTTGTCCGAGTATGTTTGCAGGAAGTTTGAGAGGTAGTCGGTCGCCAGATCTATGGCCTCAACATCTTTCAGGACGGCGTCACGCATGAAGTAGGGATCCACTATCTGGATGCTCGGGATCTTGTCTCTGGTGATCTCCATGGCCATATTGAGGGAGAACAGCCGGACCAGGGTATTGTGCAGTCGAAACCCGTTCAACATGTCAAACAGGTCGGTATGCCGCACGTAGAATATATCCCCGGGGGGTACAGTGACGAAGCACGGCATATGAGAAGGCACCTTAGCCTTGAAAACGAGGTACGACGGATCATTGTCGCGAATGCGGCGCTGCTCAATTGTGAGACAGCCATAATGAATACTACGCATATGCGAGCCTGCGACCTCGAGCATCGATTTACACATCATCGGTACACCTGCCACGTGCTGCTGATTCCTGGCTTGCCCCACAGCGCCGTCCCGGAAAAGAGGATTTGGATCCTAGCCCCGATCACCCTTAGGCTTCCTTTGGCGACCCTTCTTGCTCTTTACGGCTTCGGCCACTGCGTTCACCTCACCGACCGTCTTATGGAGGGTGTCGGGGCTGATCAAAGGAACTACTGGCCTTGGAGGCTCGGTGAAGGGGACAGGTGGCGGTGTCTCCTGACTAGTTGGGAAGAGACGCACCTTGCAAGGGGGTTTCGCTGGTGCTGGTTGGGTATCGGCAACTTGATGTGTGCCTGATGGTCCCGGCTCATACAAATCAGAAAACCTTGTGTTAACAAACTGGTCACCATAGTTCGGGTCAATTTCTTCATCATCATCGGGATTCTGTGCCATGTTGTCCAAGTCTCCCATCTCGAAGTCTTCATCATGTGCTGGTTGTGCTGCCTCTAGGGTGATGTTGAGATGGTCCTCTGTCCCCAAACGGATCTGGCTCTTCGTCCATAGGTACAAGTAGCCGAAGCCGGTATTGAGGACCGCTGCCGTGTCCTCATCATCCCATCCTTGAGGTTGAGAGGGAGGTTCCACTTGCTCAGAGTCTAAGCACCATACTGTATTTGACCCTCATCATGTCAGGTGGCATTGTGACATTGTGCATTTTGCGGTTCTCTGGTTGAATAATAGTACCCTTGGCAACATCCATCAACTGGCCTCCCACCCAATGCATTAGAGTGCAAGGAGTGTCTCCCTGCGAAAGATCGACATGTAGGCCGAGCGTTAGAAAAACATAGATCAAGTCATCAGTGTGGTTGAGCCTCCCAACTCTCGCTTTATTAGTTAGTTACCTTGAGGGCGTCAAACTCGGCCAATGTCGAGGCACCGACGCCGACAGGCTTGACCACGCAAGTGGCTGCCTGATGGCACGGTGGAGCGGGCCGGCGCCTTCGCCGCAGTGGGCAAGTTAAGCTCCGGAGCTAGAGGAGTCTCCACCACCACCGGCCCTGCTGGAGGAGTCACCAACGCCTCCGGCCGCGCCACATTGTCCGATTGGGCGCTGTTGAGGTTGGGAACCGGTGGCGGCCCGCTACCACCCTTCTGCCACTTGTTGTACTTATCCATGTAGACGGGAAGGATGGTGTTGAGCTTCTCGTTCACTTGTGAATGGACTTGTGACTGGACTTGTTCTTGGAACTTTGTCTCGGCAGCTGACACAGCCTTGTTCACGGCATCTTGGACTATATTTGGAAAGGCTTCCACCTGTTCCCTTAGGAGTTTTACCTCGGCGCTTTCAGCCTTCTTGCCCTTCCGCTCGGGGTGCCATAGTACTCGGACCATGATATGCCGCCAAAGCCGACCACACGACCAGACGGGCTGCGGGGATCGACACTCTTGGTCCGTTCCGTGCCTATTAAAAGTGGTGTCCCACTTGGCGACAGCGGTGGCGCCGACCTGGAGCTCCTACACTCGCCCCGCACAAGGAACGCGAAGCATTTGATCAGAAAACTGGACTTCATTGATTAATCATGAATGCAATTAATCAACTTGCATGCAAACTACTTACATATTTTTGCATGAAGTCCTTCACCCTCGGAGCAAAGGGGCCGGCGGGCTCCGAAGAATAATCAGAACCCCCTTTCTTTGGCGGGGCAAACCGGGCCCTGATGAAGTTCTTTGCTTGCTCCTCCTTTATGTCGTCAAAGGGACGTGTCAACCCCTTTGCACGAGCGTCGGCGTCCTCCTTATCCCATTTGGGCCTCGCGGCTCTATAACCGCCGGAGCCGAGATGGTGGGTACCAATGTTTCGGGATCTCATATTCTTGCCCTTCTCAGTCCTGTCCTTGCCCAAGGCGGAGTTACATCTGGCCTTGAAAACATTGTAGTCTTCTTCCTTGACTAGAGGCTCCTTCTTGACGAGCTCTGGATAACTTAGCTTCTCCTCGAAAATCAGATTCTTCACCCGAGCCTTCCAATTTGACAAGGCCTTGGTCATCCTCCCGAGGGCATACTTGTTCACCGGATTCCCTTTGAGATTGTCATTATTATACTTGTTTTCCTTATCACCCGGGAACGCGTATCTTGCGTGCAGCTTCCGGAAAAGCTGGATGAGGAAACCCTTGTTCTCTTCGGCCTTCAGGTTCTCCATGTTGATCGTGATGGTGTTCCGGAGGATTGCCGCGAGCTGGTTAGAGTAACCCCCAACAAATTCTTCTGGCTCCAAATGCGCACCTTTAGGGCTCATGCTTGTGATGATGGACCTTTTGAGGTCGACCACGATCGGGGTCCGATCCTTCCGAGACTTCTTCGATGCGCTACCACCGTCTGTAGTAGCTTCACCGACACCATCAGTGGTAGTGGCGTCGCCATCAGCGTCGCCATCGGCGTCCCCCATCTCCTCATTGTCCGACGAGGTATCCTCGTCCTCCTCCATCTCGTCGTCCCGCGGAACAAATTTCGGGGCCTCTAGGGATTCCATCTCCTCCTGCTGCTCCCAAAAGGGCTTCTGGCTAGAAGGTCCCAGATCCGACATTTCTAAACACACAAATAAATGAAACTAATAAGCACAAAAATTCACAGAAAATTTTGGCATGAACTTTGCTAATTTTCTATGTCTAGGAGTGCCAGAAATTCGCCGGAACGGAAATGAATCAACATTCCGGCGAAACATTGGCAACTCAAAAAGAAAAACCTGCACAAAAAGGATCAAAACACTGCCATCATCACAGCCATTTTGCTAGCATACGTACACAAACACCATGTATATATATCATGCTCCAGGCCATACATACACAGAGGCACCATGTATCATCTGTTTGCTTGTCAACAACCTGAGCATGAATAGTACAGTTACCAGGAACTAAAGGAATAAATGATCAGAAGCTCAAATGTACAGAACTGCAGGGAGAAAAAAAGCACCATGTATCATAAGCTCAAATGTACAGAACCTGATAACTGCATGAATAGTACAGTTATCAGAAGCTCAAATGATCAGAAGCACCATGTATCATACACAGAGGCATGGTCTCTTTGACAGAGAAACTACAATGCCCAGCAGAACGAGGTGATGATACACCCGTGTCCCAAACGAGGTGATTTAGTTTCACCAAAACCCATGGGAATAATGCCCAGCAGAACACCAGAAAATCCTGCTGCCAAGGGGGTATCGCCAGACAACATCGTCTATTATAAGTATATATGGACATGCTACGAACTTAATTACAATCAGATGAATAAGACTTGATAAAGGCACATATTTTGCTGAGTTTAAACTTAATAAGGGCACATCCTGCAGCACATCTACAATGTCAGTATGTCTACTGACTAGACAAGGGTTCCACATTTCCTAAGAAGCCAAAAATCCATGGGAATAATGCCCAGCAGAACACATCCCATAAGAAACTAAGTTTAAACTTAATAAGGGCACATCCTGCAGCACATCTACAATGTCAATATGTCTACTGACTAGACAAGGGTTCCACATTTCCTAAGAAGCCAAAAGTCCATGGGAATAATGCCCAGCAGAACACATCCCATGATGATACAACTCGTTTGGTGAAGCTCAAATGAGAAACTAAGATACTGAAAACATAGAAACTTAAGAAAGAGAGGAAAACCTAAAAAGGGGGACTAAATAGGACAATACCAAACAGCATGGTCTCTTTGACACTCAGTTCGAACATCTACTAGCTAACAACAACCACCCATAAAGAATAAGCAAAGATAGATTGAAGAAACAAAATCATATATCTGGCCAATGCCCAATGGGGTCAAACGCACAACACGCTGCCACTTCTTGCTGGGGAAAGAGACATGAAAAAATTCAAACAAACTTGACCAGGCAGAGAAAAAGAAGAGAAGGCCAAGAAATTCTGCTTTTCTCAAGCAAAGAGTAATATAACTCGAGAATTAGAATGTCCACAAGTCCTTTTTAGGCTAAATACATTATTCGGCAACACACTTTAACCCACCAAGCACCATTGCAGACACTGAACCATGTCAAATACAAATATACAACTGCAATGTTGGACAAACAATCTCAATTTTCAAATATTAGAAGATCAATGGCTCGACACCCGAAAAATCTTAGAACCTGGAGTACCGCTATGAAGTACTCAAATAAGAGATACATAAATCAAGTGTATACACACTAGTTTTTGTAAACCTGGGAATTATAGTTCTATACTCATAATCTAGTGATCTGTGGAAAAAACAACTGAATTGGAAAAAAGGATAAGCAGTTTTCATAGTTTAAACAGTCGCTTTCAGCGATCAGTACCGAGGTAGCAAACATCCGAGGACACCAGGATAATGATCGAGAGTTCATGCGGTTTGTACTCACTTTCCTCTGCCTCCTTTCCTTGGAGGTCTTTTTTATTTATTTAACTAGACTAGAAAAGGTGCCATGTGCAACTCGAATGCCTGAAGCCACATGCAAACTAACCACTGAACTGATGAAATAAAAAGCACTACCAAACTAAAGTGGGTTAAGGGGCAGTGTTTTGCTCTCTGACAGATGAAGGCGAGCAAGTCCTGGAGATATATGTAGTTGTGTGTATCAAAACTAACCACTGAACTGATGAAATAAAAAGCAGAGCATAGGTACGGGCAATGCCGGAAACATCGTTGTGCCATCGCATCGACGCTGGTCTGAAGGTCAAGTGACGCCGCTCGATGGGGACATGCATCTGGGTTGCGCAGAGAAGTAGAACGATGCAGGGGCGACTCCTCCGCGCGTTCCCCGGGGCAGAAGCTCCCGGTCTGCTGTGGCGGCTTGAATATAGGCCGCACGGTGAGGGATTCGGGGCTGCAGGAGGAGCTTGGGGGCGGACGCTGCAGGGAGCTGAGGCGGCGCGGTTGGTTAGCTTGTGGCATAGGGATCTTGGATGCTCACTGGTGTGCGACGGAGAAGACCGGCCGACGATGGATCTTGGATGCGGACCTCCTGGGGTGACTGGAGGTGGTGGCTGGAGAGAATGGGGTGCGGGACAGGGGGAGAACATGGTGTGGTAGCCGGAGAGGATGGGAGGAGAGGGGAAGAGGCGTGGGTGGGTGGGGACGGGGACTCACCGGAGAGAGGGGAAGAGGCGTGGGTGGTGGCGGCGTCGGGCTCCTCCTCCTTCACGGGGACGACGGCGGCGAGCTCCTCCTTCACGGGGCGTCGGGCTCCTCCTCCACGGGGCGGCGTCGGGCTCCTCCACGGCGGCGATGGCTTCGATCGATGCGTCGGGCTCCTCCACGGCGTCGGGCTCCTCCTCTGAGATATGTGAAGTCTCGTGTCTGTACTATCTGCTAGTGTGCGACTTGGTCGATGGGTGCCGGTTATGCGAGGCGCATATCGCAAAGTGCGCCTCGTATAATATTACGCGAGGCGCATCTGGGCTAAATGCGCCTCGCATAATATGCACTCCTAGATAAATAGGGCAGTACGCAAGTTTCTATCAACTATCACACAGCAGCCTAGTGGTAACATGCCTTGTCCTTCACTGCTGGCCACCCAAGTTCGAATCCTAAGGGGGCCAATTTTTTGGAATTTTTTTTAAAGGCCAATTTTCATGTAAAAGCATACAAATATGAACTATAAAATATACTACAAATATTTTAAATATTCAAATATTGCTAAAACAACAAAAGTGAGTATTCTCAATGAATGTGTCTTGTCGATACATAATATTCTCAATGCAATATTATTATAACACACACATAATGAAAATTAAGAATGTTTTGATACATAATAGTAGGCCACACACACGACGGTTCTTGATAATGGTCGGAGCGCGCTAGCGTTTCTTGACAATGGTCGTCTTCTTGCCCTTCTTTGTCGCGGTTGCATAGGTTAGGTCCTGGATGTCTTCACTACTTCTCTTGAACGGAAGTCCTTTCTTAGGTAGGGTTGTGGTGTACGGTGTTTGGTTGCCATACCCGTCTTCTATCTTCGGGTCGCCGTTCTGGTCAAAGTCTTGCTCGTTGGCGACTCCGTCCATTCCGATAATGTTCCTTTTGCCTCTCCTGACGACAACCCGGATAGGCTTTGACGGGTCTTTGATGTACCAGCATTGGTCGACTTTGCTAGCCAAAACTCAAGGCTCATTTCTTGCGGGTGCGTTCGCGCTGGTGGTCTTTGACGGTATAACCATCGTGGTGAAATACCGGTCTTCTTTCTCGACGCTCTTGGCCCACCTGAAACGGAACATCGGCACCTTCTCCGTAACATAGTCGAGCTCCCAAATCTCCTCGATCCTTCCGTAGTATCTTTTCGGGATGTCGCCGGTGTAGAATATCCCTGTTACCCCTGAGTTCTGGTAATCGCAGTTATTGTCTTTTTCCTCTATGTAGAATGTATATCCGTTGATATCGTAAGCCTGATAGGTCATGAGGTTGTGCGAGGCGCCCTGTGACAATGAGAATATGAGTTTATCTTCCTCCGAGTACTCGCCCTACGGTGGATTAGCTATGACCTTCTCCCTAAACCACCGCGTGAAACCGGAGTTGTGCTCCTTGATAACATCTTCCTCCCTCGGGACCTGGTGCCCCTGATCAGCGTAATTCTTCCTGATAAACTCTTTGTGCTCATGTATGTATGGATCAACCACCTGCAGGTGTTGTAGCGCGACCAGGTTTGCTCTTTCAAAGTCCTTGGTTCGGCCCTCCATGTCGACATGCTTTGCACGTCGACCCTCGCGGTGACCCCATCCAGCGAGCCTCCCGAGGTGCTTGTTGAATGGCATACCAAGAGGGGTCTCGGTTTGTAGAAAGTTCGAGCAGCAAGAGATGCACTCTTCGGCCAGGAAGCCGTTTGCTATGCTTCCATCTGGACGGGACTTGTTCTTAACGTATCCCTTGATGTGTCCATTGAGCCTTTTGAACGGCATCATGCTTCGCAGAAACGCAGGACCGAGCTGGACGATATCCTCCACGACATGGAGAAGCAGATGAAGCATGATGTCGAAGAAAGCGGGGGGGGGGGGAATAGATCTCGAGCGCGCACATTATCACCACGATCTCGTCCTGTAGCCTCGTGAGCTACTTAATGCCTATCGACTTCCGAGAGATGACATCAAAAAAGTTACAGAGGCCAAACAGTGTTTCACGGATGTGCTTGTCCATTATACCTCGTATCGCGACCGGGAGTACCTGCGTCATTAGCACGGCGACGTCGTGAGACTTCATCCCGCTGAAGCGCTGCTTCGCCTCGTCTAGCCATCTGCTTATCTTCCCTGTAGCTGCTCGAAATTTGACTCGAGGAGGCACTTCATAAACTGTATGGCCTCCTTATTACTCAGAGTGAAGCATGAGGCCTTGAGCTTGACCTCTCCCTTCTTAACCTTTTTCCCTTGCGACGACGGCTATTCTGTTTTGTCTCCTCCACCTCGTCCTCCTCCTCATCATCGCTAGGTGGTGGTTGAAGTTCATCCCTGATGCCCATATGCTTCAAGTCGTTCCTTGCCTTCGGCCCATCTTTGGTCTTGTCGGTGTTAAGGAGGGTGGCAAGCAGACTCTCGCCAACATTATTCGTGATATGCATGAGATCAAGGCTATGAGGCACGCGGAGGATCTTCCAGTATGGCAAGTCCCAGAAAACAGACCTCGCCTTCCATACCTTCAGCAACGGCTCTGGCTTCTTCTGGGTCTTTCCTGGCGCAGGGCACTCCTTCCAGTTATTCAACAGCTTGTAGATTTCCGCGCCACTCTTCTGGTGTGGGATTCCTCGGAGCTCGATCGTCCCATCGAACAGATGTCCTAGCTTTCTCCAGGCGTGATTCTTGGGAAGCCACCTCCAATCCCCAAGGAACACGGTTTTCCTGGACCCGGGATATTTCTGTAGCTGGCGGTATGTTGTATTATCCTTGCACCTAACGCACCCATAGAATCCTTGGACCACCTGCCCCGAGAAGTATCCGTAACCAGGATAGTCTTGCACCGTCGTGATCACCGCCGCTCTCATGTCAAAGTACTCTTGTCTCGAGGCGTCCCATGTACGGGCTCCTTCTTCCCATAACGTGGCCAACTCCTCTTTCAACAACGTGAGATACAGATTGATGTCTGTACCAGGGTGTTTTGGCCCTTGAACGAGCATACTCATGGTTACGTACTTCTTCTTCATGCACAACCAGGGAGGGAGGTTGTAGATCCATACAAACAAGGGCCAGGTGCTGTGTGTGCTGCTCTGGCTTCCAAACGGATTGAGTCCGTCAGTGCTCACGCCCAGCCTGAGGTTCCTTGACTCTTTCCCAAAATGTTGGTAATATTGTAGGTCCAACGCCTTCCACTGGCAAGCATCCGAAGGGTGCCTCAACATTTCCTCCTTCTCCGGATCATCGTCTTCCGGCCTCTTTCTTTCCGCGTGCCAGCGCATGAGCTGTGCTTCCTTAGGGTCTGCGAAATACCGCTGCAAACGAGCAGTTAGAGGAAAGTACCACACCACCTTCCTAGGAGCTTTCTTGGTCCCTCTCTTGTATCGAGAATTCTTGCACACCGGACACGTGGTCTTCTCCGCGTCCTCGCCCCAGTAGATGATGCAATCATTTATGCAGACGTGGTATTTCACGTGCGGTAGATTGAGAGGACACACAACTTTCTTCGCCTCAACGATACTAGTCGGACATGTGTTCCCCTTCTTGGGAAGAATATCGTGCCAGAATACAATGTTGTCGTCGAAACATTCGTCGGTCATTTTGTGTTTCGCCTTCATCTCCAGAGCCCTAAGCGTTACATTTAGACGGGTATCCCCGTCATTGCATCCGTCAAACAATGGAGTGACCGCGTCTTTCTCCATTTGCTCCAGTTTAGCCTTCTCTCTACCGGCAGCTCTGGCGTTACTCGTCTCCTTGAGAAGCAGATCTTGGACATGAGGGTCTCGCAACCAGCTCGAATCATGGTCGGCACCACCTTGATCATCTTCGTGTCCATGCCCGACGCCACCTTGATCATCTTCGTGTCCATGTCCAGTGCCACCACCCTGATCTTCGTGATCGTGACTGGCGTCTTGATCTTCGTGATCATCACTGGCATCTTGATCTTCGTGATCATCACGTGTCCATCGAGTGTAGCCATCCATGAAACTACGTCGAAGCAGGTGCGACTCCAGCATTCCGGAATCATGCCTTATCAGATACATCAGCTTGCAGTCCTGACATGGACATCTTATCTCTGTCTTGTTTGCACGTTCCATGTCGGCCCTCGCGCATGTCATCCACCTATCCACGCGGGCTTTGTTGATCAGTGGTCGGACCATGGCCGCCTGTGTGGTACAAAGAGCAAGAGAATAATTAGAGCATATATGGACGTGGATCGCCGGAAAAATTCGGCATGACCTCCCTAAAAGAGGACATCCATGCTGTGCGAATTCGCGGAAAAGAAATAAATCAACATTCCGAAACATTGGCATCTCAAATGAAATCCCTGCACAAAAGTAGCACCACAACACAATCATATAGTCGGTGTCTCCGATAACGCATACATGCAAGCAACGCTTCACGCTTCCTCCAACAACGACTTGCAAGAGAGCCGGAGGAGAAGTAAATGGACATGTTGTAGATCTAGAGGAGCAAGAGACTTCACTTACATATGGGTGTCAACCAATGGATGTTTAGCAAGCTTCGAAGGTGAATCAATGGGGGAAATGAGGTGGGGAGGAGGAGGGGGGCGACCAGATTTGTTTTGGTGGAGGAGGAAGAAGTGACACAAGTGAGTGGGGTGCTAGTTGCCTCCATGTGCAAAAAGCTGGAAAAAGTGGTGCGGCTTATGCGAGGCATATTGCACAATGCGCCTCCTATAATTCAAACTATAGGAGGCGCATATAGCAATATGCGCCTCATATGCGCCACCTACCAGCCGGGCCTGCATGAGTTACTTGAGGCGATATGGCCATATGCGCCTGATATTGTCAAATATAGGAGGCGATATAGCCATGCGCCGCATATTCGTGCACCTACCAACACGCAGCCCACACAGAATATGCGAGGCGATTCTGGTCATATGCGCCGATATTATCAAATATAGGAGGCGATATAGCCATATGCGCCGCATATTCGTGCACCTACCAACACGCGGGCCCACACAGATCATGCGAGGCGCATTCTGTCCATATGCGCCTCCTGATATATAGGAGGCGCATATGACTAGAATGCGCCTCAAATAATATGGGACTGCTAGATTACGTCTGCAGGATTATAGGAGGCGCATTCTTATCATATGCGCCTCGCCTATTTTTATACTAGAGGCGCATATCATAAAGTGCGCCTCGCCTATTTTTATAGGAGGAGCATATGCTAAATGTGCCTCGCATAAGTATGTCTCCTATAGCCTTTCTCTAGTAGTGTAAGAGAGCAATAATGGCCATAATCTTGTAAAGCGACAAAACATTACTAATCAAAGCATAAAGTGGTAACACAAGTAAAAAACTAAATGATCATAGAGGCTAAGGTGACTGGTTCATAGTCATAACATGGTGTGATCATGTGCCAAGTCAACCCAAGCAAATCATGAAAGAAGAATACCATAATATTATGCTTTTGTATGCTAAAACAACGCATGATTCTTTCAAGGCACATTAAGCAATCCTAATTGTTTGTAACAAGTTATGCCACAATAATAATCACTAAGCATAAGGTCAAAACAACATCTAGCATGACATGATAAAGTCTAAGTCATAGTCAAAGCAAGCTCCTTCTTGTACTATTAAAGCAAGAACTTCCTACTCCTTTCCAACACCAATCAACTTATTTGAAACAACACAGCGAAAGCGGTGGTACAAATACTTTATTCAAGCAAACTAAGCAAATGAAAACCAAAAACAAAAACTAAGACGCTCCAAGAACAACAGAAATGTGCATGAAACAATAAAAACAAAGTGTCTAGAAACACCTGAGATTTTTATTGATGAAGAAGGGGATGCCTTGGGCATCCCCAAGCTTTGACACTTGTACCTCTTGAATATTTCTTGGGGTGACACGGGGTGGCATCCGCAAGCTTGAGCTTTTTTCCATTCTTCATCTCATTACATCATTCTTCCTCTACACCTGCAAATTTTCCTTCATATAAAACTTCACACAATCTTCATTAGCAACATTAGTGCATTCAAAAGATAATAGACCTTTGAGTTTAGTTTTAAAACAGCAAAACTTTCATTAAAGACACAAGATACTGTAACAATTCCCTCAAAAATCTCAATTTCCCAAAGAGAACCCAAAAAGGAATCAATAAGAAGCAAATGAAAATAATGGCAGAAATCTGTCAAAACAGACCAGCAGGTGGAAACTGATTTTTTCAAAGACCTTATGTTCTTAAATCAAAACGTGTTGAACTAATGAAAGTTATCTAACACCCTAGGGGATTTAGTCAGAAAATTACAGCTCAATCCGACTTACAGAGATTTTTCACGAATTTTTATTTTGGAGCACAAAAATCTGTTTTGGGACAACAACACCCCAAATCTTACTTCCCTGTCATTAGAGGTTATTCTTGGCACAAAAATCAAACAAAAAGGATAAGAAGAGGTTATTACATAAGTAATAACTTCCAAGACTCAAGAAAATTATTGAGTTATCTCCCAAAAAGTACTTTTCTTTAACGCCTTTAAGTTAGGCACAAAAAGCAAGAATCAAGTATTTTCAAATGAGGAAGCATTAACATCAACTTTCTTGCTCCTACATTTCTTAACTTTCGTATTATCTTTAGGGAATGTATGATTGCTAATTGGATAAGTAAAATTCATAATGCCTTTTCCCACATGTATTACTGCTCCAAGGTGTTTCAGCAGGGATCTTCCAAGTGTAAGTTGTCCTTTTCCTACACATTCAATAACAAGATGATCAGTAGACACCACTTTCCCTGAGATCTTTGTAAACACTTCTTCAGCTATTCCAATGGGTAATATAGTTGCATTATTGGTAAGAGATATTTCTTCTCCTCCTTCAGAAAGTCCCCAAAGATTCAAAGACTCATAGATATCTTTAGGCATAAGACAAAATTCAGACATGATATCACAACGAGCATCAAAAGTTTCATTGTTTATAGCAACTTTTATCGTAGGAAACCATTTTGAAGGCTCAGAATTTATTGGAACATAAGCATGGTTCTCTCTAAGCATGTTATAGAAATCTTTCAAAGAAATTGTACTGGTGTCAAGAGTGTTCAACATAGCATAGATGTTTATAAAGAAAGAATCAGACTTGCTAGGAAAATTATAAATTGTAATCAATTTATTTATGGAATCCAAAGATTCATTCTCATTACATTGAAAAATATCTCTCCCTGCTACAGCATCCAAAGCATATCTATAACAAAGAGCAAGACCATGGTAGAAACTGCTAATAACTAGGCCTAGACTCATCTTATAGGCTCAGTTTTTCCCTGTAAATCAGAAATTCTAGACCAAGCTTCTTTGAAACTCTCTTTGGTTCCCTGTTTGAAAGTAAAGATCCTTTCCATAGGTGACACAGTGATTCAAACCACACCAGACATGGTAGCAACTAAAGTAGGAACTATTTTTTTTGTGTTTTTGATAAGAAAGAGCAAACCAAACGAAACTAATTTTTTGCAATTTTTGATAAAATGAAGCAAGAAAAACTAAGCAAAATAAACTAAGCAAAACAAAAACAAAGTAAAGAGAAAGGTTGTGAAGGACTCCCCTTGTGAAGCCGTCCTTAGCCTCCCCGGCAACGGCGCCAGAAAACGTCTTGATGTGGATACCCCAAGAGGAAAGTGTGATGACTACAGCAATAAGTCTTCCCTCAGTAAGAAACCAAGGTTATCGAACCAGTAGGTGAAAGGAAATGACTCAAAGGTGTTTCTAGCAACTTGGAAACCTGCAAAACACAAACTCAAGACTTTGCCCCAACAAACAGTGAGGTTGTCAATCACACCGGTTTGCTGAAAACAAAGGATTAACTATATGGTGTGGAAGGTGATGGTGGCTTGCAGAAAGTAAACAGTAATAGTGGAAGATGTATCAATGGTAAATATTGGACCGAGATCCACAGTTCACTAGAGGTGTTCTCCTTAAGATAAACAACATAATATGCTAGGTAAACAAATTACAGCGGGGCAATTGATAGGACAGAGCAAGACATAACAAGCAATACTAGACATTCATGATCCTAGATTAGATTGGGCATTACAAAAATATACATAAACCTCCATCCAACTGCATCTATGACTAGTAATCCACCTTCAGGTTATCATCTGAACCCCCTCCAGTATTAAGTTGCAAGCAACGAATAACTGCTTTAAGCAATGTGTGTAAAGTACACAATACAATTGTTCCATGAACAAAAGATCATCGTTTTCTCCCTAGTAGCAACAGGACATCTACAACCTTAGAGATTTTTTTCACTTCCCCAGATTCAATAGAGGCATGAACCCACTATCGAGCATAAATACTCCCTCTTGGAGTCACTAGCATCTACTTGGCCAAGATAGCTACTAGAAACAGAGAGCATGGAAGATCTCAAACAACACAGACATGATAGAATCATTAATCAACCTGACATAGTAATCTCAATATCCATTGGATCCCGGCAAACCCAACATGCATGATTACAAATAGATGACTTTGATCATGAACGGAGCTCACAAGATCTAAACATGGAAGCACGAAGGAGGAGAAACAACCATCTAGCTATTGTATGGACCCATAGTACAAGGTGGACCTACTAATGCATTAGAACGGAGGATGGCATGGTGATGAAGAAGGTCTCAGGGACGATATCTCCCCTCCGGCAGGGTGCCGGGTAGAGTTTCAGACCCCCCCGATCTAGGGACTATGGTGGCGGCGGCTACGGACTTTTTCATGGAGATCTAATCGGGTACTTAGGGTTTTTGTATCAGGGAATTCTTAGGCAAAGGAGGAGACCGAGGGGGTGCCCGAGGCGGCCGCACCTCCTAGGCATGGGCCAGGCCTGGCCACGCGGCCAGGGGTGTGGGCCCCTCGTGGCCCTCCTTCGTCTCGTCTTCTGGCTCCGTGTTCTCCTCGGTGAAATATTGACTTTGGCTTTTGTCTCGTCCAATTCCGAGAATATTCATTTTCTGACTTTTCTGGAACCAAAAACAACAGAAAACAGGCGACTGGCACTATGGCATATTGTTAATAGGTTAGTCCTAGAAAACGAATAAAAATACCTCAAAGTGTAGACAAAGCAAATCAAAGTGGATACTAAACAAGCATGGAACATAAAAAATTATAAATACGTTTATGATGTATCAACCTCTCAGTCCTAGCCTGAGTCTGGAACATGTCCCTAAGAACGATGATCATATCGTACGCTTCTTGGTCATCAAACTGCTTTTGAAGATCAGGTTCCGTGCATGCAAGCATAATACAACTAACCTCAAGAGATTCATCACATGCTTTTTTATAGGCATTCTTAAGGGTAGTAATTGCATTATCAGCAGGTTCATCTAGGATTGGGATATCTTGAACAGTTTCCTTTTTATCAGCCCTGAGAACAATTCTCAGGTTATGGAACTAGTTCGAATAGTTTGTTCCATTTATTTTATATTTATCAAGAATCGAACGCAAAGCAAAAGGTGTTGAAGTGTTCAGTCCCATTGATCTACAACAGAAAAACATGCAAAATACTAAGCCATGTAACCATGAAAGAGTAAAACATATTAAACAATTTAATAGCATATACTCCCACTTAAATCAACATCCCTCTATTGATACTAAGTGATTCAACATCCATAATTAACAAGTCGACTAGTGAGCTTTAGCATCACTGCCAGAAGACAAGGTAAATCGGTAAGCAACTTTTGCGAATCATATCATTTATGACTCTTGTTGTTGGGTGACATCTCTATGTCAAAACTAGGCGCCCAACCTTTATGCCCCAAGGTCCTTAAATTTTAAGATGACCTTGTTAAGCTCAGCAACCCTTATGGGTGTAGGTATCCGATACAAACCCATCCAGCCAAGGAAAACCGCAACACCCTAATTTCATAGACCCACCAACGATTGTACATGGCATAGAATGGTGCAAGGTTTGGTTGGGAGGGCATGGCTTAACTTAAAATTTGTGAGGGATCATTCTACTACTATCATCTAAGCATGCATAGTAGTAAAACGCATAATAATAGCATTCACACAGATGTGACACAGTATGGCCCATTTTCTCATGGTGATCTCCATCGCCATAGAACCTGTCCACCATGATGATCTCCATATTCATGGTCCATGCGAGCCATCCTCGAAGTGATTAGTTCTCCAAGAACTAATACAATCTATTACTCATAATAGCTAATAATAAAAATTACATAGTATTGGGATCATCACAAGTTGGCATGCAGGCCATTACAATGATTTACAACACATTTGGCTCCATCCGTGTTGCCCTACTCAAGACACACAGGTCATAAAAAATTACATACATGCATCACATGCATATTTGGGCCATACTGATCACATTCATCCTCCAAAAACAAGTTATGCATAGAATCTCATTCTACCGGATCATGTGAAATTACAACACCTGGGAACCTTAAGGGGCTACAACTAAGGGGGGGTCTAGGGGGTATCCCCCTACGGGGTTTGAAAACTGTGAAACATGAGAGATCGAATCTATACAACTTTATTTAAGGATTTTGATCGGAAAATCAAATTTACCATAAATCGACTATTTTTCTGATTCAACCAATTTCTTTTGATCTTCGCGTGCAGCAGGCGATGGTTTGAAAAACGAATCAACCCTTTGGCGCTCAAGGAGCCGTATCGCACGATCATGGTACATCGATTTAAGATCTAGGTCCCGATTCGATCAATCATATTGATCTTCGCGTGATTCAACTGGATTTATGTGTCACTATCTATCCCAATGACGGAAACCAACCGGTAGGGTTAAGTCATTCGACAACCTTAGAATCACGATCACGGAAAGCAAAATCATATATCAATCCTAAACCACCGTCATACAAACAATCATACCATTCATATCAATCTGCATATCACCATATGCAAACTTCCCGAAACTATAACTTAACAGCATCGGCTTTGATACCACTGAAGGGTCACGGGTAGGCTACACTAGCGAAAATCAAAAATTTCTACCGCGTCAACCAGGAATACTGTTGTCATAGATCTCGGGATTACCACTGTGTAGATGTTCTACGTCTCCTCCTTGTCCTCGTCCCACGAGTATCTCCCCTTTGCACGGTTCGTCCAAGTGCTACAGCTGCAACACCTCCGAGGTATCCACACATGTACGGGGTGGAGGCGTCACACGCTAGACTTCTAGGTCCGCACATGCAACACAAGCATGAGAGGAGTGGCAGCTGGGTGGAATGCTCAACCTTATTCAGCTTCCCTCACCCTCTCTTATATAGGCGTCCCTGGTGGGCTTCTACATTAGCAGCCCATTAGTGTCCTAAGCCTGGTCTAATTCGGATCCAATCCTCATTAGGCTTCTAGACCCTTAAGTGTGTGACCCTATAGGTTCATACACGTATAAACATGACACGATTACACTTACTCCATCAATACTTGGTAGCGGCCTCTTGCAAGACGTGCCAACTCCTACATGCATATAAAGATCATTTGGACAAACCATCACAAGGTTGAGTACATGTCTTTCCCTTTGCCTCATGATATTTGGTCTAGCTCCAAGGTGACCTCTCTTTCTCGATACTGTGATTTGGAATCCCTTTACTAGGTTAACTCTTAATCGTATGTAGCACGACCATGCATTTCTGGATCTGATCACTTGAGGGGCCCATAGATATCTCTCTCAAGTAGAGAGGGGCAAATCCCATCTTGATTGACCAATGCCTTGCAGCATGTATCAGGACAAACCCGAAAGCTGCCTTTATAAATATCCAGTAACGATGCAGTGGTTGATAGCCCCAAAGTAGGTCGATCCACATATCAAGTACATGCGACAATCTCAGGTCTAAGGATAAAACGTACACGATGTGTAGAGAGAGAGCTGCAAGTATAATTTCTAGTATCAAGTTAGATCGTTCCAACCCCATGTTCATAACATGTCTCCACATCATTGGTTTGATATCTCCATGTCTATGACTTGCGAAACATAGTCATCAACCAATCTATGTTCTAGTCTCATATTCATGTGTGTCCTCACATGAACTATGACTAGGTAAAGCTATTAGATAATCATAAAAGTAAAGAGTTTCACAAATAATTTACATAATTGTCAATCAATACAAGTTGCTCGATATATGGATATTCAAGAAACATTACAATAACTCATGGATACACATGAAATATAATCATCTCTATGATTTCCTCTAGAGCATATTTACTTTAAGAATGATGCACAATTACATGGTATAACATAGAATGCCATGGGTGAGGTGTGGGGTACAAGAATAAAGCATTTTATTAGTTGTTTAGTTATGCTTTGCTCCCATAGTCCTTGCTGCCCCTTTAATATTTATATTAGGCATGCTTCAATTTATATCATGAAATGCATAGTTAGAATGGGCTTGTCGCGCTGATCATTTTAGACATATCATTTGTCGAATTCGGAGTTACAGAATTAAAGTTATGCATTTATCAAGAAATGGTATTTAATAATTCGAAAAACATTAAATGCCTAGAATATATTTTAAATAGCATATTCATATTCTTGGCATTTTATAATTCAAAAACATATGTTTTTTGTATTATTTGGAATTATAAATGTAAAGCAATATTAAATTCAAATTTAAGAAAATAGGGTCAAAGTCAAAGATTTGACTAGTTTGAATTAGTTCTAAAAAGATTTGAATTCACAAACAGAAATTAAACACATTTAATATTAAACATTTATTCAAATTCAAATTTTTTCTAAATTGTAAACAATTTTATATTTAAACAGAATATGGAAATCTGATTTGAATTTGATTTTTAAAAGCTTCTAGACTTTTGTTATGCGGGACGGAGCTAGCCAAAGGGACTGGCATGCGGACCAGGATCTCCTACGGGGCAACACGCGCATGCGGCCATCCCGGACACAACACTTGGGCAAGCCAAGGACCACAGGTTGATTTTTGGAAAAACTGGGCGCCTTTTTACAAAACGGCTGGACGGTGATGGCTTCGGTGGCTGCCAGGTGGGGTTATAGGTGATGGGGATATGCCGAATGGGGTACGCCCAGCAGGACGTTCCCTATTGGATCCAACTCCTAGTGAGTGGGCCTGCAAGACGGCGAATGGATCACGACCCAGGAGGGAGCCTGGCGACTGGAAGCTGGAGTCCCAGAAGCTTAGTTAGGCCCAGTTGGATTAGGTCAAGCCTCCGAATTCTTAACTAATTTTGTTGTATATCTGTAAACCCTAGCGAGTTACCCCTATATAAACCTTCCTAGGATGCTCTCCAAGGACATGTTCCATCATACACCCCATCGACTCGCCGTCGAGCTCGCCACCCTTGTAATCTCTCGATAATACAATCTAGCAGGAATAGGTCTTACCCTCCGGGGGGCCGAACCTGGGTAAAACCTTGTGCCTCTGCCCTCATCTCGCACCGCAGATGGCTGACCGTCCTTGCCCTTCCTACTACTCAATGCCAGTCGCAGCATCTGCCGTGGCCATTCCCACGATAGTGGCGCCTACCATGGGGCCTGGTCAGTCTGGCCCGAGTTCTGCGGTGAGACCCTACTTGCCAATCAGTCGGTCGATCTCCACCATCCGCATGATCATGTGCGGCGAGATCCTTGAGATCTTGCCCAGCAGCTACGTCCCGGCGTCACGCCAGGTCGCGCACAGCGTCATCATGCCAGTCGACACCATCAACCTCTTCGTCGGCTTCACGGACGTCATTGTCTCCAAAGACTCGGCTCTTATCGGCGCATCACCACCACACGACCGGCTATCTGAGATTCAGGTCCGCACGATCCACCGCCTCGCCTCCGAGAATGACTCGGCCAATAACAACATGGTCAAAACCGACACGGTCGTGGACAACGCGGCTCTCCACGACAACGCCGACTTGGTGACCCCCGCCTCTGTCGCCGGGTACATCCTTGCCGCGTCACCAGAAGGCTCCATGGCGTGAGTCTCCAACGAGGGGATTTCGGGGACTCCTCCATCCTCGAGATCTTTGACTTCGACTCCGGTTCGGAAAATTCCGGCGACCTCCATGCCGGATCCGATCGCTTCATCGCGAACTACATGGCGAGCGACACGAGTGCCCCGAAAGATCCCTTCTCGACGCCAATCCCGTCGACCACGATGGATATGGAGGTTGAGGAATCCCGTCTGCGCCTGGAGGAAGCAGTGCACAAGGAGCAAGCTGAGCACGAAAAATTTCGTCTCGATCAAGCAACGGCGCATGAATTATCGCTCTACCACCAGCGCCGCATCAAGACACGCTTGAACCCTAGCGTTCGGGGCTGCGACCTGAACTTCGACGAAGAGAACGATCCCACTCGTTTGGCCGAGCACGTGATCAAACATGGCATGCCATGTACCAAAAAATCCAAATACAAACCTAATAAAAATTATTGCTAACAATCTCTCCCTAATTTTGACTCTTGGTCTTTCATGCATCTCTGATCTTGACTCCTTGCAGCTTCACGCCCACTTGACTCAACTCAACGTATGATCCCGAATTCCAGTCACGCTGTCAGTCAGACACCATCGTCCACCCGTAACGCAATACATGCCAACGATGATCACCACATCGTCTCATGTAGAGACATGTCCTCATTGAAGCGGCTCCGATTCACTGGTCATTGTCCCATTATACGCTTGAGCATCATCCTCCCGTCGAGACCCTTGGTCGCACCTAGCACCAGACAGCAACACGACGTGACGTCAACACGCTTCAACTGCAACAGATCCTCGCAGATACAAGCACTTGGACACGATAGCGACTCACGAACACGACGTTGACTCTACGTGCCAACCCGCACGACCATGACTCCTTGACTCTTGTAACTCCCCAGTTGACGATCTTGACGAGACTCCCGCCACCGCACCTCAGCACCTCCTCTCCCATCAATGATCATCCACCTCCACCGCTTTTCCGATGACAGCGCCCTGCCGCCTCCCTCGTGTCGCTCCGGCGGACCTCCACCGCCCGCCATCTTCCTGCTCGCCGTTCTGCCGAGCAACAATATCGCCCGCCCTGAGGCTAGCTTCAAATCATCTACCTTGCTCTGATAACAATTGTTGGAATTTGCCCACAGATCGACTACATCAAACTAGACAAACAAGCATGCTCGAAAAATCTTATGTCCAAGGACACGTGTCATGCCCGTTCTTTTCTTTATTTTCTTCTTAACTCACACTTACACTTGTTACAAGCAGTGATCCTGATGTGTATATATATGTGGCCAGGCAACACAAAACCAACTCAAACCTAGACCTACACAGACTTGAACTCATGGTACATAGAACTATTACCAAACGGACTCCTATTAGGCAACCTAGACGTATATGTAAACATGCAAGAGACAGACTTGACTCGGACTCAAACATGACATGCCATGTACCAAAAAACTCCAAATACAAACCTAATCAAAATTATTGCTAACACTGCCATCGTACCATGATTGGTTGTTTCTCCAAAGGTCGACGCGTGCGCCTAATACATACTGTGATTTAGTCGCCTACCCATATCTATGCACTATATATATGCACTGAGTAATGGCTCGTCAGTGAGAACGTATACTAATTGAGTACTGACTAGGGACTACGGATAGCTCATCGATATTCCTGATGGTCACGGAGGTGTCCTGGTCGATAGCTCTAAAGACCATAGCATTTCTGGCATCCCAGATTTTTCAGAGGATAATCAGCGCTACAGAATCCTATATGGATTGCGGCGGACCATATGTCGGAGAAGTGGTGGCCGCTCGTGCAGATTTGCAGCCTTTGCCATACGGCTGCAGCTGCGGGGCAGTCGAGGAACAGATGTTGTCGATCTTCCACGGAGGCAGGGCACCTTGGGCATTCTCTGTTGAGGATAAGTTTCTTGTGGAAGAGGTTAGCTCTAGTATTGATCCTGTCGAGCTGGAGCAACCATCCGAAGACCTGGACCTTCATGGACGCCCTTGTGGACCATATGTGTGAGGCGTGTGGATCAAGGCGTGTGGACTACGGAGAGCTCATCGTGACACAGGAGTATTACTTGTTTCAAGTTCAATGCACCAGTACAGTCTGTACAGATCCATATAGAACCACCCCTTCCATGTTTTACAGAAGACGTTTCTCCAGGTTCAGGACAGAAAGCTACACTGTCGCCTATCCCGTTGCACTGAGAAGGACTCCTGACTGACAACGTTGGCATACGTGCACTGATTGAGCTCATCGTGACCCCCGAGCAGCGTTGATTCTTCCAAGTTCAGTGAACCAGTACTGACGATCCCTGGCTAGCTTATAAGCATCACAAGAACTTGTGATCACAAGAACAATTAAGTACCGCTGGAGACTCGTGAAGACTCTCCCTGCTTATAGCTAGACATTATTTACCATGGCGGATCTCGTGAAGACTCTCCTGCTGGAAACTCCTCCGCGAGCATGGTTTCTGTTCCTCTTCCTCCTCATCCTCTTGATCGTGCATTATTACTGGTTTACTGCAAAAACAGGGAAAAGACAGAATCCAGAACACCGTCTACCGCCTTCGCCACCGGCCCTGCCCATCATCGGGCACCTGCACCTCGTCGGCTCCCTCCCGCACGTCGCCCTCTGCAGCCTCGCTAGGAAGTATGGTCCCGACGTGATGCTCCTCCGCCTCGGCGCCGTGCCGACGGTCGTCGTGTCGTCGCCACGTGCCGCGGAGGCGGTGCTGCGCACGCAGGACCACGTCTTCGCGTCGCGGCCCCGCTCCATGGTCTCGGACATCGTCCTGTACGGCTCCTCCGACGTCGCCTTCGCGCCATACGGCGAGAAATGGCGGCAGGCAAGGAAGATCCTGACAACGCACGTCTTGAGCGCTAAAAGGGTGCAGTTTTTCCGAAGTGGCGCCAGGGAGGAGGTAATATTGGAGCAATGATTTTCTTGTTTCCGACGCATTGACAAACAAAAAGAACTCATACCTGTGAAGATTTGTTGGTCCAGATCTAATGTATACCAAAGTTGAATATTTTTAATATAGTCACCATGGACGACAGCCTTTAAGCATCTGAAACGGCCATCGGCACAAAAGTACACTTCAACAAAAACCCTGCCACAATGATATACTCCCTCCGTTTAGAAATGTAAGATGTAAGTTTGTGAAAAAAATTATCTAGACATCTTTTAGTGTATAGGTTCAAATAAATCTAGACACTAAAAGATGTGTAGATACATCTTATTCACAAACCTAAAACATCTTATATTTCCAAACGGAGGGAGTATTAGAGTTTAAAAAGTCGGATCGAGGGATTTTCTGATACTCCTATTTTACAACTGTCATCCCAGGTTTTATGAAACCGTCATAGTAAGTCCACTGATATTTAGGCTAATCTGAAATAGACTGACACCATACCGCATGGGTACAGATAATACATGTTACTGCATCAAGAAACCACACAAAGCCAACTTGGGCCCAATTGGTAACTTCTTACAGTAGGGTTGAGGTTTAGAGTTTGATCTCTTAGATAGGTCGAGGGGAATCCTCAGTCAACGGTCGTATTTTTTGGACGGCAAGCTGAGAATCAGTTAATAAATTTCTCAGAATGGTGAATAGACCACCTACTAAGTAGGATATACTTATACTATATACTTATACTATATATACTCCATTTGTTCACTAATTAAGACGTTTTATAGCAAACTAAGAGAGGGAGTAGTTTATTTTTCTGGGAGTCTAATATTTGTACGTGGTTGCTAACCGGTATATTACCATGATATATATCCCCTTTCTATTCACAAACCTACTATTATTGTCAAAACAATTTAGACTATATATAGTACATCACAAATGAAAAAAAAATTGACTTTATTCCTTCTGATAATCGTTCCATAAATGTTTGCAAGTCTCATATTTTAAGATGCATGCCATCATAGGTGAGAATGGTGATGGACAAGATTAACGAGGCAACCCGAGCAGGTGGTATGGTCGACATGAGCGAGGTGCTCAACTCATTTGCGAATAACATGGCGTGTCGCATCGTGTCAGGAAAGTTCTTCCTAAAAGGAAGACAAAGCAAGTTGCTCCGGGACCTCATCAACGATAGCTCACGGTTGTTAGGAGGGTTCAACCTTGATCAGTACTTCCCGACATTGGCTAGGGTAGGAGTTCTTAAGAGGGTTGTTTGTGCCAACGCTGAGAGAGTGAGGAATAGATGGGCCCATCTGCTGGACAAGGTGATCGATGATCGTGTAAGCAAGGACAGGTCAACGTTAAACCACAAGGATGCCGATTTTGTCGATATTTTGTTGTCTATTCAGCAGGATTATAATCTCACAAGAGGGCAGATGAAATCTCTCCTAACAGTAAGTTGAAATACCACCTTCTAGATTGTGTATGTTGATTTATATATTTATAGATAATCCTAACTAACTGAAATCCATAGGATGTATTTTTCGGTGCAACAAGCTCGTCATCTAACACCCTCGAATTCACTCTGGCTGAGCTCATGAGGAGACCTCGCCAGATGAAGAAGCTACAAGACGAGGTGAGGAGTATTGTACCCAAAGGACAGAAAATTGTCAGTGAAATCGACATTGAAAACATGTCGTACCTAAGAGCAGTCATAAAGGAATCACTCCGGTTGCATCCTCCTGCACCTCTCCTTGCTCCGCACCTTGCCATGACTGAGGGAAACATTGATGGATACATGGTTCCTGCAGGGGCGCGTATCGTTGTCAATGCATGGGCCATTGGTAGGGACTCTGCCTCCTGGGAAGATCCCGAAGATTTCATACCTGAAAGATTTGCAGAAGGAGGCAATGTTGTGCATGTCAATTTCAACGGGAATAATTTTCAATTCCTACCATTCGGGGCAGGACGAAGGATGTGCCCTGGCATGAACCTCGCAATTGCCAACATTGAGCTGATATTGGCAAATCTCATTTACCATTTTGACTGGGAACTGTTGCCAGGAGTTGATAAAAAAGACATTGATATGACAGAGGTGTTTGGGCTAACCGTTCGTCGGAAGGAGAAACTATTGCTAATTCCAAAAGCACATGTGTAGCTACAAGAATAAAATCTAAGCTAAGTACTTTGTGTAAAAGGTATATTATTGCTAATAAATAATATTCAGCTCTTTGTTGTTGTAAATGTAAGCTAAGTACTTTGTATAAAATATATATGGTTGCTAATAAATAATATTCAGCTCTTGGTTGTTGTAAAACATTTAATATTCCCTTTTCTATGCACCGCAGATGGCCTAAGTTTTATTCTATGGTTAAATCTTACTCTCTTTGTTTTGTTGTAACTATAACTTTTGTCATCAGCCACGCCAATGCTGAGAAGAGTTTATGAATATTATTTCCATACTAAACCTATTAATGGATACACTGCTAACTATGTTCTAATGAATAAGACATTAGGAAAATGTATAAAGCAATGTTGAGGATATCGTTTATCATTAACTTCTCAGTCAGCCCGAAATTAGTGATTTCTAGGTGTATCGGCTGATTTATCGAGCGATAAATTTATTAATCGTCTTATCGATCACCCAGTGATAAGCGATAAATCGGCCGATAAATCGGCATATCGGACGATTTTTTGAGCAATGGTATAAAGGCTAACCAAGTTTTTTGAAAAAATCATTAATATATACAATCATCACTTTTAATACATAATGAAATATATTTTCATATTATATCTATATAATATTATAGTTCTTGATAGTTTTTTCTAAATGTTTGGTCAAACTTTACTTAGTTTGAATTTTTTTAAATAGGCCTTATTCATTGAAATCATCTTGCAATTGCATTTAAAATTAAGGATAGAGGGTAAGGGTATCTCCAAGGACATACTCTAAATGTTCTCCCTTAGTATTTACCAAATTTTGTCGTTTGGTGAGTGTATCCCCGAGACAAAATATCATGGTCTTCATGTGCAACCCATATTTTGTCACGGACAAGTTTCTTTATTCAGTTTTTAATTTTCATATTTTTAGTCATTGTTTCGACTATAACAAATAAACATTGCAAATTGGCAAAGAAAATTCCAATACACATTTGTCAGGGAGGTTCTAAATCACAAAGCAAAAATTTGAATGTTGCACATAACAAATAAGCATTGCAAATTGAACAAGTTCATAAAATTTGGAGCTTCGGAGTGCTACACACGATACATAATTTCAGAGTGCCACACCCTAAATGCATACTATGCCCTTGGATACAGACCTGAAATAGAAAAAATTCATAACACTTTTGATTTTAGCAACATATAGTACTTTGAAATGGATCATGGAGGGTTATACATACATGTATTTAGTAGTTATTAGCTGTTATCCATGTGCATGATACCAATTTCGTTACATCACAGTAGTTAAAACATTAATTTTATATTAATTAGCTTATTGTGGACATTAGATAGGGACTAAACATTTTTGACAACCAACATATTTCTATATAAACATGATCATTATGGGTGGAGATTGCGGCAAACCTGGCGAACAAATAGATGGAGACATCATGATAATCTTCGAGAAGAACATGAGCTTAATTTTGTGCTTGACGGCTCTCATGGTCATGGTCACCATTCTTTCCTTGTGCCACGGAGACCAATGTCATACTACCATTACGTATGTCTATTTTTCTATGTACCATGTACAACCTTTTCTTGCAATCGTGAACCTAGACATATGTTTTTTGGTGCATCTAGTAGTGTGACTATCGAATTTTTGTATCTTAATTGATGTTGGTATGGATACAAAATATATAGATCGTGATGATACATGCAGAGGACTCTTACTGGATGCTGTCTAGCCTGGTGCAGTAGACTTTGTTGTTAGAGTACGTATACGTCTATATGCTAGAGATAAACTAGGACTCTACATCTTATACTTCAAGTCTCCACATACCCCCGTGTAACTCTATATAGCCACAAGGGTCATTGCAATAAAAACACAATATTCTAGGAATCAATATTTTCTACATGGTATCAGAACTATGTCGACGGACGTCATCGCACTGAAATAAGAAAAATAGTCATGGTACCGGTGGAGGTGGTGGTGTCCCCACCAAACACCAAGAAGAGAAATTATGGTGACAAATTATTTTCATCTCATCAAAATTGGTAGATAATTGTACACTCCCATTTCCATAAGACCAACTACAAAGAAGTGCAATCGATCGATTTCTTGAAAAAAAATTGTAATTGTTTAAACAAAGATTTTCACTATAATATTGGTTTAACGTGGGCTTAAACGACCCTAAAGTGATGACACCCTTGTGTTGGACCAGGCTGAGTACTTTACCTTAAATCTATGTGTTAGACATGCGTCTATCCTATATATGGTTTGACCTTAATGTACTTTATTTAGTAGTGAGATTGTTTTGACATTAGAGGGAGAGTAAATATTACAAAGCGTTATAGAGATGAGGAGAAAACATAAGTGCCCATATGCACAAAATAGTAAAAATATGATCTAAACACATATCGAGGATCGCAAATGGGGCAAACAATGATGGTTTATCCGCCAAAAACATGGGCACAAATATGTTGCACATGCAATTTCCAAGGGCATCCTTGCTCCATATTGATGCCCCATGTGGCTTCATGAGGGTCTACCTGGTGTGTGCACTCTAGTTTGAGGAAAAACGAGTTGTAGTCACTGTTCGACTGTCATCAAGCTCGAACTTAAGAAGTCCCCATTGTTGAATCTAAAGATCAATGTAATACCTCGGACAGTACGCTCTAAGAAACAAGACAGGATAAAGCCAAAGTACGTAAGGTGTGCTACTGTGGAGGCCCAAAGGCCACCCACATGTAGGCCTGTCTAAGCGGAGCAGGGCATGGTACCGGCCAACCACCCTCTCCACTATAGAAGAACATCGTATCAAGTGTGAGCGGCGTAGTCGACAGGCATGTAAAAAAACATACATAAGTGTATATGTCATCGATATACAACAGTACATCAGAGTCAAGCCATCTAAAAGAAATAGAAATATTCAACACCATACTACAAGATCCAAATATCATAGATAGAGATAATATTTTAGAATACATCCTCATACATCACACATCGGAGTATCAAGCGGAAGCATAAAACAATATCCGAGCATGGATAAGAAGCAAACTGGCCTAAGATGTCCTTAAAATAAGCTCATCCCGCCCAAAGATCTCATAGATCTCCATTCCCTGAAATCTCTACACCTGATGATCGTTGCCACTATCATCGGTCTCCTCGATCCAGTAACCTTACTCAGAGTATACATGTCCATCTAAACAATATTTATCGTGTGAGACCCTAGGGGATCAGCAAGTCTTTATGCATCTAAAGGGAACAAACCGGGGATGACAAAATTGCAGCAAAAATAAAGCCTAGCAGTTCTATAGAGACATGTTACAACATCCGCCTAACCAAAGATAAACGGACGTTCGTTAAATAATAAACAGTTAAATACCTAACATATATAACAACATAAATAAACATCGCTTGCCCTCCTTCCCATTTCCTGAACGAGAAGGCGGAAGAACATCCCATCTGTATGCAATTTTATTAATCATTTCATGAATGTTGCATTATTACTAGGAAAGTTTTGACTAAAGACAATACTTTAGTTATAGTTGTCTATGATCAAGAAACTATGCTCCAGGTAGTCTATAACCGCGAACACGACTTTCAGAAATATTCACCCTGCAGAGGTGCACAAATAGCAAAGCAAGCACGCTCAACCTCGGAATAACCAAATAAAAAGCAACGAGGAATCATGAAAAAGCATTCACAAGATTCATAAATGATTTTAGGAGGCCACCCCACTAGGCTACCCGCGACGAAGTCAAACGGGCTCCGAGACGGACCCAAAGGTTTGTGTCAATGGATGTAAATGACTAGGAACCCAAAAGTGTGACTGGGATTGTCGATACCGCCAAAACACTCCGCAATCCAAAATAGTACAGTAGTAAACGCTCCTCGAACCACAGTAGTAAATAAAGCAGTAGCACGGCATAAGTACATGATAGTAATAAAGCCCAAACTAATTGTGGCCCCAAGAAACAAAATGTGAATCAAGCTCGGACTAAGGAGATCCATGGTATGACATACGAATAGTGCGAAAGTCAAGGAAAAAGAATCAAGTACTCGGAATCCTACGGGACACAAGTGAGCATAAAGAACCAAATAGCAGATATTGCTCACCGATGCCTCTTTCTTTAGTTATCTCATTACTACTCAATTCAGTTGTTTAGGTACCTCGTTATTCAAATACTCTTTACAAATCCTACACATGCAGTTCTACGACTCGCTTGGCTCAAACAACTCATGTAATAATGTCTCATAGGGTTGAGGGAACAAGCTTGGTGATGCGGCTCAGATCACTATAGAGCTTGTTGGGAAACCCCAAGAGGAAGGTAGGATGAGCATGTTGGAGATATGCCCAAGAGGCAATAATAAAGTGGTTATTATCATATATTCACACTTATGATAAATGTTTACATACCATGCTATAATTGTATTAACCGGAAACATTAATACTTGTGTGATTTGTAAACTAAAATAAGAGTCCCTAGTAAATCCTCTTGTTAAAATAAGAGTCCCTAGTAAATATATGATCATGGTTTCCTGTTCATGAACATAGAGATGTTATTAACAACAGGGTCATATCATTAGGAGAATGATGTGATGGACATACTCCTATAGATAAGCGTAGCATAAAGATCAAGTCATTTAAATAGTTCAATTGCTATATGCTTTCTGATACATAGTAACCTAATTCCTTCGACCATGAGATCATGCATATCACCTTTTCCGGATGGATGCTTTGATGTCATCAAACACCACACCGTAACAGGGTGGCTATAAAGGTGGCATTGAGTGTTCAGAAAGTATTGGTTGGAACACATGGATCAAGAGTGGGATTTGTCCATCCATATGACGGATAGATATACTCTGGGCCCTCTCGGTGGAATGTCATCCAATTAGCTTGCAAGCATGTTACTGGCTCACAAGGGATCACATATCATGGGAACGAGAAAAGAGTACTTATCGGTAACGAGGTTGAACTAGGTATGCAGAGATACCGACGATCATAACCTCGGATAAGTAAACTATCGTGAGACAAAGGGAAATTGGTATCGTATGTAAGTGGTTCATTCGATCGCAAAGTAATCGTAGAAATATGTGGGAGCCATATGAATTTCCAGATTCCTCTATTGGTTATTGATCAGAGAAGTGTCTCGATCATGTCCGCATAATTCACGAACCGTAGGGAGACACACTTAAGGATTCGACGTTGTTTGAGTAGTTATGGTATTATGAGAAAGAGACCGAATGTTGTTCGGAGTCTCGGATGGGATCCGGGATATCACGAGGTGATCCGGAATGGTCCGGAGAATAAGATTCATATAAGGAAAGTCCGTTTGAGTTCGGGAATGATTCCGGTGTTTTCATCGGGAATGTTCTAGAAGGTTCCGAATTGTCCGGCACTCCGGGGGGGGGGAGGGTACATGAATGTGTCATTACATATTGAATGATTGCATCATATACTAAGTGTTCTTGCTGTTCCAAATAAAGGATTAAATTGAATCCTAAAACAGAAAAGTCAAATGGCGTTTAAAAGTCAAACGGCTAAAACAGAAACTGGGAAACAAGCAAGAGGTGGTTGGAACCGACTTGGGAGGAGTCCTCCAAGCCGCGCCAACCAAGGCCGACTTGGGAGGGACTCCTCCCTTGGCCGCCCTCCCACCTATAAAAGGAGGGGCATGGCCTCCTCCTCACGACACACAAGTTCCTATCCTCTAACCTCAGGTTTAGAGCCGTTTGGGTTTAGAGCTTCTAATTGATCTAGCCTTCGGTTTAGAGCCTTCTAATTGGTGTGTCTAAACCCTGACCACTAATAGCTCTCTCATACTCCACCATACTGCCCCGGCTTAAGGCTCAAGGATCTCCCTCTACTTCCGCAGTACTTCAGCCGGAATCGCGAGGAGAGTGCTACAACCTCCGTCACCTGGAACAAGGGAGAGGAAGGTCTTCATCGAGTACCGAACGTGTGACCGATTGGAGCGCGTTCTTAACGCAGCGGAAGGATCGTCTACGCGATCTTGAGATCGGAAAGAGTACGACTACATCACCCACGAGAATCTCTCGTTAACCGCTTTGGAATCTTCGAGGGTAAGTTATTCCATTGATTCGTTGCTACAATCTAGTAGATAGATCTTGGCTTGTTTGTATGCGATAGAAAATTTTTGTTTTCCATGCTACGAACCCCTCACGGGTATCGAGCCGTGTCTATATGTAGATCTGTTGCACGAGTAGAACACAATGGTCATTGTGGGCGTTGATGCTTTTATTGTCGATTGCTTCTTGTGTACTTTGCATCTTGCGGTATGTTGGGATGAAGCGGCCCGGGCTAACCTTACATGACATCGTTCATGAGACTTGCTCCACGCTTGACATGCAACTTGTATTGCATAAGTGGCTTTATGGTGCCTGTTTCTCCTAGCATAGTTAAGATTCAATTTACAACGGGTGATTGACAATACTAGTATCAATGTTGTGGTTCTTGTTCGTAAGTTAGAACGACACTTATTGAAAGCCCCAAACCACGTAAAACATGCAAAGAAAATTAGAGGCGTCTAACTTTGTTTTGCAAGGGTGTGCTGTGATGTGATATGGCCATGATTGTGATTATATATGATGTATGCAATGTTCCTTATTGTAATTTGGCAACCGGCAGGAGCCATATGGTTGTCTTTAAATTCTGTTAAGACCCGCGTGTCTATTCAAGGTAGTTGTAATAGTTGAAGCCGGTGGACGACAACCATGGAGAAGCATCATTGACCTTGATGCAATGTCGGTGATGATGGAGATCATGTTCGTGCTAGAAGATGGAGATCGGAAGCACAAAGAAGAAAGGCCATATCATATCACATATTATGAATTGCATGTGATGTTAATCCTTTATGCATCTTGTATTGCTTAGTAGACGACGGTAGCATTATAAGATGATCCCTCATGCACATGAATTTCAAGTCATAAAGTGTTCACCCTTAGTTAGCACCGTTGCTAAAGCTTGTTGTTTCGAAGCACCACGTGATGATCGGGTGTGTTAGATTCTACAAGTGTATACAACGTGAGAAAGCCAGATTTGCTCATGTGGAAACTAAGGTTTGATCTTGACGAGCCTAGCATGTACAGACATGGCCTCAGGAATACGGATTACCGAAAGGTAGAGAATGAGTCATATAGTAGATATGATGAACATGTTGATTGTTCGCCATTGAAGCTATATCAACTCTCATGATGATCGGTTTTGATGTGGTGGATTTGGTTCGTGTGATCACTAAAACAATGTGAGGGATATTGTTTTGAGTGGGAGTTCACCTAGATTAATTTAATTATTAATTAGAACTCAATTTATCATAAACTAAATCAAAGTGAATTTGCATAGTTGTTGTAGTCATTGGCATCCGTTTACCACCTTGCGCTTAGTTATAATTGAGATGATAGATCTATAGAATTCGTTAGTTACTTTCTAACTGGTATCGTATTGTTTTGAAGTGTTAATCTAAAGTTTAAAAGTCCTATTGCAAACTTTCAAGAAGTTACCGTTCCATGAAGTTTAATAATTAGTATTAAATCAAGAGTAACAATTCCAAGTGTTAGTATATAAGTATCATGTTTGTCTCCATGATTCTTGATATTCAAAGGATTCTCTTAATATCAAGGTTATCTAGGATCTGAAAGAGTTGTTTCAGAAACCATGATGTGTGGAAGATATTGTGATATCTGAAATGAAGTATTGGTTACAACATGATAGAGTATAATATGGCAAAAGTCATGTTCTCATATTTGATGAGAAATTGCAAAAGGTTGGAGACACTAGTTGTCCTAATCGTCCAAAAGGATTTGGAGAGCAACATTATACTCATGTTTCACCGTTATAAGCTAAAAGTAGCTTGATCATGGATAATTCCATGATAAGGGTGAATACTTGATGTAGGTAAAATGTTTACTACACCAAGAGATCACTAAAGAAAGGAATTTGAAAGAACACCAAACATTTGATGATGGTGATCTACTTCAAAGTGCAAGTCCAAAGACATTGGTATTTAACTATACACGCTTTGGACTATATGTCATATGTATGACTCCACTATTGATGTTGATAGATTCTTTCAAATATAAAAGGAAATACAGAAAGAGAATCTCATAAATATATGGCAGAAAAGAAAAGACTAGAATTGTTCAGCTTGAGTATATAGATGATATACGTGTTATGGCTATATTCTTTGCTTATTAAACAATGTGGTTCTTGAGTATTTGATACTGAATTTGTTGGTGTGAATCGTCATACGAAATAACACAATTCATGAACTACAATGGCCTAAGTAACTAGCAAAAGAATATGTGATGATGTTCATCGAGAACAAATAAAGGGTTATTGTGTTGCTCGTTAAAACATCAAAGCTTGCCTTCAATATTTGTTTTATCAGGTATTATGAGAACAAAAGGATTGTTCAAATAATTGCCGTAATCCATAAAAGATGGATGATTTACAAATCTCGTTGGAGAAATCACATCCATAAAACTAGTGCTAAAAATGTCGAAAGACAAATTGATTGAAAGATCACTTAGGAAGTGACATCGCCGTTTAAATTATATTGGAAAGAAAACATGAAGAAACTCCATGTGGATGGAATTTTGGAGTCTTTTGATTTTTGATCACATGACGCTTGTGAAACTTTCCTAGAGATAATTGAAACTTCGTTCATAGGCCAAAAGGGAACGAATGACTAGCTTATTGGAACTTGTACATATTGTTGTACGAAGTCCATTATGTGTAGTCAAGAGCGATGGATTTCAACTTCATATGCTTTCTCCGAAAATTTGAGTGAATATATGAATATTTACTTAATAAGGATGAAGTGCGAAATATTTGAAAAGTTCAAAGACTTTCAAGATGAAGTGCAAAATCATTGTAACAAGAATATATACAATTTATGATAAAGATCATAAAGGAAGATATTTGAGTTACAAAGTTTAGCATAATACCTAAGATTTATGGAATCGTTCCGTGGATTTGCATTTCCCGAAACACCATAAGAGTATGGAGCATTCGAGATATGTAATTAAACCTTCTTTGACATGGTAAGATCAAAGGTATAATTCATAAAACTGCCATTATATTTTAAAGATTAAAAGCTTTAGAGATTACCGTTTTTCCACTGAAAAGAGCTCCATCATAATCCTTTGAAATGACACCATATGTTATGGTTTGGGATAAAACCCAAGTTGTCCTTTCTTAAACATTGGTATGCTATGCATAAGAAATATGTTTGCAACCAAAGTCGGATGAACCTGTCTTTGTTAAGTATTCCTCCATAACACCGGAGACAAAAGTGTTTGTCACTTAGAACGTCAAGTTTCTTTTAGAAGGAATTTTTCGTGAAAAGTTAAGTGGGAGGACAATAGAACTTTGATAAGGTTAAAATAACCTTAGCTATATGTGCAGAGTTGCGCAACACCGAAAAGTGTTCCGGAGGCAGCAACAATGCTCATGGCTCACGTGCCTCAAAGGTTGTGGTTATGAAGGTCAAAGTTTCTGTTGAACCAAGTAGGTCGAGTAAACAATCAAATACCAAGATTTGAGGGTTGAATCATTATTTGAGAATAATGAACGTACTACATGCAAAGAAGCGATAATGGGCCTTGACTCCGTCAAATGGCTTGAAGCCATAAAATCTGTGATAGTTCCATACACGAGAAATCAAGTTTTGAACTTGAAGGACCCTCGAGAAAGGTGTAAGACCTTACAGTTGTGTTTGGATCTATAAAGAAATAGACATGGATGTTTTACATCTATGAAATAGTCGACATGTTGGGAAAGAGTTCACAAAATGTTCAAAGGTTGACTATGACAAGATTTGATCTTTCATAGTGATATTTAGTCTAGACGGATTAATGTAGCAACCACTACATATAATTTGTTATATGGTAGTTGAATAAACAAAACAAGTTCTTCTAATAGAATCGTTACCTAGGACATGTGCATAACACGGTCCATAGGGTTTTGTTAATTCAATGGATGCTAAAAGCATATGCAAACTTCAATGGTTGAAGTGAGCATCGCGGAGTTGGAATCTTCACTATGATGAAACTGTTAAAGGAGTGTAAAAGTTCATTAGAGACAATGAAGATGCTTGCATTTGCAAGAAATTAAGTGGGAGCGCTAAGACATGTTTCTAATACATTATGTGGAAGACATATTGTTGATTGGAAATAATGTATCTTTTATTAACACATATTAAGAATTTCATCCCGATGAAAGACTTAGGCAAAACCCAAATATTTGGCATCAATAGACGCTAATATGGTGGTGCCAGAAGTACATAGACGAGATATTGAATGAGTTCAATATAGAAACTACAAGAAAGGTTCTTGTCGCACAGAAAGGATTGAATGAGTTCAATATTGATGATATATTCAAGTGTATTGAAATTTGGTAAGTGAAACAAAGATTCAAGTATAGATTGATACTTGATGTATGAAATTACAAAGAATATTTATATCAATCATACTGTGATATGTACAAATCCAGATATGTCCTATGCTCTAAATGTTATGAGCATATACCAGAATAATTCATAAGATGATCGTTGGACAATAGTAAGGATATTCTTATGATCTTTTGGAAGAACTAAGAGTATATTATTTGTAGAAGTGACAAATAGATGGTTAGTTCATTGTAAAAGTACTACATTGATACTAGCTTTGTCACAAAGTACAAATTAAGTTTATCTCAATCTAAACTAAGGGTGGCACAATATAATGGAAAGTGAGTTCCATAATGAATTTGGATGAGTTCCAAAGTTAAGACATTGTGACTGATACTACAACAAAAGGCTAAGTATATGACTGCTATTTTAGCATCAAAAGAGGGCATTTGTGTCAAGTAGTTTGTTATCAAACTAGGTGTAGCTCACAGTGGGATAATACTATGAAGATATATTGTACGACAATATTATCAACATGTTTTAACCCCAAAGAACTAAAGGTCACACCAAAGGACCAAATTTGTACGAAGCCATCTCATTAGAGAATGAGTGATGCGTAGAGACGCAAAGACATGCAATTACACACGGACCTGGAAGTGTCAGATCCGGAGATCAGTTGACCACTAGCAATCGTGTACATACAACACCGGAAAGTCATAGGTGTTGAATACACAAAGGTTTGAAACTTGATTATTGACTCTAGTGCAAGTGGGAGACTGTTGGAGATATGCCCAAGAGGCAATAATAAAGTGGTTATTATCATATCTTCACACTTATGATAAATGTTTACATACCATGCTATAATTGTATTAACCGGAAACATTAATACTTGTGTGATTTGTAAACTAAAATAAGAGTCCCTAGTAAAGCCTCTTGTTAAACTAGCTTGTTGGTTAATATATGATCATGGTTTCCTGATCATGAACATAGAGATGTTATTAACAACAGGGTCATATCATTAGGAGAATGATGTGATGGACATACTCCTATAGATAAGCGTAGCATAAAGATCAAGTCATTTAAATAGTTCAATTGCTATATGCTTTCGATACATAGTAACCTAATTCCTTCGACCATGAGATCATGCATATCACCTTTACCGGATGGATGCTTTGATGACATCAAACACCACACCGTAACTGGGTGGCTATAAAGGTGGCATTGAGTGTTCGGAAAGTATTGGTTGAAACACATGGATCAAGAGTGGGATTTTTCCATCCATATGACGGATAGATATACTCTGGGCCCTCTCGGTGGAATGTCATCCAATTAGCTTGCAAGCATGTGACTGTCTCACAAGGGATCACATATCACAGGAACGAGAAAAGAGTACTTATCGGTAACGAGGTTGAACTAGGTATGCAGAGATACCGACGATCATAACCTCGGATAAGTAAACTATCGTGTGACAAAGGGAAATTGGTATCGTATGTAAGTGGTTCATTCGATCGCAAAGTAATCGTAGAAATATGTGGGAGCCATATGAATTTCCAGATTCCTCTATTGGTTATTGATCGGAGAAGTGTCTCGATCATGTCCGCATAATTCACGAACCGTAGGGAGACACACTTAAGGATTCGACGTTGTTTGAGTAGTTATGGTATTATGAGAAAGAGACCGAATGTTGTTCGGAGTCTCGGATGGGATCCGGGATATCACGAGGTGATCCGGAATGGTCCGGAGAATAAGATTCATATTTGAATCATATACTAAGTGTTCTTGCTGTTCCAAATAAAGGATTAAATTGAATCCTAAAACAGAAAAGTCAAATGGCCAGTTTAAAAGTCAAACGGCTAAAACAGGAAACTGTGGGAAACAAGCAAGAGGAGGCAAAACCGACTTGGGGGAGGAGTCTCTCCAAGCCGGCGAGCCAACCAAGGCCGACTTGGGGAGGGACTCCCCTCCCCTTGGCCGCCCCTCCCACCTATAAAAGGAGGGGCAGGGCCTCCTCCTCAAGACACACAAGTTCCTATCCTCTAATCTCCGGTTTAGAGCCGTTTTGGTTTAGAGCTTCTAATTGCCCTAGCCTTCGGTTTAGAGCCTTCTAATTGGTGTGTCTAAACCCTAGACCACTAATAGCTCTCTCTCATACTCCACCATACTCGCTCCGGCTTAAGGCGAAGCCCGATCTCCCCTCTACTTCCGGTACCACGCCGTTGTGCTGCCGGAATCGCGAGGAGAGTGCTACAACCTCATTTTCTTGGAACAAGGAAGAGGAAGGTCTTCGCCAGTACCGAACGTGTGACCGATCATGGAGCGCCGAATTAAGCGCCGGAAGGATCGCTGTACGATCTTGAGATCGGAAAGAGTACGACTACATCACCCACGAGAATCTGCTCTCGTTAACCGTTTTGGAATCTTCGAGGGTAAGTTATTCCATCGACTCGTTGCTACAATCTAGTAGATAGATCTTGGCTTGTTTGTTTGTATGTGATAGAAATTTTTTGTTTTCCATGCTACGAACCCCTACAGAGCACAGCAGTAAGTCTTCCCTCAGTAAGAAACCAAGGTTATCGAACCAGTAGGAGGAAGAAAATGACCCCAAGGTGTTGCTAACAACTTGGAAACCTGCACAACACAAACTCAAGACTTTGCCCCAACAAACAGTGAGGTTGTCAATCTCACCGGTTTGCTGAAAACAGAGGATTAAACATATGGTGAGGAAGGTAATGGTAGCTTGCAGAAAGTAAACAGTAATATTGGAAGATGTATCAATGGTAAACATTGGACCAGGGTCCACAGTTCACTGGAGGTGTTCTCCTTAAGATAAACAACATAACATGCTGGGTAAAAAAATTACAGCAAGGCAATTGACAGGACAGAGCAAGGCATAACAATGCAATACTAGACATTCATAATCCTATGAGATTCGATTGGGCATTACAACAATATACATAAACCCCCATCAAAATGCATATATGACTAGTAATCCACCTTCAGGTTATCATCCGAACCCCCTCCAGTCTTAAGTTGCAAGCAACGGATAACTGCTTTAAGCAATGTGTGTAAAGTAAACAATACAATTGTTCCATGAACAAAAGATCGTTGTTTTCTCCCTAGTGGCAACATCGCATCTACAACCTTATATATTTATGTCACTTCCCCGGATTCAGTAGAGGCATGAACCCACTATCGAGCATAAATACTCCCTGTTGGATTCACTAGCATCTACTTGGCCAAGATAGCTACTAGAAACGGAGAGATGCAAGATCTCAAACAACACAGACATGATAGAATCATTAATCAATCTGACATAGTAATCTCAGTATCCATCGGATCCCCGCAAACACAACATGCATGATTACAAATAGATGATCTTGATCATGAATGGAGCTCACAAGATCTAAACATCATAGCACAAAGGAGGAGAAACAACCATCTAGCTACTGTATGGACCCATAGTCCAAGGTGGAACTACTCACGCATCATACCGGAGGCTAGCATGGTGATGAAGAAGGCCTCCGGGATGATCTCTCCCCTCCGGCAGGGTGCCGGGAAGAGCTTCGGATCCCCCCGATCTAGGGACGATGGTGGCGGCTATAGACTGTTTCATGAAGATCGGATCAGGTACTTAGGGTTTTGGTATCGGGGGCTTCTTATAGGCGAAGAGGAGACCGAGGGGGTGCCCGAGGCAGCCGCACCCCCAGGCGTGGGCCATGTCTGGCCACGCGGCCAGGGGGTATGGGCCCCTCGTGGCCCTCCTCCGTCTCGTCTTCTGGCTACGTGTTCTCCTCGGGGAAATATTGAATTTGGGTTTTGTCCCGTCCAATTTCGAGAATATTCATTTTCTGAATTTTCTGGAACCAAAAACAACAGAAAATAGGCAACTGGCACTGTGACATCTTGTTAATAGGTTAGTCCTAGAAAACAAATAAAAATACCTCAAAGTGTAGACAAAGTAAAGAAAAGTGGATACTAAACAAGCATGGAACATCAAAAATTATAGATACGTTTACGACGTATCAAGCATCCCCAAGCTTAATTTTTTAGGTGACATGCACCATCACAATCAAGATCAAACCATTTGCAAGCATTGAAAGATGGGATCAAAGTACTCTAAACATGAGCATGAAAGAAGAAGTTCTAACAATAAGACAAAGAAACTCTGCTGCAACATAAAAGGATACAAACAAAGATTCATGAATAAAAATGCATTGAAAGACGTTTGTTTGTTTCACATATATAAAACATAGCATAGTGGTATTTATCTTGTCCCTCATGGAGTAGAAATAAATGCATAGGACACCTTCAAAGTTTATAAGGGTGACTATATACAAATAGTTCAAGAACAAGCAATATCAACAATATGAATCAATCAATAAGTTTTGGGACAATGCACATAGAACTAAGAATGGCAACTATGCTCTCTTAATTGGTGCCTAAGGATAGAAGGTGGAGACTCGATATAAAAGTGGAAGAAGGGCCCTTCATAAAGGGAAGCAGGGATTTCAATTCTCATAAAGAGCTTCTAAAAATTATGGTATTTGTTAGCTTTCAGCTCTTATTGCCCCTATAACAAGCATCTTGAAGTTATTAATGTTTAAGTGAACAAAATATGGAGTATATGCTTGAGAAAGTATAAGTTGGCAATCTCATGTCCCTTGAGTACGAGGGGCTCTCCTCATGCTACTCAACTTTAGTCACCGGTAAGTTCTTGTCATAGTAAGTATATGTGTATCATAGAGAACCGTCAACAGGGTACCCCTTGCCCCATGACACAGGAGCTATCCCATATCAAAATCGCAAGACAAGCAGACAATGAGTATCTCAGCAATCTTCTTATTTACCATGGAAAAATGGTGATTTTTTCTCTTTTTCCTCTTTTCTCGTCTTTTTTTTTATTTTTCTCAATCACTTCTTTTGTCTCTCTTTTTTTATAAGAATAATCCTTCATAGATTGCTCAATATGGTGATGCTGGAAGTTTCCACCATGATTCGGCATGGCTTAGGCTAGCGGCCCAGGCGTTTCTCTAACACACATACATAACTCCACAGACTTACAAGCTCCCCTTTTATTTCACACCAACGACATCCGCAAACAAAAGAGCATGATATCAACTGGGTACAATGTATAGGTGCAATCTTGAAAGCGTTTTCCGTGACAGCATGGTTCTGCTAATTCCAATGTATAAGTGCAAGCATATACATCATAAATGATACAATGGTTCAAGTTTATTAGGGGCAAGAAAAATAAAGTGTGCCATCAAGTTTCCGAGAGCTTTAATCACTAACTTTCACATATCAAGTTTAATTTGGAAGATAGACAAAACAAGAATATGCTTGGAATGTTGTAACACACCATGCATAGGAATTTATAGTGGACTCTTTCGAATAACTTGGTTTCTTGGGAGTTGGATGCATGAGTAGAGCGTACTCAATACAAGTGGAGGCTAGCAAAAGACTGGGAGCGACCAACTAAGAGAGCAATAATGACCATAATCTTGTAAAGCGACAAAACATTACTAATCAAAGCATAAAGTGGTACCACAAGTCAAAAACTAAATGATCATAGAGGCTAAGGTGACTGGTTCATAGTCATAACATGGTGTGATCATGTGCCAAGTCAACCCAAGCAAATCATCAAAGAAGAATACCACAATACTATGCTTTTGTATGCTAAAACAATGCATGATTCTTTCAAGGCATATTAAGCAATCCTAATTGTTTGGAAAAAGTCATGCTACAACAATAATCACTAAGTATATGGTCAAAACAACATCTAGCATGATATGATAAAGTCTAAGTCACAGTCAAAGCAAGCTCCTTCTGGTACTACTAAAGCAAGAACTTCCTACTCATTTCCAACACCAATCAACTTATTTGAAACAACACAGCGAAAGTGGTTGTCCAACTACTTTATTCAAGCAAACTAAGCAAATGAAAACCAAAAACAAAAACTAACACTACTAGGAAAACGGCCTTTAGTGGCGCACCTGAAAAGGCCATCTGTGGCGCACTAGCAGTGCGCCACGGGCCTCGCGCTACGGCTATCTCCTAGCCGTGGCACACTACCTGGTGCGCCACGGTTGTGTCGAGATAGGCGTGGCGCACATGCCAGTGCGCCACGGAAAGTAGTCCAGGTGCGCCACGCATATGAAACGATAACTGTGGCGCACTAGGTGCTGTGCGCCATAGATATAAATTTCAAAATTCAAAAAAAAGCAGCAGATCTGGATCTCGTCGTGCTGGTCAAGGCGTGTCAGGTCATTGCCGCCTCGTCGCCACCTCGCCGCTGTCAGTAAACTGCAAGGAGGAGGAGAATAGGAGGAAGAGGAGGAGAAGAAGAGGAGGAGGAGAAGAAGAAGAGGATGAAGAGGAGGAAGAGGAGGAGAAGAAGAGGAGGAGGAGAAGGAGAAGAAGATGCGGAGGAGAAGGAGAATAAGAAGAGGAGGAAGAGGAGGAGAAGAAGAGGAGGAGAAGGAGAAGAAGAGGAGGAGGAGAAGAAGAAGAGGAGGCCTCGTCGTCATCGAAACTACAAGGAGGAGGAGGAAGAGGAGGAGAAGAAGGAGCCCTTCGTCTCGTCGTCGGAACTGCAAGGAGGAGGCCGCCGCCATCACCATCTTCACTGCAAGGAGGAGGAAGAGGAGGAGAAGGAGAAAGAGAAAGAGAAGGAGAAGGAGAAGGAGGAGAAGAAGAAGGAAATGAGAAGGGAGGAAAAGGAAAAGGAGAGAAGGGGAGGGAAGGTGGGCGGGGTGGGGATTCGAAATTTGAATCCCTCCCAAGATTATCCGTGGCGCACTAGGTGGTGGTGCGCTACGGGTAAGTCACCCTCTATTTTTTTTTCTGCAGGAAAAAACGGTCTTTTGACCGTAACTTTTTACTCTTTTCGAATTTTGAAAATCTAAAAAATCGCTAAACGACCAATGCTGAGAAGAGTTTATGAATATTATTTCCATACATAAACCTATTAATGGATAGACTGCTAACTATGTTCCAATGAATAAGACATTAGGAAAATGTATAAAGCAATGTTGAGGATATCGTTTATCATTAACTTCTCAGTCAGCCCGAAATTAGTGATTTCTAGGTGTATCGGCTGATTTATCGAGCGATAAATTTATTAATCGTCTTATCGATCACCCAGTGATAAGCGATAAATCGGCCGATAAATCAGCATATTGGACGATTTTTTGAACAATGGTATAAAGGCTAACCAAGTTTTTTGAAAAAATCATTAATATATACAATCATCACTTTTAATACATAATGAAATATATTTTCATATTATATCTATATAATATCATAGTTCTTGATAGTTTTTTCTAAATGTTTGGTCAAACTTTACTTAGTTTGAATTTTTTTAAATAGGCCTTATTCATTGAAATCATCTTGCGATTGCATTTAAAATTAAGGATAGAGAGTAAGGGTATCTCCAATGACATACTCTAAATGTTCTCCCTTAGTATTTACAAAATTTTGTCGTTTGGTGAGTGTATCCCCGAGACAAAATATCATGGTCTTCATGTGCAACCCATATTTTTTCATGGACAAGTTTCTTTATTCAGTTTTTAATTTTCATATTTTTAGTCATTGTTTCGACTATAACAAATAAACATTGCAAATTGGCAAAGAAAATTCCAATACACATTTGTCAGGGAGGTTCTAAATCACAAAGCAAAAATTTGAATGTTGCACATAACAAATAAGCATTGCAAATTGAACAAGTTCATAAAATTTGGAGCTTGAGAGTGCTACACACGATACATAATTTCAGAGTGCCACACCCTAAATGCATACTATGCCGTTGGATACAAACCTGAAATAGAAAAAATTCATAACACTTTTGATTTTAGCAACATATAGTACTTTGAAATGGATCATGGAGGGTTATACATACATGTATTTAGTAGTTATTGGCTGTTATCCATGTGCATGATACCTATTTCGTTACATTACAATAGTTAAAACATTAATTTTATATTAATTAGCTTATTGTGGACATTAGATAGGGACTAAACATTTTTGACAACCAACATATTTCTATATAAACATGATCATTATGGGTGGAGATTGCGGCAAACCTGGCGAACAAATAGATGGAGATATCATGATAATTTTCGAGAAGAACATGAGCTTACTTTTGTGCTTGGAGGCTCTCATGGTCATGGTCACCATTCTTTCCTTGTGCCACGGAGACCAATGTCATACTACCATTACGTATGTCTATTTTTCTATGTACCATGTACAAACTTTTCTTGCAATCGTGAACCTAGACATATGTTTTTTGGTGCATCTAGTAGTGTGACTATCGAATTTTTGTATCTTAATTGATGTGGGTATGGATACAAAATATATAGATTGTGGTGATACATGCGGAGGACTCTCATTGGATGTTGTCTAGCCTGGTGCAGTAGACTGTGTTGTTAAAGTACGTATACGTCTATGTGCTAGAGATAGACTAGGACTCTACATCTTATACTTCAAGTCTCCACATTGAAGGGTTTCGCGGCATAGTAAATCAAAATTTTCTACGGATGCGAACAGAGGGAAAGCCAAGATCTAATCTAGGAGATACAATCAACGAGAGAGATTGGATTAGATCTTCATACCCTTGAAGATTCGCAGCGTAACGCCTGCGTGGGTGATGTAGTCGTACTCGCTTCTCCTCCTCGCGATCCGATCCGATCTAGCACCACAAGTGGCGGTGCCTCCGTGAGATGCACACGTGCAGCACCTCAACGTCTCCTCCTTCCTCGGACCAGCGAGTATGGTGGAGAGATAGATTGGATCTACAACACGACGGCGTGGTGTATATGGTGGAGAATTTCTGCTGCAGGGCTTCGCCTACAAACAGTCGGGAGGGAGAGAGGAAGGTAGCAAGGCTGCTAGGGCTTGGAGGAAGGTGTGTGTGGGGAGGGGGCGCACCACCCCTCTATATATAGAGGGGGGCGGCCAGCCCTTGCCCCTCCTCCAAGCCTATCTCTAGTTTAAACAATTTAAACTCTCCCTTATCTAGAAATCCTATCTCTAGTTTAAACGATTTAAACTCTCCCTTATCTAGAAATCCTATCTCTAGTTTAAACGAGTTTAAACTTATCCAGGATCGGCTGGGCCCTATGGGGCCTTGTGCCCCTGGCCCAATGCAGCCAGGACACTCCCTCATAGGCCCATGCCCCCTCCCGGAAGGTGGGGCCACGTTGGTCCCTTCCGGAAGGTTCTAGAAGCTTCGTACAATACCGATTAACCCGAACAATTCAACTCCAAAAGCACTGCCTTATATGAATCTTATTCTCGGACCATTCTCGAACCTCTCGTGATATCCCGGATCCCATCCGAGACTCAACAAAAATTCATAAACCAATTATCCAAACTATCCTAGCGCCAAGACACGTTAAGTGTGTGACCCTGGTTCGAGAATATGCGACATGATCTTCTATCAATAATCAACAGTGGGTCAGGCACCCATATTGACTCCCACATTCATCGATGATCATATCGGATGAACCACGATGCCGGATTCAATCAATCCCATATATATATTCCCTTCGTCTCGCGATATTTTACTTGCCCGAGATTCGATCGTTGCACTCATACCTAGTTCAATCTCGCTCACAAAAAGTACTTTACTGCTCCGTAATCCGATATCACTTTGTGATTAACTCCTTAACCACATGCTTGCAAGCGGTGTTGATATCGATTACGAGTGGGCCCAAGTATATCTCTCCGACTTGGGAGGACAAATTCCATCTCGATACATACAACCCAACAGATACTTCCGATCACCGAGAGACACCTTTATGATCACCCTCTCATAGGATGACGTTTGATGACCTCAAAGCTTTCTTCCGTACGTGGAGTTGCATTATCTCATGGTCTAAGGAATACAATATTTGACATAGGAAAAGCTTCGCAAAGATGAACACGATGAAACGATCTAATTGCTTCGCTTAGTTTGGTCCATCCATCATATCATTCTCCCAATGATATGATCTCATTATCAATTGACAACTCATGTCTATGGTTAGGAAACCTTAACCATCATTGATCAATGAGCTAGTCCTTAGAGGCGTACCAGGGACACGGTGTTGTTCACAAACCACACAAGTATTAGTGTTTCCGCTTAATACAATTCTAGCATGGAATATAAACTTTATCATGAACAAGAATTATAATAATAACATCTTTATTATTGCCTCTAGGGCATAATTCCAACAGTCTCCCACTTGCACTAGAGTTAATAATCTAGTTTACATCTGGCAACAATCTCACACCCATGGCACTGAGGTGTTGATCATGTTTTACACGTGGAAGAGGTTTAGTCAGTGGATCTGCGACATTCAGATCCGTATGTACTTTGCTAATCTTCAGATCTCCATCTGCTATATAATCTCGGGTTATATGAAACTTGCGGTTGATATGCTTGGTCTTTGGATGATGTAACTACCTCGGTGAATTACGCTCCTAGATACAAGCCTGGATGAGTGGTAGTGGTTGAAATAGTACGGCGGGGCCCCAAAAGCCACTCACTGGTAGTCCTTTCAGACGTCCCAACCACTACCCTCTCAACGGGACCTCAGACGGCGGCGAATCGGCAAAAGGATCAACTACGACACAAGTGGGTATGTACGCAAGCCACCATACAAGAGTACATCGAGCCATACCATCTAGAAAGAAAGGAATATAGCAACGCATACGGCAAGATTCAAATGACCTAGATAGATCTATATTTTAGGATACTTCCTCATACAACACACATCGAGTATCATGCGAAGCAAAATGTAATCCAGTACGGATAAGAAGCAAATCGGCATAAGATGCCATAGAAATAACCACATCCCAACTACAGGTCTCACGGATCCCCATTCCCGGAATCTCTACACCGAACGATCGTTGCCCACATCTTCGGCTTCTTCCACCTAGTATCCGTCCTGTGAAGGTACCTGTCCATCTGAACCAATAATTTATCGTGTGAGACCCTAAGGGTACTCAGCAAGTCTTAATGCCTCTAAAGGGGACACAACCTGGGGTGACGCAATTGCAGCGAAAGATAAACCCTAGCAGTTCTACAGATTAACGCTAACCATCCGCCTAACCAATGATAGACGGATGCCCGTGAATTAAGTACAACAGTTATGATGGTAATCTCATCAGATCCATCCTCCTCCCTGCTTACCAACAAGGAAGCGGACGAACAACCCCCCATCCGCTGGCAATTTTATTATCCATTCCATGAGTGTTGCACTATTTACTAGTCAAATTACTTAGTCAGATTAAGGCGGTACTTTAGTTATGCTTGTCTATGATGGAGAAACTGTGCTCCAAGTCGTCCATATCCGCGGACACGGCTTTCAGAAAGTTTTACCCGGCCGGGGTGCACCAATAGCAACACACGCTCGATCAACCTCGGAAAAACCAAATCAAAACCCAACGAGGCTTTCACGACTGAACAATCACGGATTCGAAATATTTCAGGGGCCACCCCTTGGAGTCTACCCGCAACGAAGTAAGCAAGCTCCGAGACGGACTCAAGGTTGTGGGGACGGCTGTGAATGACTGGGAACCCAAAACTGGGCTTGTCGACACCGCGGAATCGTGCCACTATCTTAAACAGTACAGTGTGCTCCTCGCACAATTTAAATACAGAAAGTAGCATGGCATAAGTTCAGTAAAGTAAATAAAACCGCGAACTAGTTTGTGGCCCCAAGAAATAAGACGGAATCAAGCTCTGGCCCAGGGGGGTCCCATATACCTCCCGGATGTGGATAGCGCGATAAAACAAGGAACAGGAATCAAGTACTCGGGGTCTTACGGGACACAAGTGAGCAGGAAAAACCAAATAGCAGATGTTGCTCACCGGTGCCACTTTCTTTAGTTATCCCAGAACTACTCAGATTAAGTTGTTTAGGTACCTCATTGTCCAACAGACGCTCACATACCCTACACATGTTGTTCTACGACTCGCATGGCTCAAACAACTCCTATAGTAGTGGCTCATGGGATGGAGGAACAAGCTTGGTGGGGTTTAAAAGTAAAGGCTATGCATACTTGGGATTCAATTTAATGCAATCGCGACTCAATGATGCAAGAATAAGATAGAGGCAATAGGTACTGTATGTATGCAAGCATGTGGAAGTGCTTGCCTGTTAACCCAGTTGAAGCAAGGGACGGATCTGGGTAGTGCTCCTGGTTCTCTTGATACAACCCCTGCTCAGTGTCTATCCGAGAAAAACCAAACAAACAAGGCCAACATGAATATAAAGCACAAGCGTATGAATAAGATGCGTCAAGCAAACAATCATGCCATGATGAATGATGCACAATTTACATGGCAAGAAGGTAGCATGGCATGGTGAGGTGTGGAAAACAAGTAGCAACATTTTAGTGGAGTTTTGGTTCACATTTTGTTGTCATAACATTGCTGTTCACTATATATTTATATGATGCATGCTGCAATTGTAGTTATGGATGGCATAAACAGAAAGGTCTCGTCGAGCTGATCATTTTAGACATATCATTTGCTAAATTTGGAATTATGAAACAAAAGTTGTGAATTTATTTAGTTCCAGTGGCATTTGTGTAATTTGAATAAACTTGGAATTTTAAATGAGCAAAAGGCAAATTGGATGTCATATTTGAAATCCTGGCATTTTCCTGATATCCAAACATATATCATTTGTTTGATTTGGTAAAACTATGGAAAAATTATTGAAATCTGAATTGAATTTGAACTTTGGAATTATTTAAACAGAATTTGAATTTAAACAGACACAGAAACTTTCTCTACTCAGACCCACACACCCACAGGCGCTTACAGGTGGGGCCCCAGGGCTTGCGGTCCCACGCGCCAGCGGCTGAGGGAAAGATGGACCGCGGGTTGATACTCGAAAACGCCAGGAGCCTTTTTATAAAAAAACCATCTGACGCTGACAGAGGGCTCCAAGGACCGTGGGTTGGGGCAAAAAGGGGACAGGGGTTTTTTCGCAAAACTGCCATGCGCACTGTGGATCTTCCCTGAAACCTGACGGCGCGATACTGGCTCATGCGATGCAGCGTGATGGGGATCGAACCCATGCCCTTCGCTCATAGGGTCTGCCGCCATCAGGGTGGGTTAGGCTAGGCAGAGACGGCGCGTCTTTGGATATGGTGGCCGCGTCTGGGAGCTAGCAGAAACAAACTCGCCGCCGGCGCACAGAGACCGTTCGATGGAAGTCTGCCGCGTCCAGGAAGCGACGGAGCGAGAGAGGGTGTCTGGGAGGCGGGGATGCTCACCGCGAGTGTGCCGGAGTGGTCGGATCGGGCCGGGGCGGTCGTGAACGACGGCGGGCTGTCGGGCGAAGCTAGGGTTTCCGGCGTGGCGTCGACGTGTGGCTGCTGGGCGGGCCTCCTCGCGTCTGGGTCCAGGCGTCGCAGAGGCTCCACGGCTTCTCGACACTACTCCCGCCCGCCTCCTAGATGCGTCTTTGGCGAGGTAGCGGTGGCCGAGAGGAAACTGGGGCGGTGGAGAAGGAGGCAGGGGAGCTACGGGATGGATCTGGGGAGAGGCCAGAGAGGTGAAGGGCGAGGATAAGAAGGAGAGGGAAGGTGGGGTTGCGTGGGGGAGGGGAAGGTGGCCTCGGTCACTTTTGCACCTCCCTCACGTGCCCAGCATGGGGGCCAGGGTGGCGCGGCAGAGCTGGGGAGGAGAGGGGAGGCTGGCATGTGGGGTAGGCGAGGCCAGGGAGGCAGGCAGGTGGCCCTGGGGTCGTGGGCAGGTAAGGCTAGAGGGAGAGAAAAAGGAGGGGAGGGGAGAGGGGCCGGCTCGGGCTAGGGCTAGGTAGGAGGGAAGGGTAGCTCGGCAGGGAGGTGGGGTCCTCGTGCAGGGAGAGGGGAGGCCGAGGGAGATAGGGCAGCTAGGGTAGGGCATGGTGATCATGCTAGGAAAACTAGAAAGGGATAAGAGAGGTACTTAGGGTTTTACTTAGGGGAGATGTAGATTATAGGGGAAGGGTGGCTTAGGGTTAGGTTTAAGAGAGGGTAGGATAGAGGGAGGGGTACTTGATTGACCATGCATGCTAGTCAAACCAGCCTTAACAAGATCAAAGCAAGCAAAAGAGGGAGAGGGAGAGAGAGATGAGATGATGGGGTGTTCTTTGGTCCATGCATGATCCAAACAAAGAACAAGCAAGATCCAAGAGACAAGGAGGGTTTTAGGGTGGTGCATGCCTCATGAGCACATGTGTGTGCATGGGGCATGGGGACAAGAGGTTAAGCTAAAGGGGGAAGAAGATGGATGATATGGTGAAGGAAAACTACAAGCCAACAAAAGATATGAACAAAGGAAAGATGATCCACTTAGAATTCAAGCAAAAACCAAATACTAGAAAAGGTGGCACTTGCATGGCCCATGCAAAATAATTAATGCCAATTTATCCTTGTGAAAACAATAATATTAACATGGCATTATTCATATGCATTCCCAAAAGGTGGGCAAGGCCAAGCAAAGATTATGGGTGGATTCCAACCAACCAACATGAGCTAGAGATAAATCAACAAAATGCCAAGCTCAGATTAGTTGGGTGGTGGAATTATAAGGTGGTGAAAGAAAAGGTGGTGGAGTCAATAAGAGAGATGCCCTCAACTCAACTTGGGCATTTAACAATATATCAAGAACCAAATACAATATCAAGAGGCAACTACAATTAATCATGCACATGAGATAAGAACCAAACAAGAAAGGGTTTTATATGATGCTCAAATGCAAGGTGACATGATGACATGAGCATGATATGATGATGATGCAACAATTATATGTTGGAAGTGGCCCTTTTTATTATTATAACATGTAGCATTACAGGGGTTAGACAACTGGGATGCTACAGATGATATCTTGGTTCCTTAGCGAGTGCTATGGCGCCAGTGTTGTCACACAATATCTCCAGTGGGTCCAATGCACTTGGAACCACGCCAAGCTCAGTGATGAAGTTTCTGATCCAAACTCCTTCCCTTGACGCCAACCTGCAGAGCCATGTATTCCGCTTCTCTGTAGATCCCGCGATCACGCTTTGCTTGTAGATTCTCCGACTCTGACTCCTCCATTCAAAATATAAACGTATCCCGTCTGAGATTTGGAATCATCCTTGTCGGTCGAAACTAGCATCGACGTAACCTTTTACGACAAGTCGTTCATCACCCCATAGACTAAGAACATTTCTTTAGTTCTATTTAGGTACTTTAGGATGTTCTTCACGGCTATCCGATGTTCCACTCTGGATCACTTTGATATCTGCTCGTCAAACTAAGAGCATTGGACACATCCGTCTAGTACACAAAGATGGCATACATGATGGAACCTATGGCGAGGCATAAGGCACTTTGCTCATAGCTTCCTATCATTTACCGTGGCTGGACACCGAGCCTTGCTCAATATCTTACACGACAACATAGGCCTTGAACCTTTCTTTGCCTTATCCATTCAACCTTTTCGAACTTTGTCTAGGTATGTACTCTGGCTTAAAGCTATCAGGCGTATTTGTCTATCTCTATAGATTTTGATGCCCAATATATAAGCAGCTTCACCTAGGTCTTTCATTGAAAAACACTTGTTCAAATAACTCTTCACATCGTTAAGCATGTTGATGTCATTTCCGATAATCAATATGTCATCCACATACGATGCAAAAGCGTCACCGAGCTCCCACTCACTTTTTTGTAGAAACAAGCTTCGTAGCAATTTGGAACAAATCCAAAGCTCTTGATCACTTGATCAAAACGAAGGTTCCAACTCCGAGATGCTTGCTTCAGTCCATAAATGGAACGCTGAAGTTTGCATACTTTACTAGCATCCTTAGGATCGACAAAACCTTCGGGTTGCATCATATACAACTCTTCATCAATGTTGCCATTGAGGAAAGCGATCTTGACATCCATCGCCATATTTCATAATCATGAAACGCAGCAATTGCTAATAAAATCCGAATGGACTTAAACATCGCTACGGGAGAGAAAGTCTCATCGTAGTCAACACCTTGAACTTGTCGAAAACCTTTTGCGACAAGCCGTGCTTTATAGACGGTAACATTACCATCCGCGTCCGTTTTCTTCTTGAATATCCATTTGCACTCAACGGCCTTTCGGTCGCTAGGAGGATCCACCAAAGTCCATACTTGGTTTTCGCTCATGGATCCCAATTCGGATTTCATGGCTTCCAGCCATTTCTCAGAGTCTGGGCTCATCATCGCTTCCTCATAGTTCGTAGGTTCACTGTCTTCTACTAACAAGACAGTCAAGACAGGGTTGCCGTACCACTTAGGAGGGGCACGCGACCTTGTCGACCTGCGACGTTCAGTAGCAGCATCGTCCGAAGCTTCATGATCCTTGTCATTAGCTTCCTCTATTGTTGGTGTAGGCGGCACTGGAACAATTTCAGGTGCTGCGCTACTCTCCAATTCAAGAGAAGGTTCAATAACCTCGTCTAGCTCTACTTTCCTCCCACTCACTTCTTTCGAGAGAAACTCCTTCTCAAGAAAGGAACCGTTCTTTGCGACAAACACTTTGCCTTCGGTTACGTGATAAGGTATACCCAATAGTTTCCTTAGGGTATCCTATGAAGACGCATTTCTCCTTTGGGTTCGAGCTTGTCGGCATCAACTTCTTGACGTAAGCATCCCCAAACTTTAAGAAACGACAACTTAGGTTTAGCACCAAACCACAGTTCATACCGTGTCGTCTCAACGGATTTAGATGGAGCCCTATTTAAAGTGAATGCAGCGGTTTCTAATGCATAACCCCAAAATGATAACGGCAAATCAAGAAGAGACATCATTGATCGGACCATATCTAATAGGGTTCGATTCGGTCGAGACACACCATTGCTTGTGGTGTTCGGGTGGCGTGAGTTGTGAAACGATTCCACTTGCTTTAAGATGCGTGAGAAAATCATAACTCAAATATTCGCCCCCACGATCGGATCGTAGAAACTTAATCTTTCTGTTACGATGGTTCTCCACTTCATTCTGAAATTCCTTGAACTTTTCAAATGTTTCAGATTTATGTTTCACTAAATAGATATACCCATATCTACTTAAGTCATCGGTAAAAGTGAGGAAATAGCGATATCCACCGCGCGTCGAAACACTCATCGGTCCGCATACATCGGTATGTATGATTTCCAACAAGTCCGTTGCTCGCTCCATCATACCGGAGAACGGGGTTTTGATCATCTTTCCCATGAGGAATGGTCCGCATGTGTCAAATGATTCAAAATCAAGAGACTCCAAAAGTCCATCAGAATGGAGTTTCTTCATGCGCTTTACACCAATATGACCTAGGCAGCGATTGCCACAAATAAGTAGTATTATCACTATCTACTTTGCATCTCTTAGCCTCAATGTTATGGATGTGTGTTTCATCCCTTTCGAGATTTAGAAGAAATAAACCATTCACAAGAGGTGCATGACCATAAAAGATGTTACTCATATAAATAGAACAACCATTATTCTCCGATTTAAATGAATAACCGTCTTGCAATAAACACGATCCAGAAATAATGTTCATGCTCAACGCAGCCACATAATAACACTTATTAAGGTTTAAAACTAATCCGAAGGTAAAACTAAGGAGAGAGAGTGTCGGCCATCACATCAACTCTTGATCCGCTGCCAACGCAGCGCGCTCACCTCACCCCTCGCAGCCGTCTATTCCGTAGCTCCTGTTTGAGTTACAAATATTAGCAACCGGTATCAAATACCCAGGCACTACAACGAGGGATAGTAAGGAAAACATCAATAACATGTATATCAAATATACCTTTGATGGTACCAGCCTTCTTGTCCGCTAAGTACTTCGGACAGTTGCGCTTCCAGTGACCCTTGTCCTTGCAATAGAAGCACTCAGTGTCCGGCTTTGGACCAGACCTGAGCTTCTTCTCGGCGAGGCAGCAGCTTGCTGCCTTTCTTGAAGGGCTTCCTTGCACCCTTACCTTTCTTAAAGGTGGGGGGATTGTTGACCATCAACATATGATTATTCTTTTTGATGTTCACCTCCGCTTCTTTCATCTTAGCAAAGAGCTCAGTGATCGTATCAGTGGAACCAATCTGATTGTGATCAACTACAAAACTTTTGTAGCTAGGAGTGTCAATCTTGAGCTCCTCTGGAATCTTGCAGTCCAGTTGCTCAAGGCGTTGAGTGTAGCCCGACATCTTAATGGCGTGCTCACTAACGGACCTCCCTTCCTCCATCTTGTAGTTAAAGAATTTCTTAGAGATCTCATATCTCTCAGAACGGGCTTGAGTCTGAAACATGTTTTTCAGCTCCTTGAGAATCTCAAAGGGCCCGGCGAACTCCTCAAAACGATTTTGAAGATCCGATTCCATAGCATACAACATGACGATCTTAATCAAATCATAATCATCCTTGCGTGACTGATAAACAGCTTTTTCATCAGCCGGCGCATCTATAGCAGGGGCGTCACCTAACGCTTTCCCAAGGACATAGTCCTTTTGTCCGCCAGACAGAATGATTCTTAGATTGCGGAACCAGTTGGTGAAGTTAGACCCATTGTTTCTAAGCTTTTCTTTCTCAGCAAAAACGTTGAAGTTGAAGTTGGACTTGGCCATTGGATCTACAGTATTTGCAAGTACAATTTAGACTATGTTCATGATAAATAGTTCAACTTAATCAAATTACTAGATGAACTCCCACTAAATTCAACATCCCTCAAGTTGTTTAGTGAACACGATCCAAGTTCACCACACCTAATCCGATCATCACGAGAAGAGATGTGGTTTCAATGGTGGACAACAAAGTGTCGATCATATCATTCATATGACTCATGCTTAACCTTTCGGTTCTTGTGTTCCGAGGCCATGTCTGTACATGCTAGGCTCGTCAAGTTAGACCCAAGTATTTCGTGTGCAAAACGGCTTGCACCCGTTGTATGTGGCGTAGAGTCTATAGCACCCGATCATCACGTGATGCTTGGACACACGAACTTTCATAGCGGTGCATACTTGGGGAGAACACAGTTTTATCTTGATCTTTAAGTGAGGAATCATCTTATAATGCTACCGTCGCGATCTAAGCATAATAAGATACATAAAGGGATAAACATCACATGCATATAACTTTATGTGACATGGTATAGCCAATCCTCGCAATGATCTCCATCTTGCGTTCGCATGATCTCCATCACTCCACCATGATCGCCTCCACCACGAATAGCAACTACAACTATTGCTAACTACTTAGCGATAAAGTAAAGCTATTACATGGCGTATAAGAAGTTGACTTCAGGTCATACACAATTATAAAGACAACCATATGGCTCGCGGTTGTGTACTCATCGACATGCAAGTCGTGAAACATTACAAAACATAATCATCGCATACATTATACACATCACATCTTGGGCCATACCATATCACGAAAACACTCCTGCAAAAACAAGTTAGACGCCTCTACTTTGTTGTTGCATGTTTTACGTGGCTTAGGAGTAGATGCTAAGATTCTTACCTACGGAAAGCCACAACGGTGATATTATGGTTGCCAAACTCGGTGTTAATCCCATGACAACTATAGTGAGAGAAATCGACATCCACCGCATGTGTGTAACAAGCCACACGTCAAGTGCGGAGCCGGTCTCACGAACGACGTCGCGTAAGCTTGGCCTGGACCGCTTCAATCTCACTATCCCGCGTCATAAGAAGAACACAAACAAGAGGCTTGCAACAGAAAACATCAACGCCCGCAACAACCATGTTGCGTTCTACTCGTGAAACACATCTACGCATAGATCTAGCTCTGATACCACTTAAGGGTTTCGCGGCATAGTAAATCAAAATTTTCTACGGATGCGAACAGATGGAAGCCAAGATCTAATCTAGGAGATGCAAACAACGAGAGAGATTGGATTAGATCTTCATACCCTTGAAGATTCGCATGGAAAGTTCGCTCGAACGTGGGTGATGTATTCGTGCGCTTCTCCTCCTCGCGATCCGATCCGATCTAGCACCACAAGTGGCGGTGCCTCCGTGAGATGGACACGTGCAGCACCTCGGCGTCTCCTCCTTCCTCGGACCAGAGTATGGTGGAGAGATAGATTGGATCTACAACACGACGGCGTGGTGTATATGGTGGAGAATTTCTGCTGCAGGCTTCGCCTACAAAGCAGTCGGGAGGAGAGGAAGGTAGCAAGGCGCTAGGGCTTGGAGGAAGGTGTGTGTGTGGGGAGGCGCACCCCCTCTATATATAGAGGGCCAGCCCTTTCCCTCCTCCAAGCCTATCTCTAGTTTAAACAATTTAAACTCTCCCTTATCTAGAAATCCTATCTCTAGTTTAAACGATTTAAACTCCCTTATCTACAAATCCTATCTCTAGTTTAAAGTTTAAACTTATCCAGATCGGCTGGGCCCTATGGGGCCTTGTGCCCCTGGCCCAATGCGCCAGGACACTCCCTCATAGGCCCATGCCCCATCCCGGAAGGTGGGCCCACGTTGGTCCCCTTCCGAAGGTTCTAGAAGCTTCGGTACAATACCGATTAACCGGAACAATTTGAACTCCAAAAACTGCGCCTTATATGAATCTTATTCTCCGGACCATTCGAACCTCTCGTGATATCCCGGATCCCATCCGAGACTCGAACAAAAATTCATAAACCAATTATCCAATCTATCCTAGCGTCCAAGACACGTTAAGTGTGTGACCTCTGCGGGTTCGAGAATATGTAGACATGATCTTCTATCAATAATCAACAGTGCAGGCACCCATATTGACTCCACACATTCATTGATGATCATATCGGATGAACCACGATGCCGATTCAATCAATCCCATATATATATTCCCTGCCTCGCGATATTTTACTTGCGAGATTCGATCGTCGGTGCATCATACCTAGTTCAATCTCGTTCACAAAAGTACTTTACTCGTTCCGTAATCCGATATCACTTTGTGATTAACTCCTTAACCACATGCTTGCAAGCTGTGTTGATATAGATTACCGAGTGGGCCCGAAGTATATCTCTCCGACTTGGGAGGGACAAATTCCATCTCGATACATACAACCCAACAGATACTTTCCGATCACCTGAGAGACACCTTTATGATCACCCTCTCATAGGATGACGTTTGATGACCTCAAAGCTTTCTTCCGGTACCAGGGAGTTGCATTATCTCATAGTCTAAGGAATACAATATTTGACATAGGAAAAGCTTCGCAAAGATGAACACGATGAAACGATCTAATTGCTTCGATTAGTTTGGGTCTGTCCATCATATCATTCTCCCAATGATATGATCTCATTATCAATTGACAACTCATGTCTATAGTTAGGAAACCTTAACCATCATTGATCAATGAGCTAGTCCTTAGATGCGTACCAGGGACACGGTGTTGTTCACAAACCACACAAGTATTAGTGTTTCCGCTTAATACAATTCTAGCATGGAATATAAACTTTATCATGAACAAGAATTATAATAATAACATCTTTATTATTGCCTCTAGGGCATAATTCCAACACACATACCCCCGTGTAACTCTATATAGCCACAAGGGTCATTGCAATAAAAACACAATATTCTAGGAATCAATATTTTCTACATGGTATCAGAACTATGTCGACGGACGTCATCGCACTGAAATAAGAAAAATAGTCATGGTACCGGTGGAGGTGGTGGTGTCCCCACCAAACACCGGGAAGAGAAATTATGGTGACAAATTATTTTCATCTCATCAAAATTGGTAGATAATTGTACACTCCCATTTCCATAAGACCAACTACAAAGAAGTGCAATCGATCGATTTCTTAAAAAAAAATTAATTGTTTAAACAAAGATTTTCACTATAATATTGGTTTAACGTGGGCTTAAAGGACCCTAAAGTGATGACACCCTTGTGTTGGACCAAGCTGAGTACTTTACCTTAAATCTATGTGTTAGACATGAGTCTATCCTATATATGGTTTGACCTTAATGTACTTTATTTAGTAGTGAGATTGTTTTAACATTAGAGGGAGAGTAAATATTACAAAGCGTTATAGAGATGAGGAGAAAACATAAGTGCCCATATGCACAAAATAGTAAAAATATGATATAAACACATATCGAGGATCGCAAATGGGACAAACAATGATGGTTTATCCGCCAAAAACATGGACACAAATATGTTGCACATGCAATTTCCAAGGGCATCCTTGCTCCATATTGATGCCCCATGTGGCTTCCTGAGGGTCTACCTGGTGTGTGCACTCTAGTTTGAGGAAAAACGAGTTGTAGTCATTGTTCGACTGTCATCAAGATCGAACTTAAGAAGTCCCCATTGTTAAATCTAAAGATCAATGTAATACCTCGGACACTACGCTCTAAGAAACAAGACAGGATAAACCCAAAGTACATAAGGTGTGCTACTGTGGAGGCCCAAAGGCCACCCACATGTAGGCCTGTCTAAGCGGAGCAGGGCATGGTACCGGCCAACCACCCTCTTCACTATAAAAGAACATCGTATCAAGTGTGAGCGGCGTAGTCGACAGGCATGTAAAAAAACATACATAAGTGTATATGTCATCGATATACAACAGTACATCAGAGTCAGGCCATCTAAAAGAAATAGAAATATTCAACACCATACTACAAGATCCAAATATCATAGATAGAGATAATATTTTAGGATACATCCTCATACATCACACATCAGAGTATCAAGCGGAAGCATAAAACAATATCCGAGCATGGATAAGAAGCAAACTAGCCTAAGATGTCCTTAAAATAAGCTCATCCCGCCCAAAGATCTCATAGATCTCCATTCCCTGAAATCTCTACACCTGATGATCGTTGCCACTATCATCGGTCTCCTCGATCCAGTAACTTTCCTCAGAGTATACATGTCCATCTAAACAATATTTATCGTGTGAGACCCTAGGGGATCAGCAAGTATTTATGCATCTAAAGGGAACAAACCGGGGGTGACAAAATTGCAGCAAAAATAAAGCCTAGCAGTTCTATAGAGACATGCTACAACATACGCCTAACCAAAGATAAATGGACGTTCGTTAAATAATAAACAGTTAAATACCTAACATATATAACAACATAAATAAACATTGCTTTCCCTCCTTCCCGTTTCCTGAACGAGAAGGCGGAAGAACATCCCATCCGTATGCAATTTTATTAATCATTTCATGAATGTTGCATTATTACTAGGAAAGTTTTGACTAAAGACAATACTTTAGTTATAGTTGTCTATGATCAAGAAACTATGCTCCAGGTAGTCTATAACCGTGAACACAACTTTCAGAAATATTCACCCTGCAGAGGTGCACAAATAGCAACGCAAGCACGTTCAACCTCGGAATAACCAAATAAAAAGCAACGAGGAATCATGAAAAAGCATTCACAAGATTCATAAATGATTTTAGGAGGCCACCCCACTAGGCTACCCGCGACGAAGTCAAACGGGCTCCGAGACGGACCCAAAGGTTTGTGTCAATGGATGTAAATGACTAGGAACCCGAAAGTGTGACTGAGATTGTCGATACCGCCAAAACACTCCGCAATCCAAAATAGTACAGTAGTAAACGCTCCTCGAACCACAGTAGTAAATAAAGCAGTAGCACGGCATAAGTACATGATAGTAATAAAGCCCCAAACTAATTGTGGCCCCAAGAAAAAAAGTGTGAATCAAGCTCGGACTAAGGAGATTCATGGTCCCACATACGGATAGTGCGACAGTCAAGGAAAAAGAATCAAGTACTCGGAATCCTACGGGACACAAGTGAGCATAAAGAACCAAATAGCAGATATTGCTCACCGATGCCTCTTTCTTTACTTATCCCATTACTACTCAATTCAGTTGTTTAGGTACCTAGTTATTCAAAGACTCTTTACAAATCCTACACATGCAGTTCTACGACTCGCATGGCTCAAACAACTCATGTAATAATGTCTCATAGGGTTGAGGGAACAAGCATGGTGATGCGGCTCAGATCACTATAGAGCTTGTTGGGAAACCCCAATAGGAAGGTATGATGAGCACAATAGTAAGTCTTCCCTCAGTAAGAAACCAAGGTTATCGAACCAGTAGGAGGAAGAAAACAACCCCAAGGTGTTGCTAACAACTTGGAAACCTGCACAACACAAACTCAAGACTTTGCCCCAACAAACAGTGAGGTTGTCAATCTCACCGGTTTGCTGAAAACAGAGGATTAAACATATGGTGAGGAAGGTAATGGTAGCTTGCAGAAAGTAAACAGTAACATTGGAAGATGTATCAATGGTAAACATTGGACCAGGGTCCACAGTTCACTGGAGGTGTTCTCCTTAAGATAAACAACATAACATGCTGGGTAAACAAATTACAGCAGGGCAATTGACAGGACAGAGCAAGGCATAACAATGCAATACTAGACATTCATAATCCTATGAGATTTGATTGGGCATTACAACAATATACATAAACCGCCATCAAAATGCATATATGACTAGTAATCCACCTTCAGGTTATCATCCGAACCCCCTCCAGTATTAAGTTGCAAGCAACAGATAACTGCTTTAAGCAATGTTTGTAAAGTAAACAATACAATTGTTCCATGAACAAAAGATCGTTGTTTTCTCCCTAGTGGCAACATCGCATCTACAACCTTAGATATTTATGTCACTTCCCCAAATTCAATAGAGGCATGAACCCACTATCGAGCATAAATACTCCCTGTTGGATTCACTAGCATCTACTTGGCCAAGATAGCTACTAGAAACGGAGAGATGCAAGATCTCAAACAACACAGACATGATAGAATCATTAATCAATCTGACATAGTAATCTCAGTATCCATTGGATCCCCGCAAACACAACATGCATGATTACAAGAGCTTCAGATCCCCCCGATCTAGGGACGATGGTGGCCGCTATAGACTGTTTCATGAAGATCTGATCAGGTACTTAGGGTTTTGGTATCGGGGGCTTCTTATAGGCGAAGGAGGAGACCGAGGGGGTGCCCGAGGCAGCCGCACCCCCAGGCGTGGGCCATGTCTGGCCACGCGGCCAGGGGGTATGGGCCCCTCGTGGCCCTCCTCCATCTCGTCTTCTGGCTACGTGTTCTCCTCGGTGAAATATTGAATTTGGGTTTTGTCCCGTCCAATTTCGAGAATATTCATTTTCTGACTTTTCTGGAACCAAAAACAACAGAAAATAGGCAACTGGCACTGTGACATCTTGTTAATAGGTTAGTCCTAGAAAACGAATAAAAATACCTCAAAGTGTAGACAAAGTAAAGAAAAGTGGATACTAAACAAGCATGGAACATCAAAAATTATAGATACGTTTACGACGTATCAAGCATCCCCAGGCTTAATTTTTTAGGCGACATGCACCATCACAATCAAGATCAAACCATTTGCAAGCATTGAAAGATGGGATCAAAGTACTCTAAACATGAGCATGAAAGAAGAAGTTCTAACAATAAGACAAAGAAACTCTGCTGCAACATAAAAGGATACAAACAAAGATTCATGAATAAAAATGCATTGAAAGACGTTTGTTTGTTTCACATATAGAAAACATAGCATAGTGGTATTCAGCTTGTCCCTCATGGAGTAGAAATAAATGCATAGGACACCTTCAAAGTTCATAAGGGTGACTAGATACAAATAGTTCAAGAACAAGCAATATCAACAATATGAATCAATCAATAAGTTTTGGGACAATGCACATAGAACTAAGAATGGCAACTATGCTCTCTTAATTGGTGCCTAAGGATAGAAGGTGGAGACTCAATATAAAAGTGGAAGAAGGGCCCTTCATAAAGGGAAGCAGGGATTTCAATTCTCATAAAGAGCTTCTAAAAATTATGGTACTTGTTAGATTTCAGCTCTTATTGCCCCTATAATAAGCATCTTGAAGTTATTAATGTTTAGGTGAACAAAATATGGAGTATATGCTTGAGAAAGTATAAGTTGGCAATCTCATGTCCCATGAGTACGAGGGGCGCTCCTCATGCTACTCAACTTTAGTCACCGGTAAGTTCTTGTCATAGTAAGTATATGTGTATGATAGAGAACCGTCAACAGGGTACCCCTTGCCCCATGACACAGGAGCTATCCCATATCAAAATCGCAAGACAAGCAGACAATGAGTATCTCAGCAATCTTCTTATTTACCATGGAAAAATGGTGATTTTTTCTCTTTTTCCTCTTTTCTCGTCTTTTTTTTCTTTTTCTCAATCACTTCTTTTGTCTCTCTTTTTTTATAAGAAGAATCCTTCATAGATTGCTCAATATGGTGATGCTGGAAGTTTCCACCATGATTAGGCATGGCTTAGGCTAGCGGCCCAGGCGTTTCTCTAACACACATACATAACTCCACGGACTTACAAGCTCCCCTTTTATTTCACACCAACGACATCCGCAAACAAAAGAGCATGATATCAACTGGGTACAATGTATAGGTGCAATCTTGAAAGCGTTTTCCGTGACATCATGGTTCTGCTAATTCCAACGTATAAGTGTAAGCATATACAACATAAATGATACAATGGTTCAAGTTTATTAGGGTCAAGAAAAATAAAGTGTGCCATCAAGTTTTCGAGAGCTTTAATCACTAACTTTCACATATCAAGTTTAATTTGGAAGATAGACAAAACAAGAATATGCTTGGAATGTTGTAACACACCATGCATAGGAATTTATAGTGGACTCTTTCGAATAACTTGGTTTCTTGGGAGTTGGATGCATGAGTAGAGCGTACTCAATACAAGTGGAGTCTAGCAAAAGACTGGGAGCGACCAACTAAGAGAGCAATAATGGCCATAATCTTGTAAAGCGACAAAACATTACTAATCAAAGCATAACTTGGTACCACAAGTCAAAAACTAAATGATCATAGAGGCTAAGGTGACTGGTTCATAGTCATAACATGGTGTGATCATGTGCCAAGTCAACCCAAGCAAATCATCAAATAAGAATACCACAATACTATGCTTTTGTATGCTAAAACAACGCATGATTCTTTCAAGGCATATTAAGAAATCCTAATTGTTTGGAAAAAGTCATGCTACAACAATAATCACTAAGCATATGGTCAAAACAACATCTAGCATGACATGATAAAGTCTAAGTCACAGTCAAAGCAAGCTCCTTCTGGTACTACTAAAGCAAGAACTTCCTACTCATTTCCAACACCAATCAACTTATTTGAAACAACACAGCGAAAGTGGTTGTCCAACTACTTTATTCAAGCAAACTAAGCAAATGAAAACCAAAAACAAAAACTAACACTACTAGGAAAACGGCCTTTAGTGGCGCACCGAAGGCCATCATGGCGCACTAGCAAAGGCGCCACGGCCTCAAGGCTGACGGTTATCTCCAGCCGTGCGCGCTACCGGTGCGCCAGTTGTCGAGATAGGCGTGGCGCACATGCCAAAGGCGCCACGGAAAGTAGTCCAGTGCGCCACGCCAGATGAACGATAACCGTGGCGCACTAGGTGCTGTGCGCCACGGTTATAAATTTCAAAATTCAAAAAAGCAGCAGATGGATCTCGCCGCTGTCGCGCGTCGGTGCAGGTCGCCGTCGTCGCCTCCTCGTCGTCGTCGTCGGAACTGCAAGGAGGAGGAGGAGAATAGGAGGAAGAGGAGGAGAAGAAGAGGAGGAGGAGAAGAAGAAGAGGAGGAAGAGGAGGAGGAGAAGGAGATGAAGAAGAAGAGGAGGAGGAGAAGGAGAAGAAGAGGAGGAGGAGGAGAAGAAGAAGAGGAGGAAGAGGAGGAGAAGAAGAGGAGGAGAAGGAGAAGAAGAGGAGGAGGAGAAGAAGAAGAGGAGGCCTCGTCGTCGTCGGAACTACAAGGAGGAGGAGGAAGAGGAGGAGAAGAAGGAGACCGCCGTCTCGTCGTCGGAACTGCAAGGAGGAGGCCGCCGCCATCACCATCTTCACTGCAAGGAGGAGGAAGAGGAGGAAAAGGAGAAAGAGAAAGAGAAGGAGAAGGAGGAGAAGAAGAAGGAAATGAGAAGGGAGGAACAGGAAAAGGAGAGAAGGGGAGGGAAGGTGGGCGGGGTGGGGATTCGAAATTTGAATCCCGCCCAAGCTTATCCGTGGCGCACTAGGTGGTGGTGCGCTACGGGTAAGTCGCCCTCTATTTTTTTTCTGCAGGAAAAAACGGTCTTTTGACCGTAACTTTTTACTCTTTTCGAATTTTGAAAATCTAAAAAATCGCTAAACGACCAATGCTGAGAAGAGTTTATGAATATTATTTCCATACATAAACCTATTAATGGATAGACCGCTAACTATGTTCCAATGAATAAGACATTAGGAAAATGTATAAAGCAATGTTGAGGATATCGTTTATCATTAACTTCTCAGTCCACCCGAAATTAGTGATTTCTAGGTGTATCGGCTGATTTATCGAGCGGTAAATTTATTAATCGTCTTATCGATCACCTAGTGATAAGCGATAAATCGGCCGATAAATCGGCATATCGGACGATTTTTTGAACAATGGTATAAAGGCTAACCAAGTTTTTTGAAAAAATCATTAATATATACAATCATCACTTTTAATACATAATGAAATATATTTTCATATTATATCTATATAATATCATAGTTCTTGATAGTTTTTTCTATATGTTTGGTCAAACTTTACTTAGTTTGAATTTTTTAAAATAGGCCTTATTCATTGAAATCATCTTGCGATTGCATTTAAAATTAAGGATAGAGAGTAAGGGTATCTCCAAGGACATACTCTAAATGTTCTCCCTTAGTATTTACCAAATTTTGTCGTTTGGTGAGTGTATCCCCGAGACAAAATATCATGGTCTTCATGTGCAAACCATATTTTGTCACAGACAAGTTTCTTTATTCAGTTTTTAATTTTCATATTTTTAGTCATTGTTTCGACTATAACAAATAAACATTGCAAATTGGCAAAGAAAATTCCAATACACATTTGTCAGGGAGGTTCTAAATCACAAAGCAAAAATTTGAATGTTGCACATAACAAATAAGCATTGCAAATTGAACAAGTTCATAAAATTTGGAGCTTCGGAGTGCTACACACGATACATAATTTCATAGTGCCACACCCTAAATGCATACTATGCCCTTGGATACCGACCTGAAATAGAAAAAAATCATAACACTTTTGATTTTAGCAACATATAGTACTTTGAAATGGATCATGGAGGGTTATACATACATGTATTTAGTAGTTATTGGCTGTTATCCATGTGCATGATACCTATTTCGTTACATCACAGTAGTTAAAACATTAATTTTATATTAATTAGCTTATTGTGGACATTAGATAGGGACTAAACATTTTTGACAACCAACATATTTCTATATAAACATGATCATTATGGGTGGAGATTGCGGCAAACCTGGCGAACAAATAGATGGAGACATCATGATAATCTTCGAGAAGAACATGAGCTTACTTTTGTGCTTGGCGGCTCTCATGGTCATGGTCACCATTCTTTCCTTGTGCCACGGAGACCAATGTCATACTACCATTACGTATGTCTATTTTTCTATGTACCATGTACAACCTTTTCTTGCAATCGTGAACCTAGACATATGTTTTTTGGTGCATCTAGTAGTGTGACTATCGAATTTTTGTATCTTAATTGATGTGGGTATGGATACAAAATATATAGATCGTGGTGATACATGCGGAGGACTCTCATTGGATGCTGTCTAGCCTGGTGCAGTAGACTGTGTTGTTAGTGTACGTATACGTCTATATGCTAGAGATAGACTAGGACTCTACATCTTATACTTCAAGTCTCCACATATCCCCGTGTAACTCTATATAGCCACAAGGGTCATTGCAATAAAAACACAATATTCTAGGAATCAATATTTTCTACATGGTATCAGAACTATGTCGACGGACGTCATCGCACTGAAATAAGAAAAATAGTCATGGTACCGGTGGAGGTGGTGGTGTCCCCACCAAACACCGGGAAGAGAAATTATGGTGACAAATTATTTTCATCTCATCAAAATTGGTAGATAATTGTACACTCCCATTTCCATAAGACCAACTACAAAGAAGTGCAATCGATCGATTTCTTGAAAAAAAATTGTAATTGTTTAAACAAAGATTTTCACTATAATATTGGTTTAACGTGGGCTTAAACGACCCTAAAGTGATGACACACTTGTGTTGGACCAGGCTGAGTACTTTACCTTAAATCTATGTGTTAGACATGAGTCTATCCTATATATGGTTTGACCTTAATGTACTTTATTTATTAGTGAGATTGTTTTAACATTAGAGGGAGAGTAAATATTACAAAGCGTTATAGAGATGAGGAGAAAACATAAGTGCCCATATGCACAAAATAGTAAAAAATATGATCTAAACATATATCGAGGATCACAAATGGGACAAACAATGATGGTTTATCCGCCAAAAACATGGACACAAATATGTTGCACATGCAATTTCCAAGGGCATCCTTGCTCCATATTGATGCCCCATGTGGCTTCCTGAGGGTCTACCTGGTGTGTGCACTCTAGTTTGAGGAAAAACGAGTTGTAGTCACTGTTCGACTGTCATCAAGCTCGAACTTAAGAAGTCCCCATTGTTGAATCTAAAGATCAATGTAATACCTCGGACACTACGCTCTAAGAAACAAGACAGGATAAACCCAAAGTACATAAGGTGTGCTACTGCGGAGTCCCAAAGGCCACCCACATGTAGGCCTGTCTAAGCGGAGCAGGGCATGGTACCGGCGAACCACCCTCTCCACTATAGAAGAACATCGTATCAAGTGTGAGCGGCGTAGTCGACAGGCATGTAAAAAAACATACATAAGTGTATATGTCATCGATATACAACAGTACATCAGAGTCAGGCCATCTAAAAGAAATAGAAATATTCAACACCATACTACAAGATCCAAATATCATAGATAGAGATAATATTTTAGGATACATCCTCATACATCACACATCAGAGTATCAAGCGGAAGCATAAAACAATATCCGCGCATGGATAAGAAGCAAACTGGCCTAAGATGTCCTTAAAATAAGCTCATCCCGCCCAAAGATCTCATAGATATCCATTCCCTGAAATCTCTACACCTGATGATCGTTGCCACTATCATCGGTCTCCTCGATCCAGTAACCTTCCTCAGAGTATACATGTCCATCTAAACAATATTTATCGTGTGAGACCCTAGGGGATCAGCAAGTCTTTATGCATTTAAAGGGAACAAACCAGGGGTGACAAAATTGCAGCAAAAATAAAGCCTAGCAGTTCTATAGAGACATGCTTCAACATCCGCCTAAACCAAGATAAATGGACGTTCGTTAAATAATAAATAGTTAAATACCTAACATATATAACAACATAAATAAACATCGCTTGCCCTCCTTCCCGTTTCCTGAACGAGAAGGCGGAAGAACATCCCATCCGTATGCAATTTTATTAATCATTTCATGAATGTTGCATTATTACTAGGAAAGTTTTGAGTAAAGACAATACTTTAGTTATAGTTGTCTATGATCAAGAAACTATGCTCCAGGTAGTCTATAACCGCGGACACGACTTTCAGAAATATTCACCCTGCAGAGGTGCACAAATAGCAACGCAAGAACGCTCAACTTCGGAAGAACCAAATAAAAAGCAACGAGGAATCATGAAAAAGCATTCACAAGATTCATAAATGATTTTAGGAGGCCACCCCACTAGGCTACCCGCGACGAAGTCAAACGGGCTCCGAGACGGACCCAAAGGTTTGTGTCAATGGATGTAAATGACTAGGAACCCGAAAGTGTGACTGGGATTGTTGATACCGCCAAAACACTCCGCAATCCAAAATAGTACAGTAGTAAACGCTCCTCGAACCATAGTAGTAAATAAAGCAGTAGCACGGCATAAGTACATGATAGTAATAAAGCCCCAAACTAATTGTGGCCCCAAGAAACAAAGTGTGAATCAAGCTCGGACTAAGGAGATTCATGGTCCCACATACGGATAGTGCGACAGTCAAGGAAAAAGAATCAAGTACTCGGAATCCTACGGGACACAAGTGAGCATAAAGAACCAAATAGCAGATATTGCTCACCGATGCCTCTTTCTTTAGTTATCCCATTACTACTCAATTCAGTTGTTTAGGTACCTCATTATTCAAAGACTCTTTACAAATCCTACACATGCAGTTCTACGACTCGCATGGCTCAAACAACTCATGTAATAATGTCTCATAGGGTTGAGGGAACAAGCTTCGTGATGCGGCTCAGATCACTATAGAGCTTGTTGGGAAACCCCAAGAGGAAGGTATGATGAGCACATCAGTAAGTCTTCCCTTAGTAAGAAACCAAGGTTATCGAACCAGTAGGAGGAAGAAAACGACCCCAAGGTGTTGCTAACAACTTGGAAACCTGCACAACACAAACTCAAGACTTTGCCCCAACAAACAGTGAGGTTGTCAATCTCACCGGTTTGCTGAAAACAATGATACAATGGTTCAAGTTTATTAGGGGCAAGAAAAATAAAGTGTGCCATCAAGTTTCCGAGAGCTTTAATCACTAACTTTCACATATCAAGTTTAATTTGGAAGATAGACAAAACAAGAATATGCTTGGAATGTTGTAACACGCCATGCATAGGAATTTATAGTGGACTCTTTCGAATAACTTGGTTTCTTGAGAGTTGGATGCATGAGTAGAGCTTACTCAATACAAGTGGAGGCTAGCAAAAGACTAGGAGCGACCAACTAAGAGAGCAATAATGGCCATAATCTTGTAAAGCAAGGAGAAGAAGGAGCCCGTCGTCTCGTTGCCGGAACTGCAAGGAGGAGGCCGCCGCCATCACCATCTTCACTGCAAGGAGGAGGAAGGGGAGGACAAGGAGAAAGAGAAAGAGAAGGTGAAGGAGGAGAAGAAGAAGGAAATGAGAAGGGAGGAAAAGGAAAAGGAGAGAAGGGGAGGGAAGGTGGGCGGGGTGGGGATTCGAAATTTGAATCCCGCCCAAGCTTATCCGTGGCGCACTAGGTGGTGGTGCGCTACGGGTAAGTCGCCCTCTATTTTTTTTTTCTACAGGAAAAAACGGTCTTTTGACCGTAAATATTTACTCTTTTTGAATTTTTAAAATATAAAAAATCGGTAAACGACCAGAGGTCGTTGCCAGCGGATGCGAAATCTCGTTCTGCTCGTTTTGGTATATTCTACGATTTTTTTCGATATCGTATGCAAAAGTTACGGCCTTTTTACCGTGGCATGAATTTTTTTTGCAAATAAAGTCGAAACTCATGTTTGTTAATTTTACTAGAAGCTATACCACATTACCTACCTAAATATGAAAGGATTTAAGTTTTTGAAGTGTTTATCATTTTCTTTTATTTTTTGCAAAGCCTAAAAAGGCGATCCACGGGGGGAGGGGTGTGGAGTTGGTGCTGGATAGTTAGGCGTAGGGCACTAGGGCAAGGTGCCCTACTACTAAGTTTATACATCCGTGGCGCACATGCCATAGTGCGCCACGGATGTGTCTGGCCGTGAGGGACAGAGAGGGGCATGCGCTTAGGCGTAGCGCACCCCCTCCATGTGCGCCACGGTTGACACTAACAACCGTAGCGCACCTACCCTATGTGCGCTACGGATATTTGGCGTCTTGCCAATGTGGCCTGCCCACATATCTGTGACGCACTATGGTCATGTGTGCCACGGTTGTTCTAGTTACTAGTAGGGCACTGCCCACAGGTGAGCCACGCTTGTTTTAGCCGTGGGGCACTTCAACCATGTGAGCCACGGATGTGCTGATTACCTATAGCCGTTTTCCTAGTAGTGTAAGACGCTCCAAGAACAACAGAATTATGCATGAAACAATAAAAACAAAGTGTCTAGAAAGACCTGAGATTTTTATTGATGAAGAAGGGGATGCCTTGGGCATCCCCAAGCTTTAACACTTGTACCTCTTGAATATTTCTTGGGGTGACACAGGGTGTCATCCCAAAGCTTGAGATTTTTTCCATTCCTCATCTCATTACATCATTCTTCCTCTACACCTGCAAATTTTCCTTCATACAAAACTTCACACAATCTTCATTAGCAACATTAGTGCATTTAAAAGATAATAGACCTTTGGGTTTAGTTTTAAAACAGCAAAACTTTCATTAAAGACACAAGATACTGTAACAATTCCTTCAAAAATCTCAATTTTCCAAAGAGAACCCAAAAAGGAATCAATAAGAAGCAAATGAAAATAATGGCAGAAATCTGTCAAAACAGACCAGCAGGTAGAAAACGATTTGTTCAAAGACCTTATGTTTCTCAAATAAAAAAGTGTTGAACTAATGAAAGTTAGCTAACACACTATGGTATTTATTCAGAAAATTACAGCTCAATCTGACTTACAGAGATTTTTCACGAATTTTTATTTTAGAGCACAAAAATCTGTTTTGGGACAACAACTCCCCAAATCTTACTTCCCTGTCATTAGAGGTTATTCTTGGCACAAAAATCAAACAAAAAGGATAAGAAGAGGTTATTACAGAAGTAATAACTTCCAAGACTCAAGAAAACTATTGGGTTATCTCCCAAGTAGTACTTTTCTTTAACACCTTTAAGTTAGGCACAAAAAGCAAGAATCAAGTATTTTCAAATGAGGAAGCATTAACATCAACTTTCTTGCTCCTTCCTTTCTTACCTTTCGTATTATCTTTAGGGAATGTATGATTGCTAGTTGGATAAGTAAAATTCATAATGCCTTTTCCCACATCTATTATTGCTCCAAGGTGTTTCAGCAGGGATCTTCCAAGTGTAAGTTGTCCTTTTCCTACACATTCAATAACAAGATGATCGTAGACACCACTTTCCCTAAGATCTTTGTAAACACTCCTTCAGCTATTCCAATGGGTAATATAGTTGCATTATTGGTAAGAGATATTTCTTCTCCTCCTTCAGAAAGTCCCCAAAGATTCAAAGACTCATAGATATCTTTAGGCATAAGACAAAATTCAGACATGATATCACAACGAGCATCAAAAGTTTCATTGTCTATAGCAACTTTTATTGTAGGAAACCATTTTGACGGCTCAAAATTTATTGGAACATAATCATGGTTCTCTCTAAGCATGTTATATCAATCTTTCAAAGCAATTGTACTGGTCTCAAGAGTGTTCAACCTAGCATAGATGTTTATAAAGGAAGAATCAGACTTGCTAGGAAAATTATAAATTGTAATCAATTTCTTTATGGCATTCAAAGCTTCATTTTCATTACATTGAAAAATATCTTGCCCTGCTACAGCATCCAAAGCATATCTATAACAAAGAGCAAGACCATGGTAGAAACTGCTAATAACTAGGCCTAGACTCATCTTATAGGCTCAGTTTTTTCCTGTAAATCAGAAATTCTAGACCAAGCTTCTTTGAAACTCTCTTTGGTTCCCTGTTTGAAAGTAAAGATCCTTCCCATAGGTGACACAGTGATTCGAACCACACCAGACATGGTAGCAACTAAAGTAGGAACTAATTTTTTTGTGTTTTTGATAAGAAAGAGCAAACCAAATGAAACTATTTTTTGGAATTTTTGATAAAATGAAGCAAGAAAAACAAAGCAAAAGAAACTAAGCAAAACAAAAACAAAGTAAAGAGAAAGGTTGTGAAGGAGTCCCCTTGTGAAGACGTCCTTAGCCTCCCCAGCAACGGCGCCAGAAAACGTCTTGATGTGGATACCCCAAGAGGAAGGTGTGATGAGTACAGCAATAAGTCTTCCCTCAGTAAGAAACCAAGGTTATTGAACCAGTAGGAGAAAGGAAATGACTCAAACGTGTTGCTAGCAAATTGGAAACCTGCACAACACAAACTCAATACTTTGCCCCAACGAACAGTGAGGTTGTCAATCACACCGGTTTGCTGAAAACAAAGGATTAATTATATGGTGTGGAAGGTGATGGTGGCTTATAGAAAGTAAATAGTAATAGTGGAAGATGTATCAATGGTAAAGATTGGACCGGGGTCCACAGTTCACTAGAGGTGTTCTCCTTAAGATAAACAACATAATATGCTAGGTAAACAAATTACAGCAGGGCAATTGATAGGACAGAGCAAGGCATAACAATGCAATACTAGACATTCATGATCATATATTAGATTGGCCATTACAAAAATATACATAAACCTCCATCCAACTGCATATATGACTAGTAATCCACCTTCAGGTTATCATCCGAACCCCCTCCAGTATTAAGTTGCAAGCAACGAATAACTGCTTTAAGAAATGAGTGTAAAGTACACAATACAATTGTTCCATGAACCAAAGATCGTCATTTTCTCCCTAGTAGCAACAGGACATCTACAACCTTAGAGATTTTTGTCACTTACCCAGATTCAATAGAGGCATGAACCCACTATCGAGCATAAATACTCCCTCTTGGAGTCACTAGCATCTACTTGGCCAAGATAGCTACTAGAAACAGAGAGCATGGAATATCTCAAACAACACAGACATGATATAATCAATAAGATAGAATCATTAATCAATCTGACATAGTAATCTCAATATCCATCGGATCCCCGCAAACCCAACATGTATGATTACAAATAGATGATCTTGATCATGAACGGAGCTCACAAGATCTAAACATGGAAGCACAAAGGAGGAGAAACAACCATCTAGATATTGTATGGACCCATAGTACAAGGTGGAACTACTAACACATCATAACGGAGGCTGGCATGGTGATGAAGAAGGTCTCAGGGATGATCTCTCCCCTCCGGCAGGGTGCCGGGTAGAGTTTCAGACCCTCCCGATCTAGGGACTATGGTGGCGGCGGCTACGGACTTTTTCATGGAGATCTAATCGGGTACTCAGGGTTTTTGTATCGGGGGATTCTTATAGGCAAAGGAGGAGACCGAGGGGGTGCCCGAGGAGGCCGCACCTCCCAGGCGTGGGCCAGGCCTGGCCACGCGGCCAGGGGTGTGGGCCCCTCGTGGCCCTCCTTCGTCTCGTCTTCTGGCTTCGTGTTCTCCTAGGTGAAATATTGACTTTGGCTTTTGTCTTGTCCAATTTCGAGAATATTCATTTTCAGACTTTTCTGGAACCAAAAACAACAGAAAACAGGCAACTGGCACTATGGCATCTTGTTAATAGTTTTGTCCCAGAAAACGAATAAAAATACCTCAAAGTGTAGACAAAGCAAAGCAAAGTGGATAGTAAACAAGAATGGAACATAAAAAATTATAAATACGTTTATGACGTATCAACCTCTCAGTCCTAGCCTGAGTCTGGAATATGTACCTAAGCACGATGATCATATCGTACGCTTCTTGGTCCTCAAACTGCTTTTGAAGATCAGGTTCCATGCATGCAAGCATAAGACAGCTAACCTCAAGAGATTCATCACATGCTTTTTTGTAGGCATTCTTAAGGGTAGTAATTGCATTATCAGCAGGTTCATCTGGGATTCGGATATCTTGAACAGTTTCCTTTTTATCAGCCCTGAGAACAATTCTCAGGTTATGGAACCAGTTCGAATAGTTTGTTCTATTTAGTTTATCTTTATCAAGAATCGAACGCAAAGCGAAAGGTGATGAAGTGTTTAGTGCCATTGATCTACAACAGAAAAACATTCAAAATACTAAGCCATGTAACCATGAAAGAGTAAAACATATTAAACAATTTAATAGAATATACTCCCACTTAAATCAACATGCCTCTATTGATACTAAGTGATTCAACATCCACAATTAACAAGTCGACTAGTGAGCTTTAGCATCACTGCCAGAAGACAAGGTAAATCGGCAAGAAACTTTTGCGAATCATATCATTTATGACTCTTGTTGTTGGGTAACATCTCTATGTCAAAACTAGGCGCCCAACCTTTATGCCCCAAGGTCCTTAAATTTTAAGATGACCTTGTTAATCTCAGAAACCCTTATGGGTGTAGGTATCCGATACAAACCCATCCAGCCAAGGAAAACCGCAGCACCCTAATTTCATAGACCCACCAACGATTGTACATGGCATAGGATAGTGCAAGGTTTGGTTGGGAGGGCATGGTTTAACTTAAAATTTGTGAGGGATCGTTCTACTTCTATCATCTAAGCATGCATAGTAGTAAAACGCATAAGAATAGCATTCACACAGATGTGACACAGTATGGCCCATTTTCTCATGGTGATCTCCATCGCCATAGAACCTATCCACCATGATGATCTCCATATTCATGGTCCATGCGAGCCATCCTCGAAGTGATGAGTTCTCCAAGAACTAATATAATCTATTACTCCTAATAGCTAATAATCAAAATTACATAGTATTGGTATCATCACAAGTTGGCATGCAGGCCATTACAATAATTGACAACACATTTGGCTCCAGCCGTGTTGCCCTACTCAATACACGCAGGTCATAAAAAATTACATACATGCATCACATGCATATTTGGGCCAAAATAATCACATTCATCCTCCAAAAATAAGTTATGCATAGAATCTCATTCTACCGGATCATGTGAAATTACAGCACCTAGGAACCTTAAGGGACTACAACTAAGGGGGGTCTAGGGGGTATCCCCCTACGGGGTTTGAAAACTGTGAAACATGAGAGATCAAATCTATACAACTTTATTTAAGGATTTTGATCGGAAACAACAAATTTACCATAAACCGACTTTTTTTCTGATTCGACCAAATTCTTTTGATCTTCGCGTGCAGCAGGCGATGGTTTGACAAACGAATTAACCCTTTGGCGCTCAAGGAGCCCTATCGCACGATCACGGTACATCGATTTCAGATCTAGGTCCCGATTCGATCAATCATATTGATCTTCGCGTGATTCAACTGGATTTATGTGTCACTATCTACCCCAATGACGGAAACCAACCGGTAGGGTTAAGTCATTCAACAACCTTAGAATCACGATCACGGAAAGCAAAATCATATATCAATCCTAAACCACCGCCATACAAACGATCATACCATTCATATCAATCTGCATATCACCATATGCAAAATTCCCGAAACTATAACTTAACAGCATCGGCTCTGATACCACTGAAGGGTCACGGGTAGGCTACACTAGCGAAAATCAAAAATTTCTACCGCGTCAACCGGGAATACTGTTGTCATAGATCTCGGGATTACCACTAGAAGCGCAGTTGTGGAACTCGATGAAGCACGCCGGGGAAGTGTAGATGTTCTACGTCTCCTCCCTGCCCTCGTCGCACGAGTATATCCCCTTTGCGCGGTTCGTCCAAGTGCTACAACTGCAAAAACTCTGAGGTATCCACACATATACGGGGTGGAGGCGTCACACGCTAGACTCCTAGGTTCGCACATGCAACACAAGCATGAGAGGAGTGGCAGCTGGGTGGAATGTTCAACCCTATTCAGCTTCCCTCACCCTCTCTTATATAGGCGTCCCTGGTGGGCTTCTACATTAGCAGCCCATTAGTGGCCTAAGCCTGGTCTAATTCGGATCCAATCCTCATTAGGCTTCTAGACCCTTAAGTGTGTGTGACCCTATAGGTTCATACACGTATAAACATGACACGATTACACTTACTCCGTCAATAGTTGGTAGCAGCCTCTAGCAAGATGTGCCAACTCCTACATGCATATAAAGATCATTTAGACAAACCATCACAAGGTTGAGTACATGTCTTTCCCTTTTCCTCATGATATTTGGTCTAGCTCCAAGGTGACCTCTCTTTCTCGATACTGTGATTCGGAATCCCTTTACTAGGTTAACTCTTAACCGTATGTAGCACGACCATGCATTTCTGGATCCGATCACTTGAGGGGCCCATAGATATCTCTCTCAAGTAGAGAGGGGAAAATTCCATCTTGATTGACCAATGCCTTGCAGCATGTATCAGGACAAACCCGAAAGCTGCCTTTATAAATACCCAGTAACGATGCAGTGGTTGATAATCTCAAAGTAGGTCGATCCACATATCAAGTACATGCGACAATCTCAGGTCTAAGGACAAAACGTACACGATGTGTAGAGAGAGAGCTGCAAGTATAATTGTCAGTATCAAGTTGGATCAGTCCAACCCCATGTTCATACCATGTGTCCACATCATTGGTTTGACATCTCCATGTCTATGACTTGCGAAATATAGTCATCAACCAATCGATATTCTAGTCTCATATTCATGTGTGTCTCACATGAACTATGACTAGGTAAAGCTATTAGATAACCATAAAAGTAAAGAGTTTCACAAACAATTTACATAATTGCGAATCAATACAAGTTGCTCGATATATGGATATTTAAGAAACATTACAATAAATTATGGATACACATGAAATATAATCATCTCTATGATTTCCTCTAGAGAGGGGCTTGTCGCGCTGATCATTTTAGACATATCGTTTGTCGAATTCGGAGTTACGAAATTAAAGTTATGCATTTATCAAGAAATGGCATTTCAATGGTATTTAATAATTCGAAAAACTTTGAATGCCCAGAATATATTTTAAATAGCATATTCATATTCCTAGCATTTTCTAATTCAAAAACATATGTTTTTTGTATTATTTCGAATTATAAATGTAAAGCAATATTAAATTCAAATATAAGCAAATAGGGTCAAAGTAAAAGATTTGACTAGCTTGAATTAGTTCTAAAAAGATTTGAATTTATATTTGAATTCACAAACAGAAATTAAATACATTTAATATTAAACATTTATTCAAATTCAATTTTTTTCTAAGTTATAAACAATTTTATATTTAAACAGAATATGGAAATCTGATTTGAATTTGATTTTTAAAAGCTTCTGGACTTTTTTTATGCGGGACAGAGCTAGCCAAAGGGACTGGCATGCGGGCCAGGATCTCCTACGGGACAACACGCGCATGCGGCCATCCCGGACACAACACTTGGGAAAGCCAATAAGGACCACGGGTTGATTTCTGGAAAAACTGGGTGCCTTTTACAAAACGGCTATACGGTGATGGCTTCGATGGCGGACAGGTGGGGTTATAGGTGATGGGATATGCCGAATGGGGTATTGCCCAGCAAGACGTTCCCTATTGGATCCAACTCCCAGTGAGTGGGCCTGCAGGACGGCGAATGGATCACGACCCAGGAGGGAGCCTGGCGACTGGAAGCTAGAGGCCCAGAAGCTTAGTTAGGCCCAGACGGATTAGGTCAAGCCTCCGAATCCTTAACTAATTTTGTTGTATATTTGTAAACCCAAGAGAGTTACCCCTATATAAACCTCCCTAGGGTGTTCATCGACTCGTCGTCGAGCTCGCCACCCTTGTAATCTCTCGATAATACAATCTAGCAGGAATAGGTCTTACCCTCCGGGGGGCCGAACCTGGGTAAAACCTTGTGTCTCTGCCCTCATCTTGCACCGCAGATGGCTGGCCGTCCTTTCCCTTCCTACTACTCGTTGTCAGTCGCAGCATCTGCCGTGCCCATTCTCACGATAGTGGCGCCTACCATGGGGCCTGGTCGGTCCGGCCTGAGTTCTGCGGCGAAACCCTACTTGCCAATCAGCCGGTCGATCGCCACCATCCGCATGATCGCGTGCGTCGAGATCCTTGAGATCTTGCCCAGCAGCTACATCCCGGCGTCACGCCAGGTCACGCACAGCGTCATGATGCCAGTCGGCACCATCAACCTCTTCGTCGGCTTCACGGACGTCATTGTCTCCGAAGACTCGGCGCTCTTCGGCGCATCACCACCACACGAGTGTCTATCTGAGATTCAGGTCCGCACGATCCACCGCCTCGCCTCCGAATATGACTCGGCCAATAACAACATGGTCAAAACCGACACGGATGTGGACAACGCGGCTCTCCACGACGACGCCGACTTGGTGACCCCCGCCGACTTGCCGCGTCACCAGAAGGCTCCATCGCGCGAGTCTCCAACACGGGGATTTCGAGGACTCCTCCATCCTCGAGATTTTTGACTCCGACTCCGGGTCGAAAAATTCCGGCGACCTTCATGCCGGATCCGATCGCTTCATCGCGACCTACATGGCGAGCGGCATGAGTGCCCGAAAGATCCCTTCTCGACGCCAATCCCGCCGACCGCGATGGCTATGGAGGTCGAGGAATCCCGCCCGCGCCTGGAGGAAGCAGTGCACAAGGAGCAAGCTGAGAGCGAAATTTTTTTCCTCGATCAAGCAACGGCGCAGGAATTATCGCTCTACCACCAGCGCTGCATCAAGTCAAGCTTGAACCCTAGCGTTCGGGACTGCGCCCTGAACTTCGACGAAGACAACGATCCCGCTCGTCTGGCCGAACACGTGATCAAACATGGCATGCCATGTACCAAAAAACTCCAAATACAAACCTAATCAAAATTATTGCTAACAATCTCTCCCTAATTTTGACTCTTGGTCTTTCATGCATCTCTGATCTTGACTCCTTGCAGCTTCACGACCACTTGACTCAACTCAACGTATGATCCCGAATCCTAGTCACGCTGCCAGGCAGACACCATCGTCCACCCGCAATGCAATACATGCCAACGATGATCACCACATCGTCTCATGTAGAGACATGTCCTCATTGAAGAGGCTCCCCTTCACTGGTCATTGTCCCATTATACGCTTGAGCATCATCCTCTCGTCGAGACCCTTGGTCGCACCTAGCACCAGACAGCAATACGACGTGACGTCAACACGCTTCAACTGCAACAGATCCTCACAGATACGAGCACTTGGACACGATAGCGACTCACGAACACGATGCTGACTCAACGTGCCAACCCGCACGACCATGGCTCCTTGACTCTTGTAACTCCCCAGTTGACGAGACTCCCGGCACCGCACCTTAGCACCTCCTCTCCCATCAACGATCATCCACCTCCACCGCTTTTTCGACGACAGCGCCCTGCCGCCTCCCTCGTGTCGCTCCGGCGGACCTCCACCGCCCGCCATCTTCCTGCTTGCCGCTCCTTCCTGCGACAATATCGCCCGCCCCGAGGCGCTAGTCAGGTCGCCTCCCCGGGGCAAGCTTCAAATCTTCTACCTCGCTCTGATACCAATTATTAAAATTTGCCCACAGATCGACTACATCAAACTAAACAAACAAGCACGCTCGAAAAATCTTATGGCCAAGGACACGTGTCATGCCCGTTCTTTTCTTTATTTTTTTTAACTCACACTTGCGGTTGTTACAAGCAGTGATCATGGTGTGTATATATATATACGGCCAGGCAACACAAAACCAACTCAAACCTAGACCTACACAGACTTGAACTCATAGTACATAGCACGTACAAAACTATTACCAAACGGACTCCTATTAGGCAACCTAGACGTATATGTAAACATGCAAGAGACAGACTTGACTCGGACTCAAACATGGCATGCCATGTACCAAAAAACTCCAAATACAAACATAATCAAAATTATTGCTAACACTGCCATCGTACCATGATTGGTTGTTTCTCCAAAGGTCGACGCGTGCGCCTAATACATACTGTGATTTAGTCGCCTACCCATATCTATGTGTAGAGAGGAATTGGAGATTGCACAGCACCAATTGGGTCGGCTGCTCATGTATATATAGACGGACACATGTACAATTACAGGTACAACCCTGACAAAACACGGGGACCTATACCTAGTATAATATGTTACTCAACACCCCCCCGCAGTCGAAGGGTCGGCACCGACACATAGACTGGAGCGAAACTCAGGAAACGTCGTGGACAGTAATCCCTTTGTCATGATATCGGCAAACTGTTGAGACGTCGGTACGTGAAGAACTCGAACGTGACCGAGGGCAACTTGCTCATGAACAAAGTGGATGTCCAACTCGATGTGCTTGGTGCGTCGATGATGAACGGGGTTGGCGGAGAGGTAGACAGCCGACACGTTGTCGCAGAAGACCACTGTGGCCTTGTCAACAGGACAACAGAGCTCGGAGAGAAGCTGGCGAAGCCACGTGCACTCAGCCACAGCATTAGCCACGGCGCGGTACTCGGCCTCTGTCGTGGGAATGGTCACGACAGATGCTGCAATCGGCAGCGAGTAGTAGAACGAGGGGCAAGGGCGGCCAGCCATCTGCGGTGCGAGATGAGGGCAAAGACACAGGGTTTTACCCAGGTTCGCACCCCCGGAGGGTAAAGACCTACTCCTGCTAGATTGTATTATGAAGGTGGAACAATGGGCGAGCTCGGCGGCTAGGCGGCGAGTCGCTTGGATGTATGAAGGAACGTATCTCTACTCACCTATAGGGAGGTTTATATAGGCTCACCTCCCCTAGGGTTTACATATCTCAACCGATTCAGTTAAAGCTTCGATACTCGTTTAACCTAATCCGACTGGGCCTATCTACTCGCCTGGGCCTTCAGCTTCCAGTCGCTCGGTTCCTCGCTGGGCTTCAATCCAGTCGCCGTCTTGCAGGCCCACTCGCCAGTTCCTGGGCCAGTCGGAAACGTCCTGCTGGGTATACCCCGGTAGGCATATCCCCATCAGTAGTCCCCGAGGCCGCCGTCGATTAGGCGTAGGTGGCTACTGGCAGTCGGAGTATACGGCTTCAGAGTGGACATCCAGTCAAATCGTCGGTGGGCTCCCGTATAGAGGATAAACCAATCATCCAGGTCGCAGCTTTGGCGTGTCGAATCGGCAAAACACTTTCATAGTGAGAGGGTCGACGAGTCGAGTGGATGAAGTTGGACCGTTAACCGTGGTCAAACTAGTCGTTGGGGTAATCCAACGGTAACTTTTGGCGTAATCACCGCGTAGTAACGGCTCCCTGATTTGGCGGGTAACAACCGATATATAAGAGGAATGGCAGGCGATCAGAGAACCACCTTCTCACCATTTCCTCCGACTGCGTGCACTTTTCGCCTCCCTTCGCATCGCGATCCAGCCGACCTGAAATCCCCCGACCCCCAGCAAATATCTCTGCCATGGCCCTCTCCACCGAGCCGTGGGGTAGATCTAAGTGCGAGGCGCCTGGCTTCCGCCGAGGAGGCCGGATCTTGCGAGCGGTCTGGCGCATTCCGTGGCGGAGGGACCCGAATCCACGAGAGAGGGAGTTCATCTGCTTCACCAGCCATCTTGAACGGGGGCTAGGTTTCCCCATGTCCATGTTCTTCCGGCGCTTCTGCGCCTACTACGGGATCCAGCCTTCGGATCTGGGTCCCCACAGCATCGAGCAGCTCGCCATCTTTGTGGCGTTCTGCGAATGCTACTTGGGCTGCCGGCCCTACTTCCCTCTATGGCAAGATCTGTTCCACGGACGGATCAGCCGCGAGAAAGCGGGCGGCCCAATGCTAGCCGCGGGTGGCCTAACCTTCCAGCTCAAGTCGAAGGCTTCATTCTTTGACCTGATGCTGCCCGCCAAGGCAGCGAGCGACTGGAAGAAAACGTGGTTTTACGTAGCCGAGGCGACCCCGGAGGGCAAGACGGCGATCCCGCGGTACTCCGTCAATCGGTCCAAGCCGCGCCGTCTCCAAGTCGGCAAGCTCCCCAACGGCCAGCGGATGGTCGTCGACGAGATGCTCTAGACCATCCGCGGTCTGAAGAAGAAAGGCCTCCAGACGATAAACTTGTACAACTACTGGCTCGGGCGGCGGCTCGTCCCGCTAGCTCAGCGCGAGCACTACATGTACCAGTACACGGGCCGGGAAGACTCGATGAAGGCCTGCCTCGACGAGTGGAAGCTGGAGGACTACATCCCAGCACTGAAGAAAATCACCCAGGCGGTGTACCTGGACGCACAGGCTGGGGTCACCCCCTATACCGGAAAGCGTTCAGCCCCACGTGTCGCTTCACTTCGCCGCAATGTAGTTTATGCAGTCGATAATTCTAATTTCATCTTGTATTCATTGCAGCTATTCCAAGTGGTGGAAGGATGGCTCCCACCGGACGACGAGAACTCGAGCTCGTCCGTCCAGACGTCGTGATCGCCTCCCGCCAAGGGCGATGCCGGGAGTGACGAGGGCGACAGCGACGACGAGTCCGAAGAGGAAGTCGCCCCACTGCTCCGCAAGACCCGTGGCCAGCGTCAACGTGAGCTTGAGGCAAGTAAAAGCCTCGAGCGTCACGATGACAACGACGAGCTTCCAGAAACCACCTCGCGCCGCCAGGCGACTCCATCGAAAAAGAAGAAGAAGGAAAAGGAGGTGAAGGCGCCTCCGAGGAAGACGAAGACCAAACCGACGAGGCCGGCTGTGGCATCCCGCAAAACCACTACTAGAAAATCGCGTTGAATTTGTGCATTGCATCGTCATCATCATGCATTGTTTGCCAAAACTATTTTTGCGAAGCTCGATTTGTTTTCCAAACGCCCCATCTTAATTCAACTACAAAGCCCGGTCCCCGGAATATTTTGTTTTAATCAAAAATGTTGTGCAAACGGTCGGTTAAAATAAATAAAGTATTTTATTATTTTAGCGGGGCGGTCGAGCAGGCGTGTCGACCATACGACCACCCCATAATTCAGATCGGTCCAACCTCTAATCCTAAGTCTACCTGCAATCTACCTCTCCCCTCCACCTCACTCCCACCTATCAGGACATGCCACATCACCCTTGCCCACCCCTCACCCACTCACGCTCTGCCACATGGCACCCCCCAACTCCCTCCTCTCTCCTCTCACCCTCTCTCCTCACCACACACGCCAACACAGCACACCAGACAGCTTGGCCCCACTTGGCCCCACAGCCCCACCGACTGCCCACCTCGCTCCCACCTTTCTCTCCCACCCCACGCGCGAGCATCCTCTTTCCCAACCTCTCTCCTCCTCTTCGCCGGCCACCTCCTTCCCCCCCCCTCTCCTCCGCTCCGCCGCCTGCGCCTGCTCTCTGCGCCGCACCCCGCCTCAACCTCCCTCGCCTCCCCTTGCGACCCGCCTCCTCCTCTCCCAGTGGCCCGGCTCGCCCCGCCTCGCTCAAGCTGCCGCCAGTGCGCCCGGCCGCCCTCTCTCGCCAGCGGCCTTCCTCCTCGCTCAACCTAGCCCCGCCTCGAGCCACCCGCCTCCCGAGCCGCGGCTTCCTCGCCTCACCCTTCCTCGCCGCCCGTACACCTCCCTCTCGCTCCTTGCGCCTCCGTGCAGGCCCCACCGCCCGCGTCTGCCTCGGCCGCCCCAGCCACGCCTCCACCTCCACCACCGCCAGCGTCAGCCCGCCTGCGTCCTCTGTGCACCGCCCGCGTCCGCCGCCGCCCGACGCCCGGCCTCACGCCTCCACCCGCCCGTTCCGCTCCGCTGTCTGCCGCCGCTGCCCCTGCCTTTGGCCGCCAGGCTCCGCACCTCTTTTCCTCGGGCGCCAGCCTCGGGCCTCCTTGCCGACCGCCGTCTCCCCTCGGCCCTGCGCCGCACCCTCTGCTCGTTTTCCTCGCCGTCCGCCGTGAGTGCTGCCGCTTGCTGCGAGTCTGGCCCCGCCTGGAACCTCCTCTGCGTGTGTTCGGCTCCGGCGCTGCCGTCCGTCGACCTCCTCTGTTTTCAGCCGCGCTCGCTCAAGCCTCTGTTTCTGTGTAGAGGTCACTCTGCCCCACAGTGGTGCTGCCAAGGAATGCAGAGTTTTGGTGCCACTCGAAGGACATACCAACACAAGATCCTTGCGTAGTTGTCTAGTTCCGAGGCCCTATACAACACCACGTCAAGCCACTCCGCGACAAACAATACCCACACCGACCCGACGAGCTCGATGAACCACCAGCGCCGTACACAAGTCCGACGACCGAGGCCCCAAAGCATCTCCTTCACGGAACCCGAAGGCGACACCGCTCGAGTACTCCTTCCCGGACGCCAAGTTCGCCGAGACCCTGAAGCCCGATCCCGGTGATCCAAAGGCCACGCCAAGACCCGGATCCGAAGACCGCCAAGATCGCCTAACCGGGACGACAAGCACGTCACCCCGGATGCCGAGACTGACTCGATGGCGCGGGCCCGACAAGACCCTCGCAACGGCAAGATCGACCCCGCGGACCCGACAAGAGCTTCGCCACGACAAGAACGGCACCGACCCGGAAGATTCGATGCGTCCCGTTCCGAGAACCCGGATGCGACAAGACCCTAACCCCGGAGTCCGAGAACGATCCCGCCGAGGCCGTCGAACCCTGGACCCCGAGACCGACCCCGAACCCCGGAACCCCCAAGATCGACGAGAACCCTAAAGTGCGACCCTTCCCGGAAACCCTATTTTATAACATAATAAAAACTTGTCACATAATAATTGTTCATGCATGCATCTTATCATGTGGTTTGGGGGCCTTATGCCGATTCACCTAATAATTAAATATGGGGCCCATATGCGGGCAAATCTAGCCTTATATTGGTCTCATTTAAACATGTGTAGCGAACCGGTTCCACCTGTTGCATTGTTAAACAACACTTAAATTGCGGGGTATCTAAATAACATGCACCACCTAATAATTAATTGTCGGGACCCCGGTTCCACTTAATATGACCTAAATGCACCGCACCTTGCCATGTCATTCATCATGCATGCATCATGCCGATCTTTTGCCTTAGTATTAAATATTGCATCCGGTGTTTCTTCTAGTGTTTTGCTTCTTCGCGGATAAGGCCGTTGAGTTGATGTGAGCTTCGCCCCGATCTTCGGTTGAACCTTCGACAATGTTTTCAGGCGAGCATCTCCCCCTTTCTACCTATCTTACTTTTATAGTATTTACTTCCCTCCTGTTGATCTATTTCTATCTGTGTTGCGATGCTTTAGTTTCCGTACCTGTGATATACCGTGCAGCCCTATATTGCCTTGGACACATCCTATTACCTGTTGTTTGGTAGATAGTTGGACTTGCGCGTCGTAGTTGCTTGCTCAAGTGCTGATGTGTGTCGCCATATGCCACAGTTGCTGATGTATTGCCGCATGTTGATGTTGGAGATGATTCTAGTTTTACTTATCGTCACTTTAATTTCTGTTTAACAACTAAAATTGAATAAGCAGAGGCATCGGTGGGTGATAGAAAATATTTGGTTTCCGAACGCCCACTTGTGTCCCGTAAGACCCCGAGTACTTGATACTGCCTTGATTTTATCGCTATCCACATCCGGGAGGTATATGGGACCCCCCTGAGCCAGAGCTTGATTCAGTCTTATTTCTTGGGGCCACAAACTAGTTTGAGGTTTTATTTACGATCCTGTACTTATGCCATGTTTACCGCTTTATTTACGATTGTGCGACAGATAGCACACTGTACTGTTTAGGATCGGGACACGTTTACGCGGTGTCGACAAGCCCCGTTTGGGGTTCCCAGTCGCTCACAGCCGTCTACCCAGACCTTGAGGCCGTCTCGGAGCTTGCCTACGCTATGGATTCTACTTAAGGGTGGCCCTGAAATATTTCAATCCTGTGATTGTTCACCGTGAAAGCCTCGTTGGGTTTTGATTTGGTTTTTCCGAGGTTGATCGGCGTGTGTTGCTATTGGTGCACCCGGCGGGTAAAACTTTCTCAAAGCCGTGTCCGCGATATGGACGACTTGGAGCACAAGATCTCGATCATAGACAAGCATAACTAAAGTTTACTGCTATAAATTTGACTTATAATGACTAGTAATCAGCTTCACTAGAATGGAATGGCTAATTAATACGCCCACAATTGCTTGTTTGGTTGTCGCCATGCGACAAATGTATCGACTAGTAAGTATTGCAACTACAACGAATTGGCTGAATAAAAGTACCAACAACCTTTGGGTTTTGGGTTTATCTCATGCTATCTCAGATTCGATTAGTAATTGTTGCAACTATAACGGAATGGTTAACTAAAAGTGCCCACTGCTTACTTTATCAGGACGATTATCTCAACTTGACTAGTAAAGTGCCGCAACTATAACTGAATAAATAAAACTGCCAACTGTGTGAGTTCCTCGGTTGCCTTCCTCGTTTGGTCTCGAGGGGGAAACACCAGGATGGGTTTGATTGGTGATAGCTTCAGGATGGATCCGGTTAGGTCATTCTTATCCCTCTCTGATATCCGCCAGTTGTATCGAGTCTCTATAGGTTGTTTAGTGCATGCTGCCGCTGCCGCTTAGTCCACCATACCTATGTAGGCGAGGACCGCCGATTTCTAGCCTCGCCGTGTACTGGCCTCAGTACTGACGCTCCTCTTTTTACTTTGCCCTTTGTCGGCACCCCTTTTGTTTAAGCAGGTTTGAGGTCGACGTCGTTAGCGAGGTTACCCTTCCGCTTGGCCAGGCAGGTTATGGACGCCATTGGTTATTCTTCGTGGCTCTTAGCCCCATTTGCATCTTGTCCGTAGTCGACGCCTATCGCTTTCAAGGTGAGTTGGATCTTTGTATATTATATCTCGTATTCTTGACTCTTGAGTCGTTATATATATCTGCTCGTGGGTCCCATCGAGGACTGTTGTGTAATGTTATTACTGCTTTCCACCCGCGAAAGTGCTGGTGAGCACCTTTGAATCGCTTTCTGCGGGTTTGGCGAATTTTGCTCAAACTTGCATAGGTCCGATTCTCGAGGGTGTTCTGAGTGGTATCGAGCTCAGCAGTTGCGATACCCCACAAGTCCAGACTGAGGATAACCTAGCTAACGGCAAGTAGAGTGTCAAAACTATTTTGCAAAATCGGTTGGATAGTTCGATTAGGTCTGATTTTACTCCTTACCCTCCGCTAATCTCCTCTTATCTCGACGCCGCTTTGAATCCGCTCTCTTCTTTTCTTCGAGTCCGTGAATTCTCGTGGTTGGGTTTCCGCCGTATCTAGGGTTTCGCTTCCTCTTTTGGTAACGGTGTTCTACCGTCCGGTGTTCAAGCTGCCTGATGAATCCGTCTGCGGTGGTATCATCCTTTGTTCTTTGTTTGTGCTATCCGGTGTTTTCCGATGCGACGACCTCATCTATGCCAGATCCGCTGCAGGGTCTGCATCACTCCGTTGTTCTGAACCTCGCTTGTCGAGATCTTCAGTCTGACTCCGAGAGTTGGTTGCATAATCCGCCTATTCGTGTGCAGGGTAATGGTTTGGGTGCGGGATGGAGTAGCTACCATACCACTACTCTTATCATTCGCTCTTGGACATCGAATCAGTGGATCCAGCGATTTTACTCCGTTCACGGAAGTTAGGGGTGGCTTTATTTGTTGATACCTCTACCTTCGACCTTTTGTTACCGGAGAGTTCTCTCGACGATCACGGACAACGACCTTTTGTTAGTGGTGTCGCGAGGATCTACACGAAGCGCGAAGGATCAGACGCCGACCCTCCTTCCGGTACCATGAGGCGGATCTCGAGGGCGAGATCCTTTGTTAGTGGTGTCGAATTGTGGCATCCCGCAAAACCACTACTAGAAAATCGCGTTGAATTTGTGCATTGCATCGTCATCATCATGCATTGTTTGCCAAAACTATTTTTGCGAAGCTCGATTTGTTTTCCAAACGCCCCATCTTAATTCAACTACAAAGCCCGGTCCCCGGAATATTTTGTTTTAATCAAAAATGTTGTGCAAACGGTCGGTTAAAATAAATAAAGTATTTTATTATTTTAGCGGGGGCAGTCGAACAGACGTGTCGACCATACGACCACCCCATAATTCAGATCGGTCCAACCTCTAATCCTAAGTCTACCCAGAAATCTACCCTCTCCCCCCTCCACCTCACTCCCACCTATCAGGACACGCCACATCACCCTTGCCCACCCCTCACCCACTCACGCTCTGCCACATGGCACCCCCCAACTCCCTCCTCTCTCCTCTCACCCTCTATCCTCACCACACACGCCAACACAGCACACACCCACAGCAGCTTGGCCCCACTTGGCCCCACCTGGCCCCACCGACAGCTGCCCACCTCGCTCCCCGCTCCCACCTTTCTCTCCCACCCCACGCGCGAGCATCCTCTTCCCCAACCTCTCTCCTCCTCTTCGCCGGCCACCTCCTTCCCCTATCCTCCCGCTCAAGGCCGCTCTCTCTGCACCCGCCTCAACCTCCTCGCCTCCCTTGCGACCCGCCCGGCTCCTCTCCCAATCAAGCGCCCGCTAGCTCGCCTGCCCATTGGCCAAGCCGCCGCCGCCTCTCGGCCGCCACCTCCTCGCTCAACCTAGCCTCGAGCCACCGCCTCCCGAGCGCGGCTTCCTGCGCTCACCCTTCTCGCCCAGACACCTCGCCGCCTCCTGCGCCTCCCGTCGGCCCCACACCGCCATGCTTCGCCTCGGCCGCGCCACGCCTCCACCCCACCGACCGCGTCAGCCCCGCCTGCCCTCATGCACCGCCGCCTGTCGCCGCCCCGACGCCGACCTCACGCCTCCACCCCGCCGCTCCGCCTCCGCCTGCGCCGCTGCCCTCGCTTTGGCCGCCGCCCGGCTCCGCACCTCTTTTCCTCCGGGCGCCAGCCTCAGCCTCCTGGCAAGACGCCGCGACCGCCGTCTCCTCCGGCCAAGCCCGCCGCACCCTCGCTGCTTTCCTCGCCGTCCGCCGAGTGCGCCGCCGCTTCTCGAGTCCGCCCCGCTGGAACCTCCTCTGCGTGTGTTCGGCTCCGGCGCTGCCGTCCGTCGACCTCCTCTGTTTTCAGCCGCGCTCGCTCAAGCCTCTGTTTCTGTGTAGAGGTCACTCTGCCCCACAGTGGTGCTGCCAAGGAATGCAGAGTTTTGGTGCCACTCGAAGGACATACCAACACAAGATCCTTGCGTAGTTGTCTAGTTCCGAGGCCCTATACAACACCACGTCAAGCCACTCCGCGACAAACAAGATCCACACCGACCCGATGAGCTCGATGAACCACCAGCCAGACACAAGTCCGACGACCGAGGCCCCAAAGCATCTCCTTCACGGAACCCGAAGGCGACACCGCTCGAGTACTCCTTCCCGGACGCCAAGTTCGCCGAGACCCTGAAGCCCGATCCCGGTGATCCAGAGGCCACGCCAAGACCCGGATCCGAAGACCGCCAAGATCGCCTAACCGGGACGACAAGCACGTCACCCTGGATGCCGAGACTGACTCGATGGCGCGGGCCCGACAAGACCCTCGCAACGGCAAGATCGACCCCGCGGACCCGACAAGAGCTTCGCCACGACAAGAACGGCACCGACCCGGAAGATTCGATGCGTCCCGTTCCGAGAACCCGGATGCGACAAGACCCTAATGTAACACCCTCAGAATCGGGCCTATGCAAGTTTGAGCAAAATTCGCCAAACCCGCATAGAAACGATTCAAAGGTGCCCACCAGGCACTTTCGTGCGGGTGGAAAACGAAGTAATAACATTACACAACAGTCCTCGATGGGACCCACAGAACAGATATATATAACAGCGACTCAAAGAGTCAAGAATACAGATATAATATACAAGATCCAAATCACCTTGAAAACGATAGTGCGTCCAGCTACGGACAAGAAGCAAATGGGGCTAAGAGCCCTGAAGAATAACCAATGGCGTCCATAACCTGCCTGCCAAGCCAAGGAAGGGTAACCCGCTAACGCCGATCTCAAGACCGCTTAACAAAAGGTGCCGACAAAGGGCAAAGAAAACAAAGAAGGAGCGTCGATCGAGGCCAAGACACGGCGAGGCTAGAATTGCCGGTCCTCGCCTACATAGGTATGGTGGATCGAAGCGCGGCAACATGCACTAAACAATCTAAAGAGACTCGATACAATGACGTCAATCAGAGAGGGGTAAGATAGCCCTATCCGGGTCCAACCTGAGGCTAACACCAAACAAACCCATCCTGGTGTTTCCCCCTCGAGACCAAACGAGGAAGTCAACCGAGGAACTCACACACGTGGCGCTTTACTTATTCAGTTATCGTTGCAGCAGTTACTAGTCAGATTTAGTTAATCGTCCTGATAAAGTAAACAGTGGGCACTTTTACTTAACCATTCTGTTATAGTTGTAACAATTACTAATCAGATACAGATAGCATGAGATAAACCCAAAACCCAGCAGTTGTTGGTACTTTTATTCAGCCATTTCGCTAGAAGTTGCAGTACTTACTAGTCAGTGCATTTGTGCAAGCGACAACCAAACAAGCACTTGTGGGCAGTATTAATTAGCCATTCCATTATAGTGAAGCTGATTACTAGTCATTATAAGTCAAATTTATAGCAAGAACTTTAGTTATGCTTGTCTATGATCAAGAAACTGTGCTCCAAGTCGTCCATATCCGCGACACGGCTTTCGAAAGTTTTACCGGCCGGGTGCACCAATAGCAACACACGCTCGATCAACCTCGAAAACCAAATCAAAACCCAACGAGGCTTTCACGATCGAACAATCACAGATTCAGAAATATTTGGGGCCACCCTAAGTAGAACCCGCAACGAGTAAGCAAGCTCGAGACGGCCTCAAGGTTTACGGACGGCTGTGAACGATCGGGAACCCCAAACGGGGCTTGTCGACACCATGAAATCGTGGTCCGATCCTAACAAGATTAAAGTCGTACTGCACAATCGTAAATAAAGCGGTAAAGCATGGCATAAGTGCAGGATCGTAAATAAAACCTCAAACTAGTTTGTGGCCCCAAGAAATAAGAATGAATCAAGCTCGCTCGGGGTCCCATATACCTCCCGGATGTGGATAGCGCAAAAACAAGGAACAGGAATCAAGTACTCGGGGTCTTACGGGACACAAGTGGGCGTCGAAACCAAATATTATCTATCACCCACCGATGCCTCTCGCTTATTCAATTTTAGTTGTTAAACAGAAATTAAAGTGACGATAAGTAAAACTAGAATCATCTCCAACATCAACATGCGGCAATACATCAGAATCGTGGCATATGACACACAACAACAATATAGCAAGCGTCGCAAGACCAACTAGCTACCAAACAACAGGCAATAGGGTGTGTCCAAGGCAATATATGGCTGCAAGGGATATCAAGGTGCGGAATCTAGAGCATCGCAACACAAATAGCAATAGATCAACAGGGAATAAAGACTATAAAAGTAAGATAGGTAGAAAGAGGGAGATGCTACTTTGAAAACATTGTCGAAAAGGTTCATCCGAAGATCGGGCGGACTCACATCAACTCGACGGCCTTATCCGCGAAGAATCAAAACACTAGAAGAAACACCGGATGCAATATTTAATAAAACGGCATAAGATCGGCATGATGCATGTATGATGGATGACATGGCAAGGTGCGATGCAATTAGGTCCTATTAAGCGGAACCGGGGTCCCGACAATGATTAGGTGGTTCAAGTTATTTAGCTACCCCGCATTTTAAATGTTGTTTAGCATGGCAAACGATAGTACTGGTTCGCTACACAAGTTTTAAATGAGGCCAATATAAGGCTAGATTTGCCCGCATATGGCCCCATAATTAATTATTAGGTGAATCGGCATAAGGCCCCCAAACCACATGATATGCATGCGAGATGAATGATTTGATGTGCAACAATTGTATTATATTATGAAATTAGGGTTTCGGGAAGAGGTTCACACGTTAGGGTCTCGACGATCTTGGGGTTTCCGGGGTTCGGGGTCGGACTCAGGGTTCGACGGAGTTCGGTCTCGACGGAAGCGTCCTCGGATATCGGGGGTAGTTCTTGTCGAATCCGGTAAGCCGGACTTGATTCGGTGTCGGGGCGCGACGGATTCTCCGGGTCGCTGTTGTTCTTGTCGTCGCGAAGGTCTTGTCGGGTCCCACGGGGTCGGTTCTTGGCATTCAGGATGGAGTACTTGTCGTATCGCATCGGCGACCTTGGCGTCCGGAAGAAGTACTTGTCGCATCGGTGGCCTTCGTGTCAAGAACTTGCCACCTGTGGTTCGGTCTTGGCGTCCGAGGGTTTCTCCGAGTCCGTGGGGCGTCCGAGTGGAAGTACTTGATGCTCCATGACGGAGTCCCCGGAGTTAGGTACCGACGGTCGTCTTGCCTTGATCCTCGGGCCCTCATCTTGGATTGTCGATCTTGGGGTTCGGAGGGAAACGAGTCTTGTCACTGTCTCCATGAAGGAGGGCTTGAGTGGCACCATGCGCGTTCCTCAGGACCACCGGCATCAAACCGGCCTTGCTAACAGGGAGATCTTGTCGATACCCCTAGTTCTTGGTCTCCAGCTGCACATGACAGGACTCGATGGCGACGCTACAGGGGGCCCCTCACGGAAGCTGCTTGGTTCCACGAGTGGTTCGGGTCGCAGATGGGGCTGCACGCAGCGAGAAAAGGGGCTGCAGGGCGTCGGTGGATTTGGAGGCGGCGACGCGGAGACGCAGACGGGCGGTTGCAGCGGCGGAGGGGACCGTCGGTGCGCTGGCTCGCGGGCGGGAGGAGGCCGACGAGGACAGACCCCCAAGCGCGGCGGCGAACAAGGTGGGGCCGGGGCGACCTTGCAGAGGCGACGCGAGGAGGGGCCCGGCAGCGACGGCCAGAGGGAAGGCGGTGCAGGGCGGCGCCACGGCGAGCTTGAGCGACGGAGCGGGACGGGCCGGGGCGCTGGGGACGCTGGGCGTCGGGCGGCAGGAGGCGAGGCGCCGGGCGGGAGGAGGAGGGAAGCTCGGCTCGGGCGGAGCAGGAGGGCGGCTGAGGGCGCGGCCGCAGGGGCAAGGGAAGGGAGGGCGCGAGGCGGCGAGAGGTCTCTGGAGGGCGCCGCCAGGAGAGATGGCCGGACGGGGGGGAAGGGGTGGAGAGAGGAGCGGCGGGGCGGAGCGGCCATGGATGGCGGGGGAGGATGGCATCGGGGGGAGAGGGAGCTGGGGACGGGGCCGCGTGGGGAGGGTGGGCCTGGTGGGGCCGGGCAGGCGTGGGGGTGGGAAGAGGCAGCAGGGGGTCGGTTGTCTGGGAGGCGGGCCAGGGCGGCGGGGCCCCAGCGGCAGGGAGAGTGGGTCGGGGCGCGCCTGGTGAGAGAGGGTGGGGGGAAGAGTGGGTGCGCTGGGTGGGGCCTGGGGGAAAAAGGGGCGGGTCCCGCGGTCAGAGAGAGATGGGGAGAGAGGGTAGAGAGTCTGGGGGTGAGAAAAGAGAGAGAGAGGGGTGGGAAAAGAGGTGGATAGCTGAGGTGGCAGGGTGGGTATGTTTTGGGTGAGAGGGTGAGGTGGCGAGCTGGGAGTGGTGGGTAGGAATAGATTGGGTGGGGCTAGGTTTTAGGACAGGGCTGTTTTATTAGTTGTGTTTGTTTAGCTCTGTATAAAATAGAACTAGGCCACTTTACAAAATAATTTTGGAACAAGTAAAATCTCCAAAGCGATCGGGGTTTTGTGTTTGAAAATAAGAGGGGTTTTGTATAAAAAAACTTTGGGCTTTTCAAATAATGCAACAAACAATGCATGATTATGACGATGCAATGCACAAATCAACGCGATTTTCTAGTAGTGGTTTTTGCGGGATGCCACAATTCGACACCACTAACAATGGATCTCGCCCTCGAGATCCGCCTCATGGTACCGGAAGGAAGGTCGGCGATCTGCGTCTTCTCGCTTCGTGTAGATCCTCGCGACACCACTAACAATGGTTCCTCCTCCAACTTGAAATCGGCGACACCACCAACAAAGGTCGTTGTTCCTGATCGTCGAGAGAGCACTCCGGAACAAAAGGTCGAAGGTAGAGGTATCACAAATAAAGCCACCCCTAACTTCCATGGAAGGAGTAGAGTTGCATCGATCCACCATTCAATGTACATAAGCGAATGATAAGAGTAGTCGGATGGTGATCAGTCCATCGCGCACCCAAACCATTACTCTGCACACGAATAGGCGGATTATGCAACCAACTCTCGGAATCAGACTGAAGATCTCGACAAGCGAGGTTCGGATTAACGGAGTGATGCAGAATCTGCATCGGATCTGGCGTAGAGGATGTCGTCGCGTCGGAAAACACCGGAAGGCTCAAATAAGGAACAAAGAAGGGTAACAACGTAGACGGATTCCTCAAACATCGTGAACACCGGATGGGAGAGCACCGTTATCAAAGAAGGAAGCGAAACCCTAAAGGTACGACGAAACCCAACCACGAATTCTGGACTCAAGAAAAGATAAGAAAGCAGATTTAAAACACGCCGAGGTAAGAGGAACAGAGAGGTAAGGAGTAAAATTAGACCTATTCGTAACTATCCAACCGATTTTCAAAATAGTTTTGACACTCTACTTGACCGTTAACTAGGTTATCCTACAGCTGGACTTGTGGGTATCGCAACCGCCGAGCTCGATACCACTCAGAACACCCTCAGATCGGCCTATGCAAGTTTGAGCAAAATTCGCCAAACCCGCATAGAAACGATTCAAAGGTGCTCACCAGCACTTTCAAGGGTGGAAAACGGCAATAACATTACACAACAGTCCTCGATGGGACCCACGTAATGATATATATAACAATACTCAAAGAGTCAAGAATACAGATATAATATACAAGATCCAAATCACCTTGAAAACGCGATAGTGCGTCCATTTACGGACAAGAAGCAAATGGGGCTAAGAGCCCTCAAGAATAACCAATGGCGCCCATAACCTGCCTGTGCCAAGCCGGAAGGGTAACCTCGCTAACGCGTCGATCTCAAGACCTCGCTTAACAAAAGGTGCCGACAAAGGGCAAAGCAGAAAAAGAAGGAGCGTCGATCGAGGCCAAGACACGGCGAGGCTAGAATTCGCGGTCCTCGCCTACATAGGTATGGTGGATCGAGCGGCGGCAACATGCACTAAACAATCTATAGAGACTCGATACATCGGCCAATCGAGGGGTAAGATAGCCCTATCCGGATCCAACCTGAAGCTAACACCAAACAAACCCATCCTGGTGTTTCCCCCTCGAGACCAAACGAGGAAGTCAACCGAGGAACTCACACAGTTGGCAGTTTTACTTATTCAGTTATCGTTGCAGCAGTTACTAGTCAGATTTAGTTAATCGTCCTGATAAAGTAAACAGTGGGCACTTTTACTTAACCATTCTGTTATAGTTGTAACAATTACTAATCAGATACAGATAGCATGAGATAAACCCAAAACCCAGCAGTTGTTGGTACTTTTATTCAGCCATTTCGTTGTAGTTGCAGTACTTACTAGTCAGGTGCATTTGTCGCAAGCGACAACCAAACAAGCACTTGTGGGCAGTATTAATTAGCCATTCCATTATAGTGAAGCTGATTACTAGTCATTATAAGTCAAATTTATAGCAGTAAACTTTAGTTATGCTTGTCTATGATCAAGAAACTGTGCTCCAAGTCGTCCATATCCGCGGACACGGCTTTCAGAAAGTTTTTACCCCGGGTGCACCAATAGCAACACACGCCGATCAACCTCGAAAACCAAATCAAAACCCAACGAGGCTTTCACGATCGAACAATCACAGATTCAGAATATTTCAGGGGCCACCCTTAAGTAGAACCCGCAACGGAGTAAGCAAGCTCCGAGACGGCCTCAAGGTTTAAGCGGGACGGTGAACGATCGGGAACCCCAAACGGGGCTTGTCGACACCGCGAAATCGTGGTCCGATCCTAACAAGATCAAGGTGCGTTACTCGCACAATCGTAAATAAAGCGGTAAAGCATGGCATAAGTACAGGATCGTAAATAAAACCTCAAACTAGTTTGTGGCCCCAAGAAATAAGAATGAATCAAGCTCGCTCAGGGGTCCCATATACCTCCGGATGTGGATAGCGCAAAAAACAAGGAACAGGAATCAAGTACTGGGTCTTACGGGACACAAGTGGGCGTCGAAACCAAATATTATCTATCACCCACCGATGCCTCGCTTATTCAATTTTAGTTGTTAAACAGAAATTAAAGTGACGATAAGTAAAACTAGAATCATCTCCAACATCAACATGCGGCAATACATCAAGAATCGTGGCATATGACACACACAACAATAATATAGCAAAGATTTGCGCGCAAGACCAACTAGCTACCAAACAACAGGCAATAGGGTGTGTCCAAGGCAATATATGGCTGCAAGGGATATCAAGGGTACGGAATCTAGAGCATCGCAACACAAATAGCAATAGATCAACAGGGGGAATAAAGACTATAAAAGTAAGATAGGTAGAAAGAGGGAGATGCTCGCCTGAAAACATTGTCGAAAAGGTTCATCCGAAGATCGGGGCGAAGCTCACATCAACTCGACGGCCTTATCCGCGAAGAATCAAAACACTAGAAGAAACACCGGATGCAATATTTAATAAAACGGCATAAGATCGGCATGATGCATGTATGATGGATGACATGGCAAGGTGCGATGCAATTAGGTCCTATTAAGCGGAACCGGGGTCCCGACAATGATTAGGTGGTTCAAGTTATTTAGCTACCCCGCATTTTAAATGTTGTTTAGCATGGCAAACGATAGTACTGGTTCGCTACACAAGTTTTAAATGAGGCCAATATAAGGCTAGATTTGCCCGCATATGGCCCCATAATTAATTATTAGGTGAATCGGCATAAGGCCCCCAAACCACATGATATGCATGCGAGATGAATGATTTGATGTGCAACAATTGTATTATATTATGAAATTAGGGTTTCGGGAAGAGGTTCACACGTTAGGGTCTCGACGATCTTGGGGTTTCCGGGGTTCGGGGTCGGACTCAGGGTTCGACGGAGTTCGGTCTCGACGGCGTCCTCGGATATCGGGTAGTTCTTGTCGAATCCGTAAGCGGACTTGATTCGGTCGGGTCGACGGATTCTCCGGTCGCCGTTGTTCTTGTCGCCAAGGTCTTGTCGGGTCCCACGGGTCGGTTAGCATTCAGGATGGAGTACTTGTCGTATCGCATCGGCGACCTTGGCGTCCGGAACGAAGTACTTGTCGCATCGGTGGCCTTCGGGTCGAAGAACTTGACACCCCAGGGTTCGGTCTTGGCGTCCGAGGGTTTCTCCGAGTCCGTGGGGCGTCCGAGTGGAAGTACTTGATGCTCCATGACGGAGTCCCCGGAGTTCGGTACCGACGGTCGTCTTGCCTTGATCCTCGGGCCCTCATCTTGGATTGTCGATCTTGGGGTTCGGAGGGAAACGAGTCTTGTCACTGTCTCCATGAAGGAGGGCTTGAGTGGCACCATGCGCGTTCCTCAGGACCACCGGCATCAAACCGGCCTTGCTAACAGGGAGATCTTGTCGATACCCCTAGTTCTTGGTCTCACCGCACATGACAGGACTCGATGGCGGCCGCTGAGGGGCCCTCACGGAAGCTGCTTGGTTCCACGAGTGGTTCGGGTCGCAGATGGGGCTGCACGCAGCGAGAAAAGGGGCTGCAGGGCGACGTCGGTGGACGGTTGGAGGCGGCGACGGCCGGAGACGCGCGCACGGCGGTTGCAGCGGCGGAGGGGACCGTCGGTGCGCTGGCTTCATGGGGAGGAGGCCGACGAGACAGACCCTGCCGCGCGGCGAACAAGGTGGGGCAGGCCTTGCAGAGGCGACGCGAGGAGGCCGGCAGCGACGGCCAGGGAAGGCGGCAGGCGGCGCCACCGAGCTTGAGCGACGGAGGCGCACGGACGGGCTGGGGCAGGCGACGACGCCAGCAGGAGGGCATGGGCGGCGGCCCGCTGGGAGGAGGAGGAAGCTCGGGCGGAGGCGAGCAGGTGGCGCTGCTCGCCGAGGGCGCGCGGGCGCAATGGGGCAAGGAAGCGGGAGGGCGCGAGGCGGCGGGAGAGGTCTCATGCGGATGGCAGCCAGGAGATGGCCGGGGAAGAAGGGTGGAGAGGAGGCGAGGCGGAGCGGCCATGGATGGCGGGAGGATGGCATCGGGGAGAGGGAGCCGACGAGGCCGTGGGGAGGGTGGGCCTGGTGGGGCCGGGCAGGCGTGGGGGTGGGAAGAGGCAGCAGGGGGTCGGTTGTCTGGGAGGCGGGCCAGTGGGCGGGCCCAGAGGGAGAGTGGGCGCTGGTGAGAGGGTGGGGGAAGAGGGTCTGTTGGGTAGGGTCTGGGGGAAAAAGGGGCGGGTCCCGCGGTCAGAGAGAGATGGGGAGAGAGGGTAGAGAGTCTGGGGGTGAGAAAAGAGAGAGAGAGGGGTGGGAAAAGAGGTGGATAGCTGAGGTGGCAGGGTGGGTATGTTTTGGGTGAGAGGGTGAGGTGGCGAGCTGGGAGTGGTGGGTAGGAATAGATTGGGTGGGGCTAGGTTTTAGGACAGGGCTGTTTTATTAGTTGTGTTTGTTTAGCTCTGTATAAAATAGAACTAGGCCACTTTACAAAATAATTTTGGAACAAGTAAAATCTCCAAAGCGATCGGGGTTTTGTGTTTGAAAATAAGAGGGGTTTTGTATAAAAAAACTTTGGGCTTTTCAAATAATGCAACAAACAATGCATGATTATGACGATGCAATGCACAAATCAACGCGATTTTCTAGTAGTGGTTTTTGCGGGATGCCACACCTAACCCCGGAGTCCGAGAACGATCCCGCCGAGGCCGTCGAACCCTGGACCCCGAGACCGACCCCGAACCCCGGAACCCCCAAGATCGACGAGAACCCTAAAGTGCGACCCTTCCCGGAAACCCTATTTTATAACATAATAACAACTTGTCACATAATAATTGTTCATGCATGCATCTTATCATGTGGTTTGGGGGCCTTATGCCGATTCACCTAATAATTAAATATGGGGCCCATATGCGGGCAAATCTAGCCTTATATTGGTCTCATTTAAACATGTGTAGCGAACCGGTTCCACCTGTTGCATTGTTAAACAACACTTAAATTGCGGGGTATCTAAATAACATGCACCACCTAATAATTAATTGTCGGGACCCCGGTTCCACTTAATATGACCTAAATGCACCGCACCTTGCCATGTCATTCATCATGCATGCATCATGCCGATCTTTTGCCTTAGTATTAAATATTGCATCCGGTGTTTCTTCTAGTGTTTTGCTTCTTCGCGGATAAGGCCGTTGAGTTGATGTGAGTCACCGATCTTCTTGAACCTTCGACAATGTTTTCAAAGCAGCATCTCCCCTTTCTACCTATCTTACTTTTATAGTATTTACTTCCTCCTGTTGATCTATTTCTATCCGTGTTGCGATGCTTTAGTTTCCATCATGATATACCGCAGCCCTATATTGCCTTGGACACATCCTATTACCATTGTTTGGTAGATAGTTGGACTTATGGCGTCGTAGTTGCTTGCTCAAGTGCTGATGTGTCGCCATATGCCACGCTTCGATGTATTGCCGCATGTTGATGTTGGAGATGATTCTAGTTTTACTTATCGTCACTTTAATTTCTGTTTAACAACTAAAATTGAATAAGCAGAGGCATCGGTGGGTGATGGAAAATATTTGGTTTCCGAACGCCCACTTGTGTCCCGTAAGACCCCGAGTACTTGATACATTCCTTGATTTTGGCGCTATCCACATCCGGGAGGTATATGGGACCCCCCTGAGCCAGAGCTTGATTCAGTCTTATTTCTTGGGGCCACAAACTAGTTTGAGGTTTTATTTACGATCCTGTACTTATGCCATGTTTTACCGCTTTATTTACGATTGTGCGACAGATAGCACTGTCTCGCTTAAGATCGGGACACGCACGCGGTGTCGACAAGCCCCGCTTGGGGTTCCCAAACACGCCGCTCACCTGCACCTTGAGGCCGTCTGAGCTTGCCTACTCCGTTGCGGATTCTACTTAAGGGTGGCCTGAAATATTTCTGAATCTGTGATTGTTCAATCGTGAAAGCCTCGTTGGGTTTTGATTTGGTTTTTCCGAGGTTGATCGGCGTGTGTTGCTATTGGTGCACCCCCGGGTAAAACTTTCTCAAAGCCATGTCCATGATATGGACGACTTGGAGCACAAGATCTCGATCATAGACAAGCATAACTAAAGTTTACGCTATAAATTTGACTTATAATGACTAGTAATCAGCTTCACTAGAATGGAATGGCTAATTACTGCCCACAATTGCTTGTTTGGTTGTCGCCATACAAATGTATCTGACTAGTAAGTATTGCAACTACAATGAATTGGCTGAATAAAAGTACCAACAACTGCTGGGTTTTGGGTTTATCTCATGCTATCTGTATCTGATTAGTAATTGTTGCAACTATAACGGAATGGTTAACTAAAAGTGCCCACTGCTTATTTTATCAGGACGATTATCTCAACTTGACTAGTAAAGTGCCGCAACTATAACTGAAAAAGTAAACTGCCAATCGTGTGAGTTCTCGGTTGCCTTCCTCGTTTGGTCTCGAGGGGGAAACACCAGGATGGGTTTGATTGGTGATAGCTTCAGGTTGGATCCGGTTAGGTCATTCTTATCCCTCTCTGATATCCGCCGGTTGTATCGAGTCTCTATAGGTTGTTTAGTGCATGCTGCCGCTGCCGCTTCAGTCCACCATACCTATGTAGGCGAGGACCGCCGAATTCTAGTCTCGCCGTGCATCGCCTCGATCGACGCTCCTCTTTTCCTTTGCCCTTTGTCGGCACCCCTTTTGTTTAAGCAGGTTTTGAGATCGACGCCGTTAGCAGGGTTACCCTTCCGGCTTGGCCTGGGCAGGGTTATGGACGCCATTGGTTATTCTTCAGGGCTCTTAGCCCCATTTGTATCTTGTCCGTAGCTGGACGCTCTTTCGTTTTCAAGGTGATTTGGATCTTTGTATATTATATTCGTATTCTTGACTCTTTGAGTCGCTGTTATATATATCTGTTCTGTGGGTCCCATCGAGGACTGTTGTGTAATGTTATTACTTCGTTTCCACCCGCACGAAAGTGCCTGGTGGGCACCTTTGAATCGTTTCTATGCGGGTTTGGCGAATTTTGCTCAAACTTGCATAGGTCCGATTCTGAGGGTGTTACACCGGCCTCGCCGCCACATTCAGCGAGCAGTTATAACGCCCCCAGCCCGGCCAAGGACGAGGCGCCGCCAACGACAGCCGCGTTGGACACAGCCACCATCGAGGTGCCCCTGGCGTCGATGCCTCCGCCATTCGCCCCAGTCTCTAGGCTGGTGGACACCTCGGTCGCAGCAGCTTCGCCTCACAAGGAAGCTCCTGTTGGAGACGTTCCAGAGGCTCCAGTCGCGGCCTCAACAACGAAGAAACCGTCCATGTCTTGGGCACGCGACGTTCTGGAAATGGGGCTCAGCCGCCGACTGGGCCCCGAACTAGAGAAGCCAGCCGGCCTCTGTACGGGGCTGCGCTTCATTCCAGTCGCCAAGTGAGTACGCTCTCCCTCCTTTGTCTTCCATAGCAGCTCGAATTATATTGCTTACATGATTGTTGAACAGGACCGGGGTGAAGAGGATGGGCCACCCAACCGTGGCTAAGGTGCCACCCGTCGTTAGCGAGGAGGATCCTTCCCGCAAGAGGAAGGCGGACGAGGTCTTCGTCTCTGCGGATGGCGGCAAGAAGGCCAAGGGTGACGACGTCGTCACGATTTCTGACGACACGGCGGTCGCGCCAGCTGGACCCGTAACGAAGGCAGCCGCGTCTATGAAGGAGGGCGCTCCCTTGCCTGGAACGGCCGAGCCGACCTCCTTTGGGGCGGGTGCCTCTATCGCCACCTTCCCGCGCTTCATGACCAAGGCGGCCGCGGCGAGTGGAACTTCGCCCTCGAGCCACGCTCCTGGGACCGCCGATGCTGAAGTCGACCAACGTCGTGGGCATACGCCGGCTCTCCTCGCGTCCGTGGACGCGATACAACTCCACGGCATGCTTGGCGTAGCCATCCAGGTACCTCCAGTCCCCGAGGATCAGGTCGGTGCTTTGCAGCGGCCTGATTCTTTTAATGTCTTATCTTTATTTTTCGCATCCAATCCCTGAGTGCGCACGCGCTGAAAATCAGCGGGTGGGCACTTAGGAATTTCTGTGAGTACCAGTCCTTGAGTGCGCACTCGCTGAATCTCAGCGGGTGGGCACTTAGGAATTTCTTGATTGCCAGTCCTCGAGTGCGCACTCGCTGAATTTCAGCGGGTGGGCACTTAGGAATTTTTTGGTTGCCAGTCCCCGAGTGCGCATTCGCTGAATTTCAGCGGGTGGGCACTTAGGAATTTTGCTTTGATTAACCTTTTTGGTGATGTGCAGGGTCTGCAAGTTGAAACGGCTGACCGATTGGCCGCGAAGCAGTGCGCGGAGAAGTAACTGGCCATCGTCCAGGAGGCGAACAAAGCGCTTCAGGCTGTTGCCGCGAAGGCAGAGGAAGCTCGCCAGGGGCTTGTCCCCGCTGGTGAATTGGCGGCAGCGCAATCGGCTTTGAGTGCGGCTGAACAGCGAATCGCCGACCTCGAGCGCGAGCTGCGGGAGGCGAAGGAAGAAGCGAGCTCGGCTGATGGGCGAGCCAAGGCCGCCATTGCAGCCGCCGAAGAGGATCGCAAAGTGTCGGATGCCCTTGTTGCTGGGCTTCAGGACGACCATATGTCGCTTCAATGCTTCATCACGGATCTCGCCCGCCCGTTGATTGGTAATTGCGTCTGCCTCTTCCAGTAGTTGTGCCTTGTGTGGTGTCCGTCGTATTCATTATTGTCTTCTACTCGTAGGTCGCATCATCGATAGCGCGGAAGAGGCGAGCTCGTTCGACACGCGGCAGTGTGTAAGCATGCTTGTCGACTCGGCAACGTTGTCGGCGACGTGCATCCGTGCCTATCTCCAAGAGATATCGCCCACGGAAGTGATTCCCAGCGACCTCGTTGAGGTGTGGAGGTATTTGGAGAAGGCGCCCGCGGTCGTTGAGTTCATGACGCGGTCGGCGTTTCGGCGCGGAACAGCGACGGCACTTAGTCTTGGACTTGCCCAATTCCCCGAGGACTTCGACCTCGATGATGTGACGAGTGGCTACCCGTCGTTGACCGGCGCGGTGGAGCTTTCCGAGGTCCTCAAGTTGCAAGATCGCGCCGCAACGTACTCGGAGCGTGTCTGGGCAATGGGCGACCTCCTTCCGTACCAGGAGACGGTCGTCGTGCCGGGCGACCCCGAGCCTCCGCACCGCGATTTCACGGTCGAGCAACCCTTCCGCGCGGCGATGGCGGGTGAACTGACGACGTATCCGTCGAACCCGTACACACCGTTCATCCGCAATTGCCGGGGTGTTGGCGAGTCGTCGTCTAAGCCTGCAGAATAGGATAGTTTGCCTTGTCGTGTTAGCAGCAGGTCTGCCTTGCGGGCATATTTTGTAATATGAGACAATGCAACATGCTATCGAATGAGACATCGTGTCTATTTTGGTGTTTGTTATGTGTTTGTGATTGAGGTTTTGAACGAGTCCCCGAGTGCGTCCGCCCTTTTGTGGGGTTTACCTCGTGTGTGATATGTTTGTTGTTTTTGTGTGTTGTTATTGTGGTCGACTCGCCCAGACTCGAAGAGCCAGTCGCTAGGCGACTCCCTTGAACGCTCTGTACTTCGCCGTTTTCCCTTGCGTGAACGAGGTCGGGTGGCCGAGTCCCCGAGCGTCGTACTTGGCTGTTCCAGGCGCGACTCGAGGGTGGGTGAGGACTTGGCGCGTTAGTTTGAGCGCATCACTCCTGCCTGGCCCGTGGGGTCAGTCGTGTGGCGAGTCCTGGGCATGCTCTCCTACTTGGCGTTTTCCCGGACCGCTTGCGGTGGACTGGTCTGCAGTCCCCGAGCGTGGTACTTAGCCGTTCGAGTCGCTATGTCAGGATGCGGAGGACCATGGTCGCTGAGAAGCGGCGCGCTTGTCTTGGTTCGTAGAACCAGTCGGCGCGACTCAATGGGGCTCCGGTAGGCGTTTTTCATGGACGGTGCAAGACCGAGGTGACTCGGTTTTGCACCGCACTACTTAGCCGTGCCGATCGCTGTACCAAAGGTTGACTTCTGCGGTTAGCGTAATGCTGTTATTACGAGTGCGAGTGGCACAAGACATGGAGAGTAGGCGCAATTTGCGGTAACCGTTTCTTTTTATTTCGAGTTAATAGCATAGAACTACCAGTTTCTGGGCAAAATTCCGGAAATCTACCAGTTTACGATTTCGCAGCAAAAATCTGCCACATTTTGCGTCCGTTTTCGCAAATAACACTAAACGTCCGCTGAACGCGAATTGACACCAATCGGCAGGTTGGCCCACCATAATGGATGACGTGGCAGATCGACGGCGCGGCACGGCCGTTAACGCCTGCATTTGGCGTTGTCCTAAGGCGGTAGGTTTCATTACTAGCTCGTGTCCGGCGTGCATCGACCTTAGGCGATGGCGGCGATTTCAGCGGCGCCGCCGGCGGCGGCAATGGTGGCGGCGGCGGCAGAACAAGCTACGACGGTGGAAGTGCTGGTTCGTTCGCGGGCGGCGCCGAATCTATCCGCGGTGGCGTGGGGTCTGTCCGTGGTGGTGTGGGCTCAATTGATTCGCCGCCGCCAGCGCCGCAGGTGCTGAACCAGGAGGCAAGGTCAGCGGCTGCACTGGCGCGGGCGGTGATCTCGTCTCCATCGAAAAGCAGCCATCGATGGGCTTCCCCACTCGATGGAGTCGAGTAAGTCATATTTTCTCTCCATTCTTCCCCTCTGTCTAGTTATGATATGTTAATTCGCCACTCAATGGGCTTCCATGGTATTAAATCTGTTGAATGTGGCTGTCACCCTCTCCAATTGTGTTCAATGTGGTTGTCATCATCTAGTACTAATCTGTTAATTGTGGTTGTCATCATCTGTTACTGAATATGCCATCTGGTTTTGTTTGTAATTTTTGTAGCCTAGATGATGACATTTGGGAGATTCAGGTTTCATTTTCATGGGGAAGACAATCTGGAGAGGACACTTAGTAGATCTGACATAACAGTGTCGAATCTGACAGCTTTAGTAGAGTGTCATGGGTATGGACATAGGGACATCATGTATTTTGTGAGGGAAAAGGGAAAAGGACAGGATGGGATGATGGCAATTGAAAGCATGGCCAATGTAAGGGAGATGCTAGCCATTTATGAAGCTGACAGTGTTTTGAATATCACTGTTCTCAGGAAAAATGTAGAATGGCCAGCTGACCTTAACATTGGAGAAGAAGAACCAGAGATGATACAAGAACCAGTGAAACTATCAGTTGATTCAGATGGTGTGAGCTACAACTTAATACCAGATGATGATGAGCAAGAAATTGTGCCAGTGGCAATTGATTTTTCTGATGTGTTGTTCATGGAAACTCAAGAAAGCTGTAATTTTTCTACTCCTGAACCAGAGATGATACATAATCAAAAACAGAGTGTCGCTGTACAAGTTATCCATGAAGATTCAGAGAATGGAGATTCAGAGAATGGAGATTCAGAGAATGGAGATTCAGAGAATGGAGATTCAGAGAATGGTGATTCAGAGAATGCTGATTCAGAGAATGAGGAGTGGATGTATCCTGGCCAGGTTAACTTAGAAGAGCACAAGAGAGAGCACAACAGACAGGTTGCTGCTGAGTTAGAACTAATTAATAAATTAAGGAGTGAGAAAAGGGAGAAAGACATGGACCATGAAGCTGTTGCAATAATGGAGAAGATGGAACAAATGAGGAAGCAGAGAGAGGACCCTTGTCTGCATTTTGAAGGGGACACAGATGTGGAGGAGTTCTTTGATGATGTAGAAACTGAAAATGACATAGAAACAAATGAGGAGGCTGTTGAGGATGACTATTTTGCCAAGAAAAAGGTAGCTAGGCCAGGCCCAACTAGCAACTGTCACCATGAGGCAGAGGAATCACCATTCCCTTCTTTCATTCCTTCCAGTGATGAGGACCTCAGTCCAGAAGATATAGGGGATAGTGATGATGATGGGGCAGTTCAGAAGTACACACTACCAAGTGGCAAGAAGAGAAAGTTAAAGAAGATGAAGAAGAGGATGTGGTATGATCCCAACAGAGTAGACCCACACGTACAATTCTGCATCAAGCTTTGCTTCCAAGATGTTTACCAGTTCAGAGTAGCTCTCAGAAACTACCACATAGCCCAGCTCAGGAACTTCCACTTTCACAGGAACACTCCTTCCAGGATCATTGTGTGGTGCACTGATGAAGGCAAGAAACAGGGGTGTGAGTTCTACTTGACAGCCTCCAAGATTGCAAATGAGCAAACTTTTTGCATTAGGAAATTCAAGTCTGAGCACACTTGCATAGCTCATGGTGAGAACACAAGAGTCACCATTGATTGGCTAGCATCTCAATCTGTGCAGGCAATAAGGACAGACCCAAATACTTCTGTTGACACTTTGATAGACAATGCTAAGTTGAAGTATGGAGTTGAAGTGCTACCAGCACCAGGGTATCTTCCAGGGCATTCAAGCCTATACATAAGATGCAAGGTTACCTTACTGCTGGTAAATATGGCAGCTACATGTAACACCCTCAGAATCGGACCTATGCAAGTTTGAGCAAAATTCGCCAAACCCGCATAGAAACGATTCAAAGGTACCCACCAGGCACTTTCGTGCGGGTGGAAAACGAAGTAATAACATTACACAACAGTCCTCGATGGGACCCACAGAACAGGTATATATAACAGTGACTCAATGAGTCAAGAATACAGATATAATTTACAAAGATCCAAATCACCTTGAAAATGATAGAGCGTCCGACTACGGACAAGATGCAAATGGGGCTAAGAGCCCTGAAGAATAACCAATGGCGTCCATAACTCGCCTGTGCCAGCCGGAAGGGTAACCCCGCTAACGGCCGATCTCAAAACCTGCTTAACAAAAGGTGCCACAAAGGGCAAAACAGAAAACAAAGAAGGAGCGTCGATCGAGGCCAAGACACGGCGAGGCTAGAATTGCGGTCCTCGCCACAGGTATGGTGGATCGAGCGGCAAAGCATGCACTAAACAACCTATAGAGACTCGATACAGCGGCGCTTATCAGAGAGGGGTAAGAATGACCTATCCGGATCCAACCTGAGACTAACACCAAACAAACCCATCCTGGTGTTTCCCCCTCGAGACCAAACGAGGAAGTCAACCGAGGAACTCACACAGTTGGCAATTTTATTTATTCAGTTATCGTTGCAGCAATTACTAGTCAGGTTTAGACAATCGTCCTGATAAAGTAAACAGTGGGCACTTTTAGTTAACCATTCCGTTATAGTTGCAACAATTACTAATCAGATACAGATAGCATGAGATAAACCCACAACCCAGCAGTTGTTGTTACTTTTATTCAGCCAATTCGTTGTAGTTGCAATACTTACTAGTCAGATACATTTGTCGCAAGCGACAACCAAACAAGCAATTGTGGGCAGTATTAATTAGCCATTCCATTATAGTGAAGCTGATTACTAGTCATTATAAAGTCAAATTTATAGCAGTAAACTTTAGTTATGCTTGTCTATGATCGAGATACTGTGCTCCAAGTCGTCCATATCCGCGGACACGGCTTTCAGAAAGTTTTACCCGGCCGGGGTGCACCAATAGCAACACACGCTCGATCAACCTCGGAAAAACCAAATCAAAACCCAACGAGGCTTTCACGACTGAACAATCACAGGATTCAGAAATATTTCAGGGGGCCACACCTTAAGTAGAATCCGCAACGGAATAAGCAAGCTCCGAGACGGCCTCAAGGTTTGGGTGGACGGCTGTGAACGACTGGGAACCCGAAAGTGTGGCTGGGCTTGTCGACACCGCGGAATCGTGTCCCGATCCAAAATAGACAGTGCTCCTCGCACAATCGTAAAAGCAGTAGCATGGCATAAGTAGGATAGTAAAACACCTCAAACTAGTTTGTGGCCCCAAGAAATAAGACGAATCAAGCTCGTCCGTGGGGTCCCATATACCTCCCGGATGTGGATAGCGCGATAAATCAAGGAACAGGTATCAAGTACTCGGGGTCTTACGGGACACAAGTGGGCGTTCGGAAACCAAATATTATCTATCACCCACCGATGCCTCTGCTTATTTCAATTTTAGTTGTTAAACAGAAATTAAAATGACGATAAGTAAAACTAGCATCATCTCCAACATCAACATGCGGCAATACATCAGCAACTGTGGCATATGGCGACACACATCAGCACTTGAGCAAGCAACTACGACGCGCAAGTCCATCTATCTACCAAACAACGGTAATAGGATGTGTCCAAGGCAATATAGGGCTGCACGGTAGATCACGGGTACGGAAACTAAAGCATCGCAACACAGATAGCAATAGATCAACAGGAGGGAAGTAAATACTATAAAAGTAAGATAGGTAGAAAGAGGGAGATGCTCGCCTGAAAACATTGTCGAAGGGATCAACCGAAGATCGGGGCGAAGCTCACATCAACTCATCGGCCTTATCCGCGAAGAAGCAAAACACTAGAAGGAAACACCGGATGCAATATTTAATACACGGCAGAAGATCGGCATGATGCATGTATGATGTATGGCATGGCAAGGTGCGATGCAATTTGGTCGAGATTAAGCGGAACCGGGGTCCCGACAATTAATTAAATGGTTCAAGTGGTTTAGCTACCCCGCAATTTAAATGTTGTTTTAACATGGCCAAAATATAGTACCGGTTCGCTACATCAATTTAAATAAGGCCAATATGAGACTAGATTTGCCAGCATATGGGCCCCATATTTAATTATTAGGTGAATCGGCAGAAGGCCCCCAAACCAATGCTATGCATGCGGGAATGACAATTTAATGTGCAACAAATTGATATGTTATAAAATAGGGTTCGGGAAAAAGGGGTCACACATCAGAGGGGGCTCGACGATCTTGGGTTCCGGGGTTCGGGGTTCGATAGGGTCCAGGGTCCGGTCTCGGGTCCAGGGTTCTGCCGGGGTCGTTCTCGGACTCAGGGGGTTAGGGTCTTGGCGCACCGGGAAGCCGGACTTGGTTCGGCGTCGGGGCGCATCGGATACTCCCGGTCGTTGTCGTTCTCGTCGCAAGCGGATCTTGTCGCATTCGCGGTCCTCTGATCATGTTGTCGGTCATGGCGTTCGGGATGGGGTACTTATCGTATCGGTGGCGCACTTGTCGTATCCGCAAACTCGACGAGCTTGACGTCCCTTGTAGTTGACCTTTGGCTTCGGGGTCTTCAGGGTCTCGATGTACTTAGTTAGGGTCCGACGGAGTTTGGTCTCCAGGCACCCGAACAGGCTTCTCGAATTCCGTGAAGGAGAGCTTGTCGATTCGGCGTCATCGAGGGAGTACTTGGCGTGCCGGGTTCGGTCTTGTCCGTGAGGAGATCTTGGAGACGGAGTCGAAGATCTTGTTACGGGTCGGTCTCGCACTTCGAGTGTAGCTGAAGATCTTGTCGAAAAATATTGTTTGGTCTTCGAGAGGTAGCACTCAAGTTCACAAACAACGGCCGACTTAACTGAGGTCGATCACCACCTGATGGCCAACATCGCAGGTTTTACTAACCGCCGAGTGTGCTAGCAGCACACGAGCACAGGCAGCAGCGGCCGAGAACAGGAACAAGGGAGACGATCGGCGGAACTCCGGAAGGCAGGGAACGCGCGGTCAACGGCAGCTCAGGCGGCACGCAGAGCTCGACGAGAAAGCCTGGGGAGGACGGGGCCGCGACGGAGGGCCGGCGGAGGGAGACGGAGGTGCTCGGGAGAGGAGGGAGACGACGGGGCCGGCGGCGGCGGACACGGGCCGGGCTCAGCGGGTCGCGGAGGCGCTGGCGCGAACTGAGCGGAGGGCAGCGGAGGCCGAATCTTGGCGATGGCGGTCAGCCCGGGCGAGACGCGACCGTGGTAAGCTCGGGAAGGAGGACGCGTCGGGCGCGCGGCTGTCATGATCGCCGGAGCATGGGAGAGCGGCGGGCGGTTGCCGAAGGAGCACGCGGGCGAGGGCGATGCGGCGGGGATGCGGGGATGGGCGGCGGAGGCGCTGGAGGTGGAGGCGCCAGGGAGGAGGAGGGTGGAGCACGGCGGGGTTGGAGGAAGGAGGAGGGAAGGCTGCCGCGCGCGGTGGGAGGAAGGCGTCGGGGTGGGGGAAGGTGCGAGGAAGGAGAGGAACAGGGGGAGGCGCGCGGGGGTGGGGCCCAGGAAGGTAGGTGAGGGAGGGGGTTGGACCGGGTCAGGGGAGTTGGGTGGATGTGGGGTGAGTGGGGCCTGTGGGTCACGAGGCGGGTGTGCGTGGTGGGTGGCAAGCAGTCGGGATGGGAGTGGGTTTGGGGGAGAGAGAGAGAGAGGGGGGGCTGATGTGGCATGCAGGGATAGGCTAGAGGAAAGGGGAGGGGTGAGGTGGCGGCCTCTGAGAGGGGGGAGTGATGTGGAGGGTAGGTTGGGTAGCTTTTTAGGTGGGTTTAGGATTTAGAGGGGCAGGTTGGGGTGGACCGTTTTAAAATAAACAGGGGTGGTCGTTCGGGTCAATCGGCCCGTTCGACTGCCCCGCTAAAATTTAATTAAATGTTTTATTTAATTAAACGGACCGTATGCAAAACAATTTTAACAAAACAAAAATATTCCGGCGACCCGGTTTTCGATGTTGAATCAAGAGGGGGCGTTCAGAAAACAACACGGGCTTCGCAAACATAGTTTTATGCAAACAACACTTGATGATGACGATGCAATGCACAAAATCAACGCGATTTTCTAGTAGTGGTTTTGCGGGATGCCACAATTCGACACCACTAACAAGGGATCTCGCCCTCGAGATCCGCCTCATGGTACCGGAAGGAAGGTCGGCGTTCTCCGTCTTCTCGCTTCGTATAGATCCTCGCGACACCACTAACGAGGGTTTCTTCTTCATCTTGAAATTGGCGACACCACCAACAAAGGGTCGTTGTTCCTGATCGTCGAGGGAACACTCCGGAGAAACAAAGGACGAAGATAGAGGCATCAAACGATAAGGCCACCCCTAACTTCCGTTAGAAGAGGGAAAAGTTACATCAATCCACCAGTTCGATGTACAGAGCGAACAGTAAGAGTCGGTTAGGGTGATCAGTCCATCCCGGACCCAACTATCAACTCTATACATGGGTAGGAGAATCAGGCAACTCAACTCTCGAGATTTAGACTGAAGATCTTCATAGGCGGTATCCGGAACAAAGGGATGATGCCAGCAGGAATCGTATGAAAGACACAATGATTAGGTTCCGCGATGGTTCCATTGGCATGAACAACACATGCTCAAGGTATACTCCAACTTCACCAATGCTCGTCCTTATCATAAGCTTTTCAACGACACTGATATCCAGCAAGGAACACATATGGATAAAGAGCTCAAGAACATAGATCGGATGAACGGCACAACAGAACAGTTGCAGATTGAGGATCGTAGCACCTCCGTTACAAAAGGGAGAAAGCGAAGCCCTGTAGGTACGACGGAAACCCAACCACGAGAATTCCTGGACTCGAAGAGAGAGAAGAGAGCAGATTCAAAACACGTCGAGGTGAGAGGAGAATAGCAGAGGGGTAAGGAGTAAAATCAGACCTAGTCAGAACTATCCAACCGATTTTGCAAAATAGTTTTGACACTCTACTTCGGCCGTTAGCTAAGGTCATCCTACAGGCTGGACTTGTGGGGTATCGCAACTGCTGAGCTCTGATACCACTCAGAACCCTCGAATCGGACCTATGCAAGTTTGAGCAAAATTCGCCAAACCCGCATAGAAACGATTCAAAGGTGCTCACCAGCACTTTCGCGGGTGGAAAACGAAGTAATAACATTACACAACAGTCCTCGATGGGACCCATGTAGGTATATATAAAGGACTCAATGAGTCAAGAATACGATATAATTTACAAAGATCCAAATCACCTTGAAAATGATAGAGTCCGTCACGGACAAGATGCAAATGGGGCTAAGAGCCACGAAGAATAACCAATGGCGCCCATAACCCTGCCAGCCAGCCGGAAGGGTAACCTCGCTAACGGCCGATCTCAAAACCGCTTAACAAAAGGGTGCCGACAAAGGGCAAACAGAAACAAAGAAGGAGCCAAGATCGAGGCCAAGACACGGCGAGGCTAGAATTGCGGTCCTCGCCACACAGTATGGTGGATCGAGCGGCAAAGATGCACTAAACAACCTATAGAGACTCGACATACAAGCGCTTATCGAGAGGGGTAAGAATGACCTATCCGGATCCAACTCGAGACTAACACCAAACAAACCCATCCTGGTGTTTCCCCCTCGAGACCAATCGAGGAAGTCAACCGAGGAACTCACACAGTTGGCAATTTTATTTATTCAGTTATCGTTGCAGCAATTACTAGTCAGGTTTAGACAATCGTCCTGATAAAGTAAACAGTGGGCACTTTTAGTTAACCATTCCGTGATAGTTGCAACAATTACTAATCGACATGATAGCATGAGATAAACCCACAACCCAGCAGTTGTTGTTACTTTTATTCAGCCAATTCGTTGTAGTTGCAATACTTACTAGTCAGATACATTTGTCGCAAGCGACAACCAAACAAGCAATTGTGGGCAGTATTAATTAGCCATTCCATTATAGTGAAGCTGATTACTAGTCATTATAAAGTCAAATTTATAGCAGTAAACTTTAGTTATGCTTGTCTATGATCGAGATACTGTGCTCCAAGTCGTCCATATCCGCGACACGGCTTTCGAAGTTTTACCCCGGGTGCACCAATAGCAACACACGCTCGATCAACCTCGGAAAAACCAAATCAAAACCCAACGAGGCTTTCACGACTGAACAATCACAGGATTCAGAAATATTTCAGGGGGCCACCCCTTAAGTAGAATCCGCAACGGAGTAAGCAAGCTCCGAGACGGCCTCAAGGTTTGGGGTGACGGTCAGAACGATCGGGAACCCAAAGTGGCTGGGCTTGTCGACACCGCGGAATCGTGTCCCGATCCAAAAAGCAAGGTGCTCCTCGCACAATCGTAAATAAAGCAGTAGCATGGCATAAGTACAGGATAGTAAAAACACCTCAAACTAGTTTGTGGCCCCAAGAAATAAGACGGAATCAAGCTCGTCCGTGGGGGTCCCATATACCTCCGGATGTGGATAGCGATAAATCAAGGAACAGTATCAAGTACTCGGGGTCTTACGGGACACAAGTGGGCGCTCGAAACCAAATATTATCTATCACCCACCGATGCCTCTCGCTTATTTCAATTTTAGTTGTTAAACAAATTAAAATGACGATAAGTAAAACTAGCATCATCTCCAACATCAACATGCGGCAATACATCAAGAATCGTGGCATATGGCGACACACAAGACTTGAGCAAGCAACTACGACGCGCAAGTCCATCTATCTACCAAACAACGGTAATAGGATGTCCAAGGCAATATAGGGCTGCACGGTAGATCACGGTACGGAAACTAAAGCATCGCAACGATAGCAATAGATCAACAGGAGGGAAGTAAATACTATAAAAGTAAGATAGGTAGAAAGAGGGAGATGCTCGCCTGAAAACATTGTCGAAGGGATCAACCGAAGATCAGGGCGAAGCTCACATCAACTCATCGGCCTTATCCGCGAAGAAGCAAAACACTAGAAGGAAACACCGGATGCAATATTTAATACACGGCAGAAGATCGGCATGATGCATGTATGATGTATGGCATGGCAAGGTGCGATGCAATTTGGTCGAGATTAAGCGGAACCGGGGTCCCGACAATTAATTAAATGGTTCAAGTGGTTTAGCTACCCCGCAATTTAAATGTTGTTTTAACATGGCCAAAATATAGTACCGGTTCGCTACATCAATTTAAATAAGGCCAATATGAGACTAGATTTGCCCGCATATGGGCCCCATATTTAATTATTAGGTGAATCGGCAGAAGGCCCCCAAACCAATGCTATGCATGCGGGAATGACAATTCAATGTGCAACAAATTGATATGTTATAAAATAGGGTTCGGGAAAAAGGGGTCACACATCAGAGGGGGCTCGACGATCTTGGGTTCCGGGGTTCGATAGGGTCCAGGGTCCGGTCTCGGGTCCAGGGTTCTGCCGGGGTCGTTCTCGGACTCAGGGGGTTAGGGTCTTGGCGCACCGGGAAGCCGGACTTGGTTCGGCGTCGGGGCGCATCGGATACTCCCGGTCGTTGTCGTTCTCGTCGCAAGCGGATCTTGTCGCATTCGCGGTCCTCTGATCATGTTGTCGGTCATGGCGTTCGGGATGGGGTACTTATCGTATCGGTGGCGCACTTGTCGTATCCGCAAACTCGACGAGCTTGACGTCCCTTGTAGTTGACCTTTGGCTTCGGGGTCTTCAGGGTCTCGATGTACTTAGTTAGGGTCCGACGGAGTTTGGTCTGCAGGCACCCGAACAGGCTTCTCGAATTCCGTGAAGGAGAGCTTGTCGATTCCGGCCATCGAGGAGTACTTGGCGTGCGGGTTCGGTCTTGTCCGTGAGGAGATCTTGAGACGGAGTCGAAGATCTTGTTACGGTCGGTCTCACTTCGAGTGTAGTCAAGATCTTGTCGAAAATATTGTTTGGTCTTCGAGAGGTAGCACTCAAGTTCACAAACAAAGGCCGACTTAATCGAGGTCGATCACCACCGATGGCCAACATCGCAGGTTTTAATCGCCGAGTGTGCTAGCAGCACACGAGCACTGCGCAGCGCCGAGAACAGGAACAAGGGAGACGATCGGCGGAACTCCGGCGTGGAACGCGGTCAACGGCAGCAAAGCGGCACGCAGAGCTCGACGAAAGCCTGGGAGGACGGGCCGCGACGGAGGGCCGCGGAGGGAGACGGAGGTGCTCGGAGAGGGAGACGACGGGCGCCGGGCGGCGGTGACACGGGCGGCCGCTGGTCGCGGAGGCGCTGCTCAGCGAACTGAGGCGGAGGGCGGGCGCGGAGGCGGTATCGGCGATGGCGGCCGCGCGGCGAGACGCGCCCGTGAAGCCTCGGGAAGGAGGACGCGCGGCTGGGCGCGTCTGCTCATACAAGGGCCGAGCACGGGAGAGCGGGCGGCGAAGCACACCTTGGCGAGGAGCCAGGCGGCGAGGGGATGCGGGATGGCGCGAGGAGGCGCTGGAGGTGGAGGCGCCAGGGAGGAGGAGGGTGGAGCACGGCGGGGTTGGAGGAAGGAGGAGGGAAGGCTGCCGCGCGCGGTGGGAGGAAGGCGTCGGGGTGGGGGAAGGTGCGAGGAAGGAGAGGAACAGGGAGGCGCTGGGGTGGGGCCAGGAAGGTAGGTGAGGGAGGTTGGACCGGTCGGGAGTTGGGTGGATGGGGTGAGTGGGGCCCAGGGTCAGGCGGTGTGGTGTGCGTGTGCGTGGGATGGGCAGTGTGCTGGCAGGGAGTGGGTTTGGGGGAGAGAGAGAGAGAGAGGGGGGGCTGATGTGGCATGCAGGGATAGGCTAGAGGGAAGGGGAGGGGTGAGGTGGCGGCCTCTGAGAGGGGGGAGTGATGTGGAGGGTAGGTTGGGTAGCTTTTTAGGTGGGTTTAGGATTTAGAGGGGCAGGTTGGGGTGGACCGTTTTAAAATAAACAGGGGTGGTCGTTCGGGTCAATCGGCCAGTTCGACTGCCCCGCTAAAATTTAATTAAATGTTTTATTTAATTAAACGGAACGTATGCAAAACAATTTTAACAAAACAAAAATATTCCGGCGACCCGGTTTTCGATGTTGAATCAAGAGGGGGCGTTCAGAAAACAACACGGGCTTCGCAAACATAGTTTTATGCAAACAACACTTGATGATGACGATGCAATGCACAAAATCAACGCGATTTTCTAGTAGTGGTTTTGCGGGATGCCACACTACAGGAAGAAGGGTCAGAAGCCTGTTGCTGACAGTTCAAATGCTGGAGACAGTTCAAATGCTGGAAAATAATTCATGTTTCTTAGTTAATGGACCTATGTATTTGTGCTGCTAAATGTGTGTTGGACCTATCTATTTGTGTTGGACCTATCTATGTGTGTTGGACCTATATATTTGTGCTGGACCTATCTATTTGTGTTGGACCTAACTATGTAAGACATATCCAGTTGATATGCAAAACTATTTGTGCTAAACTATGGAGATTTTGTTGATCATTGTGTACTTTATTTCATATGTAGTTTGCATCATGCACTGGTATTTGAAATCCAAGGCACATGCAGCTGAACAAAAAGAAAAAAGGGACTTTATTTCAAATCCAAGACACAAACAGGTACACAAACATTACAGTAATAAAAGGATCACATTACATAGCTAAGATTCAAGGTGCCATTACATAGCTAAGATTACATAGATAGTTCCATAACAGATAATAAAAGGATCACATAGCTAAGATTACATAGATAGTTCCATAATAAAAGGATTACATAGATAGTTCCACAACAAACATTACAGTAATAGAAGGATCACTCATCACAGATAGCTTTGATTTTCTTCATCTTTACTTTGTTCTCATGACTTGCCTGGAACATTTCATAGATGGTATACTCCAGCTTCTTCTTCCCTTCCTTCAGGACAACTTTTTCTGCCTCCCACTTCTTCTTCTCTTCCAAAGTGCAGCTCTTTTCGCCTCCCACTTTTCTTCTCTTCCATAGGCATCTCTTCCAGCCTCTACCTTGTTTTGTTTGACCCTAAACACATCACAGGATTTTAACACATTCTTCAGTTCTTCTTTTGCATTTTTCAGCACCTCAACCTCATTCTTCAAAGCTTCTATGTGCTTCGCTCTCAAGCTCCTGCTCCTTCTCTCAACTCTCTCAAACATCATAGTGCTACCGCATCATCATACATTGACCACAACTTGCTTAGTGCATTATTGAGAGTGTCAGCCACTCTTTATCTATCCAAGACTGAAACCAGCTTGATTGCTTGCTGCAAATTAAACATAGCATGGGTATAAGCATTTCATTCAAATTATGGCAGTGGCAACAATCAAAAACTAAGCTTGACAAGTGGTTTAAGTAGGATGGGCATGCTTAAGCTTGAGTAAACTAAACTATGCCAGTGGTAATTAAACTATGTCGTGGTTTAAGTTTGATTAAACTATGTCAAGAATTAAACTATGGTAGTGGTTTAAGCTTGAGTAAACTATGTCATGCAAGCAATAAAAACTAAGATTGACAAGAATAAGGATGGAGTAAATAACTTACATTTTCAATCTGCACATGTAGAATCTCCTCCACGTGTACATCCCATCAAAGGCTACGATCTGCGTGGCTCCAGCTTGTGCATGTCACACCGCCCACGGCTATCCCGCAAAATAGCGGGTCATCAATCACATTAGGAGCATAGTCCGCATACCGAGAGGTCCTAATCAAAGAAGAAATCAACTTTAATCGACCTAATTTGACGACAAATCAACAAATCCCAATTTGACGAACCCTAATTTGAAAATGGGGAGGGAGATGGACTGGAGCTTAGCCCTAGGTAGGAGTTGCTTGACTCAGAACCGTCGTGCCAGCTAGGCATGGCGACGGCTGCGCTCGACTGGGACGACGGCGGCAATGGCGGGGCGGTCAGCGGTGGCGCTCTGTCGCAGGAGCGTGGGCGAGCGGGGAAGAAAACGGTCGGGAGGAAGACCCAGCGCGCTAGGACAGCGCCAAGTAGTGGGCCCTACTCCTGCCGTTAACGGGCGTTAACGGCCGTGCCGCTCGCCGTCCAGTCCTGCCACGTCATCCATTATGGTGGGCCAACCCTGTCAGTTCTGGTGTCAATTCGCGTTCAGCGGACGTTTAGTGTTATTTGCGAAAACGGACGCAAAATGTGGCAGATTTTTTCTGCGAAATCGTAAACTGGTAGATTTCCGGAATTTTGCCCAGAAACTGGTAGTTCTATGCTATTAACTCTTTTATTTCATAGCGACTGGAGAATACATATGTTGGGTTCTACGAGTAGAACTTCCGTAGGAGGTTTACATTCCATGGTCGCTTGACGTCGAGTTCGCCGTCCCCGCGGACGTCGATGAGGTAGTAGGCGTCGTTGCCGAGTACTCGCCCAATGGCGAATGGCCCTTCCCACGGGGGGGAGAGCTTGTGCATGCCCTTCTTGTCCTGGATGAGGCGTAACACCAGGTCGCCCACTTGGAAGGTGCGAGTTTTCACCCGCCGGCTGTGGTAGCGGCGGAGTCCCTGCTGGTAGATAACAGTGCGGGACCGAGCGAGGTCACGTGCCTCGTCGAGTTGATCAACCCCGTCTTGGCGGGCGAGCTCGTTTGCGGCCTCCGTGTAGTGGACGACCCGCGACGAGTCATGCTCGAGGTCGGTGGGCATGACTGCCTCGGCGCCATAGACCATGAAGAAGGGGGTGAACCCTGTCGACCTGTTGACCGAGGTGCGGATCCCCAGATGAAAGAGGGTAGCTCCTTGACCCAGCACCCGGCGGTGCGCTCGAGTGGTACTTGGAGTCGCGGCTTCAGGCCGTGGAGGATGCTTTGGTTGGCCCGTTCTGCCTGGCCGTTGGATTCCGGGTGGGCGACCGACGCGAGGTCGAGCCGGATGTGGTGCTCTTCGCAGAATCCAGCCATGGCTCCTTTGGCGAAGTTGGTGCCATTGTCCATGATGATGCTGTTTGGGAACCCGTAGCGATATCTGAGCTCGCGTAGGAATTTGGTGGCGGTCTTCCCGTCGCATTTCCGAACTGACTTGGCCTCCACCCACTTTGTGAATTTGTCGACCGCGACTAGCAGGTGGGTGTAGCCGGAGGGGGCCTTCTTGAAGGGGCCAACCATATCCATGCCCCACACAGCGAATGGCCAGGTGATGGGGATTGTTTTGAGCGCGAGCTCGCACGCGTATCCGGTTGGCGATTGCACCCGCGCACGCTGGACAATGTCGACAGCCGGCGTGGTGCGGTGGGCCAATAGAAGCCATGTCGCATAGCCTTGGCGACGAGAGCGGCGACGCAGGTGGCCGCAGCCACCGGAGTGGATGTCGTGGAGGATCTTGCGTCCTTCGCGGTTGGACGCAGCGTTGAACACACCGGTGACATCAAGGCTAGGAGCTCGCCGTCGATGATGGCGTAAGACTTGCATCGACGAGCGATCATCCGAGCTTCTGTCTCGCCCGGGCAAGGTGCCGCTTCCGTAGGCGATGTAGGGCTTGGTCCAGCCGTTCGCTCGTTGACGAAGTGCGACCAGGCTGCCTCGTTGGAGCGGGACTCCGATGTCGATCTCCCTCGGGGGAGAGAATGATGGCTTGGTGATCGTGTCGAGGAAGACGCCGGCGGGTGGTGCGAGTCGAGCCGACCCGATGCGAGAGAGTGTGTCGGCCTCCTTGTTCTTCCGCCTGTCGATCCACTCGACGGAGTAGCCGGTGAAGTCTCCGCCCAACTTGTCCACTGCTTGGCGGTACGCCTCCATGGTGGGGGAGACGGCGTCGCAGGTGCCAGCGACTTGCCCCGCGACGAGGTCGGAATCTCCGTAGCAGCGTAGGCGGTTGACATTCATCTCCTTGGTAGCTCGCATGCCGTGGAGTAGGGCCTCGTACTCGGCCATGTTGTTGGTGCAGGGTGTGAAGTCGAGGTAGAGGATGTAGCGGAGCTTGTCGCCCTTTGGTGAAGTTAGCACGATCCCTGCGCCTGCACCGTCCGCGTTCTTGGAGCCGCCGGGCGCGTGCTCCAGAATGAAGGTATGGCAGCTTCTTCCGCCGGGCCTCAATCCCGTCGCGATGAAGTCGCCAGGCTCGCGACTTGATCGCTGCGGTGGCTCGATTTGATGTTGTGGACGCCGATCTCGACGGCCCATTGGCGACTCCGCCGGTCGCCGCGTTGCGGATGATGTCTTGCGGTGCCGAGGAAACGACCGTGATCGGGTGCTCTCGAAGTAGTGCGCAGCGCCACGAGCTCAAGACCGCGTATACCAGGTTTTGGTATCAGGTACCGGGCGCGACTCGGTGAGGACCTCGCTGATGTAGTACATCGTCGCTGATCGACGCTGCTTTCCTTCCTCCGTCGCCGACGACCATCACGGCGCCGACGACGCTCGGAAGTCGCGACGAAACCAGCATGGGTTCTTTGTCGGCGGGGCGGCGAAGCAGCGGCGAGTAGCAACTTTGAGATCGCGAGCGCCGTCGCCTCCTTGTCCCATCGAAGGTGGGGTTTCGCATCAGCGGTATAGGGCATCGCTTTCGCCAGCAGGGATGAAGCGATCGAGCCGCTACTCGCCCGCCAGCTCGATCGCCGCGCAGCACTCGGGTTTGCCGAGCCGGGCGATCGTGTCGATCTTTGTGGGGTTCGCCTCGATCCTCGCTTGGAGACGATGTACCCAAAGGTTGTCCTGCAGGTACACCGAAGGTGCATTTGCCTGGGTTGAGCTTTATCTTGTATTTTCGCAGGTTGGCGAATGTTTCCGCCAGGTCGGCGAGTAGGTCGCCCTGGCGAGCGGACTTTACGACCACGTCGTCGATGTAGACGTGGATGTTGCGGACAATTTGGCTCGCGAGGCATTCTTACATGCACCGCTGGTAGGTCATGGCGGTGTAGCAGAAGGCTCCGAATGGCATGATGAACACCGTCTTCTCCTCGTCTTCGATAGCCATTTTGATCTGGTTGTACCCAGAGTAGGCGTCGAGGAAACATAGCGACTCCGAGCCCGCGGTGGAATCGATTATCTGGTCGATCTGCGGGAGGACGAACTGCTCCTTTGGGCAGGCGCTGTTCAGGTTTGTGTAGTCGATACACATCCTCCAGGTCCCGTTCTTCTTCTCAACCAGGACTGGGTTTGCCAGCCACTTGGAGTATTTGATTGGCCGGATGAAGCCTGTAGCGAGTAGACGCTGCACCTCCTCGGCGATTGCTCGGCGGCGCTCTTCATTGAAGGGCCGCAACGACTGCTTGACAGGTCGCACTTTGGGGTCGGCGTTTAGCTTGTGCTCAGCGAGATCCCTAGGGACACCAGGCATGTCAGAGGGCTTCCATGCGAAGATGTCCCTGTTCTCACGGAGGAACTCGATGAGAGCGCCTTCCTATGTTGGGCTCATGCCCGTCCCGATCGTCACCGTCTAGCTGGAGTCGCCTGGGACCAGCTCGACGGTGCGGGTGTGCGTCGTGGCCTCAAAGGTTGAGGTGTTTGCGCCCTCTGAGTTGGGCTTCTTCAGTATGGTGGGGTCGTCGTTGTTGACCCGGCTCGCGTACTTGGCGATCTCATCAGCGTGGTTGGTCTCCGCCGCGATGACGGCGTCAGCGAGCTCGGCTCCTTTGGCCTCGCACTCGGAGGCCATGTCGGGGTCGCCATTGATGGTAATGACGCCGCACGGCCCGGGGAAGTTCATCGCGTTGTACGCGTAGTGGGGCGCTGCCATGAACTTGGCGAACGCCTGGCGCCCCAGGAAGCAATGGTAGGGGCTGTCGAAGGGTACCAGCTCGAAGACGATTTGCTCGGTGTGGAAGTTTGCTGGTGTGCCGAAGGTGACTGGCAGCGTGACCTTACCGATCGGGTACGCCTTCCGACCGGGGACGATGACGTGGAACATGGTGTGGGTCGTCTCGATCATCGACTGCGGGAGCCGCAGCCGCCTGAAGGTGTCCAGGTACAGGATGTTGATGGAGCTGCCGCCGTCCATCAATGTCTTGGAGAGCCAGTAGTCGCCGACCTTAGGCTTGACCACCAGGGTGAATCGACCTGGATACTCGATGCGTGGCGAGTGGTCTTGTCGACTCCAGGTGATGGGATGCTCCGACCAGTTGAGGAACTGGGGAACGTCCACTTGGGCCACCGCGTTGACGGCGACGGCGCGGGCGATGACCTTCTTCTCGCGCTTCGTGTTGAAGCCCGTGAAGGTATGGAGCGAGCCGGCCACTTTGCCGAATTTTCTGCCGTTTGGCGGGTCGTTGTCGGGGTCCTCCCGTGCTCGCCGTGCCTTTTCGATCTCCCTGAGGGTGTGGCAGTCGGCGGTGGTGTGCATTGCGGGCTTCCCTTCCCTTCTATGAAACGCACATGGTTGGTTAAGGAGAGCCGCGGGGTCGAACCTTGGCTTGGCCTTGTAGTTTCCGCCGTCGCGGCGTTGTCCTCCGTCGCGGAGGAAGCTCTTGGGCTCGCGTTGTGCGTGTCCGGCGTTGGCGATGAAGTCGACTCGCCATCGCGGGCGCTTGCCGTGAGGCGAGTGTTGTAGCGTAGGTCGGACCGTCGTCGCTGTGCCGCTTCGTCAGGCGTTGACCTCCTGACTCGCCGCCGCTTCCTGGTTTGGGTCTTCCTCCGCATCGCTTGGCGATCTCGAGGAGGTCGGGAATGTTGTCGAGTGTGCGAGTGTCGCTGAGCTTGGCCAGGGGCTCGTGGCGCACGAGGTCTTGAAGCAATGGATCGCGGTGTCCTGGATGCCGACCGCGTTATACCGAGTTCTTGCCACCGCTGGAACCATTTGCGGTCGACTCGCGGGGTCCCCGGACGATCGCCCGTGTCCTCGGCGGTGGTGGCGCGGTGTAGGAGCACCGAAGTGCACAGCGAAGGTCACAGATCTCCTCCCGTGAGTCGATATCGCCCCGGGAGGTGTTGATCCATCGCCGCACGCCCTCCATCATCGGGAGGTAACGGGCGGCTAGGTCGGTGTGGCCTGCGATCCCCATCGCCATGAGGTATGTGTCGAGCCAGACGGGGGTCGTGACGAGGAGTCGATTTTCTATCTCCTTCGTGCCTTGAAGTTTGGCGGTACTTCGCCGGATCATTGGTCCGGCACTTGGGGCCGAGTCGATCGAGCGACCCATGGGTCGCCGCAGGGCGATTGGTTAGGTATGTCGCGGTCATCATGCCGGGCGCGCGCGCCAGCTTTGGTTGTTGATGATGTGGGTGCGGGCGTCGCTGGTTGCCGCTGGCGGCGACGGTTGGTCGCCGCCCGGGTCATTGGTGAGAGTGCCGCGTTGGGTCGGTGTTGGAGGTGTAGTGGCTCGTGGCGGGCGTTGAGGGTGTTTGCCGATGGCCGCTGGAGGCCGCTATGCTTCCGACGAACGAGTATACTCGACCGCGAGTCGGCGCCGCTGCTTTGCTGCTCGACGGCCTTGCGAGCAGGACCGACGATCGATCTGTAGGGCGCCGCCGCCGTGGCCGTGATGTTGTCGGCCGCCGCCCGCCCGCAGGTTGCCCATCGGGTGGAGAACGGGAGGCCGCTTGCGCTCTCCCGTGAGGAGACTACTATCCGCGGCTGGTCCTCGAGGTGTGCTGGGTGGAGGTGGGGCTCCCATCGCCGCTGATCTGGCGGGGCCGGGCGCTTCCTCCGTGGCGCATTCGCAGATCGCGCGCCGCCACGCGGGCCGGGTCGTTGCCGTCGGTTCAGGCGCTACGAACGGTGGGGTTCAGCGACCGATCCGCTGGTGGTAGCGCGATAGTTCCTCGCGCCACCTGCTCGAGGCGAATTTTTCGGCTTGCTCTTGCGCACCGCCGCCAGCGGAGTTCCTCGACCTCCGTTGCTGTGGCGTTAGGAGGGATTGGGGTGGAGAATGGATCCTCCGGCGGATCGGTGCCGGTCGCCATGTAGGTCGCGGCGTGGCGACCGGTCCCGTCGCGGAGGTCGGCGGAGTTCTCCGACCCGGAGTAGAATTCGAACATCCCGAGGATGGAGGGGTCCTCGAAGTCTCCCACGTTGGAGACCTGGGTGATGGAGCCTGCGGGTGAAGCCACGGTGATAGACCCGGCGAGTGACGCCGGGGTCGCCGAGTCGGCGTCGTCGTTGAGGGCCGCCTTCTGCGTCGCTGAAGCCACGCCGCCATGGGCAATTGTACTGAGGCGAGGCGATGGATCGTGCGGATCTGGCTCGGAGAGCTGATCACGTGGCGGCGATTTCGCGGATGCGAGCCAATCCTCCGAGATGGCGTGGTGAGGCCGACGAAGAGGCTGATCGTGCCGATCGGCGGGATCACGCTGCGGCGTGACGGTCGCGCCGGACGTAGCTGCTCGGAAAGATTTGGAGCATCTCGCCGATCGCTATCATGCGGCCGGTGGCGCACCGCCCTGCTGATGGGCAGATTGGATCTCGCCAGAACACCGCCAGACCGCCAGCCCCACGGTGGACGCCACTGTCGTGGGAATGGTCACGGCAGATGCTGCAATCGGCAGCGAGTAGTAGAACGAGGGGCAAGGGCGGCCAGCCATCTGCGGTGCGAGATGAGGGCAAAGACACAGGGTTTTACCCAGGTTCGGCCCCCCGGAGGGTAAAGACCTACTCCTGCTAGATTGTATTATGAAGGTGGAACAATGGCGAGCTCGGCGGCTAGGCGGCTAGTCGCTTGGGTGTATGAAGGAACGTATCTCTACTCACCCTATAGGGAGGTTTATATAGGCTCACCTCCCCTAGGGTTTACATATCTCAACCGATTCAGTTAAAGCTTCGTACTGCTTAACCTAATCCGACGGGCCTATCTACTTTGGGCTTTCACTTCCGCCGCCGTTCTCGCTGGGCTTCAATCCATTCGCCGTCTTGCAGGCCCACTCGCCAGTTCTTGGGCCAGTCGGAAACGTCCTGCTGGGTATACCCCGGTAGGCATATCCCCATCAGCCTCGGCACTGGAGCGAGACACGGTGGGCTGCCTCTTGGAGGACCAAGATACGAGCGACGAACCAAGGTAGATGCAGTAGCATCTGGTGGAGCGCCGCGTGTCCGGGCAGCCCGCCTACCGAAGGCGTCGAGTAGGCGGCGAGGTCGAGATGTCGAGGAGGCATGCAACGACAACGTAGCCGTGGTGCCACAGATGTAGCGGAGAATCCACTTCACAGCCCAATGGGCGCCCCGAGGAGCATGCATGTGCAAGCACACACGATGCTGCATCGAGCTCGGACGTGTCAACGTAAAATCTTGGGCGCCACGATGGAGCGGTAGAGCAGGCGTCGGGCCAGCGAGCCATCACTAGCTGAAAGCTTGGCCTTTATGTCGACAGAGTAGGCGGGATTGCAATTAAGCATACCGCACGCCGAGAAGCTTCATGGCGTGCCTGCGATGAAGAAAGAACCCGTCCGACGCCGGACAACCTCGATGCCGAGGAAGTAGTGGAGCGGGCGAGGTCCTTCAACGCGAACTCAGACGAAGGCTTCGGTGAGTGTCGAAGAAGACCAGCGGTGGATGCTGTCCGTGATGATGTCGCCGACGCATACCGTAGGTAGGCCATGTCGTTGCTGGTCGGTAGACGAAACGACGCATCGTAACGCGTGGAAGCGGAAGCCGAGCGATGAAAGCGGCGATTGGCGGTACGGCGCGGGCGCTGCCGATCCATACAAGGACCGAGATATCAAGCACACGTCATCGGGGCGCTCGGCGTTGACGAAGCCAATGGGCTGCTGACAGTAGACCTGCTCCGACAGGTGGCCATGGAGGAAGGCGTTGGAGACGTCCATCTGATGCACCAGCCACGCGCGAGAAGCGGCGAGGTGCAGTACCATGCGGATCGTGCCCGGTTTGACAACCGGGGCAAACGTATCCGTGAAGTCGACACCCGCGCGTTGCCGAAAGCCGCGGACGATCCAGCGCGCCTTGTAGCGCTCGAGAGTACCATCGGAGCCGAGCTTGTGCTTGAAGACCCACTTGCCGGTGTGATGACGTTGGCGAGGCGGGAACCAGCTCCCAGGTCGGTTACTGTGCAGCGTCATACTCCTCTGCATGGCGGCGCGTGTCGCAGAGCGGCGCGAGCGAGGTGGGAACCGGCGAGAGCGGAGGTGGGCGCGACTCGGCAGCGGGAGGCGCCTCCCCTCGCGGGGACGGCAGCGCCCCGCGCGGCAAGACATCTTATTCCCGCCCGGAAGGCCCGGTCGGCAGAGGTAGCGTGGGCGCCGCACTCCCGCGTGCTCGGGTGAGCATGGGCGCAGGAGCCGTGGCGACGGGCGGCGGGCCCGAGGTGGCTGGCGAAGAAGGTGACGAGAGGTGCTCGAGCTGGTCGGCGCCGGAGGCGCCGCAGAGGGGCGACGGGTGCCGTGGGCGGCAGAGGCGCCGCGGGTGACAATGGCGCCGCAGGCGACGCGCCCGCGAGGGCGTCAGCCGCAGACGGGGCCAGAGCGGGGGCAGCCGGCGCGGCTGGTCCGCCTGAAGGGGCCAATGGCGCCGGGGGCGTCATCAGAGGTGTCGCCAAGAGTCTCTGCTTAAACGGAAAAGCCAACTCGTCAAAGTACACGTGCCGGGAGGTGAGGACTCGATGTGAGACCGGGTCATAGCAGCGGTAGCCCTTGGTGTTGGCGGGGTAGCCTAAAAACACACAAGGGAGAGAGCGAGGCGCAAGCTTGTGCACGGCGGTAGCAGCAGTGTTAGGATAACACTTGCATCCGAAGACGCGGAGGTCATTATAGGCGGGCGACGCACCGTAGAGGAGGTGATGCGGCGTGTAAGACCAACGCACACGACACGGGCGGATGTTGACGAGGAGAGTCGCCATGGCAGGAGCATCCGACCAGAACCGTGGAGGCATGTGGGCGTGGAACAGAAGGGTGCGGACGCAGTCGTTGAGAGTACGTAGCATCCGTTCAGCACGATCATTCTGTGGGGAAGTGTAGGGACACGTGAGGCGGAAGATGGCGCCATGGGCGGCGAGAAGTGAGCGAATAGTGATGTTGTCGAACTCCTTGCCGTTGTCAGTTTGTAAGGCATGAATAGGGCGACCGAACTGAGTGGAAACGAAGGCGAAAAACGCGGTGAGAGTGGCGGCAACGTCGGATTTGCGACGAAGAGGAAACGTCCATACAAAATGAGAGTGATCATCCAGAATCACGAGATAATAATTATAACCAGAATTACTGGGAACATGTGAGGTCCAAACATCACTATGAATAAGTTGAAACGGAAAAGACGCGACTGTGGAGGAGGAACTAAACGGGAGGCGAACATGTTTGCCTAGACGACATGCTTCACAAGAGTGGGCATCCGTTTTATTACAGGTAAAGGAAAAGCCTTGCATTATTTGACGTAGAGCGGCAGAGCTAGGATGGCCGAGGCGAGCGTGCCAGAGATCGACACCGGTGGAGAGGGCGAGTGAGCTGCTGGCGGTGGTGGAGTCCGAACCAATAGGGTACAGATCGCCGGGGCTGTCACATCGGTGGAGGAGCATCCGAGTACGACCATCCTTGACAGAGAAACCAAAGGCGTCAAATTCCACAGTCACAGGATTATCACGACAGAAAGATTTAACGGAAACCAGATTTTTAATCAAGGCAGGAGAAACAAGAACGTTATTTAGAGAGAGAGGAGTGGAAGTGGAGGGAAAAGGGACGGAACCGGTGTGAGTAATGGGAAGCGCATGACCGTTGCCAACGATGATGCGAGAGGAGGTGGAGGAGGGGGTAGAAGAAGAGAGGGTACCGGGGTGCGCGGCCATATGCGCGGAGGCGCCGGTGTCCATGAACCAGTCGCCACCGCCACCATACGCCCCAGCGGTGGGGGCGCTCTGGAGGGCGGTCGAGCGCGATCCACGGGCCGAGCTCGGGGGGGGCGGCGTAGGCCGGGGCGGAGTAGGGCGCGGCACCGTAGCCTGGGGCGGTGTCGTAGCTCGGCGTGACGGCGGGTTGGGGCGCCGCGTAGAAGGCCTGGTGAGTGGCCGGACGCGGCCCCATGATGCCCGGGTAGGGAGCGCGCGGCAGGGGCATGGAGTAGGCGTGGACGACCCCGGTCCACGGGTTGTGACCCGCGAGCCACGGCGGAGTGGGAGCGGCGTGCTGGGGTGGACGAGGCGCGGGGGCGGTGGCGTTGGCGCGACCATAGCCGCCGCCGGTGCCACCTCCGCCACGGCGACGACGCCATGACGACCACCGCGGTACCACCACCGCCCGGTGGCGGGGCGGAGGCTGGGCGTAGAAGCCCGAAGGCGGTCCCATAGGGCGAGGCGCGGAGGCGGGAGCGGGGGCGCGAGGCGCGGGTGCCGGGGCGCCGCGTGAGAGGCCAGCGACGAAGGTGGTGTGAGCCGCCCGAGCCCGGAGATGCTTGAGGCGGCGCTCCTCAAGGCGCAGGTAGGCAACGGCCTGCTCGAAGGAGGGTGTGGTGAGGAGCGTGAGATTGGAGGCGGCGTTGCTGAGATCCTCGCCGAGTCCTGCCGACAGGGTGGAGAGCATGATCTTGTCGTCGATCGGAAACTCCAAGTCGCGAAGCTCGTCGGAGAGGCTCTTCAGCTTGAGAACGTACTCGTCGAGAGAGTGGTCGTTGTGGTGGGTGCCGAAGAACTCCTGCTGGAGGAAGGTGACCCGCTGGATCTTCTTGTCGGTGAAGAGGCCGGTGATTTTCTCCCACACCGTGTGCGCGGTGTCGCCGTCCCGGACGACGGTGCGGAAGATGTCGTTGGAGACGGTCTGGTAAAACCAGCGGATGACGGTGGCGTCGATCGCGAGCCACTCGGTGTCGTGCGGCATGGCGAGGAGGTCGATGGTGCCATCGACGTGGTCGAGGAAATCATACTCGCGGAAGAGCAGCCCGAAGTACGTCTTCCACGGGAAGAAGTTGGCAGCGGTGCTGGAGAGCTTCACCGGCACACGCTCGGCGATGGGGATGTCGCGGATGACGGCGACGGAGGGCCCGGCGAAGGGGTTGCTGCTGCCGGAGCGGTAGGAGTTGAAGGGATCGGAGGGGCCGGAGGAGGAGAACCCGGCCATGGCGGAACGTGGTGGGTGGTGGCTAGGGTTAGGGAGGGGGCGGCGCTGGAGGGAGGGGCCGGTGGCGCCCTAGGGAAGGGAGGGGGGGCGGCGGCTTGAAGGAGGGCCGACGGCGTCCTAGGGAGGGGGGTGGGGCGGCGGCGCCCTAGGGTAGAGGGGGGCGGCGGCTAGGTCAGGACCAGAGGGTCTCTGATACCATGTAGAGTGGAATTGGAGATTGCACAGCATCAATTGGGCCGGCTGCTCATGTATATATAGACGGACACATGTACAATTAAAGATACAACCCTAACAAAACACGGGAACCTATACCTAGTATAATATGTTACTCAACACTATGCACTATACATGCACTGAGAATGGCTCGCCAGTGAGAACGTATACTGATTGAGTACTGACTAGGGACTACGGATAGCTCATCGATATTCCTGATGGTCACGGAGGTGTCCTGGTCGATAGCTCTAAAGACCATAGCGTTTCTGGCATCCCGGATTTTCCAGAGGATAATCAGCGCTACAGAATCCCATATGGATTGCGGCAGACCATTCGGTAATGGAGTGGACCATATGTCGGAGAAGTGGTGGCCGACTCGTGCAGATTTGCAGCCTTTGCCATACGGCTGCAGCTGCGGGGCAGTTGAGGAACAGATGTTGTCGATCTTCCACGGAGACAGGGCACCTTGGGTATTCTGTGTTGAGGATAATTTTCTCGTGGAAGAGGTTAGCTCTAGTATTGAGCCTGTCGAGCTGGAGCAACCACCCGACCTAGACGATATATGTAAACATGCAAGAGACAGACTTGACCTTAACCTTCATGGACACCCTTGTGGACCATATGTGTGAGGCGTGTGGATCAAGGCGTGTGGACTACGGAGAGCTCATCGTTGTTAAGGAGTATTAGTATTGGTATAGGAGTCCGTATTTGTCTAGATTTATCTTCTTGTACCCTAAGTCAGATGTACTATATATTGTGGCCTTTGGCCCCCTAGTAATACAAGTTGCTTATTCCTAACATGGTATCAGAGCCTAGTTTTAGGGTTTCTACCCAGCATGTCGCAACTCCGTGCTGAACCTGGATCAATTTGTTTTTCCCGTCCTGTGCGCCATGGCTGCGCTACTTATTGCACTGCTTCTCCTCGTCGCTCCTTGCGATTGCTCTACTCTGTCGATTCTAGTTTCTTCTATCCCGCGTAGATCGACTTGGTCGGTACTTCCGCTCGTCCTGGCTTCTCCTCCTGAACGTGTTGCCCAATTGCTGCAGATCCCGATGAAAGCGCTCTGTTTTTCTTCGTCAATTCCTCTTAAGGTCCATACACGCAATCTTCTTTGGCTGCTGCAGATTCCACATGGCCGCCCTCCAGATCGTGGTATGCGTGTCTCTTGCTGGACGTGGCCCTTTTTTTTCCTTCTCTCCGCTGCTGCTAGCTCATGACATCCAATTCGACGTGGATTAGTTAGTCCTATCTAGACTTCTAAAAAAAAGCGCTCGTATGTCAGTCTATCTGGTTCTGTCTTTCTTCCTCACTCTTCGGTGATTTTTGAGGGTGTCCGTTTTCACTATGTCTTGCACGTGCGCTTGTTATTGGTGCTTAGTGCTTCGTTTTTCCGCTGCGTCCACCAAATCTGTTGTTCTCTTGTGTTTCTCTTGTCATGCGAGTCTACCATACCTTGTTCGTTAGCTTTTTTTTTTTGGTCCTCTTCCAGCCTCCTTTTGCATTGCTGGTTGATCTACGCCTTTTTTCTTGCCGTCTAGCTTCTTTTATCGACGGTTCTTTTTGGGATATGATCTGGTGCACAATGCTTGATTCTCTTGATGTGCCATCTTTTGACAACCCATCCTCTCTTTATGGGTGTGTCTTCTTTGATGCGCCGTCTATTGCATTGTCATTGATCTACGCACATTCTTTTGCCTGATGAGCTTATATGCTGTTGGCTTCTTGTGCTATGATCTTTTGTGACATGCTTTTCTTCTGACCGTCTCTCGGTCTGTGACGATCTCTTCTTCGATCGATTGTGGCGTGACTCAACAGGTTTTGAAGACTCTTCATGCTACAAGGACACTTTCAAGACACGGATTTTGGATTATCATTTTTTTCTTTCTAGTTTTCACTTCTTCAAATGCAATGCTATTGCATACGCTTTGCATTTGAGGGGGGGTGTTAAGGAGTATTAGTATTGGTATAGGAGTCCGTATTTGTCTAGATTTATCTTCTTGTACCCTAAGTCAGATGTACTATATATTGTGGCCTTTGGCCCCCTAGTAATACAAGTTGCTTATTCCTAACAGTCGTGACACAGGAGTATTACTTGTTTCAAGATCCATATAGCACCACCCCTTCCATGTTTTACAGAAGACGTTTCTTCAGGTTTAGGACAGAAAGCTACACTGTCGCCTATCCCGTTGCATTGAGAAGGACTCCTGACTGACAACGTTGACATAGGTGCACTGATTGAGCTCATCGTGACCCACGAGCAGCGTTGATTCTTCCAAGTTCAGTGAACCAGTACTATACATATCATTTTTCGTGTTTACTCTGCCTGACTATAGCTTATAAGCATCATCAGACCGAGCTTGTGATCATCGGACCGAGCTTCACAAGAACAATTCGCCGGCGGGGTTCCAGAAATTAAGTACTGGGCTAGACATTATTTACCATGGCCGATCTTATGAAGACTCTCCTTCTGGAGACTCCTCCGCGAGCATGGTTTCTGTTCCTCTTCCTCCTCATCCTCTTGTTTGTGCGCTATTACTGGTTTATTACTGCAAAGACAGGGAAAAGGAAGCATCCAGAAAACCGTCTCCCGCCTTCGCCACCGGCACTGCCCATCATCGGGCATCTGCACCTCGTCGGCTCCCTCCCGCACGTCGCCCTCTGCAGCCTCGCTAGGAAGTATGGTCCCGACGTGATGCTCCTCCGCCTCGGCGCCGTGCCGACGGTCGTCGTGTCGTCGCCACGTGCCGCGGAGGCGGTGCTGCGCACGCAGGACCACGTCTTCGCGTCGCGGCCCCGCTCCATGGTCTCGGACATCGTCCTGTACGGATCCTCCGACGTCGCCTTCGCGCCATACGGCGAGAAATGGCGGCAGGCAAGGAAGATCCTGACAACGCACGTCTTGAGCGCTAAAAGGGTGCAGTTTTTCCGAAGTGGCGCCAGGGAGGAGGTAATATTGGAGCAATGATTTTCTTGTTTCCGACGCATTGACAAACAAAAAGAACTCATAACTGTGAAGATTTGTTGGTCCAAATCTAATGTATACCAAAGTTGAATATTTTTGATATTGTCACCATGGACGACAGCCTTTAAGCATCTGAAACGACCATCGGCACAAAAGTACAGTTTAACAAAAACCCTGCCACAATGATATATTAGAGTTTAAAAAGTCGGATCGAGGGATTTTCTGATACTCCTATTTTACCACTGTAATCTCAGGTTTTATGCAGACAAAAAACCGTACGTCATAGTAAGTCCACTGATATTTAGGCTAATCTGAAATAGACTGACACCATACCGCATGGGTACAGATAATACATGTTACTGCATCAAGAAACCACACAAAGCCAACTTGGGCCCAATTGGTAACTTCTTACAGTAGGGTTGAGGTTTAGAGTTTGATCTCTTAGATAGGTCGAGGGGAATCCTCAGTCAACGGTCGTATTTTTTGGACGGCAAGCTGAGAATCAGTTAATAAATTTCTCAGAATGGTGAATAGACCACCTACTAAGTAGGATATACTTATACTATATACTTATACTATATACTTATACTCCATTTGTTCACTAACTAAGACTCTCCTTCTCACTAGAGGAAAAAGGGCCATCCGTTCGCCACCCCTGGGAGCATTAGTCCCGGTTGCGCCACCAACCGGGACTAATGCTGGCACGCGTCCCGGTTGGAGCGGGCACGGGGCCAGGGGGCATGGGTCCCGGTTGGTAAGATGCGTCCGGTTGGAGCCACCAACCGACTAAAGGTTTGGCCACAACCACGTGGCGTGAGACGCACCTTTAGTCCCGTTGTTGGCTCCAACCGACTAAAGACCCTTGCCTCTATAAACGCACCCCCTCGCCTCCACTGCTTTTTCGAATGGTGTAAGGTGTGAGGTGTGTGCTATTTTTTCTCATGCATGCATTGAAGGTGTTTGTTGAAATGTTTGAGTGAAAAATCCAGTTGAATTTCTCATAGAACAAAAATATAGAAGGTGTCCGAGACGCACTTGAGCTTTCTCCTCTTTATTTCCCTCGATCGAGGTTAGCAATCCTATCTTTTCTAGGTCATTGATACAATTCATGTGTCGGTGAATTGGTTATTTCACGGTTTACGATGTCCTGTTTTTGATAAACTTACTTATATGATGCGATGAACGGTCGGGAATGGATGTACGGTGACCGGCGGGTAGCCGGGTATATCAAAGGCGTGGATAAATTTATCGATGTGCTACGGCAAACAAAGAGAATGGATTTATACGTTGTCCATGTGTTCAATGTCGGAACAACAAGGAGTACTCTTCCTCGAAAATCATTCGCTGCCACCTGAGTATGAAAGGTTTCATGCCCAACTATAATTGCTGGACCAAGCACGGCGAAAGAGGGGTTATGATGGAAGATGGTGAAGAAGAAGATGATGATAACAACTATCATCATATGTTTCCTGAATACGGTGATACTGCTATGGAAGACAATGGAGAGGAAAAAGGTGAAGAACGGGCATCAGATGAGCCGGCTGATGAACTTGGTAGGGTCATTTCTGATGCAAAGCGAGACTGTGAAACAGAAAATGAGAAGTTGAAGTTAGAGGGCATGTTAGAAGATCACAAGAAATTATTGTACCCAAATTGTGAAGATGGCAGCACAAAGCTCGGTACCACACTGGAATTGTTGCGATGGAAGGCAGAGTGTGGTCTAACTGACTCCTCATTTGAAAAGATGCTGAAAATAATGAAGCCGAAGTTTCCAAAACATAACGAACTTCCCGAGAGTACCTACGAAGCAAAGAAGACTCTCTGTCCTCTGGGATTAGATGTGCAAAAGATACATGCATGCATTAATGACTGCATCCTCTACCGCGGTAAGGAGTATGAGAATTTAGATAAATGCCCGGTATGCAATGCGTTATGTATAAGATCGACGAGATGACCCCGGTGATGTTGAGGGAGAGCCTCCTAAGAGGGTTCCTGCTAAGGTTATATGGTATGCTCCTATAATACCAAGGTTGAAACGCATGTTCGTAAACAAAGAGCATGCCAGTTGTTGCGATGGCACAAAGAAGACCGTAAGAAAGACGGGAGTTGAGACACCTGCTGATGGGTCAAAGTGGAGAAAAATCGAGAGAGACTTCCCGCACTTTGCGGTGTGACGCAAGGAACTTATGGTTTGGTCTAAGTACGGATGGCATGAATCCTTTTGGGAGCAGAGCTGCACACAAAGACTGGCCCGTGACTCTATGTATCTACAACCTGCCTCCTTGGTTGTGCATGAAGCGTAAGTTCATTATGATGCCAGTGCTCATCCAAGGCCCAAGCAACCGGCAACGACATTGATGTGTACCTTAGGCCATTAGTTGAAGAACTCTTACGGTTGGGGCAAACCAGGTGTAATGCGTGGGATGAGAACAAACAGAGCCATTTAATCTACGAGGGTTGTTATTCATAACCATCAATGATTGGCCTGCTCTTAGTAACCTTTCAGGACAGACAAACAAAGGATATAAGGCATGCACCCACTGTTTAGATAAGACCGAAGGTACATATTTGCATAAATGCAAGAAGGTTGTGTACCTAGCGAATCGAAGATTTCTTCCGACCAATCATCCCGTAAGAAAGAAAGGCAAGCATTTCAAAGGTGAGGCAGATCACCGGAAGAAGCCTGAACTCCCTGCTGGTGATGATGTATTTGGTATGGTCAAGGACATAGAAGTAATCTTTGGAAAGGGTCCCGGCGGTCAATCAGTTCCGAACGACGTCGCTACAGGACACGCACCCATGTGGAAGAAGAAATCTATATTTTGGGAGCTGCCATATTGGAAAGTCCTGCGTGTCCGCTCTTCAATCGACGTGATGCACGTGACGAAGAATCTGCGAAACTGCTAGGATTCCTAGGCGTGTATGGGAAGACAAAAGATACACCAAGCACGGAGGACCAACAAATTATGAAAGACCCAAAGAACATGCATACGATAACAAGACGGATAAAGGGCGTCACTTAAGTCGTGCCACTATGCTCTTACCAAAGCAGAGAAGGAAATCTTTTTGAAGTCCTTTACAGATCAAGGTGCCGTCGCTTCTCATCTAATATAAAGGGATAATAAATATGGCAGAGAAAGTTCCAAAACCTGAAGTCTCATGATATCACGTGATTATGACGCAGCTTGCTTCCGATTGCATTGAGGGGCTTCTACCGAAAAATGTTCGAGTACCCATTGTGAAGCGTGTGCATTCCTCAATGCAATATCTCGAAGGTAATCAATCCAGATATTCGCCAAGGTTACGAAGGATGTGGTACATTGTCTTGTTAGTTTTGAATTGGTGTTCCCACCATCCTTCTTCAATATTATGACGCATCTCTGGTTCATCTAGTGGAAGAGATTGCCATTCTCGGTCCGTATTTCTGCACAATATGTTCCCCTTTGAGAGGTTCATGGGAGTCTTAAAGAAATATGTTCATAACCGTGATAGACTGAAGGAAGCATCTCCAAGGGATATGGAGCAGAGGAGGTCATTGAGTTTTGTGTTGACTTTATTCGACCTTAAGCCGATTGGTGTTTCGACTCATGGCATGAGGGAAGACTAAGTGGAAAAGGCACGCTGGGAAAGAAAGCACCGATATGTAGGGACGGGATTCTTTCACTAAAGCACACTACACAGTTCTACATAATTCCACCTTGGCAGCTCCAGATATGGAGGAACACAAGAATATTGTACGCTCAAAAACCCGGGAAGCTGAATCATGGATTACGATGAACACATGAAGTCTGCTTGGTTGGATGCGACACATCTCTTGAATGACACCACTGTTGGAGATCAGCTATACTTGTTGGCGTCACCATCTTCATCAGATTGAATTTCCAAGGGTACGAAATAAATGGGAATACATTCTACACGATCGCCCAAGATAAAAGAGCACCAACCAAAATAGTGGTGTCCGCTTTGATGCAATAGACGAATGGACAAAAGGACACATATTATGGTTACATAGAGGAGATATGGGAACTAGACTATGGAGTCTCTTTAAGGTCCCTTTGTTTCACGCAAATGGGTCAACCTGAATGGGGAAGGGTAAAGATAGACCAGGTTATGCGGAATGACAACAGTGGATCTCAACAATCTTGGTTATAGAGATGAACCATTCGTCCTAGCCAATGATGTGTCTCAGGTTTTCTATGTGAAGGACATGTCCTCCGCACCAAAAAAAGAAAAAATATGCAAACGAATACATCATATGATGATCCAAAGCGTCACATAGTTCTTTCAGGAAAAGAAACATCGTGGGAATCGAGGACAAGATGGACATGTCAAGATTATAATAAGTTTGATGAAATTCCGCCTTCACAAAGGAAAACGACCCAAGCATTCCGTTAAGTAAAGAAGATGCTCCATGGTTACGTCTGGCGGTCATAAGGAATGACATATGCCAAGAAGTTCATGCTCATATTATGTAACTCTAGTTCATGTCTTTCGGTTTGTGTCTTGACCGAAGGATATCTTTCGCGTTTGTGGCCTTTAGTCCCTTTTGTAGTCTCGCTTTTAATATTAATAAATGTCTTGAGTGTTAGTCCCATTTTGTGGCTGGACCGAGTGCCTCTATGACCAGTTTCGAAGATGCGGAGGACCAGGCTCGTCGGCATCTCCTCAAACTGGCGCAGTGGTGTCCTGCTCTCGAAAACCATCTTGCATCTTGTAACTTCACTAACTAGATCAATACGCCTCGAGCTAACTAATTTCACATATTAGAGTGCCTCTATGACCATTTCTCGGAGATGCCGGAGGCTCCGTCGGCATCTCCTGGCGGCCGTAGTGGTGTCCTGCTCTCTAAAACCATCTTGGAGATGCCTCAAACTGGCTGGAGGACTGGACTCACAAGGATGCATATTTATAGTACAAGCAGCTCGGCATAATGTCGACACTCACGACATAATGTCGACACTCACCCTATTATTAGTGCTAACTCATCTTTAGTCGGTTGGTGTCTCCAACCGACTAAATTCATCTTTAGTCCCGGTTGGTGACACCATCCGGGACAAGGTACAACCGCACGACATAATGTTGACACTCACCCTATTATTAGTGTTGTCGGCCCACTGCCAATCCCTTTAGTCGGTTTGTGACTACATCCGGACTAAATGTGCCGAACAATGATCATGTGTGTGTGGACATTGGTATGTAGAACAATGTTGCAGGAGGAAGTTTTCCTTTTTGTCGGATGGAAAATCCCTTTTTCATTTTCCGAGCGCAAAAAACGGGTCGCTTTGTGAAGTAACCACCAAAATGTCGTTTCAGAATGCTACCGTCCTATTTTCCTAAAATACTAGACCACCTTACATGGACTATATCCCAACCGTACAAATCGGGACTAAATATGATCCCGCTCTTTATATAGGCATTTCCCTCTATTTATTAGGTAACACTTAAGACATTTATTAATATTAAAAACCGGGACAAATCGGGACTAGCTAACACTCAGGCCTAAAGCCGCCCCCTTTAGTCATAATCATGCCTAGTCCTATAGTACGCAGCAGTGGTCTTCATCGTCGTCATCATCATCGTCATCGTCACCGCCACTCCGGGATCCTCGGCCCATCCATGGCATATACCAGGCCATTCAGCCTTGGATTCACGGCGGGTGGGAGAGGTCTCTGGAAGACGATGCCGCCATGGCGATGTGGGGCCTGGCGGGTGGACTCGTGGCACCGTGGCGAGGATGGTCTCCGGCGATGTAGCGCATCACTTCGATGATAGTACGGTTCTCCCACCACAGAAGACGGCCGACTTCGTTGTTGTTCACCGGTGGCGGGCCATCACCCTCGTACCTGGCGAGCTCCCTTTCCCGCCTATTAGCGAAGAAGGCATTCCAGGTGTCATAGTTGTCGGGATCCCACTGGGGATCCATCCGCTGCTCCGGCGTGAGCTCGTGGTAGAAGTGGTTTGTGATGGCCGCCTGGCGTGCGGAACCTTGAGGGACAGGAGGGACAGGAACCCCTCCAGCGCTCAGCATCCAGCCGTGACGGCGGTACCCAGTGGACAAGGGTAGTTGGGCGCCTGGCCGGTCTCCTCGAGGGTCGAGAATGGCCCAAGATGGCGTTGTCCATTGTTCTAAGAGAGGAAGGTGTGGATGTGTGGATAGCCATGACACGATCACCCTAAATATAGAGGAAAAGGCGGAAAACTTGGCGTGAAGCTTTGGGAAATGGCGGAAATATCTTTAGTCGGTTAGTGACTACATCCGGACTAAAAGCTCTAGTAGAAAGGAAAGGGCGAAAACTTGGCGGGAAGAGGTGGGAAATGGCGGAAAATATTTTTAGTCGGTTTGTGACTACATCCTGGACTAAATGTGTCTTAACAATGATCATGTTTCAAAAACCTTCATAAAATTACCTATCATGTTCGAGGTTTCATGGCTTTCGGTCCAAATGACCGATGTTATGTGTCTTGAATCACGGCATAGTTTGTGATGTTGTGCCCATATTATGCATGTGTGTGGACATTGGTATGGAGAACAATGTTGCGGAGGAAGTTTTCCTTTTGTCGCATCGGAAAAGCCCTTTTCCATTTTCCGAGCGCAAAAAGCGGTCGTTTTGTGAAGTAACCACCAAAATGCCGTTTCGAATGCTACCGTCCTATTTTCCTAAAATACTAGACCACCTTACATGGACTATATCCCAACCGGTACATCTCAAACCTTTTCGTCCATCCCGGTAAAAGGACAAATGTCTGCCGAATCGGCGGGAAGTGGGTCGGTTTGTACTACAGTACATGATCTATCGCCGTGATTTTTGAAAAATCATTTTAGACTCGCAATATGTCGTTTCTTCAGAGATCCAATGCAAGTTCTAACGATGCCGTCCCTATCTTCATGCACACCGTTCGACCATAGTTAGAAATTCAAATAATTCAAAATGGGCATAATAAATTCAAAAAAATCCGAACAATGAAAATCCTTCGTGGTGTCATATTATGTTACATAGTTGAAAGGAAAAATACGGACTTGGTATATTGATCATGTTTGAAAAAACCTTCACAAAATTACCTATCATGTTCGAGGTTTCATGGCTTTCGGTCAAATGACCGATGTTATGTGCTGAATCACGGCATAGTTTGTGATGTTGTGCCCATATTATGCATGTGTGTGGAAATTGGTATGGAGAACAATGTTGCAGAGGAAGTTTTCCTTTTGTGCATACGGAAAAGCCCTTTTCCATTTTCGGCATAAAAAGGTCGCTTTGTGAAGTAACCACCAAAATGCCGTTTTAGAATGCTACCGTCCTATTTTCCTAAAATACTAGACCACCTTACATGGACTATATCCCAACCGGTACATCTCAAACCTTTTCGTCCATCCACGGTAAAAGGACAAATGTCTGCGAATCGGCAGGAAGTGGTCGGTTTGTACTACAGTACATGATCTATCGCCGTGATTTTTGAAAAATCATTTTAGACTCGCAATATGTCGTTTCTTGAGAGATCAATGCAAGTTCTAACGATGCCCGCCCCCTATCTTCATGCACACGGTTCGACCATAGTTAGAAATTCAAATAATTCAAAGCGGGCATAATAAATTCAAAAAAATCCGAACAATGAAAATCCTTCGTGGTGTCATATTATGTTACATAGTTGAAAGGAAAATACCAGACTTGGTATATTGATCATGTTTGAAAAACCTTCACAAAATTACCTATCATGTTCGAGGTTTCATGGCTTTTGGTCCAAATGACCGATGTTATGTGTGAATCACGGCATAGTTTGTGATGTTGTGCCCATATTATGCATGTGTGTGGAAATTGGTATGGAGAACAATGTTGCAGGAGGAAGTTTTCCTTTATGTACGGAAAAGCCCTTTTCCATTTTCCGGCGCAAAAAGCGGGTCGTTTGTGAAGTAACCACCAAAATGCCGTTTCAGAATGCTACCGTCCTATTTTCCTAAAATACTAGACCACCTTACATGGACTATATCCCAACCGGTACATCTCAAACCTTTTCGTCCATCCCGGGTAAAAAGGACAAATGTCTGCCGAATCGGTAGGAAGTGGGTCCGGTTTGTACTACAGGTACATGATCTATCGCCCGTGATTTTTTAAAAAAATCATTTTTAGACTCGCAATATGTGGTTTCTTCAGAGATCCAATGCAAGTTCTAACGATGCCCGTCCCCTATCTTCATGCACACCGGTTCGACCATAGTTAGAAATTCAAATAATTCAAAACGGGCATAATAAATTCAAAAAAAATCCGAACAATGAAAATCCTTCGCGTGGTGTCATATTATGTTACATAGTTGAAAGGAAAAATACCAGACTTGGTATATTGATCATGTTTCGAAAAATCCAAACACTTCTTATGTTTAAAGTTTTTCTAAATTCCAAATTGATATTAAAAAAATATAAGTTAATTCATTTTTAATTGTAAATGGTTCATATTTTAAATGGTTACATAAATTATTTTTTAAAACAGAAAATGTTTTTGAATTATTTATTTAAATCCAAACACTTTTTATGTTTAAATTTTTTCTAAATTCCAAATTAATATTCAAAAATATAAGTTAATTCATTTTAAAAGGTTACATTAATTATTTTTTAAAAATAGAATATGTTTTTGAATTATTTATTCAAATCCATACACTTCTTATATTTAAAGTTTTTCTAAATTCCAAATTAATATTCAAAATATAAGTTAATTCATTTTAAAAGGTTACATTAATTATTTTTTAAAAATAGAATATGTTTTTGAATTATTTATTCAAATCCATACACTTCTTATATTTAAAGTTTTTCTAAATTCCAAATTAATATTCAAAAATATAAGTTAATTCATTTTAAAAGGTTACATTAATTATTTTTTAAAAATAGAATATGTTTTTGAATTATTTATTCAAATCCATACACTTCTTATATTTAAAGTTTTTCTAAATTCCAAATTAATATTCAAAAATATAAGTTAATTCATTTTAAAAGGTTACATTAATTATTTTTTAAAAATAGAATATGTTTTTGAATTATTTATTCAAATCCATACACTTCTTATATTTAAAGTTTTTCTAAATTCCAAATTGATATTAAAAAAATATAAGTTAATTCATTTTTAATTGTAAATGGTTCATATTTTAAATGGTTACATTAATTATTTTTCAAAACAGAAAATGGTTTCGAATTATTTATTCAAATCCAAACACTTTTTATGTTTAAAGTTTGTCTAAATTCCAAATTAATTATCATTTAAAAACATTACAAATTTAAACCCCAAAATAAAAAAAAAAGGGAACGAGAGAAAATAACTGAAAAATTTGAAAAAGAATACGTCCGGTTGGAGCCACCAACCGACGGAAGAGTCCTCTAGCGCCCTTCACTTGAAAATTGGACTATAGGTCCGGTTGGTGGCTCCAACGGACGTATGCACTGCTAGTCGGTTGGAGCCACGAGCGGGACTAAAGGCCCTTTAGTTATAACTGCCTCCTCTTCTTCTTCCTTCCCACTCACTTCTCTGCCTCTTCGCCCTGCGTGCGCCGACGACGCAGCCTTGCTGCCGCCACGCGCTCCCGTAGCGGCTCCGTCGTCAACGCCTCCGCCTCCGGCCACCGCGTCTCTTCCAGCTGACGATCAAGGCCTTGTCTCCTTCCCCGACGGCCGTCATTGTGTCTCTGCTTCCGCCGACGATCGCGCCCGTCCCACCGCCGTGCGTCAGTCTGGCCGCCTCTCTGTCTCCCTCCCTCTGCTGCTGCTGGTGGGCGCGGCGGCGACGATGCGCGCGAAGGCGGCGACGTCGAGGAGGAGGCGACCTTGACGCGGCTGTGGTGGGGCACGAGGAGGGCGGTTACGATGAGCTGCGATGACGTCGAGGAGGAGGAGGAGGAGGCGGCGAGCCTGGCCGCCTGGCGCGTGAGACGAGGTAGACGAGCGGATCCAGGCCAGGCCTGGGCCATGGCCCGGGCGCAGCGAAATCCCCCATACCATACCATATAACGATAAAAAGAAATTTGGCCCGTAGTGTACCCGGTGATCGCCCATCTTACCTGTTCGCTCGACCCTGAGTCCGTGAGAAGCCTCATCGCTCAACTCCTTCGCGTCCAGCTCGCCCTCTCTGTCGCTAGTCGCTATAGGAAACGTGCCGCCACCAGTCAAGCCGCCAGGGTCCAAGGCCATGCCGGCAGGCTGTTTGGCGCTCCCCAGACCCCATCTTCCCGACTCTCCCTGAGGCCCTGATCCCTGTGCTATGAAGGTAAGAGCCTGCCAGGCTGCGACCCTGCCTGCCCGCCGTCATGGCCTGCCTGCCTGTCCTCTGTTTCCCCTTTGCTTGCGTGGCTGCTGAGGTGGCTCCGGGCCCCACCTGTCAGCCACTATGGCTAGTTGTTACTATGGTGCAAAAGGTTTAAACATTTGATTTAATAATTTCAGAATTTGAATAAAACTTGTAAATTCAATAACTTTTAATCAGTCTACGTAAAAATACAAATAATATACCAAAATGTTCGAAAAATGAGAACTATCTATCTATGCTATAATCATGCATTGTTCAACAACTTAAATGACAAGTTTAATTAGAACACCCTAGTAATCCTAACGGTGATTCCGAGTTCCTTGAGTTAGGATTTGCGCCCTAAGACCCCAATTAACTTGTCGAGAATGCTTTAGGGTTACATTCCAATGCACATTAACTTGTCGTATCATCATCATTGCTTGAGCATTGCATCGATTCCATGTGTTGATTGTGTCCCTTTCTTTCCGGTGATTTGGTTCTTCTCGGTAGAATACGATATCGAGATTGAGATCGAAGACCGAGATCAAGACCATAGATAGATCGAAGACCTTTTGTAGCCTTATACTCATGTTCCCCTCTCATAGCCTTAGGGTTTAGGGTTTCTATTCATTTTTATTATTGTGTATGTATATATTAGGGTTTCACCTTCGATCCGGAAAATATTCGTTAGCCGCTTTGACTTATTCGTAACTTTCTCCTTTAGCCGCTTTGACTTATTCGTTTTTCCACCTATGCAGAAAATATGGACCCACACGTTAGAGACGAAGAAAAGGAAGAGTTGATCCAAGGTGTGATCCGTGGGGAAGATAATTTAGACGTATCAACGTTTCTGAACAACTCCGGTGAGGGTGATCCTCTTTTTACCGGAGTAGACAACTTGTTTGAGGTTGAAGGTGTTGCCTTCCATGAGAGAAGCGATGCCTTGTGTAACCAAGAAGGCACCGCTCGGCGAGGTGCATGTAATATAAATCAATTCATTAATTAATCATCGCTATCTATATAGAAATAGTAACGACGATCTTTCTTCTTTTAGCCCTCCGGATCGAAGGAATCTCTTGAAATGAGCGAGACGAGGCCCAACCAAAAAGTTGGAAGACCATGAGAGGTTCAGATCGAAGATGTCGCTGTAGGCAATGACAGCTCCGAAGTTGTCGCAACCAAATTTGTGGCACAATGCGGAGTAATCGTTAGGGACTTAATCCGATCACCATTAGAAATTGGAATAGGCCTGCTAATGCGGATGAAGAGGAACATGTTTATTTGTCCCTAACCACGCCAAAGATTTCTTGTGGAAGAGGCTCATGGTTAATTTCAAACTACGAAGATAGAGCTGGATCCAAATGCGGAGGATCCAGTTGAGGACGCCTTACAACATGGGAGAGCCATGGAGGCTAAGGTCAGGGAGTGGGCTTTGAAGAAGATGGCCCAGTGTTTCACCAACTGGAAGAAAAGATTGCACCTTGACTATGTCGTGAAAGAGAAGACTCCGGATTTCAAGAAGACTCAGTTTCAGAAGATAAAACAATTCTGGGCTGAGTTTGTGGAATACAAGACATCGAAAAAAGCTAAGGAAATGTCTGCAAAGAATAAGCTGAATGCTACTAACAAGAAGTATCACCATACTATGGGGCAAGGTGGCTACAGGGCTGGCATTCCTAAGTGGGAGAAACTTGAGTAGGAACTGCGTGATAAAAATATCACCCCAGAGGCATTTATTGGGTAGAACGTGCAAGGAATTGGTTTTACGGGCATGGGGGCACGTTGGACTCGGAAGGAGGTGTATATATACCATACGACATAAAGAAGACCCTTGCCAATCGAGAGGATGAGAAAAGCGATAAAAGGCTGTTAAAGATGGGGACTTCATTCCCGATAGAGAATGATGAGCTCACACTCGCCCTTGGAAATAAGGAACATGATGGACAAACACGAGGCACAATAGGCTCCCAATCATGGAGGACTGGGTTTCAAGAGAGGAAGAAATATCTGATAGAAGCCGTCGGAGGAGTAAGGACAGGCGGCGGTTGAAGCGAAAGTCGAGAAAGAGCGAATGCGTTTAATTGAAGAACGATTAAAGCAACAACAAGATGAAATTAACTCACTTAAAGAGCAAAGTACTACGGCGCCCCATCTCAAGAAAGACACCGCATTCGATGCTACCGGCCTATCGAATAATCGAAAAGCGATGTGGCTTCCACCGAGGTCGGGTGATGACAATGGCGATGCCGATGATGCACCGACGATGGCTCCTGTTGGCTACCCAAAGGATGATATCACGAGATGACACCTGCGAGCTACATGTCAAAGTTGTGAACATATCAATGAAGGTGGCGGTCGGCTATGCCTTACCAATTGGACCCACACCAACTTACCACGGTCGTCCGGTTCCGGAGGGCTACTGTTGTCGGCGTGGATGAAATCATGCCCACCTTTGAGGTTTTGGATCTTCACTACCTGGTGAAGGGATGTGATCTTTGGGTGGCCAAAACGTCACCATTCTATGGCCAAGGATTGTATCGCTTCAAATCACACGCCAAGGCCATCTTCGCCGCCGTCTCACCCGTCTCCAATGAGGTCGTAAATGCATGGCCGTCTTCGTCGCCTCACCGGCTCCGTCGCCTCACCCGTCTCGGTGCAGCCATCATCATGGAGCCATCGCCGACGCCTCGGGATAAAAGCGTAAGCGTCTCGCTCTTGCGTCGTGGCGATCGCCGAAACGTAAACAAGAGCCTCTTCCAAAAGTACCAACGGTTCCTCCCAAGAGAGCTTATGGTATCTTGAAGAGGCTATCGGGTTGATCTTGAACGACAAGCGTTTTTGATGGTAGGCGGCCGAAAGAGCCGAGTTCCCAGACCAAAGAAGAAAAAGCCAAAGTGTTCAAAATGCTAAAGACTCTTCATCAACCCGAGCCAAAGCTGTCATCAGACTATGAGCGTTCTATTCTCAAGTCACATGCGGCACAAAAAGCCTCGAAGAGCAGTACTGATGCAAGCGAGAAATCTATTGCCCAGCTCGGAGAACAAGCAAAACAGACTTGCGCCCCTCTCAAGGTGATTTTCCAAACCAATGTGGGGTCGAGCAAATATGGGGCCGAAGTGCAGTATGATCCAGAGGTGCTTGCACAATACGGAGAAGCTGCCGCTGCTCAAGGTATGAGTATTGCCCAGTACTTATCCGATTAGAGTTCTTCCCGTGAGTGAAGTAGCATACAAATACCAGACGGCAAACCTCGTCAAACCCGAGGAGGTAAATAATCTTTCAACAAAAATGCGAAGATTGCATAACTGGTACATGCACGCCACAAGGGCCGGGCTAATGGATAGTGCCGAGGGTTACAAAAAGCGTCATGGGAAAGAAAGTGATGACATGATATCCATTGAATTTGTTGAGCTATTTCAATTATTCAATCAAGACGCCTTGGACAAATCGCTCATCGCTGCCTATTGTCCGTAAGTACTAATTCTGTAATTAACTTAGTCTCCAGCTATCTCACTTTGTTTATTGCATGTATATAATCATACCGTAATATGCAGAATGAAGATTCTCGAATGCAGAGGACAAATCTATGATATTGGCTTCATTGACCCATATTGGGTTCATGAAGCTAATCTCAAAATAAGCCCCCGGATACGGAGGATAATATAGTACGCGTTAAGGTTTCAAGAAACCAAAAGGGAAATACTTTTTCCTTACAACTTCGAGTGAGTGTTATTGTCTTGTATACACTTTCTATTTCGCTTACTCGATGTTAAGTATATAATTGATTAGTTATGCATTCGCAGCTTCCACTATATTCTGTTAATCATTCAACTTGACAAAGGCGTGTACTAGTCATGGACTCGAAACATAAACCCCTTGAGACGTGGAAGGACATGCAGATACTTCTCCAGCGGTAATTCTAATCATTACGACACTATATCGGCAACGTTCGTGAATTTTATGATATCAAGTACTTAATAACTTCTTTTATTCGTTTTCTTCGCCGGGCAGCGCTTGAAAACGGTTCACCAACAAGGCTAGGGGTGTTTGGAAAGAGGAGCTTACATTTCAACCACTAGATGTAAGCACCACTAGCTATATCCGCGCATCTCTTTGATTCTAGTTTTGATACAGTTATTATCATGCTTGATTATTATTTTGATTGAACTATGTTCTCGTAAAGTGCCTGACGCAGGGACCAGGTAACAATCTATGTGGATACTATGTATGCGAGTTCATCCGGCAGACGTGCGATGAGAAGGGCAGAAATTTAGAGCAACTCCACGTATGTAAACAATTTCTATAGTTTTATTTTCAAACAAATTGTGTTTAGTTTCATTCATATAGACTGACTCCTTTTTTAAATCAGATCGAACGTCTACGGGACGGTCTTCTGCCAAAGGATCGCGTACGAGCAATTCAGGAGGAATTGGCGGGATTCTTGGATGCAGAAGTCCTAAACCCGAAAGGGGAATACTATTCTGCTGTGTATAGACAATAGGGATTGTAAAAATAGCAACTCGATCCGTGTATAGACAAGGGGAATACTTTTGTATGTAGTGCATGAACTCGATCCGTGTATTGAATGTAATATTGTCATGATGATCTTGTGTAATACAAGGTTCCTTCATTGATAAGTGCAAAACACTAAATAAACAATAAAACAACCTAAATGAATTCTGCCGCGGCACAAAAGTGGCGAAAATGCTGCCGGCAACAAAATGTGCAAAATGAATTCTCGCCGGCAGAAATGAGCCAAATCTCTGCCGCGGCAGCAGGTTATTAGTCCCGGTTCGTGTTACGAACCGGGACTAATGCTCCACCCCCCCCCTCGCGTTTTGCTGCTGCCACGCGTGCACCCATTTGTCCCGGTTGGTGGGGCAACCGGGACTGGTTAGAGCTTTAGTCCCGATTGCCCCGTCCCGGTTGGGCAACCGGGACTAATGGCTCTTACCAACCGGGACGCATGGGCCGTTCTGCAGTATCTGGAGACTCCTCCGCGAGCATGGTTTCTGTTCCTCTTCCTCCTCATCCTCTTGTTCGTGAATTATTACTGGTTTACTGCAAAGACAGGAAAAAGGCAGCATCCAGAACACCGTCTACCGCCTTCGCCACCGGCACTGCCCATCATCGGGCACCTGCACCTCGTCGGCTCCCTCCCGCACGTCGCCCTCTGCAGCCTCGCCAGGAAGTATGGTCCCGACGTGATGCTCCTCCGCCTGGGCGCCGTGCCGACGGTCGTCGTGTCGTCGCCGCGTGCCGCGGAGGCGGTGCTGCGCACGCACGACCACGTCTTTGCGTCGCGGCCCCGCTCCGTGGTCTCCGACATCGTCCTGTACGGCTCCTCCGACGTCGCCTTCGCGCCATACGGCGAGAAATGGCGGCAGGCAAGGAAGATCCTGACCACGCACGTCTTGAGCGCTAAAAGGGTGCAGTTTTTCCGAAGTGGCGCCAGGGAGGAGGTAATTGTAATGATTTTGTTGTTTCCGACGCATTGGCATACATTTTCAAGATTGGTGAAGATTTCTGGGCCTAAATCTAATATTTCTTCCGTTCGAAATTAACTTGACACAGTTTTTTCTAGATACGGCCATGTTGAAGCTCAGTCTAGATACATAGTTCGGTACCTAGATAAATCTAGTCAATCAAATTCAAACAAGAAATTATTTGTTGCGGATTTCTCTAGAGATTCTTAAGAATATTTGTCTCACAATGTCGCGCTGCCGGAGCTCGCCACACGCACGCCGCCGGAGCTCGCCGTGCCACCAGAGCTCGCGGGCCTTTCCATCTTTCCCAGCCAGAGCTCTCCACCCTACAACTGGAGCACCGGCATAGCGAGATAGCGAGCCTGCTCCCTTGCACGGGCTCGCATCCGGCACGGGTGTGGCCCCTCTGCTCCGACATACGTCAAGAAACAGTGGTTCGTGTGACGTTCCATGCATGCTACCTACACCGAGAGATTTTGCTATAGACGGTCGGTGTTTAGCTACCGACAACCATCGTCGTTGCTACTGTCGGCGGATTTGCTACGAACGAAACAGCGGATTTTCGTGTTGGAGATTTTTTGCTACCGTCGAAGGATTCGCTACATATATTTTTTTTTGCTCCAACCGTTGTGTGTTTTTGCTATAATATTATAAAACTTATGCTACAAGATGACCGACGATAGTGTCCGAAGAAGTCGTTTTGCTTAGTAGCAAATTTTTTGCTACAAGGTCTCGGGCGAAATCTGTTTTTTGCTACATTAGCACATTCTATTTGCTACCATCGTTTTATGGTGTTGCTACAATATCACAATTTTTTTCTACGAGGTCTCCGACAAGGGTTTTTCTGGCGAGTCTCTGGTGATATTTTCCGACGAAATCGGTTTTGCTAAATTAGTAAAAAAATTGCTACGAAGTCTCCGACGAGTTCTTCGGTGAGGTCTCCGGCGAGCTTTTTTATTTTTGTTCTTTTTTTACACGAACTTTTTTTGCTACAGTGTAGCAAAACCGGACATTATGTAGCAAAAGCGGGTTCAAAAGGACACGTATCTGCAGGAGGACCCGGGGGATCGGAAATTTTGATCCCCAGGGGACGCGTAGCACCACCCATATTTGTACGTGTTTGCTAACCGGTATATTACCATGAGATATATCCCTTTATATTCACAAATCTACCATTATTATCAAAACAATTTAGACTACAGTGCAGCACAAATGAAAGAAAGAAAAATGACTTTATTCCTTCTCCTAATCGTTCCATAAATGTTAGCAAGTGTCATACTTTGCCATCATAGGTGAGAATGGTGATGGACAAGATTAACGAGGCAGCCCGAGCAGGTGATATGGTCAACATGAGCGAGGTGCTCAACTCATTTGCGAATGACATGGCGTGCCGGATCGTGTCAGGAAAGTTCTTCCTAAAAGAAAAAAGACAAAGAAAGTTGCTCCAGGACCTCATCAACGATAGCTCACGGTTGTTAGGAGGGTTCAACCTTGAGCAGTACTTCCCGGCATTGGCTAGGGTAGGAGTTCTTAAGAGGGTTGTTTGTGCCAATGCTGAGAGAGTGAGGAATAGATGGTCCCATCTGCTGGACAAGGTGATCGATGATCGTGTAAGCAAGGATATGTCAACGTTTGATCACAAGGATGCCGATTTTGTCGATATTTTGTTGTCTATCCAGCAGGAGTATAGTCTCACAAGAGGACAAATGAAATCTCTCCTAACAGTAAGTAGAAATACCACCTTGCAGATTGTGTATGTTGATTTATATATTTATACATAATCCTAATTAACTGAAATCCATAGGATGTATTTTTCGGTGCAACAACAAGCTCGTCATCTAACACCCTCGAATTCACCCTGGCTGAGCTCATGAGGAGACCTCGCCTGATGAAGAAGCTACAAGACGAGGTGAGGAGTATTGTTACCAGGGGACAGAAAATTATTAGTGAAATCGACATTGACAACATGTCGTACCTAAGAGCAGTCATAAAGGAGTCACTCCGGTTGCATCCTCCTGCACCTCTCCTTGCTCCGCACCTTGCCATGACTGAGGGCAACATTGATGGATACACAGTTCCTACAGGGACGTGTATCGTTGTCAATGCATGGGCCATTGGTAGGGACTCTGCCTCCTGGGAAGACCCCGAAGAGTTCATACCTAAAAGATTTGCAGAAGGAGGAAATGTTGGGCATGTCAATTTCAAGGGAAATGATTTCCAATTTCTGCCGTTCGGGTCAGGACGAAGGATGTGCCCTGGCATGAACCTCGCAATTGCCAACATTGAGCTCATATTGGCAAACCTCATTTACCATTTTGACTGGGAACTGCTACCAGGAGTTGATATAAAAGACATTGATATGAGAGAGGTGTTTGGGCTAACGGTTCGTCGGAAGGAGAAACTATTACTAATTCCAAAAGCACTTGTGTGGCTGCAAGAATAAAATCTAAGCTAAGTAATTTGTGTAAAAGGTATATTTTTGCTAATAAATAATATTCAGCTCTTTGTTGTTGTAAATCTAAGCTAAGTACTTTGTATAAAATATATATTGTTGCTAATAAATAATATTCAGATCGTGGTTGTTGTAAACCATTTAATGTTCCCTTTTCTATGCACCACAGATGGTCAATGTTTTATTCTGTGGTTAAATGTTACTCTCTTTGTTTTGTTGTAACCGTAACTTTTACCATCAGCCACGCTAATGCTGAGAAAGAGTTTATGAATATTACTTCACCTATTAATCGATAGTCTGCTAACTCTGTTCCAATGAATAAGGCATTTTTAAAAAAATCGTATAAAGGTTGACCAAGTTTTTCGAAAAAGTCATTAATATATACACTCGACACTTTTAATATATAATGAAATATATTTTGATATTACATCTATATAATATCATAGTTCTTGATAGTTTTTTCTAACAGTTTGGTCAAACTTTACTTTGCTTGACTTTTGAAAAAACAATACGCCTTATTCATTGAAATCATCTTGTGGTACCATTTAAAATTAAACATAGAAAGTAAGGGTATCTGCAAGGACATACTCTAAATGTTCTCCCTTAGTATTTACCAAACATTGTCGTTGGTGAGTGCATCCCCAAGACAAAATGTCATGGTCTTCATGTGCAAACCATATTTTATCATGGACATGATTCTTTGATCATTTTTTTTATTTTTATTCATTTTATACGACTATAACAAATAAACATTGCAAATTGACACAGAAAATTCCAATGCACATTTGTCAGGGAGGTTCTAAATGACAAAGAAAAAATTCGAATGTTGCACATAACAAATAAGCATTGCAAATTGAACAAGTGCCTAAAATTTGGAGCTTCAGACTGCTACACAAGATTCAGAGTTTCAGTGCCACACCCTAAACGCATACTATGCCTTTGGAGACATACCTGAAAATAGCAAATGTTTAGAGCATCTCCAGCGGAAGCCCAAAAATGTAGCACTGCAAATCAGTTTTGAAGTGTGCGCTATCGCATTCAAGCACTGTAAAATTGTGCAACCTCCGCCGGAGGCACTAAAATGCAGCGCCCGAGTGTTCGCGAGTTTTTTTGCCCCACCAGGCGCTGTAAAATAGAGCGCGCGCTACAGGCGCAAACACAAAAACAAAAATTCTATACATTCAACAAGATCAAACAAACACCGAAAAATTAATAATAAATTGTCTAGAAAATTTATTACAACAAGTTTTGCATCACCAATAGCACAAATAGTGCATCAACAATAAATTCCTCCCGGCTCGAGGAAGACATCGGCGTCGACGAGGTTGAGCACGGCGCCGTGGCAGCACGCCGCCAACGAATCGAGCCCGCGCGGGTGCCAAGCTTCGGGAAATCCGACTGCGCCGTGTGGTGGCCAGTGCGGTGGGTGGGGGCGGTAGCCGGGATAAACTACAAGAAATGTGTTAACTTGTGACCTTCTCGTAGTGACGAGGAATAAAATCGTCATAGAACTATGACGATTTCACACAAGATGGTCATAGGCTGTTTGGAGACGTCAAAATCCTATAGAATTACGACGATTTGGTCAAAATCGTCGTAATTTCAGGATAAGAAATCGTCATAAACTCTAGGATACAACATAGATCCTTATTTATGCCCCATTATGATCAATTTAAATCATCATATCGTCTAAAATATGATATATTGAATCGACTGATTGGCCACATCACCAATTATGTCTACGTGGCATGTCACCGCACTTTAGAAAATAAATAAAAAAAGGTACAGGCCTAGAAATCGAACACACGACCTTGCCCAGAAATTAACAATGACAACCAACAGACTACACCACAGTTGATGTTTTACTTCAGCTCACTTGTCATCATATCACCACTGATCTAACCAACTAGACTCGCTGTTTAGAAAATAATTCAAAAAATATGTGGCTCCAAGGATCGAACCCACGACCTTACTCACTTAACACGCTACACAACCTTTGCTGATTTACTTCCGCTTGGTTACCTTCATATGTTCGCCTTTCTCGTGAATAAATAGCTTAAAAATAGGAGATTGAGGGGATCAAACCAGGGACCTCCTACAAGGAACAGACGTGCTTAACCACTGGGCTACTTCTTCTATTTGGCATCAGAATCGCACTACACGTTTATGAATATGCAACTTTGGTTGGGCCTGGGCCTTGGAGGACAGACTCCCCGTATTGGGCCTTGGAGTCTGGTAGATAGGTCCGTTTCAGCTTGGGTGGTCTATTTAGGAAAGTTTTTTTCCTTTTTCTATATTTTTAATTCTTTTGTATCTTTTTCATAAGAAGTCCAAATGAATTAATTTTTGTAACTAAATTTTCATAAAATTCAGTATATCCTGTTAGTTTGTTAATTATCAATAGTTTTATTATTTTAAAATAGTGGATTTACTAATCTCACATTAGTCCATGGTAGGGATAATATCATAATTCAAAATATAATTTTGAAAATAGGGATTTAAATTCAAAATTTTGGGCTTGAGCCTCGCTAAACTTGCATTGGATCTCTGAAGAAACATGATATTGTGAGTCTAAAAATGATTTTTGCAAAAAATCACGAGTATCAGATCATGTACCTATAGTTCAAACCGGACCCACTTCCTACCGATTCAGCAGGAATTTGTCTTTTTCGCTAGGAGTGAAAAGAAAGGTTTGAGATATCCCGGTTGGGACATTGTCCATGTAAAGTGGTCTAATATTTTTACAAAATATGGTGGTACCATTCTAAAATTGTCATTTGGTGGTTGCTTCACAAAACGTCCCTTTTTGCGCTCAGAAAATGGAAAATGGATTTTCCGTGTGTCAAAATGGAAAAATTCCTCCTGCAACATTGTTCGCCATCCCATGGTACATATGTGTGCACAATACGGGCATATTATCAAAAACTATGTCGTGATTTTAGCCATAACATTGGTCTTTCGGCCCGAAAGCCATGAAACCTCCTACATGATAGGTCATTTCTGAGAAGCTTTTTTCGAGACGCAATCAATTTACCAAGTTTGATATTTTTTCTTGGAACTATGTCACATAACATGATGCCACGTGAAGGTTTCACATAGTTCAGACTATTTTTGAATTTTTTATGCCCGTTTCAAACTATGGTCAAAATGGCTGACATGATGGTTCTTAGCTAGGGGCTGAGCCTTGCTAAACTTGCATCAGATCTATGATGAAACATCATATTGTGAGTCTAAAAATGATTTCTGCAAAAAATCACGAGCATCGGATCATGTACATGTAGTTTAAACCGGGCCCACTTACTACCGATTCGGCAGTAATTTGTCTTTTTCACCAGGAGTGAAAAGAAAGGTTTGAGATATCCCGGTTGGGACATTGTCCATGTAAAGTGGTCTAATATTTTTACAAAATGTGGTGGTACCATTCTAAAACTGTCATTTGGTGGTTGCTTCACAAAACGCCCCGTTTTTTGCGCTTGAAAAATGGAAAATGGATTTTCCGTGTGTCAAAAAGGAAAACTTCCTCCTGTAACATTGTTCGCCGTCCCATGATACATATGTGTGCACAATACAGGCACATTATCAAAAACTATGTCGTGATTCTAGCCATAACATTGGTCTTTCCGCCCGAAAGCCATGAAACCTCATACATGATAGGTCATTTCCGAGAAGCTTTTTTCGAGACGCAATCAATTTACCAAGTTTGATATTTTTCCTTGGAACTATGTCACATAACATGACACCACGCGAAGGTTTCACATAGTTCGGACTAGTTTTGAATTATTTTATGCCCGTTTCAAACTATGCTCAAAATGGCGGACATGAAGGTTCTTAGTTAGGGGCTGAGCCTTGCTAAACATGCATCAGATCTATGATGAAACATCATATTGTGAGTCTAAAAATGATTTTTGCAAAAAATCACGAGCATCGGATCATGTACATGTAGTTTAAACCGGACCCACTTCCTACCGATTCAGCAGGAATTTGTGTTTTTCGCCAGGAGTGAAATGAAAGGTTTGAGATACTCCGGTTGGGACATTGTCCATGTAAAGTGTTCTAATATTTTTACAAAATGTGGTGGTACCATTCTAAAACTATCATTTGGTGGTTGCTTCACAAACGCCCCTTTATTGCGCTCGGAAAATAGAAAATGGATTTTCCGTGTGTCAAAAAGGAAAACTTCCTCCTGCAACATTGTTCGCCATCCCATGATACATACGTGTGCACAATACAGGCACATTATCAAAAACTATGCCGTGATTCTAGCCATAACATTGGTCTTTCGGCCCGAAAGCCATGAAACCTCATACATGATAGGTCATTTCTGAGAAGCTTTTTTCGAGACGCAATCAATTTACCAAGTTTGATATTTTTTCTTGGAGCTATGTCACATAACATGACGCCACGCGAAGGTTTCACATAGTTTGGACTATTTTTGAATTTTTTATGCCCGTTTTAAACTATGGTGAAAACGGCGGACAAGAAGGTTCTTAGCTAGGGACTGAGACTCGCTAAATCTATGATGAAACATCATATTTTGAGTCTCAAAATGATTTTTGCAAAAAAACACGAGCATCGGATCATATACCTGTAGTTCAAACCGGACCCACTTCCTACCGATTCGGCAGGAATTTGTCTTTTTCGCCAGCGCTGGACGGAAAGGGTTGAGATACCCCGGTTGGGACATTGTCCATGTAAAGTGGTCTAATATTTTTAAAAAATGTGGTGGTACCATTCTAAAACTGTCATTTGGTGGTTACTTCACAAAACGCCCCATTTTTTGCGCTCGGAAAATGGAAAATGGATTTTCCGTGTGTCAAAAAGGAAAACTTCCTCCTGTAACATTGTTCGTCGTCCCATGATACATATGTGTGTATAATACGGGCATATTATCAAAAATTGTGCCGTGATTCTAGCCATAACATTGGTCTTTCGGCCCGAAAGCCATGAAACCTCATACATGATAGGTCATTTCTGAGAAGCTTTTTTCGAGACACAATCAATTTACCAAGTTTGATATATTTTCTTGGAACTATGTCACATAACATGATGCCACGTGAAGGTTTCACATAGTTTGGACTATTTTTGAATTTTTTATGCCCGATTCAAACTATGGTCAAAACGACGGACACGAAGGTTCTTAGCTAGGGACTGAGCCTCGCTAAACTTGCATCAGATCTATGATGAAACATCATATTTTGAGTCTAAAAATGATTTTTGCAAAAAAATCACGAGCATCGGATCATGTACCTGTAGTTCAAACTGGACCCACTCCCTACCGATTCGGCAGGAATTTGTCTTTTTCGCCAGCGCTGGACGGAAAGGATTGAGATACCCCGGTTGGGACATTGTCCATGTAAAGTGGTCTAATATTTTTACAAAATGTGGTGGTACCATTCTAAAACTGTCATTTGGTGGTTACTTCACAAAATGCCCCGTTTATTGCGCTCGGAAAATGGAAAATGGATTTTCCGTGTGTCAAAAAGGAAAACTTCCTCCTGCAACATTGTTCGCTGTCCCATGATACATATGTGTGCATAATACGGGCACATTATCAAAAACTATGTCGTGATTCTAGCCATAACATTGGTCTTTCGGCCCGAAAGCCATGAAACCTCATACATGATAGGTCATTTCTGAGAAGCTTTTTTCGAGACGCAATCAATTTACCAAGTTTGATATTTTTTCTTGGAACTATGTCACATAACATGATGCCACGTGAAGGTTTCACATAGTTTGGACTATTTTTGAATTTTTTATGCCCGATTCAAACTATGGTCAAAACGACGGACACGAAGGTTCTTAGCTAGGGACCGAGCCTCGCTAAACTTACATCAGATCTATGATGAAACATCATATTTTGAGTCTAAAAATGATTTTTGCAAGAAAATCACGAGCATCGGATCATGTACCTGTAGTTCAAACTGGACCCACTCCCTGCCGATTCGGCAGGAATTTGTCTTTTTCGCCAGCGCTAGACAGAAAGGGTTAAAATATCCCGGTTGGGACATTGTCCATGTAAAGTGGTCTAATATTTTTACAAAATGTGGTGGTACCATTCTAAAACTGTCATTTGGTGGTTACTTCACAAAACGCCCCCTTTTTTGCGCTCGGAAAATGGATAATTGATTTTCCGTGTGTCAAAAAGGAAAACTTCCTCCTGCAACATTGTTCGCTGTCCCATGATACATATGTGTGCATAATACGGGCACATTATCAAAAACTGCGCCGTGATTCTAGCCATAACATTGGTCTTTCGGCCCGAAAGCCATGAAACCTCAAACATGATAGGTCATTTCTGAGAAGCTTTTTTCGAGACACAATCAATTTACCAAGTTTGATATATTTTCTTGGAACTATGTCACATAACATGATGCCACGTGAAGGTTTTACATAGTTTGGACTATTTTTGAATTTTTTATGCCCGATTCAAACTATGGTCAAAACGACGGACATGAAGGTTCTAAGCTAGGGACTGAGCCTCGCTAAACTTGCATCAGATCTATAATGAAACATCATATTTTGAGTCTAAAAATGATTTTTGCAAAAAAATCATGAGCATCGGATCATGTACCTGTAGTTCAAACTGGACCCACTTCGTGCCGATTCGGTAGGAATTTGTCTTTTTCGCCAGCGCTGGACAGAAAGGGTTGAGATACCCCGGTTGGGACATTGTCCATGTAAAGTGGTCTAATATTTTTACAAAATGTGGTGGTACCATTCTAAAACTGTAATTTGGTGGTTGCTTCACAAAACGCCCCTTTTTTGCGCTCGTAAAATGGAAAATGGATTTTCCATGTGTCAAAAAGGACAACTTCTTTCTGCAACATTGTTCGCCATCCCATGATACATATGTGTGCACAATAATGGCACATTATCAAAAACTATGCCGTGATTCTAGCCATAACATTGGTCTTTCGGCCCGAAAGCCATGAAACCTCATACATGATAGGTCATTTCTGAGAAGCTTTTTTCGAGACGCAATCAATTTACCAAGTTTGATATTTTTTCTTGGAACTATGTCACATAACATGACGCCACGCGAAGGTTTCACATAGTTCGGACTATTTTTGAATTTTTTATGCCCGTTTTAAACTATGGTCAAAACGGCGGACAAGAAGGTTCTTAGCTAGGGACTGAGACTCGCTAAACTTGCATCAGATCTATGATGAAACATCATATTTTGAGTCTCAAAATGATTTTTGCAAAAAAACACGAGCATCGGATCATGTACCTGTAGTTCAAACCGGACCCACTTCCTACCGATTTGGCCGGAATTTGTCTTTTTCGCCAGCGTTGGACGGAAAGGGTTGAGATACCCCGGTTGGGACATTGCCCATGTAAAGTGGTCTAATATTTTTACAAAATGTGGTGGTACCATTCTAAAATTGTCATTTGCTGGTTACTTCACAAAACGCCCCGTTTTTTGCGCTCGGAAAATGGAAAATGGATTTTCCGTGTGTCAAAAAGGAAAACTTCCTCCTGCAACATTGTTCGCCGTCCCATGATACATATATGTGCATAATACGGGCACATTATCAAAAACTGTGCCGTGATTCTAGCTATAACATTGGTCTTTCGGCCCGAAAGCCATGAAACATCATACATGATAGGTCATTTCTGAGAAGCTTTTTTCGAGACGCAATCAATTTACCAAGTTTTATATTTTTCCTTGGAACTATGTCACATAACATGACGCCACGCGAAGGTTTCAGATAGTTCGGACTATTTTTAAAATTTTATGCCTGTTTCAAACTATGGTCAAAATGGCGGACACGAAGGTTCTTAGCTAGGGGTTGAGCCTTGCTAAACTTGCATCAGATCTGTGATGAAACATCATATTGTGAGTCTAAAAATGATTTTTGCAAAAAATCACGAGCATCAGATCATGTACATGTAGTTCAAACCGGACCCACTTCATACCGATTCGGCAGTAATTTGTCTTTTTCGCCAGGAGTGAAAAGAAAGGTTTGAGATACCCCGGTTGGGACATTGTCCATGTAAAGTGGTCTAATATTTTTACAAAATGTGGTGGTACCATTCTAAAACTGTCATTTGGTGGTTGCTTCACAAAACGCCCCGTTTTTTGCGCTCGGAAAATGGAAAATGGATTTTCCGTTGTCAAAAAGGAAAACTTCCTCCTAAAACATTGTTCGCCATCCTATGATACATATATTGCACAATACGGGCACATTATCAAAAACTATGCTGTGATTCTAGCCATAACATTGGTCTTTCGGCCCGAAAGCCATGAAACCTCATACATGATAGGTCATTTCTGAGAAGATTTTTTCGACACGCAATCAATTTACCAAGTTTAATATTTTTCCTTGGAACTATGTCATATAACATGACACCACGCAAAGGTTTCACATAGTTCGGACTATTTTTGAATTTTTTATTCCCGTTTCAAACTATGGTCAAAACAGCGGACACGAAGGTTCTTATCTAGGGGATGGGCCTCGCTAAACTTGCATCAGATCTATGATGAAACATCATATTGTGAGTCTAAAAATGATTTTTGCAAAAAATCACGATCATCGATCATGTACCTGTAGTTCAAACCGGACCCACTTCCTGCCGATTCGACATGAATTTGTCTTTTTCGCCAGCGCTGGACGGAAAGGTTTGACAACCCCCGGTTGAGACATTGTGAATGTTAGGTGGTCTTGTATTTTTGAAAAATAGGATGGTAACATTTTAGAACTTTTATTTGGTGGTATCTTGACAACACAACCCTTTTTGGCTCTCAAAAAATTGTTTTTATTTTGTAACCAATCAAATCGCAGGAATCTGGCTTCCACGGATCGGCCATCCGTGACTGATCTGGGTCATTCAATTTCCATCCAAGGGCTATCCTTTGCTCAAACAAACACACGCACCCACTCTTCCTGGCTGCTAACCCTAACCTCTCCAGATCGCCTCCAGCCAAACCCTAACCTCCATATCGCCTCCAGATCCTCCAGATCGCCTCCCCGTGCGCCGCCCCCATTAGTTCCCGTGCACCGCCGATCTCCCCGGCCGAGCCTCCAAACCCTAGAGCTCTCCTCCGTGTGCGCCGCCACCACCCCTCGATCCTTGCTGCCACCACCTAACCTCCAAATCCCCATCACCTCCAGATCCCATCTCTGCGCTCCACCCACGCACATCCCACCCAGCACCGCCCGCCCCCACACACTTCCCTCCCGTTTCCCTCATTCTTCAGATCCACCGCCGCAAGCCCAGGAGGAGCTCTGTGGCCGATGCTTCCACCCGCTGATCGGAGGACAAGCTCCACCTCGATCCAACGGCCACCGCCGCCGTCTGGGAGGCGAAGAGGAGGCGGAGGTCCTACTTGTGGACACCAAGGCCGCGACCGGAGTAGGGAAACTCACCGGTTGCCGGAACACTGCGGGAGGAGCATGTCGAGGGTGGAGGCGGCGGCATGGCAGGGACCAGAGGCGACGGCGCGGACGCCGACCTAGGCACAAGAGGCTGGGGCGTGCTTCTCCACCAAAGCATGGATGGGATGGAGGTCGAGATCGGTCTAGCGTCTCCGGTCTTGGCCATGGCGGGATGCTACATATCAAGGACGACATAGGTTTGAGGAGCAGCGGCTGCTCTGGATCCCAACCATGCTGCGGCACTTCCAGGTCGTGTCTCTCTCTTCGCCCTACCTTGCCCCTATCTCTCTCGGGTCCTCTCTCAGCACCTCTATCTACGGTCCCCTGCAATACAAAATGATAAGAGATTTGCATCCCCTGAAATAGGTAATTGGTGCTAATTGAAAGATTCAGACTCTTTCACTTCTTGAAACCTACAGTTTTAAACATGTTATACATGAGGGTACAGGTTCAAAATTACTGTTAGTATTATCAAAATTGTTGTTAGTATTGTCAGGATGCATGCAGAATGTTGTTTTGTTAGATCAGATGCATGCGTGGATATTTTATTGAGTGAATCACTGATGAACTACATGGGTAATGGTTATTTTATTCCATCATAGTCTTAGCATCTTGATATTTTTTGTTGTTATATGCTGCAATCCGCCGTCTTTTCTTCTGCAATCTATTTTCTCTTTTTGTGCATCGTCGTAGATTCTTCATAAACTATTGCTAGCTGGTTATTTAAAATCTTATTGTCATTTTTTTGTTTGCATGTTCGAGCTCTGTTTAATAGATGATCCCTGGCCGATAACAAGGAGTCGTGGACACCTTCATCGATCGCTTTGACGAGCATGATGGGTCCAGTTCCATAGACCGAACCGCTCTTCATCTCTGGAGGTCAGGCATGTTTCCTGCTTGCTTTCTTGTCCGTGCCTACTAGGCTCTGGATCTGTTGGTTAAATTCTAGGGAGTTTTTCTTATAGGTTGCAAATTATGGTCACCAGCAACCAGATGCACCATGTACAGTTTGGTTCTCTAGCCTAAATGATGCAGATGCCTTCCTCTCCCATGCATGAATACATGTGTTTTATCACTATTATGTCTCTCATGCTGATTGGTAAACATACAGTAGCTTGCAATTAAGTAACCACAAATTTTTACTGGATAAGTAAAGTTCTAATAAGCTACTGTTGCAGTTTCTATTGTTAATGATTTAACTTGTGAAAGTTTCATGGTGGTTGTTAGTGATTTGTGTGTAACCTTAACCCGAACCCTTTTTTGTACTATGGAGTATTTCCTGAAAGTTTTTTTGTTGCATGCTTAACTTGTGGAGTAAACTCGTGGAGTATTTTCTGGAGCATAATTTTCTTGCTGCTGCTCTTTTCGTGTACATGGATTATTTCCTGGAGCTTAATGTGTGCTAGTACATTTATTCTATCTAGTACTTGTAGTGTCCTAGTCATGCATTTGATAAACTAAATGTGTATATTTGAGTGCTAGTAGCGATTACTTTGTGATCTTCTAGTCCTATTGAACTTGTCTCTGTAAATTTATTACTGAATGTAGGACTTCCTAGCTTGTGATTATTTAAGTTTTCTCAAATTAATTTATCTTGAAGAATAAATCTAGAGAAGTTTCTATTTCTGCAGTTTTGGTGATTACTACTCTGTAAATTTTGGTGATGAAAACTGCACTTGAACAGGGTATGTTGTTGCATTACCTCTGTTATAATTTTGGTGATTCAACTGCACTTGACTGAAACTCCACTTAACTGTATTTTTTTGAATTAACTTGGTTAATTCATGATTGCAAAATTCAGGTCCGAGAGTATACCTGTATTGCTTTCTTGCGGAGGAGTATACCTGGAGGTGCTCTCTGGTGCTCTGGTGGGTGCTCTGCCCCTGCTAGGTGGGGGTGAGCTGCCACTGGTTTATTCGGACGAGCTACTGGTGGGGGCAGGCTACCGACGAGCTACTGGGGATCGATCTAGCTGACCAGCATGTTTCGAGGATCTATCCCGGCTACCAGCGAGCTACTGGGGATCGATCCAGCTGACCCGTGCGTTTCGAGGATCCATCCTGAATGGAGGGAGTACTTCTATGTGTAATAATATTGTTTGTGTGTGATCTGTGAACCTAGCTACACGTCATGATGTTCTGGAATTCAAATGGTGTTGTCAAATATTTATAGTTGTTTAGATTCTATCCTTTGTTTCATTGTATATCTACTGGGAAAATTAAATTATTTATATCTTTTAATTGGGCTACCGAAAGTAAAGAGGACAAGGCCCTAACAGTATTGAACTATTGAAAGGCTACTATTATATTGGACCAGTTCTGTAACAAGGCCTATGAAGCTGAGACCCATACAATTTGACCCATATAATTCTGAATAAAAGGCCAATAAAAGTAAAATGAATGGACGTAAAAGGCTAAGGCCTCAAAAAAATTCATCCTAAAAAGGCCACGACTTAGAAGAAAAAAGGCTGAATTAATGGTCTTGGCCCATGTAAGCAACCATAATGGGTTGGGCTGAATTTGCACTACGACGTTCTCATTTTGTCATAATTTTGCCACATAGGATCGGCCACGTAGGATCTGACCTGGCCTGGCTAGATACCCCTTGACGATATTGGATCGTCATAACGGTTATGACGATCCAATATCGTCATAGACGGTTATGACGATTTCACAAAAAACGTCGTTGTATGCAATTACTAACGCTCAGTTTTTGACGATATTTTTTTCGTCCTAAGATCGTCATATATTGTAGACAATGACGATTCAGTGATGAAAATGGAGGATCATGTATCAGCAGATTCCTTGTAGTGGTAGGTGAGCGCAGAGCGCGGGCCGGCGGCGGCACCAGGAGGTGAGCAGAGCGCCGACAGGTGGGTTGGAGGTGGCGGCGACGCCGACGGGGTTGGAAGGCGGCCCTGAAGTGGGTGGGGGGAAGAAGAGAGTGCTTGCGGGGAGGGAAAAGTCTGGAGGTTGGTTCTTCTTGCGCGTCGCCAGCGATAGCGTGCGCTGTAGCAGGAACCCAATATTTTATGCTCCAAATAGCGCAAAATGCAGCGCCGCACTAAAAATTTGCCACGCGCCTCATTTTAGCGCGTCTGCTGGGGGCTTTTACAGCACGCTGGGTAAAAAAACAGTTATTTTAGCGTTGCGTTATTTTAACGCCTCTGCTAGAGATGCTCTTACAACACTTGATTTTAGTAACATATAGTACTTTGAAATGGATCATGGAGGGTTGTACATAACTGTATTTAGTATTTATTGGCGGTTATCCATGTGCAAGATACCTATTTCATTACATCACGGTAGTGCTTAAAACATTAATTTTTCTATTAATTAGCTTATTGTGGACATTAGATAGGGACTAAACATTTTGCAAACCAACACATTTCTATATAAACATGATCATTATGGGTGGAGAGTGCGGCTAACCTGGCGAACAAATAGATGGAGACATCATGACAATCTTCAAGAGGAACACGAGCTCACTTTTGTGCTTCGCGGCTCTCATGGTCATGCTCACCATTTTGTCATCGTGCCACGGAGACCAATGTCATACTACCGTCACGTATGTCTATTCTTCTATGTACCCTGTTAACTTATAGCCTTTTCTTGCAATCGTGAACCTAGACATATGTTTGTTGGCAGGGGTGGGGCTAGCATGTATTCACTGGTGTCATTAATGAAGTTTTACTATTCTCCTTTGTCTATTTTTTCTAAAAAAGAGCATATATTAATATTAAGAGATACCAATTACACCCGACTTCTTCAACAACGCAATGCCCTATTGGCATTACGGATACATACAACCAACAAAAGATAAAGAAAACTACGAAAATAAAAGACCCGCTACAGTGTTCCGGTCCTAGCAGCAACAGTACAACCACCACCAATACAACACCTGAACTCCAGGCTCTTCAAAAGCGACGCCTCCAAGAAGGAAACAGTGCACAAGCGCCGTCGTCGCCCGATCAAAGATCTAGATTTTCACCCTGAAGATAATCCTCACTCTCAAAACAATGCCTTCAACAAGGCCATTGCCAGGCACAACCAGCTAAGGACAGACCTTGGATTTTCACCCTGAAAGGTAAGATTCTGAAATCCACCTATGTTGCCGCCCCCACTTACATACGGATGCTGTTTAGCCCAGAACACCAAGCATGTCCCTCAACAATATGAAGATTCACTCCGGGAGCGTTTTCGGGTCCGCCCTTTGCTCGGCTCGGGGGCTTCCGCGGTAGGAGACTGCACTAGGGGAAGCTCGGAATCGGACTCCGTTGCTTCATTATCCGGCGCATCTATGAATTTCTCAGCTAGAGGGGCATCATCCCTGCCACCTTGAGATCCTGTAAATTGAAGACAAGAAGATGAACAAATTGTCAGTATGAATATCAAATAGCTAGCATTCAAAATAGAGCTACGCGCAACTACAAGTCTCGACACCTGTGGAACTACTTTCTTGGCACTGAACGGGGGGGTCAAGGATTTTCCCGGGAGGTCCTCGTCGGCCTTAAACTTCAGCAAAGGCCGAAGAGCTCTATCAAGGTCGTCCAAAGATAACTCCTCAGGCGAAACCCTTGTTGGATCGCTGCGGCCAGCATACATAAACATTGGGTGCGCCCTCGCTTGGAGCGGCTATACCCGAAGCTTGAGGAAGGTGCGGATGATGTCGACACCATTGACCTCCTTGCGGCCACCAGCTGGAGAGCCTCCACCCCCTGGTAGAGCTTCTCCACCTCTGCAGATTCACCCTTCAAGACGTCATTTCCCGACGACCTCTTTCGGATGATCTCTTGGTCGGAGTCGAAGGGAGCAAGACCATAATGCTAACCGTACAGTTTGACATTGCGGATGTAAAACCACTTCCTTCACCAGTATTAGACGGACTCGCAAATGGAGAAGGATAAGAATTGAATGGTGGAACGTATAGAGATGATGCACCCGTCGAGCGGATAAACACTGCTGGTGCCAGATTGACTTTTCACGGAGTAGAGTCTCCGGAAAAAGTCCAAAGTGCGGCTCGATACCAAGCCAACACTCGCACAAAGTGATGAAACAAGCAATATGAAGAAGAGAGTTGGGAGACAGATGATTCAACTGAATCCCATAGAAAAAAGGAGTCCATGAAGGAATTCGTGGACGGGCAAAGAAAGGCCTCAGGGAACAAAGGCATAAAACATCACCTGAAACCCTTCGGGTGGGCGAGGAATTACCTCTTGGATCGAGAGGATGGCGTCCTCCTTGTCCTTGGAGATCAACCCAACATCGCGCAATTTGCGCAAATCTGAGTCGCGCATGTCCGTGCACGACCACCCGCCATCGGTGCTGCAGGCCGGAGCGGCGGCCTTCTTATCAGCGCCGGTGGCGCTGGTCCCGGCAGCAGCATATGACGTCTTCTTCGGCTTGCCCATTATAGCACGACAAGTGCGAAGATGCGACCGGAGGAAAGAGGACGTAAAAGTGCGGAGAACGTCCAGTGCACAGCACAAAGAAACACGAAAATGGTGGCAGTGGAGACAAGGAAAGAGCAAATGGCGAAGGGAAAAACTACTCTTTTCCTCGCGGTATAGAAGGACGAAGACGATGCACTGGGGCCATCGATCTAGAAGCCCTAGCGTGCACCTCAGATCTCACCATACACATGTCAGCATCTGCGGTGACCCAGCATACCACTGCATGATGTAGTACACTATAGTCGTTGACATAACACCAATGAAACACCGTTCACTAGTATTATATCCCTTAGAGTAGTACAACAGAAACACAGCAGGTCCAAGACATGACTATAGGTTACAACTCAACTCTTTACACAAGATCCAGAGAATACTCTATGTTAAAGAGAGAGAAAGAAACTTCTTACAAAGAGTAATCAGGAATAAACAACTAAACAATTAACATACTAATAAGACTAGTATCTAAACTAATGGTCTGGCATTGCTGCTATCGCAATACACTACATAAATGGGTTCTATGGCTAGAGATTATATTCCTGTCTAATCAGTAACTTCATTGTTAACACCCGGATTTTTCAATCCTAGATGCCTGTTATGCCATACATAGCAATCCCAGGATTACCATATTTTTGAGACATAACAGAATTGGATACCATAGTACTTCATCCATTACAAACGATACATAAGTTCTTACAAAAATAGGGATCTCATGATCCAGTTCTTAATACAACATCAAGCAGTGGAATACGTAATAATAACGGTAGCGTAGGCGAAGCTCCATCTTCGGGATCACAGGCAATTCTGACGATGGGAGATGATCCTAGTTGTCGTAACCTTCCTGGGGTCCATCTTCCAGGTACTCCTCTTCATAGTCTGGCCATGGGAATAGCCAGGGACAAAGCCATGAGTACTCTTTAAGTACTCACAAACTAATACTAACAAGTAAAGGGGTTTTTTAGATAATAGGACACTAGGCTCTAGGGTTGTTTTGCAAAAGCCAGATTTATCTCTACTAGGTTCTGAAGCTAGTCATAATTTTATAAATCCAAAGTGGGAACTTGTATTTCAAGCCACAACTCTGTTGTGGTCAAGTCAAAGTCTCAATTCATTTCACAAGTCATTTTGAAAATTCTGACGGGGGAACAGTATGGCCACTCCAACTGTCCATAACCGCGGACGCGGCTATTCGAATAGTTTGACACTCTGAAGAGATTGTACACTTTCACCACAACATTCGATACATCCGTCAGGAACAAATCCTGAATTCACCATACTCAGTATGCGGATAATCAATCCTAACCTTTCAATTACACGCACTAGTATAAGCACCTCTCCTGTGAGTTTGGCCTCCCAACCATGACCAACTGTCAGCTTGGGTACTGCACAGGTGGACAATCTTCACAAGGTAGCCTCAGCTCAGACCTTGGCCGTGAGGGAACTAATACTAAGGTATATAAGTTTCCAGTCAAGCCCTACCCAATATTCGGGTATTGTGGTTGTACGCTAAAATTGGAATGGTATCGCATCCAGACAACCATCAGTTTTATAAAGGGCTAAGGCTCATGCCTCAACATTTTCATCACCAAAATCATCAAGTGTTTGGAAACACATGTCCAAAACATTTCAATAGAATGATCCATCATTCCAAGGTTTTCATAACCATTTTTTCCACCAAGTATTCCCATCTAAAAGTTGATCAAGTTTTATGCTTAGCACTAGCATCTACAGGTGGGGGTAGTACTAATGAGGGGTGGTAACTAGTGGAGTTTTACTAAGCCCAACCTTATATCTTAGGCTGATATCAAGGTTTCTAGTGTAGGCCAAATTTTATGCTCTTTATGTAACCTTCAGCATCTTTCCAAAATCTACCAGTCACTTAAGTAAACTCTAAGTAAGCTTTGATAAAGAAAAATAAAGTGAGAAGCTTGCACATAAAACTAGGATTGGTTTATCAAATGGGTATGATCACATATGCTTAAGGCATAGTAATAAGTAGGGGTTTATTGCATCAGTAGGGTATCTTGCAAGTGTTAGCTTGCATCAATGTCAATATAAGCTTGCACATTCACTAGTAGTATTAGGCTTGCCTTGTGCAGAGCAGTGGTTGAAGTTCTCCTCGGCTTCTTCTTCGTAGTATCCTCCTTCCTCCTCGTATCCTTGGTCGGTACTAGCGTCTATGAATAAATACGAGGTACACAATCACCAAACAATACTTAACTACTTGCAATCATCACACACAAGGGTCTTATAGATGATCTAACATCATCTCTAACCTTACAAGGTTAAGGCTTGATTTGATTCTTTTTATTTTTAGAAAAGTAATTTCTACTCATTGGAAAACTACTTAAGATTTAATATTCTCCAAACCAAATATGGGATCATGTTGACACATGTCATCACCACATATTGTAGTTCATGGGAATGTGATTTAAAGTGGTGTTACAATTTAATAAGGTTTTACCCTTTTATTTTAATTAATTAAAGTGGCTAGAAATGCTTATGTAGCATTCTTTTATTACTTGAACAGAATTTCTGCAAGTAAACCTATATATTTTTATATATTCTGAAAGGTATGGTTAAATGTGATTTTTGAGAGTTGGAATCAACTCAAAAGCTTTTATGGTTTAAATTTGAAAAATGTTTGAATGCAGAAAAGCTTGTTCCTTGTTATATTTACTATGGGTGACCTTCAGATCCAAATGACTTGAATCCAACAGGCTTGGATTCAGCATTCACAGGCCTTTCCAACAAAATTGGTTTCATTCAATTTGATGCACTGAATCGATCTGGGTTGATTTTTGAAGTTGGGTACAGGAGTGTGTTTGAATTTAAAAAGAAAAATGTTTAATTTGAATCGCTGGGCTGCGCGGGAAAAATTACTGGACCGTCCTGCTAAGCGCAGTGCTCCCGCGTGCTGATTAAGTGGGTGTCCCCACTCGTCAGTGACACGGGGCTGGGCGAAGCAGTATGTGGCAACGTGGATCGTTCGATGTAGTTCTAATCCAACGGCTGGGGGTCATCGTCGACGCGAGACAACTCCGGCGAGAACGAAACCTAGCGCGCGATGAGGGTCTGGGGCTCACCGGTATGCAGGCGAGTCGGCGAGGCAGGCGGCAACGAAGTCGACGACAGCGAACCTCCTGGTACCGGTGGCTTCTCCCGGGGCGGCTCCAATCGCTGGCTCCCTTCTCCGGCAGCGGCAGGCTCCAGTGAAATTCCGGTGAGGTGGTGCTTGCCTTGCTCTGAGAACAGTGTGGCACGATCAGTGAGGAGAGGGGAGTGAGATGGTGTGAATAAATCGTGCGGGGGTGGCCTCTATTTATAGTCGAGGGAGGGGACCGTCGGGGAGCACGGTGAGCTCGTCGGGGGCGAGGTTATAGGCGGCTAAAGGCATGGGCAAGGGTAGGGGACGGTGCGGTGTCTCCTGGCGATGCTCAACGACATGGTCGCGAGGCATGGGGCGGTGCGGTTTGGTCTGGAACGGCCGGTGCTCTGCGCGGCAGAGGCGGCGTCTTCGACGGCGGGCGGTGGCTGTATGGCACGAGGCGGCAAACGGGGATGTCTGGCGGTCTCCTGGGTCGGTGGTGATCGTGTGTGCACGCGCTGAGGGCAGCGCGCGGCCTATGGACGCTGGTCGAGGGTGGCGCTCTGGCGCATGCTCGGCATGGTCTGGGCGCGGCTTGTGCGTGTGGTCCAGGGGTTGGCAACGCTCGCGGCTGGGACAGGGAGTGGCGGTGGATGGTGGGCTGCCTCCCAGACAAGGTTGGCACGGCTAGTTCTTCCTCTAGCCTGCTGTCCACAATGGGGTGACAAGGGGGTGCTCGGCTGTTCACCATTGATGACAATGGCAAGCTCACAGTGGTGCTAGTGCCTGGCTAATCTTCCTAGATGATCTACTGAGTTGTGTGTGAGCTAAATGGGGAACCAGTTAGGCAAGAATCACTGCTCACAATAGTGTTTGATGTTTGTTTGATTTGTGTCTACAACCTGCTTGATGAAATGGCCGCATGAAATCAAGTTTTGAATTTTGACATGAATTTTGGGTGGTTTGCTAGATTGGTGCTAGTGAGTTTGCAGATGCTTGGGTTTTGAAAGTTGAGCTTGTTTGAGTGGTTTTTGAAAAAGTGGGATCTTCCCATATGATAAAGATTCAATTTTGAATTGTCATTTAAACTATGCATTTGAAAGTTTATGGATGATCACCAAGTGGGCCTTGATACCTTGTTATGAGTACATTCAAGGGGTGCAAAGATCCAGAAAAGTTTCTGTTAGGTTTTGAAAGTTTGGGACAGCCAAAGTAGGCATGGGAGTTAAATTGGCCAAAATGACCATTCACTTCATATATGTGTTTTGATTTACTTTTCTTTAGGAAAAGTGTGGGAAATATTTTAGGTGATGTTTATTTCACCTAAGAAACATTTTACAAGAAATGAAACAAACAAACAAGGTGGGTTTAAAAGAATTCAAAATCAATGCAGACACATATGCATGCATTCATAATTTTATTTAGAAAAGTTTTTTGTTAACCCTAAATGTGAGGATTAGAATTCGATGATCCAAGTTCAGTATTTTTGGGATGTTACAAACCTTCCCCCCTTAAACAAAATCTCGTCCCGAGATTTGAAAAGGACGAAAAGATTACCTAGGATTTGAAGAGATCTAGAAACTCCGTCCGAATGTGATCTTCGCGCTCCCAGGTAGCTTCCTCTTCTGTGTGGTTGCTCCACTGAATCTTGAGAAACTTGATGCTTCTGGTTCTGGTAGTTCGAAAGGCTTCTTCCAAAATACGGATGGGTACTTCGGGATAGGTCAGGTCATCGTTGATCTCTATGGTCCGGTGATCGATATTCTTGAACACTTCGGTCTTCTCGGGGACTTCGAGACATTTGCGAAGTAACGAGATATGGAACACATTGTGCATAGCTGACATCTCCTCTGGTAGTTCGAATTGATATGATACTTCTCCTCGACGGTTCATAATTTTGAAAGGTCCGATATATCTGGGGGATAACTTTCCCTTGAGTTGGAAACACTGCATTCCCTTTAATGGCGACACTTTAAAATAAACAAAATCTCCTATGTTGAAGGCGAGTTCTCGACGTCTCTTGTCGGCGTAACTCTTCTGTCGGGATTGGGCTGTCTTGAGGTGCTCACGAATCTTGTGAACCTTCTCTTCTGCTTCTCGTAGGATGTCGGGTCCGAAAATCTGACTCTCTCCTACTTCTGACCAGTTCAAAGGGGTGCGACACTTTCTCCCGTACATGAATTCAAATGGGGCCATTTGCAAACTGGCTTGGTAACTATTGTTGTATGAAAATTCTGCAAACGGCAGACAGTCTTCCCACCTGGATCCATATTCTAGAACACATGCTCTAAGCATATCTTTGAGTATTTGATTTACTCGCTCCATTTGTCCATCGGTTTGAGGGTGATACGCGGTACTGAAATCTAGGCGGGTTCCTAAACCTTCTTGGACTTTCTTCTAGAATCTCGAGGTAAACTGAGTTCCTCGATCCGATACTATGTTCTTGGGGACTCCATGCAAACTAACGATTCTAGCGATGTACAACTCTGCTAGCTTCGAACTCTGATAGGTGGTTTTGACGGGCAAGAAATGGGCGACTTTGGACAATCTGTCCACTATGACCCAAATAGAGTCATTTCCCCTACTAGAAGTAGGTAGTCCAGTGATAAAGTCCATTCCTACAGAATCCCATTTCCATTCCGGAATTTGCAAAGGTTGCAAAAATCCAGCGGGTCTTTGATGTCCGGCCTTGACTCGCTGACATATATCACACTTGGCGATATAGCTTCCGATTTCTCTCTTCATCTTATGCCACCAAAATTGCTCTTTCAAGTCTTGATACATCTTAGTTCCTCCGGGATGGATAGAATAAAGAGTATCATGAGCCTCCTTCAAGATAACTTCTTTCAACTCCGAATCTGCTGGTACACAAAGGCGTCCTTTGTACCACAAAACTCCTTCTTCGTCCTCGGTGAATCCGGGTACTTTTCCTGTACCGATACGACGCTTGATTCCGTCGATACTGGCATTTCCCTTCTGCGCCTATTTAATCTAACTGATCAAAGTGGTCTAAAGTTCTATGCTAGCCAAAAATCCTTCACTTACTAATTCCATTCGAAATTCTTCCATCTCTTTGTGCAAATTTGGTTGCTCCTTCAAAATCATGGAGTTCAAGCGGCACAAAAATCTGCTAAGGGCATCGGCTACCGCGTTGGCTTTACCAGGGTGATAGTGAATGTCCAGGTCGTAATCCTTGATTAGCTCAATCCATCTTCTCTGCCTCATATTCAGCTCCTTCTGAGTGAATATATACTTTAGGCTCTTGTGATCCGAATAAATCTCACAATGGTTTCCGATCAGGTAATGTCTCCATGTCTTCAGGGCTAGAACTACGGCTGCGAGTTCGAGGTCATGGGTTGGGTAATTTTGTTCATGTTGCTTCAATTGTCGCGATAGATAAGATATAACTTTGCCTTCTTGCATTAGCACACATCCGAGACCAATCTTGGATGCATCACAATACACATCGAAGGGCTTCGTGATATCCAGCATGATCAAGATTGGGGCTGAAATCAATCTCCTCTTGAGTTCTTGAAAACTCGTTTCACACTTATCTGTCCATTCAAACTTCTTGTCCTTCTTCAGCAATTGGGTCATGGGTCTGGCGATACTAGAGAATCCTTCTACAAATTTGCGGTAATATCCCGCCAATCCGAGAAAAGCACGAACTTGGGTTTGAGTGGTTGGGGCTTGCCAATCTTCTACATCTTTCACTTTGGCAGGGTCAACAGCAATTCCTCCGGGTGATACAATGTGACCGAGGAATCCTACTTCCTGAAACCAGAATTCACATTTGCTAAACTTTGCATACAGCTGATGCTCTCTAAGGGTTCCAAGAATGGTCCTTAGGTGTAGCTCATGTTCTTCTTCTGACTTGGAATAAATCAGAATGTCATCGATGAAAACAACAACAAACTTATCCAAGAAGTCCATAAAAATCTTATTCATGAGATTCATGAAATAAGCGGGGGCATTGGTTAATCCAAAAGACATGACTGTATACTCGTATAATACGTATCTGGTGGTAAAGGCAGTCTTTGGAATATCCTCTGCACGAATTTTGAGTTGATGATAGCCAGTCCTAAGATCAATCTTAGAAAACACTTTGGCACCGGTCAACTGATCAAACAAAACTTCTATCTTAGGCAAGGGGTACTTGTTCTTGATGGTGACGTCATTCAACTTCCGATAATCCGTACACAAACGGTTACCTCCATCCTTCTTGTCCACAAACAAGACAGGTGATCTCCATGGGGACACACTTGGTTGAATCAATCCGATTTCCAACATGGAATCCAGTTGCTTCTTCAGTTCTTCTAGTTCTGACGGGTTCATACTATAGGGTCTCTGGGCTATGGGTCCTGTTCCGGGGATTAGTTCGATGATAAACTCGATATCCCGATCTGGGGGCATACCGGGCAAAACATCTGGAAATACATCGGGGTATTCGCAGACTATCCGGACTTGGTCAATGGTAGGTTGGGCTATACTCTTGTTACACTTGAATTGGCGAGGTAAGGTTTCAGATATATGCTCGACTGATATTCCGGTGGTACTGGTCATGGTGATGGCTTTCTTGGCACAGTCAATCAATCCTTTATGTTTGGACATCCAATCCATTCCTAGTACTACTTCCAAACCTTTAGTTCCGAGTACTATTAGGTTAGCATACAAATCTATGCCATGGATTCGGATAGGGACGGCCTTGCAAATTTGCCTAGCCTTGGTGGTTGATCCGGGAATTTGTACAATCATCACATGCTTCAATTTGGTTGGTTGAATTTTACTAGTGCAGGCAAATTCTTCGGTGACAAATGAATGCGATGCACCAGAGTCAAATAACACTCTTGCAAGTACTGAATTAACAGAAAACATACCCAGCACGACGTCCGGCGCTTCCTGAGCTTCTTCAACATGCATGAGAAAAAGACGGCCATTGCGGTTGAGTGAATTCCTTGGGGCAAATCTTCTCCCTGGCTAGACACGACGCTGCTGCTGAGCTGGGTCATTGGCGTTGGGGGCTGTAGCATTCTTCTTGTTGGGGAACTCGTTGGAATAGTGGCCTTTATTTCCACAGTCATAACAGGTCACTTGTGACTTGTCCTTGGCTGCGACAGGCACAGCATTGCTTCCAGTCCTCGGGGCAGTGTTGGGGTTGGAGGTAGCATTGTTGGTGTTGAACTTGGGTGGGACACGGTTGAAATTGCTAGAGTTTTCGGGGTTGTAGTGATTTCCTCTGGGCCTAGGGTTTCCACGGTTGGGGTAGGTCGGATGGGTCATAGGGGGTCTATTGGTTCTTGGGGCAAATCCTGGAGATGGGTTGGGGCGATAATTTGGGGTCTGATGGGTTCCTGGTTGATGCATCATGTGACGATTGCGGTTCTCATTGGCCTGGTTGATCTTTCCTTCCATCTGGATAGCAGAGTCGACAAGGGCTTCAATATCAACAAAGGGGATATTGACTAACACTGTCTGCATCTCGTCATGCAGACCATTCAGGAATCTTTCTTTCTTCTTGGCTTCGGTGTCTATCTCGTCCGGGGCATACCTAGCTAATGACAAAAAATTGTCACGGTATTCCACTACAGTCATCCTTCCTTGCTTCAACTCTCTGAACTCGTCTCTCATTCTCTTGATCAAACCTGGTGGCACATGGGTTCTACTGAACTTCACCTTGAATTCCTCCTCATCAGTCATCATCGGCCTCGGTCATTGCGAACACTATTCCACCATGCCCCGCATCTCCTAGATAATGGGTGGTGGCAGGACTTTCTCGTTGGCTTCCACTCTGGCGACTTCTAGGTTGTTTTCCATGGTTTGCAGCCAATCATCAGTATCTAGGGGTTCTTCTGACTTGGTGAAAACGGGTGGGTTGGTATTCTGGAAATTCTTGAGCTTAGATCTGTGGTTGTCCTGATTTCCGTGGCCTTGGTTGTTGTGGGCTAGCTGGGCTATCTGTTGCAGAGTGGCTAGGTTGGCTTGACGTTCCGCTCTTTCAGCTTCGCGGTCATAAGTCAACATTTGCAGGATCTGCAACATCGGGTGCGGGGCTGAACCACTTCCTCCACGTGGCATCTGAAGATTGATATAGATCATGAGAAAAGAGGGAAATTTCTAAGGTTTTGGGTCTTTGAAAAGTTTTTAGAGTTTGACTCAGGTTTTTCTAGCAACTTGCTTTTTCATTCATTCACTCATAGCACGAGACAACACACACCACAACAAAGAAAAACAGATGGTTTTAAGAACCATTCTGGAAACTACGATACAGTGGGACCGACTACTACTCACTACGCTAGTGCTCAGTGCTACTACTCCTCGGAGTCTGTGGCTTCATCATCTTCAGCATCATCGATGAAGGCGAAATCATCCTCATCGGTGAAGAAGTCCATGGCCTGATCCTCCAGAAAATCGTCGTCATCGCTGAGATAGGAGTAAGGGTCTCCACGAAGATCCTCTCCGGCATTCTCCCTTTCCTCTAACTGCATGTCTCTCTCGTGGATGGTCTCCTCCAGAGATGAGATGCGATGGCGAAGACGGGCAATAATGCGCTCCTTCTTGTCGAGCTGACGGCGGCGAGACTTGCGATCCTTTGCTAGCATGGCGATGGTCTGGTCCTTCGTCTTGATGATGGCATATTTGTGGTTGCAATAGTCACGGCAGTTGTCCAATTCCTGCTGACGATCATACATGATGAAGCTAAGGTGGTCCAATTGAGTCTTCAGCTCGGGGTGGTATGGGGCTTCCAATGGTTGTCCATTTGCATCACGCCTTGGGCAAAACTCAAAGCGAGTACCCTTGATCTGATTGATGCTCTGCCCACACAGGAAAGAGCTTCCTGCATTGCTATGGCAAGTCCATCGAGCCAGTTGTTTTCCCTCAAGGTAAACTGAATTCCCTCCACAGTGGGAGGTTCAATCTTTCCTCGGAGACTTGCAACAATTAGCCACTGCAGATCTTCTCCTCCTTGATCATTGAGCTGAGCTCCGAAGAACTCGGGATGCGGACTTTCCAGAAGTTCCGAAAGCTGATCCATATCCCTCTCAAAGATAAGGTCTCCTCCATTCCCAAGTTGGTAAAACTTGTTGTACTTCACGTCCATCTATAAAAATAGAGGATGAGTAGATTAGCAGAGTGATCAAGTGTGTCAAAATTTTATCTATTTTGCAAGCGTTTTTGAGGAACATGAAGTTTTATTAAAGAATTAAAGAGGTAAGAATGAGAATACGTTTTCGTAAATATTTTTGTTCTTTGGTTTTGAAACTAAGTTTTTGGGTCAACGTCCAATCTAACTAGGGTCTCCTATGGTCAACCTGGCTCTGATACCAACTTGTCAACACCCGGATTTTTCAATCCTAGATGCCTGTTATGCCATACATCGCAATCCCAGGATTACCATTTTTGCGAGACATAACAGAATTGGATACCATAGTACTTCATCCATTACAAACGATACATAAGTTCTTACACAAATAGGGATCTCATGATCCAGTTCTTAATACAACATCAAGCAGCGGAATACGTAATAATAACGATAGCATAGGCGAAGCTCTATCTTTGGGGTCACAGGCAATTATGATGATGGGAGATGATCCTAGTTGTCGTAACCTTCCTGGGGTCCATCTTCCAGGTACTCCTCTTCATAGTCTTGCCATGGGAATAGCCAGGGACAAAGCCATGAGTACTCTTTAAGTACTCGCAAACTAATACTAACAAGTAAAGGGGGTTTTTAGATAATAGGACACCAGGCTCTAGGGTTGTTTTGAAAAAGCCAGATTTATCTCTACTAGGTTCTGAAGCTAGTCATAATTTTATAAATCCTAAGTGGGAACTTGTATTTCAAGTCACAACTCTGTTCTGGTCAAGTCAAAGTCTCAATTCATTTCACAAGTCATTTTGAAAAGTCTGACGGGGGAACAATATGGCCACTCCAACTGTCCATAACCGCGGACGCGGCTATTCGAATAGTTCGATACTCTGCAGAGATTCTACACTTTCACCACAACATTCGATACATCCGTCAGGAACAAATCCTGAATTCACCATACTTAGTATGCGGATAATCAATCCTAACCTTTCAATTACACGCCCTAGTATAAGCACCTCTCCTGTGAGTTTGGCCTCCCAACCATGACCAACTGTCATCTTGGGTACTGCATAGGTGGACAATCTGCACAAGGTAGCCTCAGCTCAAACCTTGGCCGTGAGGGAACTAATACTAAGGTATATAAGTTTCCAGTCAAGCCCTACCCAATATTCGGGTATTGTGGTTGTACGATAAAATTGGAATGGTATCGCATCCAGACAACCATCAGTTTTATAAAGGGCTAAGGCTCATGCCTCAACATTTTCATCACCAAAATCATCAAGTGTTTGGAAACACATGTCCAAAACATTTCAATAGAATGATCCATCATTCCAAGGTTTTCATAACCATTTTTCCACCAAGTATTCCCATCTAAAAGTTGATCAAGTTTTATGCTTAGCACTAGCATCTATAGGTGGGGGTAGTACTAATGAGGGGTGGTAACTAGTGGAGTTTTACTAAGTCCAACCTTATATCTTAGGCTGATATCAAGGTTTCTAGCGTAGGCCAAATTTTATGCTCTTTATGTAACCTTCAGCATCTTTCCAAAATCTACCAGTCACTTAAGTAAACTCTAAGTAAGCTTTGATAAAGAAAAATAAAGTGAGAAGCTTGCACATAAAACTAGGATTGGTTTATCAAATGGGTATGATCACATATGCTTAAGGCATAGTAATAAGTAGGGGTTTATTGCATCAGTAGGGTATCTTGCAAGTGTTAGCTTGCATCAATGTCAATATAAGCTTGCACATTCACTAGTAGTATTAGGCTTGCCTTGTGCAGAGCAGTGGTTGAAGTTCTCCTCGGTTTCTTCTTCGTAGTATCCTCCTTCCTCCTCGTATCCTTGGTCGGTACTAGCGTCTATGAATAAATACGAGGTACACAATCACCAAACAATACTTAACTACTTGCAATCATCACACACAAGGGTCTTATAGATGATCTAACATCATCTCTAACCTTACAAGGTTAAGGCTTGATTTGATTCTTTTTATTTTTAGAAAAGTAATTTCTACTCATTGGAAAACTACTTAAGATTTAATATTCTCCAAACCAAATATGGGATCATGTTGACACATGTCATCACCACATATTGTAGTTCATGGGAATGTGATTTAAAGTGGTGTCACAATTTAATAAGGTTTTACCCTTTTATTTTAATTAATTAAAGTGGTAGAAATGCTTATGTAGCATTCTTTTATTACTTGAACATTATTTATGCAAGTAAACCTATATATTTTTATATATTCTGAAAGGTATGGTTAAATGTGATTTTTTAGAGTTGGAATAAACTCAAAAGCTTTTATGGTTTAAATTTGAAAAATGTTTGAATGCAGAAAAGCTTCTGCCTTGTTATTTTTACTATGGGTGATCTTCAGATCCAAATGTCTTGAATCCAACGGGCTTGGATTCAGCATTCACAGACCTTTCCAACAAAATTGGTTTCATTCAATTTGATGCACTGAATCGATCTGGGTTGATTTTTGAAGTTGGGTACAGGAGTGTGTTTGAATTTAAAAAGAAAAAGGTTTAATTTGAATCTCTGGGCTGCGCGGGAAAATTACTGGGCCGGCCTGCTAAGCGGAGTGCTCCTGCGGGCTGCTTAAGTGGGTTTCCCCACTTGTCAGTGACACGGGGCTGGGCGAAGCGGTATGGGGCAACGTGGATCGTTCGATCTAGTTCTAATCCAACGGCTGGGGCTCATCGTCGACGCGAGACAACTCCGGCAAGAACGAAACCTAGCGCGGTGAGGGTGCTGGGGCTCACCGAGTGCAGGCGAGGTCGGTGAGGCGGGCGAACGACGAAGTCGATGACGGCGAACCTCCTGGTACTGGTGGCTTCTCCTGGGGCGGCTCCAATCGCTGGCTCCCTTCTTCTCCGGCAGCGGCAGGCTCTAGTGAAATTCCGGCGAGGTGGTGCTCGCCTTGCTCTGAGAACGGTGTGGCACAATCAGTTAGGAGAGGGGAGTGAGATGGTGTGAAGAAATCGTGCGGGGGTGGCCTCTATTTATAGTCGAGCGAGGGGACCGTCGGAGCGCACGGTGAGCTCGTCGGGGGCGAGGTTACAGGCGGCTAAAGTCATGGGCAAGGGTAGGGGACGGTGCGGTGTCTCCTGGCGATGCTCAACGACATGGTCGTGAGGCATGGGGCGGTGCGGTTTGGTCTGGAACGGCCGGTGCTCTGCGCGGCAGAGGCAGCGTCTTCGACGACGGGCGGTGGCTGTATGGCACGAGGCGGCAAAGGGGGATGTCTGGCGGTCTTCTAGGTCGGTGGTGATCGTGTGTGCACGCGGTGAGGGCGGCGCGCGGTCTGTGGACGCTGATCGAGGGTGGCGCTCTGGCGCATGCTCGGCATGGTCTGGGCGCGGCTTGTGCGCGTGGTCCAGGGCTTGGCAACGCTCGCGGCTGGGATAGGGAGTGGCGGTGGACGGTGAGCTGCCTCCCAGACAAGGTTGGCACGGCTAGTTCTTTCTCTAGCCTGCTGTCCACAATGGGGTGACAACGGGGTGCTCGGCCGTTCACCATTGATGACAATGGCAAGCTCACAGTGGTGCTAGTGTCTGGCTAATCTTCCTAGATGATCTACTGAGTTGTGTGTGAGCTAAATGGGGAACCAGTTAGGCAAGAATCACTGCTCACAATAGTGTTTGATGTTTGTTTGATTTGTGTCTGCAACCTGTTTGATAAAATGGCCGCATGAAATCAAGTTTTGAATTTTGACATGAATTTTGGTGGGTTTGCTAGATTGGTGCTAGTGAGTCTGCAGATGCTTGGGTTTTGAAAGTTGAGCTTGTTTGAGTGGTTTTTGAAAAAGTGGGATCTTCCCATATGATAAAGATTCAATTTTGAATTGTCATTTAAACTATGCATTTGAAAGTTTCTGGATGATCACAAAGTGGGCCTTGATACCTTGTTATGAGTACATTCAAGGGGTGCAAAGATCCAGAAAAGTTTCGGTTAGGTTTTGAAAGTTTGGGACAGCCAAAGTAGGCATGGGAGTTAAATTGGCCAAAATGACCATTCACTTCATATATGTGTTTTGATTTACTTGTCTTTAGGAAAAGTGTGGGAAATGTTTTAGGTGATGTTTATTTCACCTAAGAAACATTTTACAAGCAATGAAACAAACAAAAAAGGTGGGTTTAAAAGAATTCAAAATCAATGCATACACATATGCATGCATTCATAATTTTATTTAGAAAAGTTTTTTGTTAACCCTAAATGTGAGGATTAGAATTTGATGATCCAAGTTTAGTATTTTTGGGATGTTACATTCATCTTCACTTGAGTTGATGTATATGTTGTCTTTCTTGACTTTATTGAAGAGCTTTAGACTTTGATGATGATTCCTGGAGTATGACTTGATGTAGACATCGTTTGTACTGGCTTTAGAACCTAGCAAGAGTTAAGAAGATACGTTGAGTACGAGCGTACTCAGCAAGTTCACTAGAAAAGGAGTGTTTGATGCACTATATCTACAGCCACAGACCAAAGGTCGTAGGAAATGCAAGTTTTCGTAAACATTTCTTCAAAGGTTGCTTTTATTCTAAAAAGCTATGTCCGTCAGCCTTCATGGGTTTACCAGAACTTTCATGGAGTTCCTTTCCCGCCGCGTGCGCAGCTCCTTCCCGGAACAGGGAGTAGCAAGTTATAGTTCTTACACTCTGCAGAGGTGCGTTACTTTACCCATGAGAGATCTTATCTTTGTTGCACATCCGAATTGCAGGTTCGTTCACACTTCCTTGGTGTGAGGCCCAGACTAAGATCCAAGCCAATCACTGCCTTATTTGTGACCCCGCATGTCTCCTTGGTGTACGCCGCCCCACCTATTGAATTACGACAATTGGCAGTACAGACCGTTCAGATGCCGGAACTATCGTGGGACGTTGAGGTCTCCCACCCATATGCTGCATATCCTCTACGAATTACCATATAATATGCATGCTACGAGTGATAACAGCCATGAACCGCACATCCGTCTCCATGCGAGAGGGAAAAGATACAACTGACTTCTCCGTCCCATTCCAAATCTCATGGTCAACGCGTGATATACGGCGTAAGAATCACTGTCGACATTGGTTGTTAAGTCCTAGGTAATATGTTCCTTTACCACTGGAACTCTTATAGTAGGTTATTACCTCATGGTAATTAACCTATAATCACATTATTATGAAAATAGTGTTTTCTGTCCTTTTTCAAATGCAGGTGATGAACACACTGGATTTTGCAAAATACTTTACATAAAATAATCAAAGGACATGAGCAAGTGTGAACTTGCCTTTTTTTGATTGCAAGATTGTGCACTCACAGTCTTCAAGACAATATAAGATCCAATATCTGAAATCAGCACCATTGGTGTGATAAGGACTAATGTTTAAAGAAGAAAGATGCTTTTATGCATAAGTAATGTAATGCAAGTTGATAAACGTGAATCCCAAGGATAACGTTGATCTACGGTTTGGAAATTGGAAATGGTTCCTGTTAGAATGTGTTGCCTTTTTAGATTAAGTTTCACACTTGTGCTTCTTATTAAGGCTTGTGAGTATGTGTGAAACAATATGTACACATAATGGCATACAACAATAAGATATACTAATGAGATGTGCTACTCAAGGACTACTTATATTAGAATCATCTTATCTTCAAGTTTTACTTTGCAAATGATGGTATTTATAAGGAACTTAAGTGTTAACAATCCTAAGTATATAAGTAAAGCTTAATGTAATGTGATTATTATTGATTGTCACTTGATGTTTGAAGTGCAAAAAGAATAACATTTGAAGAAGAGATTTCTTTTCTAAGGTCTAATCAATTTTTGTGGTTAATCAAATGTTGTTGATGTTGTTTGTGCTTGCTTGAATAGTTTGGACTTGTGATGCTTTATGGCTTAATTATAACAGACCAAAGTTAACTATAAAACATATAATAAAGTATATAGCATCATACTTAAAGCTTTGCAAACTAAAGGTAACTTTAAAACATAGATGAACTTAGGTTGTAATGCTTATGATATTTGTATTTTTTTTACTTCATAATGTTTCCTTAAAGTTATTTAAGCATGGAATTACTTCTATTTGGGTAGTGGTTTCTTAATTGTTTAGTGGAATAGAATCAGTTTCCTTTTTATAGATGAGTGGTTATAGTTTGTAAACAAGGAAGTAATATTACTTATCTACTTATGGATTCAAAATAGTGTTATGGTATGTTTATAACTTGTGGTTGAAACAATGGTAATACATTTTATGAAGTCAAAGTAATAATCTTGAGAATTTAATATTTGATAACTCCATTTGAATAATAATATACACTTAATGTTGAATGATAAATCAAATAGAATTGTATTTAAAAAGTGTTGAACCATTTTGATTTCATATTATCAATATTGAAGACTAATACTATTTATTAGATTCAATTGGATAATTTTAGAAATATTAGCAATTTTTATTTACCCTTATATGAATTATGAATTAAGGAAATAGGTTTAAATTCCAGTTATTAAAGTGTTTAACTTTTTATTTAACTCAAAAGTGGAATACTATATTTTTAACATGTAGATGTTATTTTTGTGATCATTTTGATATATTACATTTATTTTTGTGATTTATAAATAATAAGATATGATTTTTATAATATTTATTACTTTATAAATACTTAATAAATAACAAATATTTAATTAAGTGAAATAATAATGTATGATTATAGGTTTGAATTATAGTTCTTATTTTTCTAATATTTTTTTTGGTATTTTATTTATATTTTTAACATTTACCATTATTAAAATATGAATTATCAAAGTTTTATTACTTATAAAATCTTTATTAAATAATAATTATTTAAATTGTTAGCATAATAAGGTTTGATAATGGTTTTAAGTTATAGATTTTATTTTTCTAAAAAATTTCATATATTACATGTATTTTTCTTAATTACAAAACTAAAGTTATTGATTTAACAAGTTTTAATCATTTTATTAAATTTCTGAAATCTTTTAATTGGAACTTATAATGTTTTATCTATTTATTAAGCAAACAATAACTTTTTACACTAAACCTGGACCTAACCTAGGTCACTGACTGGTAGGATCACATGCCACATGTGCATGGACTGGTCAACAGACGCAGGCATGACGTCAGCATGATGCCAGCCTAGTCTCCACCACCAGATTGAGGTCGCCGGTAGCGATTGACGGCGCCCTAGCCAAGATCGAATAAGCACGACGTGCTGAACCCTAGTGTGGTGGCGTTGCCAAGAAATGGTCATCAAAACCTCGTTGGTGACGAGCTCTGGTGGTGGTGCGGTCGGTATCAACGCGGACAGACGGCTATAGCGAGCAGACAACGAATCGGAGAGGACCATCGGAAGCAGAACCTTACCAGAAAGCTAGTAGAGGTGTTGGTGAGTCGAGGCTCGGCCGGAATCAATGGAAACGGCGTTGACTGGCGGCGTAACATCGGTGATGGCGAGCTCGATTTAGGTCTTACGGCTTCGATTCCTCTAGGGAGATGAATGAGTGGATCATGGCGAGTTCACTGGTAAGCTCAGATGGAAAAGGGATGGTATCTAGCGGCGGTGATAAGCGGCTCCGGCGAGCTAGGGTTTGGCATCTGAGAGGAGACAGAGCGGAAGAGGAAGAAATGGAGATAGGGATGAGCAGGGACGTCGTGGTGGTCTTCTTATCCTCCTCTGGGACGGTGGCGGGCATTGCGAAGCACGGCTAACGATGGCGACAACATCGGGCGGCGGCAGACCCCTCCAGCGAGGTGCTTGTGACGCACGAGGAAGACGACGATGGATATTTCGCAGAAAACCCCCTGGCAACAATTCAAACTCAACCCACGATCCCCTCTCTGGTCCCATCTGTCGGTCTCAGGTGAGCCGTTGTGTGGGATGTGTGGGCCGAAACTAGTTGCACCAGGCAGTAAATAAGAGAAGAGAACTCCTGGGCCGGCCTGTTTCTCGGGTCTGGTTCTTTTTTCTTTTTCTTTTCTAATTATGTTTCCTCTTTTCTTTTTCAGTTTGAATTTATACAATGATTCAAATATTCAGAAACTTTATAAAATAAAAATTACTGCAGGAACTTATGAAGCTAATTGTTCCAATATTCATTTATTATTTTCAAATATTAAACTATTTGGGAAGCATCTTTATTAATTGTAACAATTTATCACTGAGGTTTTTTTAGAGATTTATCTTTTTTATAAAATTATTTCGATTTCCACATGATAAATGTAATGCTAATGGTTTAATATTGCTAAGGATATGCATAGAGTATAACCATATTTGTTATTATATAGCAATCATTATATAATATGGTTTGATTATTAAGGTTCTTAAAATGGTAAATTCTTTTACTCACAATTCACTAATAGGTGAATCCTAACCACCCTACTTCTTTAAAAATATCCATAGATGATTTCTTGAACTAGTTATTCACTACTTTATTAAGTGTGGTTAAAATATGGATATAATATTAGAGTATAATGGTTTGTAGAACTAGCCATTTATGTTTGTCATATTTAATGGTATCACTCTTTAAACTAGTACGGTTATTCTCTAAATTGTCTTATGGAAAAGAATTGATAAAGATAACTCCTAAGCACATATGGTTATGATAGTTAGGAATGACAAAGATGAGCTTAAGTGATTTGCTATAGGAAAATGTTCCTGTAGGACATTGTGGAAATAGGATGATAGATCACTCAGATAAAATGGATTTTATGTTTGGTTCTATATTTAGGGTTTAGGTTTTATCTAGAATTTCTATCTTTCATACTTCAATAATCCTAGACTTATAATTAAGGAATTCCTTTCCTAGATATACTACTTCTTCCTTTCAATCATCATGGTTAACATGATGAGCTTTACTTCACAAGAATCTCGTATTCACATTTAATTCTTCTAAATCCATACTTGGTTATAACAACTACTCTACTACTAATAACCTCCAATCTAACCATTGTTTTACAGTTACTTCCATTCATGTTCTTCCCTTATCATCCTCCACTAATATCATTTCAATAGATGTATACATCAAATCCTACTTCACCTCAACTGCTTAGTATTTCCAAAGAGGAGAATACTAGCTCTATAATTCAATGTTACTCTAACATCATCTTAATCATACTATCTTGTCTCTACTTAACTCTAGTAACAACTACTTCAACCTCACATTATATTAATGTGACCTGTAATGGTTAACCTAGGATAACATATCTAGACTAGGGTTTAATCATGTTCTACCCACCAATATCACTTATACAGGATATAAGCATGTTTTACCCACCAATGTCACTTATACAGGATATAAGCATTCAATCTTGGTGAGTAAGGCATGATCATTATAAGCCTTTGATCAATTATGGTTTAGGTTTCCAGTTGGATAATCAAGGCCTTCATCAATACAACACTACAGTTGTATTATAATTATCTTCTTAGTGTATCTATCTGACTAAGAGAGATTATTCATTTACTGTTCCTACTTTATTCAATAGGATTACTCCTGGTAACTTATCTTCAGAATTCATCCTTGTAATCTTCTTTGTTACCATATTGATTTGATTTCCTCCAATCACTCCCATCATATAGATGATATCTAAAACTAGCATTACTATTTACCTCTTCTTACTTATTTCTTTATAGGCCTTAAGTGAATGCTATAATAAGGACAAGAGGTTATAGGTCAAGAATTAATAGATTAAGAATTGGTGAATCAATAGTTGATTACTCAACATTGATGAACAACAGATATTGGAATATGATTCCAATAGGAATGATAATGATTGATATGGAAAGGAAGATATATAGTGAATGATCTTGACTTGATTCCTTTCCTATTCAAACTCACTAAAGAGTGAAGATTGTATTACCATGATGTTCATGGTATAAGTAGATGAGATTAAGATAGGTCAATATTTAGTTGTTACATTCCTATTACTTAAGTTATATTCTTAACTTGGTACTCATGAGTGATTATAATGAATACTATGATATGATCACCTAAGGATCAAATATAATTCATTAATCAATGTGTATTGGTTTAGTTTTATTATATTTGATCTACCCTTAGATAAAATCATGTTTACCCAAAATAAGGTTTTAGCAAAGGTCATATTGAAACTTATCGCAGTCAACTTGATGATCTACTTCCATTGCATCAAGTTAAGAGAATCTTAAATCACTTTGACAAGTTTTTATTTAAAAGCGCGAAAATTATTCAAATTTTCTATGCATGAATGCAATGCGCACATCTGTGTTCAGCTTATTTCTAACCTCTAATGCTAGGATGTTACAGCATCAAAACGAACCGTCACCAGCACGTCGTCCATTACGCGTGGAAACCGAGGAGACGCCGTAACTTTCGCCACGCCTACGCGTGACTGGTCAACGTCAAGTCAGATAGTGGGATCCACGATCGTACCGTCGCATCGTCTCTGCTGCGGCAGACGGTTGAGCTCATCAATTGTCAGCAATGAAGTCATTAAAGCAAAGGCTAGCAACGGCTCGCAGATTTTTGATTGATCATAATAAGTACTTACTCGAGTATACGACTCAACCAACTACCCGGGGGCTACTCCTATCAGGAGCGCTGGCCGTGCACCCGAAAAATTACAAAATGTAATTCCACCTCGAAAATATCTTCGAGTCCTACGTCGAGTCTGCGACTCCACTACGGACTCGGGGGCTACTCCCATAGGAGCGTCGTTCGCGCATCCAAAAAAATGTGTCCTTCGGACTAATAATGTAAACGACTAAACTAAAGTATTTGCTCGAGTCTACGACCCAAACAGACACTCGGGGAATACTTCCATAGGGAGCGCTGGTCGCACACCCTATGAATTATTCGGCTGAGATCCTTCGGAGCAAATACGACAAACAAACTTTTGGCAACTTTGCCCAAATTTACGCTAAGTGATAAGAAGTCTATTTGGCCATCCGAAACACCTCCGCGGTGACAAAATTTCGGATGTTGTGTCTACAACGCAAAGATAAGTCCTACAGATATCATCTAATGGACTAGTAACGCACCTGACTGCGCTCTGCCAGTAAACTCCCGTGTCAGCAGGCATGATGAAAATCCCGATGGACGCGTTTGGTACATCACTTGAAAAAAACTGGGATTCGACTCCTGTAAGACCACAACGGCTTGAGTCGAATCACACCAGCGATTTTTCCGTATTCGAGTCCGGGGACTCGAGTTTGATGAAGATTGTGTTGTTTTGTCCTATGACAGTTAACTGACCCTGATCCGTCGGGTGAGCCAGGCACATGCATCAACAATCCTGATGAACTAAACATTTCTCCTTGTAAAACAAGCTCAACTATAAAGCACCCAAAAGATTGAAGAGTCTCCAGCCGAATCTACGATTCGACTGAACACTCGGGGGGCTACTGACATGGATATACCCTACTGGTGCACGATATTGGTATACCTGGTCCAGCCCAAGGAAGGCCCATGTAAGGACATGCATCCCATGAAGATTTCAGGTGGCCCAAGCCCATGGCGATTTTGACTCCTTGGAGGACAAGTCTAGATTAGATAGAATTTTAAAGGGTATCAACCCTAATATGTAGCCGACTCGACCTACCCCGGGACCTGGCCTATCTATATAAAGGCCAGGAGGGCACGGCAAGAAGGATCCTCAACTCACCTCATATACACCTCCTCGCCATATTGCATCTGCGCACCCCTATAACCTTCGGTTCTGCCATAATCAAGAGTAGACAACCAGGATTAGGGTTTTTCCTCCGGGGGCCTGAACCTGGGTAAATATCGTGTCCCTGTGTTGCTTGTCTGTTAACCGTTCCGCGGCTTCCAGCATCCCCATCTTCTCCAAACCGAAGTTCATAACAATGGGCATTGATGATATTGAACCTCATCATGTGGCGACGGCTTAGTTAGGTCAAACCCTACAACTTCCATAAAGGCGCCTATGTATTTCGAGACTCTAGGCGCCGCGCAGATAGCCGCCATTCTCAGATTGCATCACAACACCACCGAAGGAGACCCACCAACGTAGTTCTTCCTCTCCACCCTCCATCCACTCCATTGCCATAGCCATCATCCTTTACTTAAGATCTCCTTGTGAATTGGCGACCATTGTAAGAATATTTGATTTCAATCTAAGTATTTTACACAATATTTCCTATACTTGATCTTATTGCTATGAGTGAATAGTCTTCAGGAGCTATAGGTTAGGGTCAAACCCCACAACGATTATGTGCATCCAATACATGGGATATTGTGTGGTGATTGAATAGAGATATGTATCTTTGTATCTTTGTCTCTTGTCTTGATCCATGGAATTGTAGATACTCAAGATTCCAAGGATTGATAAAGGCTCGAGTTGAGATGAATGGTGAAAGGCGACTTCATACGAAACCCAGTGACAACAAGGGGGAGTACTGTCTTTGTTTAGGGATCTACTTGGGAGTAATAGCAACATTACTTCTTAAGGCTTTGATCTGTATTTTACTTAATAATTTTTATATCCTGGTGCTTCAAGGTATAACGGTTGGATCAAAAGACTATTCCTATACCTGTGACTCGTAGGGGTTTTAGTATATTTGGATGTGTTGCTCACAACCCTATCTATATTAAATTATTTTACACAAGAATGTGCATTTTTGCAGAGCATGCACTATTCTTTGGGCTATTTGGAACGTATCGTAATGAATTTATCTTTAATAGAGCACAAAATATTTCTTTTTTGTAGGTTATTCACTTTGCTTATGACTGGATATGTATCTGGTCCTATCTCCAGCCAGCGGCGGATTGACAAGTAATTGCTACTGGATGCAACCTTTTGAAGACAGCTGCACATGAATTATTCAACCGATGTGGCTTGCAATCTGATCTTAGAATCACATGCTGATGGCATCACTACTAGAAAAACGTCTGTTCGTGGCGCACCTGAAAAGGCCTTCTGTGGCGCACTAGAAGTGCGCCACGGGCCTCACGCTACGGCTATCTCGTAGCCGTGGCGCACTGCATGGTGCGCCACGGTTGTGTCGAGATAGTGCGCGCAGTGCGCCACGTAAGGCCTTTTCAGGTGCGCCACGGATGTGTTTTTCAAAAAAAAATGCAAAAAACACCCTCGTTTTGAATTGCAAAAGCAATCGGGTCCGTGCATCGCCGCCTTGATCGTGTCACCTCGGGAGAATGGCTGTGGCGGGGAGGTGCGGGAGGTCGTGGCTCTAGTCCTCGCCGGCGTCGAGGTGGTGTGTGGTTGGAGAATGGATGGTAGGAAGAGAGGGAGGAAGGAAGAGATGGATGAAGAGAGGGAGGAAGGAAGAGATGGAGGAAGAGAGGGCGGTAGGAAGAGATGGAGGAAGAGAGGGAGGAAGGGAGGTCGGTGAGGAGAAGGATGCCGCCGTCGCCCGTTGTCACTGTGAGGAGGAGGAGAAGGAGGCCACCGTTGCACCGCCGTCGCCCGTTGTCACTACGAGGAGGAGGAGAAGAAGGCCGGCGTCGCGCCGTCACTGCAAGGAGAGGAGAAGGGGAAGGAGGAGAAGGAAGGAAGAAGGAAGAAGGAAGAAGGAAGAAGGGAGAAGGAAGCAGGAAGAAGGAGAATGGAAAGGGAGAGGAAGAGGGAAAAGGGGAAGGGAAAAGGGGAAAGGAAAAGGGAGGAGGGCGGGGTGGGGATTCAAATTTGAATCCCGCCCAAGCTTATCCGTGGCGCACTAGGTGGTGGTGCGCTACGGGTAAGTCGCCCTCTATTTTTTTCTGTAGGAAAAAACGGTCTTTTGACCGTAACTTTTTACTCTTTTCGAATTTTGAAAATCTAAAAAATTGCTAAACGACTAGAGGTCGTTGCGAGCGGATGCGAAATCTCGTTCTCGTCGTTTTGGTATATTATACGATTTTTTTCGACATCGTATGCAAAAGTTACGGCTATTTTACCGTGGCATGACTTTTTCTTGCAGAAAAAGTCAAAACTCATGCTTGTTAATTTTCCTAGAAACTATACCACATTATCTTCCTAAATATGAAAGGATTTAATTTTTTGAAGTGTTTATCATTTTCTTTTATTTTTTGCAAAGCCAAAAAAGGCGATCCGGGGGGGGGGGGGTGTGGAGTTGGTGCAGGATAGTTAGGCGTAAGGCACTAGGGCAAGGTGCCCTACTATTAAGTTTATACATCCGTGCCAAACATGGCATAGTGCGCCACAGAACTTGCCACAACCGTGGCGCACATGGCATAGTGCGCCACAGAACTTTGCCACAACCGTAGCGCACCTACCCCATGTGCGCTACGGGTACGTGGCATGCGATTGGCAGGCCCCTGGCCCATACATATCTGTGGCGCACATACCCCATGTGCGCCACGGTTGTTCTAATTACTAGTAGGGCACTACCCACAGGTGAGCCACGCCTATTTTACCCGTGGGGCACTTCAACCATGTGAGCCACGGATGTGCGAATTACCTATAGCCCTTTTTCTAGTAGTGCATCATGCCCTTTTGTGCTTGGATGTTCTAGAAAATTTGTGATCCTTAAAATTGTACTTGTGGTGGTGATTATAGACAGTTTTTAATAAAAAATAAACCATCCTTATGAATCATTCTGATGCAGAGGCTGGGGCGATGGCTGCTTTTTGGAAAAAAAATACACGAATGTGCATATTATTAACTTTATAACATATAATGTGCAAGTGCATGTGAATATTCAATCCTGCCTTATTTACATCCGTTGCAACAAACAACGACTAAAAGTAAACTAGAAATATCCAGTAAATATAAGGTAAAACGAATAAACAAATCTTGTAGACATGGCTCGTATATTTTCTATTAGCATCGTTTTCCAAGGTTTAATTAAATTTAGGTCTATTAGGAAAAAAGTTACTATACTGCATCTGTAATCTGGATCGAAGGTATGAACCACCTCCTTTATTCCAAACCATGCCAGTATCCCCAACGCATCCGACCTTCACCACTCGCCCGACCCACCGAAAGACTGGCAGATTCAAGGCGACCATGGCCGCCACGTCCGCAAGAAGCACGACGAGCAGTGCAGTGCCACAGGGAGAAGAGGATGAGTTGGCCATGGCAGCCACGGGCGCAGCCGTTGCCTATGGTCCTTGGGACCAGACCACCACCGCACACTGCCATGTTCCGCCGCCATCCCAAACCGTTGCTCCACAACCGCATCCACCCCGCCGCCGCTCCGGATCGGATGTCGTGCCAAAGCCCTACGATAACCTGCCGGTTCCACATCTCCACGTGAAGAGGAAGAGTGGAGAGAAGCGCCTTCCTTGCCCTCACTGCCGATTGATGGCTACGGCGCCACCATGACCGCCGGCGATGGCGGTTGCAGGCAGGAGACCCCGACAGCTAGGGTTATTGTGGGAGATGGAATCGCCCCGGAGTCGCCGGCGCGAGCAACCTGGGGGCAGTTTTCTGTGGTTTGCTTGAAGTTCTGACGTAGAGAAGTATTTATGCATTCTTAAATTAATACAATAGCCATACTTTCTTTTAAGGACAGTGCTAACGCTCGGCGCCGCACATACATGCTCCCGAGCGGCGGCTGTATTCACGGATTTACGGGGATACCTGCTCGGTTGGATACATGTTCCCAGGGGAGCGGCGGCTGTATTCCCGAGCTCCTGAACTACAACGCTAGTAATTGCCAGATTAACTAGGACATGGCTGATTAATAACTGTCAGATTAATTTTACCTAGTTGCCATATTTAATTGTTACGAACTAACAGATTAACTAGGACATGGCTGAACTTTTCAGTAATTTTGTTCCTAGGATGTAACTTTTTTTTGACTCAATGGTTCCCTTGAGGCAACTTTTTTTTGACTTGATGTAAATTTATCCGTTTGAAACTTTCGAAAACATTATCCTCCATAGATGTAACTCATGTGATTCAATGCAAGATCCTATCTCTTATGAAACTTCTAAACTTATTATACTTCTGGATTTGACTTTGTCTTGATTTTTACATCTAGAACGATATAAGGATGTAACTCTAGTAACCTATCCTCTCGTTTGGATGTAACTGTTATAACTGGATGTAAGTTTTATCTCTAAACTTGCATCAAGAATGATGGAAGGCTCAATCTGTAACGCTATCATGTTTCTATCTTTCAAACTGAGACGTAGTTTGGAAAAGAAAGAGGATATAGAAGCATTCACATGTACTTCCTTCATCTTAAAATTCTTAAAATAGATGGCGTAAATTTTTCTAAATTTGGACGTATATCTAGACACTATTTAGTATATAGATACATTTAAATATACAAATTCACGACATCTACCTCCTAACTATATTAGTTGACTTAGATTCATCTAAATATGAATGTATCTAGTCAAGTTTTAGTGCTATATCTAGACAAATTTAAGTCAACTGTGGGTCGGAGGGAGTACTTTTTCCTTGTGGTTTGGCGATTTCATATGTGAATGCATTTTTTTATAGGATTGAGACTCGCCCCGAATTGAGAAAAGAAAAATGTGTACGAAAAAAGGATATAGATGCATTTACATCTGAACATGACTAGGACTAGGACAGTGGTATCTTTTCAAGTGACGAGAAAAATGCTGCAGGCAAACTCTAGGGATGGAGGGGCAGTAAACGTGGGACACAATGCCTTTCTATTTTCGGAACACTTGGGACTGGACGGTTTGCTTCTTTCTGTTTTTAGGAGGGGCACTGCGGAAGGTAATCTATTTCTTATCTTCATATGACCTAGGAAACCTCCGCTACTCATGTGATTTGAACTTCCCCTGCCAACGTGAAGGAATTTCGGAATCCACTAGACAAGATTATGTAACTAGCTAACCCTACAACAACCTCCATATTGATCACGCTCCACACATATTTAGCAGCAGAAAACCTAGAAAATAGGGTGAATTGTCCCATCCTCCAAGCATAACTGATTAGTGTGGAACCACCAACCCATTTTTGTGGCCATTTAGTCCTAAGTGGAATTCGCATTGTGCCATATCCAAAGCCAAAATAAAAACTTACATGTTTGTCTTCTGTATGTGTTTATAAGACATTTGCTAATAAATGAACTTAACACTACATTTCACTGATCTGGTACACTTCCAAACAGGACGATCTTGGTCCTCATTCACCATTTAGCACCAATCTTATTATTCTGATTTCTGTCAACTTACTTAGAAGTTCAGAATTCAGCCATCCACCTTCCACTCGGCTCAATCCTACCGGCGACGGGTCTCGCTCTGCTATGTCATAAGTTAGCCCCTCAATAAATTTGGATCAAAGCACAACATCCCCGAAGCCACTTTGCAGTCCAAAAGAAGCTCCTTTTTCCATTGCCCACGACCACTCAGTTAACATATATAATACCTATATGTGTACGTGTATAGAGTAGTACTCCAACCATATACGTACAACGCCATGATAGGGGCTTTTCCCTACTATATAAACACGTAACTTATGCCCTCTAGGGGGTAAGCATCGTTCCACCAAACATTGACATGGTATCAGAGTGGTCCTCTTCCTGACCAAGCCAACGTACCTCTTTCAAATACGCCGCCGCCGCCCTCTAGGCCGCCTCGGATCTGTCATCGCCGCCACAAACCAAACCAGCCAAAACAAAGACAACCACGACCACAACCAAAACCTCTGCTGCCGCCACCATCCAGGCCACCGCCACATCTCAAAACCTAAGCCCAAACATGAACCAAACCCTACACAAAAACTCTGCCACCACCGACTTCCAGGCCACCGCCACACAAAAACATCACCACCAAGACAAAACTCCAAACAAAAGCTAAGCCAAACTCTTTTGTCGCCGCTTTCTAAAGCCGCCCCCACACCAAGACCTATGTCGCGTCACCGCCGCAGATATTTTGTCGCCGTTAGGCCTGCACGTTCCCGATCCGATGGTGTCATCATCGTCGTCTGCAACTGCACTGGCGGCTTCCCTTGGAGCCCCGCCGACCCAGCTGCTCACCCGAGAGAATGCTCTCATGTGGAAGGCCCTCATCGTCCCCGCTCTCCGTGGTGCCCGAGTTCTTCATCTCGTGGAGGGCAAGAAGGAGGCGCTGGATGAGGAGCTGAACACTGAGGACACCAACAAGAAAAAGGTTACGATTGAAAATCCCGAATACTCATCTTAGATATCAACTGAATAGAATAAGTGTAATGTTGAAAGCGTTCCCCATGACAGCATGGTTCTACTAACTCCCAACTTATAATTTGCAAGCATATAAGCAACATAGATGGGCACAATGCTTGAAGTTTATTATGTGTAAGAAAATAAAGTGTGTAAGGTTCCCAACCTTTAATAAGGTAGAGATCCCTGTGTTTACAATGCTAGTCCCTGGATCAATAGCTAGCATCCACATTTAAGATGTAATATCAAGAAACAAAGGTCATAATACAACTTTATAACCAAGAATAAAATAATTCATTACATCTTACATAGCTCATTTGGCTATCTCATTACATTGCAGGAGAATATCTCTAAAGCATGGAGTCCTTCATCTTCAAAGTGCCACAGGCAATCATGTTGGTTGTAGACTTGTAATCCTATTCAACACACTTCACTAACATCAAACAAACCTGCAACATAATAAGTTGCAGCTTCAAGGGTTAATACATTTGAATTGTATTGGCAAGTTTCACTACTATGTAGAATTAAGTGGATCCTATCATTGCATGCATATTTGTCTAAGTAGGGTTTAGGATCATTTGCAGAAAGCAATATAGTTTTATCCTATCTTTTCAAAATAGTTTTGATCTTTTGTCAAATCTTTCTGAACTTCTTGGAAAACTCCAAGTGCTTCTAATCCCTTATTGTCACCACCAAGTTTTACTTTGAGAAATTGGAATGTCGAGATCTTTCATAGCTTCAGGCCTTAGTTTCTCAGAGTTGTCCGTAACCGGGGACACGGCTAAGTACTTAGAATTTGATCTTCTGCAAAAGTTGTACACTTTACCCACATGACACAATCTCGTCTTGTTGCCACCAGTGGCCGCTGGATAAGTACTCACCAAAATGGAGTACTGGCAGATCGAGAATGTGACAAAGTCTTTCTATAGAAGTCCTCCCAATACACAATGCTAGCTTGTCAACCAGGCACCAATGTAGGGATAAATTTCCCTTACACAATTCTAGTTAACCTGAAGATGCCAATGCATGGGTCTTCCACTATATAGTTGACTAAGCCAGAGCCCATTTAGCATGTGGCTGTACACGGAAGCCACTGTACGAGAAACATGATCAATCTCTAAGTCCCTGGGTGGTTTTCTTCTAGTGCACATACAAAAAGATAGCCATATAAACATGGTTCCCTTTGTTGCCACCTTGTCCAAAACTTGAGTATCCTTGTCCACCCAGGTGGTTCATGGAGTACTTGTTTTATTATATAAAACATATATCTTTTCAACACTTCATATAATCATATCATGTATCCCATCCCAAATATATAGCAGGGCTAAGCATACTACAACTACAATGTTTTCACTAAGGAAGATGTAAGGGTTTCCTATTAGGATATAGCATAGCATAAAATATAGTAGTCCTTATCATGCATGTTACAAAATCCACTAAGTGCAATGAAAAATAGTAGTACTTGTATGATAGTGACACTTGCATTTTTAGTAGATAATGTTGATTCACTTCTTGATCTTGCAAATATCACACTCTTCTAACTTCACTACAATTCAATCAAGCAAACACATATTCAACTATCATTCAAACCATTTCACCACATAAAATAACAAAAACAAGGTCATGCATGCAAGCATGCAAAGGATGGTTTTATTTGGAAAAGTGGTTTCTACTAGGCTCTAAACATTTTCAAGCTCACATTGGTCATTTACTAAGGTGGTAAAACCATTTGCAAAAGGTTTCATCTCATAAACCAAATATTATGCTAAGGTGATATTTTATGTAGTTGAAAATATCTTTTAGCAAAGTAATAACCTTATATGGTTCATCAAATATATTTAATTCTAAAAACTTGGTGTTTAGGGTCAGAGAGTTTAATTAAAATCATTTCCCAAAGATTTTACTCAAAAATTCATTTTTAAACCATAAACAATATTTTTATTTGACTAGAAATGTGTTAATTCAAATATTTATTCCTTAACTTCACAAAATACATTTTTAAATCCATAAGTTGGTTTCAGTAGGTTCAAAACAAACCATTTTGTAAAGATTTCATCTCAAAAATATATCTAGAATATTTTTTATATTCAAAATAAGTCTACACAAGTTTCTGCAATTTCAACCAATTTCCAGAAGCAAAACATTAAACAAAGTGCATGGTTGCAAAGTACTTGTTCTGCTGATTCCACTGATATAAAATTTGCAAAATTTGGACGTGTAGAACTAAAGTTATGAATTTTGCAAGTTTGCAATTCTAAATAGATCAAATTTCTATTTTAAAACCTGAGTCTGGCCACGTGGCGCAATCTAAATGGACGGTACCGTTTCGTGAGGATTGAGAAATACTAGCCGTAGGATTTCACTTAAAACACACGGCGCAGATGGACGCGTACCCTTTCGCTTATGATATAATCTGATCCTTTGGATCTAGATCCGACGGACCACAACGCATTGACCATTGTCTGGCGGCGCTGGCGGCGGCGGACGGCAGTGCACGCTCGGGCTACGGTGGAGCCGGCGATTCAGGAAGTAAGAGTGGTAACGGAGGTGCTCACCGTGCTCGTGGGAGTGTGGAGAAGCTCGAGGTGTGGTCAGCTTGGCGAGGGGCGCTCTGGTTCCAGGGGGATTTCTCGTCGGAGTCGGTGGCGGCGTCGGGCTTGCTCAATTGTCGACGGGGCGAGGCTTGAGAGCGAGCTAAGACAAACGGGGCACATGTTTAGACGCGTACGACACTAGGGATCATGGGAGCATCAACAGAAAGGCTCGGGCGCTACTGTGGAGCTCACGGAGAAACGGGCATTTACGGCGATGGCGAGTGGCGTTGAGGTTGTCGACGTTCCGGAGCGGGCGCGGTCAAGAAGCTGGCACTGGGAGATGCGCCTGACGATGGGGATCAAGGCTGCGTGCAGTGGGAGGCGAGGGACGGTTGCAGTTCGCCGGAATCGACGAAGGAGCTCGTCAGAGACAGTGGATTCGAGCTTGCGATTCGCACAGCCTGGAGGCAGAGAGGAGCTGGCGTTTGGAGGGAAAGCTAGAGGAGACAGGGACGACTAAGTACGTGTGGTTGCTGGAGAGATTAACTCATGCATTCAACGGGAATTGAAGCCGCGAAATTACACCAAGAACGGCCGGAGGAATGAGGGGGAGGAACTGGTCGCTGGGTGGAAACGATGATCTAACAGGTGGAACCGTTCTGTCTGAGTGAGAGAGAGGGGGCGTGGGGTCCACTGCTCAGTGACTTTGCGGGTTTTATTCTGAGTGAAAAACGTTTCACTGCGGGGGTGAGCAGGTGGCTGCGTTCCTGGGCTGGACTGGGCCTGGCAGTGGGCTGCTGCTAGTTTCATTTTTTTATACTAAATGCTTTTTCTTTTTCTATTTGGAATTTCTGTTTTAATTTTAATTCAAACAATTAAAATTCCAAATCCATTCAAACTACCACCAAACTTTGGGTATATTTTAATTCTGTTTAACAACATAATCCAAAGACCAAAATAAAATAATTCTTTTATTCTTTTAGGATCTATTAATAATTAAATAAATAGTCCTTAGTCTTTATTTAAAATAGGATCTAATTTATTTTAAAACTCTATTTGAAATCTATATAATAATATAATAAAGAACGGACTGTTTCTGTCCACCGTCCGTCCGTACGGAAAAGACCGTTTTACCCTTGCCAGTTCAGAGCAATTACATTTAATGCCACCACTTAGTCAACTGCCCTATTCGCCCGACCAAGCGACACACATCGCCCCCGCCGCGTCTCGTTACTCTTCCTCACTACCTCCAATCAAGAAGGGAAAAAACACTCGTGCATCCCTTCCCCGGCGGCGCGGGGAGACACAAGATACGGTGCTGCCGGAAATAGATGATGGGAGGGACGGGGAGGCAGAGGATGGGAGGGTGCGGCGCTACCGGCTGGCCGGCCGACAGCCACAAGGGGAGAAGCTAGAGGCCGGGCACACATGGGCGCTCATTCCCGGAGCTGCCCGCGCTCGGTCTCGAATTAAAGGACGGCCGTGCAGCCCGGATATGCATCGCCTCCACCCTCCCACCTCCCCATCCCTTCCTAGAGCTTAGGGGTCGTCCCGTCCCATCCTCTTCCTCGAGTTTGCCGATCTTCTCTCTCCTACCCCCTGCCTCAAGCCCGCCAGCGCCTTCCAATCCCCTGCCTCGCGCTCGCCGGCGTTGCTCTCTAATCCCCTACCTCCTGAACCGTAGATCCCTCCGTTCTACACGTGGTGAAGGAAACTGGTGCCCCAAGTCTCATCCATCCAATCCAATAATGACCAAATTCCAGTATTGATTTTTTTTTCAAACAACTGTCGCTGCCTCTGGACACGATAGGAGCGTCGCCTGACATCAGTAGGGATGGGAGCGCAGACTTAGGCGAACGCACTAGAGGGAGAGTTCGTCGGCAGAGTAGCGGTCCATGGCCCGAGTTCCACCTCCACGGAGATGCTCCGCCAAATCCGCCCGAGCTTGTGGTGCCCCACAGTTCCGGTCCTCTAGAGTATGTCCCTTCTAGAAAGGCGTGGCTTCGTCGCCATGACCTGCACCAATGCAGCAATGCAGGTCAAAGTTGGTGCTCTGTTTTCGTGTAGGTCGAGCTATGTGGGCGGCGGCGAGCTGCTAGCTTGCACCCAGTCAGGTTGCGCAGGGCACGGGAACGAGGTGGATGCCTCTTCTTGCTAGCTCCTGAGGGTTTCAGTAAATTCATTCTGAACTTAATGTGTGCATTTTTTATCCTTCAACTTACAGAGGCTACCGAGGTAGTTGGCTGCACTCGTACATGCTGTTTAGTTCTAGGGATGGAAAATATGTAGCAACTACTAGATTGCATGGGAAGTAAACACAGTGAGGATCAAACAAGCAAAAGAAGCCGATTGGTATTTATGTTCTGTCTGCCAAAATAACATTTGCTGAACGGAACTGTGGACAATCATCATTTGCTTCTATAGTTTGTTATCGACTAATAGATGGGAGAACAAGAGCAATTTCTGAGAGCACAAGGCATGTAAAGAGGTAAGGTTCAAATTATTATTTGACAAATGTCAACCCGTAGCAACGCATGGGTATTTGTGCTAGTCTAAATAATATCAAAACCTTTTCAGTAGGTTTCATTTGGAAAACAGAACACTTCGAATTCTTATTTCAAATACCTTAACAAGTTTTAGTGTTTATTTGAAATGTAAAAGCCTTTACTTAAATAAAATTGGATATTAATAAATCCTTATTACTTTATTTAAATAATCCTTTACTCCTTTTATCAAATAGAAATATTTTATTTCAAAAACTTGGCCAAGATTAATTTTGACTCTTTAAAATAGTCCTTATTTACATTTCTACCTTTGCTTTTGAAAACCATATCTTTTTATTAAAATATCCAAAATAGTGATTCCAACTATTATAACTTTATTTATTATTTGTTTATCTTTTTAAATCCCTTTAGGATTCTATTGGATCAAAATAGGTTTTGATGTTTCCATTTGGAATCAAAAAGTTTCTTCTCACCCTAAATTTCAACAATTATTTATTTTGTTTATTTATTTTTCACATTTCAAAATTTGGAAAATTTTGGGATGTGACAGTGTGGCATCAAGTTTGTGAGAGCTTTAATCACTAATTTTCACGTAACAAGTTTAATTTGGAAGATAGATAAAAACATGAATATACTTGAATGGTATAACACACCATGCATAAGAATTTACAGTGGACTCTTTGGAATAACTTGGTTTCTTTGGAGTTGGATGCACGAGTAGATCTCATACTCAGTACAAGTGGAGGCTAGCAAAAGACTAGGAGCGACCAACTAAGAGAGCAATAATGGCCATAATCATGCAAAGCGACAAAACATTATTAATTAAAGCATAAAGTGATATCACAAGTCAAAAACTAAATTACCATAGAGGCTAAGGTGACTGGTTCATAGTCGTAACATGGTGTAAGCATGTGCCAAGTCAATCCAAATAAAGCATCAAAGGAGAATACCACAATATTATGATTTTGTATGCTAAAACAACACATGATTCTTTCAAGGCACATTAAGAAATCTCAATTGTTTGGAAAAAGTCATGCTATAGCAATAATCACTAAGCATATGGTCAAAGCAACATCCAACATGACATGATAAAGTCTAGGCCACAGTTAAAACAAGCTCCTTTTTCTACCACTATAAGTACGAAACTTTCTACTCTTTTCCAACACCAATCAACTTATTTGAATCAAAATAAGAATGCGGGGGTCCAACTAATTTATTGCAGCAAACCAAAAAAACTAAAAAAAAACAAAGACAGCCCAAAAACAATACAATAGTGCATGAAGCAATAATAAAGTGTCTAGAAAGAGGACCTGAGATTTTTATTGATGAAGAAGGGGGTGCCTTGGGCATTCCCAAGCTTTGAATCTTGTACCTCTTAAATATTTTTTGGGGTGACACGGGTGGCATCCCCAAGATTGAGCTTTTTTTCCATACTTCATCTCATCACATCATTCTTCCCCTACACTTGAAAATTTCCTTCATACAAAACTTCACACAATTCTTCATTAGCAACATTAGTGTATTCAAGATAATAAGTGGGTTTAGTTTCAACACAAGTAAAACTTTCATTAAAACACAAGCTACTGTATCAATTCCTTTCAAAAGCTCAAGTGATCAAAGAGAACTCAAAATAAACCGATTAGGAGGCAAATGCAAATAATGTCAGAAATCTGCCAAAACAGACAAGCAGGTAAAGGCCAATTTTTTTGAAGACCTTATGTTGCTCAAATCGAAAAGTGCTAAATTACCGAAAGTTAATAATAACATGGGGCATATGCACATAAAATTACAGCTCAACCTGACGTACTGGGATCGTTCACGATTTTTTACAGTGAAGCACAAAAATCTTTTTTGGGACAACAACTTCCCCAAATCTTACTTCTCTCTCATTAGAGGTTATTCTTGGAACAAAAACCACACAAAAATTATAAAGAGAGGTTATTACAGAGGCAATAACTTCCAAGACTCAACAAAAAAACACTTACTGAAAATAAAATATAATTTAGGTTATCTCCCAATAGTGCTTTTCTTTAACGCCTTTCAGCTAGACATAGGAAGCAAGAATCAAGTATTTTCGAATGAAGAAGCATCAGCATCAAGTTTCTTGCCCTAACTTTTTTACTCTTACTCTTATCTTTAGGGAACGTATGATTGCTTGGTGGAGAAGCGAAATGCATGATGCCTTTTCCCACATCTATTATTGCTCCAAGGAGTTTTAGCAAGGATCTTCCAAGTGTAATTTGTCCTTTTCCTACACATTCAATAACAAGATAATCAGTAGACACCACTTTTCCTAGGATCTTAGTAAACACTCCTTAAGCTATTCCAATGGGTAATATAGTGGCATTATTGGTAAGAGATATTTCTTCTCCACCATGAGAAAGTCCCCAAAGATTCAAAGATTCATAAATATCCTTAGGCATAAGACAAAATTCAGACATAATATCACAACGAGCATAAAAAATTTCATCATTTATAACAACTTTTACTATAGGAAGCCATTTTGAAGACTCAGAATTTATTGGAACATATTCATGCTGCTCTCTAAGCATATTATAGCATTCTTTTAAACTAGTTGTGTTGGTCTCAAGAGTGTTTAATATAGCATAAATGTTTGCAAAGGATGAATCGAATTTGCTAGGCAAGTTATATGTTGCAATTAGATTTTTTATGGCATTAAAGGCTTCATCCTCACCACACTTGAGGAAATCTCCTCCTACTATAGCATCCAAAGCATATATATAACAAAGACCAAGACCAAAGTAGAAACTACTAAGAAACAAGCCTAGAGTCATCTTAGGTTCAGTTTTTTCATGTGAATTAGAAATTCTAGACCAAGCTTCCTTGAAGTGAATATTATTTCCTCAGGTGACATAGTGATTGGAGCAACACTAGACATAAAAGCAACTCGAAGTAAGAACTTTTTTTTTGATAAAAAGAAACAAACCAGTACAACTATTTTTTATATTTTTGATAAAAAGAAACAAGCAAAACAAAGCAAAATAAACTAAGAAAAACAAAAACTAAGTAAAGAGATTAGTTGTGAGAGACTCACCTTGCAAGAATCTTATTTGTCCTTGAAAAGTAATTGACGAGGAGGAAGAGATTGAAGTTGTCCTTATCTCCCCGGGAACGGCGCCAGAAAAGTGCTTAATGGCTCATATATGTAGAGCTCGTTGGGAACCCCAAGAGGAAGGTGTGATGAGCACAACAACAAATTTCCCTCAGTTATGAAACCAAGGTTATCGAACCAGTAGGAGTAAGGAAACAACTACAAGGTGTTGCTAACAACTTGGAACCTGCACAACACAACCACAATACTTTGCCCCAACTTACAGTGAGGTTGTCAATCTCACCGGTTTGCTAAAAACAAAGGATTAAACACATAGTGTGGAAGATAGTAATTGCTTTTAGTAAGTAAACAGTAAACAATATATGGTATATCAATGGTAAGGAATGGACCAGGGTCCATAGTTCACTAGAGGTGTTCTCCATAAGATAAATAGCATTCTGGGTGAACAAATTACAACGGGGCAATTAACAGATTGAGAATGCATAACAATGCATATACTAGACATCTTGATCTCTACGAGATTTGATTGGGCATTACAACATAATACATAGACCGTAATCCAACTACATCTATGACTAATAATCCACCTTCAGGTTATTATCCGAACCGTTTCCAGTATTAAGTTGCAAGCAACAGATAATTGCATTAAGCGAAGTGTGTAAAGTAAACAATACAATTGCCCTTGGGAAAAGGATTGTTGTTTTCTTCCTAGTAGCAACAGCACATCTACAACCTTAAATGTTTCTCTCACTCTCCCAGATTACTAGAGGCATGAACATACTATCGAGCATAAATACTCCCTCTTGGAGTTACAAGCATCTACTTGACCAAAGTATCTACTAGCAACGGAGAGCATGCAAGATCACAAATAACATAGGCATGATAGAATCAATAATCAATCTGACATAGTATCTCAATATCCATCGGATCCCCGCAAACGCAACATATAGAATTACAAATAGATGATTCTGATCATGAACGTAGCTCACAAGATCTAAACATGATAGCACAAAGGAGGAGAAACAACCATCTATCTACTATATGGACCCATAGTCCAAGGGTGAACTACTCAGGAACTCCGGAGGCTGGCATGGTAATGAAGGCCTCCGGGATGATCCCTCCCCTCCAGCAGGGTGCCGGGAAGAGCTTCAGATCCCCCCGATCTAGGGACGATGGTGGCGGCGGCTACTGACTGTTTCGTGGATTTCTGATCGGGTACTTAGGGTTTCTGCCTCGAGGGGCTTATATCGGCGAAGGGGCAAGGTCGGTGGACGCCCAAGGGGCCCACACCATAGGCTAGCGTGCACTAGGGTGGGCCCGCACCACCCTATGGTGTGGCCGCCTCGTGGCTCCTCTTTGTCTCCCCTTCGGCCTCCGTGTCATGTCGGAAAATATATTAACTTTGGCTTTTGTTCCGTCCAATTCCGAGAATATTTCTTTACTAAATTTTCTGAAACCAAAAACAGCAAAAAATGGCAACTGGCACTTCGACATCTTGTGAATAGGTTATTTCCAGAAAATGTATAAAAATGCCTCAAAGTGTAGACATAACATAAGAAAGTTGATACAAAACAAGCATGGAGCATAAAAAATTATAGATACATTTATGACCTATCAGCGTGATGATGGTGGTCATTGTCATGATCGTCAGCCCACCCCTTATGTCAACACTACATGTCAGATTTGTAACATCCATGGACATCCTGCACGTGATTGTTGTTGGCGCTATGGTGATGATCGTAAGGAAATGGAGATCGTGGAAACAATGGAAACAAGAGTGCCAATTATGCTGCTCATGGTGTTGATACCAACGGGTACTATGACACAGGCTCTAGAAACCACGCTAGCGGGGATCTGAACAAGCTCTCCATTCATGACACCTATAAGGGACAAGATCGTGTGCACACTGCTGAAGGTACATGTATGCCCATTAGTCATATTGGTCATTCAATTTTGCGCACCCCTCATACTTCCTTTGATCTAAATACCATATTACATGTTCCTAGTGCATCCAAAATTTTATTATCTATTCATCGATTTACTCTTGACAATAATGTTTTTATTGAGTTTAATCCTTTCTTCTTTTTGATTAAGGACCAAGAAACACAACGAATTATTTTTAGAGGCCCTTGCCATGAAGTCCTTCACACCTTGATGCCCATCTCCAGTGATCCCTCCAAGCATGTATTCATCACAATAAAGTTGTCTTCCTCTACGTGGCATCGTCGCTTAGGACATCCATCTTCATTTGTGGTTCAACAAGTTCTTAGAAGGATTAAAATAGCTTACACTCCAGAAGTTATCCCATATGTTTGTGATTCTTGTAAGTTAGCTAAGAGTCACCAGTTGCCATACCCCATCTCCACAAGTAGGTCTACTATTCCCTTTGAGCTAGTCTTTTATGATGTATGGGGTCCTGCTCCTATTTTTTGTTGGGAAACATGTATATTATATAGGATTTATTGATGAATTTAGCAAGTATGTCTAGATTTCATTGCTCAAAAAGTGTTATGATGTTTATCAAGCTTTTCTTAATTGGCAACAATATGTTGAGCGCAAATTTGATAGGAAAATTATTACTATGCAAACTGACTGGGGGTGAATATGAAAAACTCAATGTTTTCTTCCAAAAGGTGGGCATTACACATCATGTCTCCTATCCTCATAATCATCAACAAAATGGCTCTGCTAAAAGAAAACACCATCATATAGTTGATGTTGGTCTTGCATTGCTTGCTAATGCCTCCATGCCTCTCAAATATTGGGATGAAGCCTTCCTCGCAGCCACGTTTCTCATCAATTTACTCCCTAGTAAATTCATCAACCTTGGGTCTCCTACAGAACATCTCCTTCATGTCACACCCAATTATGATGCTTTGAGAACTTTTGGATGTGCTTGCTGGCATAATCTTCGTCCTTATAACAATAGGAAGCTTGCTTTTCGCTCAAAATGGTGTGTCTTTGTTGGCTATAGTCCCCTCCATAAAGGTGTAAAATGCTTAGATGTGTCCACATGACGAGTCTATATTTCTCGTGATGTCGTTTTTTATTAGAATGTTTTCCCCTTTGAAGCTCTCCATCCTAATGCCAGTACCCTCCTTAAAAAAGAGATCCTATTACTTCCATTATCTTCTTCTCATGAGGGTGCACAAAATATGGATGATCATATGTCTACTATTGTGCCTATTACTAATGTGTCATAGGAAGCAGCAGCCGAAAATTTGGGTCAAAACGAAGGAGAAATCAAACCAGATTCGCATGTGCAAGATCAGGTGAAAAATGTTGCAAACATCGCGGAGCATGAGGAGGATTCGCTGGGACATTCCCCTATCCAGATGGATCTCGAGGCACGGGGTCCCGAGGAAGATTCTCCTGCCCACGCCCTATCTGCCTCTCCCCGCGTCGAGACGCCGCGACCGGCCTTTGCGTTGCCGCCCTCCGTGCCGACCGTGTCACGTGGCGTCTCCCCGATGCCTGGAGCCCATGTGCCTCCTACAGCCTCTCTGAGTCAGCCGCGTGTTATTACGCCATTGGCCGCCCAGACGCCCACACCCGCATGGTCCCCTGCCCCTGTGGATTCGCCTGCAGAGACAGGCGCGCTGTCGCCTATCCCTTCTGCCGCCACACCTGAAGGATCTTCTGTGGCTTGTGATGCCATAGACCAGACTGTGTTCAGCCCAGCTATTTCCGACACTGATGATGATTTTGATAAATCTACTTCCCCTTCTCTGGTGCAACTTCAAGCTGCTCCATCTAGTGGTGTCCGTACACATCTTCAGAAAGGTATACGGCATCCTAAAAAGTACACTGATGACACTGTCTGCTATGGCATATTTTCTTCCACAGGAGAACCCAGTAAACTTTATGAAGCACTGAATGATTCCGAGTGGTGAAAAGCAACGGAGGAGGTCTATCATGCTCTCCTTGATAACAAAACCTAGCATCTTGTTCCTTCCAGCAGTAAGAAAATTTTGATTGATTGCAAATGGGTATATCTTATAAAAATAAGGGCAGATGGCTCTATTGATCGCTATAAAGCATGGCTTATTGCAAAAGGTTACAAGCAAAGGTATGGAATTGACTATGAGAATACCTTTAGTCCCAGGGTTAAAATTGCTACTATCAAGACTATCTTGGCTATTTCTGTCTCTCGAGGTTGGAGATTACGACAGGTGGATGTCAAAACCATGTTTCTTCATGATGTTTTGGAAGAGGAGGTCTATATGAAACAACCCCCGGGTTTTGAGCATCCTGATACTCCTCACTATATTTGCAAAATTGACAAAGCTTTATATGGTTTGAAATAGGCTCCTCGTGTGTGGTACTCTCGGTTAAGCTCCAAATTACATGCTCATGGCTTTGTTCCTTCTAAGGCTGACACATCATCGTTTCTTTTTAACAAGTCTGGTGTTAATATATTTGCCTTGATCTATGTAGATGACATTATTGTGACCATCTCTTCAGATCATGCTATCTCGGTTCTTCTCAAAGACTTGAATGTTATTTTTTCTATCAAGGATCTGGGTGATCTTCACTATTTTCTTGGTATGGAGGTAAAGAAGACTCGATATGGTCTTCTTCTTACTCAAGAAAAATATGCTCATGATATCTTGGCCTAGGTTAATATGCTTCAGTGCAAATCTGCACCTACTCCTTTGTCTCCTTCTAAGCCCCTGGCACTTCATGAAGGTATACCTGTTGGTCCTGATGATAGCACACAATATCGCAGCATAGTTGGGGAACTTCAGTATCTCACACTTACCTGGCCAGATCTGTCATTTTCTGTTAATAAGGTCAGTCAGTATTTGCATGCTCCTACTACTGCTCATTGGACAGCTGCAAAATGCATTCTTCGATATGTTAATGACACATCCCAGCTTGCTATAGTACTCCGACCATACACGTACAAAAACCTTGTACGCCACGTAGGGGGATTTTTCCTACTATATAAACACGTAACCGATGCCCCATAGGGTCCACCAAACATTGACAGACTGTAGCTACAACATTGAAGATATGTCTATCTTGCTCATCCATCGGAGCAGCAAGGGAACACTAGGGTTTTATATATAAACTTCCTCTTTTGATAAAAGTATTGTGACATTTATTTATAAGCTTTGGTATTACATGCTAGGCTGTGTTCTAATAGTCATAGCTTTTGTGAAAAAATTGAATAATACTTGAAAGAGATAGATGGGACTATATTTCCATATCACATCAACATCATCGGCTTTGGGAGCCAGTGTTATTACGCCAGAACTAATTCTGTTAGCTTTTAGATTTTGTTTTGACGAGAGTGAATGACCTTATGACCATGCTCATGACATCCTGGTTGTTGATAATCTGCTTGTGGGCGTGGTAGAATGAATCCAGCCGGAATAATCTGCTTGTGGGCGTGGTCACTGTCGACGTTAACATACGTATACTGATTGAGTACGAAAAGAGGAAGAGCTTGTCGTGTGTCATAAGGACTAAACCTGGACTCGCGAGCAGAGATACGATTTAGTCGTCTTCCCCTGTCCATGCATTGAGAATGACTAGTCTCCATAACAACGTTAACATGCGTATACTGATTGACCACGTAAGAGCTCATCGTGAATTTCTACAAGTTCGGTGCACCAGTAGTACAGATGCATTCATACGATCTGCTTATCGTTTTTACTCAGCCTGGCTAGCTTATAAGCAACAGATACAGAGCTCCAGAAATTAAGTATTGGCTAGACATTTATTTACCATGGCCGGTCTCATGCTAGAGACGCCTCCAGGGGCATGGTTTCTGTTCCTCTTCCCCCTATTATTCCTCTTGCTTGTACATTATTACTGGTTTAGGGCAAAGGCAGGGAGAGACCGTCTCCCGCCTTCGCCACCGGCACTGCCCATTATTGGGCACCTTCACCTCGTCGGCTCCCTCCCGCACGTCTCCCTGGGCAGCCTCGCCAAGAAGCATGGCCCCGACGTGATGCTTCTCCGCCTCGGCGCCATGCCGACGGTCGTTGTGTCATCGCCGCGTGCTGCCGAGGCGGTGCTGCGCACGCACGACCACGTCATGGCGTCACGGCCCCACACCGTGGTCTCCGACATCATTATGTACGGCTCCTCCAACATCGGCTTCGCGCCATACGGCGAGTACTGGCGGCAGGCAAGGAAGCTCGTAACTACCCACGTGTTCAGTGTTAAAAAGGTGCAGTCTTTCCGCAGCGCTGCCACGGAGGAGGTAATTTTAGTGAGTTCCCTATTTTTGCCGGGTTGACAGAATATTTTACCAAATTCTAGTTTTATTTGGACCGAAAGATGAGAAGCAATTAATAAATTTCTAAGAAGACGGTTAAGTGATGAATGGACAACATCTACTAACTAGGATATGATTTTGTTTGGATAACATGCATCCACTAACTAGATTATACTACTAGTACTTTTTTAATATTTTGTTTGGAGTCCGATATTTCATTTGCTGATTTCGTATATACTAGTACTATTTTATATTATTACTGTCAGATAGATCCCTTTTTATTCAGTGTGACCTTGTCAGTAATTTTTCCATCATGAACTTGTGCTTATTATCATAAGGATTTGGACTGCGCAGTACGTCTCAAACTAAAGAAGAAGACATGAATTCATATTTGTCCTCTGCTAGCAATTCCATAAACGTTAGATAGTCTGATCTAATTAGTCTCATACTTAAGATACATGCAATCGTAGGTGAGCATGGTGATGTCCAAGATTAAGGAGGCAGCTGGAACAGGTGGTTCCGTGGATATGAGCGAGTTGCTCAACTCGTTTTCGAATGACATGGCGTACCGCATCGTGTCGGGCAAGTTTTTTCTAATAGAAGGGCGGAGCAAGGTGTTCCGTGACCTCATCGCTGATAGCTCACGGTTGCTAGGAGGGTTCAACCTGGAAGATTATTTCCCTGCATTATCTAGGATAGGAATACTTAAGAGGGCGGTTTGTGCCAAGGCTGAGAAAGTGAGGAACAGATGGGCCAACCTACTTGACAAGGTGATCGATGATCATATGAGCAAGGACAGGTCCAAGTTTGATCACAAGGATGCCGATTTCGTAGACATTCTGCTCTCTCTTCAGCAGGAGTATGATCTCACAAGAGAGAATATGAAAGCTCTCCTTACAGTAAGCAGAAACAGTACTTTCTAGATTACATACGTTGATTTATATAGCCTTGCATAATCATAATTAATTTATATCCTTGTAGGATGTATTTTTCGGTGCAACAGACACCACATCTAACACTGTCGAATTCACATTGGCTGAGCTCATGAGGAGACCAAGCCTAATGCAGAAGCTGCAAGACGAGGTGAGGAGTATTGTACCCAGGGGACAAGAAATTGTTAGTGAAATTGACATGAACAACATGAAGTACCTAAGAGCAGTTATAAAGGAGTCACTCCGGCTGCATCCTGTTGCGCCCCTCCTTGCTCCGCACCTTGCCATGGCTGATTGTAGCATCGATGGATACAAAGTTCCTGCTGGGACGCGTGTCATCGTCAATGCATGGGCCATTGGTAGGGACTCTGCCTCCTGGGAAGACCCCGAAGAGTTCATGCCTGAAAGATTTGCAGAAGGAGGCAATGATGTGTGTGTCAACTTCAGGGGGAATGATTTCCAATTCTTGCCGTTTGGGGCAGGACGAAGGATGTGCCCTGGCATAAACCTCGCAATCGCCAATGTTGAGCTTATGTTGGCAAACCTCATCTACCATTTTGACTGGGAATTGCCGATAGGGGTTGAGAGCAAAGACGTTGATATGACAGAGGTGTTTGGGATAACCGTATGTCGGAAGGAGAACCTATTACTAATCCCAAAAGCACGCATGTAGCAAGATCATGCATGTAGCCACAAGAATAAAGTCTAAGATAAGTACTTTGTGTTAATGGTATAATGTTGCTAGTAAATAATGGTCAACTCTTGATTGTTGTAAGTAAGTTTCAAAAATTTTGAACTGCAGATGTTGTTTTAATATTGGCACTGTCTTTGGTCCACAAGTTTGACTACTAATTTAGATTGTTAATTACATACATATAGAATGAAATTCATACTATGAAATACTTTTAAAGTGAAAACTATCACCATGGACCATGCAAACGTGTGCTCATCATTTCAGTCCATACTTCTATGATCCAAAACTTACATTATATCCATTGGGAAATACATACATAGAAGATCCACAATGTCTACACCTTTGCAGCATCGAGCGGTACCTGAGTACATGATGTGGTCTTTTTTTTAGATCAAATCGCTGCGAATTTATTAACTGCTAACCTAATCAGACTCAACAAAGTTCACAAGGTAGCCAGGAGATACCCAAGCCAGGTTTTACATGATTTATTATCGCAGCTATCCTTCGCAGGGAATGGCTGGGCAGTGCGGTGAGTGGCGGGGCGGCGTGGAGAGTGGTGGGGTGACACGGGGAACGGCTGGGCGACTGCTGCCCATCCTAGATCTTGGTCCTTTGGTCCCCATCTAGGTAGGCGGAAGACTATCCTCTTCGCCGCCAAGAATCGCGGCCAACTATAGTCTATAGCGCCATGTTGGCCTGCCGCGGGTCCTATGTCCGTGAGACACAGCGTCCCGGCATGGGCTAATGGCACCACGTCAACTGTCGGCAGGTCCCATGATCGGAAGAAAATGCGGCCATCAAGGATCTACGCTGTCAGGTCAGCTACAGGCGGGCACCATGGCCACGAGAAACTACGGCTGGCATAGGCTCACGGAACCACATCAGCTTTCGGCTGGCTCTGCCACCCGGCGGGTATGGAGGCGTATCACATCGGAAATGCCTCTCACCAAGCACGGTTCTACCTGCATAGGCAGACGGCGGACCCATGGCGCTATTATTTACTCTAATTTTCTCATGTTACATGCTTGATATTACATAGGCTGGGTGTGCTTACATATACACACCCTAAGATATAGCAATACTAAACGACTCAGACTTACATATCTCATAGGAAATTTGGAGGATCTTGACCCTTAGAAATTTTCCTTTGTGTATCGTTTGACTCTTAGGATTAGAAACTTGGGAACCTTTCCCATAGAATTGCACCGTTTTGGTGGAAAATTTTCATCCATCCAAACCTCATGTTACAATTTCCTTGCCTTTTCTGCGATCCAAACACTCCTTTAAAAAAATATGAAGGCTCTAAATCTTATAGGATTCATCTGGACAAGACATTCTAATCTTGCACTTTTTCTATCCATGTGTTTTTCCTATCATGCGAATCAAACAGGCCCTTAGACTTTCACGTATGCTAAACCTACTCAGACTCTAAACTACTACTAGTCACCGGTGAAAAACAGGCCTCTTGTCCCGGGCCGTAACAGGCTCTAGTCCCGATTTTGGACCCGAAACTGCCAAATCGGGTCTAGAGATCCCATCTCTAGTCCCGGCTCGCTACCGCTTAGGACTAGAGTCGACCACGTGGCAGTTTCCACGAGGCGGGGGAGAAACCCCTTTAGTTCCGGGTCATAACACCACCTGGGACTATAAGGCTTCCTACCGTGGCAGAGAATTCGTGTGTTTCTCTGCCGCGACAGAGATTGTGTGTTTCCTTTTTTTTTTATTTCGTTCCTTTTTCGTTTTGTGTTGCACTATAATTTCAAACATATATTTCAGTATACTTATTCTACGCTACTATATACACAGTACACGATGATGCATATATATATATATATATATATATATATATATATGATTAATATTCGATCCCTTGCAAGCATACATATATTCAATTATATCAAAAGGAAGAAATGTTTTCAAATTACATGGTCATTGATGATATATCATATCAACTACATGAAGATCACTAAGGCATATCGAGTTCCGCATCCTCCACATAATGTTCTCTATGTACATCAAGGACCTCTTTTATCAGAAATCCCGCCAGTTCCTGTTGAATTGCTCGTACCACTGTTCTGGCTCTGCTAGATTCTCTCGCAAATCGTGAATATAATGTGAATCAACTTTACACTCACTCGTCAACTCGTGAATGTACTTGCATATGAAAAATCCATATAAATGAGTCCCCGGTGGCTGCTGTAAACTCTTCACTGTTTTATAAGTTAGCTCATCTTTGAATGGACCAGGTATTTTCTATCTGAACCATGTCCAACACCTGCTTGGTAAAGAAAATGAACAAAGGAGTTATTAGTTACTGGATATCATGAAATGAACGAAAGAGCCCGATATAATGCGATAATGATTGAAATTACTTATGGAGCATTACTTTCATGTCGCTCCACATCTCCCGGTCCCAACTTAATGAGTCATGGACTTCAACTAGTGATTTGTCAACTTGAATGTTTAACAAGATCCGGTGGAATCTGCGGACGTTTACATAAGCATACATGCATAGGTAATCAATTACACTTAACATCGAGTAAGCAAAAAAAATGTGTACAAGACATAAACACTCACTTTAAGTTGTAAGAAAATAGTATTTCCTTAACAAAATTGTTCTTGGTTAAAAACATGCACAGGTCTTCCTCCACGTCCTTGGAGTGATCATTTATCGTATATTCATTAACGATGTATGGGTCAATGAACCCAACGTCATATTTTTTAACTCTTTTGCATTCAAGCATCTTCATTCTGCAGAATATAATATCATACAAAAAGATATATAGTCAGGATAATATATTACATGTGCAATAAACGAGCTGAGCTAGAGACTTAATTAAAAAAAGAAATCACTTACAGATAGTAGCAAAAAATGATATATTTGTTGAGGGCGCGTTGATTGTATAACTAAAACGGTTCGGTCATTTGAACCAGTATCGAGTATGGTTTAAAGTGATGCTCCTTTCTAACGTCCACCGAAAACCAATGTTTCTGGTGCTTTTTTCTATTTTCAACATGTACCATGTGTGCAGATTTCGCATATGTGTGGGCATACGCGTGAGATCCACATGACTGACTAGAAGCTCCCCTTGGACATACTGTCGTACTATCTGACCCACTGACATATCTTCATAGCCTAAAAATTAACCAAGAGACATATTTGCGTTGGCAGCACATGCTTTGTCCTCTGATACAGTGATGCCCAATAGTGCAGCAACAGTACTGGCTCTGGGGTCCATTATTTGCATGTCCTTATCCATTACGGATCTGAAGGCCTTTTCGATATCTTAAATCACTTTGAGTGGGGGGCGATTGAATCTTCTATTGTCTGAGCTAGGCAACTTGTTTCCCGCATTTTGCACTTGTTATTTTTTCTGTTTTTCTTGCTTAAGAATTTCCCGGTCATAGTCTGATTCCAGATTCATCAATATCTGGGATGGTTGCTCAAGAAAGGACCTAGCCCACTTTTTGGTTTTTTCATCAAATACTGGCTTTGGATCGAGCTTTTTGTGTGCAAAATGCGCCTTAACTTGGGCATCCACATCCGTGGTATTTTCCTCATCGGTCTTGTCATAAGGTCTCTTTGGAAGAGCCGTCGGGATGTCGACTATCTTTGTCGTTTTACCTTTCTTTGATGTGGGGCGCGGGGGAGCGGCGACCTTCCGTTTCTTCGACGAGGTAGTGTTGCACGTAGGTGGAGATCGAGTATTGCATGGAGGCAGAGATCGAGTTGATGTACTCCTGCTATGGAGATTGACATCAGGGCGGGGTGGACTTGCGGGTTGATGATAATCGGGGCGGGGTGATCTTGGAGGTTGACGATCATCAGCGCAGGGTGGACTTGGATTCCTCGAAGTCGGTGGCCTTGGCGCCGAGCCTGGAAACTTGATGTACTTGTTCTTCCATAGAATGATGTTGCGCTTGACATATCCTATTTTCCTAAGGCCTTCAGGCGTAGCGATGTCAATCTCTAGGTCCGAAAAATCCTCCACTATGTCATCCACCATGACATGAGCATAGCTTGATCATCCGCCCTATTTGAAGGACAGGTTGTTCATTGGCCGATGTAGCTCACATTGTGTCATCTCTCTGACATCATCCACGGGGTAGCGAGGAGCCGGTGCATCATCCAGCAGTGCTTGATCATCCGCCCGGACCTCCGTGGAAGCCATGTTGCTTCTCCGCTGGCTAAGATCCAATGCAGGATCATCAACCTGTGGCTGAGTTGATGACCTTCGGCTAATTTCTTGCATGAGATTCTTCATCTCATCTAGGTCATGCTCTACCTTCAAGATCCAGTATGCCTCCCAGTCCTTCTTTCTCTAACGGCTTCTGTAACTGTCATCGTACTGGGAAACCCTTTCTTTCACGTAACACCGGCGCCTTTGCCTTTGTCCACCCTTTTCAGCATTCCCGAGGGCGCGTGTCAGCTCGTCGTTCTCTCTCTTGGGCCGGAACAGTCCCAATTGAGCTTCGTTCATTGCTTTAACAAGTTCTTTGGAGGGTTCTAATTTTTTTTCATGAAATACTGTCTTCCCTGTTTCTTGGTCCAATGATCCCCCGTGCCCGTACCACCAGTGATTTGACCTCTCGGGCCATCCATCTGTACTAGGAGTGATGCCTCTAGCCCTCATGTCCCGCTCCGTAGTTTCCCACTTAGGCACGGCACTCTTGTAGCCACATATCCCCATTTTATGATGGTATTTCTTTTTGGTAGCAATTAATGCATTATTTTATGACTTTGTCTTTGCTACAGCAGATTGCTTGTACATTACAAAATCGGGTCACTGTTCTCTCAACTTCTCGTTTGCTCCTAAGAAGTCTCGAGTTTTCTTTTTTGCGACATACTTCGCATATAAACTTTTCTTGTGGTTCGACCATCTTCATTAGAGCGTACTCCTTGACTTCCGCTCTTCTTTCAAGCCCAGTCCGCCTTGGGGTAATACCATCTGCCTCAAATTCTTCATACTTTGGAGGTCGTATGAAATACGCTATGAGCTTCTGCCAAAGGTCATCTTTGGCATCATCGGTGACATAATTGTTGGATTCTTCACATGGTTTCTTTGACTTATTCCATTCTTGAATCGTGATCGGCAGGTTGTCCCTAACAATCACCCCGCATTGATTTGTAAAAATCCTCCGGTGCTTATCTGGAGCAATCGGTTGTCCATTATCATCTTTTTCTTCGATGGTGAACCTCTGATTGCCATCATTTCGTTCGAGTTGTCGATTTCTTCGATCCAGTGGGCTAAAATAAGAAGAAAGAGTGATTAATATAGATATATATATATCAATAAATGCATATAGGTAACACGAGGCTTAATATATATATACCTCGCCGGATCCTGTCGAGGGGCCATCATTGTTGTTATTTGGTTGCCCTTCGTCCATCCGGTCTTGCCCTTCATGCATCATGTCTTGCTCTAGTCCATCACTGGATGGATTCAGACATGAGAATATCTCTTCCTCGAACTCGATATCTTCACCGGTAGTAATAAGAGGAATTTCACCTCTTATCATGCCCTGAAGAAGATCTTCACCACTATGATCATGATCCATGACTTAACTATAATAGAAAGAGAGTTAAACAAGTTAGAAAAAATATTATATAAACATTTCCTAATAATATAATAATTATAATAACATATACTAAAAATATTAATAATATACTACTAACATTTCCTAATAATATACTAAGAATATACTAAATAATAATAGAATTTATACAAAACCCTAATAATATCATATTACCAAAAAATAATATTTCCTAATAATATAATAATTATAATAATATATACTAACAATATTAATAATATACTACTAACATTTCCTAATAATATACTAAAAAATAGAATTCATACAAAACCCTAATAATATAATAATATATACTAATAATATTAATAATATACTACTAACATTTCCTAATAATATACTAATAATAGCATTTATACAAAACCCTAAATATTACTACTACTACTAATAATAATAATAAATATTACTACAAAAACCTAAATATACTACTAATTAAGTAAAATATATAATTAATACTACACTAACTAAATTAAGCACATTATACAAAAAACATAACTAAATTACTAACAAACCCTAAACAAATAATAAATAGAAACAAATAACAAACTAAATTATTACTAATAATAGTAATAATCACCTCTGGCGAGGTGGGTGGCCGGAGGAGTCAAGCGGCACGACGAAGCGGTCTGGCACGGCGGGGCGGCAAGGCACGGTGAGGCGAGGCGGCACGGTGGAGCGGCAGCATGGCGAGGCGGCGCGACATGGCGCGCGGCGGCACGGCTAGGCGGCGCTGCGACATGGAGAGGAGGCCGAAGACGAATGCGGCGCGGGAATCGGGCATCACCTCCCTAGTGTTATAGTTGTTCGTCTCGTCGTCTATTCGTGTTAGTCATAGATTTTGCTAAGTGTGTGTGGGCGCGAACAGGGCGGGCAAGAGTATATAAAGCGACGACCCTTTAGTCCCGGGTTAAGCCACCGCCAAGGACTATAGGGTCTCTAGTCCAGGGCCGTGGCTTAACCCGGGACTAAAGACCGTCTTTAGTCCCGGGTTAAGCCAAGGCTCGGGACTAGAGGGTTTTTTCGGCCTCTTCGTTTTTGCATGCGCAGGCACCCTCTAGTTCCGGGTCCACTACTGTGGCATCCCGCAAAACCACTACAAGAAAATTGCGTCGTTTTTGTGCTTTGCATCGGCATCATCATGCATTGTTTGTCTGCATTATTTGAAAAGCCTAGTTTTGATTTATACAAATACCCCTCTTATTTTCAAACACCAAAAACCCGGGACTCCGGATTATTTGTTTTGTCGGTTATCGGGTTGCCAATGCACTGTTTAAAATAAATAAAACTTTTAATTATTTTAGTGGGGCAGTCGAACGGGCCAAATGACCCGAACGACCACCCCAGAAAAATACAAACGGCCCAACCCCAAACCCTTTTCTACCAACCTATCTACCCAGTCCCCCCCTTCCACATCACCCTGGCCAACCCCGTCGCGCCACCTCACCAACCCTCACCCCCTCCTCCTATCACCATGTGCCACCTCAACCCTCTCTCCTCTCTCTCCCTCATCCTGCCACCCACCCCAGCTCCCCCACACAGGACACACACCGCCACGCAAGCACACGCCTCACGCAACCACGCCTGCCTCCCACCCCCCTAGGCCCACCCACGCGACAGCACCGCGCCAGCCCGCACGCGACCCGCGCCCCACCGCTCCCCACCTGCCCCGCCTGCTTCTTCTTCCTCCTCCTCCTCAAGGCCGGCAGCTTCTCCGCCCGACAAGGCGCCCTCGCCTCGAGCTGCCTCCTCCGCGCGCCCGCTGCCGCTGCTTCCTCGCCGCCCTGCCCGCGCCCGCCCCTCTCTCTTGTCGAGCTCCGCCCGCCCAACCACCTCGCTGGGCCTCACATCGCTGGCCCGCGTCAGCGCCCGCCTGGGCCCTTCTCCGCCACAAGAACGCCTCAGGCGCCATGCGTGTCCTGCACTACCGACCTCGCTGCCGCCTCCGCCCCACTGCTGCCGAAGCTTCGCCTGAGCCCGCACTGCGTCGCCGCCTGCCCGCTGCCTCTGCGACTCCCTCGCCACGGAGCGCCACCGTCGCCGCCTCCTCGAGCCCAACCCGCCGACGCCTCGCTTCCCCTCGCGACCTCGGCCCGTCTCCCAGGCGCCAGCTCACCACTGCGGCCCCTCCCTCCGCTCCGACCTCGCGAAACCCGTCAGCCCGGCCGTCCTCGGTCCGCCGCTCGCCCGAGCTCGCCACCGCCTCCGCACTTTGCCCGAGCTCGTGCCGACCGGCCCTCGCCTTCCTGTCCGCAGCAGCAACGCCCGCCTGGACCCACCTGCCCGCGGGACCCACCCCGTCGGCGCCGATGCCATCCGCCTCCACCCGTGCAGGATCCCGGTGTAGTACCAAGTTGGTGCCAAGTGTTGGGTGTGGAAACGACAAGATCGACACCGGCAATCGAACCCCGAAACCCCCAAGTTCACCCTCGCCAAGATCTTCATCGGAACCCGGTGATCTCCTACAGGGACCTGAGAACGAACCCGAAGGCCACCGACGGCGAACCCTGAGGCCCTCGACGCGACGATGCCTGCTTCTAAGATCTCCGGCATGGATCGAAAAGTTCCCCGAAGACCGATCCCGATGTACCGGAGACCGGACCCTCGACACGCCAAGATCTACCCTGGGACGCCAAGACCCGAACCGGGAGGACGCAAAGATCGCCACGAGTCCGACAAGCACTTCACCCCGAAGCCAAGACCGACCCGACTTGAGGACCCGACAAGATCTGCGCAACGACAAGATCGACAACGACCAGGGCAAGTCCGATGCGCCCCCGGCGCCGAACCAATTCCTGCTTCCCGGATGCCGAGGTCACCGACACAGAACAACAAGATCTACTTCACGGGCACCGTGCGACAAGACCTACCTTCGTTATCCGAGAGCGCTTCGGGCGAGACCGATCCGTCGAACCCTGAACCCCGAGACCGGACCCCGGACCCTGTCGAACCCCGAACCCCGAAACCAAGATCTGTCGAACCCTAATGTGTGAACCTTTCCGAAACCCTACTTTATAACATAATATAACTTGTCGCATAATAATTGTCTTGCATGCATACATTCATGTGGTTTGGGGGCCTTATGCCGATTCACCTAATAATTAAATATGGGGCCCATATGCGGGCAAATCTAGCCTTATATTGGCCTCATTTAAACATGTGTAGCGAACCGGTGCCATCTGTTGTCTTGCTAAACAACATTTAATTTGCGGGGTATATAAACAACTCGAACCATTTAATTAATTGTCGGGACCCCGGTTCCGCTTAATATGACCTAATTGCATCGCATCTTTGCCTTACCATGCATCATACATGCATCATGCCCGATCTTCTGCCGTTGTATTAAATAGTGCACCCGGTGTTTCTTCTAGTGTTTTGCTTCTTCGCGGATAAGGCCGTTGAGTTGATGTGAGCTTCGCCCCGATCTTCGGTTGAACCTTCAACAATGTTTTCAGGCGAGCATCTCCCCCTTTCTACCTATCTTACTTTCATAGTCTTTATTCCCTCCTGTTGATCTATTGCTATCTGTGTTGCGATGCTTTAGTTTTCCGTACCTGTGAGATACCGTGCAGCCCTATATAGCCTTGGACACATCCTATTACCTGTTGTTTGGTAGATAGATGGACCCGCGTGTCATAGTCGCTTGCTCAAGTGTTTTCTCTTGTCGTCAAGTACCACAATTGTTGGAGAATTGCCACATGTTGATGTTGGAGATGATCATGGCTTTAATTATTGTTTCACTTTAATTCCTGTTTAACAACTAAAATTGAATTAAGCAGAGGCATCGGTGGGTGATAGGTAAGTTTTGGTTTCCGACCGCCCACTTGTGTCCCGTAGGACCCGAGTTCTTGACACCTGTTCCGAGATCGAGCGCGCTAACCACAGGTGGGGAGATATGGGCCCCCCATTGATTAGTACCTGATTTCAAAGTATTGTACTGGGGGCCACAACTAGTTTGAGGATTTATTTACTATCCTGTACCTATGCCATGCTTTACCGCTTTATTTACGATTGTGTGAGGAGCACGCTGTACTGTTTAGGAAGCGGAGTGTTTATCAGACGACAGTCCCGATTGGGGACTTGTCTGCTTTACCATCGACGCAAACCCCAAGTCCGTCTCGGAGACCGGCCGACTTCGTTGTGGGTGTCGACTTGGTGGGGTGGCCCCCACGTACTTGCTTTGGGTCTGGGAACGTCGTGACTTAGGCCCCGCCGACATACCGATGGGTGTATGTTAACTGATCTGGCAAAAAGGGTCAAAGTGCCTGTGGATACTTTGGTGCACCCCTGCAGGGTTAAATCTTTTCGAGAAGCCATGTCCGCGGTTATGGACGACTTGGAGCACAGTGCTTGATCATAGACAACTATAACTAAAGTTTACTGTTATAAATTGACTTGTATCCGATATGACTAGTAATCAGTTTCACTACAACGGAATGGCTAAATAAAAGTACCAACAACTGCTGGGTTTTGGGGTTGTCTCATGCTAATTGTATCTGATTAGTAAGTGTTGTAACTATAACGGAATGGTTAACTAAAAGTTCCCACTGCTTACTTTATTAGGACGATTATCTAAACCTGACTAGTAAAGTGCCGCAACTATAACTGAATAAGTAAAACTGCCAACAGTGTGAGTTCCTCGGTTGACTTCCTCGTTTGGTCTCGAGGGGGAAACGCCAGGATGGGTTTGTTTGATGATAGTATCGGGTTGGATCCGAATAGGTCTTTCTCACCCCTCTCTGATAGCCGCCAGTTGTATCGAGTCTCTATAGGTTGTTTAGTGCATGCTGCCGCTGCCGCTCAGTCCACCATACCTATGTAGGCGAGGACCGCCGAATTCTAGTCTCGCTGCAGTCGGCCTCGATCGACGCTCCTTCTTTTTTTTTCCTTTGCCCTTTGTCGGCACCCCTTTTGTTTAAGCAGGTTTTGAGATCGACGCCGTTAGCAGGGTTACCCTTCCGGCTTGGCCTGGGCAGGGTTATGGACGCCATTGGTTATTCCTCAGGGCTCTTAGCCCCATTTGCATCTTGTCCGTAGTTGGACGCTTTATCGTTTTCAAGGTGATTTGGATCTTTGTATATTATATCTGTATTCTTGACTCATTGAGTCGCTGTTGTATATATATCTGTTCTGTGGGTCCCATCGAGGACTGTTGTGTAATGTTATTACTTCGTTTTCCACCCGCACGCAAGTGCCTGGTGGGCACCTTCGAATCGTTTCTATGCGGGTTTGGCGGGTTTCGCTAAAACTTGCATAGGGCCGATTCTGAGGGTGTTACAACTACTAGGAAAACGGCTATAGGTAATCAGCACATCCGTGGCTCACATGGTTGAAGTGCCCCACGGCTAAAACAGGCATGGCTCACCTGTGGGCAGTTCCCTACTAGTAACTAGAATAACCGTGGCGTACATGACTGTAGTGCGCCACAGATGTGTGTGGGCCAGGGGCCTGTTGGCCGCACGCCAAACATCTGTAGCGCACTAGGGTCATGTGCGCCACGGTTGTTAGTCTCATCTGTGGCGCACATGGAGTGGGTGCGCTATGCCTAAGCGCACGCCCCCCTCTGCTGTGAAACGGCCACAAACTTCTGTGGCGCACTCTGCCTAGTGCGCCACTGGGAGTAGGAACATATGTGGCGCACATGGCCTAGTGCTCCACAGTTGTGTCTACTCCCTGTGGCGCACTAGGGCCGTGTGCGCCACGGATGTGTCGATTTTTTTAGGACAGCACTTTATGTGCACATGTGTGACCACACATCCACCACCCCACACTTCACTTTCCCCTTCTTCTTCCTCCTTAGATCTAGTCGGGATCTTCTCCTTACCACCTCAATTTCTCCACCCATTCACCATTTTTAGCATGTAAAACTTGCTTTGGATGTTACATAAGTAATATAGGAGGTCTCCGGTCTCTCATCTCCTTCTCCGGTCGACGCGCGCACCTCTCCTTTCCATCTTTTCTCGCGATCGGTCTCTCATCTCGGTAAGTTGTCCATGTAAGGATGTGTTCATGTGTATATGGATGATGTGCTCATATGTATGTAGATGATCGATGCTCATGATGTGTGTATGTGGAGAGGATGGTCATATGTGTGTATATGGAGAGTATCGATGATGCTCATGCATGTGCGTATGGAGAGGATAATGATATGTTCATGTGTGTATGGATCGGTCTCGATCTCTCTCTCTCTTGTGTTTGTATGTGAACAAGTTGCCATTTGTTTTGCCAAAATGTTGATTCATTTCCATTTTGTCAAGACTTTGGCATTTCGCAAAGGTCCTAATTTTAGGATAGGTCATGCCGAAATTTTCTATCGACCATTGCATGCATGCATTCATTATGTGGTTCTAATAGACTTCAAAATTGTACCGTGTACACCGTGCAGGCAAAAATGGTCAGCATAATGAGTGAAGGCATTGTGGCTAGATTTTTGAAATGTGCGGCGGCCGACATGATACGAAATAACAAGACAGATATAAGATGTCCGTGCAGAAGATGCAAACTCAACTGGGTGATCGACCCAGATTCCGGAAATCTGCAGGCACACCTGCTCTGCCATGGTTTCATGGATGGATACACTCGTTGGATAAGCGATGACGTAGATCATGGAGACGGTGAAGGTGGCCAACATGACGATGATCATCATCACGGCGAGAACGGGCGAGATGATGAAGAGTCTCCTGGAGATGGTGAAGGTGTGGAAGCAGACCGGGATGATGATGATCTAGATGCCGGAGGAGCAGACGACGATGGAACAACGTCAGGATGGGTGCGGGACCCTTATGTGCAAGAGCTGCTTCTCAAGCAGACGAGTAACGCTAGGGCTGCCGCTAGAGAGAAAGCCAAGCTTGCGCAACTTGAGAAAGACGCGATTACTCCATTGTATGAAGGATGCAGGCCCGATGATACCCGGTTGAATGTAACGCTCAAGGCTATGGAGATGAAGGCAAAGCACAAATTGAGCGACGCAAGCTTCGACGATATGATGGCATTCTGGCACGATCGTCTCCCGGAGGGGAACACATGTCCAACTAGTATCGAGGATGCCAAGAAAATCGTCTGTCCTCTCGATCTACCGCACGTTAGATATCACGTATGCATCAACGATTGCATCATTTATCGGGGCGAGGACGCGAAGAAAACCACATGTCCGGTGTGCGGCGTGAGTCGATACAAGAAAGGGAAGAAAGCACCTCGAAAATTGGTATGGTACTTTCCTATCACTCCTCGTCTGCAGCGCTATTTCGCGGACCCTAAGGAAGCAAAGCTCATGCGATGGCATGCGGAAAGGAAGAAGCCAGGAGATGATGATGACCCCGAAAAGGATGAGCTGCTGACGCACCCTTCAGATGCTAGCCAGTGGAAAGCATTGGACCTCGAATTCCAATTCGGTGGAGATTCGAGGAACATCGGGCTTGGTGCGAGCACCGATGGACTCAATCTCGGTAGCGAGCAGCACGCACAACACTTGGCCCGTGTTTGTATGGATGTACAACCTCCTCCATGGTTGTGCATGAATAATAAGTACATACAAATGAGTATGCTAATTCAAGGGCGAAACAACCTGGTACCGACATCAATCTATATCTCGGCTGTTGAAAGAGGAGCTAGCCACGTTATGGGAATCGAGCCAATACTTACGACGCGTCGCACAAGATTATTTCACTATGAGAGCCGTTGATCACTACGGTGCAAGACTATCCAGGTTGCGGTATATCTCGGGCAGGTTATCCAAGGATTCTGCGCATGCGTTAGGTGCATGGATAACACAAGCTATCTCCAACTAGAGAAAGATCCAGGTCATCGAAAACCGTGTTCATGGCGCACGGAGGTGGCTCGGCAAGAATGATCCAGGAGAAAACGTGGAGACCTGTTCGATGGCAAATCGAGACCCGATGAATCCCAGGCGTAGGAGCAGCGAAGAAGTGGAAGAGTTGCAAAACTGGAAAGATTGTCCTAAGCACGGAAAGAAGCGAAGAGGCAGCAACAAGACAAGTCGCCGATGAAGGTATGGAAAACAAGGTCTGCTCGAGTTGCCATCTTGGAAGTTTCTCCGCACGCCTCATAGCCTCGACATCATGCATATCACGAAAAACGTAAATGCGAGTCCGTCGCCACCATAATCAACATGTCGATAGGGACGAAGATGGTCCAAAGCAAGGCACGACCTGATATGCTTGGGTATCCGGAAGGAGCTTCACGGAGGACGCACTACTCCTGATGATCAGTAAGATGATGATGATCATGAGTCGGAGACGACACAATGTCGTCGGAAGGGTAAAAAGTTCAAGAAGAACGAATATTATTGCCCTCCTTCTTGCTTCACTCTAAGCCAGGATGAGATCAAACAGTTTTTCAAGTGCCTTCTAGGAGTCAAATTTCCTTACGCACGCTGGCAAGATAAGCGATACCTAGACGAGGCGGCGAGGTTCGATGGCATGAAGTCTCACGATCGTGCTGTGCTAATGACGCAGGTACTTCCGGTCGCACTAAGAGGGATAATGGACGAGCACGTCCGTGAAACGTTATTTGGCCTATGCAAGTTTTTCGACGTCATCTCTAGGAAGTCGATTGGCTTGAATCAGCTCGGAAGGCTACAGGAGGAGATCGTGGTGATACTATGTGATCTTGAGGTCTACTTCCCACCCGCATTCTTCGACATTATGGTGCATCTGCTGGTCCATGTCGTGGAGGACATCGTACAACTCGGGCCGATGTTCCTCCGCAGCATGATGGCGTTCGAAAGGATGAACGGACACATCAAAGGATACGTTCGCAACAGGTCCCGTCCAGATGGAAGCATAGCCAAGGGCTTTCTGGCCGAAGAGTGCATCTCTTTCTGCACGAATTATCTAGACATCGAGAACCCTGTCGGTCTTCCCGTCAACAGACACCTTGGCAAGCTCGACGGATCTGGTCACCGAGAGGGTCGTCGCATACTGCATGCAGACTTCGATTTTTGACGCGCAGACTTTGATCGAGCAAACCTCGTCGCGCTACAGCATTTAGAACTGGTCGATCCTTGGGTACAGAAGCACAAAAGGTTAATCGAGAAGAAGTACAGTGACCGGGGCATACAGAGGACGCAGGGAGAAATAATCAAAGAGCACAACTCAGATTTCACGCGTTGGTTTAGGCAGACACTCCTTGATAATCCCCCGCGCTCGCATTCTTCTGACACGGAAAAGATCATATTCACCTTGTCGCAGGGACCGATGCAAAACCTGGTGACCTATCAGGCGTATGATATCAACGGCTACACATTCTACACGGAGGAAAAGGACAACAAGTGTGATTATCAGAGCTTAGGCGTAACGTCGGAATTCTACACCGATGACAACGTGAAGGAAAGATTCTACGGAAGAATCGAGGAGATCTGGGAGCTCGACTACTGTGGAGAAAAGGTGCCGATGTTCCGTGTCAGATGGGCAAAGAGCGTCGAAAGAGAAGACCGGTATTTCACAACCATGGTTATACCCGGCAGCCAAATCCAAGGCCACGGTGCAAACGTGGGCGAAAAATGAACCGTGGGTGTACTGCTACCAAAGTGGACCAATGTTTTTTCATTACCGACCCGACAAAGCCTAGCCGTGTTGTCGTGAGGAGAGGAAAAAGAAACATCATCGGAATGGATGGAGTCGCCAACGAGCAAGACTTCGACCAGTATGGCGATCCAAAGATTGAAGATGACGACGACTACGATGCAGCAACATACATCACAAGAAGAAAAAGGACAAACCTACCCAAAAAAGGTAGCCCGTTCGAAAGAAGAAACATTAAAGTGCCGGGGCTAAATTATTCAACCGCGACAAAGAAGGGAAAAAAGATTTTAAAACGCTAGCTCAAAAAATATTGTAAAACGCGTGGTCGAAAAAAATTGTAAAGTGCGGGTGGTCGAGTAGGGCCGTGCCTGATTCATATTATTATGGAAAAATTATTATAAAATTTAGTTATACTTTGAATCATATTATTTGTACCACTTTTATGACATATATTATCACTTTTGGGCATTTTTGGAACATTTAAAAGTATTTATAAAATAAAAACAAAACAAATATGGCATATATTAACACTTTTGGGCATTTTTGGAACATTTAAAAGTATTTTTAAAATAAAAATAAAAAAGAGGGGCACCAGGATTCGAACCTGGGTGCTTAGAACTTTAGAATAAAGTAGTGGGCAGAACCAGTGGGATAGGATAATGAATCTGTTAGATAGTGGGACGGCTCTTTTCTTATACAGTTGCTAGAGGAGATAGGCGTAGCGCACTCTGGCATAGTGTGCGCTACGCCTATCTTTGTCTTATCCACGTGCACACACACGTCCCTCATCCCCATTCAACCGCGCCCACCCATCTCCTGCCAGCCGCCGCCGACACTGTCGATCCACCGCCTCGCCAGCCCTGCCAGCCGCCGCCACTCGAGGAGGAGACCGTGGAGGAGCAGGCCCGTGCCGCTGCCAATCCGCCGCCACCGTATCCCAGGAGGAGGAGGTCGCAGTCGCCACGCCAAGAGGAGGGGGTCGCGCTCGTTTCGTGGAGGAGGAGGTCGCAGTCGCCGCCAGTCCATGAAGGAGAAGGCCCTCATCGTCCGCGTGCTCGTCGTCGTCCTTGTCTTGGAGGTGAGAATCACCCTCTCCCCCTCTCTCCCCTATCGTTGCATCCATTCACTTAGGGGATTCAGAGTAGGATTCAGAGTAAGGGTTCAAAGTTAGGGTTCAGTTAGGGTTCTTAGGATTCAGAGTAGGAAATGTTCAGATTTTCTTAGGATTCAGAGTAGGGTTCAGTTAGGAAATGCTCAGAGTAGGAAATGTTCTTAGGAAATTCAGTTAGGATATGTTTAGATTAGGAAATTCAGATTAGGAAATGTTAATTAGTTAGGAAATTCAGATTAGGAAATTTAGAGTAGGAAATTCAGTTAGGAAATGTTTGCATGGTTTATGGTTGTTCAGAGTAGTGGTTCAGAGTTAGGATTCAGAGTTAGGAAATGTTCTTAGGTAGTATGATTGTATGCTTGCCTATGTGGATGCTTCTAAGATGGACATTATGGTTGTTCAGAGTAGTGGTTCAGAGTTAGGAAATGTTCTTAGGTAGTGTGAAATCATAACAGTGGATTTGTCTTCATGGTTCATGGTTGCATGGATTACACTACAAGCAACTTCCTTTCCTAGTTGTCTTAGCCCCTAAATAAATTATTCTGAGATGAACATTATTCTGAATTTTTATTTCTGCATGATTGTATGCTTGCCTGTGTGGATGCTTCTAAGATGGACATTATGCCTGTGTGGCATACACCAACTGGTAGCATGTTAGTTAATGAAGACAAGTGAAAAAGGAGGTCCTTGGCCGCTGCTGTTATACATTATCAGTGTCCAGGTAGTAGTAGCTTTGCTAGAAATGGATGGTGTGTTATTGGTAGTAGTAGGTTTAGAAAGTAGTGTTAGGTGCTGCTGCTGCTTCAGTACTTTTATACTTAAGCAAGTAGCAAGATTCAAGTTGTAAAAAATCTGAGTACTAAACTCTTGTGAAAATCTTGCCTTAATTACTAGCTTAGCTGGTTTGTGTATGAATTCATAGAAAAAGTTCAAGCAAGAGTTTGTGATGGGTTGTTTCTTAACTAGCATCCTAACATTAGATCTCAACTAGCACCAATAGCTATTACAATGTTTGTGCTGGGTTGTTTCTTAAATGCCCATCTTTCTGTTAAATTTCATGGATCAACATTGCTGTAAATAACCACACAACACTGGAGGCAGAGGAAGTGTCATGGTGTGGTCAAGCAGGCGCATATGCTAGCTGCTTATCAATCATACTAATGTTGTGCACTCCATCGAAAGTTGGTGTTTTGTAAAAAAAATGCATATTGGGAAGTTAGTACTTCTAAACCAGCTTCTAGAAAAAAAGCATATTGGGCAGTCAGTACTTAAGATATGTTTGATGTACACATTCAGTTGCTCTAAAATTTCTTTCTTTCAGAAAACATAAGTTTGGTATATAATGTTTTGAGATTACTGAGCTAATACTGATAGAAATATGATCTTTGCATATTTCATCCAAATAATAGCCTGGTGAATCCACTGTTTTCTCCCACTGAAATAGTACAAATATTGTTGTGCTTGCTCTTCTTCTTAGTCTGGAACATCCACATATTATATGTCCACCCTACTTGTGCTACTACTACTTCTATGCTACTTGAGCTGCTACTACTTCTATTATTTGTGCTGCTACTACTATCTGTTCCTTATATCCATCCTAGTGTTTCTCTGGCTACTACTATCTGTGGTGCTACTGTGCTTCTACTACTATCTGTGCTGGGACAATAGCACCTTGAAATTGTGCTTGTGCTTGTATATGAAGCACTTTATTATGTGTGTATGCAGGTTCTTGTATGAAATGAGTCCCGATTTTTGCCGGAATGTTGATTAAATTCGTTCCGTTTGGCGTAAATCGGCACTAGTTTAAGAAAATTAGCAAAGTTCATGCCGGATTTTTCCGTGCATTTAACCAATTATTTGTTTTTTATTAGTGCAAAGATGTGTGACAACGACGAGGCTGGATGTTCTAAGCGCATCAGCGCTGAAGGATAACTCAGACCTCCGAATAAACAATTGACATTCTGGGAGGCGGCCCAGCGGCTAGAAGACGATGAAGAATACCATCCTTAGGAGAGCGAGGATGATGAGATGGAAGACGCGGAGGAAGAAGACGAAGGAACGGCGAACGATGAAACCACTGATGGCGGCGAGGGCACAGGGAGTGGTAGCAACTCTCCTAATAAGAAGAAGAAGAAGAAGAAGAAGAAGAAGCCGAAGGACCGGCGCCCGAACACGGTCGGCATGGTCAGGGAGGAAATTACCGAAGTGAGCCCATCAGGGGTTCCTTTGGAGCCCGCCCTTGTCGTCAAAGGGTACGGTGGGCAAGTGGCGGCGATCACCCGGACAACCATCTCGATCAACACTGAGAATCTTTGGCATAAATATAATGGCCACTTGCGCACACTCCTCTTCGTGAAGCTGCACGCCAGATACAAGTTCCCCGGTAAGTATCAGAACACAAATTATCATGGGAACGAAGTAAACAAATCCGCCCTCACAAAGATGAGCACTGCCCTGGACAGCTGGAGAACCCGGATAAAGAAGAACATCTATAAAGAAGGCAAAAGTCTCGAGGAGATCCAGAAGATTGACCCGCAGATCACCGAAGATCAGTTCTGGGAGTTCAAGGAGAGGTGTGAATCCGAAAGAGCCCTGGCCAATAGTAATCGGGGAAAGGTGTTGCAGGCGATGAATATAGGTCATCACCATCTCGGATCTGGTGGATACAGAACCGCGGAGGCCAAATGGAATAAGGAGGACGAAGAGTATAGATCCAAGGGATAGAAAACCCTTTGCTAAATTCGAACCCGCAGGTTTGAAACTTCATCAGGCCCGTTACCATGTGGACCCAAAACCAAACAACTCACCGGATCCTGCGGTGAAGGAATTCGAGGAAATTGTGGTAAGTATAATCTAATTACCGGATCAACACGATTGCAATCTAATCGATGATCTAAATGATTCATCGTTACTTTTTCTCGCAGGAGGAGGAAATTGTTGCTAGTCATGGATCCTGTGGTTCCTCATCCTGTGGTCGACGGCCACCGTGGGATAACCTTTTAACAGGCGATGAACCGGCCAAGAAAATAGAGCCGATTACGAAGAAGTTGTTGGCTGGCCGTCTGCCGCCTCGGGGTAAGAATTGGGTGGATCATTTTGGTCCACCGCCGAGGACGCATGTGGCGCCTCGGGAAGGAGCGAGGAGGAAAACCGAGAGGTTCAGAACTTAAGGCACAAGTGGCGCGGATCCCAGATCGTCCAAGAAAACCGGCAATCACCCTCACGCCCTTCCTGCCTACCTTGGTGGAGTCAATAGCGAATCGGAGTGGGTGGTCGAGTAGGGCCGTGCGATTCCAAGCATGGTCAGCAGCCACTCGAACGACGTGGTGCCGAAATCAGCGCACTACGTGTTCGTGACTCCGCCGCTAGCACCGCTGCCGCAAGTGTTGGTGACTTCGCCATCACCGGCGCCAGAGTACATGTTGGTGCCCCCGCCATCGTCGGCACCGGAGCTCCAAGCACCCGTCAAGGGGAGAATACACCGCGGCCAGACCGCGCCATCAAGCAGCCCTTCCATCTCTTGCACGCCGTCGCCAGATGCGGCGTCGACATTAGCCGATCTCGACGCCATCACGGTAAACAAATTGCTTTAATTACCGCCTTTCATGCCATCTATTACTCTTATGGCATCTCGCTCTGACGACGCCGTACATGTTTTCCGCAGACGGATGTTCCTTGCACTCTCTTATGCTACGTGAACAACGAGCTGAGGGATGTTGCCAAGGGTACCATCGTTCAACCCTTGCAGCGCACGTTCCACTCAAAGCCGATGCCAGATAGCGTGCACAGGGTTAAAATTAGTCGGATGCTAAGGGGCTGCGACGACCTGGAACCTCCCATTCAACCCCCAGGAGCAGATGAAGAAGAGTCGTATGTCCTCAGAAGTTGCTTCGGCTTATTCTTGCTATGGACAAAGAGCATGATCCGTTTGGGGACGGCGGGGGCCATCACGCCACAGACAACAGCACCGCCTGTCGTGCCAGCGACAAGCGGTGGCAAGGCCCCCTTACCGCCCTCGCCGTCACCTCCACGCGGTGGGTCGGATGATCATGTTGATGATATGCACATGGCGCAGGATCCGGCCGAGGACGACGAAGACTGGAATGATCACTTCTTCAGCACTCAGTTTGGAAACGAAGAAGACCTAGCTGGTGGCCCCACAGAGAAAGCCACTATCACCAAGCGTCTGTTTGGTTCTCAGGAGACGCCTCCAGCTTGCGCCTTTACATGCCAGCTGATACAACCAACCGGCCCTTTATTCTAAGCCCTGACACACTACATAGGGCCGGTGCTCGATTATGTGCCTGCCCGCTCTCCAAAAGGAAAAAAGGGCAGGAAAAGAAAATCTAGCAGCTCGAGCCAGCCGGTGGCGTCAACAACTGCGAATCCGATCAGGTTTCGGGACGGGCCACCAAGACCCGAGGGTATTATGTGGAGGATTCATGTGGCAGGTGAGCCCATGCTACCTAAGAATTTGCGGAGGCTCGCCAGTTCGGAACTGCAGAGTGTGCATGATGGCGTGCTGACGATAGAGAGACGCCTTCTATCGGAGAAAGATCCCTCGCACCCGGTATTCGTGGTTAAGGTGCCACCAGGCTTGGGCTTCGTCGACAATGCCCCTGCGGATCTGTTCTTCCTGCGGTTCGACGACATCTTCAATATGTTCCACCTATACCCGCTGCACTATACCATGGTCCGCCTGTTTTCTCTCAGCCTGGCCATGCAGATCATTAGAGAGAACACACCGGGCATCGCTATAGTGGACCCCTACTACATGCGTGATTGCTTGGGTTCCCCGAACGACGTATCGTGGCCTCGTACCTAAAAAGAATCCTCGTGGCGAACAAGACAAAGGAATACATTCTCGTGCCTTACTTTCCCGAGTAAGTCGTTATTCACTCGCCACCGTCGATTGGCTTTATTAGATCATCATCATTCTTTTTCCAACACATTCCATTTGAATTTTTTGCGCAGAGATGAACACTGCACGCTCATCTCCTTATCGCCGAAGCATTCCCACGCCACGTATTTCGACTCGGGGAGTCTAGAAAAGAAGAAAAACTACGACAAGATCAAGGAAGTTCTGGATGATGCTCTCACTGGCTTTGCCTCGACGGAAGGCACCACCTTCGTGCGTACGAAGGTCAAGTTTGGCAGGCACGTCTTCAACCACGTAACGGAGTATCCTGCGTGAAGCAGCCGGAAAACAGTAAGAAGGAAGCCTACTACGCACTCCATCACATGAGGGCGTTCCTACTTGACCAGCAAAATTCTACGCTGCCAGATCATCTCAAACAGTGGGCCGAATCAAAGGCCAAGATCAATGATTCGGATATTAGACAAGAGATGTATCGCATCCAGCAGCAGTTTGGGGAAATCATCTTTCGTGATGTCATGACTTCGGGGGGGATCTTCTACGGAGGAAATATCCCGAATAACCGTGACATAGAAGATCGCCTAGAGATGCAGGGTGACTATAGGAAGTTCATGACGAGAGTATGCCCTCCCGTTCCCTAAGCCGAGCCAGAAGGCTTGATGTTGTCCTAGTTGTAGTTACAAACTATAGATGACCTTTGTGTGTGTGTGTGGATGACAAGTGAACTTATTTAGCTTATTATTATATATCAATCAATGATTGGTTTTTTTGCTTACTCTTTGGTCCTTCTTTTTTTCCTTACTCTTTTTTCGAGAATAATGCCGATGATTGAAATGTCGTGGCACACTATATATGTGGATGTGCTACGATGGGACTGTGAGCCTTGTGATATGCACAAGTCCAGGTCTTGTGCATCCTACTTGGCTCACCGTTCCATCGTAGCATATTCCTGTGTCCAACGACCTATGTATATATATGAGGCATTCTTTTCGAGTTATTTTTGTCTTTTTCGAGAATATGCCGATGATTGAAATGTCGTGGCACAATATATATATGAATGTTCTATGACGGGATAGTTAGCCTTGTGATATGCACAAGTCCAGGAATTGTGCATCCTACTTGGCTAACTGTTCCGTCATAGCATATTCCTGTGTCCAACGACCTAGCTAGTTATATATGAGGCATTCTTTTCGAGCTACTTTGGTCTTTTTCGAGAATAATGCCGATGATTGAAATGTCGTGGCACACTATATATGTGAATGTGCTACGATGGGATTGTACGCCTTGTGCTATGCACAAGTCCAGGTGTTGTGCATCCTACTTGGCGTACGGTTCCATCGTAGCATATTCCTGTGTCCAACGACCTATGTATATATATGAGGCATGCTTTTTGAGTTACTTTGGTCTTTTTCGAGAATAATGCCGATGATTGAAATGTCGTGGAACGCTATATGTGAATGTGCTGCGATGGGATTGTTCGCCTTGTGCTATGCACATGTCCAGGTGTTGTGCATCCTACTTAGCGAACAGTTCCATCGTAGCATATTCCTATGTCGAACAACCTAGTTATATATGAGGCATGCTTTTTGAGTTACTTTGGTCTTTTTCGAGAATAATGCCGATGATTGAAATGTCGTGGCACACTATATGTGAATGTGCTGTGATGGGATTGTCCGCCTTGTGCTATGCATAGGTCCAGGTGTTGTGCATCCTACTTGGCGGACAGTTCCATCATAGCATATTCCTGTGTCGAACAACCTAGTTATATATAAGGCATGCCTTTTGAGTTTAGTCTTTTTGATTTTGGAGTACTTTCTATAAGTGTATCTTCATATGCGACTTTAATTATATATGTTTTTTTTCAATAATCGGTTAATTATTATTGTCAACTTATAGATGACGTGGTACGTCGTGTACAAGGGACGGGTTCCCGGAGTCTACGATGATTGGGAAGACTGCCGGAGACAGGTGCACCGTTTCAGCGGAAATAGCTACAAAGGGTACAACACTATGGCGGAGGCGGAAGCTAGATACACGCGCTATCTAGCGGGAGTTAGGACAAGGAACCGGATGAAGACCTACACCTTCGTCGCGGCGGTGATCATGCTTATCTTCTTTGGTTATTTATCCCGCGTTTGTGTCTAGCTAGCTAGTTTAGATGTCTAGGCGAGCTTCCGAGCTCTAACTTGTGCGATCGACACATGTATTCGCATGTTACCAACTACTACTTTGTAACATGATCGAAACAATGTAACTTAGACTATGTATTCATGTATGAGACTTATCTATATGTATTTGTTTCAATCTTGTTTTTCATATTGAGTATTTATATATATAATTGTATATCTTGTATCTGTGTGTGTATATCTGATGTAATATTGTATATAATCTGTATTGCATATAATCTGGCTCGGAAATTAAAAAAAACAAAAAATACATCTGTGGCGCACATGGTCTACCTTCTGTGGCGCACTACACCTAAAGCGCACTATGGAATAGTGCGCCACAGAAGATCCCAGGGGTAGGGCACCATCCTAAACTTCTGTGGCGCACTACGAGGTGCGCTACGCCTATCTCTACACAACCGTGGCACACTAGGCAGTGCGCCACGGCTGAGAGATAGCCGTAGCGCAAGGCCCGTGGCGCACTCCTAGTGCGCCATGGATGGGCATTTCGGGTGTGCCACTAACAGCCTGTTTCCTAGTAGTGGTCCATCCACCACCCGAGACTAGTGTCTTTTTTGTAAATTTTCTTTTTTTATTCATATCAAATAGAAAACTTTGGTAAATCATATCTCCTATTGTAAAAATCCAAATGAAACAAATAATATGTCTATTATTATCATAAAAATATAAGGAATCTTAATATAATATCCATACATCTGTTTGCATCATGTATAAATTGTGTCATTTGTAAATTTTCATTTTTTTATTCAAATCAAATATAAAATTTTGGAAAATCATATCTACTATTGTAAAAATCCAAATAATACAAATAATATGTCTATTATTATAATAAAAATATAAAGAATCTTAATATAATATCCATACATCTGTTTACATCATGTATAAATTGTGTCATTTGTAAATTTTCATTTTTTATTCAAATCAAATATAAAACTTTAGAAAATCATATCTCCTATTGTAAAAATCCAAATAATACAATACTATGTCTATTATTATAAGAAAAATATAAATAATCTTAATATAATATCCATACATCTGTTTGCATCATGTATAAATTGTGTCATTTGTAAATTTTCAGTTTTTTATTCAAATCAAATATAAAACTTTGGAAAATGATATCTCCTATTGTAAAAATCCAAATAAAATCCAAATAATATGTCTAATATTATTATCATAAAAGTATAAAGAATCTTAATAGAATATCCCTGCATATGTTTGCATCATGTATAAATTGTGTCATTTGTAAATTTTCATTATTTTTATTCAAATCAAATATAAAACTTTGGAAAATCATATCTACTATTGTAAAAATCCAAATAATACAAATAATATGTATCTTATTATAATAAAAATATAAATAGTCTTAATACAATATCCATACATCTGTTTGCATCATGTATAAATTGTGTCATTTGTAAATTTTCATTTTTTATTCAAATCAAATATACAACTTTGGAAAATCATATCACCTATTGTAAAAATCCAAATAATACAAATAATATGTCTATTATTATTAAAAATATAAAGAATCTTAATATAATATCCATACATCTGTTTGCATCATGTATAAATTGTGTCATTTGTAAATTTTCATTTTTTATTCAAATCAAATAAAAACTTTGGAAAATCATATCTACTATTCTAAAAATCCAAATAATACAAATAATATGTCTATTATTATAAGAAAAATATAAAGAATCTTAATATAATATGTAGTTACTAACCGGGACTAAAGATTTTCCCGCCATTTCTTGCCGCTTCCCGCCAAGTTTTCCCGCTCTTTCCCTCTGACCAGAGCTTTTAGTCCCGGTTGTATTCACTAACCGGGACTAAAGATATTTCCCGCCATTTCCTACCGCTTCCCGCCAAGATTTCCCGTCCTTTCCCTCTTACCAGAGCTTTTAGTCCCGGTTGTATTTACTAAATGGGACTAAAGATATTTCCCGCCATTTCCCACTACTTCCCGCCAAGTTTTCCCACCCTTTCCAACTATATCTAAGACGGCCGCACCATGGCTATCCACACATCCACACCTTCGTCTCTCACAACAATGGACAACGCATACTGGCCAATTCTGACTGTCGAGGAGACCGAGGTGTTGTTCGCCTCCAGCTACCCATGTCCGCCGGGCTACCGGCTGCCCGCCGAATAGATGCTGAGAGCTTGAGGAGTTCCTGTCCCTCCTGTGCCACAAGGTTCTGCACGCCAGGCGGCCATCACGAGCCACTTCTATCTCGAGCTCACGGCGGAGCAGCGAATGGATCCCCATTGCGATCCCGGCAACTATTACACTTGGAATGCCTTCTTCGCTAACCGGTGGGAAAGGAAGGTCGCCAGGTACGAGGGTGACGGTCCTCCCCCGGTGAACCACAACGAAGCCGGCCGCTGCCTGTGGTGGGAGAAACGGACTATCATTAGTGTGATGCGTTACATCTCGCAGGGAGATCATCCTAGCCTGCGATGCCCGCAGCTGCCGCAGAGCCATCAGAAGGGTTGCGATGGTGAAGGCCGCAGGTGTAGCGGCATTGTCATCCGGGAGCCCCTTCCCCCACGCGTCGTGATTCTGAGGCCGGAATGGCAGGTTCCCCCAGAATGTGCCATGGCTGGGCTGAGGATCCAGCCGCGTGTGCCTAGCAACGACGACGATGACGAAGACGACCCTGAAGCTATGTACTATAGGGCTAGATATGAGCATGACTAAAGGGGGTCTTTAGGCTCGGTTTTTTCATATTAATAAATGTCTTGAGTGTTAGTCCCAGTTTGTGTCTGGACCGGGACTAAAGGGGGCCTTTAGTCCCGATTCTGTAGTCTCGGTTTTTTAATATTAATAAATGTCTTGAGTGTTAGTCCCAATTTGTGGCTGGATTGGTACTAAAGGGGGCCTTTAGTCCCAATTATGTAGTCTCGGTTTTTAATATTAGTAAATGTCTTGAGTGTTAGTCCCGGTTTGTGGCTGGACCGGGACTAAAGGGGGCCTTTATTCCCGATTCGTACTACGACTTTCCCGAACTATGAAGATGGTGTACAGATTCGTATTGAGCATGAAGAGATGATCTCCAAATGCGCGTGGTCACATATTAGGGAGTGCCTCTATGACCAACTTTAGGGACATGTCGGAGGACTGGGTTCCGGTGGCAATATCCCTAAAGCTGGTCGTAGTGGTTTCTCCTGCTCTCGCACACCATCTTGCATCTTGTAACTTTTCTAACTAAATCAATACGCTTGGGAGATAACTAATTTCACATATTAGGGAGTGCATCTATGGACAATTTGTTTGATATGCCAGAGGACTAGGCTCCTCCGGCGTCTCCCTCAAACTGGCAGTAGTGGTGTCCCTACTCTCTCAAATCATCTTCGAGATGCCTAAGGACTCACAAGGATGCCTATTTATAGTACAAGCAGAACGACATAATGTCGACACTCACGACATAATTTCGACACTCACCCGGGACTCATGTTTTGTCCCGATTGGTGTCTACAACCGGGACTAAAGGTTCATCTTTAGTCCCAATTGGCGACACCATCCGGGACAAGGTACAAGAAGCACGACATACTGTCGACATTCACGACATAATGTCGACACTCAACCCTATCATTAGTGTTGCCTGCCCATTGATTATGTATCAAAAAACCTTCACAAAATGACCTATCATGTTCGAGATTTCATGGCTTTCGGTCCAAGTGACCGATGTTATGTGCAGAATCGTGGCATAGTTTGTGATATTGTGCCCATATTGTGCATGAATGTGGATCTTGGGATCGCGAACAATGTTGTAGGAGAAAGTTTTCCTTTTCGTCGCACAGAAAATCCATTTTCCATTTTCCGAGCGTAAAACATGGGTTGTTTCGTGAAGCAGCCACCAAAATGCAGTTACAGAATGCTACCATCCCATTTTTATAAAATACTAGACCACCTTTCATGAACTATCTCCCAACCGGGATATCTCAAACCTTTCCGTCCTTCCCAGGTGAAAAAGACAAATGTCTACCGAATCGGTAGGAAGTGGGTCCGGTTTGAACTACCTGTACATGATCTAACGCCCATTATTTTTTGAAAAAATCATTTTTAGACTCACAATATGTTGTTTCTTCACAGATCCAGTGCAAGTTCTAACGAGGCTTGTCCCCTATCTTATTGCACGCCGTTTTGACCTTAGTTCGAAACGGAAAAAATTCGAAACGGGTATAAGAGATTCAAAAAAGGTCCGAACAATGTAAATCTTTCGCGTGGTGTCATATTATGTGAAATAGTTGCAAGCAAAATACCAAACTTGGTATATTTATTGTGTCTCGAAAAAACCTTCACAAAATGACCTATCACGTTCGAGGTTTCATGGATTTCGGTCCAAGTGACCGATGTTATGTGCAGAATCATAGCATACTTTGTGATACTATGCCCATATTGTTCATGCATGTGGATCTTGCGATGGCGAACAATGTTGCAGGAGAAAGTTTTCCTTTTCGTCGCACGGAAAATCCCTTTCCCATTTTCCAAGCGCAAAAAAGGGTCGTTTTGTGAAGCAGCCACCAAAATGCAGTTACATAATGCTACCATACCATTTTTCTAAGATACTAGACCACCTTACATGAACGATCTCCCAACCAGGAGATCTCAAAACTTTCCGTCCTTCCCGAGTAAAAAACACAAATGTCCGCCGAATCGGAAGGAAGTGGGTCTGGTTTGAACTACAGGTACATGATCTAACGCCCGTGATTTTCTGAAAAAATCATTTTCAGACTCACAATATGTTGTTTCTTCAGAGATTTAATGCAAGTTCTAGCGAGGCTCGTCCCCTATCTGATTGCATAAAATGTTTAATACATAAAATGGGCACATGGAGCATCTTCATTCACAAAATGTTACATTATTACACATCATTTCTTCGCGTGTGTTCCTTTCTGATTGCACTGTAATCATGGAGCATCTTCATTCATTAACATGATGATTGGTTCATCCTTCACTGCGAAGGGCGGAATATCATGAAACTTATCACAATTTTCTGACATGTCTATCTTGTCCTCCAATCCCACGATGTTTCTTTTCCCTGAAAGAACTATGTGGCGCTTTGGCTCATTGTTGATTGCAGCTGAGATCACTGTAGAGATTCATTGGGAGACCCCAAGAGGAAGGTATGATGAGCACAACAGCAAGTTTTTCACTCAGTGAGAAACCAAGGTTATCGAACCAGTAGGTGGAAGGAAACGACTCAAAGGTGTTGCTAGCAACTTGGAAACCTGCACAACGCAAACTCAAGACTTTGCCCCAACGAATAGTGAGGTTGTCAATCTCACATGTTTGCTGAAAACAAAGGATTAACCATATGGTGTGGAAGGTAATGGTGGCTTGTAGAAAGTAAACAGTAACAGTGGAAGATGTATCAATGGTAAAGATTGGACCGGGGTCCATAGTTCACTATAGGTGTTATCCTTAAGATAAACAACATACATGCTGGGTAAACAAATTACAGCGGGGCAATTGACAGGACAGAGCAAGGCATAACAATGCAATAATAGACATTCATGATCGGAGGCTGGCATGGCGATGAAGAAGGCCTCCGAGATGATCTCTCCCCTCCGGCAGGGTGCCGGGAAGAGCTTCAGACCCTCCCCCGATCTAGGGACGATGGTGGCGGCGGATACAGCCTGTTTCATGGAATATTGATAGTGTACTTAGGGTTTAGGTATCGGGGGCTTCTTATAGGAGAAGAGGGAGGCAGAGGGGGTGCCCACGGCGGCTGCACCCCCCCCTAGGTGCAGGCCAGGCCTAGTCGCGTGGCCAGGGGTGTGGACCGCTCGAGGCCCTCCTCTGTCTCGTCTTCTGGCTTCGTGTTCTCCTCGGTAAAATATTTACTTTGGCTTTTGTCCCGTCCAATTCCAAGAATCTTCATTTTCTGACTTTTCTGGAACCAAAAACAACAGAAAATAGGCAACTGTCACTGTGGCATCCTGTTAATTGGTGTGGAGAGGCTATTCTGATCGAAGGCTAGACAAATAACATGACTGAGGTATGTAAATCAAACCTATGAAATAGCTATCTAATATTAGATAGATATAGAATACCAAAAGCCTGATAATGGATTCCAAAAATTTTGTATTTCTATTTGCTTTCTTTTTCTTTTGTGCGCGCTTTTCGCTTGCCTTCCCGACCACGGATAGGCTACGGGGCTTTGCACTTCGGCCCTCCCTTAAAACAAATAAAAACACCTCAAAGTGTCGACAAAGCAAAGCAAAGTAGATACTAAACAAGCATGGAACATAAAAAATTATAGATACGTTTACGACGTATCACTCATCGTCTGATGTATTCTTTTGCTTATTTTTTATTTTTCTAGGTTTGGTAGACATGTCCTTCACATAAAAAACCCGAGCCACATCATTGGCTAGGACGAATAGTTCGTCTAAGTACCCAAGATTGTTGAGATCCACTGATGTCATTCCGTACTTCTTATCTACCTCAACCCCTCCTCCTGCCAGCTTGACCATTTGCACCGAAACAAGGGGACCTTAAAAGTAGGTCCATAGTCAAGTTCCCATATCTCGTCTATGTAACCATAATATGTGGTCTTTGACCCATTGTTTTTTGCTGCATCAAAGTGTACACCACTGTTTTGGTTGGTGCTATTTTTATCTTGGGCGATCGTGTAAAATGCATACCCATTTATCTCGTACACTTGGAAAGACAATATAGTTGAAGATGGTCACCTGGACAACAAGTATAGCTAATATCCAAGAGTGTTGTTTTTGATGAGATGTTACAACCAACTACCGAAAGTCTTCATGTGTTCATCTCTAATCCAAGAGTCATGCTTTCCAGGGTTGTTGGAGCGTAAAATTTTCTTGTGTTCCTTGATATACGGGGCCACCATGATGGAATTATGTAGAACTATGTAATGTTCTTTAGTGTAAGAATGTCCCTCCCTACATATTATTGATTTCCTTCATAGAGTAACCTTTCCACTCAGTCTCCCCTCATGCCGTGATTGAGGAAGACCAATCGGCCTAAGGTCAGGAACAAAGTCAACACAAAACTCAATGACCTCCTCTGTTCCATAGCCCTTGGAGATGCTTCCTTCTGGACTAGCACGGTTGCGGACATATTTCTTTAAGATTCCCATGAACCTCTCAAAGGGAAACATATTGTGTAGAAATATAGGACCTAGAATTGAAATCTCTTCGACTAGGTGAACCAGTCGGTGCATCATAATATTGAATAAGGATGGTGGGAACACCAACTCGAAACTGACAAGACAATGGACCACATCATTCTGTAACCGTGGTAGATCTTCAGGATTGATTATCTTCTGAGAGATTGCATTGAGGAATGCACATAGCTTCAAAGTGGGTACTCGAACATTATCTGGTAGAAGCCCCCTCAATGCAATCGGAAGCATTTGCGTCATATTCGCGTGGCAGTCATGATACTTTAAGTTTTGGAACTTCATATTTATTATTCCCTTTATATTCGACGAGAAGCCAGACGAGACCTTAATACTGCTCGGGCATTCAAAAAAGATTTCCTTCTCTTGTTTGGTAAGAGCATAGCTAGCATGACCTTGAAACCATAATGCAGGCCATCTGGGTCTTTCATACATTGATGGTCCTTCCGTGCTTCCGGTGTATATTTTGTATTTTCATACACGCCCAAGAAGCCTAGCAGGTTTACACAAAGATTATTCGTCACATGCATCATGTTAATTGCAGAGCGGACCTCTAGGAATTTCCAATATGGTAGCTCCCAAAATATTGATTTCTTCTTCCACATGGGTGCGTGTTCTTCAGCGTCCTTCGGAACAGATATTCCACCATGACCCTTTTCAAAGTTTAATATTTGATCCAAATCTTTGACCATATCAAATATATTAGCACCAGTATGTTCCTGAGGCTTCGTCTGGTGACATGCTGACCATTGAAATGCTTGCCTTTCACTACTAGGAAAACGGCCTTTAGTGGCGCACCTGAAACCATCATCTGTGGCGCACCTGTAGTGCGCCACGGGCCTTGCGCTACGGCTATCTCTTAGCCGTGGCGCACTGCCTAGTGCGCCACGGTTGTGTAGAGATAGGCGTAGCGCACCACCTAGTGCGCCAAAGAAGTTTGGCGTGGTGCGCTACCCCTTGGATCTTCTGTGGCGCACTACCTAGTGCGTCACTAAACATCCATGGTGCGCTTTAGGTGTAGTGCGCCACAGAAGGTAGACCATGTGCGCCACAGATGTATTTTTTGTTTTTTTTTTAATTTCCAAGCCAGATTATATGCAATACAGATTATATACAATATTACAGCAGATATACACACAGATACAAGATATACAATTATATATATAAATACTCAATATGAAAAACAAGATTGAAACAAATACATATAGATAAGTCTCATACATGAATACATAGTCCAAGTTACATTGTTTTGATCATGTTACAAAGTAGTAGTTGGTGACATGCGAATACATGTGTCGATCGAACAAGTTAGAGCTCTAAGCTCGCCTAGACATCTAAACTAGCTAGCTAGACACAAACGCGGATAAATAACCAAAGAAGATAAGCATGATCACCGCTTGACGAAGGTGTAGGTCTTCATCCGGTTCCTTGTCCTAACTACCGCTAGATAGCGTGTATCTAGCTTCCGCCTCGCCATAGTGTTGTACCCTTTGTAGCTATTGCCGCTGAACGGTGCACTGTCTCCTAAGTCTTCCCAATCATCGTAGACTCAGGAACCGTCCCTTGTACACGCATTACCACGTCATCTACAAGTTGACAATAATAACTAACCGTGATTGAAAAACATGTATAATTAAAGTCTCATATGAAGATACACTTATAGAAAGTACTCTTAAATCCAAAAGAGCAAACTCAAAAGCATGCCTCACATATAACTAGGTTGTTGGACACGGGAATATGCTTATGACGGATTTAGCCAAGTAGGATGCACAATTCCCGGACTTGTGCATATCACAAGGCTAATCCCGTCATAGCACATTCACATATATATTGTGCCACGACATTTCAATCATCGGCATATTCTCGAAAAGACAAAAATAACTCGAAAAGCATGCCTCATATATAACTAGCTAGGTCGTTGGACACGAGGAATATGCTTATGACGGGATTTTAGCCAAGTAGGATGCACAATTCCGGACTTGTGCATATCACAAGGCTAACAATCCCGTCATAGCACATTCACATATATATTGTGCCACGACATCTCAATCATCGGCATATTCTCGAAAAGACAAAATAACTTGAAAAGGATGCCTCATATATAACTAGCTAGGTCGTTGGACACGAGAATATGCTTATGACGGACCGTTAGCCAAGTAGGATGCACAATTCGGACTTGTGCATATCACAAGGCTAACAATCCCGTCATAGCACATTCACATATATATTGTGCCACGACATTTCAATCATCGGCATATTCTCGAAAAGACAAAAAACTCACACTTGTCGTCCGAGAACCAAAGAGTAAGCAAAAAAACCAAAGAGTAAGCAAAAAAAACCAAGCATTGATTGATATATAATAATAATAAGCAAAATAAGTAAGCGGTGATTCATAAACCTAATAAGATAAGTACACTTGTCGTCCACACACACACAAAGGTCATCTATAGTTTGCAACTACAACTAGACCAACATCAAGCCTTACGCTCGGCTTAGGAACGGGAGGACGCCCTGCCTCGTCATGAACTTCCTATAGTCACCCTGCATCTCTAGGCGATCTTCTATGTCACGGTTATTCGGGATATTTCCTCCGTAGAAGATCCCCCCCGAAGTCATGACATCACGAAAGATGATTGCCCCAAACTGCTGGATGCGATACATCTCTTGTCTAATATCCGAATCATTGATCTTGGCCTTTGCTTCGCCCACTGCTTGAGATGATCCGCAGCGTGAATTCTGCTGGTCATAGGAACGCCCTCATGTGATGGAGTGCGTAGTAGGCTTCCTTCTTCGTTTTCTACCGCTTCACGCAGGGAACTCGCTACGTGGTTGAAGACGTGCCTGCCGAACTTGACCTTCTTACGCACGAAGCTGATGCCTTCCGTCGAGGCAAAGCCAGTGAGAGCATCATCCAGAACTTCCTTGATCTTGTCGTAGTTTTTCTTATTTTCTAGACTCCCCGAGTCGAAATACGTGTGGGAATGCTTCGCGATAAGGAGATGAGTGCGGTGTTCATCTCTGCAAAAATTCAAATGGAATGTGTTGAAAAAGAATGATGATGATCTAATAAAGCCAATCGACGGTGGCGGTGAATAACGACTTACTCGGGAAAGTAAGGCGAGATTGTATTCCTTTGTCTTGTTCGCCACGAGGATTCTTTTTAGGTGCGAGGCCACGATCGTCGTTGGCGGGAACCCAAGCAGCCGTCACGCATGTAGTAGGCTCCACTATAGCGATGCCCGTGTGTTCTCTCTAATGATCTGCATGGCCAGGTGAGAGAAAGAGACGGACCATGGTATAGTGCAGCGGTATAGGTGGAACATATTGAAGATGTCCTCGAACCGCAGGAAGAACAGATCCAGCGGTGTCGACAAGCCCAAGCCGGTGGCACCTTAACCACGAATACCGGGTGCGAGGGATCTTTCTCCGATAGAAGGCGTCTCTCTATCGTCAAGACGCGTCATGCACACTCTGCAGTTCGAATGGCGAGCTTCCGCAAATTCTTAGGTAGCATGGGCTCACCCGCCACATGAATCCTCCACATAATACCCTCGGGTCTTGGTGGCCCGTCCAAACCTGATCGGATTCGCGATTGTTGACGCCACCGGCTGGCTCGAGCTGCTAGATTTTTTTCCCCTTTTTCCTTTTGGAGCGGGCAGGCACATAATCGAGCACCGCCGCCCTATGTCTTGTGTCGTGGCTTAGAATAAAGGGCGGTTGGTTGTATCGGTGGCTCAGAAGGCAAGTGAGGCGTCTCGAGAACCAAACAGACGCTTGGTGATAGTGGCTTTCTCGTGGGGCCACCAGCTAGGTCTTCTTCGTTGCCAAACCGAGTCTTAGAAGTGATCATTCCAGTCTTGAAGTCCTCGGCGGATCCTGCGCCATGTGCATATCATCAACATGATCATCCGACCCACGCGTGGAGGTGACGGCGGTAAGGGCCTTGCCACCGCTTGTCGGCGCACGACAGCGGTGATGTTGTTCGTGGCGTGATGGCCCGCCGTCCCCAAACGGATCATGCTCTTTGGCCATAGCAAGAACAAGCCAAGCAACTTCGAGATGTACGACTCTTCTTCATCCGCCTCACGGGGTTGAATGGGAGGTTCCAGTCGTCGCAGCCCTTAGAACCCGACTAATTTTAACCCCTGCACGCTTCTCGCATCGGTTTTGAGTGGAACGTGCGCTGCAAGGGTTGAACGATGGTACCCTTGGCAACATCCCTCAGCTCGTTGTTCACGTAGCATAAGAGAGTGCAAGGAACATCCGTCTGCAGAAAACATGTACGGCGTCGTCAGAGCGAGATGCCACAAGAGTAATATATAGATGGCATGAAAGGCGGTAATTAAAGCAATTTGTTTACCGTGATGGCGTCGAGATCGGCTAATGTCAACGCACCGCATACGGCGACGGGCGTGCAAGAGACGGAAGGGCTGCTTGATGGCGCGGTGCTGGCCGCCGGTGTATTCTCCCTACCGACGGGTGCTTGGAGCTTCGGTGCGCGCGGCGATGGCGGGGCACCAACATGTACTCGGCGCCGCGGTGATGGCAGGGGAGTCACCAATACTTGCGCCGCGGTGCTAGCGGAGTCACGAACACGTGGTTCGCGATTCGTCGGCGCCGCGTTGTTCGAGTGGTCACGACCATGCTTGGAATCGAACGGCCCTACTCGACCACCCGCACTCCGATTCGCTATTGACTCCACCAAGGTAGGCGGGAAGGACGTAAGGGTGATTGCCAGTTGTCTTGGACGATCTGCGGGATCCGCGCCACTTGTGCCTTAAGTTCTTGAACCTCTGCTTTCCTCCTCGCTCCTTCCGACGGCGCCACATGCGTCCTCGGCGGTGGACCAAAATGATCCACCCAATTCTTACCCCGAGGCCGGCCAGACGGCCGACGGCAACTTCTTCAGAATCGGCTCTATTTTCTTGGCCCGGTTCATCGCCTGTAAAAGGGTTATCCCACGGGTGGCCGCCGTCGACCACAGGATGAGGAACCCAGGATCCATGACTAGCAACAATTTCCTCCTCCTGCGGAAGAAGTAACGGTGAATCATTTAGATCATCGATTAGATTGCAATCGTGTTGATCCGCTGTAATTAGATTATACTTACCACAATTTCCTCGATTCCTTCACCGCAGGATCCGGTGAGTTGTTTGGTTTCTAGGTCCACATGGTAACGGGCCTGATGAAGTTTCAACCTGCCGGTTCGAATTTAGCAAAGGGTTTTCTATCCCCTTGGATCTATACTCTTCGTCCTCCTTATTCCATTTGGCCTCCGCGGTTCTGTATCCACCAGATCCGAGATGGTGATGACCTATATTCATCGCCTGCAGCGCCTTTCCCCGATTACTATTGGCCAGGGCTCTTTCGGATTCACACCTCTCCTTGAACTCCCGGAACTGATCTTCGGTGATCTGCGGGTCAATCTTCTGGATCTCCTCGAGACTTTTGCCTTCTTTATAGATCTTCTTCTTTATCCGGGTTCTCCAGCTGGCCAGGGCGGTGCTCATCTTTGTGAGGGCGGATTTGTTTACTTCGTTCCCATGATAATTTGTGTTCTGATACTTAGCGGGGAACTTGTATCTTGTGTGCAGCTTCTCGAAGAGGAGTGTGCGCAAGTGGCCATTATCTTTATGCCGGAGATTCTCGGTGTTGATCGAGATGGTTGTCCGGGTGATCGCCGCCACTTGCCCACCGTACCCTTTGACGACAAGGGCGGGCTCCAAAGGAACCCCTGTTGGGCTCACTTCGGTAATTTCCTCCCTGACCATGCCGACCGTGTTCGGGCGCCGGTCCTTCGGCTTCTTCTTCTTAGGAGGGTTGCTACCACTCCCTGTGCCCTCGCCGCCATCAGTGGTTTCATCGTCCGCCGTTCCTTCGGCTTCTTCCTCTGCGTCTTCCATCTCATCATCCTCGCTCTCCGAAGGATGGTATTCTTCATCGTCTTCTAGCCGCTAGGCCGCCTCCCAGAATGTCAATTGTTTATTCGGAGGTCTGAGTTCTCCTTCAGCGCTGATGCGCTTAGAACATCCAGCCTCGTCGTTGTCACACATCTTTGCACTAATAAAAACAAATAATTGGTTAAATGCACGGAAAAATCCGGCATGACCTTTGCTAATTTTCTTAAACTAGGAGTGCCCGATTTCTTAAACGGAAGTTAATCAACATTCCGCAAAATCGACTCATTTCATACAAGAACTGCATATATATGGCCATAGCTAGCACACAATAAATGGCCATCATAGCCAGCACAACCAGCACACAATAAATGGCCAACACAAAGACATAATCTGGTCACATAGGATAATCTGGCCAACAACCAACACATAAACATCTAGGTAGAAAACACATTGGTTAAGAATGCATCAACATGCCCACCACATCAAGCAATGGGCTTTACATTATCATCCTGGATTCACCAGCACCAAGCATATGATGGAAAGAAAATAACTAAAGCCCTAGGTCTCTTGAAAAAGAAAATAACACATATGAGCATACACGGACAACTAAAACCCAAGGATACATGTTTACATCAACTAAAGCCTGCTAGGTCTCTTGAAAAAAGAAAATATCATTCAGTTGTGCTCATATGATGAAAATAACCTGAACAGAGAAAATAACTTATTCTTTTAGTTCCCAGATGCTAATTCATGCCACTACTTCTACTCTCTTTCTAATTACTCCACCACTTATCAACCATCATTAGTATTATAATCCACCTATATGGGGTGCAAGATGTTGATCAGATACACGAATATTTTCTTATCGCAACTTGTGCAATTTGCAAGTATTGTAAAGCATGCCCAGCAAAGAGACTTTAGTTCTCAAATATTGCACCCTGACAGAAGACCTATTACGCATACTTACAGAAACCAGCTAAGCTAGAATCAGACACCATTTGAACTTGCAGTGATTTAGTACTCAGATTTTCACAAGAGTTTAGTACTCAGATTTTTTACAACTTGAATCAGACACCATTTGAACTTGCAGTGATTTCAAGAAATACTGGTGAGCATGTGCTCATCACCCAATACAAATGCATAATGTAATCACCACTTTACTGCTGTGTTCTAAAAAAAGTACTACACACACAATCGAAAGTGATTTGTACATGGAAGTCCAATTGGGCTTTCTCGGCACGACCCATCATCATTTTTGTACTGTACTTATAGCACATCACTGGTTGTGGATAGTCAGCATTATTTCAGTGCACTGGCCATCAGTAGTACTGATCAAGAATCACAGAGAGAGACAAGCTAATTACTCAACACCGCGAAAAACAGGGGTGATACCTACATCGTCATAGGGCCAGGGCGCGTCGATCATAGAGCAAGCTGCATGGCGTGTTTGCAGCAGCTAGTTGATCGATGATGCCAGACCTGCCATGTTTTGCTGTCGTCCATGAAAGCCAGACCCATCATCATAGGGCCAGGGCGCGTCAATCTAATCTACGTATCTAGTAACGAAAACAATGACCGAGTCGCAGCTCAGGTTATTCCTAACCGACTGACTGAAGAAATTGCTAACTATCTGTCGAAACTGGCAGTGAGTGTGAGTCCTATCTGACGAAACTGAATTTTTTCTTTAAGAAGTGCGACAGAGGCAGCTGTTAACTGACAGGCGGCATGATGATGGACATCGTGGCCACTGTGAGCGCAAAGGAGAGACGCGCAACCCCGTCTGCCATCTCTGGGTCGGTGGTGGAGGCTGGCGCAGTGACCGTAGCGGCCACACTGGTCGTGGCCAGCGAGGCCGAAGATGCTCTATCGGCCAGGCTAGGCTCTACGGCGCCGCTCGCGCCGTCACGGGCTGTCTGCAATCAAGCAGGGCTCTCTGCTAGCTAGTACCAGAGGGAGAGAGGGAGAGAGGGAGAGAGGGAGAGAGGGGAGAGGAGATGCTCACCTCTGACGGGCGGACGACGGGCGGACGACGACGGGCGGACGACGGCGGCCTCCACCTCCTGAGACGCGCGCGGCGGCTGCTCCTCCTCGGACACGGGCCTCCTCCTGAGACGCGGGCGGACCTCCTCCTCGGACACGTACGGGCGGACCTCCTCCTCCTCGGGCGCGGGCAGGCCTCCTCCTCCTCAGACGCAGCGGCGGCGGATCGAGAGCGGCGGCGGCGGTCCTTCGGCTTCGGGCTGAGAGATGGAGAGATGGGGATGAGAGAGGGGGTCGGGCGCCACACGTGTGGATAAAGGCACTTAGGCGTAGCGCACTGAGCCATAGTGCGCTACGGATATCTGTAGCGCACTACGGGCTAGTGCGCTACGCCTATCGGTTTCTAACTACAGGATAAGAGAACTACAGACCCACTAGCTAACAACTATACTAGCCTATCCCACTGGTTCTGCCCACTACTCTATTCTAAACCTGAGAGCACCCAGGTTCGAATCTCAGTGCCCCAATTTTTGTTTTGATTATAAAACACTTTTAAATATTCCAAAAAATGCCCAAAAGTGGTGATATATGCCATAGAAGTTTTATTTTGATTTTAAAATACTTTTAAATATTCCAAAAATGCCCAAAAGTAATAATATTCCAAAAATGCCCAAAAATATGATTTAAAGTATAACTAAATTTCATAATACTTTGTTCATGAATATTACAATCTTTTTTGACCACGCGTTTACAATATTTTTTGAGCTAGCGTTTTACAATCTTTTTTCCCTTCTTTGTCGCGGTTGAATAATTTAGCCCCGGCACTTTAATGTTTCTTCTTTCGAACGGGCTACCTTTTTTGGGTAGGGTTGTCCTTTTTCTTCTTGTGATGTATGTTGCTGCATCGTAGTCGTCGTCATCTTCAATATTTGGATCGCCGTACTGGTCGAAGTCTTGCTCGTTGGCGACTCCATCCATTCCGATGATGTTTCTTTTTCCTCTCCTCACGACAACACGGCTAGGCTTTGTCGGGTCGGTAATGAAAAAACATTGGTACACTTTGGTAGCCAGTACCCACGGTTCATTTTTCGCGGCCACGTTTGCACCGGCCTTGGATGTGGCTGCCGGGTATAACCATGGTTGTGAAATACCGGTCTTCTTTCGACGCTCTTTGCCCATCCGACACGGAACATCGGCACCTTTTATCCACAGAGTCGAGCTCCCGGATCTCCTCGATTCTTCCGTAGAATCTTTCCTTCACGTTGTCATCGGTGTAGAATTCGACGTTACGCTCGAGTTCGATAATCACACTTGTTGTCCTTTTCCTCCGTGTAGAATGTGTAGCTGATATCATACGCCTAATAGGTCACCAGGTTTTGCATCGGTCCCTGCGACAAGGTGAATATGATCTTTCCGTCGGAAGAATGCGGCGCTGGGATTATCAAGAGCGTCCGCCTAAACCAACGCGTGAAATCTGAGTTGTGCTCTTTGATTATTTCTCCCTCGTCCTCAGATGCCCCGTCATCGATTCTTCTCGATTAACCTTTGCGCTTCGCATCCAAGGATCGACCAGTTCTAAATGCTGTAGCGACGAGGTTTGCTCGATCAAAGTCTGCGCGTCGAAAATCAAAGTCTGCATGCAGTATGCGACGACCCTCTCGGTGACCAGATCCGTCGAGCTTGCCAAGGTGTCTGTTGACGGGAAGACCGACAGGGTTCTCGATGTCTAGATAATTCGTGCAGAAAGAGATGCACTCTTCGGCCAGAAAGCCCTTGGCTATGCTTCCATCTGGACGGGACCTTTTGCGAACGTATCCTTTGATGTGTCCGTTCATCCTTTCGAACGCCATCATGCTGCGGAGAAACATCGGCCCGAGTTGTACGATGTCCTCCACGACATGGACCAGCAGATGCACCATAATGTCGAAGAATGCGGGTGGGAAGTAGACCTCAAGCTCACATAGTATCACCACGATCTCCTCCTGTAGCCTTCCGAGCTGATTCAAGCCAATCGACTTCCTAGAGATGACGTCGAAAAACTTGCATAGGCCAAATAACGTTTCACGGACGTGCTCGTCCATTATCCCTCTTAGTGCGACGAAGTACTGCGTCATTAGCACGACACGCCGTGAGACTTCATGCCATCGAACCTCGCTTCGCCTGCCTAGGTATCTCGCTTATCTTGCCCGCTGCACTGTAAGGAAATTTGACTCTAGAAGGCACTTGAAAACTATTTGATCTCATCCGGCTTAGAGTGAAGCAAGAAGGAGGGCAGTAATATTCGCTCTTCTTGAACTTTTTACCCTTCCGACGACCTTGTGTCGCTCCGACTCATGATCATCGTCATCTTCCCGATCATCGAGAGTAGTCGTCCTCCGTGAAGCTTCTTCCGGATACCCAAGCATATCAGGTCGCGGCCTTGCTTTCGACCATCTTTCGCCCTATCCGGCATGTTGATTATGGTGGCGACGACTCGCACACGCTTTTCGTGATATGCATGATGTCGAGGCTATGAGGCGCGGAGAAACTTCCAAGATGGCAACTCCCGTAAAATGACCTTGTTTTCCATACCTTCATCGGTGGCTTGTCTTGTTGCTGCCTCTTTCGCTTCTTTCTAGGCTTAGGACAATCTTTCCGCTTTTTCAAGAACTCTTCCACTTCTTCACTGCTCCTACGCCCGGGATTCCTCGGGTCTCGATTTTCCATCGAACAGGTCTCCAAGTTTTCTCCATGGATCATTCTTGCGGAGCCACCTCCGGTGCGCCATGAACACGGTTTTCAATGACCCTGGATCTTTCTCTAGTTGGAGATAGCTTGTGTTATCCATCCACCTAACGCATGCGCAGAATCCTTGGATAACCTGCCCGAGATATACCCGCAACCTGGATAGTCTTGCACCGTAGTGACCAACGCGCTCTCATAGTGAAATAATCTTGTGCGACGGGCCGTAAGTATTGGCTCCATTCCCATAACGTTGCTAGCTCCTCTTTCAACAGCCCAAGATATGATTGATGTCGGTACAGGTTGTTTCGCCCTTGAATTAGCATACTCATTTGTATGTACTTCTTCTTCATGCACAACCATGGAGGGAGGTTGTACATCCATACAAACACGGGCCAAGTGTTGTGCTCGCTCGCTACCGAACGGATTGAATCCATCGCTCGCACCAAGCCCGATGTTCCTCGAATCTCCACCGATTCGAATTCGAGGTCCAATGCTTTCCACCGCTAGCATCCGAAGGGTGCGCCAAGAGCTCATCCTTTCGGGTCATCATCATCTCCTGGCTTCTTCCTTTCCGCATGCCATCGCATGAGCTTCGCTTCCTTAGGGTCCGCGAAATAGCGCTGCAGACGAGGAGTGATAGGAAAGTACCATACCACTTTTCGAGGTGCTTTCTTCCCTTTCTTATATCGACTCACGCCGCACACCGGACATGTGGTTTTCTCCGCGTCCTCGCCCCGATAAATGATGCAATCGTTGATGCATACGTGATATCTAACGTGCGGTAGATCGAGAGGACATACGATTTTCTTGGCATCCTCGATACTAGTTGGACATGTGTTCCCCTCCGGGAGACGATCGTGCCAGAATGCCATCATATCGTCGAAGCTTGCGTCGCTCAATTTGTGCTTTGCCTTCATCTCCATAGCCTTGAGCGTTACATTCGACCGGGTATCATCGGGCCTGCATCCTTCATACAATGGAGTAACCGCGTCTTTCTCAAGTTGCGCAAGCTTGGCTTTCTCTCTAGCGGCAGCCCTGGCGTTACTCGTCTGCTTGAGAAGCAGCTCTTGCACATAAGGGTCCCGCACCCAGCCTGACGTTGTTCTATCGCCGCCCTCCTCCGCATCTAGATCATCATCATCATCCCGCTCGCACCTTCACCATCTCCAGAGCCTCTTCATCATCTCGCCTGCTCGCCGTGATGATGATCATCGCCATGTTGGCCACCTTCTTCACCGTCTCCATCATCTACGCCATCGCTAACCAACGAGTGTATCCATCCATGAAACCATGGCGGAGTAGGTGCGCTGCAGATTCCCGGAACTGGGTCGATCACCCAGCTTGAGTTTGCATCTTCGCACGGACATCTTATATCTGTCTTGTTATTTCAGATCATGTCGGCCGTCAGACATTTCAAAAATCTAGCCACAATGCCTTCGCTCATTATGCGGACCATTTTTGCTCGCACGATGTACACGGTACAATTTTGAAGTCTATTAGAACCACATAATGAATGCATGCATGCAATGGTCGATAGAAAATTTCGGCATGACCTATCCTAAAATTAGGACCTTTATGAATGTTGAAAGTCTTGCCAAAATGGAAATGAATCAACATTTTGGCAAAACAAATGGCAACTTGTTCACATACAAACACAAGAGAGAGAGAGACCGATCCATACACACATGAACATATCATTATCCTCTCCATACACACATGCATGAGCATCATCGATACTCTCCATATACACACACATATGACCATCGATCCTCTCCACACACATACACACATCATGAGCATCGATCATCTACAAACATATGAGCACATGCATCATCCATATACACATGAACACATCCTTACATGGACAACTTACCGAGATGAGAGACCGATCGCGAGAAAGATGGAAAGGAGAGGTGCGCGCGTCGACCGGAGACGGATAGATGAGAGACCGGAGACCTCCTCTATTACTTATGTAACATCCAAAGCAAGTTTTACATGCTAAAAATGGTGAATGTATGGAGAAATTAAGGTGGGAAGGAGAAGATCCCGACTAGATCTAAGGAGGAAGAAGGGGAAAGTGAAGTGTGGGTGGTGGATGTGGGCACACATGTGCACATAAATTGTTGTCCTAAAAGAATCGACACATCCGTGGCGCACGGCCCAAGGCGCCATAGGAGTACAAACTTCGTGGCGCACTAGGCCGAGTGCGCCACGATGTTTTAGTCCCTGTGGCGCACTAGGCGGAGTGCGCCACAGAAGTTTGTGGCCGTTTCAGAGCAGAGGTGGGCATGCGCTCAGGCGTAGCGCACCAGGAACACGTGCGCCACAGATGACCCTAACAACCGTGGCGCACATGACTATAGTGCGCTACAGATGTTTGGCGTGTAGGGCCACAGGCCTGGCCCACACACATCTGTGGCGCACTATAGTCATGTGCGCCACGGTTGTTATAGTTATTAGTAGGGCACTGCCCACAGGTGAGCCACGCCTGTTTTAGCCGTGGGGCAATTCAACCATGTGAGCCACGGATGTGCTGATTACCTATAGCCGTTTTCCTAGTAGTGTTTCTTTTTTAAGGGATGCATGGCCAAAAGAAATCAATGATGCCCATTTTACACATTCTTCTTACAATGTTCAAAATATATACTATCAGTCTCATATAAATAGTGTGTGCATGCATTGTATCCCTTGTTTGACTGTCCTGAAAGGTTACTAAGATCAGGCCAATCATGGACTATTACGAAAATCAACGCTCGGAGGTCAAATTCTTCCTGCTTGTGCTCATCCCACATGCGTATGCCGGGTTCGTCCCACAACTGTAAAAGTTCTTCAACTAATGGCCTTAGGTATGCATCAATGTCGTTGCCAGGTTGCTTCGGACCTTGGATCAGCACTGGCATCATAATGAACTTTCTCTTCATGTAAAACCAAGGAGGAATGTGATACGTCCATTTTGCATCACTATTTTATATCATAATTTACTATTATTCATTGATATATTTCATATTTAGAGATGATACTTATGTTATTTCATCTATTTTGCATGATTGATGATTTTTGGAGAATTAACTGCTGGAGTCAGAATTCTGCTGGAAAAAGCGTTGTCCAGATGCAATATTTTTGAAGATCAGAAAATTCCAGAAAGTATACGAAAATTCTTATTTTTTTCAGAAGACGAAGATAGCCAGAAGAGGGAGTGGAGATGGGCCACAGGGAGCCCACACCACCCCTAGGCACGGGTCCCCCTAGGCCACGCGGCCAGGTGGTGTGGCCACCCTGGCCCACCTCTGGCGTCGTCCTCTCGCATATATATTCCTCCCAAAAACCTAAGATGGGGGAGGCATCATAGAAATATTCCGCTACCTCTATGGGGCAGAAAATACAGAGAGAAAAAAAGATCTTCGGCAGGCAGAAATTTGTCGGGGAAATTCCTTCCCGGAGAGGGGAGATCATCGCCACCAACACCGTCATCGAGATGGGCTTCATCGGGATCATCATCATCATCCTTATCATCATCACCACCAGCACTAGCACCACCATGCCAACACCGTCATCGAGATGGGCTTCATCGTGATCATCATCATCATCACCACCAGCACTAGCACCACCATGCCATACCGCTGTAACAATTGGATTAAATCTTGTGTAGTTCATAGGGGAACCTTTTGCGGTGTCAATTACTTGTTGTAGTTGATGCTATTAAGTGGAACAATTGGATTATTGTTCATGTTCAGATTGTTACTTATCATTATTTCATCTCTGATCTTGATCCATATGATGTCTTGTGAGTAGTTCGTTTAGTTCTTGAGGACATGGGAAAAGTCATGTTGTTAGTAGTGGAATTATGTTGAGTAATATTTAATGGTTTGATATTTATGTTGTGGTGCTATTCTTCTAGTGGTGTAATTTGAATGTTGACTACATGATACTTAACCTTTATGGGCCTAGGATAATGCATTGTGTATTTGGCTACTAATTGTGGGATTGTCGGAATGACAGAAACCTAAACCCCAGTTAGGAAACCTTTGCATAAGGGAGTGTAGGATCTCAGAGTTTAATGTTGTGGTTAGATTTTATCTTAATTACTTTCTTGTAGTAGCGTATGCTTGCAAGGGGGCATAATCACAAGTGTGTATTAGTCGAAGTTGGGGTAGTACATTAGCACAGGTTCACCCCCATAACACTTATCCAACCAATGAAAATTAATCGACTATATGAAGCGAAAGCACTTGACAATATTGATGGGGATATGCCGAGTGGGGTATGCCCAGCAGGATGTTCCCTACTAGATCCAACTCCCATCGAGTGGGCCTGCAAGATGGCGACTGGATAACGACCCAAGAAGGAGCCAGGCGACTGGAAGCTGAAGGCCCAAAAGCATGGTTATGCCCAGTCGGATTAGGATAAAACCCTCCGAGTCCTTATCCAACTCGGTTGTAGATCTATAAACCCTAGCGAGGTACCCCCTATATAAACCTCCCTAGGGTACTCTCTGTACTCACGTTCCATCATAGACCCCATCGACTCGCTGCCTAGCCGCCGAGCTCGCCACCCTTGTACTCAAGCAACAATACAATCTAGCAGGAGTAGGTATTTACCCTCCGGGGGGCCAGCCCTGGGTAAAATCTTGTGTATCTGACCTTATCTCGCACCGCAAATGGCTGAACGCCCTTTCCCCTTGTTCTACTACTCACACCGCATCTGCCGTGGCCATTCCCACGACAGTGGGGCCTAGCCGGTCTGGCCCGACTTCTGCAGCGAGACCCTACTTGCCAATCAACAGATCGATCGCCACTGGTCGCATCATCGCGTGCGGCGAGATCCTTCAGATCTTGCCTAGCAGCTATATCCCGGCGTCACGCCCGGTCATGCACAACATCATCATGCCAGTCGGCACCGTCAACCTCTTCCTCGGCTTCATGGACGTCATCGTCTTTGAAGACTCGGAGCTCATCGGTGAGTCGCCGCCACACGATCGAATCTCTGAGTCAGGTCTGCACCATCCACCGCCTCGCCTCCGAGTATGACTCAGCCAACAGTGGCGTGGCCAAAACTGACGCAGCCGCGGACGACGCGGCCCTCCACGACGACATCGACTCGGCGACCCCAGCCTCGGTCACCGGATCTATCATTGCCGCATCACCAGAAGGATCCACCACGCGAGTCTCCAACATTGGAGATTCTGAGGATCCTTCCATCCTCGGGATCTTCAACTTCGAATCCGGGTCGGAGAATTCCGGTGATCTCCACGCTGTATCCGGTCGCTTCATCGCGACCTACATGGCAAGCGGCACGAGCGCCCCGCCAGACCCTTTCTCCACGCCGATCCTACCGACCGCGATGGTGACGGAGGTCGAGGAAGCCCGCCTACGCCTAGAGGAGGTGGTGTGCAAGGAGCAAGCCAACCGCGAAAAATTTCTCCTCGAGCAGGCAACGGCACAGGAGCTATCGCTCTGCCACCAGCGCCGCGTTAGGACGCGCCTGAACCCTACTGTCCAGGGCCACGCCCTGAACTTCGACGAGGAAAATGATCCCGCTCGCGTGGTTGAACGCGTGATCTGCGAGAACGCACCACCAGGCTTCAACGCCCGCCCGCCACTAGGAGCGCCAGCGAGTGGAGCTCCACCATCGCCAACCGGCCACACGCCCCCTCCCAACCAGCCGAGAGTCCTCATCTGTCCGCAAGAGCAGGATGCGAACAGCCTCCCGATGTACTCCACCCTGATGACAACATCATCGCGGGGCTGGCAGCAGTCGCCAACATCAACGTCACAAGGGAAGGCGCGCTGCAAATCAAGTACGCTCAGGCCCTACTCGCCAAGGTCGTCGAGCAGCAAGTCGCAGGAGCCAACTCGCGGGGACGAATGTACTCCCACTCCTCCGGAAGCAGGGCGTCCTCGAGCAGCCGCCCATCAATGACGAACACCCTCAACAGCCCACCACCCAATCCCCTGCAGCACCAACCACGGGTCGCGCACCCAGCGCTCTCCACCAACAACCCGTGACCGCTGAACAATACGGTCTCCTCCAACGGGCAGCCGGTCGACGCGCAGACCCACATCATCAACAACCAGACTTGGCGTGCATGCCAGCCTAACGACTTGAGGCACACCCTCGCCAACCGCGGTGACAGCGAGCCAAGGGGCTCCCTCATTCGAGTCATCCCCCAGTGCTTCACACCAATGATCTGAGGCGATAAGTACCCGGCCAACTTCAAAGTGCCTAAGGAAATCAAGAAGTACGATCCTACGTACGATCCAGCTGTGTGGATGGACACATATCTCATGGCAATGGGAATCGCCGGCCACACCGACCTCCTCGCTGCTCGCTACCTCCCCCTGATGATGGAAATAGCGACTTGGCAATGGATCAACACCCTCCCCCAGACAGCATCGACTCGTGGGAGGACATGTGCGAGGCCTTTGTCGAGAACTTCAAGGGCTCCTATACCCGCGCCACCACCATCGAGGATCTGGAGCGATACGTCCAGAGGCAACACGAGTCGACCCGACATTGGGTCCAATGGTGTCAGGATATGTGGATCAACGCCGCTGGCATCCACCCGGACACGGTGATCCACTTCTTCAAGAACTCGTGCCAATACGATCCATTGGTCGCCAAGATCAAGAGGGTATACAAGACGCTCGAAAACATCCCCGACCTCCACGAGATCGCCAACGATACGCGGAGGAAGATCCGAATCAAGGAACCAACGATGAGTCGGGTGGGAATCGCCGCCCAAGCTGCCACGACAATGGTAGGCAGCGCGAGCTGCGCTACAGCAACAATGGCCTCACCAGTAAGCACTGCGGTGACGAGCGAGTCGACTTCGTCGCCAATGTCGGCTACACGCCCCGCGATCCCAAGAGCTTCCGTCGTGAATGAGGACAACACCGCAATAGCGGAAACTGCCGGACGAGGCCGAAATTCGACCCCGCACCTCTCCTCAACCAACCCTGTGTATTCCACAGAAGGGAGGGGAAACCCGCGGCACATACAACCGCAGACTGACACTCTCTAAAGAAGATCGAGAAGGCACGGAGAGAAAGGGAGGACCCCAACAACAACACACCAAATGCCGTCGGGGACTACTGATGGGGATATTCCGAGTGGGGTATGCCCGGCAGGACGGCGACTAGATCACCACCCAAGAAGGAGCCATGCGACTGGAAGCTGAAGGCCCAGAAGCATGGTTAGGCCCAGTTGGATTAGGTCAAAACCCTCCAAGTCCTTATCCAACTCGGTTGTAGATCTATAAACCCTAGCGAGGTACCCCTATCTAAACCTCCCTAGGGTACTCTCTACACTTACGTTCCATCATAGACCCCATCGACTCGCTGACTAGCCGTCGAGCTCGCCACCCTTGTACTCAAGCAACAATACAATCTAGCAAGAATAGGTCTTTACCCTCCAGGGGCCGAACCTGGGTAAAACCTTGTGTCTCTGCCCTCATCTCGCACCGCAGATGGCTGGCTGCCCTTGCCCCTCGTTCTACTATACTCGCTGCCAGTCGAAGCATCTTCCGTGGCCATTCCCATGAAAAATATTCCCATGTGTCCTCGAGAACATTTGGTCATCATAAGAAATACAACTGGCTTGTCCTTTGTTGAAGAAAGGATTGGGCCACTCACTGCAATTATTATTATTGTCTTTTATTTACTCACACTTTATTTACCTGCATTAACAAAAACCCATAAAATCCATTTGCTAGTATTTACAGTGAATCCTTTATCCAAACCTCTTGTCAACACCTTCTGCTCGTCGTTGGGTTCGACACTCTTATTTATCGAAAGTACTACGATACACCCCCTATACTTGTGGGTCATCAGAAGGTTATAGATGCATACAGTCACGGGCTAGGTGCTGTGACTGGAGCTCTTCTCCCCAAAAGGATTCATGCCATCTGTACTTAGACCAAACCTTAAACTCCTTGCGTCATCTGCAAAGTCCGGGTACTTTCTATCAATTTTTCTCCATTGCGACCCATCAGCGGGGTGTCTCAACATCCCGTCTGACTTATGTTCCTCTTTATGCCATCGCAACAACTTGGTGTGCTCTTTGTTTTTGAATAAATCTTTCAACCGTGGTATTATAGGAGCATACCATATCACCTTGGCAGGAACCCTCTTCTGGGGGGCTCGCCCTCAACGTCACCAGCATCATCTCGTCTAATCTTATACCGAAGTGTAGTGCATACCAGGCATGCATCCAAATTCTCGTACTCCTCACCGCGGTAGAGGATGTAGTCATTAGGGAATGCATGTATCTCCTGAACCTCTAAACCTAGAGGGCAGACAACCTTCTTTGCTTCGTATGTACTGGCGGGCAATACGTTATCTTCTGGAAGCATATTCTTCATCATTTTCAGCAACTTTTTAAATAAGGAGTCAGGTATAGCATACTCTTCCTTCCACCGCAGCAATTACAGTGTGCTGCCTAGCTTTTTTAGGCCATTTTCGCAATTTGGGTATAACAAATTTTTGTAATCCTCTAACATGTGATTGAACTTCTCCCTCTCCTTTTCATTTCACGGTCTCTTCATGCATCGGCAATGGTCCGACCAAGATCATCAGCGGGTTCATCATGTGTCTCTTATGAAGCCTCCCCTTCAGCTTCCCCCATGGAAATATCTCTGTACTTAGGGAAACCATGATAGTTTTCATCATCATCCTCTTCTTCATTGTCTTCCATTATAACCCCTCTCTATCGGTGCTTGGTCCAACAATTATAAATGGGCATGAAACCGGACTTCAACAGGTGGCTGTGAAGTGTTTTTGAGTCAGAGTAATCCTTCTGATTCCTACATCCACTACATGAACAGAATACAAAACCATTCCGCTTATTTGCATCAGCAACACGGATGAATTCATGCACACCATTAATGAACTCGCCAGAGCATCGGTCACTACCGTACATCCATTAGCGGACCATCTGCATTATACTAAAAATATATTAAAAACCATTACACGACATTAGAAATAGAGATCAATGACCAATTTAATACAAGTTATAATGAGAGCTTCTAAAGCATTAATTTTGAATTTTGAAAAATTTACATGCACCAATTTGTGAATTGGAGAAAACAATTAACATGATAAATGTGGAGTTTTTTATTATTGTTCTATTAGTGAAAACCTCATTCTGTTCTAAGCTCTGAAACTCTAAAATTACACATTTCAATTTTCAGTAACTCTGTGCCTAATCAAAATTTGTTACACATTTAAAAATCCTCTACTTCTAGAGCATGCATGCATATAAATCCATATCTCTACTTCTATCACACTTAGCTAAAGTAACAATAAGAGATGAAAAGATGAAGTTCTAACCTTTTAAAATTTTGGATTTCGGGGTTGCAAACTAAATATTGACAAATCTTGAGAAAAAAGGGCATAAACTCGGCTTGCTTATTTGAGTAAAATGGCCACCATGGACGGGGCCGTGGACACGAAACTGCATTATATAGAGGATGAACTAGTCCCGGGCCGTGATATGACCCGGAACTAATAGCCCCGAACAGTGCAGCTGGCGGGCTCGAGGTCATTAGTCCCGAGTCGTATTACGGACCGGTACTAGAGGTCCAGTCCGGCCTGAGACTATTGATTTTCCCGATTACTAGCCGTTGGAGACGTTACACCACGGGACTAGTGCTAGCACTTGTCCCGGTTCGTAACAAACCGGGACTGGTGACAGGATTGAGATCGAACCGAAGGGGTGTTTTTTAGTAGTGAGTACCAAACCGATTGAAACATACATTTACCTTTGCATAAACTGCAGTACCTTCTCGAAATAGGCTTTTGTTCCGTTTTATAAATAAAACAACCACATCCACACAAGAGTTGATATAGCAATGATAAAACAAAAAAAAACAAATGCTAGCCCAAGTCCAGAAGAAAGCACGAATATAAATATGGTCAAAGGAGGACAACTCAGTGGCTGGACTGTGTATATAATCGACGGGCTGTCCTAGTAGGTGCTCTAACATCCCGTCCAGTTCCATTGTCTATATAGCGGATATCACTGCTGTAATAAAGCCAAAAGTTTAAATATTGAATTAGATACATATGGTAGGAAGACACATTCCATAACCATCTTATTACCGAGACAGATCATTGCGTTGTGTGGTCCGGTGATTGAGGATATTAATCTAATGTCTCATGATTTTGCTTCCTGCGAATTCCGCCATGTCTACCGTGTTTTAAGTGCCGCCGCTCATCTGCTAGCCAAAGAGTGTGAGTCCCTAGTGAGTAGTGTGTGGTGTTCTGTTGCTCCGGATTGTATGCGCAATGCAATTTATAAAGACATTATGATAATTTGATCCATGAACTGCATGAGTTATAAAAAAAGAGCAAAGGGACACGAATCTTCCTATAGTACTGCTCAAACCTGCCTATTCTAGCTAACAAAATAGACTCACGTGACAACTATGAAACATACTCCTACTAGCACTCACTAGTAGAAAATAGGCCTTTCGTCCAGGCCATTAGTCCCGGCGCCCCTGGCCGGACGGCCCGAGGCACCCAGAACCATATGTCCTGGCCCGTTAGACCCTATTAGTACCGGTCTGAGGCTCAAACCGGGATTATAGGGCCCTGGCCCTGCCGCTCGCTGGGGGCACCCCCTTTAGTCCCGGTTTGTATCTTTAACCGGGACTAGTGTTCTGTCCCTATATACGCACAGCCCCCTCCCCCTCTCAACTTTTTTTTCCTTGGTGGGAGAGAGTGTTATTGTACTATTTTTTTTCTTGTTCATACATATGCACTAGAGGTGTTCAGTGAAATGTCCATTAGAGCGATGCAAGTTTAGGTCACACAAGACAGACATGATATGAGGTGCCCGAGCCACACTTAAGTTTTCTCATCTTTGTTTCCAAGTGTAATAAAAGGTTAGCAACTATTTTCTCGTTAAGACTGTTGTGCGGTACTAATTTTAGCATAGTGATTGCGTTTGACATATATTTGTATGATACAGATGAGCCATCCATGGATGTACGGTGACCGACGCTCTGCCGCTTTCAGAGAAGGCGTGCATTCTTTTCGAGTTATGGCCGAGGAGAACAAGCGACGGGATGGTTTTATGTGTTGTCCATGTGCTGACTGTAGGAATGAGAAGGCTCACACTTCCGCAAGAGTCATTCAGAGCCACCTGCTTCGGTCTGGTTTTATGTCCGACTATAATGTTTGGACCAAACACGGAGAAAGAGGGGTTGTGATGGAAGACGGCTATGAAGAAGAGAACGATGATGACAACTACCGATCTATGTTCCCTAAATACGCTGATACCGCAATGGAAGACAATGAAGAAGAAGGAGGTGAAGAACGGGAACCAGACCGGCCCGCTGATGATCTTGGGCGGGTCATTTCTGATGCAAAGCGAGACTGCGACACAGAAAAGGAGAGGTTGCAGTTTGAGAAGATGTTACAGGACCACAACAAATTGTTGTACCCAACTTGTGAAGATGGCCAGAAGAAGCTGGTTAGCACACTGGAATTGCTGAAGTGGAAGGCAGAGACCGGTGTGACTGACTCGGGATTTGAAAAATTGATGGTACTCATGAAGAGGTTGCTTCCAAGAAATAACGAATTGCCCGCTAGTACATACGAAGCAAAGAAGCTCGTCTGCCCTCTAGGATTAGATGTGCAGAATATACATGCGTGCCCTAATGACTGCATCCTTTACCGCGGTGAGAAGTACGAGAATTTGGATAAATGCCCGGTATGCACTGCATTGCGGTATAAGATCAGAAAATATGACCCTGGTGATGTTGATGGAAAGCCACCCAGGAAGAGGGTTCCTGCCGAGGTGATGTGGTATGCTCCTATAATACCACGATTGAAACGATTGTTCAGAAACAAAGAGAATGCCAAGTTGTTGCGATGGCACATGGAAGAACGTAAGAAAGACGGGATGTTGAGGCACCCCGCTGATGGTCGACAGTGGAGAAAAATCAAGAGAGACTTCCTGGACTTTGCTGGTGAAGCAAGAAACTTATGGTTTGGTCTAAGTACAGATGGCATGAATCCTTTTGAGGAGCAGAGCTGCAGTCACAGTACCTGGCCCATCACTCTATGTATCTACAACCTTCCTCCTTGGTTGTGCATGAAGCGGAAGTTCATTATGATGCCAGTGCTCATCCAAGGCCCGAAGCAACCCGGCAACGACATTGATGTGTACCTAAGGCCATTAGTTGATGAACTTTTACAGTTGTGGGCCGAACCAGGTTTACGTGTGTGGGATGAGCACAAACAGGAGCCATTCGACCTACGAGCGTTGCTATTCGTAACCATCAATGATTGGCCTGCTCTTAGTAACATCTCAGGACAGACGAACAAGGGATATAATGCATACACACATTGTTTAGATGAGACTGAAAGTATATATCTGGATAAATCTAGGAAGAATGTGTACCCGTACAATCGTCGTTTTCTTCCGCCTAGACACCCCTTAAGGAAAAAAAGGCAAGCATTTCGATGGCGAGGCAGATCACCGGAAGAATCCTGCCCCCCGTACTGGTGCTGATGTATTTGGTATGGTCAAGGATTTAAATGTAATATTTGGAAAAGGTCCCGGAGGACAACCAGTTCCGAATGACGCCGACGGACGCGCACCCATGTGTAAGAAGAAATCTATATTTTGGGAGCTACCCTATTGGGAAGTCCATGAGGTCCGCTCTGCAATCGATGTGATGCACCTGACGAAGAATCTTTGCATGAATATTCTAGGCTTCTTGGGCTTGTATGGGAAGTCAAAAGATACACCGGAAGCACGGGAGGACCAGCAACGTCATAAAGGACGAGACGGCAAGCATCTAGGTCAGTTTCAAGGGCCTACCAGCTATGCTCTTACTTTTTTAAGTCCTTTTCAGTATCAAGGTCCCGTCTGGCTTCTCGTCTAACATAAAGGGAATAGTAAATATGAAATAGAAAAAATTCCAAAACCTAAAGTCCCATGACTTCCACGTGCTTATGACGCAATTGCTTCCGGTTGCATTGAGAGGGATTCTACCAGAAAATGTTCGGCTGGCCATTGTGAAGGTATCTGCATTCCTCAATGCAATTTCTCAAAAGGTTATCGATCCAGAAAGTCTATCAGGGTTACAGATTGATGTGGTCCAATGTCTGGTCAGCTTCGAGTTGTTGTACCCTCCATCTTTCTTCAATATTATGACACACCTCCTAGTTCACCTAGTCGAAGAGATTAGAATTCTCGGTCCTGTGTTTCTACAGAATATGTTCCCCTTCGAAAGGTTCATGGGAGTCTTAAAGAAATATGTTCATAACCCTGCTAGGCCAGAAGGAAGCATCTCCAAGGGATATGGAACAGAGGAGGTCATTGAGTTTGTGTTTACTTTCTTCCTGACCTTAAGCCGATTGGTGTTCCTGAATCTCGGTATGAGGGGAGGCTGCTGGAAAAGGCAGACTAGGAAGGAAAACAATGGTATTGTATGGACAGAGATTCTTTCAATAAAGCACACTACACAGTTCTACACAATTCCACCTTGGTGGCTCCGTATATCGAGAAACACAAGATTATTGTACGCTCGGAAAACCCGGGGATACCTGACTCCTCGATTAAAGTGGAACACGAGGACACTTTTGGCAGTTGGTTGCAGAAGCATCTCATGAATAACAACACTGTTGAAGATCGGTTGTACTTGTTGGCACGGTTACCATCTTCGACTATATGTACTTTCCAAGGGTACGAGATAAATGGTAATACATTTTACACGATCGCCCAAGATAAAAAGAGCACCAACCAAAACAGTGGTGTCTGCTTTGATGCAACAGATGACAATGGGCAGAAGGACACATATTATGTGTACATAGAGGAGATATAGGAACTTGAGTATGGACCTAATTTTAAGGTCCCTTTGTTTCGGTGCAAATGGGTCAAGATGACAGGAGGAGGTGTACATGCAGACGAAAAGTATGGCATGACAACAGTGAATCTCAACAATTTTGCATACATGGACGAACCATTCGTCCTAGCCAACGATGTGGCTCAGGTTTTCTATGTGAAGGACATGTCTAAGAAACCGAGAAAAAAATCAGCAAAAGAATACATCGTTCGATGAGCCAAAGCGCCACATAGTTATTTTAGGGAAAAGAAACATCGTCAGAGTGGATGACAAGACAGATATATCAGAAGATTATAATAAGTTTCATGAAATCCCGCCCTTGAAAGTGAAAACTGACCCAAGCCTCCTGTTAAATGATGAAGATTCTCCATGGCTACGGCGCAGAAGAAAACAACAACACTAGATAGGGATGTTGGTGTAATATATTAAACCTTTTATGTAATCATATTGTTAAATGATGAAGATTCTCCATGGCCATGATGGCCGCACTATAAATAGAGGTAAAGGGCAGGGCAGGCTGGTCCAGGAAGCACCAATAATAGGGGTTGAACCTTTAGTCCCAGTTGGAGAAACCAACCGCGACTGAAGGGATTGCGGCAGGCTGGGCCAGGTAGCACTAATAATAGGGGTTGAACCTTTAGTCCCGGTTGGATGAACCTTTAGTCCCGGTTGGAGACAGCAACCGGGAAAACACGAGTGAGCACTAATAATAGGGGTGAGTGTTGACATTATGTCGTGAGTGTCGACACTATGCCGAGCTGCTTGTACTATAAATAGGCCAGTCCTCCAGCCAGTTTGAGGCATCTCCAAGATCAATGGTTTTCGAGAGAAGGGACACCACTACAGCCAGTTTCAGGGAGATGCCGCCGGAACCCAGTCCTCCGGCATCTCCAAGAAACTGGTCATCGAGGCACTCCCTAATATGTGAAATTAGGTTAGCTCCCTGGAATACTGATCTAGTTAGAGAAGTTACAAGATGCAAGATGGTCTTCGAGAGCAGGGACACCACTATGGCCAGTTTCAGGGAGATGCCGCCGAAGCCCAATCCTCCGGCATATCCAAGAAACTAGTCACAGAGGCACTCCCTAATATGTGACCGCACGTGTTTGGAGATCAGATCTTCATGGTAAGTACGAATCAGAACTAAAGGTCCCCCTTTAGTCCCGGTCCAACCAAAAAACGAGACTAACACTCAAGACATTTATTAATATTTAAAAACCGAGACTACGGAATTGGGACTAAAGGCCCCCTTTAGTCCCGGTCTAGCCACAAACCAGGACTAAAGGGGGCCACAAACATGCCGGGATGCGGTGGGAAATGGCGGGAAATATCTTTAGTCCCTGTCAGTGGCTACAACCGGGACTAAAAGCTCAGTTCAGAAGAAAGGGCGAAAAAACTTGGCGGGAAGCTGTGAGAAATGGCGGGAAAAATCTTTAGTCCCTGTTAGTGGATAAAACCGGTACTAAAGCTTATTCAGAAAATGGATTTCGATTAATTATTCAAATTCAAGAACTTTTCATGTTGAAAGTTTAGTGAGATTCAAAAATATGCAAAAATAATAGTTAATGCATTTTTAAATTGATAATGGCAAAATGGTTAATAATTTGACTATTTAAATAATTATTTGCTAAACATAAAATGGATTTGGATTAATTATTCAAATTCAAGAACTTTTCATGTTGAAAGTTTAGTGAGATTCAAAAATATGCAAAAAATAATAGTTAATGCATTTTTAAATTGATAATGGCAAAATGGTTAATAATTTGACTCTTTAAAATAATTATTTGATAAAACAGAAAATGGATTTGGATTAATTATGCAAATTCAAGAACTTTTCATATTGAAAGTTTAGTGAGATTCAAAAATATGCAAAAAATAATAGTTAATGCATTTTTAAATTGATAATGGCAAAATGGTTAATAATTTGACTATTTAAAATAATTATTTGATAAAACAAAAAATGTATTTGGATTAATTATTCAAATTCAAGAACTTTTCATGTTGAAAGTTTAGTGAGATTCGAAAATATGCAAAAATTAATAGTTAGTGCATTTTTAAATTGATAATGGCAAAATGGTTAATAATTTGACTATTTAAAATAATTATTTGATAAAACAGAAAATGGATTTGGATTAATTATTCAAATTCAAGAACTTTTCATGTTGTAAGTTTTGTCAAATTCACAAGTATGGAAAAAGGTATAATTTAAATGTTTTAAATGATATTTTTGAAAATTTGAAAAAAAAGCACGCGCGCTGGGGTTTTTGGCCCAACGCGTGCAAATTTGGGCCTTTAGTCCCGGCCCAGTTTACCAGCCGGGACTAATGGTCTAGCCCCAGCGCGCGAAAAACAAAACGCCCCCCTCCCCCCCCTCTAGTCTCGGTGCGTGGCACCAGCCGGGACTAGAGACCCCTCTTTAGTCCCGGATGGTGCCACGCACCGGGACTAAAGGGGGGGTGTATAAATTGAGGCCTTCTCCCCCGGTGCGTTCCATGGTCCGGGAGAAGTGGAGGCCAGAGAGACGACGAAGCGCTGCCAGGCTGCCCTGCCGCCAACTTTGATGAACCTCCACGCCCGCGCCTCCTCTCTCCGGCCGCCCGCGCCCTTGAGCCACACGCCCGCCCACGCCCGCGCCCTTCTGCCGCGCCGCGCCTCCTACCCGAGCTCGGCGCACCATGCCACCGCCAACTCGACGAAGGCCGGCTGCCGTCGCCAACTCCGTGCAGCGCCCACGCCCGCGCCACCGCCGGTGAGTGTTAGGGTTATGATTAGTACTTAGGATTTTTTTAGTTTAATTAGTATTATAGTTTAGGATTTTTTAGTTTAATGTAGTTTAGGATTATAGTTTAGTGTATAGTTTAGGATTATAGTTTTAGGATTATAGTTTAGGATTTTTTTAGTTTAATGTATAGTTTAGGATTATAGTTTAGTTTATAGTTTAGGATTTTTTAGTTTAATGTATAGTTTAGTATTATAGTTTAATATTGTAAGTTATGTTTATTATAGGTTTTTTTATTGTAATATAATAGTGTAATATAGTATTTTATTGTAAGACCCTCTTTGTAACCGGAGTTAGAGTTAGGGTTAGGGTGTTGGTGCTCGGTGGTGACCGGAGTTAGGGTTAGGGTGGTGGTTCTCGCGGGAAGCCGCTTAGTCGCTCGCCTCTCCCGCGGCGACAATCACCGGCCACCGCCACCGCACCTCTGGGTTTAGGGTTCAGGGTGGTGACCGGAGTTAGGGTTAGGGTGGTGGTTCTCGCGGGAAGCCGCTTAGTCGCCCGCCTCTCCCGCGGCCACCATCACCGGCCACCGCCCACCGCACCTCCGGGTTTAGGGGTTTAGGTTTTATTTTGTTAAGTTCAAATAAATATTGTGTGCATTTTGCAGGAACTATGGATCCACCTAGTCCCCCAGTCCGCAGAGACCTAGATTCAGAACACTTGCTCGAGGATATGATTCACGATGCCGATGAGGGATCTCCCTTGAGGTATCTGAACTCATCCGGTGAGGGAGAGGAGACCAACAGATAAGAGGAAGAAGCCCATGGATGCGTAACACAGACCGACGAGGTATATATATATGATGTTCGATGATCGTCACTAGATGTACCTAGTTGTATATATATAATGTTGATGAATGTTTCTTCTCTTAGGACTCTACATCGAGCAAGAAAACCAAGCGCGGCCAAGCCAAAAATTTGCCTCAGGTACTGTTTATGAAATTAGAGGTTTCAGGAGACGGCAAACCATTGGAACCAAAGAAAACAAATCAACTATTTGTACAAGAATGCGGAGTTGTTGCTAGAGATCGCACCCCGATCACTGTTCGAGAGTGGAATAATCCCAAAGAGGTGGAATGGAGTGATGTGTATATAGACGATAGGTTCAAAGATGAACTTTTTAATGACCTAATGAGACATTTCAAGCTGCCATAATGTGACACTGAGGACGAGACTGCTGAAATGAGAAAGAAAGTCAAGAAGTTCGCACTAAAGAAGATGGTCGAACTATTCAAGAACTAGAAGAAGTCATTATGGCAACAATATCAGAAGGACAAGAAAACCCCATTATTCGAAGGCTATCTAGCGAAGCAGCGGCCTTACTGGGATGCATTTGTGTTGTATAGGAGGTCAGGAGTTGCAGAGGAAAAGTTAGAGAAAAACAAGATAAATGCTGCGAAGAATAAATATCACCATAACTTGGGGCCAGGGGGCTATGCGACTGCCATGCCTAAGTGGGATACAAAAGAGAAAGAGCTTCATAATAAAGGGATCATTCCAGATCCAATTCACAAAGAATGGGATTTGAGGGCAAGAAATTGGTTCCTTGGGCATGGGAGTACATATGACGAACTTACAGGGGACCTTGTTTGCAGTGCCAGGATAAAGGTACCCAGGACTGCATGGCTAAAAGTGGTCAAAGATATTAAAGATGGGATAAAACAGTTTCATCCCGATAGAGAATGACTTGCTGACATTGGTCCTCGGGAATCGCGAACATACAGGACGAGTCCGAGGCCTTGACGGGAGTTTCACGTGGGAGACTGGGTTTCCTAAGGACCAAGGTACCTATAGAAGCCGACCAAGAGCAAAGCAACGACGGGAGGAGGAGGAGGCAGACAAGTTCAGGCAGCTGCTAGGAAGACTTGACAAGCAGCAGCAGCAGATCGACGAACTTAGAGGAATAGCGCGCTTGCAGCAAGATCCTCCACTCGATATTACCGCCAACCCATCTCAGCGGAGAAGCAGCATTGCTGAATCGGAGGTCCCGTCTAACGATGCATCCTATACTACAGATGGCGGTCCCGGCTACCCCGTGGATGGAATTAAGGAGCAGATACCTTGTGAGCTCCATAAAAAATTGAAGAATGTATCTGTGAAGGTGGCGATAGGATCGGCTTTGCCAGGTCCGCCCGAAGCACATTGGCATGGCCGTGAGATTCCACCTGGCTATGCTAAAGTCGGGGTGGATCACATCGTAAAGGAGTGGGAGTCAATGGAGCTTGACATCCCTGGACCTGAAGGTGAGATCACTGCTCGAGAAGTACTTGGCGGGATCATTCTCTGGAAAAGAACAACATACGGTTTCGTGCTCGGCTCAAGGATAACACTCGCCTTGAGTCGTTGGATGCGACAGCCAAAGCGGAAAATGTCACCCTCCCAACAGTGCCTCATCGAATCTTCCCATCGGACCTTACGATCTTGATCACGGAATCTGCAGCGATATCAAAGGCCGAAGTGGTGGCGCATTTTGAGAAGAAGAAACCCGAGCCCGCTCCGGTATACACCGAGAAGCAAAAGGCATATGCACTTTATTTACTGAACACACCATCACAATATGAGTTGCACCATAAGCCAAATGACTATCTACGTGTTGGAGATATTCCCAAGAGGCAATAATAAAGTGGTTATTATCATATCTTCATACTTATGATAAATGTTTACATACCATGCTATAATTGTATTAACAGGAAACATTAATACTTGTGTGATTTGTAAACATAAAAGAGTCCCTAGTAAAGCCTCTTGTTAAACTAGCTTGTTGGTTAATATATGATCATGGTTTCCTGATCATGAACATAGAGATGTTATTAAAAACAGGGTCATATCATTAGGAGAATCATGTGATGGACATACTCCTATAGTTAAAGCGTAGCATATAGATCAAGTCATTTAATATAGTTCATTTGCTATAAGCTTTCTGATACATAGTAACCTAATTCCTTCGACCATGAGATCATGTTAATCACCATCACGGAAGGATGCTTTGATGACATCAAACACCACCGTGGCGGGTGGCTATAAAGGTGGCATCGAGTGTTTGGAAAGTATGGGTTGAGGCACATGGATCAAGAGTGGGATTTGTCCATCCATATGACGGATAGATATACTCTGGGCCCTCTCGGTGGAATGTCATCCAATTAGCTTGCAAGAATGTGACTGGCTCACAAGGGATCACATATCACGGGAACGAGAAAAGAGTACTTATCGGTATCAAGGTTGAACTAGGTATGCAGAGATACCGACGATCATGACCTCGGATAAGTAAACTATCGTGAGACAAAGGGAAATTGGTATCGTATGTAAGTGGTTCATTCGATCGCAAAGTAATCGTAGAAATATGTGGGAGCCATATGAATTTCCAGATTCCTCTATTGGTTATTGATCGGAGAAGTGTCTCGATCATGTCAACATAATTCACGAACCGTAGGGAGACACACTTAAGGATTCGATGTTGTTGAGTAGTTATGGAATGATGAGTAAGAGACCGAATGTTGTTCGGAGTCTCGGATGGGATCCGGGATATCACGAGGAAATCCGGAATGGTCCGGAGAATAAGATTCATATAAGGAAAGTCCTATTTCGGAGTTGGAGAATGGTTCCGGTGTTTTCATCAGGAATGTTCTAGAAGGTTCCGGAATGTCCGGCACTTCGGAGGGGAAGGGTACATGAATGTGTTATATCAATTTGGTATGATTGCATCATGTACTAAGTGTCATCGCTAAACAAAATAGAGGGTTTAATCAAATCCTTGTTTGAAAAGTCAAATGCCAATTTTGAAAGTCAAACGGCTATTTTTGGGAAGTGGAGAGGGAGGTGGAAACTGAGTTGGGGAGGAGTCCCTCCTCCACCGCCGGCCCACTTGGGATCCGAGTTGGGGAGGGATTCCCCTCCCCTTGGCCGGCGCCTCCCTCCTATAAGAGGAGGGGCAGGGCTCCCCTCCTAGCACACAAGATCCCCACCTCTAAACCCTAGCATCCGCCGCCCTCCATAGCCGCCGCCGCCCCCTAGGGTTTCTCCCCTAGCCGCCGACTTGGGCACCTCCAAGCCCTAGCCGCCGGCCCTAGCACCTCTTCCTTGGTGTGTCTAAACCCTAGATCGCCGAGGGCTCTCTCATAGTCCACTATACTCGCTCTGGCTTAAGGCGAAGCCCTGCGAGATCTCCCCTCTACTTCCGATACCACGCCGTGCTCTGGAATCGCGAGGAGAGTGCTACAACCTCCGCACCTGGAACAAGGGAGAGGAAGGTCTTCATCGAAAATCTTAAATGTGTGACCGACTATGGCGCCGGAGCCTTGTGCGCGGAAGGATCGTCTACGCGATCTTGAGATCGGCAAGTGTACGACTACATCACCCACGAGAATCCGCTCTCGTTAACCGCTTTGGAATCTTAGAGGGTGAGTTCCTCTATCGACTCGTTGCTACAATCTTGTAGATAGATCTTGGCTTGTTTGTGTGCATGCGGTAGAAAAAAATTCCATGCTACGAACCCCTACAGTGGTATCAGAGCCGTGTCTATATGTAGATCTGTTGCACGAGTAGAACACAATGGTCATTGTGGGCGTTGATGCTTTTGTTGTCGATTGCTTCTTGTGTACTTTGCATCTTGCGGGATGGTGGGATGAAGCGGCCCGGGCTAACCTTACATGACATCGTTCATGAGACTTGCTCCACGCTTGACATGCAACTTGTATTGCATAAGTGGCTTTATCTTGCTGTTTCTCCCAACATAGTTAAGATTCAATTTACAACGGGTGATTGACAATACTAGTATCAATGTTGTGGTTCTTGTTTGTAAGTTAGAACGACACTTAAATGAAAGCCCCAAACCACGTAAAACATGCAAAGAAAATTAGAGGCGTCTAACTTTGTTTTGCAGGGGTGTGCTGTGATGTGATATGGCCATGATTGTGATTATATATGATGTATTCAATGTTCCTTATTGTAAGTTGGCAACCGGCAGGAGCCATATGGTTGTCTTTAAATTCTGTTAAGACCCGCATGTCTATTCAAAGTAGTTGTAATAGTTGATGCTGGTGGAAGACAACCATGAAGCGGCGCCATTGACCTTGACGCCACACCGGAGATGATGGAGATCATGTTCGTGCTTGAAGATGGAGATCGGAAGCACAAGAAGAAAGGCCATATCATATCACATATTATGAATTGCATGTGATGTTAATCCTTTTATGCATCTTGTATTGCTTAGTTCACGGTAGCATTATAAGATGATCCCTCAAACACACAATTTCAAGTTTTAAAGTGTTCATCCTTAGTAAGCCTTTGTTGCTAAAGCTCGTTGTTTCGAAGCACCACGTGATGATCGGGTGTGTTAGATTATGCGAGTGTATACAACGTGAGCAAGCCAGATTTGCTCATGCGGAAGCTAAGGTTTAATCTTGACGAGCCTAGCATGTACAGACATGGTCTCGGAACACGGATCGCCGAAAGGTAAAGCATGAGTCATATAGTAGATATGATGAACATGATGAATGTTCGCCATTGAAGCTACATCAACTCTCGTGATGATCGGTTTTGATGTGGTGGATTTGGTTCGTGTGATCACTAAAACAATGTGAGGGATATTGTTTTGAGTTGGAGTTCAACGGCAATATGATTAAAAGTTGAACACTATTTATCATAAATTAAATCAAAGTGAATTTGCATAGTTGTTGTAGTCATTGGCATCCGTTTACCACCTTGCGCTTAGTTTTAATTGAGATGATAGAACTATAGAATTCTGGTTAGTTACTTTACGAACTAGTATCGTATTGTTTTTGAAGTGTTATCTAAAGTTTAAAAGTCCTATTGCAAACTTTCAGTAAGTTCCGGTTACTCCATGAAGATTAATAATTGGTATTAAATCAAAAGTGACAATTCCAAGTGTTAGTATATGAGTATCATGTTTGTCTCCATGATTCTTGATATTCAAAGGATTGTCTTAATATCAAGGTTATCTAGGATCTGAAAGAGTTGTTTCAGAAAGCATGATGTGTGGAAGATATTGTGATATCTGAAACGAAGTTTTGGTTACAACATGACAGAGTATAATGTGGCAAAAGTCATGTTCTCGTATTTGATGAGAATTTGCAAAAGGTTGGAGACACTAGTTGTCATAATCCTCCAAAATGTTTTGGAGAGCAACATTATACTCGCAGTTCACCGTTATAAGCTAAAAGTAGCTTGATCATGGATAATTCCATGATAAGGGTGAATATTTGATGTAGGTAAAGTGTTTACTACACCAAGAGATTACTAAAGAAAGGAATTTGAAAGCACACCAAACATTTGATGATGGTGATCTACTTCAAAGTGCAAGTCCAAAGACATTGGTCTTTAACTATACAAGCTTTGGACTATGTGTCATGTGTATGGCTCCACTATTGATGTTGATAGATTCTTTCAAACAGAAAAGGAAATACTGAAAGAGAATCTCATAAATATATGGCAGAAAAGAAAAGACTAGAATTGTTCAGTTTAAGTATATAGATGATATACATGTTATGGCTATATTATTTGCTTATTAAACAATGTGGTTCTTAAGTATTTGATACTGAATTTGTTGGTGTGAATCGTCATACGAAACAACACAATTCATGAACTACAATGGCCTAAGTAACTGGCAAAAGAATATGTGATGATGTTCATCGAGAACAAATAAAGGGTTATTGTGTTGCTCGTTAAACATCAAAGCTTGCCTTCAAGATTTGTTTTATCAGGTATTATGAGAACAAAAGGGTTGTTCAAATAATTGCCGTAATCCATAAAAGATGGATGAATCACAAATCTCGTTGGAGAAATCACATCCATAAAACTAGTGCTAAAAATGTCGAAAGACAAATTGATTGAAAGATCGCTTAGGAAGTGACATCGCCGTTTAAATTATATTGGAAAGAAAACATGAATAAACTCCATGTGGATGGAATTTTGGAGTCTTTTGATTTTGATCACATGACGCTTGTGAAACTTTCCTAGAGATAATTAAAAGTTCGTTCATAGGCCAAAAAGGAACGAATGACTAGCTTATTGGAACTTGTACATATTGTTGTACGAAATCCATTATGTGTAGTCAAGAGCGATGGATTTCAACTTCATATGCTTTCTCCGAAAATTTAAGTGAATATATGAATATTTACTTAATAAGGATGAAGTATGAAACATTTGAAAAGTTCAAGTACTTTCAAGATGAAGTGCAAAATCATTGTAACAAGAATATAAATAGTTTATGATAAGACCATAAAGGAAGATATTTGAGTTACAAGTTTAGCATAATACCTAAGATTTAAGGAATCGTTCCGTGGATTTGCATTTTCCCGAAACACCATAAGATTATGGAGCGTTCGAGATATGTAATTAAACCTTGTTTGACATGGTAAGATCAAAGGTGTAATTCATAATACTGCCATTATATTTTAAAGGTTAAAAGCTTTAGTGACTACCGTTTTTCCACTGAAATGAGCTCCATCATAATCCGTTGAAATGACACCATATAAAGTTATGGTTTGGGATAAAACCCAAGTTGTCCTTTCTTAAACATTGGTATTCTATGCATAAGAAAGATGTTTGCAACCAAAGTCGGATGAACCTGTCTTTGTATGTTATTTCGAATAACTGTTAAGTATTCCTCCATAACATCGGAGACAAAAGTGTTTTTCACTTAAAACATCAAGTTTCTTTGAGAAGGAATTTTTCGTGAAAAGTTAAGTGGGAGGACAATAGAACTTTGATAAGGTTAAAAGAACCTTAGCTATATGTGCAGAGTTGCGCAGCGCCGAAAAGTGTTCCGGAGGCAGCAACAATGCTCATGGCTCACGTGCCTCAAAGGTTGTGGACAAAAAAGGTCTTAGTTCCTTTTGAAACAAGTAGGTCGAGTAAACAATCAAATACCAAGATTTGAGGGTTGAATCATTATTTGAGAATAATGAACGGACTGCATGCAAAGAAGCGATGATGGGCCCTGACTCTGTAAAATGGCTTGAAGCCATAAAATCCGTGATAGTTCCATACACGAGAAATCAAGTTTTAAACTTGAAGGACCCTCGAGAAAGGTGTAAGACCTTACAGTTGTGTTTGGATCTATAAATAAATAGATATGGATGTTTCGCATCTATGAAATAGTCGACATGTTGGGAAAGAGTTCACAACAATGTTCAAAGGTTGACTATGACAAGATTTGATCTTTCATAGCGATATTTAGTCTAGACGGATTAATGTAGCAACCACTACATATAATTTTGTTATGTGGTAGTTGAATAAACAAAACAAGTTCTTCTAATGGAAATGTTACCTAGGACGTGTGCATAACATGGTACAAAGGGTTTTGTTGATTCAAAGGATGCTAAAAGCATATGCAAACTTCAATGGTTGAGGTAAGCATTGCGGAGTTGGAATCTTCACTATGATGAAACTGTTAAAGGAGTTTAAATTCATCGGAGATGATGAAGATGCTTGCATTTGCAAGAAATTAAGTGGGAGCGCTAAGACATGTTTCTAATACATTATGTGGAAGACATATTGTTGATTGGAAATGATGTATCTTTTATTAACACATATTAAGAATTTCATCCCGATGAAAGACTTAGGCAAAACCCAAATATTTGGCATTAATAGACGCTAATATGGTTGTCTTAGAAAGTACATAGATGATGTATTGAATGAGTTCAATATAAAACTACAAGAAAGGTTCTTGTCACACGAAAAGATTGAATGAGTTCAATATTGATGATATATTCAAGTGTATTGACCTTTGGGTAAGTGAAACAAAGATTCAAGTATAGATTGATACTTGATGTATGAAATCACAAAGAGTATTTATATCAATCATACTGTGATATGTACAAATCCAGATATGTCCTATACTCTAAATGTTATGAGCATATACCAGAATGATTCATAAGTTGATCATTGGACAATAGTAAGGATATTCTTATGATCTTTTGGAAGAACTAAGTGTATATTATTTGTAGAAGTGACAAATAGATGGTTAGTGCATTGTAAAAGTACTACATTGATACTAGTTTTGTCACAAAGTACAAATTAAGTTTATCTCAATCTAAACTAAGGGTGACCGGAGTTAGGGTTAGGGTGGTGGTTCTCGCGGGAAGCCGCTTAGTCGCCCGCCTCTCCCGCGGCCACCATCACCGGCCACCGCCCACCGCACCTCCGGGTTTAGGGGTTTAGGTTTTATTTTGTTAAGTTCAAATAAATATTGTGTGCATTTTGCAGGAACTATGGATCCACCTAGTCCCCCAGTCCGCAGAGACCTAGATTCAGAACACTTGCTCGAGGATATGATTCACGATGCCGATGAGGGATCTCCCTTGAGGTATCTGAACTCATCCGGTGAGGGAGAGGAGACCAACAGATAAGAGGAAGAAGCCCATGGATGCGTAACACAGGCCGACGAGGTATATATATATGATGTTCGATGATCGTCACTAGATGTACCTAGTTGTATATATATAATGTTGATGAATGTTTCTTCTCTTAGGACTCTACATCGAGCAAGAAAACCAAGCGCGGCCAAGCCAAAAATTTGCCCCTGGGTACTGTTTATGAAATTACAGAGGTTTCAGGAGACGGCAAACCATTGGAACCAAAGAAAACAAATCAACTATTTGTACAAGAATGCGGAGTTGTTGCTAGAGATCGCACCCCGATCACTGTTCGAGAGTGGAATAATCCCAAAGAGGTGGAATGGAGTGATGTGTATATAGACGATAGGTTCAAAGATGAACTTTTTAATGACCTAATGAGACATTTCAAGCTGCCATAATGTGACACTGAGGACGAGACTGCTGAAATGAGAAAGAAAGTCAAGAAGTTCGCACTAAAGAAGATGGTCGAACTATTCAAGAACTAGAAGAAGTCATTATGGCAACAATATCAGAAGGACAAGAAAACCCCATTATTCGAAGGCTATCTAGCGAAGCAGCGGCCTTACTGGGATGCATTTGTGTTGTATAGGAGGTCAGGAGTTGCAGAGGAAAAGTTAGAGAAAAACAAGATAAATGCTGCGAAGAAGAAATATCACCATAACTTGGGGCCAGGGGGCTATGCGACTGCCATGCCTAAGTGGGATACAAAAGAGAAAGAGCTTCATAATAAAGGGATCATTCCAGATCCAATTCACAAAGAATGGGATTTGAGGGCAAGAAATTGGTTCCTTGGGCATGGGAGTACATATGACGAACTTACAGGGGACCTTGTTTGCAGTGCCAGGATAAAGGTACCCAGGACTGCATGGCTAAAAGTGGTCAAAGATATTAAAGATGGGATAAAACAGTTTCATCCCGATAGAGAATGACTTGCTGACATTGGTCCTCGGGAATCGCGAACATACAGGACGAGTCCGAGGCCTTGACGGGAGTTTCACGTGGGAGACTGGGTTTCCTAAGGACCAAGGTACCTATAGAAGCCGACCAAGAGCAAAGCAACGACGGGAGGAGGAGGCAGAACAAGTTCGAGCAGCTGCTAGGAAGACTTGACAAGCGGCGGCAGATCGACGAACTTAGAGGAATAGCGCGCTTGCAGCAAGATCCTCCACTCGATATTACCGCCAACCCATCTCAGCGGAGAAGCAGCATTGCTGAATCGGAGGTCCCGTCTAACGATGCATCCTATACTACAGATGGCGGTCCCGGCTACCCCGTGGATGGAATTAAGGAGCAGATACCTTGTGAGCTCCATAAAAAATTGAAGAATGTATCTGTGAAGGTGGCGATAGGATCGGCTTTGCCAGGTCCGCCCGAAGCACATTGGCATGGCCGTGAGATTCCACCTGGCTATGCTAAAGTCGGGGTGGATCACATCGTAAAGGAGTGGGAGTCAATGGAGCTTGACATCCCTGGACCTGAAGGTGAGATCACACTGGGAGAAGTACTTGGCGGGATCATTCTCTGGGAAAAGAACAACATACGGTTTCCAGGCTCGGCTCCAAGGATAACACTACTGCCTTCGAGTCGTTGGATGCGACAGCCCAAAACGGAAAATGTCACCCCTCCCAACAGTGCCTCATCAGAATCTTCCCATCAGACCTTACGATCGTACTGATGCGGAATCTGCAGCGATATCAAAGGCCGAAGTGGTGGCGCATTTTGAGAAGAAGAAACCCGAGCCCGCTCCGGTATACACCGAGAAGCAAAAGGCATATGCACTTTATTTACTGAACACACCATCACAATATGAGTTGCACCATAAGCCAAATGACTATCTACGTGTTGGAGATATTCCCAAGAGGCAATAATGAAGTGGTTATTATCATATCTTCATACTTATGATAAATGTTTACATACCATGCTATAATTGTATTAACAGGAAACATTAATACTTGTGTGATATGTAAACATAAAAGAGTCCCTAGTAAAGCCTCTTGTTAAACTAGCTTGTTGGTTAATATATGATCATGGTTTCCTGATCATGAACATAGAGATGTTATTAAAAACAGGGTCATATCATTAGGAGAATCATGTGATGGACATACTCCTATAGTTAAAGCGTAGCATATAGATCAAGTCATTTAATATAGTTCATTTGCTATAAGCTTTCTGATACATAGTAACCTAATTCCTTCGACCATGAGATCATGTTAATCACCATCACCGGAAGGATGCTTTGATGACATCAAACACCACACCGTAACTGGGTGGCTATAAAGGTGGCATCGAGTGTTTGGAAAGTATGGGTTGAGGCACATGGATCAAGAGTGGGATTTGTCCATCCATATGACGGATAGATATACTCTGGGCCCTCTCGGTGGAATGTCATCCAATTAGCTTGCAAGCATGTGACTGGCTCACAAGGGATCACATATCACGGGAACGAGAAAAGAGTACTTATCGGTAACAAGGTTGAACTAGGTATGCAGAGATACCGACGATCATGACCTCGGATAAGTAAACTATCGTGAGACAAAGGGAAATTGGTATCGTATGTAAGTGGTTCATTCGATCGCAAAGTAATCGTAGAAATATGTGGGAGCCATATGAATTTCCAGATTCCTCTATTGGTTATTGATCGGAGAAGTGTCTCGATCATGTCAGCATAATTCACGAACCGTAGGGAGACACACTTAAGGATTCGATGTTGTTGAGTAGTTATGGAATGATGAGTAAGAGACCGAATGTTGTTCAGAGTCTCGGATGGGATCCGGGATATCACGAGGAAATCCGGAATGGTCCGGAGAATAAGATTCATATAAGGAAAGTCCTATTTCGGAGTTGGAGAATGGTTCCGGTGTTTTCATCAGGAATGTTCTAGAAGGTTCCGGAATGTCCGGCACTTCGGAGGGGAAGGGTACATGAATGTGTTATATCAATTTGGTATGATTGCATCATGTACTAAGTGTCATCGCTAAACAAAATAGAGGGTTTAATCAAATCCTTGTTTGAAAAGTCAAATGCCAATTTTGAAAGTCAAACGGCTATTTTTGGGAAGTGGAGAGGGAGGTGGAAACTGAGTTGGGGAGGAGTCCCTCCTCCACCGCCGGCCCACTTGGGATCCGAGTTGGGGAGGGATTCCCCTCCCCTTGGCCGGGGCCTCCCTCCTATAAGAGAGGAGGCGGGCTCCTAGCACACAAGATCCCCACCTCTAAACCCTAGCATCCGCCGCCCTCCATAGCCGCCGCCGCCCCCTAGGGTTTCTCCCCTAGCCGCCGACTTGGGCACCTCCAAGCCCTAGCCGCCGGCCCTAGCACCTCTTCCTTGGTGTGTCTAAACCCTAGATCGCCGAGGGCTCTCTCATAGTCCACTATACTCGCTCTGGCTTAAGGCGAAGCCCTGCGAGATCTCCCCTCTACTTCCGATACCACGCCGTCGTGCTACCGGAATCGCGAGGAGAGTGCTACAACCTCCGCTGCCTGCTGGAACAAGGGAGAGGAAGGTCTTCATCGAGTACCGAATGTGTGACCGACTATGGAAGCGCTGCCGGAACGCAGCGCCGGAAGGATTGTCTACGCGATCTTGAGATCGGCAAGTGTACGACTACATCACCCACGAGAATCCGCTCTCGTTAACCTCTTTGGAATCTTAGAGGGTGAGTTCCTCTATCGACTCGTTGCTACAATCTTGTAGATATATCTTGGCTTGTTTGTGTGCATGCGGTAGAAAAAAATTCCATGCTACGAACCCCTACAGTGGTATCAGAGCCGTGTCTATATGTAGATCTGTTGCACGAGTAGAACACAATGGTCATTGTGGGCGTTGATGCTTTTGTTGTCGATTGCTTCTTGTGTACTTTGCATCTTGCGGGATGGTGGGATGAAGCGGCCCGGGCTAACCTTACATGACATCGTTCATGAGACTTGCTCCACGCTTGACATGCAACTTGTATTGCATAAGTGGCTTTGCGGGTGCCTGTTTCTCCCAACATAGTTAAGATTCAATTTACAACGGGTGATTGACAATACTAGTATCAATGTTGTGGTTCTTGTTTGTAAGTTAGAACGACACTTAAATGAAAGCCCCAAACCACGTAAAACATGCAAAGAAAATTAGAGGCGTCTAACTTTGTTTTGCAGGGGTGTGCTGTGATGTGATATGGCCATGATTGTGATTATATATGATGTATTCAATGTTCCTTATTGTAAGTTGGCAACCGGCAGGAGCCATATGGTTGTCTTTAAATTCTGTTAAGACCCGCATGTCTATTCAAAGTAGTTGTAATAGTTGATGCTGGTGGAAGACAACCATGAAGCGGCGCCATTGACCTTGACGCCACACCGGAGATGATGGAGATCATGTTCGTGCTTGAAGATGGAGATCGGAAGCACAAGAAGAAAGGCCATATCATATCACATATTATGAATTGCATGTGATGTTAATCCTTTTATGCATCTTGTATTGCTTAGTTCACGACGGTAGCATTATAAGATGATCCCTCAAGCACACAATTTCAAGTTTTAAAGTGTTCATCCTTAGTAAGCACTGTTGCTAAAGCTCGTTGTTTCGAAGCACCACGTGATGATCGGGTGTGTTAGATTATGCGAGTGTATACAACGTGAGCAAGCCAGATTTGCTCATGCGGAAGCTAAGGTTTAATCTTGACGAGCCTAGCATGTACAGACATGGTCTCGGAACACGGATCGCCGAAAGGTAAAGCATGAGTCATATAGTAGATATGATGAACATGATGAATGTTCGCCATTGAAGCTACATCAACTCTCGTGATGATCGGTTTTGATGTGGTGGATTTGGTTCGTGTGATCACTAAAACAATGTGAGGGATATTGTTTTGAGTTGGAGTTCAACGGCAATATGATTAAAAGTTGAACACTATTTATCATAAATTAAATCAAAGTGAATTTGCATAGTTGTTGTAGTCATTGGCATCCGTTTACCACCTTGCGCTTAGTTTTAATTGAGATGATAGAACTATAGAATTCTGGTTAGTTACTTTACGAACTAGTATCGTATTGTTTTTGAAGTGTTATCTAAAGTTTAAAAGTCCTATTGCAAACTTTCAGTAAGTTCCGGTTACTCCATGAAGATTAATAATTGGTATTAAATCAAAAGTGACAATTCCAAGTGTTAGTATATGAGTATCATGTTTGTCTCCATGATTCTTGATATTCAAAGGATTGTCTTAATATCAAGGTTATCTAGGATCTGAAAGAGTTGTTTCAGAAAGCATGATGTGTGGAAGATATTGTGATATCTGAAACGAAGTTTTGGTTACAACATGACAGAGTATAATGTGGCAAAAGTCATGTTCTCGTATTTGATGAGAATTTGCAAAAGGTTGGAGACACTAGTTGTCATAATCCTCCAAAATGTTTTGGAGAGCAACATTATACTCGCAGTTCACCGTTATAAGCTAAAAGTAGCTTGATCATGGATAATTCCATGATAAGGGTGAATATTTGATGTAGGTAAAGTGTTTACTACACCAAGAGATTACTAAAGAAAGGAATTTGAAAGCACACCAAACATTTGATGATGGTGATCTACTTCAAAGTGCAAGTCCAAAGACATTGGTCTTTAACTATACAAGCTTTGGACTATGTGTCATGTGTATGGCTCCACTATTGATGTTGATAGATTCTTTCAAACAGAAAAGGAAATACTGAAAGAGAATCTCATAAATATATGGCAGAAAAGAAAAGACTAGAATTGTTCAGTTTAAGTATATAGATGATATACATGTTATGGCTATATTATTTGCTTATTAAACAATGTGGTTCTTAAGTATTTGATACTGAATTTGTTGGTGTGAATCGTCATACGAAACAACACAATTCATGAACTACAATGGCCTAAGTAACTGGCAAAAGAATATGTGATGATGTTCATCGAGAACAAATAAAGGGTTATTGTGTTGCTCGTTAAACATCAAAGCTTGCCTTCAAGATTTGTTTTATCAGGTATTATGAGAACAAAAGGGTTGTTCAAATAATTGCCGTAATCCATAAAAGATGGATGAATCACAAATCTCGTTGGAGAAATCACATCCATAAAACTAGTGCTAAAAATGTCGAAAGACAAATTGATTGAAAGATCGCTTAGGAAGTGACATCGCCGTTTAAATTATATTGGAAAGAAAACATGAATAAACTCCATGTGGATGGAATTTTGGAGTCTTTTGATTTTGATCACATGACGCTTGTGAAACTTTCCTAGAGATAATTAAAAGTTCGTTCATAGGCCAAAAAGGAACGAATGACTAGCTTATTGGAACTTGTACATATTGTTGTACGAAATCCATTATGTGTAGTCAAGAGCGATGGATTTCAACTTCATATGCTTTCTCCGAAAATTTAAGTGAATATATGAATATTTACTTAATAAGGATGAAGTATGAAACATTTGAAAAGTTCAAGTACTTTCAAGATGAAGTGCAAAATCATTGTAACAAGAATATAAATAGTTTATGATAAGACCATAAAGGAAGATATTTGAGTTACAAGTTTAGCATAATACCTAAGATTTAAGGAATCGTTCCGTGGATTTGCATTTTCCCGAAACACCATAAGATTATGGAGCGTTCGAGATATGTAATTAAACCTTGTTTGACATGGTAAGATCAAAGGTGTAATTCATAATACTGCCATTATATTTTAAAGGTTAAAAGCTTTAGTGACTACCGTTTTTCCACTGAAATGAGCTCCATCATAATCCGTTGAAATGACACCATATAAAGTTATGGTTTGGGATAAAACCCAAGTTGTCCTTTCTTAAACATTGGTATTCTATGCATAAGAAAGATGTTTGCAACCAAAGTCGGATGAACCTGTCTTTGTATGTTATTTCGAATAACTGTTAAGTATTCCTCCATAACATCGGAGACAAAAGTGTTTTTCACTTAAAACATCAAGTTTCTTTGAGAAGGAATTTTTCGTGAAAAGTTAAGTGGGAGGACAATAGAACTTTGATAAGGTTAAAAGAACCTTAGCTATATGTGCAGAGTTAGCTTGTAGAAAAGTGTTAGGAGGCGAGAACAATGCTCATGGCTCACGTGCCTCAAAGGTTGTGGACAAAAAAGGTCTTAGTTCCTTTTGAAACAAGTAGGTCGAGTAAACAATCAAATACCAAGATTTGAGGGTTGAATCATTATTTGAGAATAATGAACGGACTACATGCAAAGAAGCGATGATGGGCCCTGACTCTGTAAAATGGCTTGAAGCCATAAAATCCGTGATAGTTCCATACACGAGAAATCAAGTTTTAAACTTGAAGGACCCTCGAGAAAGGTGTAAGACCTTACAGTTGTGTTTGGATCTATAAATAAATAGATATGGATGTTTCGCATCTATGAAATAGTCGACATGTTGGGAAAGAGTTCACAACAATGTTCAAAGGTTGACTATGACAAGATTTGATCTTTCATAGCGATATTTAGTCTAGACGGATTAATGTAGCAACCACTACATATAATTTTGTTATGTGGTAGTTGAATAAACAAAACAAGTTCTTCTAATGGAAATGTTACCTAGGACGTGTGCATAACATGGTACAAAGGGTTTTGTTGATTCAAAGGATGCTAAAAGCATATGCAAACTTCAATGGTTGAGGTAAGCATTGCGGAGTTGGAATCTTCACTATGATGAAACTGTTAAAGGAGTTTAAATTCATCGGAGATGATGAAGATGCTTGCATTTGCAAGAAATTAAGTGGGAGCGCTAAGACATGTTTCTAATACATTATGTGGAAGACATATTGTTGATTGGAAATGATGTATCTTTTATTAACACATATTAAGAATTTCATCCCGATGAAAGACTTAGGCAAAACCCAAATATTTGGCATCAATAGACGCTAATATGGTTGTGCCGAAAGTACATAGATGATGTATTGAATGAGTTCAATATAAAAACTACAAGAAAGGTTCTTGTCACACAGAAAAGATTGAATGAGTTCAATATTGATGATATATTCAAGTGTATTGACACTAGGTAAGTGAAACAAAGATTCAAGTATAGATTGATACTTGATGTATGAAATCACAAAGAGTATTTATATCAATCATACTGTGATATGTACAAATCCAGATATGTCCTATACTCTAAATGTTATGAGCATATACCAGAATGATTCATAAGTTGATCATTGGACAATAGTAAGGATATTCTTATGATCTTTTGGAAGAACTAAGTGTATATTATTTGTAGAAGTGACAAATAGATGGTTAGTGCATTGTAAAAGTACTACATTGATACTAGTTTTGTCACAAAGTACAAATTAAGTTTATCTCAATCTAAACTAAGGGTGGCATAATATAATGGAAAGTAAGTTCCATAATGGATTTGGATGAGTTCCAAAGTTAAGACATTGTGACAGATACTACAACAAAAGGCTACGTATATGACTGCTATAATAGCAGCTAAAGAGGGCATTTGTGTCAAGTAGTTTGTTATCAAACTAGGTGTAGTTCACAGCGGGATAATACTATGAAGATATATTGTACGACAATATTATCAACATGTTTTAACCCCAAAGAACTAAAGGTCTCACCAAAGGACCAAAATTATACAAAGCCATCTCATTAGAGAATGAGTGATGCGTAGAGACGCAAAGACATGCAATTACACACGGACCTGGAAGTGTCAGATCCGGATATCAGTTGACCACTAGCAATCGTGTACATACAACACCGAAAGCCATAGGTGTTGAATACACAAAGGTTTGAAACTAGATTATTGACTCTAGTGCAAGTGGGAGACTGTTGGAGATATGCCCAAGAGGCAATAATAAAGTGGTTATTATCATATCTTCATACTTATGATAAATGTTTACATACCATGCTATAATTGTATTAACAGGAAACATTAATACTTGTGTGATTTGTAAACATAAAAGAGTCCCTAGTAAAGCCTCTTGTTAAACTACTTGTTGGTTAATATATGATCATGGTTTCCTGATCATGAACATAGAGATGTTATTAACAACAGGGTCATATCATTAGGAGAATGATGTGATGGACATACTCTTATAGTTAAAGCGTAGCATAAAGATCAAGTCATTTAATATAGTTCATTTGCTATAAGCTTTCTGATACATAGTTACCTAATTCCTTCGACCATGAGATCATGTTAATCACCATCACCGGAAGGATGCTTTGATGACATCAAACACCACACCGTAACTGGGTGGCTATAAAGGTGGCATCGAGTGTTTGGAAAGTATGGGTTGAGGCACATGGATCAAGAGTGGGATTTGTCCATCCATATGACGGATAGATATACTCTGGGCCCTCTCGGTGGAATGTCATCCAATTAGCTTGCAAGCATGTGACTGGCTCACAAGGGATCACATATCACGGGAACGAGAAAAGAGTACTTATCGGTAACAAGGTTGAACTAGGTATGCAGAGATACCGACGATCATAACCTCAGATAAGTAAACTATCGTGAGACAAAGGGAAATTGGTATCGTATGTAAGTGGTTCATTCGATCATAAATTAATCGTAGAAATATGTGGGAGCCATATGAATTTCCAGATTCCTTTATTGGTTATTGATCGGAGAAGTGTCTCGATCATGTCCACATAATTCACGAACCGTAGGGAGACACACTTAAGGATTCGATGTTGTTGAGTAGTTATGGAATGATGAGTAAGAGACCGAATGTTGTTCGGAGTCTCGGATGGGATCCGGGATATCACTAGGAGATCCGGAATGGTCCGGAGAATAATATTCATATAAGGAAAGTCCTATTTCGGAGTTGGAGAATGGTTCTGGTGTTTTCATTAGGAATGTTCTAGAAGGTTCCAGAATGTCCGGCACTCCGGAGGGGAAGGGTACATGAATGTGTTATATCAAGTTGGTATGATTGCATCATGTACTAAGTGTCATCGCCGAACAAAATAGAGGGTTTAATCAAATCCTTGTTTGAAAAGTCAAACGCCAATTTTGAAAGTCAAACGGCTATTTTTGGGAAGTGGAGAGGGAGGTGGAAACCGAGTTGGGGAGGATTCCCTCCTCCACCGCCGGCCCACTTGGGATCCGAGTTGGAGAGGGATTCCCCTCCCCTTGGCCGGCGCCTCCCTCCTATAAGAGGAGGGGCAGGGCTCCCCTCCTAGCACACAAGATCCCCACCTCTAAACCCTAGCAGCCGCCGCCCTCCATAGCCGCCGCCGCCCCCTAGGGTTTCTCCCCTAGCCGCCGACTTGGGCACCTCCAAGCCCTAGCCGCCGGCCCTAGCACCTCTTCCTCGGTGTGTCTAAACCCTAGATCTCCGAGGGCTCTCTCATAGTCCACCATACTCGCTCCGGCTTAAGGCGAAGCCCTGCGAGATCTCCCCTCTACTTCCGGTACCACGCCGTCGTCTTTCGAGGAGAGTGCTACAACCTCTGCTTTCTTTGGAACAAGGAGAGGAAGGTCTTCATCGAGTACCGAGCGTGTGACCGATTGCGGAGCTGCAGCGCCGGAAGGATCGTCTACGCGATCTTGAGATCGGCAAGTGTACGACTACATCACCCACGAGAATCCGCTCTCGTTAACCGCTTTGGAATCTTCGAGGGTGAGTTCCTCTATCGACTCGTTGCTACAATCTAGTAGATAGATCTTGGCTTGTTTATGTGCATGCGGTAGAATTTTTTTTTCCATGCTACGAACCCCTACACTACGCACACTTCAGAAAGAAGTGGCGAAGAGCAAATCAAGTAAATCAAGCAAATCAAGTGCAAGCGGTAAACAATCAGCAAGCACAGGTGCAAGCGGGACCAAAAATGCAATCAGTAAAAAATCAGACGTTCCCCTTCTCGGACAACAGGCAAAACAAACGATCGCACCCCTCAAGGTGGTTTTACAAAACGTTCCACCCCTCGCACAACAGCCACTTGATATGTCAATAGCTGCGGAGTTGGCGGCCAACATGAAAATTACACTTGATGAACTGTTAGGCCCCCAACTCGACCATCTACCCAAGATGCCACTAGCCCCTAAATATGTCGCAGGTGAGGATTTGGTCAGCAAAGAGAGGCTGAGAGAACTTCCAACACAAATACGGAATCTCCATCAATGGTACTCGGCGGTCATGAAGCAGGGGAGAATAATGATCGTAGCCAAAGTCCCACGTGAGTACTACTTCAGACCCGAAGAGATACATATTGAGTTTCCAGAACTGTTCCAGTTATACCATATCGACGCCCTAGACAAATCCATCCTCAGCTGCTATTGTCTGTAAGTTGTTGAATTCATTGTCTACATGTTCAGTTTTCAGTTGTTCAGTTCGGAACATGTGATTATCCTTATTATGCAGAATGAAGATCCTGGAATGTAAAAGAAAAAGAATCTACAATATTGGGTTCATTGACCCAGATAAAGTGCATATAGCCACGCTAACGAATAACCCCGAGGAGACGGAGGAAAACCTTCTAAGGTTTCTAATGGAGCAAAATTTCTCTGACCACATATTGTTTCCTTACAATTTCAGGTGAGGGTCTTACTCTGTTGTACACATTCACTTTTGATTAGTCGATGCTAATAAGTTTAACTGATGTATATATAAATGTTTGCAGCTTCCACTGGGTTCTGCTAGACATTCAACTTGATAGGGGAAGAGTTCATGTCATGGACCCATCAAAGAGAAATCTGGATGATTTCCGCAGCATGCAGGACATGCTCCAGAAGTAAGTTCCGCGCTATATCGGTATCTTTCATTGATTTACCGAGATATCAGGTAATGAATAACTCATTCATTCATTTTCTTTGTCGGGCAGGGTTTGGATCCGGTTCAAGCGCGAGGTTACGGGTGTATTTAGTGAGAAGCTGACGTTTAAGGCGGTCTCGGTAAGTAGCATGTGATATGTCCGCGCATCTCTTTATTTCTAGTTTCAATACAATAATGATGCTCTAGATTATTATTTTGATTGAATTGTATTCTCGTAACGTGCGCGAGGCAGCCACGGGGGTAGAATCTATGTGGATTCTATGTTTGCGAGTTCATTCGCACGTTTACCACCGAACACAATGATTATAGAGTCGACCTAACCAATGCATTCACACCATCATTTTATTGTCGTCACCTTTTGTTATCATGATTGATACATATTGATCTCCTTTTTCTTATATATAGTTCGAGAGAATGCGGGATCAACTACTACCAGAGCAACGCGTACTAGCAATTGCGGAGGAGCTGGCGGTTTATTTTCAAAGAGATCGTAGACGATGCCGGAGAATTTAGTGTGAATAGGTGCTACTGATCTCCATATAATCGAACTATTTTGTGCTCTAGTCCCGGTATTCTATGATCTCCATATAACTATGTAAATTGTATATATTTGTATGCTCGATTTCATAATACAAGTTATCTTATATATATGCAAGAACGTGTACGATACGTGGTGGCGTATAAATATTCAAAAACCATTTTGAAATGAAAAATAAATAAATAAAATAATACAAAATGAATTATCTGCCGCGGCAGAGAAAGGACACAAAATGCTGTCGCGGCAGAGAAATCACTAGTCCAAGGTAATGCTCTGCCGGCACCAACCGGGACTAGTGGGGGTGCACCCTAAGGACGCAAGGCAGCCACGTGGGCACCCACTAGTCCCGGCTGGTAACTGGTCGGGAATAGTGTTGAGCCTCTAGTCTCGCTTGATTAGTCTTGGTTCAAAAACCGGAAGTAGAGGCCCTTACGGTCCGGGACTAGAGGTCCTATCTCCACTAGTGACTCGTACTAACCAAAAATTAGTGCTAACAATTAATCCAGCCGGAATTCCATATGGCGTACGTACCCTTGTGTATGTATTGAGAATGAGAGTCGTCATTGTCGACGTTAACATACGTATACTGATTGAGTACATAGAGGAAGAGCACTAGTTTCTTCAAGTTCGTTGCACGATGCAGAGATAAGATTTTGTCTATTTCCCCTGTCTATGCATTGGAGAATGACTAGTCTCAATGGCAACGTTAACATGCGTATACTGATTGACCACGTAAGAGCTCATCGTTACACATGGATCTCTCCAACTTCGGTGCATCAGTACACATGCATTTATACGATCTTGTCGTTTTCACTCTTCCTGGCTAGCTTATAAGCAACAGATCGAGATTCCTGATCATCAACTATTCTGTCTCACACTTCACAGGAACAGAGGTCCAGAAATTCATGCTAGACACTGCTCATGGCTGATCTCGTGAAGAAACTCATGATTGAGACCCCTCCAGGGACATGGTTTCTCTTCCTCTTCCCCCTACTATTCCTCTTGCTTGTCCATTATTACTGGTTTAGGGCAAAGGCAGGGAGAGGCCGTCTCCCACCTTCGCCACCGGCACTGCCCATCATCGGGCACATTCACCTCGTCGGCTCCCTCCCGCACGTCGCCCTCGGCAGCCTCGCCACGAAGCATGGCCCCGACATGATGCTCATCCGCCTCGGCGCCGTGCCGACGGTCGTCGTGTCATCGCCGCGCGCCGCCGAGGCGGTGCTGCGCACGCACGACCAGGTCTTTGCGTCGCGGCCCCGCTCCGTGCCCCCCGACATCATCATGCACGGCTCCTCCGACATCGCCTTTGCGCCATACGGCGAGTACTAGCGGCAGGCGAGGAAGCTCGTCACCACCCACCTGCTCAGTGTTAAAAGGGTGCAGTCTTTCCGCACCGCTGCCAAGGAGGAGGTGATTTTAATGATTCTTCTTTTTTTCACCGGGTTGACAGAATGTTTTTATCATATCGACCACCCGTACAACAAAAACTATAATTCCACAAGAAACTTCGTTTCTAGGCTGTAGGAAGTGACTAAGAATGGCGGACCTAGAGAGTCTCGGAAGCCTAAGCGAACGAGCTTTACATGGCAAATTTTGAGACAAAATCACTACAAGAAATATAAGCGTTAAGTTGTCAGCAAGTCTAGGTGGCTGTCCGGGCTAGAGGGATGCTAGGCCCGCTCTTGACAATGGGTATAACTGAAGAACACGCTGATCCAAATGCTTCAAAATGTGAGATTCAACATAATGTAGGGCAACTTAATAGACAACATCTACTAATTTGGATATGATTTTGTTTTGATTAGATGCACAAACTAAATATATTACTACATCCGATCCATAATAAGTGTAAGTGTACTAAATAAGCGACACCTGCTATGGATCGGAAGGAGTACTACTTTTTAAATTATTTTGTTGGCAGTTCGATATTTCTGTTGCTAATTCGTATATTATATAGAACTAAATCTATTTTTCATCCCTAAACTGTTCACTTGGCTTGTAGTTTCTCTGTAAAATTTACTTGACGCACTAAACCCCCTTAAACTATAAATAATGGTCCATTTAACCCCCTCATCCAGTTTAAAAGGCTGGGTCAAAATCTCATATTAACCAGGTTAAATGGACCATTAGTGATAGTTTAGGGGTATAGTGAGCCAAGTGAAAGGTTTTGGGGTAAAGACAACTTTGTTCTATTATATATATTACTATCAGATAGATCCCTTTTTTATTCAGTGTGACCTTGTCAGTAATTTATCTATTACAATTCACAAACCTATCCTTATTGTCATAAGGATTTGGTCTGCGGTACGTTTCAAACTAAAGAAAAAAATAAATTCATTTCCTATGCTAACTGTTCCATGAACGTTACATAGTCTGATTAGACAAATAAATCTCATACTTAAGATGCATGCCATCATAGGTGAGCACGGTGATGGCCAAGATTAACGAGGCAGCTCGAACACGTGCTTCTATGGATATGAGCGAGTTGCTCAACTCGTTTTCGAATGAAATGGCATGCCGCATCGTGTCAGGGAAGTTTTTTCTAAAAGAAGGGCAGAGCAAGGTGTTCCGTGATCTCATCATTGATAGCTCACGGTTGCTGGGAGGGTTCAACCTGGAAGAGTATTTCCCGGCATTATCTAGGATAGGAATGCTTAAGAGGGCGGTTTGTGCCAAGGCAGAGAGAGTGAGGAATAGATGGGCCGACCTACTTGACAAGGTGATAGATGATCATATGACCAAGGATAGGTCCAAGTTTGGTCACAAGGATGACGATTTCATAGACATTCTGTTGTCTCTTCAGCAGGAGTATGATCTCACAAGAGAGAACATGAAATCTCTCCTCACAGTAAGTGCAATCAATACTTTATAGATTACATATGTTGATTTATATAGCCTTGCATGCATCTTCCTAATCAATTAATATTGGTAGGATGTATTTTTTGGTGCAACAGACACCACGTCTAACACCCTGGAATTCACCTTGGTTGAGCTCATGAGGAGACCAAGCCTGATGCAGAAGCTACAAGACGAGGTGAGGAGTATTGTACCTAGGGGACAAGAAATTGTCAGTGAAATCGACATTACCAACATGAAGTACCTAAGAGCAGTTATAAAGGAGTTACTCCGGTTGCATCCTGTTGCGCCTCTCCTTGCTCCGCACCTTGCCATGGCTGACTGCAGCATCGATAGATACATAGTTCCTGCTGGGACGCGTGTCATCGTCAATGTATGGGCCAGGTAGGGACTCGGCCTCCTGGGAAGACCCCGAAGAGTTCATACCCGAAAGATTTGAAGAAGGAGGTAACGGTGTGTGTGTGAACTTCAAGGGGAATGATTTCCAATTCTTGCCTTTTGGGGCAGGACGTAGGATATGCCCTGGCTTAAACCTCGGAATCGCCAACGTTGAGCTTATGTTGGCAAACCTCATATACCATTTCCATTGGAACTGCCTCTAGAGGTTGAGAGCAAAGATATTGATATGACAGAGCTGTTTGGGCTAACCGTTCATCGCAAGGAAAAACTATTGTCAATCCCAAAATCACGCATGTAGCCGCAAGAATAAAATCTAAGCTAAATACTTTGTGTTATTGGTATATTGTTGCTAATAAAGTTTGTAGGTGTGGCGACAGTTGTCGATAGTCGGGTGGCTTCGGGTTGATCTCTGTATTTTTTTTATAAGGCTATGTTGATTAAATAAAGTACGTGGGTATCATTTTAATGCAGATGTGAGAGTATCACCTCCATTTCAAAAAAACATAATTTTCATATTATGAAATACTTTTAAAGTGAAAACTATCAATATGGCCCGTGCAAACATGTGGACAACATTTTCAGTCCATATTTTTATGATTAAATTTTCGAGTATGTAAACTTATAGTACATTATAAATCCATTGGGAAATACATACATATAAGATTGAAGGGTATATATGTAAAATGCACGGGCACGCACAGAGCTAGCAAATCTTAAGAACTCGTAGTTACAAAGCTGAACATAAGTGGAACATATCTACATTCCGACTAGAACCAGACTGATTATAACGGAGATTGCGCGTGGAGCCAACAGAGTTTGTTTATCCACCGACAACCCAAACTGGAATATATTGCATCTACAATCTCCAGGGCCTCCATGCTCCATACCATTCGGATGCGCCGTGGGTGTCTCTCTTGATGGTCAATCTGGCATATGTTATAACAACCAGGTGTAGATATTGTAGGACCATCACCGATCTCGATAATGGCCCCCTTCGTACGCAGCAAAAACTAGTATTGCAGATCAAAAGGCTTGTATGTGTACTTCACCTTTCTCGGGTGGATGCTCGTGCCACTGATTTGAGGCGATATGCAGTGGCAATGAGCATGAGGAGCCACGTGAACTTAGTTGTTGTTTCTTGGGGTTTCTTTATGGCGTATTGGGACAGTTGTCCTTCTATCCTTAATGTATTGTCATGTTTATGTATGTGTATATGTTTTCCTCATACTTAATACATATATGCATGGTATGTCGTAGGACTTAAAAAAAAGAGAAGGTATTTAATTTCTTTGCATCAAATAATATCAAGAAATTTATCATAGCCATGCAAAATATTTCACCTTCCTTGTTTCAATACATAGGACACGTGGTACATTATATAGTATACTAATTTAGTACAATTTATATAGATATACTACTCCTTGCATAACAGCATAACAGCAAGCATTAAAACTTCATAAATCGCTTCAAGATACGTATAAGATATACAAGGCAAATTGGGCACTAATTCGCCTCAATGAATGAAGAATTGCGCATGCATGCGTTGCTTTATTGCCTAAGGCTGGTCCTAGTGCTAGTATCATAAGGTGTATCATGCATGTCAACTTGGTAAAAATCTGATGTGGCATCATAATTAATGAAGAGAGAGGTGGTTAGAGTATCATAGGTAGATACCGTATCATAGCACGTAAAAATATAAATCATAATGGCATGTAAATCTTGTACACCCATTTTATATAGAGATTCTATAAATCAATAAATATACCACTAGTATAATACTACCACATGATACAATGCACTAGAGACATATTATCATACACTAGTATCATATGCATGATACTAGTATTATGATAGTCCCATTAGGACCAGCCTAAACGTGCATCTATACTTGGGGAGTACGTGGAACCTTTAACTTTTAGCATAACAGCATAACAACAAGCATTAAGAACTAATAAATCGCTTCAAGATACGTGCATTAACTCGCTTCTATGAATGAAGAATTGCGCATGTGCGTTGCCTCATTGCCTAAACGTGCATCTACATAAAGCACCGTCAACACGGGCGAACGTTCGAATCCAACAAACGTAAAGAAAGAAAGAAAGAAAGACGGGACTAGCATCGTCTCCTTCATGGCAACCCTGAGGAGGAACACGGGCGTCCTCGTCTGCTTGGTGGCTCTCATGGACACGGTGGCTCTAATGGACCTAGCCCATTAGAACCAGGGCATCGGGGCAGAACTAATAGGGGCGGAGCCGCTCTGATTTGGTCACGGGAGCACAAGATAGGACGGCGCGCGGCGGCGGGACTTCCAGATGGTTGAGGCGCTAGCGACAAAGATCGAGAGCGAGTGAGCTGAGGGGCGTCGGAGAATCGTGGGCTCACCATGGTTCTAACGGAGATGACGGCAAGGCCGAAGGAGGGCTTGAACGGAGGTAATGGCGACGACGGTCGGCGTCGGGGTTGGAAAAGATGAGTTTGGCGGCGGCGATTCGAGGCACCCCACGTCGATTCTGTTGGCGAGGAGGGAGTGATACGTCGGAAGCGTATCTATAATTTTTGATGCTCCATGCTTGTTTAGTATCTACTTTGCTTTTTTTGTCTACACTTTGAGGTGTTTTTATATCTTTTCTGGAACTAACCTATTAACAAGTTGCCACAGTGCTAGTTGCCTGTTTTCTTCTGTTTTTGGTTCCAGAAAGGCAGAAAATCAATATTCTCGGAATTGGACGGGACAAAAGCCAAAGTCAATATTTTAATGTGGGCGACACAAAGTCCAGAGGGGAGACGGAGAAGCGAACCAGGACTGCCACCCCCCTAGGCGCGGGTGGGCCCACCCCGCGCCTGGGTAGGGTGTGGCCCCCCTGGCTGCCTCCCAGCCTTGCCTCTTCGCCTATAAGAAACCCCCGATGCAGAAACCCTAGGCACCCGAGCAAAACTCCACGAAACCTTCTGTAGCCGCCGACACCTTCGTCCCTAGATCGTGGGGATCTGAAGTTCTTCCCGGCACCCTGTCGGAAGGGAGATCATCCCGGAGGCCTTCTCTCCGGTATGAAGCGTGAGTAGTTCCACCTTGGACTATGGGTCCATGTAGTAGCTATATGGTTGTATATCTTCCTTGTGCTTTCATGTATAGATCTTGTGAGCACCGTTCATGATCAAGATCTAATCTATTTATAATCATGCATGTTGTGTTTGCGGGGATCCGATGGATATTCAGATTACTATGTCAGATTGATTAATGGTTTTGTCTTATTATTCTATCATGTCTATGTTGTTTGTGATCTTGCATGCTCTCCGTTCTTAGTAGCTATTTTGGTCAAGTAGTTGCTAGTCACTCCAAGAGAGGGTATTTATGATCGATAGTGGGTTCATGCCTCTAGTTTCCAAGGGAAGTGACAGAAATCTCTTCCGTTGTAGATGTGTTGTTGCTACTAGGGAGAAAACAATGGTCTCTTGTTCATAGAACAAGTGGATTGTTTACCTTACACACTTTGCTTAAAGCAGTTGTCTGTTGCTTACAACTTAATACTAGAGGGGGTTCGGATGATAACCCAAAGGTGGACTTCTAGTCATAGATGCAGTTGGATGGAGGTCTATGTATATTATTGTATTGCCCAATCGAATCTCATAGGATATTTTTGTCTTGTATTGCATTATTATGCCTTGCTCAGTTCCTGTCAATTGCCCTACTGTAATTTGTTTACCGTTCATGCCATGTTGTTTATCTAAGGAGAGCACCTCTAGTGAACTATAGACCCCGGTCCAATGTTTACCATTGATACATCTTCTACTGTTACTTGTTTACTTGCTGCAAACCATCATCACCTTTCACATCATACGTTTAATCCTTTGTTACAACAAACAGGTGAGCTTGACAATCTCACTGATTCATTGGGGCAAAGTCTTGAGGTTGTGTTGTGCAGGTCTCCGCGTTGCTTGCAACACCTGTGTGACGTTTCCTTCCTCCTACTGGTTCGATAACCTCAGTTTCTTACTGAGGGAAGACTTTTTGTTGTGCTTCTTCACACCTTGCTCTTGGGGTTCCTAACAGGCTCCACGACAACCACGTGTTAGACATCAAGCTATTTTCTGGCGCCATTGCCGGGGAGGCTAAGGACATCTTCACAAGGGGATTTCTCCACTTCCTTTCTCTTTACTTTGTTTTTAGTTTGCTTAGTTTCTTTTGCTTGGTTTTGTTTGCCTCTTTTCAAAAAAAAACAAAAAAAATAGTTTAGTTTGGTTTGCTTTCTTTATCAAAAACACAAAAAAATTAGTTCCTGCTCTAGTTGCTGGTCTGTTACTACCTTGCTTGGTCATGCTTTCTATCAATGGATGGTTTCTTTGAAACTAGTTCTTATTGGCAAGGTGGGTTCACGGAAGAACAAAAGTATTATTATAAGGAACACCGTTTGTCACAAAAATGGAAACACTTATGGGAACAAATTGAAAGTTGAATACTATTGCTAGAGACGTGTGCTCTACTTATAATGTTACTTATTGCTTTGATAAATCTTGTTGTTGTAGGAGGTATAAACACCTGCCTTTCCAATGTGAGTATAATGATAATGTTACCATATCCTCTTATGTTAAAGTAATTTATGAATTTTATGATGTCGAAAAAATTGAAGAATTTATTCCCTTCAAGGGTGCATTTGAACTTGCCAGTTTGCTTAAAAATATTGATGATTTACCTTATGAACATGAGGTTTATGAGATACTTAAATTTTGCTTTAATAATTACAAGGAAGAAAATGGCTATATTCTTGAATATTTTAATAGATGCTTTCCACAAATGGAAGAGTCTAATGCCTTGCAGGAGCCTATGGAAGAAGAAATTATTGAAACTGGAAGCTCATTAGATGAAAAAGAGGAGGAGAGTGATGAACAAAAGAAGGAAGAATGGTTCTACCCATGCCTACCTTCTAATGAGAGTAACTCTTTACCTCTTACATTATTGGATTGTCCCCCATGCTTACCAAAGGAGGACGAATGTTATGTTCATGTGGATCCTTTTGAAATATATACTTTGGGTAAAACCTGTGAAGGTTTTAATCCCACTATTTTTGAGCTTGATAGAAATTATGTGTTTGATCATGAAAAACCTGCTTTATGTGATAGCTAGTTGTTGAGTTTATTCATGAGGCTACTAAAAAATATTATGAGAGAGGGAAACATGGTTGTAGTGTAGGGGTTGGTAGCATGGAAAACAAAAAAATTCTACCGCATGCACACAAACAAGCCAAGATCTATCTACTAGATTGTAGCAACGAGTCGATAGAAGAACTCACCCTCGAAGATTCCAAAGCGGTTAATGAGAGCAGATTCTCGTGGGTGATGTAGTCAAACTCTTGCCGATCTCAAGATCGGCAGCGATCCTTCCCAAGGCTGCGTTAAAGCGCTTCCGTAGTCGGTCACACGTTCGGTACTCGATGAATACCTTCCTCTCCCTTGTTCCAGCAGGTAGCGGAGGTTGTAGCACTCTCCTCACGATTCCGGCAGCACGACGGCGTGGTGTCGGAAGTAGAGGGGAGATCTCGCAGGGCTTTGCCTTAAGCCGGAGCGAGTATGGTGGAGTATGAGAGAGGCCTTGGCGATCTACGGTTTAGAGTACACCAAGGGGAGGGTGTGGCCGGCGGCTAGGGTTTGGGGAAACCCTAACTCGGCGAGTTAGAGGAGCCCTAGGCGGCGGCACCACTTGGAGGTAGTGGCACCGGCGACTTGGGGCTAGGGTTTGGGTGTGTGAGGGTAGGGGCAGCCCTACCCCTCCTTATATAGGTGGGAGGGAGGCGGTTGGGAGGCGGGAGTCCTCCTCCAACTCCTCCTCCTTGGCCAGCGGGTGGAGGGAGTAGGACTTCCTCCCTAAGTAGGTTTCCTACTCTCCCTCCACCAAGAAACTTCAGATTTGACTTTTCAAATTGGCGTTTGACTTTCAAACTTGAATTTGATTTCTCTCATCATATTGCCCAGCCAAGTGACCTAGTACATGATGCAACCATTCCACATTGTCATGACACATCCATGTACCCTTCCCCTCTGGAGTGTCGGACCTTCCAGACCCTTCTAGAACATTCCTGGTGAAAACACCGGAATCATTTCCGAACTCCAAAACAGGACTTTCCTTATATTTATCCTTTTCTCCGGACCATTCCGGATCTCCTCGTGATATCCCGGATCCCATCCGAGACTCCAAACAACATTCGGTCTCTTACTCATCATTCCATAACTACACAACAACATCGAATTCTTAAGTGTGTCTCCCTACGGTTCGTGAATTATGCGGACATGATCGAGACACTTCTTCGATCAATAACCAATAGAGGAATCTGGAAATTCATATGGCTCCCACATATTTCTACGATTACTTTGCGATCGAATGAACCACTTACATACGATACCAATTTCCCTTTGTCTCACGATAGTTTACTTATCCGAGGTTTTGATCGTCGGTATCTCTGCATACCTAGTTCAACCTCGTTACTGATAAGTACTCTTTTATCGTTCCGTGATATGTGATCCCTTGTGAGCCAGTCACATGCTTGCAAGATAATTGGATGACATTCCACCGAGAGGGCCCAGAGTATATCTATTCTTCATATGGATGGACAAATCCCACTCTTGATCCATGTGCCTCAACCCATACTTTCCGAACACTCAATGCCACCTTTATAGCCACCCAGTTATGGTGTGGTGTTTGGTGTCATCAAAGAATCCTTCCGGTAATGGTGATTAGCATGATCTCATGGTCGAAGGAATTAGGTTACTATGTATCAGAAAGCTTATAGCAATTGAACTATTAAGATGACTTGATCTTTATGCTACGCTTATCTATAGGAGTATGTCCATCATACCATTCTCCTAATGATATGATCTTGTTGTTAACAGCATCTCAATGTTCATGATCAGGAAACCACGATCATCTATTAACCAACAAGCTAGTATTATAAAGAGGCTTTACTAGGGACTCTATTTTAGTTTAAAATCACACAACTATTAATGTTTCCGGTTAATACTGTTATAGCATGAATGTAAACATTTATCATAAACACAAAGATATAATAATAACTACATTTATTATTGCCTCTATGGCATATCTCCAATAGTCTCCCACTTGCACTAGAGTCAACTAATCTAGATTACATGGTGATATACCTAACACCCATGGCAGTTTGGTGTTGGTCATGTTTTGCCCTCGGGAGAGGTTTAGTCAACGGATCCGCCACATTCAGATATGTGTGTACTTTGCAAATCTTTATGTCACCATCTTAGACATGTTCTCGAATAGCGTGAAAATGTAGCTTGATGTGCTTCAGCTTCTTGGGTGACCTTGGTTCTTGCGCATTGGCTATGGCACCCATGTTATCACAGTAGATAGACATTGGGTCCAGCGCACTTGGAACCACACTGAGATCTGTAATGAACTCCTTCATCCATATCGCTTCTTGTGAAGCCTCCGAAGCAGCTATGTATTCCGATTCAGTTGAAGATCTCGCCACAACACTTTGCTTTGCACTCCTCCAGCTAACTGCTGCACCATTCAAAGTAAATATGTATCTAGATTGAGATTTAGAATCATCCAAATCGGTGTCCCAACTAGCATCGGTGTAACCATTCACAACGAGTTGTTCATCACCTCCATAAGAAAGAACCATATCCTTAGTTCTTCTCAAGTACTTAAGGATGTTTTTGACCGCTGTCCAATGATCCACTCCTGGATCACTTTGATATCTGCTAGTCAAACTAACAGCATATGCAATGTCGGGTCTAGTACATAGCATGGCATACATTAGAGATCCTATGGCTGAGGCATAGGGAGTCTTACTCATCCTTTCTCTATCTTCTGCCATTGTAGGACTTTGATTTTTACTCAAGGTTGTATTGGGAAACATGGGTAAGAACCCTTTCTTGCTATCTCCATTCCAAACCTCTTCAGAACTTTGTCCAAATATGTACTTTGTGACAATGACATTAGGCGCCTTGATCTATCTCTATAAATCTTTATGCCTAATATGTAAGCTGCTTCGCCAAGATCTTTCATTGAAAAACTATTATTCAAATAATCCTTGACACTATTAAGAAGGTCTACATCATTCCCAATCAACAATATGTCATCTACATATAGTATTAAGAATGCTACAGAGCTCCCACTCACTTTCTTGTAAATACAAGCTTCTCCATAAGTTTGTATAAAACCAAAACTTTTGATTACCTTATCAAAACGTTGATTCCAACTTCGGGATGCTTGCTTCAATCCATAAATGGAACGTTCAAGTTTGCATACCTTGTTAGCATCTTTAGGATCGACAAAACCTTTGGTTTGCATCATATACAACTCTTCATCAATGTCTCCATTGAGGAACGCCGTTTTGACATCCATCTGCCATATCTCATAATCATAATATGCAGCGATTGCTAACATAATCCTCACAAACTTTAGCTTCGCTACTGGTGAGAAAGTCTCATCGTAGTCAACTCCTTGAATTTGTCGAAACCCTTTTGCGACAAGTCGAGCTTTATAGACAGTAACATTACCATCAGCATCTGTTTTCTTCTTGAAAATCCATTTGTTCTCGACAGCCTTCCGGCCATCTGGTAAGTCCACCAAAGTCCATACTTGGTTTTCGTACATGGATCCAATCTCGGATTTCATGGCTTCTTGCCATTTATTGGAATCTGGGCTCATCATCGCTTCCTCATATGTCGCAGGGTCATCGGTGTTGTCCACCAACATGACACTTATAACGGGATCATACCAATCAGGAGTGGTTCGAGTTCTCGTCGACCTGCGAGGTTTCGTAGTAACTTCAACCGAAGTTTCATGATCTATATCATTAGCTTTCTCTCTTATTGGTGTAGGCGCCACAAGAACTGCTTCCGGTGCTGCGCTACTCGCAAGTTCGACAGAAGGTTCAACAACCTCGTCGAGTTCTACTTTCCTTCCATTCACTTCTTTCGAGAGAAATTCCTTCTCTAGAAAGGATCCATTCTTGGCAACGAAGATTTTGCCCTCGGATCTATGATAGAAGGTATACCCAATAGCCTTTGGGTATCCTATGAAGACGCATTTTTCCTCTTTGGGTTCAAGCTTGTCCGGCTGTAACTTCTTTACATAGGATTCGCATCCCCAAACTTTAAGGAACGACAATTTAGGTTTCTTCCCAAACCATAATTCATACGGTGTCGTTTCAACGGATTTAGATGGTGCCCTATTTAAAGTGAATGCGGCTGTTTCTAATGCATAACCCAAAAATGATAGCGGTAAATCTGTAAGTGACATCATAGAACGAACCATATCTAAGAGAGTTCGATTACGACGTTCAGACACACCATTACGCTGTGGTGTTCCCGGTGGTGTCAATTGTGAAAGTATTCCGCATTTTTTCAAATGCTCGCCAAACTCGTAACTTAGATATTCACCTCCACGATCAGATCGTAGAAATTTAATCTTCTTGTTATGTTGATTCTCTACCTCACTTTGAAATTTCTTAAACTTCTCGAAATTTTCGGACTTATGTTTCATGAAATAGATATACCCATATCCACTCAAGTCATCCGTGAAGGCAAGAACATAACGATAACCACCGCGCGATGCTACACTCATTGGGCCACACACATCGGTATGTATGATTTCCAATAAGTCCGTAGCTCGCTCCATCATACCAGAAAATGGAGTCTTAGTCATTTTACCCATCAGACATGCTTCGCATCTTTCAAGTGATTCAAGAAGTCCATCGGAATGGAGTTTCTTCATACGCTTCACTCTAATGTGACCAAGACGACAATGCCACATATAGGTCGAGTTATCGCTCAATTTCAAACGTTTAGCTTCAATATTATTAATGTGTGTATTTCCACCATCGAGATTCAATAAAAATAGACCATCTATCAAAGGTGCATGTGCATAAAACATATTACTCATATAAATCGAACAACCATTATTCTCGGACATAAAAAAGTAACCGTCTCGCAATAAACATGATCCAGATATAATGTTCATGCTCAACGCAGGCACCAAATAACAATTATTTAAGTATAAAAATAATCCCGATGGTAGATGAAGAGGTAGCGTGCCGACCACGATCACATCAACATTTGATCCATTTCCAACGCGCATCGTCACTTCGTTCTTCGCTAGCTTCCATTTATTCTGTAGCACCTATTTCGAGTTACAAATATGAGCAACCGAACCAGTATCAAATACCCAGGCACTACTACGAGTACTAGTGAGATACACATCAATAACATGTATATCGGATATACCTTTCTTCTTGATGTTGTCGTTCTTCAAATCCGCTAAGTACTTTGGGCAATTCCGCTTCTAGTGACCCTCTCCCTTGCAGTAAAAGCACTCAGTATCAGGCTTAGGCCCAGCCTTGGTCTTCTTTGCTGGCGCGTCAACTTTCTTACATCCCTTCTTGAAGTTTCCCTTTTCCTTAGACTTGCCTTGCTTCTTGAATTTGCTGGTCTTATTGACCAATAACACTTGCTGCTCTTTCTTGATCTCCACTTCTGCAGATTTCAACATGGAGAAGAGTTCTGGCAATGCCTTGTCCATGTTTTGCATATTGTAGTTCATCACAAAGTTCTTGTAACTTGGTGGTAGTGATTGGAGGACACGGTGAATCCCCAAAGAATTAGGAATCACTATACCCAAACTTTGGAGTTTGTTTGCATGCCTAGACATCTTAAGCACGTGCTCACTGATGGAGCTGCCCTCTTCCATCTTGCAGTTAAAGAACTTTTCAGATGCCCCATAACTCTCAACTGCCGCGTGAGCCTCAAATATCATTTTGAGTTCACGGACAATATCATGTGGGTCATGGTTCTCAAACCTTTTCTAAAGATCTGATTCCAAACCATACATGATAGCACACTGAACTGTGGAGTACTGATTCTTCCGAGTGAGGTAAACATTCTTTACTTCATCGGTAGCGATGGCTAAGTGGTCACCCAATGCATCCAGCACATAGGTCAAATTACCAGCATTGAGGACAATCCTCAAATTGCGGAACCGAAGTTGCTTCCATTGTTTTTCAACTTTTCTTTCTCTAGGAACGCATTAAAATTGATGGTAGGGGCCGCCATTGATCTACACCATATTTGCAATAGTTTAGACTAAGTTTATGACAAATTGAGTTCTAATTAATTGTTAAATTAATCTAGGTGAACTCCCACTCAAAACAATATCCCTCACATTGTTTTAGTGATCACACGAACCAAATCCACCACATCAAAACCGATCATCACGAGAGTTTATGTAACTTCAATGGCAAACAATCAACATGTTCATCATATCTATTATATGACTCATGCTTTACCTTTAGGTGATCTGTGCTCCGAGACCATGTCTGTGCATGCTAGGCTCGTCAAGGTCAAACCTTAGCTTCCGCATGAGAAAATTTGGCTTGCTCACATTGTATATACTCGTAGAATCTAACACACCCGATCATCACGTGGTGCTTCGAAACAACGAGCTTTAGCAACGGTGCTTACTAAGGATGAACACTTTAAAACTTGAAATTTTTGTGCTTGAGGGATCATCTTATAATGCTACCATCGCAAACTAAGCAATACAAGATGCATAAAGGATTAACATTATGCAATTCATAATATGTGATATGATATGGTCTTTCGTCTTGTGCTTTCGAACTCCATCTTCAAGCACGAACATGATCTCCAACATCGCCGGTATGGCGTCAAGGTCAATGGCGCCGCTTCATGGTTGTCATCCACCAGCTTCAACTATTACAACTACTTTGAATAGACACGCGGGTCTTAACGGAATTTAAAGACAACCATATGGCTCCCGCCGGTTGCCTAACTTACAATAAGGAACATTGCATACATCATATATAATCACAATCATGGCCATATCAAATCACAGCACACCCCTGCAGAACAAAGTTAGACGCCTCTAATTTTCTTTGCATATTTTACGTGGTTTGGGGCTTTCAATAAGTGTCGATCTAACTTACGAACAAGAACCACAAAATTTATGTTTGAACTATCAAGTGCCCGTTGTAAATTTAATATATACTATAATGGGAGAGACAGACACCCGCAAAGCCACTTATGCAATACAAGTTGCATGTTGAGAGTGGAGCAAGTCTCATGAACGATGTCATGTAAGGTTAGCCCGGGCCGCTTCATCCCATCATACCGCAAGATGCAAAGTACACAAAAAGCAATTGATAATAAAAGCATCACCACCCACAATTACCATTGTGTTCTACTCGTGCAACAGATCTACATATAGACACGGCTCTGATACCACTGTAGGGGTTCGTAGCATGGAAAACAAAAAAATTCTACCGCATGCACACAAAGAAGCCAAGATCTATCTACTAGATTGTAGCAACGAGTCGATAGAAGAACTCACCCTCGAAGATTCCAAAGCGGTTAACCAGAGCAGATTCTCGTGGGTGATGTAGTCATACTCTTGCCGATCTCAAGATCGCATAGACGATCCTTACGGCGCTGCGTTCCGGCAGTGCTTCCGCAGTCGGTCACACGTTCGGTACTCGATGAAGACCTTCCTCTCCCTTGTTCCAGCAAGCAGCGGAGGTTGTAGCACTCTCCTCACGATTCCGGCAGAACGATGGCGTGGTGTCGGAAGTAGAGGGGAGATCTCGCAGGGCTTCGCCTTAAGCCGGAGCGAGTATGGTGGAGTATGAGAGAGGCCTTGGCGATCTATGGTTTAGAGGGCACCAAGGGGAGGGTGGGGCCGGCGACTAGGGTTTGGGGAAACCCTAACTCGGCGAGTTAGAGGAGGCCAAGGCGGCGGCAGCACTTGGAGGTGGTGGCGCCGGCGACTTGGGGCTAGGGTTTGGGTGTGTGAGGGTAGGGTGCAGCCCTACCCCTACTTATATAGGTGGGAGGGAGGCGGTTGGGAGGAGGGAGTCCTCCTCCAACTCCTCCTCCTTGGACGGCGGGTGGAGGGAGTAGGACTTCCTCCCTAAGTAGGTTTCCTACTCTCCCTCCACCAAGCAAACTTCAGATTTGACTTTTCAAATTGGCGTTTGACTTTCAAACTTGAATTTGATTTCTCTCATCATATTGCCCAGCCAAGTGACCTAGTACATGATGCAACCATTCCACATTGTCATGACACATCCATGTACCCTTCCCCTCCGGAGTGCCGGACCTTCCAGACCCTTCTAGAACATTCCTGGTGAAAACACCGGAATCATTTCCGAACTCCGAAACAGGATTTTACTTATATGAATCTTATTCTCCGGACCATTTCGGATCTCCTCGTGATATCCCGGATCCCATCCGAGACTGCGAACAACATTCGGTCTCTTACTCATCATTCCATAACTACACAACAACATTGAATCCTTAAGTGTGTCTCCCTACGGTTCGTGAATTATGCGGACATGATCGAGACACTTCTCCGATCAATAACCAATAGAGGAATCTGGAAATTCATATGGCTCCCACATATTTCTATGATTACTTTGCGATCGAATGAACCACTTACATACGATACCAATTTCCCTTTGTCTCACGATAGTTTACTTATCCGAGGTTTTGATCGTCGGTATCTCTGCATACCTAGTTCAACCTCGTTACTGATAAGTACTCTTTTCTCGTTCCCGTGATATGTTATCCCTTGTGAGCCAGTCACATGCTTGCAAGCTAATTGGATGACATTCCACCGAGAGGGCCCAGAGATATCTATCCATCATATGGATGGACAAATCCCACTCTTGATCCATGTGCCTCAACCCATACTTTCTGAACACTCAATGCCACCTTTATAGCCACCCAGTTACGGTGTGGTGTTTGGTGTCATCAAAGCATCCTTACGGTAATGGTGATTAGTATGATCTCATGGTCGAAGGAATTAGTTTACTATGTATCAGAAAGATTATAGCAATTGAACTATTAAAATGACTTGATCTTTATGCTACGCTTATCTATAGGAGTATGTGAAGGGTTTCGCGGCATAGTAAATCAAAATTTTCTACGGATGCGAACAGAGGGAAGCCAAGATCTAATCTAGGAGATGAAAACAACGAGAGAGATTGGATTAGATCTTCATACCCTTGAAGATTCGCACAGCGGAACGTTCGTCGGAACGTGGGTGATGTAGTCGTACTCGCTTCTCCTCCTCGCGATTCGATCTGATCTAGCACCACAAGTGGTGGTGCCTCCGTGAGATGCACACGTGCAGCACCTCGACGTCTCCTCCTTCCTCGGTCCAGCAAGTATGGTGGAGAGACGGATTGGATCTACAACACGACGGCGTGGTGTATATGGTGGTGAGTTTCTGCAGCAGGGCTTCACCTACACGCAGTCGGGAGGGAGAGAGAGGGCAGCAGGGTGGCTAGGGTTGGAGGGGAAGGTGTGTTGGGGGGTGGTGCGCCCCCAGCCCTCCTTTTATAGAGGGGTGGGCGGCTGACCTAGCCCCTCCCCCAAGTCCAAACCGGCGGCCCCAAAGGAGGAAGAGTGGGGGGCAAGGAAACCCCCCCCCCCCCTTCTAGAAGCTCTATCTAGGGTTTAAACCCTCTTTGGCCGGCTGAGCCCTATGGGGCCTTGTGCCCCTGGCCCAATGTGGCCAGGGCACTCCCTCATAGGCCCATGCCCCCTCCCGGAAGGTGTGGCCACGTTGGTCCCCTTCCGGAAGGTTCTAGAAGCTTCCGGTACAATACCGATTAACCCGGAACAATTCCGAACTCCGGAATTGGACTTTCCTTATATGAATCTTATACTCCGGACCACGGAACCTCTCGTGATGTCCCGGATCCCATCCGAGACTCCGAACAAAAACTCATAAACCAATTATCCAATCTATCCTAGCATCGAGACACGTTAAGTGTGTGACCCTGCGGGTTCGAGAATATGCAGACATGATCTTCTATCAATAATCAACAGCGGGGTCTAGAAACCCATATTGACTCCCACACATTCATCGATGATCATATCGGATGAACCACGATGTCAGGATTCAATCAATCCCATATATATATATATTCCCTTCGTCTCGCGATATTTTACTTGCCCGAGATTTGATCGTCGCTACCGTCATACCTAGTTCAATCTCATTCACAGCAAGTACTTTACTCGTTCCGTAATCCGATATCACTTTGTGATTAACTCCTTAACCACATGCTTGCAAGCGGTGTTGATATCGATTACCGAGTGGGCCTGAAGTATATCTCTCCGACTTGGGAGGGACAAATCCCATATCGATACATACAACCCAACAGGTACTTTCCGATCACCTGAGAGACACCTTTATGATCACCCTCTCATAGGATGATGTTTGATGACCTCAAAGCTTTCTTCCGATACCAGGGAGTTGTATTATCTCATGGTCTAAGGAATACAATATTTGACATAAGAAAAGCTTCGCAAAGACGAACATGATGACATGATCTAATTGCTTTGCTTAGTTTGGGTCTGTCCACCATATCATTCTCCCAATGATATGATCTCATTATTAATCGACAACTCATGTCCATGGCTAGGAAACCTTAACCATCATTAATCAATGAGCTAGTCCATAGAGGCATACTAGGGACACGGTGTTGTTCACAAACCACACAAGTATTAAAGTTTCCGCTTAATACAATTCTAGCATGGAATATAAACATTATCATGAACAAGAATTATAATAATAACATCTTTATTATTGCCTCTAGGGCATAATTCCAATAGTCTCCCATTTGCACTAGAGTCAATAATCTAGTTTACATCTGGCAACAATCTCACACCCATGGCACTGAGGTGCTGATCATGTTTTACACGTGGAAGAGGTTTAGTCAATGGATCTGCGACATTCAGATCTGTATGTACTTTGCTAATCTTCAGATCTCCATCTGCTATATAATCTCGGATTATATGAAACTTGCGGTTGATATGCTTGGTCTTTGGATGATATCTTGGTTCCTTAGCAAGTGTTATGGCGCCCGTGTTGTCACACAATATCTCCAGTGGGTCCAACGCACTTGGAACCACGCCAAGCTCAGTGATGAAGTTCCTGATCCAAACTCCTTCACTTGACGCTTCTGCAGCAGCCATGTATTCCGCTTCTACTGTAGATACCGTGATCACGCTTTGCTTGCAGCTTCGCCAGCTCACAGCTCCTCCATTCAAAATATACACGTATCCTGTCTGAGATTTAGAATCATCCTTGTCGGTGTCGAAACTAGCATCGACGTAACCTTTTACGACGAGCTGTTCATCACCCCCATAGACTAAGAACATTTCTTTAGTTCTATTTAGGTACTTTAGGATGTTCTTCACGGTGTCCGATGTTCCACTCTGGATCACTTTGATATCTCGTCAAACTAAGAGCATTGGACACATCCGTCTAGTACACAACATGGCATACATGATAGAACCTATGGCCGAGGCATAAGGCACTTTGCTCATAGCTTCCCTATCATTTATCAGAATGGACATTGAGCCTTGCTCAATATCTTACGACAACATAGGCACCGAACCTTTCTTTGCCTTATCCATTCGAACCTTTTCGAACTTTGTCTAGGTATGTACTCGGCTTAAAGCTATCAGGCGTCTTTGTCTATCTCTATAGATTTTGATGCCCAATATATAAGCAGCTTCACCTAGGTCTTTCATTGAAAAATACTTGTTCAAATAACTCTTCACATCGTTAAGCATGTTGATGTCATTTCCGATAATCAATATGTCATCCACATATAGTACCAGAAACGTCACCGAGCTCCCACTCACTTTCTTGTAGATGCAAGCTTCGTAGAAATTTGGAACAAATCCAAAGCTCTTGATCACTTGATCAAAACGAAGGTTCCAACTCCGAGATGCTTGCTTCAGTCCATAAATGGAACGCTGAAGTTTGCATACTTTATCAGCATCCTTAGGATCGACAAAACCTTCGGGTTGCATCATATACAACTCTTCATAAATGTTGCCATTAAGGAAAGCAGTCTTGACATCCATCTGCCATATTTCATAATCATGAAACGCAGCAATTGCTAATAAAATCCGAATGGACTTAAACATCGCTACGGGAGAGAAAGTCTCATCGTAGTCAACACCTTGAACTTGTCAAAAACCTTTCGCAACAAGCCGTGCTTTATAGACGGTAACATTACCATTCGCGTCCGTTTTCTTCTTGAAGATCCATTTGCACTCAACGGCCTTTCGGTCGCTAGGAGGGTCCACCAAAGTCCATACTTGGTTTTTGCTCATGGATCCCAATTCGGATTTCATGGCTTCTAGCCATTTCTCAGAGTCTGGGCTCATCATCGCCTCATAGTTCGTAGGTTCACCGTCTTCTACTAGCAAGACAACAGGGTTGCCGTACCACTCAGGAGGGGCACGCGACCTTGTCGACCTGCGACGTTCAGTAGCAGCATCGTCCGAAGCTTCATGATCCTTGTCATTAGCTTCCTCTATTGTTGGTGCAGGCGGCACTGGAACAATTTCAGGTGCTGCGCTACTCTCCAATTCAAGAGAAGGTTCAATAACCTCGTCTAGCTCTACTTTCCTCCCACTCACTTCTTTCGAGAGAAACTCCTTCTCAAGAAAGGAACCGTTCTTTGCGACAAACACTTTGCCTTCGGTTCTGTGATAGAAGGTATACCCAATAGTTTCCTTAGGGTATCCTATGAAGACACATTTCTCCGCTTTGGGTTCGAGCTTATCCGGCATCAATTTCTTGACGTAAGCTTCGCATCCCCAAACTTTAAGAAACGACAACTTAGGTTTAGCACCAAACCATAGTTCATACGGTGTCGTCTCAACGGATTTAGATGGTGCCCTATTTAAAGTGAATGCAGCGGTTTCTAATGCATAACCCCAAAATGATAACGGCAAATCAATAAGAGACATCATTGATCGGACCATATCTAATAGGGTTCTATTCCGGCGTTCAGACACACCATTGCGCTGTGGTGTTCCAGGTGGCGTGAGTTGCGAAACAATTCCGCTTGCTTTAAGATGCGTGAGAAAATCATAACTCAAATATTCACCTCCACGATCGGATCGTAGAAACTTAATCTTTCTGTTATGATGGTTCTCCACTTCATTGTGAAATTCTTTGAGCTTTTCAAACATTTCAGATTTATGTTTCATTAAATAGATATACCCATATCTACTTAAGTCATCGGTAAAAGTGAGAAAATAGCGATATCCACCGCGCGTCGAAACACTCATCGGTCCGCATACATCGGTATGTATGATTTCCAACAAGTCCGTTGCTCGCTCCATCATTCCGGAGAACGGGGTTTTGATCATCTTGCCCATGAGGCATGGTTCGCATGTGTCAAATGATTCAAAATCAACAGACTCCAAAAGTCCATCAGAATGGAGTTTCTTCATGCGCTTTACACCAATATGACCTGAGCGACGAAGCCACAAATAAGTAGTATTATCACTATCTACTTTGCATCTCTTAGCCTCAATGTTATGGATGTGTTTTTCATCCCTTTCGAGATTTAGAAGAAATAAACCATTCACAATAGGTGCATGACCATAAAAGATGTTACTCATATAAATAGAACAGCCATTATTCTCCGATTTAAATGAATAACCGTCTTGCAATAAACAAGATCCAGAAATAATGTTCATGCTCAACGCAGGAACATAATAACACTTATTAAGGTTTAAAACTAATCCCGAAGGTAAAACTAAGGAGAGCGTGCCGACGGCCATCACATCAACTCTTGATCCGTTGCCAACGCCAAGATCGTCACCTCATCCTCGCAGTCATTGCCTATTCCGTAGCTCCTGCTTCGAGTTACAAATATTAGCAATCAACCGAGATCAAATACCCAGCACTACAACGAGGGCTAGTAAGGAAAACATCAATAACATGTATATCAAATATAGCTTTGATGGTGCCAGCCTTCTTGTCCGCTAAGTACTTGAGACGATGCCCAAAGGACCCTTGTCCTTGCAATAGAAGCACTCAGTGTCCGGCTTAGGACCAGACCTGAGCTTCTTCTCAGCAGGGGCAACGCGCTTGCCGCCACCTTTCTTGAAGGTCTTCTTTGCACCCTTACCTTTCTTAAAGGTGGGCTTGTTGACCATCAACACATGATTATCCTTTTTGATGTCCACTTCCGCGGCCTTCAACTTTGCGAAGAGCTCGGTGATCGATGGAACCAATCGATTATGAGTCACTACAAAACTTTTGTAGCTGGGAGGAGTGATTGCGAACCTGTCAATCTTGAGCTCCTCTGGAATCGTGCATTCCAGCTTGCTCAAGCGTTGAGTGTAGCCCGTCATCTTAATGGCGTGCTCACTAACGGAACTCCCTTCCTCCATCTTGCGCTTAAAGAACTTCTCGGAGATCTCATATCTCTCGAACGGCCTGAGTCTCAAACATGGTTTTCTCTTGAGAATCTCAAAGGGCAGGATAGTCTTCAAAACGATTTTGAAGTTCCGCCCATAGCAAACAACATGGTGCTCTTAATCACACCATAATCATCTTTGCGACCGATGACAGCCTTTCTCATCGGCAAGTAGCGATTGCAGGGGGGTCACCTAACGCTTTCCCAAGGACATAGTCTTTTTGACCGCCAGAGAGAATGATTCTTAGATTGCGGAACCAATTGGTGAAGTTAGACCCATTTTATTCTAAGCTTTTCCTTCTCAGCGAAATTGTTGAAGTTGAAGTTGGACTTAGCCATGTGATCTATAGTATTTGCAAGTACAAATTAGACTATGTTCATGATAACTAGTTCAACTTAATCAAATTACTGGATGAACTCCCACTAAATTCAAAATCCCTCAAGTTGTTTAGTGAACATGATCCAAATTCACCACACCTAATCTGATATTCACGAGAAGAGATGTGATTTCAATGGTGGACAACAAAGTGTCGATCATATCATTCATATGACTCATGCTTAACCTTTCGGTTCCTGTGTTCCGAGGCCATGTCTGTACATGCTAGGCTCGTCAAGTTAGACCCAAGTATTTCCGCGTGTGCAAAACTGGCTTGCACCCGTTGTATGTGAGCGTAGAGTCTATAGCACCCGATCATCACGTGATGCTTGGACACGACGAACTTTCGCAACGGTGCATACTTGGGGAGAACACAGTTTTTATCTTGATCTTTAAGTGAGGAATCATCTTATAATGCTACCGTCGCGATCTAAGCATAATAAGATACATAAAAGGATAAAAATCACATGCATATAACTTTATGTGACATGGTATAGCCAATCTTCGCGCAATGATCTCCATCTTGTGCGTTCCGGCATGATCTCCATCACTCCACCATGATTGCCTCCACCACGAATAGCAACTACAACTATTTCTAACTACTTAGCGATAAAGTGAAACTATTACATGGCGCATAAGAAGTTGACACACAGGTCATACACAATTATAAAGACAACCATATGGCTCACCGGTTGTGTACTCATCGACATGCAAGTCGTGAAACATTACAAAACATGATCATTGCATACATTATACACATCACATCTTGGGCCATACCATATCACGAAAACACTCCGCAAAAACAAGTTAGACGCCTCTACTTTGTTGTTGCATGTTTTACGTGCTTATGGGAGTAGATACTAAGAACGATTCTTACCTACGGAAAGCCACAACGGTGATATTATGGTTGCCAAACTCCGGTGTTAATCCCATGACAACTATAGTGAGAGAAACTGACATCCACCAGCCGCATGTGTGGAGCAAGCCACACGTCAAGTGCGGAGCCGGTCTCGCGAACGACGTCGCGTAAGGTTGGCCTGGACCGCTTCAATCTCACTATCCCGCGTCATAAGAAGAACACAAACAAGAGGCTTGCAACAGAAAACATCAACGCCCGCAAAAACCATGTTGTGTTCTACTCGTGAAACACATCTACGCATAGATCTAGCTCTGGTACCACTGAAGGGTTTCGCGGCATAGTAAATCAAAATTTTCTACGGATGCGAACAGAGGGAAGCCAAGATCTAATCTAGGAGATGCAAACAACGGGAGATATTGGATTAGATCTTCATACCCTTGAAGATTCGCACAGCGGAACGTTCGTCGGAATGTGGGTGATGTAGTCGTACTCGCTTCTCCTCCTCGCGATCCGATCCGATCTAGCACCACAAGTGGCGGTGCCTCCGTGAGATGCACACGTGCAGCACCTCGACATATCCTCCTTCCTCGGTCCAGCAAGTACGGTGGAGAGACGGATTGGATCTACAACACGACGGCGTGGTGTATATGGTGGAGAGTTTCTGCAGCAGGGCTTTGCCTACACGCAGTCGGGAGGGAGAGAGAGAGGGCAGCAGGGCGGCTAGGGTTGGAGGGGAAGGTGTGTCGGGGGGTGGTGCGCCCCCAGCCCTCCTTATATATAGGGGTGGGCGGCTGCCCTAGCCCCTCCCCCAAGTCCAAACCGGCGGCCCCAAAGGAGGAAGAGTGGGGGGCAAGGAACCCCCCCCCTTCTAGAAGCTCTATCTAGGGTTTAAACCCTCTTTGGCTGGCTGGGCCCTATGGGGCCTAGGCCCATGCCCCCTCCCGGAAGGTGTGGCCACGTTGGTCCCCTTTCGTAAGGTTCTAGAAGCTTCCGGTACAATACCGATTAACCTGGAACAATTCCGAACTCCAAAAACTGCACTGCCTTATATGAATCTTATTCTCCGAACCACTCCGGAACCTCTCGTGATGTCCCGGATCCCATCCGAGACTCCGAACAAAAACTCATAAACCAATTATCCAATCTATCCTAGCGTCGAGACACGTTAAGTGTGTGACCCTGCGGGTTCGAGAATATGCAGACATGATCTTCTATCAATAAACAACAGCGGGGTCTGGAAACCCATATTGACTCCCACACATTCATTGATGATCATATCGGATGAACCACGATGCCAGGATTCAATCAATCCCATATATATATTCCCTTCGTCTCGTGATATTTTACTTGCCCGAGATTGGATCGTCGGTACCGTCATACCTAGTTCAATCTCGTTCACAGCAAGTACTTTACTTGTTCCGTAATCCGATATCACTTTGTGATTAACTCCTTAACCACATGCTTGCAAGCGGTGTTGATATCGATTACCGAGTGGGCCCGAAGTATATCTCTCTGACTTGGGAGGGACAAATCCCATCTCGATACATACAACCCAACAGGTACTTTCCGATCACCTGAGATACACCTTTATGATCACCCTCTCATAGGATGACGTTTGATGACCTCAAATCTTTCTTCCGATACCAGGGAGTTGTATTATCTCATGGTCTAAGGAATACAATATTTGACATAAGAAAAGCTTCACAAAGACGAACATGATGACACGATCTAATTGCTTCGCTTAGTTTGGGTTTGTCCACCATATCATTCTCCCAATGATATGATCTCATTATTAATCGACAACTCATGTACATGGCTAGGAAACCTTAACCATCATTAATCAATGAGCTAGTCCATAGAGGCATACTAGGGACACGGTGTTGTTCACAAACCACACAAGTATTAAAGTTTCCGCTTAATACAATTCTAGCATGGAATATAAACATTATCATGAACAAGAATTATAATAATAACATCTTTATTATTGCCTCTAGGGCATAATTCCAACAGTATGTCCATCATACCATTCTCCTAATGATATGATCTTGTTGTTAACAGCATCTCAATGTTCATGATCAGGAAACCACGATCATCTATTAACCAACAAGCTAGTATTATAAAGAGGCTTTACTAGGGACTCTATTTTAGTTTACAAATCACACAAGTATTAATATTTCCGGATAATACTGTTATAGCATGAATGTAAACATTTATCATAAACACAAAGATATAATAATAACTACATTTATTATTGCCTCTAGGTCATATCTCCAACATGTAGAAGTTTTCATGGTACTGAAACACCTCTCTATGTGCTGAAAGTTTTGAAGTTACTCTTGTTTTATCTTCCTATGCTTATCACTTTGATCTTTGTTTATTTATTTGTGTACAAGATTCCGATGCATAGGAAGAGGGTTAGACTTAAATGTGTTCTGAATTTGCTTCTTGATGCTCTCTTTTACTTCAATTCATATTTCTTATGTGAGTATCTTCTCAAACTTTCTGAGCCTAACTTAAAGGCGTTAAAGAAAAGTACTTGTTGGGAGATAACCCAATAGTTTCCTTGAGTCTTAGAAGTTATTACTTTAGTAATGACCTCTCCTTATCCTTTTTGTTTGCTTTTTGTGCCAAGAATGACCTCTAATGAGAGGGAAGTAAGATTTACGGAGTTGCTATCCCAAAACAGATTTCTTTCCTCCACCATAACAATTTGTGAGGAGTATGTGTGACTCGGATTGAGATGAAAATTTATGAATAAATCCCCTAGTATGTTAGATAACTTTCGTTAGTTCAACACTTTTTTATTTGAGCAACAGAAGATTTTCTAAAATCTTGGTTTCTACCTATTCTGCTTTTTGTGATTTCGCCATTATTTGCATTTGCTTCTTATTGATTCCTTTTTGAGTTCTCTTTTGGGGAATTGAGCTTTTTGAAGGAGTTATTACAGTAGCTTGTGTTTTTAGTGAAAAGTTTTGCTGTTGCAAAGCTTTGCCTAAAGGTCTATCATCTTTTGAATACACTAATGTTGCTAATGAAGATTGAGTGAAGTTTTGTATGAAGGAAAAATTTCAGGTGTAGAGAGAGAATGATGTAATAAGATGAAAAATGGACAAAAGCTCAAGCTTGGGGATTCCACCATGGTTTCACCCCAATACATATCCAAGAGGTACAAGCGCCAAAGCTTGGGGATGCCCAAGGCATCCCCTTCTTCATCAATAAAAAGCTCATGTTTGTCTAGACACTTCGTTTTTATTGTTTCACGCACTGTTGTGTTGTTCTTGGAGCGTCTTAGTTTTCTTTTGGTTTGCTTAGTTGTTTAGTTTTCTTGAATAAAGTAGTTTGGACCACCGTTTTTGCTGTGTTATTTCAAATAAGTTGCTTGGTGTTGGAAAGGAGTAGGAAGTTCTTGCTTGAAAGTGCAAGAGGAGCTTGCATTGACTGTGACTTAGACTTTAGCATGACATGCTAGGTGTTGTTTTAACCTTATGATTAGTGATTATTGTTGTAGCATGTCTTGTTCTAAATAATTGGGATTGCTTAGTGTGCCTTGAAAGAATTATGCGTTGTTTTAGCATGCAAAACAATAGTATTATGGTATTCTCCTTTGATGCTTTGTTTGGGTTGACTTGGCACATGATCACACCATGTTATGACTATGACAAGTCACCATAGCCTCTATGATCAGTTAGTCCTTGACTTGTAGTACCACTCTATGCTTTGATTAGTAATGTTTTGTCGCTCTGCATGATTATGGCCATTATTGCTCTCTTAGTTGGTTGCTCCCAGTCTTTTGCTAGCCTCCACTTGTATGAGTAAGTTCTAATCATGTTTCCAACTCCCAAGAAACCCAGTTATTCTAAAGTGTCCACTATAAATTCCTATGCATGGTGTGTTACACCATTCCAAGTATATTCTTGTTTTCAGCTATCTTCCAATTAAAAACTATTTTGTTATGTGAAAACTTAGTGATTAAATCCCTCACAAACTTGATGGCACACTTTATATTCTTTGCCCCTAATAAACTTGAACCATTGTGTCGTCTGTGTTGTATATGCTTGCACTTATACGTTGGAATTAGCAGAACCATGCTGTCATGGGGAACGTTTTCAATATTGCACTTGCACTTTGTACTCAGTTGATATCATGCTCTTTTGTCTATGGATGTCACCGGTGTGAAATAAAGAGGGAGCTTATAAGTCCATGGAGTATTTATTTTGTGTTAGAGAAACGCCTGGGCCGCTAGCCTAAGCCATGCCTAATCATGGTGGAAACTTGCAGCATCACCATAGTGAGCTATCTGTGAAGCATCCTCAATAAAAAGCTATGCATATAGTAAATAAAAAGATCGTTGAGATGCTCATTGTTTGCTTGCCTTGTCATTTTGGTTATGGGATAGCTCCTGTACCATGTGCAAGGGGTACCCCGTTGGCGGTTCTCTATGATATACATGTACTTAAGATGACAAGAACTTATAGGTGACTGAAGTTGAGTAGCATGAGGTGTGGCCCTCGTATTCAAGGGACTTGAGATTGCCAACTTATACTTTGTCAAGCATATACTCCATAGTTTGTTCACTTTAACCTTAATCACTTCAAGATGCTTATGATAGGGGTAATGAGGACTGAAAGCTAACAAGTACCATAATTTTTGGAAGCTCCTTTTGAAACTTGAAATCCCTGCTTCCCTTTATGAAGGGCCTTTCTTCCACAATTATATTGAGTCTCCACCTTCTACCCTTAGGAACCATTAAGAGAGCATAGTTGCCATTCTTAGTTCTATGTGCAGTGTCCCAAAACTTATTGATTGATGCATATTGTGATATTACTTGTTCTTGTGCTATTTGTTTCTAGTCACCCTTGTGAACTTTGAAGGTGTCCTATGCATCTTTTTGTTACTCTATGAGGGACAAGCTGAATGCCACTATGCCATGTTTTATGCATGTGAAACAAACAAACGTTTTTCAATGCATGTTATTCATGATCTTTGTTTGTATCCTTTCATGTTGCATGCATAGTTACTATGACTTATTATTAGAACTCCATCTTTCATGCACATGTTTAGAGTTCTTTGATCCCATCTTTCAATGCTTGCAAATGGTTTGGTCTTGATTTTGATGGTGCATGTCACCTCAAAAATTATTCTTTTTAGCACTTACCTACTCGAGGACGAGCAGGAGTTAAGCTTGGGGATGCTTGATATGTCGGAAACGTATCTATAATTTTTGATGCTCCATGCTTCTTTAGTATCTACTTTGGTTTTATTTGTCTACACTTTGAGGTGTTTTTATATCTTTTCCGGAACTAACCTATTAACAAGTTGCCACAGTGCCAGTTGCCTGTTTTCTTCCGTTTTTGGTTCCAGAAAGGCAGAGGATCAATATTCTCGGAATTTGACGGGACAAAAGCTAAAGTCAATATTTTTGCATGGGCGACACGAAGTCTAGAGGGGATACGGAGAGGCGAACCAGGGCCGCCACATCCCCCTAGGCGTGGGTGGGCCCACCCCGTGCTTGGGTAGGGTGTAGGCCCCCTGGCCGCCTCCCAGCCTCGCCTCTTTGCCTATAAGAAGCCCCCGATGCAAAAATCCTAGGCACCCGATCAAAACTCCATGAAACCTTCTATAGCCGCCGACACCGTCATCCCTATATTGGGGGGATCTGAAGTTCTTCTCAGCACCCTGTCGGAGGGGAGATCATCCCGGAGGCCTTCTCTTCGGTATGAAGCGTGAGTAGTTCCACCTTGGACTATGGGTCCATGTAGTATCTGGATGGTTGTATCTCCTCCTTGTGCTTTCATGTATAGATCTTGTGAGCTCCATTCATGATCAAGATCTAATCTATTTATAAGCATGCATGTTGTGTTTGCGGGGATCAGATGGATATTGTGATTACTATGTCAGATTGATTAATGGTTTTGTCTTATGATTCTATTATGGCTGTGTTGTTTGGGATCTTGTATGCTCTCAGTTGTTAGTAGCTATCTTGGCCAAGTAGTTGCTAGTGACTCCAAGAGGGGGTATTTTTGCTCGATAGTGGGTTCATGCCTCTAGTTTCCAAGGGAAGTGACAGAAATATCTTCGGTTGTAGATGTGTTGTTGCTACTAGGGAGAAAACAACTGTCTCTTGTTCATAGAACAAGTGGATTGTTTACCTTACACACTTTGCTTAAAGTAGTTGTCTGTTGCTTGCAACTTAATACTGGAGGGGGTTCGGATGATAACACAAAGGTGGACTTCTAGTCATAGATGCAGTTGGATGGTGGTCTATGTATAATGTTGTATTGCCCAATCGAATCTCATAGGATCTTTTTGTCTGGTATTGCATTATTATGCCTTGCTCAGTTCCTGTCAATTGCCCTGCTGTAATTTGTTTACCCTCCATGTCATGTTGTTTATCTAAGGAGAGCACCTCTAGTGAACTATGGACCCCGGTCCAATATTTACCATTGATACATCTTCCACTATTACTTGTTTACTTGTTGCAAACCATCATCACCTTCCACACCATACGTTTAATCCTTTGTTACAGCAAACCAATGAGCTTGACAATCTCATTGTTTCGTTGGGGCAAAGTCTTGAGTTTGTGTTGTGCAGGTCTCCGTGTTGCTTGCAACACCTTTATGATGTTTCCTTCCTCCTACTGGTTCGATAAACTCGGTTTCTTACTGAGGGAAGACTTGCTGCTGTGCTGCTTCACACGTTGATCTTGGGGTTCCCAACAGGATCCATGACAACCACGTGTTAGCCATCAGGGAGCTAGTGACACGGCGAAGCTCGCGGGCGTGTCGGTGAGGTGTCGACAGCGAGTTGCTTCCGTCGCAGCCGGAGGTGGACGACGAGGATAGAGTGGACGAAAGGGTACGGGCCGGTTGGGCTGCTCCTGGGCCAAGCTGGGCCGCTGGGAGCTCGCACGAGCGGCAGAGAGGGAAGAGGAAAGATGGGATGCAGCCTGAGAGGGTTATGGCTGCATTTTTTTTATAGAAACCTTTTTCTATTTGTCATTTTTCATTTCCCTTTTGTATTTTTATTTGAATTTTGTTTTTGAATAATTCAAAAATACTAGAGACTTTGTAAAGTATATAAAATATTGCAGGGGCCCTTTTAACAAGTTGGGATTCAATTGTTTTGGTAGTTTCAAAATATTCAAAACCATTTGAATGTATTTTAGGGAGAGGGGGAAAAATAGGGTTTAGAGTTTTGCATTTGTTTCTTTTTTTTCATGCATTTAAAGGGATGATGCTCATGATGCACAAACAAACCCTAAATAGTAATTAGGTAAAACTAGGTGCTACAGTGGTGGCCCTAGCAAACACTGGCTGACTAATGGCGGTGACAAATTAGTGTCATCTCATCATCGCAAGTAATGCATCAATTGATCCAATTGTACATCTCACATTCAATAAAACCAATCGTAATTGATAGAACTGTGATCAATCCAACAAAGATTTTTCACCATAAACAGTCATCATTGGTTATGTGTGGGCTTCAAAGACCCCCAAAGTGACCAAACCATTGTGTTGGGCTGGACCGAGAATTTTTTATTCACTCTAGGTGTCTAGCCATGTCTATGTTTCAACCTTATTGTACTTTTTCCAATAGGAAGATTGGATTAATATTAGAGAATTGAGTAAACATCATAAGGACTCACGTAGGCATGCAGAAAAAAAGGTGCCTACATGCACAAAATAAGAGAAGGATAGTCTAAACATGTGTAGATGATAACGAAGATTGTGGATAGAGCCATAGTCATGGTCATAGTCATCGGTCCGTCGCCATGCCATGGAGACCAAGGTGATGTCGATCATCAGTGATGTTTGTTCTTCCCTCGATCGTACCATGTTAATTTGCATGATTTTCTTGCAATCTTCGACATGGGCATTTCTGTACCTGTATACCCCTTTTTGGAAGAAAAAATGTACGCTGGTGTTAATTCTCTATAGTAATAAGTATCTTAATTGATGTGGGCATGGATATAAAATATGCAGATGGTGGCCATGGATGTACGAGGACTCTCCTTTTATTTGAAAGCGTGTGAGGACTCTCCTTAGGTGCAGCCTAGCCCGATGCAGTAGATTTTGCAACTACATCGATAGAGTCCGCTAAATCGACACAAGAAAATCCTCGTGCTGCCCAGTGGCAACGATGGTGGCCCTAGCAGACACTCGCTGACTAATGGAAGTGACAAATTAGTGCCATCTCATCATCACAAGTAATGCATCAATTGATCCAATTGTATATCTCACATTCAATAAAACCAATCATAATTGATAGTATGTTTTTAAGCAAAGGACTGCAATCAACCGATTTCTTAAGATAGAACTGTGATTAATCTAACAAACATTTTTCACAAGAAACAATCATTGGTTATGTGTGGGCTTCAAAGACCCCAAAGTGATCAAACCATTGTGTTGGGCTGGACCGAGAATTTTTCCTTCACTCGCGTCTAGCTATGTCTATGGTTCAACCTTAATGTACTTTTTCCAATAGGAATATTATATTAATATTATCAAGCTGAGTAAACATTACAAGGACTCAGGTAGGTGTGCAGAAAACAAAAGTGTCTACATGCGCAAAATAAGAGAAGGGTAGTCTAACCATGTGTAGATGATAACGAAGATTGTGGATGGAGCCAATAGAGTCTGTTTATCCACCGACAATCCAAACTGAAATATATTATATCTACGATCTCCAAGGCCTTCCTGCTCCATACCATTCAAATGCGCCGCAGGTGGCTCTCTTGATGGTCAATCTGGCATATGCACTTGAGTTTTATAAGAACCAGGTGTATATACTGTAGGACCATAACCGACCTCGATAACGGTTTCCTTCGTACGCAGCATAAACTAGTATATTGCAGATCAACACTGGTGGAAAACAGGCCTCCAGTCCCGGGCCACAACTGGCTCTAGTCTCGGTTTTGGGCCCGGGACTGCCAAAACGGGACTAGAGGCCCCCCTCTAGTCCCTGCTCGCTATGGCCCGCGACTGATAACAGTCACGTGGCTGTTTCGCGAGGCGGGTGGCGGAAACCCTCTAGTCCCGGGCCTTAATACCACCCGGGACTATACGGTTTCCTCCCGCGGCAGAGAATTGTGTGTTTCTCTGCCGCGGCAGAGATTGTGTGTTTCCTTTTTTTTGTCATTTCGTTCCATTTTTGTTTTCTGTTTCAATATAACTTCAAACATATATTTCAGTACACATATTCTACGCTACTACATACACAGTACACGTTGATGCATCTATATAATTAATCGATCCCTTGCAAGCATACATATAATCAATCATATCAAAAGGAAGAAATGTTATCAAATTACATGGTCATTGATGATATATATGTCATATCAACTACATGGAGATCACTAAGGCATATCGAGTTCCACGGCATCCGCATAATGTTCTCCATGTATATCAAAGACCTCCTTCATTAGAAATCCCGCCAGCTCCTCTTGAATTGCTCGTATGCGCTGGTCTGGCTCTAGTTTCTCCCGCAAATCATAAATATAATGTGAATCTATTTTCCGCTCACTGGTCAACTCGCGGATGAACTCGCAGACGTAGTATCCACATAAATGAGTTTCCGGTGGCTGTTGTAAACTCTTCACCGTTTTATAAGTTAGCTCATCTTTGAATGGACCTGATATTTTCTGTCTGAACCGTGTCCAATACCTTCTCACCAAAGAAAATAAACAAAGGAGTTATTAGTTACTTTATAACAGGAAATGAACGAAAGAGATCGATATAATACGGTAATGATTGAAATTACTTATGGAGCATTGCTTTCATGTCGCTCCACTTCTCTTGCTTCCAAGTTAATGAGTCGTGGACTTTAACTAGGGACTTGTCAACTTGAATGTTTAGCAAGATCCAGTGGAATCTGCGGACGTTTACATAAGCATACATGCATAGCTCATCTAGTAAGCAAAAATAAAATGTGTACAAGGTAGAAACACTCACTTGAAGTTGTAAGAAAATAGTATTTCCTTAACAAAATTATTCTCGGTTAAGAACCTGCACAGGTCTTCCTCCACGTCCTTGGAGTGATTCTTTAACGTATATTCATTAATGATATATGGGTCAATGAACCCAACATCATATCTTATAGCTCTTTTGCTTTCAAGCATCTTCATTCTGCATAATATAATATCATACAAAAGGATATATATATAGTTAGGATAATATATTAAATGTAATGAACGAGCTGAGCTACAAACTTAATTATAGAAATAAATCACTTACAGACAGTAGCAACCAATGAAAGATTTGTCGAGGGCGTGCTGGTTGTATAACTGAAACAGTTCGGTCATTTGAACCTGTATCGAGTATGGTTTGAAGTGATGCTCCTTTCTAACGTCCACCGCAAACCAATCTTTCTAATGTTTTTTTTTCTGTTTGCACCATGTACCATGTGTGCAGATGTCACATATGTGTGGATAGACGAGCGAGATCCTCATTGCTTACTAGAGCCTCCCCTTTGACATACTTCCGTACTATCTGACCCACTGGCTTATCTTCATAGCCTAAATATTGACCAAGAGACATATTTGCTTCGTAGGCAAGTGCTTTGGCCTCCGATACAGTGATGCCCATTAGTGCAGCATTAGTACTGGCTCTGGGGTCCATTATTTGCATGTCTCTATCCATTTCAGCTCTGAAGGCCTTGTCGAGGTCTGCAATCACTTTGAGCGGGGTGACCGATTGATTCTTCTGTTGTCCGAGATGGGCAACTTGCTTCCCTCTTTTTGTGCTTGTGCTTTTTTTCTTCTTTGCTTGCTTAATAATCTCTCGGTCATAGTCTGATTCCAGAATCATCGATATCTGGGATGGTTGCTCAAGAAAGGACTTAGCCCACATTTTTGTTTTTTCATCATATACCGTCTTTTGCTCAGGCTTTTTAGGTGAAAAATGCGCCTTAACTTGGGCAGCCACATCCGCGGCAGTTTCCTCATCGGTCTTGTCATAAGGTCTCTTTGGAAGAGCCGGCGGGATGTCGACTATCTTTGCCACTTGATCTGTCTTCAATGTGGGGCGTGGGGGAGCACCGGCCTTCCGTTTCTTCGACGAGGTAGTAGTATTGCACGGAAGCGGAGGCAGAGATCGAGTATTGCGCGGAGGCAGAGATCGAGTTGATGTACTCCTGCTGTGGTGATCGTCAGCGGGGCGGGGTGGACTTGGAGGTTGACGATAATCGGGTTGGGGTGGACTTGGAGGTTGTCGATATTCGATGTGGGGTGGACTTGGATTCCTCGGAGTCGGTGGCCTTGGCGCCGAGCCTGGAAACTTGATCTACTTCTTCTTCCATAGAATGATGTTGCGCTTGACATCTCCTAGTTTCGTAAGGCCTTCAGGCGTAGCGATGTCAATCTCTAGGTCCGCAAAATCCTCCACTATGGCATCCACCGTGACACAAGCATAGACAGGTGGAATCGGAAGTGAATGATGGAGTGCTCCAGGTAGACAAGGTAAAGCAGTGTCGATCGCCACCTTGAAGGACATATTGTTCATTGGCTGATGTAGCTCACATTGTGCCATCTCTCTGACATCATCCACGGGGTAGCGAGGAGCCGATGCATCATCCAGCAGTGCTTGATCATCAGCCCGGACCTCCGTGGAAGCCACGCTGCTTCTCCGCTGTCTAAGATCCAATGCAAGATCATCAGCCCGCGGGTGAGTTGACGACGGCGGCCTTTGGCTAATTTCTTGCATAAGGTTCTTCAGATCAGCTAGGTCCTGCTCTACTTTGGAGATCCGGTCTGCCTCCCGGTCCTTCTTTCTCTGACGACTTCTGTAACTGGCATCGTACTGAGGAAACCCTATCTTCCACGAGACACGGGCGCCTTTGCCTCGTGTTCGTCCACCCTTTTTAGGATTCCCTAGGGCGCGTGTCAGCTCGTCGTTCTCTCTCTCGGGATGGAACAATCCCAATTGAGCATCATTCATTGCTTGAACAAGGTCTTCGGAGGGTTTTAGAATTTTTTCATGAAATAATGTCTTCCCTATTTTTGGGTCCAACGATCCCCCGTGCCCGTACCACCAATGCTTTGACCTCTCAGGCCATCCATCTGTACCAGGAGTGACGCCTCTAGCCCTCATGTCCTTCTCCATAGTTTCCCACTTAGGGACGACACTCTTGTAGCCACCTATCCCCATTTTATGATGGTATTTCTTTTGGGCAGAATTTAACACATTCTTTGCCGACTTTGCCTTTGCTTTATCAGATTGCTTGTACGTTACAAAATCGTCCCACTGTTCTCTCAAATTCTCGTTTGCTCCTTTGAAGTATGGAGTTTTCTTTTTCCCGACATATTTCGTGTATAAACTTTCCTTGTGGTTTCGGTACAGTTTGACCATCTTGCTTAGATCCCACTCCTTGACTTTCGCTCTTTTTTCAAGCCCACCCGATCTTGGGTTAATACCATCTGCCTCAAATTCTTCATACTCTGGAGGTAGTATGAAATGCGCTATGAGCTTCTGCCAAAGGTCATCTTTGGCATCATCGGTGACATAGTTGTTGGATTCTTCACCGGGTTTCTTTGACTTATTCCATTCTTGGATGGTGATTGGCAGGTTGTCCCAAAAAAGCACCCCGCATTGATTTGTAAATATCCTCTGGTGCTTCTCTGGAGCAATCGGTTCACCATCATCATCTATTTCTTCGATGGTGAACCTCTGATTACCATCCAACTTTTTGTTCGGCCCTCATTTCATTCGAGCTGTCGATTGCTTCGATCTGGTGGGCTAAAAGAAGAAGAGAGAGTGATTAATATAGATATATATATTGATATGTCTAGATCAATTAATGAATAGATGTAACACGAGGCTTTATATATATGTACCTCACCGGATACTATCGAGGGTCCATCATTATTGTTGTTATTTGTTTGCCCTTCGTCCATCCGGTCTTCCCCTTGGTACATTAGGTTTTCCTCTAGTCCATCACCGGATGGATTCACATATGAGGAAATCTCTTCCTCGAGCAAAATATCTTCGCCGGTACTAATATTAAGAGGAATTTCACCTCTTATCTTGCCCTGAAGAAAACCTTCACCAATGCGACCAGGATCTTCGGATGGAGCCATGACTTAATTAACTATAAAAGAAAGAGAGTTAAATAGGTTAGAAAAAACAATAGCCCTAATAACTAAAACAAAAAAAAATAATAACCCTAATAACACTAGTTAATAACCCTAATATTATTTGCGGTAAAAAAATAATCCCAATAACTAATACAAAAAACAATAATCCTAATTAATAACCCTAATATTATTTGTGGTAAAACAATAATCTTAATAACCAAACAGAAAAAACAATACCCTAATTAATAACCCTAATATTATTTGTGGTAAAACAATAATCCTAATAGCTAAAACAAAAAACAATAACCCTAATATTATTTCTGGTAAAACAATAATCCTAATTATAAAAACCCTAATATTATTTGTGGTAAAACAATATAATCCTAATAACTAAAACAAAAATATAACTAAAACAATAATACTAATCCTAATCCTAATCCTAATAACTAAAACAATAATTCTAATTATAATAACCCTAGCTAATATTATTTGTGGTAAAAAAACAACCCTTGAGCTCACCGACGCAGGGGCAAAGACGTGGCTTACGGAGGCGGCGTTAAGCAGGCTGGGCGGCGACGACAGGCGGTATGCGCGGCAGCCGGTGAGCAAGCAGTGGACGGCGGAACGTCACGGCACGGCGGAGCGGTGGTGGAATCGGCGGCCGGACATCACATCCCCCTACGTGTCTTCGATGCATCGCCTGTGATGTGCGTTGTCTTCGTCTTCGTCGAGGAATGCCAAGTGCTCGTCAGCACCTCCCTGGCGCGCGAAATATATACGGACGCACCTTTAGTCCCGGGCTAAGCCACCGCCCGCGACTAGAGGGTCTCTAGTCCTGGGTCGTGGCTTAACCCGCGACTAAAGACCCCCCATTTAGTCGTGGGTTAAGCCACGACCCGGGACTAATGTATTTTTTTCGGCCGCTTTGTTTTTGCGCGCGCAAGAAAGCTCTAGTCCCGGGTCTAGCCACGACCCACCACTATTTTATTTTTTGTAAATTTTCTTTTTTAATTCAAATCAAAAATAAAACTTTGGAAAATCATATCTTCTATTGTAAAAATCCAAATAAAACAAATAATATGTTTGTCATTATCAGAAAAATATAAAGAATCTTAATATAATATCAATACATCTGTTTGCATCATTTATAAATTATTTCATTTGTAAATTTTCTTTTTTAATTCAAATCAAATATAAAACTTTGGAAAATCATATCTCCTATTGTAAAAATCCAAATAAAACAAATAATTTTTCTATTATTATCAGAAAAATATAAATAATCTTAATATAATACCCATACATCTGTTTGCATCATTTAGAAATTATTTCATTTGTACATTTTCATTTTTAATTCAAATCAAATATAAAACTTTGGAAAAACATATCTCCTGTTGTAAAAATCCAAATAAAACAAATAATATGTCTATTATTTTCAGAAAAATATAAAAAATCTTAATATAATATCCATACATCTGTTTGCATCATTTATAAATTATTTCATTTGTAAATTTTCTTTTTTTAATTCAAATCAAATCTAAAACTTTGGAAAATCATATCTCCTATTGTAAAAATCCAAATAAAACAAATAACATGTCTATTATTATCATAAAAATATAAAGAATCTTAATATAATATCCATACATCTGTTTGCATCATTTATAAATTATTTCATTTGTAAATTTTCTTTTTTAATTCAAATCAAATATAAAGCTTTGGAAAATCATATCTCCTATAATAAAACTTTGCATCATTTATAAACTAAAGATATTTCCTGCCATTTCCCACCGCTTCTCGCCAAGTTTTCCCGCCCTTTCCTTTTTACCAGAGATTTTAGTCCCGGTTGGTCACTAACCGAGACTAAAGATATTTCCTGCCATTTCCCACCGCTTCCCGCCAAGTTTTCCCGCCCTTTCCTTTTTACCAGAGCTTTTAGTCCCAATTGTAGTCACTAACCAGGACTAAAGATATTTCCAGCCATTTCCCACCGCTTCCCGCCAAGTTTTCCCGCCCTTTCCCTCTATATGTAGGGCGATCATGCCATGGCTATCCATACATCCACACCTTACTCTCTCACAACGATGGACAGCGCCTACTGGGCCATTCTGACCCTCGAGGAGACCGAGGCGCTGTGCGCCTCCAGCTACCCTTGTCCGCCGGGCTACCGTCCGCCCGCCGGCTGGATACTGAGCGCTGGAGGGGTTCCTGTCCCTCTTGTCCCTCAAGATTCCGCACGCCAGACGGCTATCACGAACCACTTCTACCACGAGCTCACGCCAGAGCAGTGGATGGATCCCCAGTGGGATCCCGGCAACTACGACACCTGGAATGCCTTCTTCGCTAACTGGCGGGAAAGGGAGCTCGCCAGGTATGAGAGTGATGGCCCGCCCCCATGTGAACCACAACGAAGTCGGCCGCCGTCTGTGGTGGGTGAACCGTACTAACATCGGAGTGATGCGCTACATCGCCGGGGGAGACCATCCTCGCCTACGGTGCCCACAAGTACACCCGCCACAGAGCCACAATAAGGCCCCTACCCCGCCCGGCGGTAGCGGCATCGTCTTCCAGGAGACCTCTCCCCCGCATGCCGTGAATCCGAGGCCGGAGTGGCAGGTGCCCCCGGTATATGCCTTGGCTGGGTTGAGGATCCCCGGAGTGGCAGGTGACGATGACGATGATGATGACGATGACGAAGAAGACCCTGAAGCTGCGTACTATAGGACTAGGCATGATTATGACTAAAGGGGGCGGCTTTAGTCCCGGTTTTTAATATTAATAAATGTCTTGAGTGTTACCTAGTCCCGGGACTAAATATGAAGATGTTGTTGTATTCTTTTGAGTTCGCTCAGGTGATCAAATGCTGCTTTTTGAAACTAATACATCTTGCTCAATCAAAATGCCATAGTATTGAAACTAATACATCTTGCTCAATCAAAATGCCATAGTATTGAAACTTATACATCTTGCTCAATCAAACTGGACGACGACTCCCAGTGCCTAAGCCGCGGGAGGTGAAAACCCAAAGAGACGGAACCATCACACGAGCATAACTCGGGTGAGATCCCTGAAGAATCTGCCATGTATCGTCGACCCTGGTGTCCAACGCATCCATATAGCGATGGACGTGCTCGTCCTCCTCCCTGATAGAAGCCGTACCACCTCCTCGGCGGCTTGATCGGTGGGTGCAGCGGCCTACATGTTATTGGTGCAGTTGCTCTGTTCGGATGCAGGGTTTCTGACCACTATCATAGGTATGTCCACTGATATAGGAGTTCATGAGGTTTTTCTTTCGATGGTCTGAGAAAACCATTGGTGGTTGGTTGCCTTTGTTTAACTCTTTAAGAGTGGCCTTGCTTTCATTCAGCAAAGATGCATTGAGTGTACAATGAACTTGAGTGTATTGGGACATATACTATTTCAGCAGATTTGTTTATTTAAATCCTTTTCAGTTTTTTCTCTTTTAAAGTTCTACAAGTGATGATACGTATATTAACTCTCAAGTGTAAAACGTACTGTTTGTCCTCTTATTGACTTGGTGTACCGAAGAATTAATGCGCTGTGATAAAGAACTCTACAATTTGGGCCTTGACCCTGTAATAAATCATATATAAGATGCATTTGTAATCAATATGTGCTTAGCAGTTTCTTTCATGTGTATCTTCTAGTCTGACATATTCTTGTACATGTAGTTGATTAGTGGATGAAGGGGTTTACTGAATTGAACCAATATCACATCGGCAGATGCAGGAAAAAACACAACACCCAAAACAAGGCAATTATTCTCACAATTTGTGCCCATGATTGATCAAATAGCAAATTAGCCTTTTCTATCTTGTACCCATTATTTTCTACCTAGAATTTCTGTTTTGTACCCATGCTGGACAGTGTGAACTAAATGTTCAAACTGTGGTGACTTTACATTGGCAGGTAACCTAGGAGAGCCGTGACACCTCAGACGATGCAAAGGGCATGGCGATGGAAGTCATGCCTGAAGGTACTCTTGTTCCCCTCTCCACTAGTTTGGATGAAACTCTATTTCATTTTCTATGTGCGTGTATTTTTTATGTTACTTGTGAAGGAAACTGGAAGAAGCTGTTGAGCATCTCACCAAGACAATCCTGCCGAATCTTAACCTAGCAATTTGTGTTCTCTGGTGTTATGCCAGTGGTTTTAGATAGGGCTTCGGTGGGACGGCGCTATCGCAACACCGGCTGCTCAAAGTGGTAGGATCTTGTCGGTGCATGTGCTATTGGTACAGATGAACAATTGATTTGGTACAGACAAGAAAATCGATTCAGGATGTTGTTATTTTTTACACTCCCTTCGATCCATATTAAGTGTCGCTAATTTAGTACAATGTTGTACTAAATCAATGACACTTATTATGGATCTGAGGGAGTAGCTAGAATCATTGCTGATTGTCACATGACCAGAATGGCATATTGCATCGAGAATAGGATCTCTTAGAACCTATGATTTTTTAACCTACGTGCAGCGATATTTTTTTTATTGCTTAGCTGAAACTCATTTGGAGTTGTACCATCATGATGGTGGCATGTGACAACTCTTGTCATTTTTAATAATGTTATTTAAGATCTTTACCATGCCATGCTCACTTTAGGATATATTGGCTCTGTTCTTATGGTAAATCTGGATCGAGATGAACTGTTGCACATGCTATCTTCTGTATAAGACATATAGATCATCTTTGTGTGCAGATTATTGACACGTGAACTTCCTTGATGCAGTTTATGGGCGGCTGGTTGCCACATCGATGATCAGTGGTTGCAGCGGCCTGTTTTGTGATTGGTGCATTCGCTCCCTTGGGATGCAGGTTTTCAGACTGCTATCATAGGTATGTCCACCGATCTAGGATTTATGAGGTTTGTCTTTGGATGGTCCGAGAAAATCATTGGTGGCTTGTTATCTTTGTTTAACTCTTTTACGAGTGGCCTTGCTTTGATTCAACAAAGATGCATCAGCGGTATAGGAGTGTATTGGGTGCAGATACTACTTGAGCAGATTCATTTATTTAAATCCTTTAAAGTTTTTTTTCTCTTTTGAACTTGTACAAATGATGATACGATGTAACTCACAAGTTTGGAACCTACTGTTAGGTTAGTGTACTGAAGAATTAATGCATTGTGTAACTCACAAGACACCGCCATTCCGACATCTTCCACTTCGCTCGTCACCCAGCGCTAGCGGTGCCGGAGGAGGTGGACAGGAAAAGATTTCACTGCACAAGTGTGACGAATGGCGTGCTCTTGCAGGAGATTCCCATACCTTGGATGAACTTGTTGCCTAAATGTTTGACCACTTGATATTGGATCATTGCATATGTAGACATAAAGAAGTGAATTGGGCATTGGGGTTACTTATCTTGGTATTGAACAAGTAACTAATTTGGGCATTGGATATTGACACTTTGCAAGTATTTACCCGATTGGTAATTGTAAGAATAACAGTGAACCGGTTTCCTTTTCATATTTTTTAGTTATTTATTTTAAAGTTGCATTTCTCTTTAAATATGCTTGTGAGCGAGTTGAATGATTTGCTGGTGCATGATATGTGGTGTCGAGGCTTCCCCACTAGGGGGTCCGGGACAAAGCTGAGGAAGCCGATACATGACCTGGACGAGAAGCTGACACTGGTGATGGAGTCCAGGCACGAGCGATGGAGTGATCTTCCTAGACGACTATGAAGTCCAATGGTTCTGCACCAACTAGACTGCCCTGTTTTGGCTTTTTGGTCGGTCCCTTAGGTGTATTTGATATGCTCTGACGTACTGATAATATGTTGTTTTGGCGGTCTGGCATTGTAAAATTGGATGACTAGTAGTGGCTACGACTTTGTATGCACTTCTTTCACCATCGTTCTATCTATTGGGTAAGTCGTAAGTATATTTGCGGCTGTTTTGAATGGTCGGTAACTTAGATTATGCACATTTGAAAGAAAGGCCATTCTGCATTGGAAAAGATCATGACACTATTTGTATCTACGAGTTCTTAGTGCTTGTTGTTTCTTATGATTGCCCCATTTATGAACCGTTGGTGTTTTGGTTGCCTTTCCATCCAAAGTAAAAAGATATTCCCCTCGTGGCTGTACAAACCTGATGAATCTCCCAAGTGAGAAATTCCATTTGTAGAAAAGTATGACATTGCAAAAACATGTATTTGACCAGGAAAGTGTGCTCTCGAGAAGAAAGAATTTTTTTACGAATATAGATTGATAGACCAACAAGTGAATGAGTGAAAGCGACTGTTCTTTATTGATGAATGATCTCAACTTATATACAAGATGAAGGGACGCGAGTATGTCGGTTTCTGGAATCGGTTCGCAGCACGCGATGCTCCAAAAATATTGCCGACGGTTCCATCATCGTGGGAGCTGTCCATGCGGGAATAAGGAAATTATCCCAATAATTGCCTTAGTTATTTTATTGTTAACAAAAATCATGCAAAATCTAGACTAGCGCGTCCATCTCACCTAGTTGATGTTGGAGGACGATGTTTGGTTTCCAACGATACCATCCTCCACGCCACATCATGTCATGAATCAGCGCCGTTGTTCAGCTCAGCCGTCCACCTATCGCTCTCAACCCACCCTACTTCTTATCTTAATTACCGCTCTACATAATAAATATCAATAAAAGGAACGTAATTTATGGGCTAGAAATTCGGGATTAAAACATGGCATCATGATTTATGTAGGCCGATCGATGAATCTTTGTTTGATAATTTGTGTTTGTTGATCGTCAGAAATTTCTTCAGTTCTTGTTTATACTTAAGTTAAACTATCTTGGAGAGAGAACACTAGAGTTCGTTCCATGTTATATCTGAGATTATGGTGAATGTGCAAAGGTTTAGTCGTAACAAAGGAAACGAAGATAAAGAGTAGCGACGTAGTCTTATGTTGACAAGTCTAGGGGGCCCACTGATGGTGGTTAGTCCCCTACGCTAACTGAGTGACCTCGTTGCTGGTAGCAAGCTAGTGGTCTAAAGCCTGAAGATGGAAAGTTGCATGCCACTGCTTTACGAAAGCCGATGCCTTGGATTACAAGACATTAATTTATGTATTAGCCTAGGAATCTGTAATCAATCTGGCTAGGACTCTTCTTATAACCCTAGGTTTGCCAGCCTTTATAAATTGGCCTACAACAACCTTAGCGGCACACACAACATTTTAATCGTGCACTCCATTATGGTGAACTTATAGCAGGAGTAAGATCTCAAACTGAGTAACTCGTGTCTCACCCAGGGCCGGCTCTATATTTTTTTGGGCCCTTGGGCGAAGTCGATAAACGGCCCCTAAAGACAATATATATACGTACGTATAACTAGATATATGGATGATATATGTGCCAATTTCACTTGCAAAATATTTAAAAGCATATAACCACACGTTTATAGTCGAGATGTCTATAAATAAATGTCAAGCACTAAAGCATTGTGATATTTAGATAGAAAAAATAAAAATGATAGAAAATATAACAAGTATTTCATGCTAGTGAATACCTCAAAAACACCCAGCCTCCAATTAGTTCATCGACAATTAAGCTTCAGTGCTTCATAAAAAGCTTCTTCGTGCATTCCTAGATGCAAAATCATCGAGGGCACTATCAAGATTAATGTTGTCCAATATATCCTTCTCAATACAACACGTAGCCAAGCCATTCAATCTGTCTTGTAACATAGTTGACCTCAAACAGTTCTTCAATAGCTTTATTTTAGAGAAACTTCTTTCAGCTGAGGCCACAGTCACAGGTGAAGTCAAAAGGATCCGATAGGCAACTGAGACATTTGGATAGCAATCTATGGTTGTAATGAATTGAAGAATCTCATGCGCTGACATCAAATTATCTGGCAAAGTTACTTGCAATACCTTTAACTCAGAGAAAAAATCATTAAGATCGACATCACATGAATTCTCATGAGTAAAAGTTTCTGCAAAAGTAGTGCAAGATTTTTGTAGATTACTTTCATCCATGGACTTCAGATTCTTTGAGTTGAATAAGAAACCAAACACCTTCTCAAATTCCTTTAGCTGCTCAAATCGACTATTCAATGAAGCAATTGCAGTGTCAACAATGACAAGAAAGTAAGAAACTTTAAAAGATTCAATAGCTGACAACTGTAATTCTTCTTCTTCATCATTGATTTCATCAAAATGCTTCTTTCTTTTACTTTGACGTTTTGTACGAAATTTTGGCTCTATGTCCATAGAAGATGCAAGGTTTTTGGCACTTCCAATGCTAGTATCGAATCCTTCAACTCTGAACTTCTGAAAAAATTCAATGACCCCTTCAATGTGTTTGACAGTAGCATCAATGCACACCATTTTTTCCTGTAACTTCTTGCTCACCATATTTACAGAAAATAAAACCTCGTGCCAAATAACCATACCAACTAAAGTCTCAAATTTCCCAAGTATTTTGTACAATGATTGAGCATCACTAACCGTAGCTGGATCATCAGTAGAAGCCTTCTCTAGTTCCTTCAAAGCTGATCTTACTTGGGCAGTTTGGAACCTTATAGGTTGTACACTCTTTATTCGACTCTCCCAACGGGTATCTGACAATGGTTTGAGAGTCATATTTGGAATATTATCAAGCAAAATCTTCCACCTCTTAGTAGAACGTGCAAACAATACATATATACGTTGGATAATACCGAAGAATGAAATAGCTTGTCCGCATGATTTCGTCATATCACAAAGAGTGAGATTCAAACTATGACATGCACATGGCATATATAATGCTTTCGGGTTTTCTATAAGCAAACGATTTTGAACACCTTGCTTTTTCCCTTCATGTTGGAACCATTGTCATAACCTTGCCCCCTCACATTAGCAACATCCAAGTCAAGAGCATCCAATGTATCCAACAATACATTAAAAAGCCCCAATCCTGATGTGTCATCAACATTTATGAATCCTAGGAAAAACTCCTCCACTCTCGGGATGTCACTTGATATATTGACACAACGCACAATTAGAGTCATTTGTTCTTCATGGCTCACATCCGGGGTACAATCTAAGATAACAGAGAAATACTTGGCATCCTTGATGATCTTTAACATTACCTTTCTCACAGCATCGGCAAGGAGCGAGATCAACTCATTTTGAATGTTGTGGCCAAGATAATGATGATGAATTTCATTGTTTTGAATGCGCCTGATATGTTCCTGCATCACATGATCAAATTCAGCAATCATTTCAACCGTGCCTAGAAAATTTCCATTACTATCTTGATACAACTTCTCATTTGATCCTCGAAATGCCAAATTATGTTTTGCAAGAAACTTCACTGCAGCAACTATTCTTTGCAAAACCTGTCGCCAACGCTCTTTTTCCTTTGCAACCAACCGTTGCATGTCATCATCAATTGTTTGCTTTTTGCTTAACCTCAACCTTAGTTCATTCCATGTATTCATGTTTGTCAAATGCTCAACACTCTTCTCATGATCTTTGAGTCTTGGACTAAGACGCTGCCAATCTCTCAATCCATCAGATGCTAGCAAGGACTTATTATTGTTTGATTTGAACAACTTGCAGCAAAAACAATAAACTTTGTCCACCTCTTTGGAGTAAACCAACCACTTTCTATCAACAACCTCATAATTGGCTAACTTTCTGGAGTAGTATTCATAAGAAAAATGTCTACCTTTGTCATCCTTAGGGAACTCCTGCACCCAATTCTCTCAGGCCCTTTTCAATTAAAATATCCCTTTTGCAATTATCAATATTATTCCATGTTCGGGATCATAGATAGATGAAAGAGAATCATCTTGTTCATCACCACTAGGAGCATCTGCATGGTAAACAAAAAATTGTAATTGGTTAATTACTTACTTACACTTGGAAAAATTGATGCTAGTTAGTTATTTACCATTTTCCGGGGATTGTTTATCACCACTAGGAGCATCTTGTTCTTCCGCTATATTGTCCTTATTAACATTAAAATCTGCATGACAAACAAAAGATTATAATTATTTATTTATTTACAATTAGAAAAATTAACGCTAGTTAGTTATTTACCGTTGTCCGAGGATTGTTCATTGGCCTCATAGTTTGCATTGGAATTATTCACATCATCTTCTTTGAGATCAGATTCTTGCCTTTGATTATTATTGTTGACATCAACACTACTTTTTGTTAGAAAAAACTTATTTAAAGCACCTCTTTGTGAATCAATAAGCTCATTCTCTCTCTTTCTTTTCTTCTTTTTCGCGGCACCCGACAATTGCTTTCCCATCGTAACACCTATCAAAGATTAATATGATAAAATTTGCGTCATATTGTAATCTTAAAAATTATAATCTGAATCAAGAGATTAATTAGAAGGACTAAATTAGGGATTAGATGTAAACTTATAGTCTACAGAGTCAGAGTCAGAGCAGCGGCACTGAAGTAATCGAACTGAAATAATCAAACTGAACTAATCAAGAGAGTAGCAACGCACTAGCAACTAGCATGCACGTTCTGTCTCAATCTCAACCATTGCAGAGTGTCAGACCGAAAGAAAATTGCAATACCTGGGAGCAGGGAACAGGGCACTTGCGCACAGCGACAGCGCCACAGCGGTCAGCGGCACAAAGACAGCATGTGCAGGCTGTGGCAGGCGGTCAGGCGACAGGCGGGCGCGCCAAGGCCCATGCCGAGCCGCCGAGCAGAGCAGCAGGGCACCAGGCGGGAGGGCCAAGGGCAGGGGCGCGTCCGCGCGTCAGGGCTCCTGATCGATCTGGCGGTCGCGGCGTTGCGTCCGGCCGCGTGGGCGTCTCCCCGTCTGGCAACTGCGTCGGTTTCAATTCCTAGCTTGGGCTTCTTCAAGACTAAAATATTTTGGGCCCCCCTCTGGCCTGGGCCCTTGGCCATGGCACAACCCTGCCATGGGGTAGAGCCGGCCCTGGTCTCACCTTCCTGGTAGCTCACTCAAACTTGTGGATGTGCTACCTTAGCGACCTACATCTGTTGGGAGGATACAGAGCAAGTCATCGGTGGCGAGGAGAGTGACGTAAGCGATCTTTGCAACCAAGGAGGAGCTCCACGTGTTTTCAAAGTGTTAGACGCATTCCACGCTGCATGTACACTTGGATCCATTCACACAATATTAAACTAGATGTAGTGGTGCGCCTTGGCGCACGATCCCGTTAAATTACGTTTGTTCGACTTTATAAATAATACACAAAAGTGAGACTCAAAGTAATGATATTAGAAAGGAAATTGTTCTAAGATATTGGCGCGGTAAGCGGTCTGACAAAGAGGAACAAGTCTCCAAATGTTAATGAGTCACTTATTTAAGAAGAAGAATAGTGATTCAAGCTAAACATTACATAAATAAAGAATGTTACTAAAAGACAAAAAGAGCGAATGTTATACAGGGAACGACAACGAAAGTTACGTGGGTCAAATCTATATCTTAACCCAGTTGTACCGGATGATAAAAGAAATAACATCTATATTAGTGGGTAGTAGCAACATCAAAAGAAAACATGGTCCCTGTTAGGAATATGCAACTTGTATTCCTCTGGGGCCAAAGGCCACAATATATAGTACATGTACAGGGAAAATATGCAGGAAGCCCCCTAACACATGGAAAACTACAATAAACAAATATATACATCCAACACCCCCCCCACCTCAAACTCATGGTGCATCCACAACACCGAATTTGGAGAGTAAGAAATCATGCTGCACTCTAGTCTGTGCCTTCGTAAAGAAATCCGCCAGCTGTAAATCTGAAGGCACATACTGAAGCACAACAACCTGAGCCTGCACCTGAGCACGTGTATAGAAAGCATCAACACCAATATGCTTGGTAAGCTCATGCTTGACCGGATCACGTGCAACACTAATAGCACCTGTACTGTCAGACAAAACCAGAGTGGGTGTCACTACGAGAGCGCATGAAATACAACCAAGTGTACCGAGAAAAATCATCGATGAATAAAATATAGTAGCGATGGCCCCCTTTCGAAGCGAAAGGAGCCGGACCCCAAACATCTGAGTGAACTAAATCAAAAGGTCGCTGAGATACAGACGCGCTAGTAGGATAGGGAAGCTGAATCTGTTTGCCCAGCCTACAGTCCTGACAATGTAAAGACCCATCTCCTGAGACAGACCCCAGAAGACCACGATAAACTAATGACGACAGGCGAGAGTCACAAAGGTGACTAAGACGATGATGCCACTGCTGAAAGGAGCTGGTAGCAGAGGCGACGAGCGGAGAAGAACTGGCAGATGAAGTGGCAGCGGAAGGAGCATGAAGCCAGTCTAAGTCCCAAAGTCCTGAAGGGTCACGGCTGCGAGGGCCAGCTCCAACTAGGGCCTGCGTGCGACGGTCCTAGACAACACAAGAATCAGCATCAAGAATGACGCGACAACCGTGAGTCGAAGAAGCTAGCGTAGCAGATTCATCTTAAGAAGAGGGACATGAGAAATATCAGGAACGGAAAATGAAGAAGTAGGAAGGGTGCCCCGACTAAAAACAGGGAGAGAGGTACCATCAGCTGTGAAAACACGGACAGGAGAAGAGAGAGAACGAAGGGCGGACAGAAAAGAAGACTCAGAGGTCATATGAAAAGAAGCTCCAGAATCCAGATTCCATGGGGACGTACCTGACTGGGTAGAAGGTGGTGATCGCACGGTGCCTGAAGAAGCAGTCACAGAACCAGCAGTACCTGTCGAAGAAGAGCCTGTAGCAGCAAGCAGACCGCAAAGATTCCTGATAATGTCCTGATCGGAGAGAGCAACTGCTGAAGATCCAGAGGGAGCTGACTGCCCACGAGTCTAGTGTTGCTGACGTAAACTGGGATCCCGTGTATAACAGGTGGCCCAAGTGTGGCCATCCTTGTTACAGTAAGAGCAGTGACGAAGAGAACCACGACGACCCTGACCACGAGCCTGCTGGTGCTGACTCTGGCCCTGAAACTGTTGGTGCTGACTCTGAACCTAAAATTGCTGGTCCTGACTCTGACCCTGAGACTGCTGGTGCTGACTCTAACCCTGACCTGGAGGAGTGGGTAGGATCGGTGGCGGCACAGAGGACCGCGGCTGAGTCGAGGAAACAGACGGCATAGGAGGACCACGAGTAGCCAGCACAGATGGAAACGCAAGAAGACCAGCACCATGGAGACGGGTCTCCTCAGCCCGAAGCTCAGACAACAACTCAGAGAGCGGAACACGACCACGAGCATTCAGCAGAGCACGCCGGGGATCAAACTCCTGGCGGAGCCGAGACAGAAATTCATAGATGCGGTGAAACTCCAAATCCGAACGCACAATCTGGCAACACGAGCATGTTCCACAAACAGCGGTACGAAGAGAATCAAGCTGACGCCAGATAGCAGCACTCTGAGTATAGAACTCATCAACAGTAGAATCACTCTGCTAGAGAGCATGCTCCTGGCGAACCACATACAGGTAAAGAGCATCCCGAGACGGCTGATAACTCTGACGAAGATGTGCCCACTGAGCGGCAATAGTAGGGAGACTCATGAACTCAGCAGCATACTGAGGCAGAACACTGGAGGTGCGAACAGCAGCATCACGAGCATCCTCATCGACCCACTGAGTGTAGGCAGTCAGATTGTGGCGATAGGTCTCGAGATCAGAAGAGTACTGCTTGAACTTCAGGTCATAAGCAGCAACAACACTGTCATCGGCACTCTGATCAGCATCCTTGGCCTCCTGAGAAGCATCAACGCCGAGAACAATCAGCATCAGCAGAAGAGGAGCCACAGGAGCAGGGGCACGGTGGACAGGAGACCTCGCCGGAGAGCACACCCCAAAGACAGAGACCGCGCATGTGAACGCGCATAAAAGCAGCGAAATCAGGATAATTCGCGCCATCGAAGATCACCGGGCAGCGAGGAATTGCAACATAGCCCGATGCAGAAGACATAGCTCAAATTTTTTTTGGTCAACTCTTAGATATGACGAAAAAGAATCTGTGCTCAGATCCAATCAGGGATGCAGCGCCGGCCAGCAGGGATGGCCAGCAGGTGGGAGGGCGACGGCGGGGCGTCGGGCGGGGGTGCAGGCCCGCGTGGAGGAGCAGGGATGCAGGCCCGCGTGGAGATCCAATCAGGGATGCATCACGCCGTCGTCAGGAGGAGATGCAATCAGGGATCCAATCACGATTAGGGAGGCAGGTGTCGGGAGGAGATGCAGTCCCTGCGTGCAGTCCGCGTGGAGGGCGACAGCAGTGGGGAGGGAGACGGGCGGGGCTGCAGTCCGCGTGGAGGAGGTCGACGACCGGGGCTCCTCGGGCGTCGGGCGTTGGGTGGATCGTTGCGTGGAGGTGATGTCAGGGTGGATGGATGATGTTTCACCCAATGGAGCAGTCCCGCGTGCACAGATCAACCGGAACGTATCTGAGACAGCAGGAGATCGAGATCGATACGAATCAGGAACGAATCTGAGACGAAATGGGCAACGGCGGCGACCAGCGGCGTCAACAACGGCAAGGCCGTCGGCGACAGGGACGGTGGCGGCTGCAGCGACGAAGTTGCGAGTAGGAGGAGGCTAACCTAGCTCTGATACCATGTCAGGAATATGCAACTTTTATTCCTCTGGGGCCAAAGGCCACAATATATAGTATAGGTACAGGGCAAATATGCAGGAAACCCCCTAACACATGGAAACTACAATATACAAATATATACATCTAACAGTCCCTAGAATTATGGAGGCAGTTGGTGCAAAAATCAAGGCAGCTGAAACCGTATTAGTGATATGTGGTGTCCGTTGCTCGTTGCGACTCAGCATCTTAGGTCCTTTCCTTTCCAGCGTTGATGTCCTGGAACCATAAGGAAATAGCAAATTTAGCTTACAGAAACTTGTGCACTACGTAAACAGTAGATTACTAATCATGTTGAGAATATACACATGTCTTACAATCACCAGGCGGCTGTGTTTTAAAAGAGTACTCTTTTTACACCGGTTTTATGGGTCATGCATTGCTTCTCACATTGCAGGAGCCTATAAAACGCCAGATCAAATGGCATTATAAAGCAGCGCAGGCCTCACCCAACATTTTACCATAGTGATCAAATAGCGGTGGAAATTGAAATATAGACCTTCTAGTGTCGACATAGAGGTGTTAAACAATCACACGAACTTTGCTATCTTCACATAAGTAAATGCTAGAATCCACTCTAATTGAGTTTTTATTCTGAAGACCTATAAATTTAGGGCTCACATGCTTGCGAATCATATAAAAAACGGTATAGGGAATTCCATACTAATTATATATCCATAAGGATGGAGGATATAGCGGAAGTAAACGAAGCTGACATGATGAAGAGACAAACAATACCTTGCTCTAGGTCTTGTTGGATTCGATACCAAAGCTAGTGGAAAATATCCTACTCCCTTCATCCCGAAAAGTATGTCGTAGATTTGTGTAAATTTAAATATATCTAGACACTATTTAAAAGGTAAGCATAGGATAAGCATCGGTAGTCCACCTTGGGTCAAAAAGGAACACATCCCTACTGAGAAATTCTTATTATGTACTAAGAACTGTCAGTTGATCATTTGGTTCTTCACTGTTCACTAGCAAGGTATATATCTGGTGCACAGTTAGATGTGTTTTTGGTATAGATGTTAAGGTTCAGTCGGGAACTATATTCTCTTTAACTAGGGTCCTATGATGAGATCTAGTGGGCATAGGGGTGGCTGTGGTGCTCTTGTTGATTTGGAAATCAAGAAACTCTGCTTTGTTTCAGAATATATTTCCATAATCCCATAAGTATAGTATCTCGGGATGCTCACTGGATGTCACTTTGGTCTAGCATTCAGTAATCAAGACACCCCATACATGAGGGAAAATAAATAATTATTATGGTTTAGTAGAAAAATGATGGAACCCTACAGGTAATTCCATAATCTAAAACTACACATGGAACAAGTGGGCAGGGGACGTACCAGGTGCAAATGGCCAAGCTTTGAAAATCTGCAAATTTCTAATTCTAGCACTTAGGTCATGTACCAGTGGCCAGATTGAAGTCTGCAAATTTCTTACTATCGTAAATACCTTACGATGACAATCCTTAACATTCTCCATCAGGCTTGACACTGCAATAAAGACCGAAGAGCAAGTTAAACCACCAAGGGAATAAATTGATGGTGAATTACTTTGACATAGGTTAGTAACAGAAAACAAAATTTTAGAAACTATAACATAATTCGAAGGGTCAGATTTGGGAGGGTTTTTAGTCATCGAAACATAACAGTGGAAAGGGCAAGATTCCATACACCTCATGAAGACAATGCAAACCAAGCACCAATTGGCCACACAATGCAACCAAACAGCACTGACACAGCCCATGAATCTGCACAAAAACTAAATACGATGAACAACAGATTAATAGAAGGGAAAGAGGCATAAATTTGTGTAAAGCCCATTTTTCTTAAGCTGTATCTCACAGTGCTTTTCCTAGCCTCGAATTTAGTTTTTACAACTTACTCCTAATTACATAACCAAGTACCATTGGCAAAAGCATCTTACCTTGATTCCATTTCATTGTGTTTGTCAGGGCTAATGTCGAGGTAGAAACTGTGATTCCATTGTCTATCTCCTGTTCTCTTTGACCCAACCCTCGTCCATCAATTACACTATTGTCCATCATATAATCCATCATATAAAAAGTAGCTACACAGTGTAAAAAAAGTTGCTAAACATAGCAATCCATCATATAACCTTTACCCAAACAATTATTAAAAGAAATCCAGAAGTTGCGGCCTGGAGTACCAACTATTAACGGAACTTGCTGAATCATTTTCTAGGAAACAAGAGCCCAATCAAGCAATAACCAAAGCGATGAACCTGCAAGTTTGTTCTACTCTGAAAGAGGAAATGTTTGTCAGACTATTAGCTTTTTTTTCTCGAGAAAACGCAATAGACTATTGCGTTTCATTTTATTGAAAAGGCAGAGTTCAGATTTACAGCCCTCCTAGGAGGGAACCGACCCAAAGGCAAAAAAAAGATACACTCAGTGAACATCCCATGTCAGACTATTAGCTATTTTGTTGTGCCCATCTCTAAGCTATTTGTTCTACTCTGAATTTCTGCTAGAACAGCAGCGGCACAGATGTCAGGTTAGTTTACCTTCGCAACCTCAAAGAGGACAGAGGCTAACGAAAGCAAATCTATGGCGTAGCTCAATACTCTTAGAGGTACCTTGATCTGTAGGAAAACATGGATATGCACAGAAGAAAGGGTCTTAATCCAATGAGTAGAAGACACGATGTTAGATGAACACGGTAATCCCGAAACTAAGCAAGACACACCAACAAGCCATTAGATCTAAACTAACAAAAACAAAATCAAGCTGAGAATAAACAAAATAATCAAGCCATACCAATAACCCCAACGCCAGGAAATCCACGAATAGACCGCAACAGTTAATTCTAAAGTAGTACCATAGCAGTAATCACTCGAAAAGAGCATCTAAAATACCCGGTCCTAGCCCCTAACCATCACCAGAAGCATATAATCATTTCAAAGATGACCTTCTTCTGATGTATCGCGGGCAGTCTATTTTCGATCAGCTCACCGAACATTTTTCCAGCACACCCATTACGCCCCTCATCAAAAATGGTCTGTTTAAAACACTCATCTACCTCTGATATAAGGTAACTTCAGATAAAACCCTGCCTACCAGCATGCTTGGTCGTGGGAGAAGCTAACAACAACAGCAAACAAACATGACTCTGAATCTAAGCCTCGAACCAGCACGTAGAACAACACTAAACTATAATCAGGAGACACACTACAAGAAATCTAGCAATATATGACCCTCTATTTTCATCACAGAATCGTCATAATATTCTGTTTATGACGATTTTATGACGATTTTGAGATCGTCGAAAGCTGGGCGTCGCAAACGAACTATAACGATGTTTTTGATAAAATCGTCATAACCTTCTATGACGATATTGGATCGTCATAACGTCTATGACGATCCAATATCGTCACGGGCCATCTAGCATGCCAAGTCAGATCCTACGTGGCTGATCCTACGTGGCAAAATTGTGACGAAATTAAATCGTCTTAAATCAAAATCATCCCAGTCAATTTCTGAATTCCACATGGGCTTAGCCCAACTATTCTGGATTGATTTTCTCATCAAATCTGGTTAGCTACATGGGCCAAGCCTATCATTCAAGCATTTTTTTGTTTCGTTGCATTAGCCTTTTCTTGGGACAGATTTTTACTTTGGGCCTTCTTATTTTGGGCCGGTCACACCTGGTGTTCCATAATTCATACGGTCCCAGTTGCCAGTATATATTTTCTCAGTAATTAAAATCTAACAATTTAATCAAGACCAACAGAATATACAAAATCATTTTGCTTCAAACAGAGCACATTATGATCGGCACATTACAATCATACATAGTTCTACATAGTTCACATCAGTGGAGCTACCAAAATACAATAAAAAATTTATAGAAAGAATAAAATCCAAACTTCTTCACGCTTTCTCTTCCTGGAACTTCTTCATGCTTCCTCTTCCTGGAACTCTCTAAACAGTACACTCTGAACAAAGCTTCGGAGTGGATATACATCACAAAGTCGAATCAGACTTCCCAAAACAACCGAAAGCAAGAAAATACTAACACGGGATGAAATCTTATAATTTGTGTATGAAATCATAGCATATAAGCTATTCTTATCCATTACTTAGCCAATGTAGTTCTATACAGATTTTTAAGAAACAAGAAACTATTACCAAAGGCCGCAAGAGATTTTTAAGTTCACGTACAGATCAATGCTACACAAACTTAAAGAGTTTATATTTATTGAGTGGAGGCTAGGTTTGGCTAGGGTTAAAATGGGTGTTGTCAACCAACATTGCAAGATATCTGACTTCATCAGATCCAAAGAATCGGCACCAAGATCGAGAACTTGGAAGCACCGAAACTTCAAAGATCAAGAAGCGCAAGTCGGCTCTTCACAATATCACAAACCTTGTCTCATCGCTCCTTCTTGGCCTGCTCAATTACAACACCAAGAGGAGGCGTTAGAGTCATAGCAACAAAACCCTATGATGGATAGTAAGCGTTAAGAAATATTGAATGGTAATAACTGTGGCTTCTTATCAAATCAAATATACCAGATAAAGTAATGGTTGAATCAATGTGACAAAATAACAGTTCCTACTTAAAGTCAAATTCTAGTCCACTCATGCAAAATGCACCTGTAAGGTACCTACATTTACTGGAGTTATCTCGAAATTACTTTAACAAGAGACATGATGAAATGCAAATGTGTTTGGTTTGTTGACTTCACATAAAACAATTGGACTGAAATAGATTGAAAGAAGTTGAGACGCATAGCTACAGGTAACATGCATGATTAATTAAGTGATTGCAATTCCAGAGAAAGGATGTTGACTTCTGATCAAAATAACACATTTGAAATAGAATGAAAAACAGATCATTTGACTAATTGTGTGATTATAGCAAGTGAGAGAAGGATGACACTTACAACACAGGAAACAGCAGACCTTAGGGGAGCTTTCTGCAGACGGAAGGCTACATTATCCTTCCTTAGAGGAGAGAAGGAGACTGAGTTGACATTGGTTGCCTGTGAATAACCCAACATGATTTCTCAAGAAGGTCAACATATTAAGAGAACCAAGGAACAACAAACAAATTGAGAGCAGAAACGATGACACTTGCATAAAACAAAAACTAGCTTAATTAACTACAAGAAGCTTTTGCAAAACATAATTCAACTACATTGTTTTATACGCAACAGAGTTTAGTCAAGGTGCAATCAAGGAACCCACACAGATGGTCAATGTGAAGCAAATTATAAGATTCCATACCAATCATCGAGCCATTCTTAGCCAGTAAAAATAATATATCATGGAACCATGCTATGAAGTCATAGCATATAGATTTCTGAACACACCAACTAAATGACATCCGTGGCATAAACTGCGTAAAAAGTCGCACATTCTACCATCCCGAACCATCTCACATTGACGCAAACACAAGTAGTGGTATGGAGATAGTACAACAGGCGTGTCCTCACCTCGCAGACGCAAAAAGGATAACTCGGCATGTGGTATGGAGACAGGAGAACAGGACATGTCCATATTTCCTAATGGATTTAACAATCAAGTTTTCTTACCTTATGGCGAAGGCAATCTTAGGGGCAAGGAAGTAGGTGGCGAGGCGACAACATCGATGACGAGCGCAGATGTATGTCGCTAGTCCACCACGAAAACCAAATAAAACCAACAACAACGAAACAAGTGTGATTAAAAGTATACTCACCTAAGTACCATAAGATACTAAAACCGCAGAACTAATAATGAAAATTAACACTAAACAAAAGTATCTTGAATGCTCTCACAATTGGGGCTCACCAAACTACGATAGATCAATATGTACTAAGATTGAAGCCAAATTGCCACTAAAGCTAACCATGTCCAGACCTGATATACTCAAATGCTCGCTATAAAGAAATGAGACTATAGGGTATAGTAGAGCTAATCTTGTCACATCTCTTCCTGTTGGAGATATGCCCTAGAGGCAATAATAAATGTAGTTATTATTATATCTTTGTGTTTATGATAAATGTTTACATTCATGCTATAATAGTATTGACAAGGAAACCATTGATACTTGTGTGATTTGTAAACTTGATTTGAAGTCCCTAGTATAGCCTCTATACTTCACTAGCTTGTTGGTTGATTAATGATTGTGGTTTCCCTATCATGAACATTGAGATGTTATCAACAACAAGATCATATCGTTAGGAGAATGATATGGTGGACATACTCCTATAGATAAGCGTAGCATAAAGATCAAGTCATTTCATTAGTTCAATTGCTATATGCTTTCTGATACATAGTAACCTAATTCCTTCGACCATGAGATCATGCATATCACCTTTCTGGATGGATGCTTTGATGACATCAAACACCACACCGTAATCGGGTGGTTATAAAAGTGGCATTGAGTGTTCGGAAGGTATTGGTTGAGACACATGGATCAAGAGTGGATTTGTCCATCCACATGACGGATAGATATACTGGGCCCTCTCGGTGGAATGTCATCCAATTAGCTTGCAAGCATGTGACTTGGTCACAAGGGATCACATATCACGGAACGAGAAAGAGTACTTATCAAGAATAAGGTTGAACTAGGTATGCAGAGATACCGACGATCATAACCTTGGGTAAGTAACATATCGTGAGACAAAGGGAAATTGGTATCGTATGTAAGTGGTTCATTCGATCGCAAAGTAATCGAGAAATATGTGGAGCCATATGAATTTCCAGATTCCTCTATTGGTTATTGTTCGGAGAAGTGTCTCGATCATGTCCGCATAATTCACGAACCGTAGGGAGACACACTTAAGGATTCGACGTTGTTTGAGTAGTTATGGTATTATGAGAAAGAGACCGAATGTTGTTCGAGTCTCGGATGGGATCCGGATATCACGAGGTGATCCGGAATGGTCCGGAGAATAAGATTCATATAAGGAAAGTCCTGCTTTGAGTTCGGGAATGATTCCTGTTTTCATCGAATGTTCTAGAAGGTTCCGGATTGTCCCAAGACCGGGGAGGGTACATGAATGTGTCATTGCTCATTGAATGATTGCATCATGTACTATGTGTTATTGCTGTCCCAAATAAAGGATTAAATTGAATCCTAAAACAGAAAAGTCAAATGTCCAGTTTGAAAGTCAAACTGCCAAAACAAGAAACTGTGGAAACAAGCAAGAGGAGTTGGAACCAACCCGGAGGAGGAGTTGGACTCCTCCAGCCGGCGCCACCTAGGCGAGTTGGGAGGGACTCCTCCCTCCTGGCGCCTAGGAACCCCCTCCCATAAAAGGAGGGGCTCCTCCCATAGACACAATACTTTCTACTCTAGATCTCCGTTTAGAGTCGTTTTGGTTTAGAGCTTCTAATTGCTTTAGCCAACAGTTTAGAGCCTTCTAATTGGTTTAGAGCCCTCTAATTGGTGTGTCTAATTACTAGGCCACTAATCCTCTCTCTCATAAGCTCCACCATACTGCACTTGGCTTAAGGCGAAGCCTCGGGATCTCCCTCTACTTAGGTACACGCCGTTGTCTTTCGGAATCGCGATGAGTGCTACAACCTCTGCTTCTTTGGAACAAGGAGAGGAAGGTCTTCGTCAGTACAACGTGTGACCGATCGGGAGCTACGGGAACGTGGCCTGGAAGGATCGTCTACGATCTTGAGATCGGGAAGAATGCGACTACATCACCCGAGAATCCGATCTCGTTAACCACTTTGGAATCTTCGAGGGTGAGTTCCTCTATCGACTCGTTGCTACAATCTAGTAGATAGATCTTGGCTTGTTTGTTTGTATGCGATAGAAAATTTTTGTTTTCCATGCTACGAACCCCTTTCAATGTATCGAGCCGTGTCTATATGTAGATCATTGCCTGAGTAGAACACAATGGTCATTGTGGGCGTTGATGCTTTATTGTAGATTGCTTTTGTGTACTTTGCATCTTGCGGTATGTTGGGATGAAGCGGCCGGGCTAACCTTACATGACATCGTTCATGAGACTTGCTCCACGCTTGACATGTAACTTGTATTGCATAAGTGGCTTTATGGTGCATGTTTCTCCTAGCATAGTTAAGATCCAATTTACAACGGGTGATCAACAATGCTAGTATCAATGTTGTGGTTCTTGTTCGTAAGTTAGAACGACACTTATTGAAAGCCCCAAACCACGTAAAATATGCAAAGAAAGTAGAAGCGTCTAACTTTGTTTTGCGGGGGTGTCTTGATGTGATATGGCCATGATTGTGATTATATTCGATGTATGCAATGTTCCTTATTGTAAGTCGACAACCGCGAGGAGCCATATGGTTGTCTTTAATTTATGTTAAGACCTGCGTGTCTATTCAAAGTAGTTGTAATAGTTGAAGCGGTGGGCGACAACCATGGAGAAGCGTCATTGACCTTGATGCAATGCGGTGATGATGGAGATCATGTTAGGCTTGAAGATGGAGATCGAAGGCACGAAGAAGAAAACCATATCATATCACATATATATTGAATTGCATGTGATGTTAATCCTTTATGCATCTTGTATTGCTTAAGTAGACGGTAGCATTATAAGATGATCCCTCATGCACATCAATTTCAAATCATAAAGTGTTCACCCTTAGTTAGCACCGTTGCTAAAGCTTGTTGTTTGAAGCACCACGTGATGATCGGGTGTTCTAGATTACGCAAGTGTATACAACGTGAGCAAGCCAGATTTGCTCATGCGAAACTAAGGTTTGATCTTGTGAGCCTAGCATGTCTGGACATGGTCTCGGAACACGGATTACCGAAAGGTAAAGCATGAATCGTATAGTAGATATGATGAACATGATGATTGTTCGCCATTGAAACTATATCAACTCTCGTGATGATCGGTGTTGATGTAGTGGATTTGGTTCGTGTGATCACTAAAACAATGTGAGGATATTGTTTTGGTGGGAGTTCACCTAGTTTAATTTCATTAATTAATTTGAACTCAATTTGTCATAAACTTAGTCTAAACTATTGCAAATATGTTGTAGATCAATGGCAGCCCTACCATCAATTTTAATGCGTTCCTAGAAAGAAAAGTTGAAAAACAATGGAAGCAACTTCGGATTGGTTCCGCAATTTGAGGATTGTCCTCACAGTGGTAATTTGACCTATGTCTTTGGATGCATTTGGGTGACCCACTGCTGATGCTCCCGATGAAGTAAAGAACGTTTACCTCGCTCGGAAGAATCGTACTCCATAGTTCGATGTGCTATCTTGTATGGTTTAGAATCGGAGCTTGAGAAAAGGTTTGAAGAGTCGACCCATATGATATTGTCGAGGATCTCAAATTGATTTTGAGACTCATGCGGCAATTGAAAGCTATGAGGCTTCGAAAAGTTCTTTAAGCGCAAGATGGAAGAGGGCAGCTCCGTCGGTGAGCATGTGCTTAAGATGTGCAGGCATGCAAACAAACTTCAAAGCTTGGGTATTGTGATTCCTAATGCTTTGGGGATTTACCGTGTCCTCAATCACTACCACCAAGTTACAAGAACTTTGTGATGAACTACAACATGCGAACATGAACAAGACGTTGCCGAACTCTTTGCCATGTTGAAATCTGCGAAGTGGAGATCAAGAAAGAGCACCAAGTGTTGTTGGTCAATAAGACCACCAAATTCAAGAAAGGCAAGTCTAAGCAAAGGGACACTTCAAGAAGGGTGGTAAGAAAGCTACCACGCGACGAAGAAGACCAAGGCTGGACCTAAGCTGGCGAGTGTTTTTCTTGCAAGGGAGAAGGTCCTTTGAGCGGAATTGCCCAAAGTACTTGGCGGATCGAAGAACGGCAACATCAAGAAGAAAGGTATATCGATATACATGTTATTGATGTGTATCTCACTAGTACTCGTAGTAGTGCACAGGTATTTGATCTTGGTTGTTGCTCATATTTGTAACTCGAAACAGTCTTTGCAGAATAAGCGGAAGCTAGCGAAGAACGAGGTGACGATGCGTGGGAAGCGGATCAAAGGTTGATGTGATCGCGGTCGGACGCTACCCTTCATCTACCATCGGGATTAGTTTTATACTTAAATAATTGTTATTTAGTGCTGCGTTGAGCATGAACATTATCTCGGGATCTTGTTTATTGCGAGACGGTTTGTTTAAGTCGAGAGAATAATGGTTGTTCGATTTATATGAGTAATATGTTTTACGACATGCACCTTTGATAGATGGTCTATTCTTATTGAATCTCGATAGTGGAAATACACATATCAACAACATTGAGGCTAAACGTTTGAAATCAGCGATAATTAGACCTATATGTGGCATCGTCTTGGTCACATCGGAGTGAAACGTATGAAGAAACTCCATTCGATGGACTTCTTGAATCACTTGATTTTGAATCACTTGAAAGATCTGAAGCATGTCGATGGGTAAAATGACTAAGACTCCATTTTACGGTATGATGGAGCGAGCTACGGACTTATTGGAAATCATACATACCGATGTGTGTGGTCCAATGAGTGTAGCATCATGTGGTTATCGTTATGTTCTTACCTTCACGGATGACTTGAGTAGATATGGGTATATCTATTTCATGAAACATAAGTCCGAAACTTTCGAGAAGTTTAAGGAGTTTCAAAGTGAGGTAGAGAATCAACGTAACAAGAAGATTAAATTTCTACGTTCGATCGTGGAGGTGAATATCTAAGTTACGAGTTTGGCGAGCATTTAAAGAAGTCGGAATACTTTCACAATTGACACCGCGGAACACCACAACAGTAATGGTGTGTCCGAACGTCATGTCGAACTCTCTTAGATATGGTTCGTTCTATGATGTCACTTACAGTTACCGCTATCATTTTGGGGTTATGCATTAGAAACAACCGCATTCACTTTAAATAGGGCACCGTCTAAATCCGTTGAAACGACACCGTATGAATTATGGTTTGGGAAGAAACCTAAATTGTCGCTCCTTAAAGTTTGGGGATCTGAAGCCTATGTAAAGAAGTTCTGATAGGACAAGCTTGAACCCAAAGCGGAAAAATGCGTCTTCATAGGATACCGAAGGAAACTATTGGGTATACCTTCTATCATAGATCCGAAGGCAAAACATTCGTTGCTAAGAATGGATCCTTTCTAGAGAAGGAATTTCTCTCGAAAGAAGTGGGGAAGGAAAGTAGAACTCGACGAGGTTGTTGAACCTTCTCTCGAAATTGCGAGTAGCGCAAAGGAAGAAGTTCTGTGGTGCCTGCACCAATAAGGGAGGAAGCTAATGATGATGATCATGAAACTTGGTTGAAGTTGCTCTGAGCCTCGGAGGTCAACGAGAACTCGTACCACTCCAGTTGGTATGATTCCGTTATGAATGTCATGGTGGTGGACAACACCGATGACCCGAGACATATGAGGAAGCGATGATGAGCCCGATTCCAATAAATGGCAAGAAGCCATGAAATCCGAGATTGGATCCATGTACGAAAACCAAGTATGGACTTTGGTGGACTTACCGGATGGCGGAAGGCTGTCGAGAACAAATGGATTTTCAAGAAGAAAGCAGATCTTGATGGTAATGTTCGCATCTATAAAGCTCGACTTGTCGCAAAGGGTTTCGACAAATTCAAGGAGTTGACTACGATGAGACTTTCTCACGATGTGAAGCTAAAGTCTGTGAGGATTATGTTAGCAATCGCTGCATATTATGATTATGAGATATGGCGGATGGATGTCAAAGCGCATTCCTCAATGGAGACATTGATGAAGAGTTGTATATGATGCAACCCAAAGGTTTTGTCGATCCTAAAGGTGCTAACAAGGTATGCAAACTTCAACGGTCCATCTATGGATTGAAGCAAGCATCCGAAGTTGGAATCAACGTTTTGATAAGGTAATCAAAAGTTTTGGTTTTATACAAACTTATGGAGAAGCTTGTATTTACAAGAAAGTGAGTGGGAGCTCAGTAGCATTCTTAATATTGTATGTGGATGACATATTGTTGATTGGGAATGATGTAGACCTTCTTAATAGTGTCAAGGAATATTTGAATAATAGTTTTTCAATGAAGGATCTTGGCGAAGCAGCTTACATATTAGGCATAAAGATTTATAGAGATAGATCGACAAGCCAAATATCATTGTCACAGAGTACATATTTGGACAAAGTTCTAAAGAGATTTGGAATGGAGGAAAGCAAGAAAGGGTTCTTGCCCATGTTGCCCAATACGACCTTGAGTAAAACTCAAAGTCCGACATCGGCAGAAGATAGAGAAAGGATGAGTAAGACTCCCTATGCCTCGACCATAGGATCTCTAATGTATGCCATGCTATGTACTAGACCCGACATTGCATATCTTTAGTTTAACTAGCAGATATCAAAGTGATCCGAGTGGATCATTGGACGTGATCAAAAACATCCTTAAGTACTTGAGAAGAACTAAGGATATGGTTCTTTCTTATGGAGGTGATGAGCACTCGTTGTTAATGGTTACACCGATGCTAGTTGGAACACCGATCCGGATGATTCTAAATCACAATCCGGATCGTATTTATTTTGAATGGTGCGGCGATTTGGAGGAGTGCAAAGCAAAGCGTTGTGGCGAGATCTTCAACCGAATCGGAATACATGGTCGCTTCCGAGGCTTCACAAGCGATATGGATGAAAGAGTTCATTACAGTGGGTGTGGTTCCAAGTCTTACTGGACCCAATGTCTATCTCTTGTGATAACATGGGCGCCATAGCCAATGCGCAAGAACCAAGGTCACACAAGAAGTGAAGCATATCAAGCTGCGTTTTCACGCTATTCGAGAACATATCCGGGATGGGGATATAAAGATTTGCAAAGTACACAGATCTGAATGTGGCGGATCCGTTGACTAAACCTCTCCAGGGCAAAACATGACCAACACCAAACCGCCATGGGTGTTCGGTATATTACCATGTAATCTAGATTAGATGACTCTAGTGCAAGTGGGAGACTGTTGGAGATATGCCCTAGAGGCAATAATAAATGTAGTTATTATTATATCTTTGTGTTTATGATAAATGTTTACATTCATGCTATAATAGTATTGACAAGGAAACCATTGATACTTGTGTGATTTGTAAACTTGATTTGAAGTCCCTAGTATAGCCTCTATACTTCACTAGCTTGTTGGTTGATTAATGATTGTGGTTTCCCTATCATGAACATTGAGATGTTATCAACAACAAGATCATATCGTTAGGAGAATGATATGGTGGACATACTCCTATAGATAAGCGTAGCATAAAGATCAAGTCATTTCATTAGTTCAATTGCTATATGCTTTCTCGACATAGTAACCTAATTCCTTCACCATGAGATCATGCATATCACCTTTCTTTGGATGGATGCTTTGATGACATCAAACACCACACCGTGAATCGGGTGGTTATAAAAGTGGCATTGAGTGTTCGGAAGGTATTGGTTGAGACACATGGATCAAGAGTGGATTTGTCCATCCACATGACGGATAGATATACTCTGGGCCCTCTCGGTGGAATGTCATCCAATTAGCTTGCAAGCATGTGACTTGGTCACAAGGGATCACATATCACGGAACGAGAAAAGAGTACTTATCAAGAATAAGGTTGAACTAGGTATGCGAGATACCGACGATCATAACCTTGGGTAAGTAACATATCGTGAGACAAAGGGAAATTGGTATCGTATGTAAGTGGTTCATTCGATCGCAAAGTAATCGAGAAATATGTGGGAGCCATATGAATTTCCAGATTCCTCTATTGGTTATTGTTCGAGAAGTGTCTCGATCATGTCCGCATAATTCACGAACCGTAGGGAGACACACTTAAGGATTCGACGTTGTTTGAGTAGTTATGGTATTATGAGAAAGAGACCGAATGTTGTTCGAGTCTCGGATGGGATCCGGATATCACGAGGTGATCCTAATGGTCCGGAGAATAAGATTCATATAAGGAAAGTCCTGCTTTGAGTTCGGGAATGATTCCGTGTTTTCATCGAATGTTCTAGAAGGTTCCGGATTGTCCCAAGACCGGGGAGGGTACATGAATGTGTCATTGCTCATTGAATGATTGCATCATGTACTATGTGTTATTGCTGTCCCAAATAAAGGATTAAATTGAATCCTAAAACAGAAAAGTCAAATGTCCAGCTTTGAAAGTCAAACCGCCAAAACAAGAAACCGTGGAAACAAGCAAGAGGAGTTGGAACCAACCCGGAGGAGGAGTTGGACTCCTCCAGCCGCGCCAACCCTAGGCCGAGTTGGGAGGGACTCCTCCTCCTCGGGCGCCTAGGAACCCTCCCATAAAAGGAGGCGGGGCTCCTCCCATAGACACAATACTTTCTACTCTAGATCTCCGGTTTAGAGCTGTTTTGGTTTAGAGCTTCTAATTGCTTTAGCCAACAGTTTAGAGCCTTCTAATTGGTTTAGAGCCCTCTAATTGGTGTGTCTAATTACTAGGCCACTAATCCTCTCTCTCATAAGCTCCACCATACTCGCACCGGCTTAAGGCGGCCTGCATGATCTCCCTACTTCCTACCACGCCAGCCGGAATCGCGAGGAGAGTGCTACAACCTCCGCTGCCTGCTGGAACAAGGGAGAGGAAGGTCTTCGTCGAGTACCGAACGTGTGACCGACTGCGGGAGTGCTGCCGGAACGTGGCACTGGAAGGATCGTCTACACGATCTTGAGATCGGGAAGAGTACGACTACATCACCCACGAGAATCCGATCTCGTTAACCACTTTGGAATCTTCGAGGGTGAGTTCCTCTATCGACTCGTTGCTACAATCTAGTAGATAGATCTTGGCTTGTTTGTTTGTATGCGATAGAAAATTTTTGTTTTCCATGCTACGAACCCCTTCACTTCCATGCCAAGCATACACACACATGTATCACTTGTGCTTGTATCAAAAATCTTACAATGGTTAAGAACTTGTGCTTGTATCAAATCAAGAAAAAACATTATAACAATAGTAATTATCATATAAGAGATTTATAGGAATGGGAACATGTAGTAATGCTACCAGAATGTTCACTTGGACATTAAAAAGCCATTTCCATTTAAGACCAGCAAAGTGAATTACAAGCACCGACACAAATATGAAACTCAGATTAATAAGAACCTATAGACCTATTTTTGTTGGACTATCATCCAATATAATTAGTTCATACTACTAATATTTTATATTCTCAAGTGAACATGCATGTTTATAAATCAATATCACTTAGACAGAATGTTGAGCCTACCAGAATTTTCATCTACACTGATACCACCTCAAGCATCATCAATTTGGCAACAATAGAGCTTTTGTATAATAATTCTGATCCCCAAATGCCTCTGTTCAGTAATCACTAGCAAGTGCAACCGTCCTCGTGTGTACATGCATCAGTAAATGCAGAAAAATCAAGTTAGTCTTAGCTAAACTAGATATAAAAGAACATTTCAGAGATTATCAAAATTCTGCAAGACAAAGTTGATGCTACCAAGGCAACACATGAGTGCTCCAAGATCTCATTTATCAGACATGAACAACACGAGATCAAAGTACAGGTACATCTAGCATAAATATGGTTAGTGTAAGGATGCTAAACACAAGTACATGCAACATGCAATGAGTTTCAGGATATGTCTAGCATACAATGAGTTTCAGGGTACATAAATAAAATTCAGAACACATGCTTCTTCTCATAAGCATCTAAGTCACGATAGAAATCAGAACATCTAGTGGTGGTAAGCATCTATGTCATCACAGCCCATCGTCCAAGTTTCCAAGTTTCCCAAATATGAAACAAATGAACATTGACAGAGAAAATGACTTAATAATCCCTTCTAGATGTTACAGGAAACATGTGGTACCAAAATCACGGAACGGATCAAGCGGGAACAGGTACATAAGGCACCTAGACGCATGGCAAAACAGGCGTATGAGGCAGCAGCAAGATCGGGGCGAGAGGGAGAAGGCCGAGGGTTTACCTTGTCATTGATCCCCTCGAGGCGGTTGAATACGCTGGCCCGATGGCCTCCCTTGACGTTGTGGGCCTAGTGCCCGCCGATGCAAGATGGGATCGGAAGTGATGGGGTGGGGTGGCGGCAGAGAGAGGAGGGAGTGGTGCTCGCGTTGTCGCCACTGTGAAGGCCTCGATGTTGAGCAAGATGACGTTGATGTCCCCGGACGGCGAAGATGTCACCGACACCCACCGCAAGAGCCACCATGCAGAGTAAGGAGAAGGAAGGGGATTAGGCACGACGCATCGAATCTGGTTATGGAAGGAGGCATGGGGAGCACCGCTTGTCGGGCGTCCGACGTTGAGGAAGGAGGCGTGGGGCAGATCGGTCGGTCGGGTGAAGCCAACGATTGACCGACGGAGTTTGGTGGCGCCGCCTCCTCCATGACGACGGCGCCATCTTCCCGCTCCTCCACGATGATCAGGCGCCTTCCCACTACTCCTCCTTTCCATGAGGGCAAACTAGGGTTCGCCAAGGCTGCGCACCGGGAGGAAAACACAGGAGAGGGTGGATCGGCAAGAGAAGAGAATCGGTGGTGGAGAGGGTGGGAAGGAAGGCGCGAGGAGGCTATGAGTTGGTGGGGTTAGGGTTTGTGAGGCTATGGGCGCCATGTGTGTGTTGTGTTTCTTCGGGTGAATCACATGGCATTGGATTGGGAATGAACGGTCCAGATCAGGCCGATAATCTGATCCGTGAGAGGCTGTTTGGTGTGCTTTGATTGGTTGGTTCACAGAGCACCTTATTTTTGGTTCGATCTACCACATTATGACGATTTTAACTAACAAAATTACGACGATTCTTATCCAATTGTCATAATTTTGAAGGGGTTTGGCCCTCCTGAAGTGGCTAGCGACGATCTGGTACAAATCTTCATAAAATTTATGACGATTTTTGCCATCGTCAAAATGAGAACGTCATAAGTTGACACATTTCTTGTAGTGACAATACAGGCAGCACCATACGACAAGCTGACGAAACCAAAACAGAGGAGATGTCGCTTACCGTAAACCCAGCCGAACAACAAAACCAATAGGCTCACATGGCCACCCAAATCCACAGCCTACAGCGACCAAACGACCTGCGAAGAAACGCAAACAAAAGAGGGTTAGGGATAAGCGGGAACAACAAACCTAGCACTAACAATCCGAAATTGGACACACCGCCACCAAAATCTAAGAAAAGGCAAACAAAATCGTAAGAAAAGGGCAAATCGACACGAGTAAAAATCCCGAAGGAAAGCCAAGAAAGAACATCCGGTAATAAAATCACGGAAGAACTCGGCAACGCCAAGCAAAATCCACGGTGGAAAAGCATCTATAACCGCATTCTGGATATAACCTCAGAAGAAATGAGTATTTTTTATAACTTTGGAAGCAATAACGTGTTGCAATTTTTTTGCAAGATGGTCTTTCGGTATGAACAAAAATGAGCAGGCATCATGAAGTAGTCAATATAGAATTAAACAGGAACATCATGGATATAAAATATACCACATTGATTCGAAAAATGATTGTGTTATTACTGGATATAGATAAAGTTCTCGTCCATGAAAAACCCATACAAGCGATTGCGCCACAACCTCACTCCCAAACACATATCAGATGAATCATGCCGCTTAAAGGGAAAGAACATGATCACCACCTCATATCTATGTGAGATATCAAGAAGGCGGGAGGAGTGAGTGTCCGGGTACAAACCTGAACCGACACCTTGAGCACCTCATAAAATTGGTTTGACTTAACTTCACGCTGACCAATTCAGCTCCAACCCTAGAACCTTGAGCTCAACGATTTAATCCAATCCATTCAGGTGGCATGGTGAGGCTGAATCAGGACAACACAACATGGAAAAGTCGACAATAAAAAAAGACCAGCAACTTGTTTTCACTGCTGCGACTAAATGGATGAACCAAATTGAGTGAATGACCACTCAAAATTACCACAGGAAAGAGACCTATAAAATACTCTAAATAAACATCCTCTGATTCAGCCATCTGGATACTCGAAAATGAAGATTTTTGTCGCTGTTTGTACAGAAACGGGAATATTGAAACAAGTTCCTTCTAATTTTCACTTGATCTTGACAATCTCCTGCCGTAAGAACATGAGAACCACCATGTACATCACATGAGAGAATCGTAGAGGATGCGGGAACTCACCCTTTAAGCTGGAGCGAGGGAAATCAGTGGGGGACGGAAGGATCTTCACTTCTTCTTCTTCCTTCTCTTCCTTTTCCACACCTTGGCATTGCTTCTGCCCTTTGACACACACTCTCTCTCTCCCCTTGGTACAACCATGGAGAAGACCATGTGATGGGGCAGAGGAGAACGGGATTGGAGCAGGAGGGGATTGGGGGAAGAAAAAGACGTGGGTGGAGGAAGGGGTCGACAGAATACAGGGAGGGTGGCGGTGGCTCCCTTGGGGAAGGAGAAGCAGGAGCCGGTGGGGATGGGGAGAGGAGGAGGACGACGGGCACGAGGAGGAGGGTGCGCGCATTGGGAGGGAGGAGCGACGAGGGCTATAGCGGGAGCGATGGCGGCTAGGGTTTGTACGGGTTGGGATTGGGGAGAGACTGAGACGGCTAGGGCTTCTACCGGGTGGACGCCTTTTATATCTAGCTATAAAGAAACTAACGGACGTGATTCACTCAGCACCACCATCCGACGGCTCGGAGCTGATCTTGACAATCTCCTGCCCTAAGAACATGAGAACCACCATGTACATCACATGAGATAATCATAGAGGATGCGGGAACTCACCCTTTAAGCTGGAGCGAGGGAAATCAGTGGGGGACGGAAGGATCTTCACTTCTTCTTCTTCCTTCTCTTCCTTTTCCACACCTTGGCATTGCTTCTGCCCTTTGACACACACACTCTCTCTCTCCCCTTGGTACAATCATGGAGAAGACCATGTGATGGGGTAGAGGAGAACGGGACTGGAGCAAGAGGGGATTGGGGGAAGACAAAGATGTGGGTGGAGGAAGGGGTCGACAGAATACAGGGAGGGTGGCGGCGGCTCCCTTGGGGAAGGAGAAGCAGGAGCCGGTGGGGATGGGGAGAGGAGGAGGAGGAGGACGGGCACGAGGAGGAGGGTGCGCGCATTGGGAGGGAGGAGCGACGAGGGCTGTAGCGGGAGCGATGGCGGCTAGGGTTTGTATGGGTTGGGATTGGGGAGAGACCGAGACGGCTAGGGCTTCTACCGGGTTGGGATGCCTTTTATATCTAGCTATAAAGAAACTAACGGACGTGATTCACTCAGCACCACCATCCGACGGCTCGGAGCAGCAAATCGCTGGTGAAGGCTCTCAGGGGTCTCACCAATTACATCTTTAGATTTTGTACCGTCCTATATTTCACGTGCAAAGCTTGCAATTAGATCCATGAACTAGAGCCGTGTTCTAAACAACTAAGCACTACAATCTCATATATATATATTTATAATGTACATAGGTAGAAACACTTCTAATTTTGTAAAATATGTACCGAGAGAAGGCTGTGCCCATTATAGTTTGTGCCAACGACCGACCATGGCTAGAAGAAGCGATGTACTCATTTTTTACATGCATGCACATGCGTAGATGAGTTTGACTTGTTTTATTAAAATTTGGTGCTACAAAGTTAGCTGATGTGCTTATTTTGAAAGAGATCAAACATTTCTTTTTTTCTAGCAGTTTCCTAGAGTTTACTGTACGTTTTGGCGGGAAATTATATTAGCTAAATGTTCCAATTAACAGTTGTGAGTAAAGGCCAAAATGCGCACTATTGGGTCTATTTTGCTGACTGAATCGAGTCCACGCGGGCCTGCCACGATTAAGGGCTTAAGCCCCAACAAGTAGCAGTTCCTCCCCTCGTCTCTCCCCGATCCCGTCGCCTCTCGCGCCGCCGCCTCCGCCGCCTCGTCCCTCCTCTTCTCCGCCCCCAGTGCGCCCCCGTTCGCGAAGCTAGCAGCGTTGCCGGCCACGCGTTGTTCCCAGACCTGCAGCGCCGCCGGACCGGTCCCCCTCCTCCTCGCGTTCTTCGCGGACCAGCAGCCACGATGGAGGCGCTGAGCGAACCGCGCAGGCCGGAAGCCATGCTCCTGCTCGTCCCTGTGGCCGGTCGTGTCCCGCCGAGCGAGCCAACGGCAGGGGAGGCGCGGATCTCCACCGGTTGACCTGGTGGCCGGCGAGGTCGAGCAAGACGTCGCGGCTCTCGGCAACGTCCGCAGACCACGGCCGGCGGTGGGAGCAGGATGAGGTTGCGGCGTTGCAGTGATGGCGCGGTGTGGAGGCACAGTGGTCGCCAGCCCGAGGTGCTGTCGGCAACGATTCCGACATGGTGCTGCCGCCCTGGTGAGCTCCCTCTGTTCCTCCTCCATCTGATGTTACTAAAAAGAAATTTTCTTTTTCTCCCGTTGAATGTGTTGGCAGTACAAACATCATGCATGAATGGATAGGTAGTCATTTCTGTTGGCTTAAATCAATGCAATTCACTCATTTAGTTTAGACGTTCAATTAGTCTGAATAAAGTTTAGAGTGTGGCGTGTGTGTTTGTGCACGTTACAGCTCACAGTAGCTAGTTTCGTTTCAGTTTTAGACTTAGTCGCTGCATAGGATGTCTGTGGGATGGCACAGCCCAGATCATGCAGCGAGATAGCAGAGGAGTTGGACACGATCGGGAGTGGGATGGCACTCTCCGGTAGGCTCGTTCCACGATCCTCTTTTTCAGCAACCTGTTTGTAAGACTGAATAAATAGTGAACGAAAAGAACCAGAAAAGCTGCATGTAGTGCGCAGCACAAAACTCTCGTCTCTCTCTTTCGTGTTGATCAGAGTTTACCCAAATCTCGTATTTGCCTTGTTGACTGATCCTTGCAGGACCTCAGTTGGTATCAGAGCCCTAGGGAAAGGCAATGTGGAAAGGCGGCGGCTAGCACACCGGCAACACTCCGCGTATGCAGCCAGTAGCAACACCCTCCTCAGAGTCAAGACCTGCCGGCAACACTCCACCTCGCCAATCCGCCACTCGGTGCGAATCCGACGGCGCCGCTAAGCAGGCGTAGCAGAGGACGGCGTGGTGGCGGGGAGATCGTGGTGCAGCGCGAGGTCGTGAGTGAGACCGTGGCGGCGCGGCGGAGGTGCCAGCCTCGTCTTCCTGATGCTGAAGCGCGGTGAGTACACAAACTGGGCCATGGTGATGGAGGTGAACATGCAGGCCGCGTCCCTCTAGGATGCGATCGAGGACGATGATGTCCGGGCGAGGACAGCAAGGCGCTCGCAAGCAAGGCTCCACCCGGCGGAGATGCACTCGATGCTGATCGGCAAGGGAAGCGCCAAGGCGGCGTGGGAGGCGATTAGGATGCAACATCAAGGGAATGATCGCGTGCGTGACACTCGCGTGCGACATCTGTGAACGGAGTTCGAGACGATCACATTCAAGGATGGTGAGCGCGTTGATGAGTTCGGGCTGAGGATCACAAACCTCGCCGCGACTCTGCGCTCACTCGGCGACGCCTGCGACGACGAGAAGATCGTGAGGAAATTCCTCTTAGTCGTGCCAGGCCGGCTCGTGCAGATCGCCTTCTCGATGGAGACGATGATGAATCCGGCCACTCACCGTCGAGAGGTCAGTCGCTGCGTCGTCGGCATTTAACGCCGCCGCAGAGAACGCCGACGAACGCCGCCATGGAGAACGCCGACTCGGTGATGTTGCTGACCAAAGCGATGGGAGGAAGCGCGCGAGGGGCGTGGTGGCGGCCGCGATCCAACCGTGGTGACGGGAAGCGGCGGAAGGTGCCAAGGCGCGCCAAGTCCACCTCATCACGGCTGGCGGCGAGGTTGATCGCGACCGTCTATCGCAAGAAGAAAGGGCGGGAACGCGAGTGCCGCAAGAAGCTTGACAACCGGTAGGCAGCGTGGCGGCCGAAAAGGAGGAAGAAGACGCGCCCAGCTCGCATGGCCGCCACATCGAGCTCGAGACACGGTGTCACGCCGTGCGTGTCACCACCGCACAAGGCTCCATACTGGCTGGCGGGAGAAGCAGTGTACCTCAATGAGGAAGCGCGCGTCGTGGTCAGCGCCGCGGCCGGATGACCTCGGCGTTGCACGGTATCTCGACACCGGCGTCGAATCACATGACCGGTGAGGCCGCGTCTTGAAGCTAGACAAGAACGTCTCGCAAGGTCCGCTTTGGCGGCTTAAAATCGTCGAGATACGTGACGGCATCGTCCTTCGCCATCGACAACGACGGCATCGCGAGCTCGCCGGTGTCTCTGGATACCAAGGCTCAAGTCCAACATCGTGAGCATCGGTACCGGACGAGCTCGGCTTCCCACCCATGTCGAAAGCACGGTCACATGACCGTTCGTGGCCGACAAGGTACCGATCGCAAAGGTACCAAGGACAAAGAACATCGTATGTTGTGCATCCGAAGATCGTCACTGTGTGCCTCGCGCGCACGCGAACGAGGATGCGTGGTCTTGCACTCGAGGTTTGCCCATCAAAGGTTTAGCGACTGGAAGATGCGAAGCAGGGGATGGTGTGTGGCCTCTGTGATCGATCCGCAGAGCGGTTGTGTGAAGCATGCGTCGTGGGCACCGCGTGCCCGTTCCTCGCCGCAGAAGATTCCGCGCCATCGAGCCGTTGGGCCGGGTCCACGGTGACTGTGCGGCCCCATCACGCCGGCGACTACGAGGCAAGCGCTACTTTGCTGTTGTCGATGATTGCGGCAAGTACATGTGGTCGACTGCTCAAGACTAAAGGCAAGCGGTAGCGACAATTACCGGTTCCGTGTAGGCGGGCTGAGTCACATCGGCCTGCGGATCCTGCAGACCGTGGTGGTGAATTCACCGCAGCATTCGCAGAATGGTGCGCGGATCGCGGCATCCGCCGCTCTCGCTCTACTCACCACACTAAAATGGGGTGGTAGAAGAATCGAACGGTCGTGCGCAACAAGGAGCATGCTCAAGGCCATGGGCGGGCGCATCGGAGTTACGGGTGAGGCTACGCCTCACCGCTCTTCATCCTCAACAGTCCATGACGAGCACGGAGGGCATGACTCTCGAGGATGGTACGGCGCCGCAAACCCAGCGTCCACTTCCTCCGTGTCTTTGCCGCAAGCGACGCCAAGGAGACGCGACCGGTCAAGAAGCTCGACGACCTATCTCGTCGATGGTGATCTTTGAGCTGACGAGCCCAAGCAAGGCGTACATGCTATTTGATCCAGAGAAGAAGAGGATCCATGTCTCCGCGCGACGTCTTCGACGAGGGACAGATGGAATTGGGAGGAGCTCGATGGCGCTCCGCTCGACGTGGAGAGCTGGACACCGCTACCTCAAGCAAAGCGATGAGAGATTTAGAGAAGAAGACGCCTCTGCTTTCACCATTGGGCCCGATGGCGCCACCACCACAAAGCGGCTGGTCGAGCCGATGGTCGGTCCATCTCGCCTCCTCCACGCACTGTCTGCTTTGTCTCACCACGGCGGAGGAAGAGAACTCGACGCAACCATTGACCAAAGCCAAGCCACCGCCATACCGTCTTGGATCTAATCGATCTGATGCGGTGAACCTGTGAAGCGGGCGTCTCCTACTCACGCCTCCGCGAACCTTCCACGCCATGAAGTAGGCGACGATGTAGGGTTCGTAGCATGGAAAACAAAAATTTCTATCGCATACAAACAAACAAGCCAAGATCTATCTACTAGATTGTAGCAACGAGTCGATGGAATAACTTACCCTCGAAGATTCCAAAGCGGTTAACGAGCGATTCTCGTGGGTGATGTAGTCGCTCTTTCCGATCTCAAGATCGCGTGACGATCCTTCTTCATTGCGTTAAAGCCGCTCAGTAGTCGGTCACGTTCAGACTCGACGAAGACCTTCCTCTCCTTGTTCCAAAGCAGTAGCGGAGGTTGTAGCACTCTCCTCGCGATTCCTGACTGTGGCGTGTCAGAATTAGAGGAGATCCATGAGGTCGCTTAAGCCGAGCGAGTATGGTGGAGTATGAGAAAGCTATTAGTGGTCTAGAGATTAGACACACCAATTAGAAGGCTCTAAACCGAAGGCTAAAGCAATTAGAAGCTCTAAACCAAAGCGGCTCTAAACCGAGATTAGAGGATAGGAACTTGTGTGTAGAGGAGGCCCCGCCTCCTTTTATAGGTGGAGGGTCAGGCCAGCAAGGGAGGAGTCCCTCCCTAACTCTCTAGGTCAAGTTGGCCGGCTTGGAGGAGAGGGACTCCTCCTCCAAGTTGGTTTCAACCTCCTCTTGCTTGTTTCCCAGTTTCTGTTTCCCACATTTTCTGTTTTCCATAGTTTCTGTTTTAGCCGTTTGACTTTCAAACCGGCGGTTTGACTTTTCGCTTTGGACAAGAAGAACACTTAGTACATGATGCAATCATTCAATGACACATTCATGTACCTCCCCGGAGTCTTGGGACAATCCGAACCTTCTAGAACATTCGATGAAAACAGGAATCATTCCCGAACTCAAACGGGACTTTCCTTATATGAATCTTATTCTCTGACCATTCCGGATCACCTCGTGATATCCGGATCCCATTCGAGACTCAACAACATTCGGTCTCTTTCTCATAATACCATAACTACTCAAAACAACGTCGAATCCTTAAGTGTGTCTCCCTACGGTTCGTGAATTATGCGGACATGATCGAGACATTTCTCGAACAATAACCAATAGAGGAATCGAAATTCATATGGCTCCCATATTTTTACGATTACTTTGCGATCGAATGAACCACTTACATACGATACCAATTTCCCTTTGTCTCACGATAGTTTACTTATCCGAGGTTATGATCGTCGGTATCTCGCATACCTAGTTCAACCTCGTTACGATAAGTACTCTTTCTCGTTCCGTGATATGTGATCCCTTGTGAGCCAGTCACATGCTTGCAAGCTAATTGGATGACATTCCACCGAGAGGTCCAGAGTATATCTATCCGTCATATGGATGGACAAATCCCTCTTGATCCATGTGTTTCAACCAATACTTTCCGAACACTCAATGCCACCTTTATAGCCACCCGATTCGGTGTGGTGTTTGATGTCATCAAAGCATCCATCAGGTAAAGGTGATATGCATGATCTCATGGTCGAAGGAATCAAAGTTACTATGTATCGTAAAGCATATAGCAATTGAACTATTGAAATGACTTGATCTTTATGCTACGCTTATCTATAGGAGTATGTCCACCATATCATTCTCCTAATGATATGATCCTGTTGTTAATAACATCTCTATGTTCATGATCAGGAAACCATGATCATATATTAACCAACAAGCTAGTTTAACAAAAGGCTTTACTAGGGACTCTTATTTTAGTTTACAAATCACACAAGTATTAATGTTTCCGGTTAATACAATTATAGCATGGTATGTAAACATTTATCATAAGTGTGAAGATATGATAATAACCACTTTATTATTGCCTCTTGGCATATCTCCAACAGTCTCCCACTTGCACTAGAGTCAATAATCTAGTTTCAAACCTTTGTGTATTCAACACCTATGGCTTTCCTGGTGTTGTATGTACACGATTGCTAGTGGTCAACTGTTCTCCGGATCTGACACTTCCAGGTCCGTGTGTAATTGCATGTCTTTGCGTCTCTACGCATCACTCATTCTCTAATGAGATGGCTTTGTATAAATTTGGTCCTTTGGTGAGACCTTTAGTTCTTTAGGGTTAAAACATGTTGATAATATTGTCACACAATATATCTTCATAGTATTATCTCGCTGTGAACTACACCTAGTTTGATAACAAACTACTTGACACAAATGCCCTCTTTAGCTGCTATAGTAGCAGTCATATACTTAGCCTTTTGTTGTAGTATCTGTCACAATGTCTTAACTTTGGAACTCATCCAAATCCATTATGGAACTTCACTTTCCATTATATTGTGCCACCTTTAGTTTAGATTGAGATAAACTTAATTTGTACCTTGTGACAAAACTAGTATCAATGTAGTACTTTTACAATGAACTAACCATCTATTTGTTACTTCTACAAATATTATACTCTTAGTTCTTCCAAAAGATCATAAGAATATCCTTACTATTGTCCAATGATCATCTTACGAATCATTCTGGTATATGCTCACAACATTTAGAGCATAGGACATATCTGGATTTGTACATATCACAGTATGATTGATATAAATACTCTGTGATTTCATACATCAAGTATCAATCTATACTTGATTATTTGTTTCACTTTACCAAATGTCAATACACTTGAATATATCATCAACATTGAACTCATTCAATCCTTTCTGTGCGACAAGAACCTCTCTTGTAGTTTCTATATTGAACTCATTCAATATCTTGTCTATGTACTTCTAGAACAACCATATTAGCGTCTATTGATGCCAAATATTTGGGTTTTGCCTAAGTCTTTCATCGGGATGAAATTCTTAATATGTGTTAATAAAAGATACATTATTTCCAATCAACAATATGTCTTCCACATAATGTATTAGAAACATGTCTTAGCGCTCCCACTTAATTTCTTGCAAATGCAAGCATTTTCATCGTCTCTGATGAATTTAAACTCTTTTAACAATTTCATCATTGTGAAGATTCCAACTCCGCGATGCTCACTTAAACCATTAAAGTTTGCATATGATTTTAGCATCCTTTGAATTAACAAAACCCTATGGACTGTGTCATGCACACGTCCTAGGTAACCCTTCTATTAGAAGATTTTGTTTTGTTTATCCAACTATCATATAACAAAATTATATGTACTGGTTGCTACATTAATCCGTCTAGACTAAATATCGCTATGAAAGATCAAATCTTGTCATATACAACCTTTGAACATTGTTGTGAACTCTTTTCCAACATGTCGACTATTTCATAGATGTGAAACATCCATGTCTATTTCTTTATAGATCCAAATACGACTGTAAGGTCTTGTACCTTCCCAGAGGGTCTTTTAAGTTCAAATCTTGATCTCTCGTATATGGAACTATCACGGATTTTATGGCTTCAAGCCATTTTACGGAGTCAGGGCCTATCATCGCTTCTTTGCATGTAGTACGTTCATTATTCTCAAATAATGATTCAACTCTCAAATATTGGTATTTGATTGTTTACTCGACCTACTTGGTTCAACAGAAACTTTGACCTTCATAACCACAACCTTTGAGGCACGTGAGCCATGAGCATTGTTCTTTGCCTCCCTAACACTTTTCGGTGCTGCGCAACTCTGCACATATAGCTAAGGTTCTTTTAACCTTATCAAAGTTCTATTGTCCTCCCACTTAACTTTTCACGAAAAATTCCTTCTAAAAGAAACTTGACGTTCTAAGTTACAAACACTTTTGTCTCCGGTGTTATGGAGGAATACTTAACAAAGACAGGTTCATCCGACTTTGGTTGCAAACATCTTTCTTATGCATAGCATACCAATGTTTAAGAAAGGACAACTTGGGTTTTATCCCAAACCATAACATATGGTGTCATTTCAACGGATTATGATGGAGCTCTTTTCAGTGGAAAAACGACAATCTCTAAAGCTTTTAATCTTTAAAATATAATGGCAGTTTTATGAATTATACCTTTGATCTTACCATGTTAAACAAGGTTTAATTACATATCTCGAATGCTCCATACTCTTATGGTGTTTCGGGAAATGCAAATCCACGGAACGATTCCTTAAATCTTAGGTATTATGCTAAACTCTGTAACTCAAATATCTTCCTTTATGATCTTTATCATAAACTGTTTATATTCTTGTTACAATGATTTTCCACTTCATTTTAAAAGTCTTTGAACTTTTCAAATGTTTCATACTTCATCCTTATTAAGTAAATATTCATATATTCACTCAAAATTTCGGAAAAAGCAAATGAAGTTAAAATCCATCGCTTTTGACTACACATGATGGACTTTGTACAACAATATGTACAATTTCCAATAAGCTAGTCATTCGTTCCCTTTTGGCCTATGAACGAAGTTTTAATTATCTTTAGGAAAGTTTCACAAGCGTCATTTGATCAAAATCAAATAGACTCCAAAATTCCATCCATATGGAGTTTTTTCAAGTTTTCTTTCCATTATAATTTAAACTGCGATGTCACTTCCTAAGTGATCTTTCAATAAATTTGTCTTTCGACATTTTTAGCACTAGTTTTATGGATGCGATTTCTCCAACGAGATTTGTGAATTATCCATCTTTTATGGATTACGGCAATTATTTGAACAACCCTTTTGTTCTCATAATACCTGATAAAACAAATCTTGAAGGCAAGCTTTGATGTTTTAACGAGCAACACAATAACCCTTTATTTGTTCTCGATGAACATCATCATATATTCTTTTGCTAGTTACTTAGGCCATTGTAGTTCATGAATTCTGTTGTTTCGTATGACGATTCACACCAACAAATTCAGTATCAAATACTTAAGAACCACATTGTTTAATAAGCAAAGAATATAGCCATAACATGTATATCATCTATATACTTAAACTGAACAATTCTAGTCTTTTCTTTTCTGCCATATATTTATGAGATTTTCTTTCAATATTTCCTTTTCTGTTTGAAAGAATCTATCAACATCAATAGTGGAGTCATACACATGACATATAGTCCAAAGCATGTATAATTAAATACCAATGTCTTTGGACTTGCACTTTGAAGTAGATCACCATCATCAAATATTTGGTGTTCTTTCAAATTCCTTTCTTTAGTAATCTCTTGGTGTAGTAAACATTTTACCTACATCAAATATTCACCCTTATCATGGAATCGTCCATGATCAAGCTACTGTTAGCTTATAACGATGAATTATGAGTATAATGTTGCTATCCAAAACCTTTTGGAGGATTAGGACAACAAGTGTCTCCAACCTTTTGCAAATTCTCATCAAATATGAGAACATGACTTTAGCCATATTATACTCTATCATGTTGCAACCAAAACTTCGTTTCAGATATCACAATATCTTCCACACATCATGGTTTCTGAAACAACTCTTTCAGATCCTAGATAACTTTGATATTAAGACAATCCTTTGAATATCAAGAATCATGGAAACAAACATGATACTAACACTTGGAATTGTTACTCTTGATTTAATACTAATTATTAAACTTCATGGAGTAACCGGAACTTACTGAAAGTTTGCAATAGGACTTTTAAACTTTAGATTAACACTTCAAAACAACACGATACCAGTTCATAAAGTAACTAACCAGAATTCTATAGTTCTATCATCTCAATTATAACTAAGCGCAAGGTGGTAAACAGATGCCAATGACTACAACAACTATGCAAATTCACTTTGATTTAGTTTATGATAAATTGAGTTCTAATTAATAATTAAATTAATCTAGGTGAACTCCCACTCAAAACAATATCCCTCACATTGTTTTAGTGATCACACGAACCAAATCCACCACATCAAAACCGATCATCACGAGAGTTGATATAGCTTCAATGGCGAACAATCAACATGTTCATCATATCTACTATATGACTCATGCTCTACCTTTCGGTAATCCGTGTTCCTAAGGCCATGTCTGTACATGCTAGGCTCGTCAAGATCAAACCTTAGTTTCCGCATGAGCAAATCTGGCTTGCTCACGTTGTATACACTTGCAGAATCTAACACACCCGATCATCACGTGGTGCTTCGAAACAACAAGCTTTAGCAACGGTGCTAACTAAGGGTGAACACATTATGACTTGAAATTCATGTGCATGAGGGATCATCTTATAATGCTACCGTCGTTTACTAAGCAATACAAGATGTATAAAGGATTAACATCACATGCAATTCAATAATATGTGATATGATATGGCCTTTCTTCTTTGTGCTTCCGATCTCCATCTTCAAGCACGAACATGATCTCCATCATCACCGGCATTGCATCAAGGTCAATGACGCTTCTCCATGGTTGTCGTCCACCGGCTTCAACTATTACAACTACTTTGAATAGACACGCGGGTCTTAACAGAATTTAAAGACAACCATATGGCTCCTGCCGGTTGCCAACTTACAATAAGGAATATTGCATACATCATATATAATCACAATCATGGCCATATCACATCACAGCACACCCCTGCAAAACAAAGTTAGACGCATCTAATTTTCTTTGCATGTTTTACGTGGTTTGGGGCTTTCAATAAGTGTCGTTCTAACTTACGAACAAGAACCACAACATTGATACTAGTATTGTCAATCACCGTTGTAAATTGAATCTTAACTATGCTAGGAGAAACAGGCACCCGCAAAGCCACTTATGCAATACAAGTTGCATGTCAAGCGTGGAGCAAGTCTCATGAACGATGTCATGTAAGGTTAGCGGGCTTCATCCCAACATACCGCAAGATGCAAAGTACACAAGAAGCAATCGACAATAAAAGCATCAACGCCCACAATGACCATTGTGTTCTACTCGTGCAATGATCTACATATAGACACGGCTCGATACCCTTTGTAGGGGTTCGTAGCATGGAAAACAAAAATTTTCTATCGCATACAAACAAACAAGCCAAGATCTATCTACTAGATTGTAGCAACGAGTCGATGGAATAACTTACCCTCGAAGATTCCAAAGCGGTTAACGAGAGCGATTCTCGTGGGTGATGTAGTCGCTCTTTCCCGATCTCAAGATCGCGTGACGATCCTTCTTGCGTTAACAAGGCGCTTCCGTAATCGGTCACACGTTCGACTCGACGAAGACCTTCCTCTCCCTTGTTCCAAACCGGCAATGGAGGTTGTAGCACTCTCGCGATTCCGGCAGATAACGGCGTGCAGGAATTAGAGGAGATCCGCAGGCTTCGCCTTAAGGCGAGTATGGTGGAGTATGAGAGAAAGCTATTAGTGGTCTAGAGATTAGACACACCAATTAGAAGGCTCTAAACCAAGGCTAAAGCAATTAGAAGCTCTAAACCAAAACGGCTCTAAACCGGATTAGAGGATAGGAACTTGTGTGTGTAGGAGGAGGCCCCGCCTCCTTTTATAGGTGGAGGGTCATGGCGAGTAAGGAGGAGTCCTCCCAACTCGGCCTAGGTGGCCGGCTTGGAGAGGGACTCCTCCTCCAAGTTGGTTTCAACCTCCTCTTGCTTGTTCTCAGTTCTGCTTCCCACATTTTTCTGTTTTCCACAGTTTCTGTTTTAGCTGCTTGACTTTCAAACTGGCGGTTTGACTTTTCGCTTTTGGGCAAGAAGAACACTTAGTACATGATGCAATCATTCAATGACACATTCATGTACCCTCCCGGTGCTTGGACAATCGAACCTTCTAGAACATTCCCGATGAAAACACAGGAATCATTCCCGAACTCCGGCAGGACTTTCCTTATATGAATCTTATTCTGACCATTCCGGATCACCTCGTGATATCCCGGATCCCATTCGAGACTCCGAACAACATTCGGTCTCTTTCTCATAATACCATAACTACTCAAAACAACGTCGAATCCTTAAGTGTGTCTCCCTACGGTTCGTGAATTATGCGGACATGATCGAGACACTTCTCCGAACAATAACCAATAGAGGAATCTGGAAATTCATATGGCTCCCACATATTTCTACGATTACTTTGCGATCGAATGAACCACTTACATACGATACCAATTTTCCTTTGTCTCACGATAGTTTACTTATCCGAGGTTATGATCGTCGGTTTCTCTGCATACCTAGTTCAATCTCGTTACCGATAAGTACTCTTTTCTTGTTCCCGTGATATGTGATCCCTTGTGAGCCAGTCACATGCTTGCAAGCTAATTGGATGACATTCCACCGAGAGGGCCCAGAGTATATCTATCCGTCATATGGATGGACAAATTCCACTCTTGATCCATGTGTTTCAACCAATACTTTCCGAACACTCAATGCCACCTTTATAGCCACCCAGTTACGGTGTGGTGTTTGATGTCATCAAAGCATCTATCCGGTAAAGGTGATATGCATGATCTCATGGTCGAAGGAATCAGGTTACTATGTATCAGAAAGCATATAGCAATTGAACTATTGAAATGACTTGATCTTTATGCTACGCTTATCTATAGGAGTATGTCCACCATATCATTCTCCTAATGATATGATCCTGTTATTAATAACATCTCTATGTTCATGATCAGGAAACCATGATCATTATTAACCAACAAGCTAGTTTAACAAGAGACTTTACTAGGGACTCTTATTTTAGTTTACAAATCACACAAGTATTAATGTTTCCGGTTAATACAATTATAGCATGGTATGTAAACATTTATCATAAGTGTGAAGATATGATAATAACCACTTTATTATTGCCTCTTGGGCATATCTCCAACAGACGAGGCATGGCGGAAGGCGATGCGAGCGGAGCTGGACTCGATCGAGGAGAATGGGATATGGACGCTGACGGAGCTCCCCGCTGGCCACAAGCCAATCAGCCTCAAGTGGGTGTACAAGCTCAAGCACGACGCCGCCGGCAACGTCCTCAAGCACAAAGCCAGGCTCGTCGCCAAAGGATTCGCTCAATGTCGGGATTGACTTCGATGAAGTTTTTGCTCCGTCCGCCTGGCCCCGACTCCGCTAGCCGTCATTGCCGCCAATTCAAGTGGCAAGTCCACCACATGGACGTGAAGACGACATTCCTCAACGGTGAGGAGGTACGTCACCGCCACGGGGTTCATCGACGGAACAACTCCAAAGAAGGTATTCCGCTCACAAAGCTCTCTATGGCCTGCGCCAAGCTCCTCGAGCTTGGAACATCAAGCTCGACACTGTCCTAGTGTCACTTGGGTTTTCCCGAAGCGAGTCAGAGCATGCGGTGTATGTCCGTGGAGAAGGGGATACATGCCTGTTGCTCGGAGTATACGTCGACGATCTCATCGTGACGGGCGCGTGCACCACAACAATCACAGCGTTCAAGCAGGATATGAGCAATCGTTTCAAGATGAGTGACCTGGGTTTACTCACTCTGTACCTTGGCATTGAGGTGAGCCAGGAGCCTGGATTGATCACTCTGAAATAGACTGCGTTCGCGAAGAAAGCTTCGGAGAAGTCGCATGGCGATCGCAACCGATCTCTGGTGCCCATGGAGCCACGCTCGAAGGCAAGGACAATGAGAATCCACCCGATTGATGTCACTGCATCGAGCATAGTTGGCAGCCTTCGTTACCTTGTCCATACAAGGCCCGATATCGATTTCGGCGTTGGAGTGGTAAGCGTGTTCATGGAGAAACCACTACAGAGCACATGAGCGCAGTGAAACATCTGCTGCGTTTCATGGTGGAAGTCTGAATGTTGGCTGCCGATGGGGTGAAATTGGTGGGATTCAACGATTCGAGATATGGTCAGATCCGATGACAGAAGAGTACGCCAGGACTCTTCTTCTTCGTGAGTGCCCAAGTGTCTTGGCAAAGTCGAAGCAAAAGGTGGTGTCATTGTCGTCTAATCAATACATGGCAGCAAGCGCAGCTTGCCAAGGAGTTTGGCTTGGGCGTTTGCTTGGCGATCTGCTGGAACAACTCCTTTGGTCGGGAATCTTTGTGGACAACACGTCGCAATCCAATTGTGCAAAAATCCGTCTTCCACGAAGCAAGCACATCGAGTGCGGTATCATTTCATCGGAGGCTGCATCGAGGATGGACCGTCTGTCGAGTTCGCCGGCATGGATGATCAACTTGCGGATGTCTTTACCAAGGCCCTTGGCGGTGAGGTTTCGTAAGATTTGCGAAGATCAAGGTCGTCGAAATCCGAGGAGTGAACTGCATCTCTTAGGGAGATTGTTGGCTTAAATCAATGCAGTTCACTCACTTAGCTTAGATGTTCATTAGTCTGAATAAAGTTCAGAGTGTGGCGTGTGTGTTTGTGCACGTTACAGGTGATAGCTTGGTTCGCTTCAGTTTTAGACTTAGTCGCTGCATAGGATGCCGTGGGATTGCACAGCCCAGATCATGCAGCGAGATAGCAGGAGTTGGACACGATCGAGTGGGATGGCACTCTCCAGTAGGCTCGTTCCACGATCCTCTTTTTCAGCAATCTGTTTGTAAGACTGAATAAATAGTGAATGAGAAGAACCAGAAAACCTGCATGTAGTGTGCAGCACAAAACTCTCGTCTCTCTCTTTCGTGTTGATCAGAGTTTACCCAAATCTTGTATTTGCCTTGTTGACCGATCCTTGCAGGACCTCAATTTCACACAATAAAATCTTGATGTGTGGATAGGCAGTAGATGTGTAGGAAATGTTGTTCCTAAAATTTTATTGATTGTTTGCTGCTTATTATGCATAGACAGTGCCCAATCTTCTACATTTTTAAGGTTCGAACCATATAGTATTTTTCTTCTTACGCGTAGGTAGATTATTATATAGCCACATGATTTGGATGGTGGTACTGTTTGCAAGATTGTATTTTGGACGGTGATCCTTTCTGTTTATGTTTTCACTAAGGTTTGCTTAATAACGTGTTGTAGCTATCCGTGCCATTGGCTTTCCGGTGGTGTGCCAAAACATGGGGCTTCTGGCCTGACGCCGCTATGGCTGCCGGCACGCGATGTGTGCCTAGAGCCTACGACTGGTCTCCCACGCCGACGGTGTGATGTTGGTCTCGCTTGCCGACAGGACGGTGCCTCTCAACACAACCCAGGTGTACTGAGATCAGCATCGCCTACAATCCGACTCAGGTCTAACTTCATAGCTCTCTTAATTGTTTACGACACATTGCCTAGTATTTATACTATGCAAATCCGTGAACGTAGACGTGTAGTTGACAATTGTTGGCATGCCAGGTTGTATTTGGTTGATTTATTAGCGACGAAATCTGTGAATGTAGGCTGTCATGGTACTGCTCTGTTTCTACAACCCGTAACGTTGTGATTATGCATGCTGATGTGAAATCGATTCCCTTCAAACTGTTAATTGTGGTATAAGCATGAGTATTGTAGTTCTAATGAACTCCCACCTCAGTTTTTTGTCGTTTTATTAGCATTTGTGGTGCCAAATTAACAGCAGCTGCAATGATTGCTCCTTTTATTGTTGCAAACTAGGTGTCATGCTACTAAAACTTTGTCTCTAGACATGATGTGATTGCGATTATGCTTCTGCTGTGAATTCCCCTGATCCACTCGTTGTTAAATGTGCCATGTCATGTTGCAGTCAGTTGTGGCTCTGGCGGTGCTGTTGGGGTTGGCCTCCCGCACCTTGGTGTCCTCGACTGGTCTCCGGCATCGACTACCCAGCTGCTTCTCCCTTTTTTGCTGGTAATCATGAGTTGGGGCAATGGTAAGCATACTGTAGCTTACGATAAAAAAGGGGGGGGGGTCAGTTTGAACCTCTTGTTGTATCCACATGAACGCGTCTATATATCTGGTGTCTTGACTGTGGAACACGTTAAATATTCAGTTGGCCGTGCGTCGTTTTTCTTGTGCTTCTTAGCAATGTGAAAGTTGGTATGGGATCTTCCTGGGCTGTTATCGTTTCTGGTCTGGTTTGTGTTTGGCCAGTCAGGGGGGAAGCAAAGCTATGTTCACTGTATGGTGTATGGCAGTTGGGATTCCATTGACATGTCTTGTGTTGATTTCTAGGATGTTCTGCCATCTGAGATTCCGCTTCATGTTGATTAGTGTTTGTGCCGTGCGCTTTGTGTGCTTGGCATCCTCCTTGTATAAATAAATATTGCTTGGTTTTGGTGCAGGGGCGGGTAAGAGTCGATGATGTGGCCCGGATGACCCCATTGAGTCCGGCTCCGACGGCTGCTGTTGTTGTGCTGCTGTGTTTATTCAGGTCTGGTAATGTCCTCGAGATGAGTAGTGAAATTGTGTCCGAGATGGGAACTTGTAGTAATGCTGCTTTGGTATCTCTAGTTTGAAGTTTCGAGTAGTTGTGTTTTGTGATGTCCTCAACATTAGCAGTGGTTATGCCAAAGTTGCTACTAGTACTCAATACTATACTGTACTACTAGTTAGCTAAACTATGTGTAGACTGTTTGGCGAGGACGAGCGGACTAGGCTGATTTGTTGGTTGAAGAAGAGCGCGTTGGTTGTCGGGGTGCAGCGCATGCTGCGCTCTGAAGAATTTTGGATTTAAAATTGTTTGGTGTGGGTTTATTAGGGGACCGTGAGTTGACGATGCAGCCTGCCTCTCGGACCGAGGGGCTATATGTTGTGCTGGTGGTGCTGAACGTGTTTATTCAGTTTTTTTTTAGAAAGTACCTGTGCATATATTTATATTAAAAGAGCAGTACAGAGCACACACGCAGACACCGCCCGAAGCTTCGAGACAGAACAACTGTCTAGAAACAAACGCAAGAAGGACCCGATACAAAGAAAATTACAAACAAGCCCCCGGGGTTCCCCAAGCTCCAGCACGACCATGGCTGTCGCTCCTCCCAAACGCCAAGCGCTGGGAGAGAAGACGACACGCTGTCTGCAAACCAAGAACTGAAGTCACACCATCGCCGTCAAGCGGCTTTGTGAGTCGATGTAGCGCTCCGCCGCTGGCGAAGCTTGTATCGATGGGGAACGTCGACCGAGGATCATCCCCGTGTAACTCCGGTCCCAAAACCGGCCATCCCCGTCGACACCGTCGAGAGAAACTGCCAGATCCGCCACCATTCAGCCTCAATTCTTGTTCCTATACAACAAACAAACTCGAAGCACCGGCGTCGTTGCCACCGACCTGCGCAGCACCCGCCGGAGTGCTCCTGTACGCATCCCCTCTCCCACCTTGCCGGCACTGGAGCGGACACCACCAAGGAAGGAGCGGAGAGAGGAAGTCCACAGCGGTGGCGCCGCCTCAACGCCACCGCTTAGACTAAACTGAGCTCGCCCAGATCTAGCTCCCAGACACACCTTGCCTCCCGGATCCGATGCCGACAATGGGGACAACCACCGCGGGAGGGATCAAGGCCTCTTATTCACCACCGCCATCACCATCACGACGCCATGGAAATGGACGGCTGAAGCTCTAGCAACCTAGCTACTCTAGCTACTGCTATATACACCGGACGCGGCGTCCGGCGACCCCACCCACCGACGGCCAAGGCCGTCAAGAAGGGGGAGCCGTCGGAGACCGGCCAGAAACGGGGCCTCTTTCTCATCTGGAGAAAGAAGAAGAGCTTGTGAGGAGCCAAGTTGGGTGGGTGGGAAAGGCGTCTCTGCCAGTCAACTCCAGGCTCGAACGTGTTTATTCAGTTGTGGTACCTCGAGTAGTGGAATTGTGTCGAGATGGGAACACTTTTGTACTCCCTCCGTCCAGAGAGAAATAGCTTGTACTACTTACGGATCAACCAAAAGAAAGGAGACTACTAGTTAATCAATTAAGGATGAAGAGAAGAAGAATAAGAAGGGAGCAATTAATGAGTGAATGAATCAATGGGGAAGTCATTGATCGATCCGTGCATCTCCTGCATACTTAATTAGTAGTAGGTGCTTTTCTTTGGAGCGAGGGGAAAAAAAGACTCTCGGAAGGTAGTTTTCCGAGATCGATCCTAGAGACCACGGGCGGCAGTCTTCCTTCGTCCTTTGCAGAGATAAGATTTTGTCTATTTCCCATTTCTATGCATTGGAGAATGACTAGTCTCAATGGCAACGTTAACACATGGATCTCTCCAAGTTACACATGGATCACGTAAGAGCTCATCGTTACGCATGGATCTCTCCAACTTGGGTGCACCAGTACACATGCATTTATACGATCTTGTCGTTTTCACTCTTCCTGGCTACCTTATAAGCAACAGATCGAGCTTCCTGATCATCAACAACTATTCTGTCTCACACTTCACAGGAACAGAGCTCCAGAAATTCATCCTAGAGACTGCTCATGGCCGATCTCGTGAAGAAACTTATGCTAGAGACCCCTCCAGGGGCATGGTTTATGTTCCCCTTCCCCCTACTATTCCTCTTGCTTGTCCATTATTACTGGTCTAGGGCAAAGGCAGGGAGAAACCGTATGCTGCCGCCTTCGCCACCGGCTCTGCCCATCATCGGGCACCTTCACCTCATCGGCTCCCTCCCGCACGTCGCCCTCGGCAGCCTCACCAGAAGCATGGCCTGACGTGATGCTCCTCCGCCTGGGCCGTGCCGGCCGTCGTCGTCGCCGCTGCGCGGAGGCGGTGCTGCACGCACGACCACGTCATGGCGTCCGCCCCGCCTCCGTGGCCCCGACATCATCATGCACGGATCCTCCGATCGCCTTCGCGCCATACGGCGTAGTATCGGCGGCGAGGAAGCTCATCACCCACCTCCTCGGTGTTAAAGGGTGCAGTCTTTCCGCACTGCCAAGGAGGAGGTGATTTTAATGATTCTTCTTTTTTTCGGGTTGACAGAATGTTTTTATCATATCGACGACTGCATAACAAAAACTATAACTGCACAAGAAACTTCGTTTCTAGGCTGTAGGAAGTGACCAAGAATGGCGAACCTACAGAGTCTCGGAAGCCTAAGCAAACGAGATTTACATGGAAAATTTTGAGACAAAATAACTACAAGAAATATAAGTGTTAAGTTGTAAGCAAGTCTAGGTGGCTGTCCGGGCTAGAGGGATGCTAAGCCCGCTCTTGAAAATGGGTATAACCGTTTGATCCAAATGCTTCAAAATGTGAGATTCAACATAATTTAGGGCAACTTAATAGACAACATCTACTAATTTGGATATGATTTTGTTTGGATAACATGCACAAACTAAATATATTACTACATCCGATCCATAATAAGTGTAAGTGTACTAAACAAGAGACACCTGCTATGGATAGAAAGGAGTACTACTTTTTAAATTATTTTGTTGATATTTCTGTTGCTAATTCGTATATTATATAGAAATAAATCTATTTTTCATCCCTAAATTGTTCACTTGGCTCGTAGTTTCTCTGTAAAATTTACTTGACGCACTAAACCCTCTTAAACTATAAATAATGGTCCATTTAACCCCCTCATCCAGTTTAAAAGGCTGGGTCAAAATCTCAGATTAACCGGGTTAAATGGACCATTAGTGATAGTTTAGGGGTATAGCGAGCCAAGTGAAAGGTTTTGGGGTGAGACGAACTTTGTCCTATTATATATATTACTATCAGATAGATCCCTTTTTTATTTAGTGTGACCTTGTCAGTAATTTATCTATTACAATTCACAAACCTATCCTTATTGTCATAAGGATTTGGTCTGCAGTACGTTTCAAACTAAAGAAAAAAAATATTCATATTTTCCTCTGCTAACTGTTCCATGAACGTTACATAGTCTGATTAGACAGATCAATCTCATACTTAAGATGCATGCCATCATAGGTGAGCATGGTGATGGCCAAGATTAACGAGGCAGCTCGAACAGGTGCTTCTATGGATATGAGCGAGTTGCTCAACTCATTTTCGAATGAAATGGCATGCCGCATTGTGTCGGGGAAGTTTTTTCTAAAAGAAGGGCGGAGCAAGGTGTTCCGTGATCTCATCATTGATAGCTCACGGTTGCTGGGAGGGTTCAACCTGGAAGAGTATTTCCCGGCATTATCTAGGATAGGAATGCTTAAGTGGGCGGTTTGTGCCAAGGCAGAGAGAGTGAGGAACAGATGGACCGACCTACTTGACAAGGTGATCGATGATCATATGACCAAGGATAGGTCCAAGTTTGATCATAAGGATGACGATTTCATAGACATTCTGTTGTCTCTTCAGCAGGAGTATGATCTCACAAGAGATAATATGAGAGCTCTCCTCATAGTAAGCGCAATCAATACTTTATAGATTACATATGTTGATTTATATAGCCCTGCATGCATCATCCTAATCAATTCATATTGGTAGGATGTATTTTTTCGCAATGACACCACGCCTAACACCCTGAATTCACCTTGGCTGAGCTCATGAGGAGACCAAGCCTGATGCAGAAGCTACAAGACGAGGTGAGGAGTATTGTACCTAGGGGACAAGAAATTGTCAGTGAAATCGACATTACCAACATGAAGTACCTAAGAGCAGTTATAAAGGAGTCATTCCGGCTGCATCCTGTTGGGCCTCTCCTTGCTCCGCACCTTGCCATGACTGACTGCAACATCGATGGATACATAGTTCCTGCTGGGACGCCGTGTCGTCACAATGTATGGGCCAGGTAGGGACTCGGCCTCCTGGGAAGACCCCGAAGAGTTCATACCTGAAAGATTTGAAGAAGGAGGTAACAGTGTGTGTGTGAACTTCAATGGGAATGATTTCCAATTCTTGCCTTTTGGGGCAGGACGTAGGATATGCCCCGGCTTAAACCTCGGAATCGCCAACATTGAGCTTATGTTGGCAAACCTCATCTACCATTTTGACTGGGAACTGCCTCTAGGGGTTGAGAGCAAAGATATTGATATGACAGAGCTGTTTGGGCTAACCGTTCATCGGAAGGAAAAACTATTGTTAATCCCAAAAGCACGCATTTAGCTGCAAGAATAAAATCTAAGCTAAGTACTTTGTGTTATTGGTATATTGTTGCTAATAAAGTTTGTACGTGTGGCGACAGTTGTCGATAGTCGGGTGGCTTCGGGTTGATCTCTGTATTTTCTTTATAAGGCTATGTTGATTAAATAAAGTATGTGGGTATCATTTTAATGCAGATGTCAGAGTATCACCTCCATATAAAAAACATAATTTTCATATTATGACATACTTTTAAAGTGAAAACTATCAATATGGCCTGTCCAAACATTGGGAAATACATACATACGAGATCGAAGAGTATATATGTATAATGCACGGGCACCTACAGAGCTAGCAAATCTCAAGAACTCGTAATTACAAAGCTAAACATAAGTGGAACATATCTACATTCCGACTAGAACCATACTGATTATAACGGAGATTGCGCGTGGAGCCAACAGAGTTTGTTTATCCACCGACAACCCAAACTGGAATATATTGCATCTACAATCTCGAGGGCCTCCATGCTCCATGCCATTCGGATGCGCCGCGGGTGTCTCTTTTGATGGTAAATCTGGCATATGTTATAAGAACTACTGTAGGACCATCACCGATCTCGATAATGGTCCCCTTCGAGTACGCAACAAAGACTAGTATTGCAGATCAAAAGACTTGTATGTGTATGCACTTAGTTGTTGTTTCTTGGGGTTTCTTTATGTCGTATTGGGACAGTTGTCCTTGTATCCTTAATGTATTGTCATGTTTATGTATGTATATATGTTTTCCTCATACTTAATACATATATGCATGGTATGTCGTAGGACTTCAAAAAAAAGAGAAGGTATTTAATTTTTTGCATCAAATAATATCAAGCAATTTATCATAGCCATGCAAAATATTTCACCTTCCTTGTTTCAATACATAGGACACGTGGTACATTATATAGTATATTAATTTAGTACAATTTATATAGATATACTACTCCTTGCATAGCAGCGTATCAACAAGCATTAAAAGTTCATAAATCGCTTCAAGATATGTATGCGATATACAAGATAAATCGGACATTAATTCACCTCAATGAATGAAGAATTGCGCATGCATTGCTTTATTGCTTAAACGTGCATCTATACTTGGGGAGTATGTGGAACCTTCAACTTTTAGCATAACAGCATAAAAGCAAGCATTAAAAACTAATAAATCGCTTCAAGGTACGTGCATTTACTCGCTTCTATGAATGAAGAATTGTGCATGTGCGTTGCCTCATTGCCTAAACATGCATCTACATAAAGCACCATCACACGGGAACGCTCCAATCCAACGACGTAAAGAAAGAAAGACGGGACTAGCATCGCTCCTTCATGGCAACCCGAGGAGGAACACGGGCGCCTCGTCCGCTTGGTGGCTCGTGGACACGGTGGCTTTAATGGACCTAGCCCATTCAACCAGGGCATCGGGCAGAACTAATAGGCGGCGCCTGATTTGGTCACCGAGCACGAGATACGACGGCGCACGGCGGCGGGACTTGCAAATGGTTGAGGCGCCGGCGACAGAGAGCGAGTGGGAGCGAGATGAGGGGCGCCAGAGAACCGTGGGCTCACCATGGTTCTAACGGAGATGACGGCGATGACGAAGGAGGGCGTGAACGGCGGTAATGGCGACGACGGTCAGCATCGGGGTTGGCTAAGATGAGGTTGGCGGTGGCGATTCGAGGCACCCCATGTCGATTCTATTGGCGAGGAGGGAGCTAGTGACACGACGAAGCTCGCGGGCGTGTCGGCGAGGCGTCGACAACGAGTTGCTTCTGCCGCAGCCGGAGCTGGACGACGAGGATAGAGTGGACGAAAGGGTACGGGTCGGTTGGGATGCTCCTGGGCCGAGCTGGGCCGCTGGGAGCTCGCACGAGCGATAGAGAGGGAAGAGGAAATATGTGTTGCGGCCTGAGAGGGTTATGGCTGCAGTTTTTTTATAGAAACTTTTTCTATTTGTCATTTTTCATTTCCCTTTTGTATTTTCATTTGAATTCTATTTTTGAATAATTCAAAAATACTAGAGACTTTGTAAAGTATATAAAATATTGCAGGGGCCCTTTTAAAAAGTTGGGCTCCAATTGTTTTGGTAGTTTTCAAAATATTCAAAACCATTTGAATGTATTTCAGAGAGAGGGAGAAAACTAGGGTTTAGAGTTTTGCATTTGTTTCTTTTTTTCATGCATTTAAAGGGATGATGCACAAACAAACCCTAAATAGTAATTAGGTAAAACTAGGGTGTTACAGTGGTGGCCCTACTAATGGCGGTGACAAATTAATGTCATCTCATAATCGCAAGTAATGCATCAATTGAGCCAATTGTACATCTCACATTCAATAAAACCAATCTTAATTGATACGTATGTTTTTAAACAAAATCAAACGATTTCTTAAGATGGAACGGTGATCAATCTAACAAAGATTTTTCACCATAAACAGTCATCATTGGTTATGTGTGGGCTTCAAAGACCCCCAAAGTGACCAAACCATTGTGTTGGGCTGGACCGAGAATTTTTTTCTTCACTCTAGGTGTCTAGCCATGTCTATATTTCAACCTTACTGTACTTTTTTCAATAGAAAGATTAGATTAATATTAGCGAGCTGAGTAAACATTATAAGGACTCACACGTGGGCGTGCAGAGAAAAAATGCCTACATGCACAAAATAACAGAAGGACAGTGTAGATGATAACGAAGATTGTGGATGGAGCCATAGGCATGGTCAGTCATCGGTCTGTCGCCATGCCATGGAGACCAAGGTGATGTCTATCACAAGTGATGTTTGTTCTTCCCTCGATCGTACCATGTGAATTTGCATGTTTTTCTTGCAATCTTCAACATGGGCATTCGTGTACCTGTATACTTTTTTCTGAAAAAAAATTGTACGCTGTTGTTACTTCTCTATAGTAATAAGTATCTTAATTGATGTGGGCATGGATACAAAATATGCAGATGGTGGCCATGGATGTACGAGGACTCTCCTTTGTTTGAAAGCGTGCGAGGACTCTCCTTGGGTGCAGCCTAGCCCGGTGGAGTAGATTTTGCAACTACATCGACAGAGTCCGCTAAATCGACACAAGAAAATCCTCGTGCTACCCAGTGGCAGCGGTGGTGGCCCTAGCAAACACTCGCTGACTAATGGCAGTGACAAATTAGTGCCATCTCATCATCGCAAATAATGCATCAATTGATCCAATTATACATCTCACATTCAATAAAACCAATCATAATTGATCGTCGTATGTTTTTAAGCAAAGGACTGCAACTGACGAGGCTGATTGTCCGGCCGGTGGGGGTCTTCACAAAGAGCTTTATTACTTCTGCCTGAACCAGCAAAATATAGCTTTATTTAGTAGAACAACGCACAAACGCTAGTTATCTAGATATCGTAGAAGCCGCGTAGCATAAATAGACTGCATAGAATAATTGAACTTTACATGGTTCACACACACTTCTATACGATGAATTAAAGAGATGAAGCTAGCATCTATTTTTTTAGAGTTTCTCTAAAGATCGAAGTGAAAGAAACGGAATGTGTGCAACGCATCTGTCCACAGCCGATGCATCTGTCTAGATTTTATTTGGAAGCACTCCTTCACTCTCAAAATAGATGTTTTAGGTTTTTCAAAATTCGAATGAATCTATATGCTAAATAGTGCCTAGATTCATTCAATTTTTGATAAATTTGAGACATCTATTTTGAGACCGAGGGAGTAGTAGATCTGGGAGATCAACATTTTTCATAAAAAATCACAGCAGATGCATCTGTCCAGCTTTTATTTGGAATTTGTAGATCTATAGATGAGCAATTTAATTTATCCGCAAATCATATGAGATGAGCTAGCCACAAACTGCACTACAAATAAAAATTCACAGCAGATGCAATTGTCCAGCTTTTATTTCATTCAAAGTAAGTACTAGATCTAGAGATCAAGAACAATTTTACCCGCAAGAAAACAATTGCAACGCTCTCCATCTAGCCAATCCCAAGATGCAACCAATCATATGAGATGAGCAATGACAGAAGGTTTCCAGAGATGACCGATACCGTGAATATGAACGATACATACCTTGAACTTGAAGTCGACGAGTTGTTGGTTGGGGTTGGAAGGGGAAAAGTTCACTACAGGACTGGCGCTGTGTGCCGACGGCCGGCCGCTACGCCGACAGCCAAAGGTCGGCGCCGTCGGAGTAGCACCGGGCCAGGCCAGCCCAGCTTCCGAGCCCTCGGCGTAGCGCAGCCGTCGGCGTAGCGGAAGGTACGCCGAGGGTGACCGTCGGCGTAAACTTAGCCGTCGGCGTACGGGGTGGCCGCGTGGCACTAGACAGGCCAGGCCGATACGGGCCCTAACGGCGTCAGTATTACGCCGAGAGCCGCCGTCGGCATAGGCTACGCCGACGGTCACCCTTGGCGTACGTCCCTCCTACGCCGAGGGTGACCCTTGGCGTATAGATGCACTTTTTTTTTCCTTACCAAATTATTTGGATTTATTTATTAGTATCAATTATTTAGATTCTATTTTATCAATTGGATGGATGCGTAGCCTCCGAATAATAGTCTTCACGCCCACATAAAATGTCGAATCTTCTCACAAGTTGAGAAATTTGCATGTTTGTGTGTTATTATCACATGTGCGTGAAATTTATATGTCACAAATTTTTGTGAAGTTGTTCAAAGATTCAATCACACGTGTGTGTCCCCCTCGCATGCATGTGGAAGCGAAGGTTCCGAACCCGTATAAGGGGGAATCTCCCCGTTGAGGTGAAACCGGGTAGGATAGTGCCCCAACTTGTGAACCAACATGGTTTTACATAACCCTATGACCTAAACAAACACAAAACAAGAGAGAGCTACGTCGGGCTACCACTGTCAGAGGAACGTCTAGGGGGGTAGACGATCCGAGTGTGCACAGATCAGGGTTTCGCCGGAGGAAGGCCACGAGAACATCGGAATTAGATGAAAACTTGCATGTGTCCCTAGCATATGTGTGTGAGTGTGGTGAGAGGTTGGTATAGGTGCTTGCATGTGTCCCCCCCTCGCATGCATGCGCTCTAACCTAGAAGCGAAGGTTCCGGACCCGTATAAGGGGGAATCTCCCCTTTGAGGTGAAACCAGGTAGGATAGTGCCCCAACTTGTGAACCAACATGGTTTTACATAACCCTATGACCTAAGCAAACACAAAACAAGAGAGAGCTACGCCGGGCTACCTGCCGAGGAACGCCTAGGGGTAGACGATCCGTGTGCATGATCGTGGTTTCACGAGGAAGGCCACGAGAACATCTAATCGATGAAAACTTGCATGTGTCCCTAGCATATGTGTTTGAGTGTGGTGAGAGGTTGGTATAGGTGCTTGCATGTGTCCCCTCGCATTCATGCGCCTAACCTAGAAGCGAAGGTTCTAGACCCGAGATAAGGGGAATCTCCCGTTGAAGTGAAACCGGTAGGATAGTGCCCCAACTTGTGAACCAACATGGTTTCAAGCATAACCCTATGACCTAAAGAACACAAAACAAGAGATAGATACCGGGACCCACTGTTAGAGGAACGCCTAGGGGTAGACGATCCGAGTGTGCATGATCGTGGTTTCACGGAGGAAGGCCACGAGAACATCTAATCGATGAAAACTTCCATGTGTCCCTAGCATATGTGTGTGAGTGTGGTGAGAGGTTGGTATAGGTGCTTGTATGTGTCCCCCTCGCATGCATGCGCCTAACCTAGAAGCGAAGGTTTGACCGTATAAGGGGAATCTCCGCTGAGGTGAAACCGGTAGGATAGTGCCCCAACTTGTGAACCAACATGGTTTTACATAACCCTATGACCTAAACAAACACAAAACAAGAGATAGCTACGGGCTACCCCTGCCAGAGGAAGGTCTAGGGGTAGACGATCCAAGTGTGCATGCATCGTGGTTTCACGGGAGGAAGGCCACGAGAACATCTAATCGGATGAAAACTTGCATGTGTCCCTAGCATATGTGTGTGAGTGTGGTGAGAGGTTGGTATAGGTGCTTGCATGTGTCCCCCCTCGCATGCATGCGCTCTAACCTAGAAGCGAAGGTTCCGGACCCGTATCAGGGGGAATCTCCCCGTTGAGGTGAAACCGGGTAGGATAGTGTTGCCTGTCTAAACTCACCGGCGAGCAGCGACGAGCAACACGAAGAGCCGGGAGGCTCCTGAATCGCTGGTGGGCCTCGTCCCTCGGCAACGGCTGCAAAACTCCGACACGCCCGGCTTGGTTCGAGATGCAAGCACCGACCTATACCTGGTCAGAAGGTGAAGGATTGCTCGATTGATTTCCGCATGGTAAACAAGTATACGTAAAATTCGAGCCGTGACTGGCTCCCTGTTTCTCGTGAATCGCTCCTAGAGCCGATTATCCCATGGTTCTGCATTAGATTTACGATAACATGGGGTTTTGCTTTATCATTACAAGTTAAATAGATCTTTACGGCTTAACGCTTTCACCACGAATCGAACGCCCTACACGTAATTGAGCCTGGTAGATACAAAAGATGATAGAAAACTAACCCTAGAGGAGGCCTAACAACCGACGTAAAGTCAATTACCGAACAACTTCTCTAGAACTAGTAAACCACGCCCCACGCATACTGGATCGCTCAACCCGCTTGCAAGGCCCGACTACGTAGATATCAAACTAAACCTTGGTGAACAAGGCATAACCATAACAGATCGAATCAGCTAAATAAAGATCAAGCAAGATGCTACCCTTGCACTTGGGAAAAGGTGCAAAGGTAGCGAGGTAACTAGAGGTAGCATGAATCAAACAATTATAACTAAAAGCACCGATGCTAGCCTCAACAAATCTATGATAGTAGTGTTACTCGCCATCAACAAGGCTTCAGTACGCGTAACACCAAATAACGATAGTAATATCGCCTAGATCGCAAGATGCGATCTAGGCAGCATGACACTTACCCGAAAGAAACCCTAGAAACAAGGGGTGGCGATGCGCCGAGATTGTGTTTGTTGTGAACGTGATTGTCCTCCTCTTTTCGATAACCTTAGGTACATATTTATAGTCCGGAGACTTTCTATCTTTGGAATAACTCTACAACTCTATCTTTACCTAAACTGAAACGGAACCCACTATGATACAAGATACACGGGCAATTTAGCCAAATCCACGCACAAGGCCGATTCAACAACACGTTGAATATACGTATCTTCCAAGCCCATCTTGATCACGGCCCATCTCCTTCTTTGGCCAAAATATGGCGATAACACATGCCCCCCTGGTTTTGGCAATAATAATTCCGAAACCACTCTGCTGATGTTTTTTCTTTCCCCCCCTTTTTTTCTTCTTCACATCGGGTTACGCGTTGCAGAGTAGAATCACACGCCACACCCCTCATCATGATGCCCTGTCCTCAACTCCTTAGCAGGCATGATTTGACGATTTTGGCAAAGACATTCGGGAAACCGCTATGGCATTGAACCGCCTCCACTATTCCCTTATTTAAATTCGTCGAGCAGTTCAGCCCCATCTTCCTCCAAAGAGCTGAAAACCCTTCTTCCTCCGCCGAAAAACCTCTTCCTCCGCCATGGCCTCTTCCTCTTTCGCCTGCTCCTCCCAGCCTTCCAACAAAGATTAGCGGGAGCCGACGCCAGAGCACCCGCCCGGCGGCGTTAAGATTTTCGCCCCACGATGCTGGGACGAAAGGGATTGGGATTTCGCCGTATGGTCGGAGGACGATGCGTCCCTGACTGACGGCGAGGAGGGCCTACTGTTCCTCGTTGACGGGGAACTGGAGGCGAAGAGAAGCGACGACGCCTGGTCTTGGGACGGCGTCGAGTCCTCCGACGAGGAGGAATCGGAGGAGGACACCTCCTCCGACGAGTACCCGGTGAAGCGCTTCGCGGGTCCAGCGAGGACACGAAGACGAGGACGAGGAAGCCCCACTGCTTCTTCAAAGAAGCAGCCGAGGACGCCGCGAAGCAGCCGAGGACAAGATGAACAAGACAAGCGGCAGTACGGCGACCTCGGCCTCTAGATTAGGAACCAGTAGTAGTAGTAGTAGTAGTAGTAAGCTCCCTTTTGTAATCAATCATCCTTTTGTAAGCAATCATCTTTTGAATGAATGAATGAAAATCTGTTTCTCGAAGATTGCCTTTTTCGCCCCAATTTTGCCGATAGCCACAATAGGTCGATGCTCCAGAAGCCGATAGCAACGTATCGGCTTTCACCTTGCTACGCTCATACAGTCAACCAAGCCACAGCTCAAAGAGCCGATTCACATCGGCTTTCCCAAAAAACGTTGACAAGGTCAAAACTTGGTCGCATATTTAGGCAAATCTAAGCGACTCCTTTTCAGTTTCAAACGGTAACCTGTGACTCTCTTCAAAAAGGGCGACCTAGATCTCCAATTGCACACCGACCAGATTGAGCTCACAGCGACAAGAACCCTCAATCCTCAACTGCATAGATCCATCTCCGCCGCAAACTAGATGGCGGAATCGTCTAACACCAATCTAGAGGTCTCCGTCCAAGGTACGCCTACCCTCGCCTCTAACGCGATGTTAGAATTTAATGGCGAACACCTGAATTAATGCCTTTATTCCACCATTAAACTTTCTAGGTTTCAGACATTCTGCTGCCGCATCCTTCTCTCCCAAATTCCCTCTGTCTTGGCCTCGTGTAATCTAGTCCTGCCCATCGATTTCTTGAAGCAAATAGAATCCCCTTCGTAAGCCAAGACCTAGATCTGAACTCTTGGGCCGACTGCTTGCGAGCCTGGCCTAATCCCCCTGAACATTGGGTCTCTTGGTTCAGTAGGGTAGCTAGAGCTTACCAATCCCAATGGGAAACTACGGGAATAGCCGATGCCTTGCATCTATCATTGTCTCCACTTGAGAAACACGAGAATCTCCTCAAAACCGTCGGCTATTTCTGGTCTGACGCTCTGAACTGCTTCATGTTCGGTCATGGCCCCATGTCACCAACTCTGTTAGACGTGGTGATGATTACTGGTCTGGATGTTACATCACCCAGCCCCTCTGCTTTTAAACTGACCAAGGTCCCCTACAACTGCTCTTCTAAAACAGATCGCATTTAACTGGGGTGCCTACCTCCAACGCCATATGAAAACAAAGGGCCCTGTCTCAGAGAAAGAACATACAGCCTTTCTCAACTTCTGGATGGAGCATTTCATATTCTGTGGCCCTTCCCTTGCTCCAACCAAAAACTATCTCTCCTTAGCCCACGAACTGGCCAAAGGTACTCAACTTGGCCTCGGCAAACTGTTCCTTGGAGAAGTCTATCGATACCTCCAGTTGATGTCCGCTGTTCTCCTGCATAGCAACAAACAGTGGTCCTTGGTGGTTTATTCAGCTATGGGCTCACTGTATTTTCAAAATCACATCCCAAACTTCCCCTTTTGAAGCTGCACCTTTCCAGATGTAAAGGGAAGATCCGATGCACCAGCTATGGCCAAGCTTTGTATAGACTGCCAGTAGTAAGTGACCCTCAAGAGGCATCCAAGTGGTTCAAGACTTTCTTCCAAGGCCGGACAACCCTACCTTCTTCCCTTACATGGAGGAATCGAACACTTTGAAAATCCACTCTCCTTCAAAGTTAGACAATTTTGCCGATGACACTAGCACTTTCAGCTCTTTTCCACCATGATTCGCCCTTGTTTCCTTCCAGCTTGGCATGAGTACGCCCAACAGATAATCAAACCTGGTATGAATTCTACCAGCCAATGTAGTGGCTCGCCAATTTGGCCTTGGACAAGTACCTCCCATTTCTTTCTCCACCACCTTACGGAGAGTAGAGCCGACCACGATCCTCTCACCACCAAAGGTGTTATTCCTTCTTTGATGCTCGACCATCCCAATTCCCAACGACCTCACCTTTGTCTCATCAACCGATGGCTTTGAAGACGGTGGTCGATGTGGAAGACTCACGCCAGAGAGCTCTGGGACCGTTGCTGAAACAGCTCGATGCTGACTATGACATCCCCGTGGAACAGGTACCACTCCTTGTAAATTTCTTGATGCAGCTCACAAATGATTCTTCTACTAACCCACTCTTTCTCTTTGCAGCAACAAGATGGCCCTGATCCTACACACAGTGATGGCTCCCCCTTCGAGTTCTTTCCGCCAGCTCCTGTGGTTCTTTTCTGCAAAAACTCGCCACCTCTGAAAAAGGTCATAATGCAGAAACAGCCGATAACACCACAATCGGCTTCCAAGAACCCAGCAACTCCTAAGTCAGCTGCCCCTCGAGTTCCGACTAAAACCAGAACGATGGTGAGGAAGGTAGCTGCCAGGAAGACCTTGAGGCGCCGGAGTTCTTCTCCGCATAGCCGCATGTAAGTCGATTCAGCCTTGGTCGATCCTTATCATTCTTCCATTCTTGCAGACATGCTCGCGCTTCGGTTCTCCCTTTACAAAGCTTCCGTCAAGACACCTCCAGGAGGATACCTGCACCAATCGAGGAGAACTAGGCCCAACGGATTCTCGAGAGGACCATCACGAACCAGCCAGATTCACCACCATCGGCTTCCAGAAAAGGTCGGCTCGAACCCTCGCCGAGCACCAAACGAGGCGGGGCCAGTGGTCCCAAGAGAGCTTGCAAGGACTACAAGCTTCTTCGTCGAGCCAGAGGTTTCAAAATCACCACCCTTCATGCTCTTACTACTTGCTTCTTTTGATCGCCGATTTATCATTATTTATACCGCTAAACACCTTCCATGCACGATCGATGTTTCTAGTGGGAAAGCTGGGCGCGGCCGCAATGCCTTTAGCCAAACCGACCTAGCAATCCCAAGGTGCAGATGAAACGGCTACCACTCCGCCAATCCCAGAACCACACACAAGCCGATCGTCTCCTCATCGGCTATCCCTCGATCTTAGGAGAGGTACGCTTAAGTTCTTCGGCTCATCCTTACGCTTGGACGACATCGACGCTTTTCGGGCCAGAGTTGTGATATTTCAGGTTTGCGACGTTCGACCGAATCCATCGAACCAACTCCCTCCGTTCGCGATGAACCACGAGCCAGGTTGTTCCACCTCAATTCCAGCTGGTCTCAAAGCCCTGCGTCCTCCCCAATCAAGAGCTGATCGAGGGTTCGAGGAGGTGAAGAGCGTCTGGTGAAATAAAAGACCATCTCCCAAGAGCATTGCAGTGAAGCTTTGGCCATTGTAACTCTGTCTTTCTACGGGCCAAGGGTGAAGTTAGCTCGTGAGAGGATCATCAAGGCGCCCAACTCCCACCGAAAAGCCAATATCGCAGATGATGCCAACAACTCAACGAGAAAAGGGGTCTCGATGCCAAACCTGACACCTCTGTCGATCAGCGAGCTCGCTCAAGATCCTTGAAAAGGGAGTTGGAAGATCTTGAAGAGAAGGTCCGGGCGACTAAACAGCTCATTCGTGACAAGGAAGAATCCATCGCCCGCTCTCAAGACGAAGCAGAAAGCCTCAAAGCTCAAATGAAGACCGATCTGGCAGAAATACGTGCCCTGAACAAGCAGCTAGTGACGGGCAAGGATGAAGACGACGAAGCCGAAATCGCCGAGGTGGATCGTGTCCGTGCTGAGGCCCTCCACGCCTTCGAAGCATTTCTTCAGTAGCTCGTATGTGTAAACTGGCACCTGTTTGTAACCTATGTGAACCTCTAGAGTCGATGACCGTGCATCAGCTATATATTTTTGCTTTTATTTGGCCGATTTCATGTATCGGCCCCCACACTTTACTGTCCAACGTCTCACGTGCTTTTTACTTGGCCGATTTCATGTATCGGCCCCCATATTTTACTGTCCATCATCCCACATGCTTGGGAAATATTTCTTGAGATGTTGACCATTGACCATCGGGAATTTTACGCCCGTCCGACTCCTCAAGCATGTATGCTTCCTCTTAAAACTTGATCGACCTACGGCCCGTGCCAATTTGGAGACCATTTACCATATGTTGCATCCTTAGTCCCTAATGGCAACAGCTTCCCATACCGTATCACCAACGTGGAACTCCTTTGGCCTCACTTTCTTGTTATATGCACGAGCCACCTTGGCCTTGTTCTCTTTGATTTTCTCAAGAGACCACAACGAGTTCGCTAAATCCTCAACACCGCCACTCATCGTGGTTGCATATTCTTCATTGTTAGATTGTCCCTAAAAGTGACACGCCTCGATCCAGCCGTAATTTCCTGGGCAATACGGCTTCTTGTCCATATACTAGGTGGTATGGCGAGGTTTTTATCGCCCATGGCATGACATGCGATAAGCCCACAACGCCTCGACAAAACCTCGTATAACGCTTAGGGTGCTCATCGACTTTTCTCTTGATCAGCTTGATGAGGCTCGTTGGATGCTTCACTTGCCCATTTGCCGAGCATAGTATGGAGATGATCTGATCGCCTTAATCCTCGTGTCCTCGCAGAACTTTCTAAACTCGTGAGAAATGAAGACCGAACCTCCGTCGGTCGTGATAGTTTGGGGAATCCCGAACCTATGGATGACATGTTCTTTCACAAAGTTGATAACATCCTTTGAGTTTACTGATTTCATCGGGACAGCCTCCACCCATTTAGTGAAATAATCAGTGATGGCCAAAATCCACATGTGGCCTTTGCTTGATGGAGGATTGATTTTTCCGATCATATCCATGCCCCAACCTAGGAATGGCCAAGGCTTGATGATGGGGTTCATTGCTGACGCGGGTACCATCTGAATTTTCCCAAATTTCTGACATGCTTGACACCCTTTGTAATACTTGAAACAGTCCTCAAGCATGGTGGGCCAATAAAACCCTGATCGCCTGATCAACCATTTCATCTTGTGAGCCGATTGGTGAGTTCCACAGGTGCCTTCGTGTACCTCATGTAGGAGCCGATTGGCCTCGGCTGTCCCCAGACATTTGAGTAATAACCCTTCCAGAGTCCTGTAAAACATGTCATCCCCAATAAGCACATACTTCATGGCCTTGTACCTTATCCGTTTAGGTGCCCCCCGAGCCGAATCCTTCAAGTAATTGAAGATATCGGCTCTCCAACGTCGACTTCAGAACAGACCAACATCGGCTCCTCTGCTACATCCTTGTAGCCCAAGCCATTGTGCAAGATCATTCGCCTCGGTGATTCTGCGATCGCGGGATCCAGTGAAGTTTATGTACCGAACTCGCCATCACTCACCGGCAGCCATAATGGGAAGAGGGACTCGCTCTCACACTTGTATTCCTCCGTGAGTTGGGAAATCACCAACTTGGAGTCTCCAAAATTTCCACCTTCGCTCCGGCCGATGAGCAACTCCATTCCCTTGCGACGCAGCATCAGCGACGCTTGTTGGTGCGAGAGGTAGATAATCGATGGAGAAGGAAAATGTTGCCCCGGGCGACAGTAAAATGCCGATGCCGCAACCATCGTCACAAACCGACCCGTCGAAAAACATAGCCCACGCCTTATAGACAAGGTGCTATGTTAGTGTTGATCCTTTCAACATAAAGTCGGCCAACGTCCTCCCTTAATCGCGGGCTGATACCGGATGTCAAACTCGATAATGCAAACATCCATTTTCCCATGGCCTTTCAACATAGGAGCCGACAGATGTGCTTTATGACGTCGATTTGTATATGATGATAATCTCCGATAGCAAAATGTGGCGCAGCTTGGTGCAGTGAAAAACAGCGAGGCACAACTTATCGATATCGGATACCTTGTCTCGTCCGGCATCCTTCCTATGTAAAATACGCTCGCCCAAATTTATCATAAACTTGCACCACCACCGAGGCGATGGACGTGTCACCATCGACAAGTAAATGTAGAAAGGTCTCTGTCGGAACCAACACCGCGGCTTCGGATATTCTTTGATCTCGTCGAAGGCTCGTTGTTGTTTCGCCCCGAATTCCTCGTCATTTAATTTTCACCATCCATGAACGGCTCTATTCTTCCCCGATGATTGGAGATGAATCATCCACGGGTTGATCTTGCCGATGAGAGACGCAGTTCTTTCTTTGTGGTAGGTGGCTTCATTGTTCGTGACCGCCTCGACTTTTCAGCCGATCTCAATTCCTCGCTCATGGACCAAAACCCAAGAACTGACCGTCACCCCGAAGGCACACTTCTTTGGATTCATCCAGTCTTAATTTTCTCGCGGTCCAGACGCGCTGCGGATCGTCCAAGTGTCCTTGCGAAGCGTACTTGACCACCACGTCATCGATGTAAATTTCCACCAGCTTGCCGATCGGATCATGGAAAATATAATTCATGGCTCTTTGGTACGTGGCCGCATTCTTCATCCAAACGCCATGACTACATACTCAAACAACCCCACCGACCCAGGACTCAATGCGTCTTGTGTATGTCTTCGAGCCATAAAATTTGGTTGTAACCGCATTGCCATCCATGAAGCTCAAGATCTTATGACCAGCCGCTATGTTGATTAACGTCTCGCCAATCCGGACGGATACTCATCCTTTGGGGTAGCTCTGTGAGATCCCGAAAATCTATGGCAACACGCCAACGGCCATCCTTTTCTCTACAGTACGATACTAGAAATCCACTCAAGATACCGCATGGCCCGATTAACTTGGTCGTCAACATTTTCTCGACCTCCTTGACTTCTTCCGCACTTCGCCTTCATCTGTCGTGCTCGCTGTTGGAATGGCCGAAATCCTTTTTTAAGCGGGAGTCGATGCTCAATGATGCTCCTGTCTAACCCAGGCATCTCTGTAGTCCCAGTGCGATCGGATATTTTTCAACAGCTATCGACCCGCAGACGCCGGATCTAACTTTTGTCGATAAATGTTGGTCGTGGCTTATCCCGTGACCAATGTCGATCTCTTCTAGTTCATCACGGATGTAAACCCATACCCTAGCTTTCCGCCACTGTCAAATCGATGCTAAACACGGGGCAAAGCGAGGTGAGGATAACAAAATAATTTGGGCCGATTGCAGAATCGCCCCTGATGCATTAGTCAAGGCGGTTTACACCTTATTGTTTTACAATGGCAGGGCATCTCCTGCTCGACTACATGATCTCGCTTTGTCGATGATTGCTTTTATTTTTTGTGGCCGATCGCAGGGATCGGCCGTACCACGCATGGTCGTGGACTTTTCTACTCTATCAGGCCAGTGGATAAGACCAGCCTCACCCCGTTTTTTGTAGCTTCAATGCGCTCACAGCCGTCTAGACTGATCCCGATCGGCTCTGGTCTTCGCTTCCAGACGTTCATGCCAGCTATGGAGATCTCGATAGAATCATCTGCATGGATAACCTCCACTTCATCTCCATCCCACTGGATGAGGCACTGGTGCATCGTGGACGGAATGCAGCAATTAGCGTGTATCCAATCTCTCCCTAGCAAGACAGCATAGGTGCTTTTGCCTGACGCATTTAAAATGACGTGGGTATTGTTTTCCACACGGTCGGATCCACGTTCGACGCCTTGCGTTCAAGTCGCCATTGAAGTCGCTAACGTGGCGTTGGTTTTGATCAGATCTGCAGGAGCGTCCCAAACGCCGTAGCATGGAGTATGGCATTATATTGATCGCCGCTCGGTGTCCACCAACATCTTCTTGTAGGTTGCCCATTGATGTAACCTCGTAGGTACAGGGGCTTTCAGATGTTTGTAACCCTTCTCACGTGGCTTCTCAAAGATAACGCGGGCCACAAATAACCGTGCCCGTAGCTCATTGGTTCTTGGCGCGCAGAATTCGGAAGTATGAACACCATGTTTGTGCCGATGTCTTTGCATCGCTTTTACCGTTTGGGGCGCCACTCTTTCCTTTTCGGTGATCTTCCGCTTCCAAGGTCCGCTTAATTTTAACGGCCAGATCGGGCTGCTTTCTTAAAGCGTGGAATCTGCGATTCGCTTCCTCCAATTCTGTGACAGCTGCACTCTCGCTTTTGGGTGTGTCTGAGTCCGTCGGGACACCACCTTGGACGGTGATATCTCTTCTTCTTTGTCATCCCTTGGCTTCGAGGTATTTTGCTCGAGCGGACTCCTATACGGCTCGAGGTGGAGAGGCCCTAGGCTAAACACCGAATTGGCCCTGTCCTCCCTCGCTGTCCACATTCGGCAGTTGTCGATCGTAGGCAATCGGCTCATTCCGCATCCCAAAGAATACTTGAAGAAAGGACAATCCCAATGTTTGTTTGCGCCTTCCTTTTCTTTTGACGGTCCCCTAGCGAGGTGCTCATATCCTTCATCGTCTCCATCGCAGCGACGTTGGTCATAATGGACGCTCATACTTGTTAAGGAGATGCGTGGAATGTGGCTTCGATATCGCACTCTCCTCACTGTTCCTCTGGTACGCTTTGTCATTGTGGCTGGCGGTCGCGTGGACCATCCTCCTCTCTTTCTTTGCCCGAGAGCGACCACCTTCCTCCTTATGCGTGTCATGGTGGTACCCAAACCTGCCATGTTAACAACGATAAATCCAAATGGCTCATGGAGTGATTGAGTTCTACCATATTGACGCCGGGAATGGGTTTGTGTCCACTTTCATGGCGAATCGCCCAAGGATCGACGGCCTTGTTCTATCGCCGCTTGGATCGGCGTAAATCTTTGTAATCATTGGTGGTGTGGGTGAGCAGGTGAGGCCACTTGCGATATGGTCTCCTCATTTCGAGCCGAGGGATTTTGTGGCCTTCGGTAACCTCACCGCTTCTCCTTCAAAGAATCGAATATCTGCTCAGCTTTGCTCACATCAAGTCGAACCCTTGCGTGCCCTTGCTTTCACCCATTTGCGTGATACAGATCCCCCGAGCCCATTCAGCTCGGCCACCTCCTGGTCTTGTGTAGGATCTTCTTCTTCAGACGACCAGCCTATCGGACGCTTGAACTTGTCTTGGTACAACTCGGGGTGGCGCTTCATACATTGTCGCCAGGCCATGTCGCCAATGAGTTGTACTCTACTTGGAAAGCCAGATCCTTGATGGGTGCCGAGAGACCCAACACCGCTAGCTCGACCGCTTCTTTCTCGCTTAAACGAGTGAGTAACATCGGTTCTTAACGGTCTGCCGCTGGATGTACTCGCTCTGATTTCTCCCTTCGCCGTGACTTGTGCAGTGCAATGCCAGCCTCGGTAGCCTCTGAATGATACTGGATGTGGAACTGCTCTTCCAGTTGCTTCCAGGTCTGAATCGAATCAGGTGGCAGCGAGGTGTACCATCCAAAAGCGGGTCCTGTCAGTGATTGCGCAAAGAACCTTACGCGCAACTGATCCGATGCTGAAATCATGCCTAACTGCGCCAGGTATCGGCTCACGTGCTCGATCGAGCTCGATCCTTCTGATCCGCTGAACCTTGAGAACTCAGGGAGCCGATACTTGGGTGGCAGCGGAATCAGATCAAACTCGTTGGGATACGGCTTTGAATAGCCGATTGTTCTTCTCTTCGGCACGAAGCCGAACTGGTCTCTCAAGATGGTACGGATTTGCTCCACTGTTTGAGCTGCAGGGGCTAGACTCTCATGACTCGTTCCAGTGGCATACTTGGCTAGCCACGCCTATTTGTCGGCGTCCATCCCAGACATCGCTGCTCCAGAAACGCTTGCTGGAACCCCTGCTCCAGGAACTCCTGCCGCAGAAATCCCTGCGGTTGCAACCTGGTTGGTGCGTGTCAGGTTGTTGCAGTCCGGCACGTAAGTGCACACATATCCATGTGGGATTTCTTTAGGTGGTTCAAACAGGAACTGGCAATCGCCTGGGTCGCCTCCGACTTTGTAGACGACGTACGCTGCTGCCCCTGGCGGCTCCGGAGCCGCAAGTATGAATGGAAGCGGTGGCCTGGCCTGGAGCGGTCTTTCTCCCTGGTGAGTCCCCAGAGTAGGCCCCGTCGGAGAATACTGATGTTTCATGATCTCCTGAACTACGCGCACGGCGATCCGCTCAAAAGCGTTCACCAGGCTCTCAGAATGGCGATGAAGAGAATGAGCCACCATGTAGTTGACTTCCTGTCGCAGAGCTCTGGTGCGCTCCTCCGAAGGAACAGACAGATCCACCTCATCAAGAGCACCCTCGGGTGAGAACCCCCTCCACTTGATGCCATGCTTACGGGTCCTCTCAAAAGAGCCGATGAGATCGGCTTCGAAGAGAGCTCTGATCTCGTCATACTTCGCTTTGTGCTCTTCAGGTAGCTCGTCGTACGTGACTGGTCTGTCCCCCATCTCAGCGTCGGATGTTGATGCAGATGTTGTTGAAGGTCCCACCGAGCGTGCCAGAATGTGTTGCCTGTCAAAACTCACCGGCGAGCAGCGACGAGCAACAAAGGCCGGAGGCTCCAGGGCTGGTGGGCCACGGTCCCTCGGAACGCCCGCAAAACTCCGCACACGTCTGGCTTGGTTCGAGGCGTGCCACCTGACCTATACCTGGTCGGGAAGGTGAAGGATTGCTCGATTGATTTCTGCATGGTAAACAAGTATCGTAAAATTGAGCCGTGACCGGCTCCCTGTTTCCACAGAATCGGCTCCTAGAGCCGATTATCCCATGGTTCTCATTAGATTTACGATAACATGGGGTTTTGCTTTATCATTACAAGTTAAATCGATCTCTGACGGTTTAACGCTTTCACCACGAATCGAACGTCCTACACGTAATTGAGCCTGGTAGATACAAAAGATGATAGAAAACTAACCCTAGAGGAGGCCTAACAACCGACGTAAAGTCAATTACCGGAACAACTTCTCTAGAACTAGTAAACCACGTCCTTACGTACTACTGGATCGTTCAACCCGTTTGCAAGGCCTGACTACGTAGATATCAAACTAAACCTTGGTGAACAAGGCATAACCATAACAGATTGAATCAGCTAAATAAAGATCAAGCAAGATGCTACCCTTGCACTTGGGAAAAGGTGCAAAGGTAGCGAGGTAACTAGAGGTAGCATGAATCAAACAATTATAACGAAAAGCACCGATGCTAGCCTCAACAAATCTATGATAGTAGTGTTACTCGCCATCAACAAGGCTTCAGTACGAGTAACACCAAATAACGCATAAGTAAAAATACTGCTGCGATCTAGGCAGCATGACACTTACCCGAAAGAAACCCTAGAAACAAGGGGTGGCGATGCGCCGAGATTGTGTTTGTTGTGAACGTGATTGTCCTCCTCTTTTCTATAACCTTAGGTACATATTTATAGTCCGGAGACTTTCTATCTTTGGAATAACTCTACAACTCTATCTTTACCTAAACTGAAACGGAACCCACTATGATACAAGATACACGGGCAATTTAGCCCAAATCCACGCACAAGGCCGATTCAACACGTTGAATATCGTATCTTCAAGCCCATCTTGATCACGGCCCATCTCCTTCTTTGGCCAAAATATGGCGATAACAGATAGTGTCCCAACTTGTGAACCAACATGGTTTTACATAACCCTATGACCTAAACAAACACAAAACAAGAGAGAGCTACGCCGGGCTACCCCTGTCAGAGGAACGTCTAGGGGGTAGACGATCCGAGTGTGCACAGATCAGGGTTTCGCCGGAGGAAGGCCACGAGAACAGGGGAATCAGATGAAAACTTGCATGTGTCCCTTGGATATGTGTGTGAGTGTGGTGAGAGGTTGGTATAGGTGCTTGCATGTGTCCCCCCTCGCATGCATGCGCTCTTACCTAGAAGCGAAGGTTCCAGACCCGTATAAGGGGGAATCTCCCCGTTGAGGTGAAACCGGGTAGGATAGTGCCCCAACTTGTGAACCAACATGGTTTCGCATAACCCTATGACCTAAAAAAACACAAAACAAGAGATAGATACGCTGGGCTACCCCTGTCAGAGGAACGTCTAGGGGGTAGACGATCCGAGTGTGCACAGATCAGGGTTTCGCCGGAGGAAGGCCACGAGAACATCGGAATCAGATGAAAACTTGCATGTGTCCCTAGCATATGTGTGCGAATGTGGTGAGAGGTTGGTATAGGTGCTTGCATGTGTCCCCCCTCGCATGCATGCGCTCTAACCTAGAAGCGAAAGTTCCGGACCCGTATAAGGGGGAATCTCCCCGTTGAGGTGAAACCGGGTAGGATAGTGCCCCAACTTGTGAACCAACATGGTTTTACATAACCCTATGACCTAAACAAACACAAAACAAGAGAGACCTACGCCGGGCTACCCCTGTCAGAGGAAGGTCTAGGGGTAGACGATCCATGTGTGCACGATCGGGGTTTCACGAGGAAGGCCACGAGAACATCAGAATCAGATGAAAACTTGCATGTGTCCCTAGCATATGTGTGTGATTGTGGTGAGAGGTTGGTATAGGTGCTTGCATGTGTCCCCCTCGCACGCATGCGCTCTAACCTAGAAGCGAAGGTTCCGGGCCCGTATAAGGGGGAATCTCCCCGTTGAGGTGAAACCGGGTAGGATAGTGCCCCAACTTGTGAACCAACATGGTTTTACATAACCCTATGACCTAAACAAACACAAAACAAGAGAGAGATACGCCGGGCTACCCCTGTCAGAGGAACGTCTAGGGGGGTAGACGATCCGAGTGTGCACAGATTAGGGTTTCGCCGGAGGAAGGCCACGAGAACATCGGAATCAGATGAAAACTTGCATGTGTACCTAGCATATGTGTACGAGTGTGGTGAGAGGTTGGTATAGGTGCTTGCATGTGACACCCCTTGCATGCATGCGCTCTAACCTAGAAGCGAAGGTTCCGGACCCGTATAAGGGGGAATTTCCCCTTTGAGGTGAAACCGGGTAGGATAGTGCCCCAACTTGTGAACCAACATGGTTTTACATAATCCTATGACCTAAACAAACACAAAACAAGAGATAGCTACGCCGGGCTACCCACAGAGGCGTCTAGGGGTAGGCAGTCAGAGTGTGCACATATCAGGGTTTCGCCGGAGGAAGGCCATGAGAACATAGGAATCAGATGAAAACTTGCATGTGTCCCTAGCATATGTGTGTGAGTGTGGTGAGAGGTTGGTATAGGTGCTTGCATGTGTCCCCCCTCGCATGCATGCGCTCTAACCTAGAAGCGAAGGTTCCGGACCCGTATAAGGGGGAATCTCCCCGTTGAGGTGAAACCGGGTAGGATAGTGCCCCAACTTGTGAACAAACATGGTTTGGCATAACCCTATGACCTAAAAAAACACAAAACAAGAGATAGATACGCCGGGCAACCCCTGTTAGAGGAACGTCTAGGGGGGTAGACGATCCGAGTGTGCACAGATCAGGGTTTCGCCGGAGGAAGGCCACGAGAACATTGGAATCAGATGAAAACTTGCAGGTGTCCCTAGCATATGTGTGTGAGTGTGGTGAGAGGTTGGCATAGGTGATTGCATGTGTCCCCCCTCGCATGCATGCGCTCTTACCTAGAAGCGAAGGTTCCAGACCCGTATAAGGGGGAATCTCCCCGTTGAGGTGAAACCGGGTAGGATAGTGCCCCAACTTGTGAATCAACATGGTTTTACATAACCCTATGACCTAAACAAACACAAAACAAGAGAGAGCTACGCCGGGCTACCCCTGTCAGAGGAACGTCTAGGGGTAGGCGATCCAGTGCCAGATCGGTTTCGGAGGAAGGCCACGAGAACATCTAATCAGATGAAAACTTGCATGTGTCCCTAGCATATGTGTGCAGTGGGAGAGGTTGGTATAGGTGCTTGCATGTGTCCCCTCGCATGCATGCGCTCTAACCTAGAAGCGAAAGTTAGGACCAGTAAGGTGAATCTCCCCGTCGAGGTGAAACCGGGTAGGATAGTGCCCCAAATTGTGAACCAACATGGTTTTACATCACCCTATGACCTAAACAAACACAAAACAAGAGAGAGCTACGCCGGGCTACCCCTGTGAGAGGAACGTCTAGGGGGGTAGACGATCCGAGTGTGCACAGATCAGGGTTTCACCGGAGGAAGACCACGAGAACATCGGAATCAGATGAAAACTTGAATGTGTCCCTAGCATATGTGTGTGAGTGTGGTGAGAGGTTGGTATAGGTGCTTGCATGTGTCCCCCCTCGCATGCATGCGCTCTAACCTAGAAGCGAAGGTTTCGGACCCGTATAAGGGGGAATCTCTCCGTCGAGGTGAAACCGGGTAGGATAGTGCCCTAACTTGTGAACCAACATGGTTTTACATCACCCTATGACCTAAACAAACACAAAACAAGAGAGAGCTACGCCGGGCTACCCCTGTGAGAGGAACGTCTAGGGTAGGCAGTCCATGTGCCTGATCGAGGTTTCACGGAGGAAGACCACGAGAACATCGGAATCAGATGAAAACTTGCATGTGTCCCCAGCATATGTGTGTGAGTGTGGTGAGAGGTTGGTATAGGTGCTTGCATGTGTCCCCCCTCGCATGCATGCGCTCTAACCTTGAAGCGAAGGTTCCGTACCTGTATAAGGGGGAATCTCCCCGTTTAGGTTAAGCCGGGTAGGATAGTGCCCCAACTTGTGAACCAACATGGTTTTACATAACCCTATGACCTAAACAAACTGAAAACAAGAGCGAGCTACGCCGGGATACCCCTGTCGGAAGAGCGTCTAGGGGTAGGCATCCGAGTGTGCCAGTTAGGGTTTCAGGAGGAAGGCCACGAGAACATCGAATCGAGATGAAAACTTGCATGTGTACCTAGCATATGTGTGAGTGTGGTGAGAGGTTGGTATAGGTGCTTGCATGTGACACCTTGCATGCATGCGCTCTAACCTAGAAGCGAAGGTTAGGAACCGTATAAGGGGGAATTTCCCCTTTGAGGTGAAACCGGGTAGGATAGTGCCCCAACTTGTGAACCAACATGGTTTTACATAATCCTATGACCTAAACAAACACAAAACAAGAGATAGCTACGCCGGGCTTCCTGTCGGGAGGGCGTCTAGGGGGGTACGCGATCCGAGTGTGCACAGATCAGGGTTTCGCCGGAGGAAGACCACGAGAACATAGGAATCGGATGAAAACTTGCATGTGTCCCTAGCATATGTGTATGAGTGTGGTGAGAGGTTGGTATAGCTTCTTGCATGTGTCCCTCCTCGCATGCATGCGCTCTAACCTAGAAGCGAAGGTTCCGGACCAGTATAAGAGGGAATCTCCCCGTCGAGGTGAAACCGGGTAGGATAGTGCCCCAACTTGTGAACAAACATGGTTTCGCATAACCCTATGACCTAAAAAAACACAAAACAAGAGATAGATACGCCGGGCTACCCCTGTCAGAGGAACGTCTAGGGGGGTAGACGATCCGAGTGTGCACAGATCAGGGTTTCGCCGGAGGAAGGCCACGAGAACATCGGAATCAGATGAAAACTTGCAGGTGTCCCTAGCATATGTGTGTGAGTGTGGTGAGAGGTTGGCATAGGTGATTGCATGTGTCCCCCCTCGCATGCATGCGCTCTAACCTGGAATCGAAGGTTCCGGACCCGTATAAGGGGGAATCTCCCCGTTGAGGTGAAACCGGGTAGGATAGTGCCCCAACTTGTGAACCAACATGGTTTTACATAACCCTATGACCTAAACATACACAAAACAAGAGAGAGCTACGCCGGGCTACCCCTGTCAGAGGAACGTCTAGGGGGGTAGACGATCCGAGTGTGCACAGATCAGGGTTTCGCCGGAGGAAGGCCACGAGAACATCGGAATCAGATGAAAACTTGCATGTGTCCCTAGCATATGTGTGTGAGTGTGGTGAGAGGTTGGTATAGGTGCTTGAATGTGTCCCCCCTCGCATGCATGCGCTATAACCTAGAAGCGAAGGTTCCGGACCTGTATAAGGGGGAATCTCCCCGTTGAGGTGAAACCGGGTAGGATAGTGCCCCAACTTGTGAAAAAACATGGTTTTACATAACCCTATGACCTAAACAAACACAAAACAAGAGAGATCTACGCCGGGCTACCCCTCTCACAGGAATGTCTAGGGGGGTAGACGATCCGAGTGTGCACAGATCAGGGTTTCGCAGGAGGAAGGCCACGAGAAAATCGGAATCAGATGAAAACTTGCATGTGTCCCTAGCATATGTGTGTGAGTGTGGTGAGAGGTTGGTATAGGTGCTTCCATGTGTCCCCCCTCGCATGCATGCGCTCTAACCTAGAAGCGAAGGTTCCGGACCCGTTTTAGGGGGAATCTCCCCGTTGAGGTGAAACCGGGTAGGATAGTGCCCCAACTTGTGAACCAACATGGTTTCGCATAACCCTATGACCTAAACAAACACAAAACACGAGAGAGCTACGCCGGGCTACCCCTGTCAGAGGAACGTCTAGGGGGGTAGACGATCCGAGTGTGCCCAGATCAGGGTTTCGCCGGAGGAAGGCCACGAGAACATCGGAATCAGATGAAAACTTGCATGTGCCCCTTGGATACGTGTGTGAGTGTGGTGAGAGGTTGGTATAGGTGCTTGCATGTGTCCCCCCTCGCATGCATGCGGTCTAACCGAGAAGCGAAGGTTCCAGACCCGTATAATGGGGAATCTCCCGGTTGAGGTGAAACCGGGTAGGATAGTGCCCCAACTTGTGAACCAACATGGTTTTACATAACCCTATGACCTAAACAAACACAAAACAAGAGATAGATATGCTGGGCTACCCCTGTCAAAGGAACGTCTAGGGGTGGGCGATCCAGAATGCCAGATCAGGGTTTCGCCGGAGGAAGGCCACGAGAACATCGGAATCAGATAAAAACTTGCATGTGTCCCTTGGATATGTGTGCGAGTGTGGTGAGAGGTTGTTATAGGTGCTTGCATGTGTCCCCCCTCGCATGCATGCGCTCAAACCTAGAAGCGAAAGTTCCGGACCCGTATAAGGGGGAATCTCCCCGTTGAGGTGAAACCGTGTAGGATAGTGCCCCAACTTGTGAACCAACATGGTTTTACATAACCCTATGACCTAAACAAACACAAAACAAGAGAGAGCTACGCCGGGCTAACCCTGTCAGAGGAACGTCTAGGGGGTAGACGATCCGAGTGTGCACAGATCAGGGTTTCGCCGGAGGAAGGCCACGAGAACATCGGAATAAGATGAAAACTTGGATGTGTCCCTAGCATATGTGTGTGAGTGTGGTGAGAGGTTTGTATAGGTGCTTGCATGTGTCCCCCCTCGCATGCATGCACTCTAACCTAGAAGCGAAGGTTCCGGACCCGTATAAGGGGGAATCTCCCCGTTGAGGTGAAACCGGGTAGGATAGTGCCCCAACTTGTGAACCAACATGGTTTCGCATAACCCTATGACCTAAACAAACACAAAACAAGAGATAGCTACGCCGGGCTACCCCTGCCAGAGGAACGTCTAGGGGTGAGGCGATCCAGTGTGCATGCGATCGTGGTTTCACGGAGGAAGGCCACGAGAATATCGGAATCAGATGAAAACTTGCATGTGTCCCTAGCATATCTGTGTGAGTGTGCTGATAGGTTGGTATAGGTGCTTGCATGTGTCCCCCCTCGCATGCATGCGCTCTAACCTAGAAGCGAAGGTTCCGAACCCGTATAAGGTGGAATCTCCCCGTTGAGGTGAAACCGGGTAGGATAGTGCCCCAATTGTGAACCAACATGGTTTTCCATAACCCTATGACCTAAACAAACACAAAACAATAGAGAGCTACGCCGGGCTACCCCTGTCAGAGGAACGTCTATGGGGGTAGACGATCCGAGTGTGCACAGATCAGGGTTTCGCCGGAGGAAGGCCACGAGAACATCGGAATCAGAAGAAAACTTGCATGTGTCCCTATCATATGTGTACGAGTGTGGTGAGAGGTTGGTATAGGTGCTTGCATGTGACCCCCCTTGCATGCATGCGCTCTAACCTAGAAGCGAAGGTTCCGGACCCGTATAAGGGGGAATTTCCCCTTTGAGGTGAAACCGGGTAGGATAGTGCCCCAACTTGTGAACCAACATGGTTTTACATAATCCTATGACCTAAACAAACACAAAACAAGAGATAGCTACGCCGGGCTACCTGGGAGGAACGTCTAGGGGGTAGGCGATCCGAATGTGCACATATCGAGGTTTCCGAGGAAGGCCGAGAACATCAGATCGATGAAAACTTGCAGTGTCCCTAGCATATGTGTGTGAGTGTGGTGAGAGGTTGGTATAGGTGCTTGCATGTGTCCCCCTCGCATGCATGAGCTCTAACCTAGAATCGAAGGTTCCGGACCAGATAAGGGAATCTCCCGTTGAGGTGAAACAAGGTAGGATAGTGCCCCAACTTGTGAACCAACATGGTTTTACATAACCCTATGACCTAAACAAACACAAAACAAGAGAGCTACGCGGGCTACCTGTCAGAGGAACGTCTAGGGGGTAGACGATCCAGTGTGCAGATCAGGGTTTCGCCGGAGGAAGGCCACGAGAACATCGGAATCAGATGAAAACTTGCATGTGTCCCTAGCATATGTGTGTGAGTGTGGTGAGAGGTTGGTATAGGTGCTTGAATGTGTCCCCCCTCGCATGCATGCGCTATAACCTAGAAGCGAAGGTTCCGGACCTGTATAAGGGGGAATCTCCCCGTTGAGGTGAAATCGGGTAGGATAGTGCCCCAACTTGTGAAAAAACATGGTTTTACATAACCCTATGACCTAAACAAACACAAAACAAGAGAGATCTATGCCGGGCTACCCCTCTCAGAGGAATGTCTAGGGGGGTAGACGATCCGAGTGTGCACAGATCAGGGTTTCGCAGGAGGAAGGCCACGAGAAAATCGGAATGAGATGAAAACTTGCATGTGTCCCTAGCATATGTGTGTGAGTGTGGTGAGAGGTTGGTATAGGTGCTTCCATGTGTCCCCCCTCGCATGCATGCCCTCTAACCTAGAAGCGAAGGTTCCGGACCCGTTTTAGGGGGAATCTCCCCGTTGAGGTGAAACCGGGTAGGATAGTGCCCCAACTTGTGAACCAACATGGTTTCGCATAACCCTATGACCTAAACAAACACAAAACACGAGAGAGCTACTGGCTACCCTGTCGGGAGGAGCGTCTAGGGGGTAGACGATCCAGTGTGCCCAGATCGTGGTTTCCTCACGGAGGAAGGCCACGAGAACATGAATCGGATGAAAACTTGCATGTGCCCCTTGGATCGTGTGTGAGTGTGGTGATAGGTTGGTATAGGTGCTTGCATGTGTCCCCCTCATGCATGCGGTCTAACCAAAGCGAAGGTTCCAGACCCGTATAAGGGGGAATCTCCCCGTTGAGGTGAAACCGGGTAGGATAGTGCCCCAACTTGTGAACCAACATGGTTTTACATAACCCTATGACCTAAACAAACACAAAACAAGAGATAGATACGCTGGGCTACCCCTATCAAAGGAACGTCTAGGGGGTAGAGCGATCCAGTGCATGTATCGTGGTTTCACGAGGAAGGCCACGAGAACATCGGAATCAGATGAAAACTTGCATGTGTCCCTTGGATATGTGTGCGAGTGTGGTGAGAGGTTGTTATAGGTGCTTGCATGTGTCCCCCCTCGCATGCATGCGCTCTAACCTAGAAGCGAAGTTCGGACCCATAAGGGAATCTCCTGTTGAGGTGAAAGTGTAGGATAGTGCCCAACTTGTGAACCAACATGGTTTTACATAACCCCTATGACCTAAACAAACACAAAACAAGAGAGCTACGCCGGGCTACCCTGTCAGGAGGAACGTCTAGGGGTGAGCGATCCAGTGTCTGGATCAGGTTTCACGAGGAAGTCCACGAGAACATCGGAATAAGATGAAAACTTGGATGTGTCCCTAGCATATGTGTGTGAGTGTGGTGAGAGGTTGGTATAGGTGCTTGCATGTGTCCCCCCTCGCATGCATGCACTCTAACCTAGAAGCGAAGGTTCGGACCAGTATAAGGGGAATCTCCCGTTGAGGTGAAACCGGTAGGATAGTGCCCCAACTTGTGAACCAACATGGTTTCAGATAACCCTATGACCTAAACAAACACAAAACAAGAGATAGCTCATGGGCTACCCCTGCCAGAGGAACGTCTAGGGGGGTAGACGATCCGAGTGTGCACAGATCAGGGTTTCACCGGAGGAAGGGCACGAGAATATCGGAATCAGATGAAAACTTGCATGTGTCCCTACCATATGTGTGTGAGTGTGGTGATAGGTTGGTATAGGTGCTTGCATGTGTCCCCCTCGCATGCATGCGCTCTAACCTAGAAGCGAAGGTTCTGAACCCGTATAAGGTGGAATCTCCCCGTTGAGGTGAAACCGGGTAGGATAGTGCCCCAATTGTGAACCAACATGGTTTTACATAACCCTATGACCTAAACAAACACAAAAAAATAGAGAGCTACGCTGGCTACCTGTCGGAGGCGTCTAGGGGGTAGG